>CM068989.1:5927813-7233929 GCA_035357415.1 Ophraella communa | reverse complement strand
ATGTAAGTTTTCTTTGTACACTTTGTACTTTTAGTTGTTAGCAAAAGATCAAATAACTTCTTTACTGTGACCCGTTAACTTTTTAATAGCAAAATATTGTTCTTCAATGGAGACTTAAATTTTTAAAATGAAACGCTTAAGTGCCTTATTATAAAAAGTGCTAAACGGTTAAGCTCGTTTTTACAAAAACGAACTAGAAAGTTATATTTTTAACTTTATTGCAGATCGTTGACGGTGCTACGGCGTCAGCCAAACAATCTTCAACTCAGAACGTTATAACGAAAGTTGCAAATGGCAGCGGATCAACCAAGTTAATACAACCGATAATTTCGGATAAAGAACCAGCTTCCAGTGCAGTATCCAGTATCGTTCAAGTTAAATCCGACAGCGAGCCTGCTCTCGTATTTGGAAATAATATCGGTAAGTACCTAATAAAGTTTAAATTTTTATCTCAAAGAAATATTTTCTATTCAGGAGACCCCGAGTATGATTTTCTATCGCGACAACCCTCCGAAGTTGTAGAGGAAACTTTTAAAGTAGTAAATCTTAAACCGAGCTCAAAGTTTTTACTAAAACACCGACCGTCTACTGAGGCAAAGAAAAATGGAGCCACTAAAAGAGGAGATCATCCGACTGGTTTAGTAACGACCCTTGGAGGAACTGTCGTTAAAGATGGGACCACAACGGTAATAGAAACTAGTGTTATTGGAACATATATATCAGGTAAGTATTAAATAGTCCTTAATTTAAATGAAGTAAGTCATCCATTGCTGAAATGTGACTAAGATATAGAAATTAAATGTCCAAGTCAATGTCACAAAGTTTTATTAAGTGTAAGTAATAAGTAAAGTTGTTAACAGCTACTAGTTTTGGCTTTTTTGAGAAGCCATCATTAGGCTAAAATACAAACAAGTTTTACAATACAATATACAATACGAATTTTACAATAATCCATCAATCTACAATCAATCTATTTTATATTGTAAAACTTGTTTGTATTTTAGCCTGATGATGGCTTCTCAAAAAAGCCGAAACCAGTAGCTATTAACAACTTTGTGTAATGATTACGAATAGCGTTTACCAGAGTATTTGCCATCAAAACATTGTCAGATGATTTTGTAGCAGATCAGAGTTGTTAATGAAATGCTTGTTACTCCTAGCCCAGATTTATTTTGTACACAAATTGTACATGCACACCTTAAACTATTACGAATTATTAATATTTTAATCCCTTTATCTTTATTATCATCCTCTGGATCCCCTTCTATTTAGATTTAAGCATCTACATCTTACTCTTGGACTGAATATTTCCCTCTGTTCTCTCCTGATGAACATCCTCCGTGCAAGGCAGTTAGCCACTCTACACGTCGGTTCTGCACCTATGAGGAGACTTCCAGCTTCATTGTTAAAACACTTGGCCACCTCTTCACTACTATCAACTCCTTTGTGGTTTAACGGGGATATTAATCTGGTATTGCCGGCTAAGAAGTCACATGAAGGAACTAGGTTTACAAGATGAAGCAAAGTGCAGATTCTGTGAGGAAGAGGACGAAACCTGCATACACACACTCTCGGAATACCCTGCCTTGCAAAATTCTAGGTATAGATACCTGGGAGCACACGAAATATAGGAGGAGCATCTACCTAATTTGATGCCAGACGTTGCCCTAAACTTTCTTAGGAAAGTAGGACTTAAAGTCTGAGAAAACATCAGAGCTAATGGCAAGTAACGGGGACACAATAGATCTCATAGATCGCAGTGTACTTAGCACCCCTAATTCCATACATACATACAACCCCTTTGTATCCTGGAACCCAGAATGGTATCACTTTTCATTAGTTTTCCGCCAAATTTTTCAGACATGGATGAGAATTCCATACTGCCTTTGAGACGGTCTGAGTTCCTACACAGGCTATAGCTCACTCAGCTATAATGTCCACCTGAAATACTGCCAGCTTCCCAAACTTATGCTAAACTGCTGCCTAGGTCTGTTACTTCTGCTAGAAGTATCTATCTGTTATGCTTTTTCCAAGAGAACGAATTCCAACATCTCTAGTATGCTTCGTCTTAAGGTTACACTACGCAGCTCGTGCTAAATTTTACTCCAGCGTAATATTTTACTTTTCACACTTGTTATATAGTATAATATTAATTTACAAATTGAGGGATTTTCAACATTTCTACATTCATTTAAGATTTTAAGATTTAATTCAATCATGGTCTTCTTCAGCAAGACAAATATTCTACATGTATGAGAAATTTTTTGTTCTTTCCATTACTCTACCCAATGCTTAATTAAAAAAAAAGTATTATTTTATAAAACAAAATAAAACAGGTATAATTAATTCATTAAATCAACAAAAACAAAAGTTAAAAATTAAGGGTCTTTAATTTTTCATAATAATAGTTGAATAAAACAATATAAACGGAAAAACATGTGGAAATTATGAAAATATTAGCAGGGTATATAGCACGACCGGCCTTATAATTCAATTTTGCTATTTGACCCACTATTATTTATAACTTTAAATACAGAGAATTTAAACTGTTTTGTTGTCTTTACAATAATCCCACTTTGGAGTTGGCTAATAGTTTTTGGTTAATGTTTAACCAACACTTAACTACAAGTCACTTCCATTGAACCCTACTTTAAATGTTAATTAATTTAAACTTGACGTTCGTTAAATTATTCAGTGAACGGACCTATCCGACTAGAGATTTATCAAGTGCCAAGTTAGAGCATCCTTCTATTTACTTTATTTTCACATATTTTATTTATAGTAACCGCTTAAGCGACGATTTTCAAATTTATTAGTCAAATGGCTGCAAGAGTTCAAAAATGCTATAAAATATGCATTAATTGTAATGGATTCTTTATGAAAAAAAAGGATTTCTGTTGACTTTTTAGTCAATGAAGTATTTTAAAAACAGTAAAGCTTTGTTTATTATAAAATTATTGAAAAAATTATTATTTAAACTTAATTTTGTACAGAAATTAGCAGCTAATTCTATATAAATCCACCACATGAATCTCTCAAAAAATATTGGAAAAGTACTTTTTTATGGGTGAAATTAGTTCTAAAAAAATTGTTTTAAAAACAGATACTACTGAACATAGGTCTTCCTTTGTTTTCCATTTTTAGAAAATAACTCTAAATAAATTAAATTTGTGTGGTTTTCTAGATATTTTTATAACAAACTCTTTTTACCGGAAGCCTTTGACGCCACTTTATTATGCATTTAATCTACCTATCACAGTTCTTTCTCGTCGTATTATCGTCGGCTTCCTGCCACAACCAGATAAGTAACATTTTGTTAGATTTGTGAAAATAGGGTTTAAAAATTTTAGCCTAGAGTAAAACAACTACACGAAACGAAACATTTAATAAGGATTACAATAACATATATTGTGATACTATGAACATAAATAACGCCAGAAAACAAAAAAAAGTAATACGGAAATGTTGGTAATGCACAAAAAATTTTTTTTCTGCACTTAACTTATTTTGCCTGAACTTATTGGTGGGTTTTAGTACATGTGGTACAATTATCTATAAATTAAATGTCAACTTCAGGATCACTATATCCTCCATTGCTGGTTCAGGACATGGTCGCAGCACGGTAAATTATGATAATATGGGTGTAATTCATCTGAAATCACTCCCGAATTGTACAACTTCAATAAATTATAGGTCGCATCTTAGTGTACGCGTTTTTTAGCGTTACTTCTTTCAAATTTGGTATTTTTCTACTTCTTCCAAAAAGGTTTATTTCTTTTCCTACGACCACCATCCAAAACACTATTTTGCACATTGGTTACAGTACGCAAAATCAGCAATTTCTCATAGCAACAAAAGTTGTGGGAAAAGTGACATAAGGCATAGCCAAAGTAACATAAAGCATAGCCAAAGTGACATTAGGCATACCCAAAATAAATACCTGCAGCAAGTTGTCAATCTCGTTATCTAGTAGAGTCGATGAATCATTACAGAAATTTGATTCTGTTCCTGTTCCCTCAACATCAGCTACGAATGACTTATTAACAATAACCGAAAACTTGTCGGAAACACCAACACCAGGGATAAAGATCCAGAACTGTTCCCATTTTACAGTTCATTATAATTTTAAGTGAAAAATCCCATGCAAGGAAAGTTAAATTTAAAATACGTTTCTTAAAACGTAAATTTGTTACCTACTGTAATATTTAATAAATCTTTAAATACGATCTTTAGTAATTTATTTAAATGAAATGCAGAAATTTTCACCGCCAAAAGCTATGCCATGTTAGAAAAAGTGCTCATAAAAAAGTATCGTGTGCAACACGATCGTTTGTTTGTTTTCTGGATGGTGGTCGTTTTGGATGGTGGTCGTAGGAAAATTACAGTGTGCAACACGTGCGCAAATGCTAATTTCTCACTCGTGTGAATTGCGGCACTTGCGGCACCGCAACTTTTCACACTCGTGAGAAATTAGCACTTTTGCGCACTTGTTACACAATATACTATTGTATTCTGAAGTATGATCATATCTATACTCAAGGATTCCTGGTTTAGCCTTTTGGTAACGGAAGAATTTCACTTTCAACCAGTTTATCTTTTCACCACCGACATTTCTCGTTTAATTTTTTAAAAGTTTAAAAAGGCTTTCTAAGTCAAGAAAATCGTGAAATTTGAGTTCCTGAACTGAAATGAACTTCTTCTTTTTTATGCTGTTTTTCTGGCCATACGAAATATCGTTAACCAATCATGCATTGTAAACACAGGAACATACTTCTGGGCTCGTTCAATCATTAAATTGGGATTGCTTTATACCAATAGTCATTATAAATATATTATATTTTACTTCAACAGCAAAAATAATGCAAATGGCATCTAACCTCTTTTTACGTAAGAATGAATTCACATTTCGCTTATGTAAATTTTCCTTTCCGTTAAATATGCACTTAAATTGTTTCAGCTATACAGTTCTGTGCAAAATGAATTATTGCTTAAACAAGCCTACTTCTTTCACCATTTTTACATTGTCCAACACTTATCTGGTTTATGCATGGTAAAATGGTAAAAATGTACTTATCTTGTTTTGGCAGTAAACCGACGATATGTCTAGCCAAGTTTAATTTCATAAGAATTATTCTTTAAATTGCATCTGTAACCTCTGTTCTCATTCATTTCCACCAGTGAGATGGTAGTCAATCCTCTTCCAAAGAATGGAGTTCCCCTTTGATATGGATATGAACCAAGGGAAGGTGTATTTTTTCATCAGCTGCCTCATTATCTACTATCACTCTGTGGCCTGGCACCCACATCACCCACCCACCTTGTTGTTTTTTGACAGTTTCTTAAGGAATTGTTTACCTTCCCAGACTAGCTTTGACTCATAAGTAAAAGAACTCAGAGCCTGCCTGGTTATCTGTAAGATTCTAGATGTTTGCCTCCAAGGAGATACTTATATCCACTAACATCTATAGTGTATATTTCTGCTTGAAAGATAATTGGGGCGTTACCAATGGATTTGGACAACCGAAATTTCTGTTTCACTACTCCCACTTCAACCTTTTCATTTAGATACCTTGGTTCCTTTCCAGCTCTACTTTTTTAATGTATGGCGGTTTCTTATAACCATTTCAAATTGTGACTCAAAGCCAAAATTAACTGGCTTGGTATCTAATGATTGGTATAAGGATGCTAGTGGAATATTTTCCAGGATTCTAAGATGACAACTAAATCACCTGGTTTTAAGTTTTGTGTCTGTTGCACCAACTACAGCCTCCGTAATAATGGGGCACGTGGTCATTTCTCCTGTTATTCCAAAACTAAGGCACTACCAAGCCGCCAGGATTATTCCTAAATATTTACCTCCTTGAACAATTTTAGTTTAATATTGTTCATATACAACTAACGTTACTGTAAACTTTCACGTATTAATTAAGTTTATATTGTTAGTTCTGGAATGTAATTGAAAGTTCTGGTAAACCAAAGAACCTTCCAGTAAATTTTATACTTTAAACCACATAATAAAACGAAGACAGACACGCTTAAATTGAAAAATAATCTAATCTAATTGTTACACATTAACTAATTTTAACTAATATTTAGCTTAAAAATAAAAAAGGAATATTTGCTAATAATTATCCTGGTTGTCTAACTGAACAACATCCGAGGTTGCAAATTAATAATTTTTATTTGATTCAAACATTTTTTGGATCGGTAAAAAACTGAATATCTTCTCTAATATTTTTAAAATTTCAACCAATTTTGTTTAATATTAAGCACCATAATATTCATCCAAAACAATTTAGTAAAAAATGTAGTATTTTCATACTTTTCTGATGTTTGTATGTTTATACTGAAGTCATTAATTCGAAACCTTAGTAATAAAGTGAAAATAGTTTTTTCCTACTATCTTGCTGGGATCTTCAAAGATTTGGTTTTTAATTAACCTGAGTCAAAACATACAAATTAAAAAAATGGATGATTTGTTTCAACTGAAAAAATCAGTCAAAGGTATTTCTTTCACTTCTGTCTTTGTTGTAAGGTCGCATGTATTCGAGTAAACAATATTTTATTTGACAAATAAAAATATAGAAATTAATGGCATGAAGCAAAGCTGCTGTTAAAAGCTCCTCATTAAACTGCTTCTTAGAAATGTACTTCACTTTACGGAACAAATGCTTTTTCTCAACTTCCCATTAAAATTACTAAGACAATTGTTTCGGAAATCACCCAACTTTGCTCCTTACTGTTCTCAAAAGTCTTTCAAGAAATTTAATCGATTGAAATTTAAAAACCTCGTAATTAAAAAAATTTGTAAATTTAAACTGAAAAAAGCACACAAGTATATCACAATTATCAGTTAATTTTTAACAATAATCTAAAACAGGTTATTTAACCAAACTACAATTAATTTTTAGCAATGACAGCTGTTTCAAACAATTATCTCATTGTCAGATTAAAACATTGAAGTTTGGTTTTGTTTTATTCTGTAAAACCATCAACGTTGGCCTTTTAATGTTCTTTAATTTTGACATTTATTGGAACAGTTATTTTCCAAAAAAATTTATTTTTTGTAAAATGCCTAAAACACGTTTACACAGTTTTCAAGCGATTCGCAATCACGATATATCCGAGGACATTTATTCTGTCGAAATCAATATAAGAAATATTGACCGCAAAATGGAATTCGGGAATATTAAAAACCTCGGTACGTTCATTAAAAAGGGGGAAATAAACCTGGATGGCGTCGAGACGCTATGCGTGAACGTTAATGAAGAGGCGTCACCGTTGTCGCTCGAGGTTACACGTCGAAAAATCTAATGATGAAAAACAAATTGCTGACGAGAAAATATGTTCGAGACATTTTTGATGATTCAGCAAAGCGGATAAATACAACGGCTTTAAATTATTGTCGCATTGTTGTTGAATTAATTTTGAATAAGGGATTCATTTAAAAATATTTTATTGAGTAGTTAACGTGGGTTAAAATGCTGCAAGCAGGACACTCATTACCCGCTTTTAGCTCTGTTTTGTCTCTAACTTAAAATCATTAATATTAGGTTATGTTGTATCTGAGTGGAAGTTCAACTTTCCTTCCACTGCGGTTATAGTCGTTCTATAAGTTCTATGTCTTTGATGGAGCTCATCAGAGTTGGCAACACTTCCATTAAATCCTTGGGCACGAATTTATGCAGACAACATTGTCTGATCCTGGGAGAGTTCGCTTTTTCATTCCATTCAATGCTGGTATGCCCAATGTCAGGTTACTTTGTTATTTTCACCTATTAGACGTATTAGATCTAAACTACAAAGGATTTACGAACTAATTGGGAGTTGATTCGATTTGATTTCAGTGAATTTAGCGCCACCTGGCTATCGGAAATGATTTTTATAGATTTGTTTCTGCAGTATCTCCTGCAAGCACATCTCTATAGAATAACCTCTGCTTGGAAGATTGTGGTTCATATTACCTCTTGGTTTCCCTCGTACCCCAGCTTCAACACCTCTTTCCATGTACTAACACGAGTCAGCCATTATAAGTCGTTTCTCATTCGTCCCTTCCTGGTAATAGGCTTGTGGTAGTAGTACTTAGGTTGCATAGCATTTGGTACCATCCCCAGTATCGGGTGATTTTGATACATCTCTCCAACCCTGGCTTTAATACCGCTATGTACTGCCTTCTGTGTGCATCAGTCATCGCCTCCCTTTCCAACCAAATGTGAATTGCAGGAAGATCTATTAAAATTTCAACGTAGCTCCCGTATTGATTAAGCCCGCCTGCCATTGAAGCATACCTAGCTTTTTCCTGGTAGTCCTTATTACAGTCAGATGTTTCCGATTCATACCGCATTCTACAGTATGTCCAAATGGAGAGGTTTGCTTTATTGCAAATGTTCTCGAAAATAGCGTTCCATGTAAGTCTTTTGTCCAGCGTAACCTTTAGATATTTGACTTTATTCGCTTCCTTAATAGACTCTCCATAGAAGAGGAGCATTTGGAGTTTATCTAATTTGTGCCTCCTGGTGAAACTAATAACTGTTGCTTCATTAGGGTTGACCGAGAGTTGTTTTTTGTTTCACCATTTAGTAACAAAGTTAATACCTCGTTGAGTCACTTTAGAGATAACTTTTTTATGTTTTCCTCTTACCAATATCAGCAGATCATCTGTGTATGCTTGTACCTCTATCCTGGTTATCGAGGTTCGAGACCAGGTCGTCCACCAGTAGCGACCACTGGAAAAGGAAAAGTACTTCTTCCTGTGGGTAGCCACTAACAGGCTTGGTCCTCATCTCTTTACCTTCCAGTGATGTTAGGATCAGCTTTACTCTGATCCAGTCACATATTGTAAAGCATACAGAGCATTATAGAGAGAATTAGAAAAGTGCGTTATTTAATCCTTCTATATTAAGAAAGGTAGTAAACGCAATATCTCCATTAATCACGGAGTGTTTGATCTTATGGACTACTTCGTCTATCGCTGCTTCTGTTTGTTTTCGTTTTTGATATGCAGGCTAGTAGGTACTTAGAGGATGTTCGTTTGGACCACTTAGTACTTCTGGGAAGTGATGTTTTTTTGGAAATTTTCTCCTCTTTGAGGATTATCTTCCAAATACTTTTTCTATCTTTCCGAACTCTTGAAGTTTTCAAAAAGTTGCTAGAGGTCATTTTGAATCGAATAAGCTCTTGATAAAAATTTTAGATGCCCTTATATGGATGGATGGAGGGATCTTGTGAACCAGACTAAAAGATCTATAAAGTTCATTGTACGATAATACTCGTATCAATAGATTTATACACAAAATGTATTAATTCATATAAGATTTTTTCTTGTTTTTAACTACATATTTCGGTTTACATTACCAAAACTAACGAACAAAAGAAAGTGTGAATGTATTAAATGACATACAATTTTTTTCAATTCAAGGCAAATATGCTCAAGTATTACAAAGCACCTCGAGAAAGATCAACCCCACACAAAGCCTCCGCATATTAAAAACGGCTGCTCCTTCATTGGGCAAAGGAAACAAGCAGAGACAGATCGATCCGACACCAGCAGCAAGCGTTAATGAAGCCACGTCTGCCGTGCCGGCCGAAAACGCCATAAAATCCTCTAGGAAGCCTTTAGGTGGCGGAAACGCTTACAAAAGATTCAAAAACAGGCACAAGGAATCCGTCGCCGTATCCGCAGAGGAGAACGAACGACCCGATACCACCACCGCTCAGCCCAATTACAAAAAATCCCAGAAAAATAGAAGTCAATCGCAAAACGCAAGGAATTCCAAGTGAGTATTTCATTTTTTTATTTTTCAAGTAACAATTAAATTTAATTGGCGTCTTTGTTATTTTTAATTGAAGTGTATTCCAGCGAAACAAAATAAAAACGAATATTTTGTTTATAAAATCGCATGGAAAAAGTTATTAATCAATAAAATATATAAAAGAGCCAATCAGAAAAGCGAATTGCTGTCAGATAGACGGGAATTGGGTGATTGGTTTTAATTAAGGTGATGGATAAAAACCCATAAATGGTTGAACATTAAATAACCATTAGATATTAACATTATTATTAAAATATCAAGAGAGTTTAATCTAAAGGGTTAATGGAATCTTTGAATAGACATATTTCTGAGGGAATTACTGCGTGGGATCTAAAATCCTAATTCACCCAACTCTAAAAATAAACTCACACTTTAGGACTAAATTAAAATTTTTTAATGACAAGGGTTAAATGTTGAGGTGGCTCTAGAACAGCTACATCGTTCATAACCTTCCTATTCCACAAAACAACCTTTTATACAGCATGGTGCAAATAAAAAAGACATTGTGCGGTAATATGTAAGGATGAGCAGCTTTAATGTAGTACTCAGTAGATTTATTCCATATCATCTGTTAAATTGATGTTTGTATTTGATTGAGAAAAAAAGCTATATTTATTATTTTATTTATTAAAAACAACGAAACATAAATTATGTGATGAAATTTTTCCCCTTCAGCTAAAATACAATGTGAAATTATTCTTTCTTTCTCTATTACTTCCGGAGTTATTTGTGCAACTTCAGTACGTCAAATTTCTTTGATTGATATTTTGTTGACTATTTTGGTACACTTTATTTTTATAGTATTCTTATAAAAAAAACAAGAGAAGTTAAACCATGTGAGCTAGGTGGGCATTCTATTTTTCCACTTCAACCTATCCAACGATTTGGACAGACGTTCAAGTAGTTGTGCATCAAATCAGCATAGTGTGAAGGTGTGGTGTACCATCTTGCTTAAGCCATCAATAATTTCCGGTTCAATTTGGGAAGCAAAATTTCAAAGAAATTCCAAATATCGAAGACCTGTTATGAGTTCTTCGAAAAAATATTGTTTAATAATCCAATCATCTACTGTTCCCGTCCAAACTTTAACACTTTAACATTCTATGGGTATTGAGTATGGAACTCTTGCATCCAGTGTTGATTTTTTGATTGACCAGATCGTTTAGTAAAAATGTAGCATCAACGGAGAAAATAACCCTTTTTAAAAATATCGGATCTCTGTTATTTTGTTCTACTACAATTTTACCAAATACAATTTGCATAAGTTCTCGTACTAAACTTACTTTGTAGGGATGACACTTTTTCTTCTTCAGATTTATAAGAAATGTTAAATTGTCCATGTCATTCTATAATGCTACTTGGCGAGAACTGGTAGGATCTATATCTGTATCTATAATTCTTAAAGTTTAGGTCGCCCGACATCATTCAGGCCACATTTGACCCATTGTGCGTTTTTCTGAGATTGAGGTAACCCACTAGTAGTAAATGCCGGGAAATCATAAAGGCTATGTCAATTATCTTATCTTCTTGTTCACATTCTCTACATAGTGGGGACTCAGATAACCTTGACTCATTAAGCATTTAACTTTTGTAATTGTAAATTTTAAAACTGTATTTTCAGACCAAAACCAATAGATTTTCCCAAAGAAATATAGTGAAATGTGTCTTAACTTTCTCAAAAAATTAATGTTGTCATATATGGCAACGCGAGAAACCTACACTGCTATGATTAGTTTAAAAATGTATTAAATAATTGAAAAAAACACTAAATTTGTATAAGATATTTTAACATTGCACGACAAACAAACTCCAACAATACATTTTAGGCATTCTATACACATAATTCATTTGCAATTCTCGCCATTGCATCTAATTCTATTCCAACTGGTGTGAGGGGGTGCCCACACGACTGAACGAACTGCTTCATTTACCCAGGACCCATTCACCCAGGACAATACGACTTCCACATAAAAAGAACATCACCCCAGCCCTTTAGAGGATTTTAAATCCTAATCTGGGCTCATCTATTCTTTTATTCTCTAACCATTTGTAGATAAAAAAATATCAAAGCTCCACCAAAATTTCATGCACATTTCGTTCGTTCGTTCAATTTTTTCGTTTGATGGAAGTACCTACGTGTTGACATTTTCTCTAGTTGGCAGCACAATAGATCTGTAAAGGTCACATTGCATTAGACTGTCAAGCTAAATTCGTAAATTCACTTTGATGACGTGCACCTAAATTTACACTGGACAAGGTATAGTGGAGTAATTTTGTTGCCAGACTCTTTATAAAGGACCTTTTAAATTGCGGCATCAACCAGTAATGTGAAAAGACACCACCATCATTTTCCACGATGACTGATTTCATTTTTTCATCCATCAGATCTGTTTTACCCATGATTGGATTATATTTGGAAATTAAGTGCGGTCTTACTACTTGAACAATTTTTTTCTCTTTAGCTGAATACCGTTCAATATCATCATAATCATGTAAAACAAGTTAAACGGGAGCATTCAATTGATTCCGGGATAAATTATCAATGATTCCGTTTCCGAGTATGCCACCATCTACGTTTAGAGTGTTAAATCTATTTATTTTTAAGTAACAGAAAACTACCAAATTTTTGTTGCCATGTGGCAACACCAGTCCTTGATGGATTAACCTATCGAGATGTTTTTGTTTATGAAAATTGGTCAGTACCACGTATTTCTTGGCTGTTCTGCTATCCGGATAGCAGAAGTTCCTTGGGTATACTAAAAATCTAACGGTTACAGGATTTTTCCTTACTAAATAACGTACAGTCGGCTTTAGAATAGCATATACATGTTAAATGTGAATTTCGTTTACCTACCGAAGTTATAAAAACGCCCTTTAAACGCCTACATTAAATGGTTTTTAGGGATTAAGTTTATTTACAAGGGACAGAGGGACAGGCAATTTGTCAATAAAATACCCCATGCTGCAAACATTAAAGATGTGGGTGTGGACAGCTGTTTAACTGATTTCAAATTTATTATTATTTAAACCGTGATTGGTTATACACTATAAATAGGCCGTCCTTAAAATTAAGGCTGTCCTTAAAATTAATTCATTGTAAGCGATTTGAGTTTGAAAATGTATATGCTATTCTGAAGTCGATAGTACATATTACTTTTATTTGCACCAATCTGTACCAAAACACACGAGAACGCTGTTTAAATAATTAGTAATTAAAGATACAGTTAAATATTTATGAATAAAACATTATCTTTGTACTATTGTAAATTATTTGTATATCAGATTTCAATTTTTGATTTGAACTGTATGTGGTTGGACAAAATTTGAAGTATTTTTCAACAATAATTCTATACATTTTTGCTGTAACTAATATTTTATGGCAGTGTACCTACTTGAAAAATATTTCCAAACTTACACAGTATGCAAAGCATGAGCATGAAAAATGGGTTAAAGATGTTCGCATGTTTTTTGAGAGTTTATTGAAATAAAATTGTACAATAGGAAAAAGAAACTATTTTGTATCGGGAACATAGAGCTTTAAATGATATTTTTTGGTAGAAATCAATGATTTTCACATACATTAGTAAAGTAATTATAACTTTGGGTGTGTGTGGAAAATGACTTTTTTAAGAATACGGGTTCACTAAAACTACAAGTAATATTTTTTCAATTGAAATAACAGGAATAATTTTAATATATAAAAAACAAGCAAATTCAAAAAGTTATTGTCAGAAATTTGATTATATATCAAATAAATAGTAAACAATAAGGAAAATATTTTGCTAACGTTCAATCTAAAGGACAAAAATGGGAAAGTTTACTTCATCTAAATTACAATATTTATAAATTATAGTGTTAGTAGCTCTGTATTTTTCTTAAAAAAAAATTAAAAAATTATAAAGTCGGTTTCCATACCGATACGTATAGATTGGATCACTCCGTATATTAAATTTTATTTTAGTACTGTTTAATTTTCTAGTACCAATCTTTATTTCAAAACCAGAATACGTGGGTTTAGATACAAATTTGTGGCTAAAAGAGTCATTTTTTTGTATTAAACAAAATAGTAATTGATAGAAATTTTTAAATTCCATACACATGTGGGATATTATTCCACACTGCTATGTTCGCACTTTTATTTCCAACGAAACAATATAAATAAAACTTGCTAGTTGCTAATACGCTAGTATTTGGTCAACAAACTTTACACTTTCCACTTCTCCATACTTTACAAATCTGTAGAAATATAAGGCTTAATGCATAGTTGGGTTAGGTTAGTAAACATAGTTGCTTATTTTCTGATGTCAGATTACGTGGAATACTTGTCAAAAAATCTTTCAAAATAATTGAATAAGTACATTGAGTTTTTGGGGCCCTAAGTAGTTTTCCGTAGTAAGTTGTAAAATGTGTAGTTTTATGTGGAAAGATTAAAATAAACAAAACCAAAACTTTCAAATTATGTGTAACCTGTACGATTTCATTATTTAATACAAAAAAAGTTATTGTTTTAAAAGGCTATTTTGGGCTAACCAAAAACAAGTTTTCTTATGTAAAAAACTTAAAAATCTGAGAGGATAGAAGAGATTTGCTTTTAAATTTATGTATAGAGTTATAAGAAAACCATTTAGTACAAGAAAAAACTCTGAAAAAAAAACTTGTATACTGATAATTTTAATGCAACTATGTGTGTCTAAAAGGCCCGAGTATTTAGTAATATTTAACTGAAAAATGTAAGAATATAAGAAAATGTTTGACCTTTATTAAAATCTTAATTAATGAAATAAATTTTTGACGTGGCAACTAAAAATTGTTTATTAATTATTTGAACCAAACAACGAGTAAAACAATTCTATTAAATATTAATTATAAAAATAATCTTTTTTGACAAAAAATTAAAAAAAAAACGACATGTATAATTGCTTTAGATTGGTACATTTTCCTGCATGTAACTTCTTCTTGAACTGTGTGTAAATATATTTTTATGGAACGATGCAAACAGCATGTTATCTAAAACGAGCATGTTCGTACACCGTGCACTAACACTTGTAAATATGCAGACACCACACAACCACAAACAGTCAACCACAAAAATCGGGAAGAAACCGAAATCGAAAAGCATCTACTACATCTAAACCGTCTGTAAATAGCGAGGATCCACCGACCAGTTCTTCGGGAAAAAGATACAGTTCGAATAGAAGAACGAAAACAAGCAAAGCTACAAGCAGCAGCGAGACTACCACCGCCAATAACAACGGTTTTACCAGACGCAACTACAAGCCGAAAGTACAAGCTTCCAGCGTGGAAAATGTAGGCAGCAGCTCCAGCCTGTACAAGTTTAAACTTAACAGGTGCGTATAGCAACAGGAACAAATTTTAGTCTACTTGATTTATGATATTTCCTTCTAATTAACCGTTAGGCGGGGTTAAGTTGCAATGTGGTTATGTTTAACGGGTATGAGGGCAGGCATATAAAGAAACCAATCAAATTTTGGCCGACGTTTCGTCGATTTATTTCGACATCTTAAGGGCTATAAAAGAAAGCAGTGGCAACGATACAAAAATACAAATACCTATAAATTTTGTAAAAAGGTAATAAAACAAAATAAAGTTTCAGAAATTACAAAGTCAATAAAGTGACATTATGGACGAACACACTAAAATCGTTAAAAATATTTTTTTCCTCGCCTTTTTACAAAAATTTTTATGTGTTTGATTATAATGTAACCTCATTAACGTTAAAAGCTTTGGAACTTTCTTCTCTTATTGTCTGTTAACAAAATTTAATTATAATGTGTTTATATTTAAAAAAGAAAAAAGAAAAAAACATTTTAAACGGTTTTAGTGTGTTCGATTATGATGTCACTTTGTTGACTTCGTAATTTCTGAAACTTTATTTTGTTTTATATCTTTGCCAATATTTTCTTTTATAGCCCTGAAGATGTCTAAATAAATCGACGAAACTCCGGCCATCATTTGATTGGTTTCTTTATATGCCTATCCTCATACCCGTTAAAAAGAACTACACTTTTCAGAAGGACGTTAACAGTCAAAAAAAAATGTTAGGTTGCAATGTTATTATTATAGTGTGGTGCAAATGAAAGGAATAAATTCGTTATTTCGTAAACCGGCTACTTTAAAGAAAAATCCTGAAACAGGTCGATTTTTATTTTTAAATAGGCTATTCGTAAGTGTACCGTTTTATTTTTGACGTCATCTATATGCGCGTGATGACCTCATCGCTAAAATTTTTAAATGAAAAGGTGGGGTTTGTAATAAATTATTTGAAAGTTCTTTTAAATACCTATTCAGCCATATTAATATGCCTTAATAATATATGTTTGTTTTCGGTTAAAAAATTAATACATTACAATAAATACAGTTGACAAAAGCAAACATGAACCCTGGGTGGGCGTGTCCTTGTCGCTGTAGTTGTATTTTCATCTCACTTATGCAGCCACTAAAATTGATATTATCGTTAACATTGGCTCGTGATTGGCTGATTGTGATAACCTTGAAATTAGTTGGCATATTTTCCGCGGACCATGTTTGCTTCTGTCGACTGTATTTATTATGTATTACTTATTCATTAAATACAAAATAACCAAATATATTAAATATTAGTAAGGTGTATTTATTGACACCTAAAAATAACAACATGAAACACAAAGAATTAAAATTTTAATGATGATTGGTTATGGAGATAATACACGTACGCAGAATGAAGTATGTACTTTATTTAATAATAAATACCCCAACCGAGAACCAATTTCACAACAAACTGTTAGCAAAATTGAGAAGAAATTCAGAGAAATGGGTCATGTCACAGATCTCCCTAAAGGTAGTAGAAAACCAGTATCTGAAGGCAAACAACTAGATAATCTCTTAGCCTTTGAAGATAATCCTCATACCAGTTCACGCCAGCATTAGACAATAATATGGACCATTCAACAGTTCTTAGAAAGCTTAAGGCATCCGTACAAAGTAAGTTTAGTACAAGATCTTTGTGAAGATGATTTTGATTGAATTCTGTGAAACTATAATGGAACAAAACAACAGAGATCCGATGTTTAAATCAAAGTTTCTTTTCTTTGATGAAGCTACATTTCTATTAAACGGTCATCATGTCAATCGTCAAAATTGTCGCTACTGGGCTACGAACAATCCACACTGTATGCAAGAGTACGGTACTCAATACCTAAAGAAAGTTAATGTTTGGACAGGAATAATAGGTGATCGGATTATTGGACCATACTTTTTTGAAAAAACCTTAACAGGTGCTCGATATTTAGAATTTCTTCAAAACTTCTTGCTCCCAGAATTGAACCGGTTATTTCCAAATACAAATGATTTATGGCTGCAGCAAGATGGTGCGCCTCCACACTATGCTCTCTTGGTCCGCAACTACATGGACAACGTCTTTCCAAATCGGTGGATAGGTCGAAGAGGAACAATAGAATGGCAGTCTAGGTCACCTGATTTGACTCCTCTTGATTTCTTTTTGTGGGATACTTGAAAAGTAAAGTGTACCAAAATAAACCACAAAATATCAATGAACTTAAAGAAAGGATACGTATTCAGGTTGCACAAATAACTCCGGAAGTTCTAGAGAAGGTTTGAGAACAGTTTGAGAAACGTCTTTCTCACTGTATTTTAGCTGAATGGAGACAATTTGAGCACGTTATTTAGGTTTCTTTGTATTTAATAAATTATAATAGGTACATAATAAATATTAATTGAAGTAATTAAAATGTATTAATTGTTTAACCGAAAATAAACATGAATTATTTAGACATATTAATAAGGCTGAATAGGTATTTAAAAGACCTTTCAAAACCCACCTTTCCATTTAAAAATTTTAGCGATGACGTCATCACGTGCACATAGATGACGTCAAAAATAAAAAGGTATCCTTAAGAATAGCCTATTTAAAAATAAAAATCGACCTGTTTCAGGATTTTTCCTTAAAGTAGCCGGTTTACGAAATAACGAATTTATTCCTTTCATTTGCACCACACTGTATATTTAAATGTTAGATCAAGTATTTTCGAACCTCTTAACAATTTTCTGATGTTACTATATGCTTTTTTATAGAGAAAAATGATTTTATAATTGAAAACGTAAATGAATTAATTTGTCATATTGCATGTTTAAAGTTTTCAATAAATTTAAAAAAAAAACATATTATTAATTGGAACTTTTGTAAATTGATTTTGATTTTAAAGATAATTTTAGACCATTTTATTTCATCTAAATAGGATTTTTATGTACATAACACTAACTTTAATATCAAAATGTGTATGTTTTGTTGTTGACGAAGAAGTCATGTAACTTTTAACAAAATTTAACAATGAAAAAAATTTACTAATACTTTGTTTTGTTTAATCTTAACCAAGCAGCAGTATGCAAAACAGCAATATATTAATGTGTTCTCTTTATTTTCTGTTTTGGATTTTCAGCAATATCTCGACCATCTATAGTCGAGGTCAACAAATGTCAGCTGCTCTCTTGAGTTTGACATTTTTTTTTAACTAGCAAATTAACACCGGGTAATTTCCTCAGCGTGTACCTGCCTAGCATATATTTTTTGTAATTCAACTTATAAAAATAGGGGAAAATAATATAGGTTAGTTTTATAACAATAACATCCAAAAAGGCCCAAATCTAATCCATCGGACGTTATCTCGTAAATTATTTTTTTCATTAGGACTGTTAATCTTCTTGTATAAGTAAAGTTTAGCTGAAACCTCTTCAAAGCTACAAAAGTAATGTTCCATATTCAACCATAAATTGCATTTCTAACGATTTCTGTATATTGGTCTGGGATATAAATATTTTGGTGTTTTCTAAGTACTTTTTCAATTCGTCTAAGGTCCTGGTCCGAATCCAGAAACCACGGGAAATTTGTGCTCAACCATTTTGAAAATGTTACTTAGAATCAAGTACTGATAAAGGCAGACCATATAAAAGTTTTTATTTGGCCCTGCACATGAAAGGGACCAAATTATTAAATGGTCAGTTTCAGCATCTTCTTTGAGTTATTTGAAAAATCGTAGCAAACATTTTGCTATTTCCTCACCACCTCTATTGGTAACTTCTTCCGTCCAGTAAAAAAAATAAGACTTGTGTCCTGAATGTTTGACATGTTTAAAACTAACATTATAAAACCACATTTGTCTATACATTCTTTGGGAATTAAAAGGGAATTTCCTGTTTTCGTAATGCTCTTCCAAATTATCTTCAGCATCGCACAAAATGGCAAAATTTTATTTAAAAACTCCTTATTGTAGTGAAACTCATTTTTGTCACTTTTTGAGTGATTAATTTAGTGTTACTGATCGGTTTCTCGCGTAATATTAACATTAACTGCATTCTTAATATTTAAAACGGTTTCTTATAGTAACTGAAGTGAAATTATAGTACGAAACGAGTAAAAAGTGTCTTTTATATGTTACGATTGTATCCACAAGTTGAAACAGTTTTGTAAGTATTTTTAAAAAGTATCTCGGTAATAATAATTTTATAAATATTAAAGTAATAATTATCTTAATTACATAAAAATAACGTAAATTAATCTGGGAAACGTAATTAATTACATTTATATTATGATCCATTCATACAGACAGAAAGTAGGGTTAATGGAAACGAATCAAAAATATATTTTCAAATAACTCTAAATATTAAATGCAATCTTATATCTAATAAATGTTATCTGCCGTTTATATGTAGTATAAAATTCACCTTTAAATATGTAAATAGGAAAGTTTGACTAAAATAGTGACGTCTATTGTTGCTAAGTGGTTGCTAGGGAAGCCGTGCGTTTATTTTACAGTGCGTAAAGAGATACATTACGTAGGTTGTAGATAGTGTGTTATTGACGGTTTAAAGCGGTGGTCGTAGGTAAAAGAAGTTTATCAGTGACAACTTGAAATTGTAATAATCAGCATAAAAAGTTGTAAAACAAACTGCATGCCCGAGACTTCAATAAGACTTCAAAGTCAACTTTTTGTTAACAATCAGAAAAACTTTTCAGGTAGTGAAAATATTATACAAAGAACTATAACTATGACTTACTACAGGAACTGTATACGTCAAAAACAAACGGTCAGGTGAAAGTTTGAATCTCTATATCAAAGAACTTTTATGTGAACCATAAAGTAAGTGGTTGAATGAATAGGAAGCACTATGATCAGCACGTGAAGCAGCTAAATTATTTCTTTTTGATTGCTCCCATTGTAGCTAAAGTCATCTAAAGAGGTGGACACCAAGTTCTTATAACACCACAGCTCAGTTGGACAATGCTACAACTATTGTTCAGTCCGCTTTTACACTTTCACATTAAAGTAAGACTAGAAACAAAACTGGATTTTTGTCAAACTAAAAATTATAAAGTTAGTTGAAAACCCTTTTGAATATAGACCTTGTAATTCTGAAGATTAAAATAATAAAAATATGAAACTGTACAGAATTTATTATAAAAATAATAAATCTTCATGGAAATCATCTCCTGAGAAGCCCAATATATGTCACTAAGCCATAGCTGACGTGATTTCTAAAACCATAGGTGACGTGCTCAAAAACAAACCAAGGCCGATTGTGTTCCATGTCATTCTTTTCACTTCTCCAACAAGGCCATAAAAATCCAAGCCTCTTATTGCAATCTTTCTGATCCATCAAAATTGACAATGAATGAATGACAGAAATAATCAAATAAAAGATAAAAACTCTGATGTAGTTTTAAATCACGTTTAAGTTAATTATTAAAAGTGGTAATGAATGTTTGATATAAATAGTTATTAATCTTAAACCAAATTGATTTGGGCTCTGCAAATGTTTTTAAAAAAAGCAAATAATAAAAAAGGGGAAACATATAACCACTAATATTCCCGAATAAATTTTTAAAACACAGATTAGAATACAATTGCTGGTTTGCTTGAAATTATAACAATTTATTACAAAAACAAAAACCGCCTCTTATCTCATCTAATAAAAGGTAAATGGTGCAAAAAAGTTAACATTTAAAAAACCAAATTAAATGTGAAATTAGGATGTTTAATTTAAAACACACTATTTCTCATATTAATAACAAAAATTTAAAACCGTTGACAGGAAAAAACTCTTAAAGTAAAAAAAAACAAAGTTATGGAAAAATATTCATGCATTTATTGTCTGGACTATGAATAAGTTTAAAATATATTTCGGCTCTTCTATTTTCCGTAATCTTGGACGTTAACTAGTAAACTTGTGTTCCTCATTAGTAGCCGTAGATAGTGGTTGTCTTACCGCTACCATTTCTTAAAGAGAGATAAATAAGTTGAAAGTTCTGAGACAGAACGAGCCATTTGTTAACACAAGATTTTCCTGTACGCTGACGCTTTAGGATGAATAAGATCGGAGATATGAAGGTTAGAGGTTCTTGTTACAAACTTAAGCTTTTGTTCTAGAATTCGAAGTGTCAGGAGTTGTAACAATGTAAACTACGGACAACAAACAGATAAATGGTGAATTTTGGAAAGTTTTCAAAGTTAAGCAATTTAGATAGTTGTTCAAATATCGAAAATCGAAATGAAAGTGTATTTATTATTTAACCAATGTAGGCAGAAAAATTTGATTAATTTTTTTTGTTACTGTGGTTTATTAAATATTTTTTGAAATAGTTCTAATATAAGATTTTGTTTTTGATTAAAGTCAAAAGTATAAAGTTATTACAAAAGTTACAGCCTATTTTATTATGTTTTTGGTAAATAGAAGTATATTAACTGGATAAAGGTTATATACCAGCATTTCAAAAATATCTTTTTAGTTAAAACAACACAATGTTAAGCTAGCAAAGTGTAAACTTTCTTTTTACATAAATGACTATGCCAGTGTAGAAGCTTTTAAACAGTAAAAATAGATAGAACATAATAAAACCCATAAAGAAAATAAGAAAATATAATAAAACAAAGAAGGTTAAAAAATTAACAAGCGTTCTTTGGTCGGAAAGAGTAAAGAAACGATATTTTAAGAATTGAAAACCGTTAATCACTAGGTTCGGGTTTTTTTAAATACTTATTTTTTTCCTTATTTTTATATAATCGATTATTTATATAAAAGGATCATCAGTTATAATCTCGAGAAGTATTACGTCAAAATATCTGAATTTAGAAACAAATTTATCTTGTTAAATTTAAAGATGTTTATAAACATTTAAAAATAGGTTAATCAAAAATGTAAAATTGATAGATAAAACGGCCGTCATTGTAATTTAAAACACAATTTTTTAAATAAACTTGGAAGTTACGTTCAATTGAAGATTTTTTTATTATTCTTAATAAAATGGAATTCCAAAAAGGTTGGTACAATAAATTTAGATAAAAATACCATTCCACAAAACACAAAAATTGCGAAAATCATACAAGAAGGTTAATTTTTTTACCGTATTTAATTTTAATTAATTAGCCTGCTTCAATTTTATTCTATTAAAAATGTGGCATCGTCTTTTAACATATTATATATCACGGAAAATCTACTTTATTTAAAAATTATTCCATTTATTTTCGATTTATTATACTTACCCTTACTTTAACTCATAACACAAAAAGTTCGAATTTTTTTATAATTATATAATTCTATATTTCCGTTCGAAAAGACTACAAGGATCAATAATAAATAAATCAATATTTCATTTAATAGCTTTTTATAAAGTGGTGATTTATGAATAGATCACTGGGCATTACTACGATTACTGTACAATATTCAAAGTAACAATTTGATCCCTTTCTTCTACCCCCTTTGAGTAACAGTTACAATCCCAAATTATTTATATGGAAAGTATGGACTTGTGATATATCGTTTGAAAGGTCTCTTCATTCTCTATCCAAAAATGTTATATTTTTCAAATTTATTGCATAATTTAACAGAAAAATATATCTGATTTGTAATATTTAATTAAGAATAATAAGAAACTCTTCGTTTTAACAAAACTTCCACTATTTATTTAAAAAACTGCTTTTTTAAAACTCAATGACAGCCGTTTCTAGCGAAACGGCTGTCATTGACGTTAATTAACATATCAGGCGTAACCTAATCTAACCTAACCTAACCTAACCTAACCTAACCTAACCTAACCTAACCTAACCTAACCTAACCTAACCTAACCTAACCTAACCTAACCTAACATAACCTAACCTAATCAACCTAACCTCCAACTAACCTAACCCAACCTAACCTAACCCCTAACCTAACCCAACCTAACCTCCAACCTAACCTGGCCTAACCTAACCCCAACCTAACCTAACCTAACCTAACCTAACCTAACCTAACCTAACCTAACCTAACCTAACCTAACCTAACCTAACCTAACCTAACCTAACCTAACCTAACCTAACCTAACCTAACCTAACCTACCTAACCTACCTAACCTACCTAACCTAACCTAACCTAACCTAACCTAACCTAACCTAACTTAACCTAACCTAACCTAACCTAACTTAACCTAACCTAACCTAACCTAACCTTACTTAACTAAGGTTTTTTAACTATTTTTACCAGCCATATACAAAAAAGGCCAAGGGTATAAGATTTTGCTGGCCATTCTATTGATACTCCCCTTCCTATCTATCGGATTGGAAGTAAGTTGAGGTACTGGCAGATATTAAGTTGCTAATGTAGAAATAAATTTGCCAAACTTGGCACCACATCATTTTTCATTTTTAACGAATTTTGGTTTTTAACAATCCATGTCCAAACATTATCCCTTTGAGGGTATTGTGTATGGTCCTCTTTAATTCAGTGAGGATTTTCCGTTGACCGATGAGGGGCAATGTTGGCGATTAGCATGACTTTTAACGAAAAAAGTGCACTCATCAGAAAACGTAGCGTTTTCTAAGTGGATGGTATTGATATTCAACATTTCAATCATTTCATCGCAAAAATTTGTTCTCCTATCAAAATCGTCTTTCATGCGTTTCTGAGTCGGTATCATTTCATAGAAATGCACTTAATTTTCTTTCAATGTATTTACTTAGTATCCGCAACATCAAATGTTGCGGATGCTTGTCCAATCAATGCATGCGATCTTTTCTTAAACTATAGCATCACATCTAATTTAATATGTCAAGATTCGCGAAATTGCTTCTCTATTTTACTAACTCTACCTTGGGATATAGGCGGCAAATTCCGAAATTTTTCATAAAATAGGCGAGCAATTTTATGTTCGGTGTTATCTCCCTAACCAATCAACCGTAAAACTGTCTAACCATTTTTTATGAATGGCAGTCAACGAAATGCAAACGACAACTGTAATATCGACAACATCCTGCAGTTCATATTTAATGTTTTGTATTATATATTTATTCTGACACTATATATGTTCTCTTCCTGGAGCCTGATAATGGTCTGTTGACCGAAACATGTCGCAGCACTGATGTATCTTTTACCATTGAATTAATTATATATTGTGGGTTTTGTGAGTTTTGTCGCTACTACAGTTTTTATAATTAACTTAAATCGAGGACCCTGTATGCCTGTGAATTTAAAACGGGTTATGTTGTTGACATTCGTGAAAAATCTCATTTACTGTTAAATCGTAAGGAAATGCTGTTACTTATATCTTGTAAGACATAAATAAGCTCTCAAAAAGCAACTCTTGTTTCGTTTTATCTTTTATCAAACAGTCTGCCTCATCTTATTTGCCCCCTAATATCGCCTCAAGGAAACCGAAACTCATTATATATTCTTGGTATCTATCTATATTACAGATCTCCAGGCAGATGGCAGTACAAAACCACTTCGAAGCCCCGGGTAACTATCCGAAAACAAAACACCGACGAAACGGCAAACAATAACGAAACGCCGGGGATGTCTTCTTCTCCTATACCGCCGTCATCGGGGCAGGAAGTTCCCCGTTCTCCAATCAACGATGTCGTTACTCCCCAAGCGCGATCCGACGACGTAGATAGCCTTGAAGAATCTGAATCAATTGCCTCAATAATTGATGACGAAAGCGCTACGGCGAACAAACTCGAAGCCATTTCTCCGGCTTTTCCAGTGGAAACCATTAAAGTCGAAATTTCGACTCCTTCCGATTTCGGAGACGTTTACTATGAAATTGCAACTATCAAGACTCCGTATACCTTCCAGGTAAACTAATCTTTTACTTCTTTTATAAATACTTTACTTAGTCTCAAAAAGTAGGTATATTCGTACAGAATAGGAAATTTGGTTTCTATTTTAAATGACAATTTAGTGAATAAATCAAATTTTACCTACCAGGATGTAAAAATATTTGTTTATAATAACGAAATCTATTTATAATTTAAACAATTGTTTTAATACATTTGATTATTTCCCATGCTTTATATTAACTATTAATATGTCATAATTTTTAAAATTTAGACCAGTTGAAGTCAATGGACAGGGAAAGTGTGTCGTCAAAATTTGTGTTCTATGCTGTCGAACTGTGAAATGTCAATGAAATTATTCCAAACAGGAACATTATAATTCTCCAGAAGTAGCTTTTGTTTCAGTTATTTTATATTCAACTTTTAAAGTACCTTTTTTAGTAAGTATTCTTAATATTTATGAAAATGCACAACTTTGAAGGTTAGGTTATAATGTTTTTACGAAAATTGTTCGTATATCTATTTTAGTGATATGTAAAATATATGAATGAACACTTACCAATGAAAAACAGTAAGTAACTCCCAAATATCAAGAAAATGCAATAAAATAGTCAATAACACCTATAAAACATACATTTACAAAAGTTGTTTGGAATCTTTTGGTTTGACACCTACGTCACCACTTTCCCAGTCCATTATCAGCTACTATTTCTCTAGACCTGATATCAGCGACTCCTTAGAGGAATAGTCACTTCAAAACGTCACATAAGAATGTCAGGTTTTGCTTGAAATCTTACTGATAATTTTTCACCTTGTGCAACTTTGTTTCGAAAATAAAAGTTACATAGTTTAATAAAAAAAGTTAACAAACATTAGGGTAATTTGAACACTCGTTTGACCTTGGGGAATCTGTCAAAGTTAAAAGAACAAAAACAAATAATTCGAACAACAGCTATGACAAAGATAGCATCAATATCGATTTCGAGGTTAGATGAACTGTAGAGTTGGCACAACTGGTCGAAAGTCAAAAACCACGGAAGCAAACCTAGTAATTCATAAGAAAATAACGGT
Organism: Ophraella communa; assembly: GCA_035357415.1. Taxonomy (NCBI): domain Eukaryota; kingdom Metazoa; phylum Arthropoda; class Insecta; order Coleoptera; family Chrysomelidae; genus Ophraella; species Ophraella communa. The sequence continues at coordinate 7,207,945 of CM068989.1, read as the reverse complement.
TTGTCGTTTTCTAGGTCCTAGGTTCTTTGACGTCACTAAAGAGGGACGAGGGACGTCAACTTTCCTCAACTTTGATAAGTTTTTTCGGATAGATATACAGTTAAAACAAATTAAAAATACGGATGCTCTTTTTATAAAATTATAAAATACTTCAATTTTATACAATAAAAAAACTTTAATGAAAAGTCCCATTATTTATTTAAGTGGAATTCCACGTTCGTGTTCTGCTATTTTGGTGCTATGATTATTAATGCTAAAATCATGTTTCTTCAAATTTATATTAAAATATTCACGAAGAATAGAATTTTGGTTTGTATTTATTATCCAAAATGAGTAAAAAGGGGTGCCATACAAAAGCTTAAACCAAAAAAAAACAGCAAAAATTGACCAAAGAAAGCGTTCAATCAAACCATCATGATATATTATTACAAAAATTATTCAACTATGGACTCTCTGTCGCTTTTGTGATTTTAATAAAAAATATTTTAGAAAATAGCTGCTTCATTCTAAGATTTCTATTGAGGTGCCACGAGGATCCAATCTGCGCCCTTTTCTATTAACGCTTTTCATAGAAAATTTAGTTTTTTATTTTCGCAGCCCTGAATTTTTATTCTTCGCTAATGATTTTAAATTTTACAGAAGAGTGGAAACAGTTAGAGATTGTGTGGATCTCCAGACGGATATCAACAATATTTTGGAAATATCAAAAAGTGTTCTACACTTTCTTTTGCCGAAACCAACAGTTTTTGATTATAATATAGGTCAAAAATTCTTAGATAGAAAATTTGACGTTACATCTTGGAATATATTATAACCATCAATTGTCTCTGTATCTGTATCTGTAATTCTTGAAGAAAGGGTCGCCCCACCACACTTAGGCCGCATTGGGCCCATTGTGCGTCCTTCTGAGATTGAGCCTACCTATTAGCTAGTCAACCATTCTACCTGTTTAAAGTAGGTGATAACGTCGCCAGTAGGCAGCTCCCACAAGTTGGCATGTATTAGCCAATTCTCGCCGAATACAGAAAGTCTTATTAGAGAGAGTGGCGGACAATCGTAAAGGACGTGCTACTCTGTCCCATCTTCTTGTTTACATCCTCTATAGAGTGGGGTGACAGACCCAACCTGGTTAGATGTTTCGGTAAGTGGCCATGGCCACGTATTTTTTAGCTGCTCTGCTATTTGGATACTTCAGAAGTTCTTTGGATAGTCTGTAACCTTTTTCATCGTCCCATCTTCCCTTGAATTTGTCAAGGGAGCGTTCCTTTACTAGGTCAACTACTGCTGATGCCGGCAAGCTGATAAGACTGCCAGGTTCCAAGATCCTTTGGGATACAGCTTTCGTAGTCAACAAGTCAGCTATGCGGTTGCCTTTTGAAATTCCATGACTTTTATCCAGCCTAGGGTAACCACATTGTTGTTGCAAGCTTCGGTAAGGGCCATGTGACATTCTAATATTAGACCTGATGTGATCTTTGGCCTATTCAGGCCATCAGGTGAAGATACAGATAGTATCGTTGCAATTAATGAGTATCTTGTAGGGCCTGTGAAATCTATTCTGTATTTGCTTGTAACCATGAATTATTGTCATTTGTAACACATATATTAAGAAAATTGCTGACGATGCTAGTTATAGCGAAACAGCTGTAATTGAATTTTAAAGCGAATTTTTCGAATAAATAGTGGAAGTTTAGTTTAACTGTTCAGTTATTTATTGTTCTTAGTAAGATGAACTTCCAAAAAGTAGAGGTTAGCACAATCAATTTTATAAAATTGCTGTTGATTCAACACTGGGATATATTAGCAGGTAAACATCGTCACAAACATTTTACATAAATGTAAAAGTAATAAAATATCTGTATTTTTCTTTGGTTGCAACAAAGCTAAAATTTGCTTTGGTGGGCCTAACAACTAAAATACTTTCGTTGCTCTACCTTCTTTATAAAAAGATGTGTTGTATTATAGTTAAACTAATCAAATTTATTGAACTTTATGAAATTTTAAGTTTGCGCTTCGTTGAGTATCACTTCAAAACTCGTAGGGGCGATCCTGATCCTTAATAAAATGTTCGGTCAAGTACTGAAAAATCACATCATATTACTCCTGTCGAATTTTCCAAGCATATGAGTCTTATATCTTTCGCTAGGATGAGTTTGTTTAGAGGAGTTTTTATCATATAATTGGGATATTGATGTAGCGGAAAGGCTAGTTAATATCAACAAAAGTTTACGGTATAAAGTAAATAAAATAAATAAATGTTATATTATAGTATTAAAAATGTAATTTTAACCCAGTTAAGGTCGTTCTTTTGGAAAGATTTGCTGCAACCAAACAACCATTAACTTTTTTTATATAAAAAATCCTCCGAACAACCTCTAAAATACATCAAGCTTGCTTTATTATTCACTCCCTTTTTTCCCGCTTGAAAATCTACACTTTTTGAAAGTGCTTATTTCCATTCGCCTTAAAAATTTATCATTTTTTAGTAATCGCTGATTATCTACAACGTATAAACTCTTTTCGAAAGAGAAAAGAAAGAGATCGACCTTTTTACCGTGAAAAATTTACTCCAGCATTTTAAGGAGAGTAAATCGGATTAGAGTGTCATCACTTTTGAGGAAAAATTCCATTTATTCTTAATTTTTAGTATGGTAACGAGTAGGTGATTCTTTTTTCGAAAGTGAATTTCAGATGACGAATTATTAGCGGTGAAATCCATGTCAAACCTTTAATCGCTATTTTTATTTACCTTCGTTTCCGATAATTTTCCTTTTTAAATATTAGTTCGATATTTGACAAGGTTAAAAAAGGAAATTTATTTAAAATTGAAATACTCTTTTAAATGCAACGATTTTTTGCACAGTTTCCATATATACAAGTTAAAAGTATACCCTAATCAATAATTTAAATTACCTCCATCGTAATTTTCTTTTTTTTTCCTCCTATATTATCACTTTCCCATCTTGTTTTGTTATTTGTTTACTTTATTTATTTACATAAAATATGCAAACGCTGTAGATACTTATAAACTTGTTTTATTTTTAAAATTCTGTCAGATTGTCTGTTGTTTTTTTCTTATGGTAAAAATAGAGATTAATGAATTTGAGAATGGCTTGGTTGAATTAGGTTAGGGTATTTAAGGTTTGAGGTGAAACTGAATGCAATAAAGCTCTTGAAAAACTTACTTGCATCCAAAAAGTTATGCCAAACCTAGGAGGCATGGGAAGCTACAAGCGGCGAATCCTTAGTGGAGTTATAGACTTAATTCTTCTGCATGGTGCTCCCGTCTGGAAGGAAGCTTTGACAATAAAAAAATATAGAACACTGTTAGAAGTAGAGAGAAGAGCATTGCTGAGGGTCGCAAGTGGTTACAGAACGGCATCCGTGATTCCTGGTCTACCGCCAATGGACGAATTGGTTGTGGAAAGAGCGAAAGTGCATAAATATAACTGAAGAACAAAAGAGCAGAAGACCAATGCTAGGGAAAGGACGTTGGAGAAATGGCTGGATGGAAAAACAGAGTGGACAAGGCTACTTATACCAAGGATTAAATCTTGGTATAATTGCAGATTTAGAAACACAAACTACTATTTCATACAATTTTTAACAGAACACGGGACATTCAAGACATGTTTGAATGTATGAATGAGTTAGGGGTGATGATTACACTGCGACCCATAGGATCTATTTTGTCCCCCCTTACTTGCCATGTTCTGATGTTTTCTCAGATTTATAGCAGCTCTTCGAGTCCTATTTTCCTGAGGAAGTTTAGGACATCGTCGGGCTTCAAATCAGGTAGATCCCCTTCCTCTATTTCATGTGCTCCTAGGTATCTAGCCCTAGAATTTTGCAAGGCAGGATATTCTGAGAGTATATGTATTGAGGTTTCATCCTCTTCCTCACAGAATCTGCACTTTGCTTCATCTGCTAACCCTAGTTTCTTCATGTGGCTTCTTAACCGGCAATGCCCGGTTAATATTCCCGTTAGAATACGGAGCCTTTTTTTACTGAGGTTGAGGCAGCTAAGAGATCTCTTCTGGTCATAGTTCCCCAGTAGTATCTTAGATTGCCTCAGTCCTTCCAGCTGATTCCAGTACTCGGATTTTTCTTTCTCCATTTCCTCTCTTAGTTTTCCTAAGATTACTCTACTGCTGATCCCACACTGGTCCCAAATGTGGGGTTTCAGCTCCTTTTTTTGCCAGCTTATCTGCTGTTTCATTCCCCTCTATTCCTATGTGTCCCGGGACCCATAGGAGGGTGACAGTGTTCTTCTGGCCTAGTTCATTTAGTTTGCCTAGGCATTCCCAAACCATCTTCGAACTGATTATATTTGAACTCAGCGCTTTGATGGCTGCTTGACTATCCGACATGATCACAATCTCTTGTCTGCGATAGTTTCTTCCAATATTGAATTCCACACATCTTTCGATGGCGCGGACTTCTGCTTGAAAGATGCTCGGGTATGTGCCCAAGCTTTCTGAGTATTTGGCTCTCGGTCCAAAAACTCCTATCCCAGTTTCTTCGTCTAGCTTGGAACCGTCCGTATACCACTTTATGGTTTCTGGTTTAAATTCTGTATGGTGTCTTCATCCCATTCAGATTTATTACTCAACTTTGTGATGAATTTTCTCACAAAGTTGAATTTCTTTGGCATATCATCTTGGGGCATTTCCCAAGTTTGATCAAAGTGAAGTGATCGAGGTTTTTCCCTGATAATTCCTTCTTTGATCATTCTATATATTGTTTTCTTCCTTACACTTTCTAGCAGAATGTGCAGTGGGGTCAAGTTTAAAATCACCTCCATTGCAGCAGTGGGGCAAGTTCCCATTGCTCCAGTGATACATGAACAGGCTAGTCTCTGAATTTTCGAGAGGTTTTTCCTCGTCGTATTCAGATTAGCCCTTACGCCCCAAGCCACTGCCCCATATGTGATTAATGGTCTCACTATTGCTGTGTATATCCATTGCAGGATACGTGGGTTACATCCCCAGTTCTTCCCTGCAATGTTCCTACACAGCATGAGGGCCTTGGTTGCTTTGTGTATTACTTCGTCTTCGTGTTTGTTCCAGAGTAACCTGCTATCTAGGATTAGCCCTAGATATTTTACTTCTGTTTTCCACTCGACGATGTTCTCCCCTATTTTTATGATTTTTAGATTAGGTTTCTTTTTCCTTGTAAAGGCTACTAGTGTGGTTTTGGTGGGGTTGATGCTGAGTCCCACCGAGTCACATCATTGTTCCGCAATGTTCAATCCTCTTTGAACAATATCACAGAGGACGTTTTCATACTTCCAGGATAACCATGTCGTCGGAATACCCTTGACATGGTATGCCTTCCCTAGTCAATTGACAGAGCAGACTGTCCACAGTGAGACTCCACATAAGCGGGGATGCAACTCCCCCCTGTGGACAGCCTCTGGTCACATTAATGGAGATAGTGTCTTGTCCTGCCTCCATTTCTGCGATTCTTGTAGATAGCAGTTGCGACATCCAACTGGAAGTCGTTCTATCTACTCCTTTCTCAATCAATGCTCTTTTGACTGCCTCATGTGGCGTATTGTCAAAGGCCCCTTCTATGTCTAGAAAGGTACATACCACGGTCTCTTTTTTGTTCAGTGCGTCTTGGATTTTGTCCGTCAACTGTGTTAAAGCGGTTTCCGTGGACTTTCCCGCTTGGTACGCATGTTGACGAGGGTGCAATGGCACCTGTTCCAAGATTTCTGTTCTAATGTAGTTGTCTACAGCGTTGTAGCGTCTATTTCTTCGCAGAATTTTCTGAAGCTGTTTCTTTTAGCTTTTCTAATCTCCTTGTTATATGATGTAAGTTTCTCGGTGTAGCTCTGCCAATCTCCATTACGTTTGGCTCTGTTGAAGAGCTGTCGCGTCTCGGATCTTAGGTTTGATAGATGACTGTTCCACCATATCGCATCTTTTGCTTTTCTAGTCCTTTGGAGGGGACAACTGGATTCATAGGCATCGAGTATTGCCTCGTTCAGCTCTATGAGATCGTTTTCTAATGCCAGATGATTCCTGGCATTTCTTTTATTCTTGAGATTTGCAAGATTTATGTTCAGGTTAGTGTTGTAATTTTCCCAGTTAGTTTTCCTGGGGTTTCTCCTGAGTGCTGGCTCAGGAGGATTACACTCTAACCTGAACATAATCATTCTATGATCAGAGAGGGATGGTTCGTTCGATACTCTCCAATCTTTCACCCTATCCTTAAGATTCGGTGTACTTAGTGTTATATCTAGTACTTCCTTTCTTGTTCTGGTTACAAACGTAGGTATATTCCCTATATTGTGTATAACAAGATTCTTATTAAATATAAATTCTTAAATTTGTGCATAGATTGCAATAGACCAAGCTCACGTCAACATATATTCTTCAAGTGCGAAAAGTATAAAGATGGAAAAAGAAAGATAGAACCATTAGTGAATGAAAGGATAACAGACAGAAACCTCAATGATTAAGAGTAAAACAAAAAAAAGGTTGAAACTAAGTAAGGTGCCAGCCGTTCCTCCGTTCCTCTACAGCGGACAGCTGAGGCTTGTTGTGGCTCACGATACAGAGTGAGCAAGCCCAGGAATAACACCAAAGAATAGTTCCATTTTAACAAATGCGAGTTCTTCCACTTTTTTGTAGGAGGGTCGTCTTTATCATTCCCCTCCACCTCTTTATGTTCATGAACGTATAGCAGGGTTACTTTATTACCTGTAGCAATACAATCCAGGGATTCAATACAATTCCACACAAACTTAGAGTAAAGTCGGTTAAATCAGTTGGACAGTAAAAGCTGCCTGACTATGACAAAGTATTGTTTACAGAAGGGTGGTTGACCAGAATTATGTCTTTTATCGCAAATACATTTAATATTTTTCGAGATATATCGAATTTATCTCAGTTTTCTGTTTAGCCTTTAGTGTATAATACATATGCAGTCTTTGGAAAGGAGATCTTAACCTCTTTTTGTTTGTGAGACTGAGGTCAACAGCAGTGCTGTAAGACTAAGGACAATACTATAATCAGGCAAAGTTTCCAGTTAACTAAATTGATTGTACTAACCCTTACTTTTTGGAAGTCCATCTTATTAAGGATAATAAAAAACTCTTCGTTTTAACAAAACTTCCAATATTTATTTAAAAATTGCTTTTTTAAAAGACTCAATGACAGCTGTTTCGCTGACGATGCTTCATAGCGAAACAGCTGTCATTGAGTCTTTTAAAAAAGCAATTTTTAAATAAATATTGGAAGTTTTGTTAAAACGAAGAGTTTTTTATTATCCTTTCCAGTTAACAGTAATAAATTCATTAAAAGGTTCAAAAGAAACTTAAAGTCGATCCCACAACTGTTTTATTAATTGTTGCAACTAGTTTCGGTCCCATAGGACCATCATCAGGCTGAAAGAATTACAAGAGAATAAAAAGAGGATCTTAAGAATACAATATCAAGTTAAATATACAAAACACTTCCTTACAAATTGATTTCAAATCAATTCACGAGAAATTATTCTATTACAAAAATGTTCAAAGAAGGAGCGTTAGGCTGTATGGCTTGTTGCCTGCTTACGGATTCTTAAATTACGCGTTTTGTATCACAATATTATGTCTGTACCGCTATTGATTCACAGTAACTGGTTGCTCTTTTTCGTCTTCAACAAAATAAGGTTACATGACTAGACCCAGTAACCCAAATGGTCACTCGATCACTGTGGAAAGGCTTTTCTGTAATGACATCAGGACGTTCAAAACCATATATTTCTTAGGAAATTGGTATCTTTAGCTTACCAACGAATCTATAGTAAATTTCTCTCTTATGTTTATCGGCAACATTCAGTCGTTGTCCCATTTGAATTCGGTATGGAAAGCCGCTAACAGATTTGAACATTCACTTATATTCAGCTTACGTGCTGTTCGTACAAGACTTTTTTGCGGAGATTGGATGATTTTGTTTAACACGCGCCCTTAACATTGTTACAAACTGTTCTTTGACGACCTAAAGAGCCTTGACGTTGAAAAACACACTATCAGTGCGATAAAATTTCTCAACAACCACTAGCATTACAGATTTACTGAGGGACACCTTGTTGAAATGTTGATATCTTTCTAACATGGTTTTAATCATGGTCCATTATTCCATCCAACTACGTATGAGCAGAAATAATGTTCTAGTAAAAAAAATGTCTTTGGTTGAAAGGAGCATAATGACAAAGATTTGACACTTGTACTATTGAGAGCTATTAGAGTTTGTTTGCCAGAATACGAATGTTATCATCAGTGATTTATTTTTTTTGTGATCTCTTCTGCGGCTATGGATATATCAAGCTCTGTTTGTGTTATAACTTTTTAGGATTAGAATTGAATGAAAATCCTTTTTATAAATTGAACTATATTTGACATTGATTATTCAAAATAGTAACATAACAAATCTATAGTTACGTAACATAATACAGATATATAATAATCTCCCACGCTAATTAAAAACTCCAACAAAAATTTAAAAAATGTGCTCTAGACTTCGAAATCACACAATCTGGTATTCGGTTTTCTAATTCTTTCAGATCTTCTTAACTAAGGATGTGAGAATGGTCTAGATATTGTAGGTTCTGGAAAATTATGACTTGGTCCTGGTATAACAGTTTCATTACAACTTGATTCGGGTACATTGGAATTTGATACAGGTGTATTATGGTCTTCTATGACTGGTAAAGGTTGTTCTACTTGTTCAGGTTCTATGAAAGTTCTGTCTTGATTTTGATTATTTTTTTTTGGTGTTGATATTAAGAAATGTGGTACATCATATTCTGGATATTGCGGTTTTACTTCATCTTCTTTTATTACAGGTGTCGGTTGGCTTGAACTTGTTTCATTTTTTTTAGGAACCATAGTCTTTTTGATTTGGTCAATATGTCGTTTTAGGGAATAACCATCATCCAACTGTACTTGATAATGTAAAATTCCATACTTTTTGGTTATAGTTCCGAATTTCCAAGAGTTTTTATTGCCTTCATAATATCTTACTTGCACTCTTTCTCCCACGCTTAAATTTCTTACCTGTTTTGGTTCATTTTGTGTTGAGTTGTGATGTGTGGGACGTATTGCATCAAGTCTTATTCTAATGGTTCTGTTCAAATAAAGTTCTGCAGGTGATTTGCCGCAATTAAGAGGAGTAGCTCTATATTTTAAAAGAATTTCTTGAATTTTTCTATTCATCGGAATTATCCCATCCTCGTCGCCAAATTGTTATAACTTTTTAGGATTAGAATTGAATGAAAATCCTTTTTATAAATTGAACTATATTTGACATTGATTATTCAAAATAGTGACATAACAAATATATAGTTACGTAACATAATACAGATATATAATTTGTACGGTATCCGCCAAAATAAACAGTACCGAAACAGAGATTGCTGTGAAGTTGTTTATGTAATATGGATTTGTCATATTTGACTTAATTGTCATTCGTTGATATATTAATAGTCCGCTGCAGTTAAATTTAATTTAAAAATAGTTCTAACAACGGAAGAAAAAGTGTTTTTGGTAAAACATTATTTTCGTTCACAAGTAAAAGGTCGTAATGATGGTCCAAGCTTAGAACAGGTGTCAATAAAATATCAACAAAAATTTAATAAAGCAGCTCCTAGAAAGAGTGTGATGTTAGTTGTTGTTGAAAAATTTCGTCGCACTGGTAGTGTATTGTGTCAACGTAAAGGTTCTTCAGGTCGTCTAAAAACAGTATGCACTAACGAAAATGAAGGACGTGTTTTGAACCAAGTTGTGCAATCACCTCAAAGAAGTCTTGTAAGAACTGCATGTAAACTCAACATTAGTGAAACGTCTTTACGTCGCATGTTCAAATCAATTGGTGGTTATCCATACCGTATTCAAGCTGGACAACGACTAAATGCTGCGGACAAACGTGTAAGAGAAATTTCCTGTGGTCGCATGTTGAATTTAATTTACGAAGATCCCGAATTTTTGAAAAACATGTGGTTTTCAGACGAGAGTCACGTTCATCTTAGCGGCTATATTAATCGACAAACAACCAGATTTAAACGTCCTGATGTCATTGTAGAGAAACCACTCCACAGTCTTCGAGTTACCGTTTGGTGCGCGGTATCTGGTAATGAAATGATTGGTCCTTATTTCGTTAAAGATGATAATCAGAATCCACTTACTGTCAACCAAGAACGTTATAGAGAGAAAATTATTATACCTTTTGTGAGAGATCTAAATAACTTTTGCCGTGCACGAAATCTACAGTTTCGCACACATTGGTTCCAACAAGATGGTGCAACCAGCCATACAGCTGTGCGCACCTTAGACTTACTCCGTCATCATTTCGATAATAGAATAATTTCTCGGGGAACAGACTTCGAATATCATTCTGATCTGGCGCCACCTGACGCATACATTTGGGGCATAATGAAGGAAAAAATATTTCATTCGGAAAATCCGTCGACGAATGTTGCCGAACTACGGAAAATAATACCAAAATAATTTTCGGCAGTTCCATCAACTACTATTTATAAATATGTTTATTGAGTTACAAAATCGATATGAAGCTTGTTTGCGTCAAAATGGTGAACATTTTGAACACTTACATTACAGAAATTAAAAATTAATTTTTATTTTTATTTTCGGTACTGTTTATTTTGGCCGATACTGTATTACCTGATTATGTTTTTTCGATGTAGTTGTTTATTGTTTTTGACTGTGTAGACGTTAAAGACAGCAATCTGGTAGAGACTCATTTAGCAGACTTGAATTTTGGAAGATAAGATTCGTTACACTCGGATGATTACGTTGTATTTCGAAATACTGTAATTACAGCTGTGGCGTTGGAGAAATGTTTATAGTTTGTTACACAAAGCATACATCATTAGAAAAATTTAAAATTAATTTTTATTTTTATTTCCGGTACTGTTTATTTTGGCGGATACTGTACTTAAAAAAGATACCAACAAGTTTTGCTAAAATAAAATTGTAAGGGATGTCAACAAATAAATGGACAATATTATGATCTAAAGTTTAATGACGACAACTGTATAAATAATTGAAAAAAAATTACACATCCATGAATATCAGAATTATCATAGTTACGTTTGTTTGATTTGCAAAGAACTTACTTTGCAATGATCAAACTAGTATTTTTTATTTATTTCAAATATTAGAATATTTTTTATTGAAATCATGTTTTTTTTCTTTGTAGGTCGGTAACGTGAAAAACACCAGATATGTAACTGTCACTTCCACGTTCGAGAAGAGCTTCGAACGCACCGTCGATCCAACTCCCAAACCCACCGAACCCTTAACAGAAAACATCCTCGCCACGTCGAGTAATTACGGCAAAGACAACAACTTCTTAGATTCGAGCATAGCGACGTTACCACCTCTATATCTTGCGTCAGATATGGAAACCCCACCTCTCGAAACGCTCACTGAAACTTTCAGCACGACACAGACGATGCTAAAAACACACATTTTGCCGGTCGTTCGCCATGGAAATGACACCAGCAGCTCGACACTAGTGCAGACCTATCTGGTAACGAGGTAAGTCCTAATGACGAGCGTTAGTTGTTAATTGGGAAGCGCACTTAATTGCCGAAACGAATCCTTGCTTTAATCCCGGAATGGAAAGCAGGATACACAATAATAATTTCAAAGTTGGAAAATGTAGCTTCATATTTTTATATTATACCTTCATCAACATCAAAAAACCTTTAATTTAATAAATTTAGTGTAGTTGCAATTATCAACGTTTGGTTGCATATTAAAATTTAAGGTAGTCTTTTTAAAGTAAAAGATTTACTTGGCTTGAATTTGTTAAATTAATGACGGTAACCATTCATTTAAATAAATGATGAAACGTGTTTAATTGCAAGCAGATAGTGAATCTTCTTGGTTTAATTCCAGAGGAGAATTCTAGAGCTAGACTAAACTATATTGCCGCTGGGGTTGTGTAAAGGAATTTAATATATTTTAGAATAAGATAAAAACGACATAGCCAAGCAACTGTAGTTTCAAACTTACGAAGATGATATATAATCAAATTTTGCTGGGACGTTTAATATAGGAGGTATCTAGTTATAAAATGTGTCTAATTACGTAGAATTTTTATTCTGAAAAAAAGGCAGTTCATTGATGGAAAACTTCCAAGATTGATATGTTCATTAACAACTTTAATTTGCTGATTATTAAGTAGTTGTAGTGTGTGTTCTTTATTTTCAGATCTGGTGAAGGGTACTTAAATAAACATTTTTTACCAATACACCAGTGTTAAAAAATATCTTGGTATCAAGGAAAAATAGCGATCTATAAAAACAATCTCAAGTTTTACAACAGGAAAGATTGTTTGACGCGTGTCAAATTACTCCTTATGTTTCAATTTTGATCGTGACACCAATCAATCCTTGATTCAGAATTTGCTTGAAAATGCATATTTTCAAATACATTGAATAAGCTAAAATGCATCTTGCTTATGGAACAACGAAAGAAGCACATTAAGCAAGGTACTGTCTCTGCCATACATTATTTTCAAAATTGGATCAGCGTATTCGAGATACTGGTCAAGTTTTGCAAGAATTTAATAATATCTCGTTAGTGCTATCGCGATGCATACAAGCCGCTCATCTATATGGAGGGTATTAAAAGAATACGAGAAGCATCCGTACCATAATCAAAAAGTACAATTTTAGATTTCAGTCATCCGAAAAGAGTTCATTTTGCCGAATGGTACCTAAATGAAACTAACGAAGAACCAAGGTCTCCTAACAAATGTTTTTCAAGGGGTATTTTAATATAAACAAAAATCATCATTGGAGGGAAGAAAATCCTGACGCGGTCCATAGATTACAATATCAGCAGAAGTTTTTTGTGAATATTTCGACTGGGATTTGGGCTGTAGTTGGACCATATTTGCTGGCAAGGTTAGATGGAAACATAATTTTCCGAAAATCGATAAGAAATAATAACATTTTTAAAAAAATTATTTGAAAGAAAAAATCAATATTTCCTCCAACTTGCTTGTTACCTGGCAACCGAAAATAACAGTAAGGATATATTCATTTCTGTACTGTAAGGAAATGTGATTTCCACACAGTAAAAAAAAAATAAATGCGAACAGGTTTTTTCCTAAACAGTTTTATTTTTAAAACTTTCAGCACAAACAAGGTTTATATTTTAAATTTATTACTTATTTGTTATATTGACTGTTATTTTACAATTAGTACAAGTATTGAAAACTGGAAGAACTTGGGAACTAATAGCATTATTTTGTTGAATATTTTCCAAATATGTACTTCGTTTCCGTAATTACGAAACAATGTTTCATGGCTTCTTTTATTTAAGGAAAAAATAATAATAATAATTTTAAATTTTTAACATGATTAGTGATAATTTACCGTAATTTTAGTGATTCCCGATTTTCGGAAAAATAGAATGTAGACCTCGTAGGAAAAGCCACATTCCCGGACTCCGCCTCGACTGGCAACTTTTACGATCGCCCGGGAATGTTAAGGTTTTCCTACTAGGTATACAATATACTATTACCCGATTTTGTCCAAGAAATTATTAAATATTTCTAGTTATCTCGACACCAAGACATTATTCGATACTAGTTTATAAATAACAATGTTTGCTTTATCATTTCTGAAAGTAAGTAATAGTTATTCTGAGACACCTTGTATAAGATATTTAATCAAACTGTTATGTATGTACAGGCTAACAATTGAATACGAGATTGAATTATTCTTTGTTTCAGATTGGTAACTGCTACGAAAACGTTACCACCAATGGAAGCTTACCATTTTATACCAAGCAAAGTACTGAACGAATTTAACAGTCATCTGGACGAAGCCGGCTCCGAATTACACGTAGAACTTGAATTCGGAGATCAAAACGATCAAGACGAAGGCGTTGTTAGAAAAGTATCACTGCCCGCCGACTTAGATCTAGCAAATATCGGATCCAATTTCGATCTGTCAGACGTTGACAAATCCAGAATATTGGAAGCTCACGTTAGACCTAAGAAAGCTCAATCTCCCATCAAACCTCCAATAAACGAAATTCCCAATCCGCAATTACCCGTAAGCCCCGATCAGTTGCAGCAACTGGCATTGTATAAGTTTTTAAATCCGCAAGCAGCAGCCGGTGGTCAAGTGATAACAACCTCAAAGCCGGTGATTAAAATTGAAACTCTTTATGAAACCTTTATTTTACCAGTAACTCAAGGTCATAATACCATACAGAGTACAATTTCTAGGTTAAAAGGAAGTATAACAAAGACGGATTATGAGTACGGAACGAGTACTATTGCTCCAGCTTTTCCACAGATACCTCAACTACAACCACAATTACCTCAAATCCCTCAGATACCTCAGTTGAATCCTTTCTTACCGCAACCCCAGCCTCAGTTGGTAATAACCTCTTCTCCCGTCATCCAAAGTACCATGATTACTCAGACTAACAGCAAAGTTCTGAAATTAACCTTTGGTGCTAAGACAGCGCATACTACCATTTATTCTACAACAGTGATACCTACTGTTACTACTTCTTATATAACAGCGTCTATTCCTGTACCTACTGCGGCTTATCCAGGATATTTCCCAGCTCCATTCCCTGGTTATCCTTATGTGGGATAAGTTATTGAAAGAAATGGGTAGGACACTAGTCAGATAATTGATAAACATGACCTTGTTTACTCTTATATCTATTACGATAATAATTCCCGCTGGATTTTTTATTTAACTCTTATTTTCTGTGTTTCCGTTTAATTGGCATTTGAAATATTTTTTTTACTTTGTTTTATTATAGTTAAATATGCGTTCAATAAAAATAAAATAAATTCAATATAAATTAACAGTTCAAATCAATCTAAATAAATGGAATGTTAAATAAAATGCGCCGGAGGAAATTTCTAAATTTTTAAACGGTTCAGTGATTTTCAATGGGTTATACGAATTGGAAACACGTACAACTTTGGTATTTATTTACTTTAGCTGCTTATGGCCGATTTTTTTATAAAAATCTCTTAATTATGGTCTACAAACAATGAATTGAGTAATCATTTAAGGTGCAGATTTATCTCAATATATATTTTTGTTGGAAAGTTGGAACTATTTTTTGATCGCGCTGTCACTATTAGCAATATGGCGTCCGCAAATAGTAATACGCCGACCAAATAATAAACGAACTTAGTGAAATTGACTTTTTAGTGGCGTCAAAGCCGAGGTTTAGGTGCACAAGGTGCCGGTGGGATGTTCGCCGATGCCAGATTTAGATTCAGCGGGCCAAAAAATCACCCAAAATGATTTTTGGTTGACATTCTTTGATTGTGTCAGGAAAACCCCTGGAGATGTCGTTTATGGTCAGGTTCTGGTGCACCAGGTGTTTTAAGGGCAATGTAAACATTATATTCGTGATCAGCGGCCTCGAAACCCCCGAGTACCCGATCCTGGCCAGTTCTGATACTTCTTTATCACGTTTGAAATTCTCTACGTGCAGCTATGCAACTTTTGGTAGGAGGAAAATTCTACCCCACTACATTTTGTGATAATCGTAATCATCAAAATTAACAAAATTTAGTACCCGCTTCGACCCTGTCAAAGTTCGAATATTTGGAATTCTAAATATGTTAAATAAACTCGCTTCACAGCCAACTGACACAGATCAAAGTATATTTTATTTTAATATTGCTCGCCTTAATATCTTGTTTTTATTTGTTATTACCCCTATAACTTATAGGTTATTGAGATGAGCGATATTAACATGAAATTACACTTTGATCTGTGTCAGTTGGTCGGGATGCGAGTTACATTGATTATAGTATTCTACCAGAAATTGGTTTAAAAATAGTATTTTATATTATTTGTTTTTTTATCATTAAAACTGATAAGCTCAAGAGACAAGACATAATATCTATGAAAAATAATTTATTTTTAGGAAAAAAATGTTATGACGATAATGGTTGCTGCATGGTTTTACTTTTTAATATCAATGTTTGACGTTTCGATTCCACAATCTTATTGGTTAGTTCATCTGAGCTTCAATGTGGGTTACAAACAATAAGCCGACGTTCCGTTTATCTATTTAATTTTTTCATCTGAAATGAAACCTACTTCCGTTGTATGTGGACCATAATTAAACTATTTTTATACATATTTTTTTGATCAAGGTAGCTACAGTTAATAATTATCACAACCTTGTGTGTGGTGATGGTTTTGGCATGGAAACTAATCCATTTGCCACAGATTTTTGATCTATCACAACCTTATATCATAAATTGTACATAAACATTTAACATTATTCTCAGAGTATAATAGACTTGTTTTCAATTATAAATTATGGTAATTCTTTTTTAACTTGTACATGCTTGAATACAAAAAGATTTTTCTATTAATTATTTTTTGCTTTCCAATTACTTATTACTATTTTGGTTTTTTACAAATTACTTTGCGCGAAAACTAATTAGTGTAGGTATGTTAATTAAAAATTTTCTTTGCGTCCTCTCACAATGTATTACGGTAAATTTAATAAAAAGTTATGAAAAACAACACTGAATAACTTCTGCAAGCAAAATATGCTTGGCGAGAGTCGTTCAGGAACAACTTAATCGACATTTTTGATGGGCCGTAGTTTTAATTATTTGTTTGCTTTGAGCATAAACCATTTTTAATTTTGAATATATTGTTTTGACAACTTTTTGTCCCCATCATTTTTAAATGACACCCTGTTGGACAGAAAGAAGTAGCTAATAAACTGAATGTACAGTGTTATCAAAATATGCATCATATTTGTAGTATCTCTTGTTTTGTATTTTTAAACAAATTGACTTATTTCTGGTTTAAAATCCCATCTATAAGCTAATGCACATTCTTTTTATATCTCTATTGCTCTACTTTGTTTGAAACTTATAGCAAATTGAATGTAAGTTGGTCTACTGATTGGTTAAATTTGCAGGAATGGCTAAACTAATAAATAACATAATACCAAGTTTATTTTAGAGAATACTGTTATTCTTTTTCAGTTCCCACTACTAACAATAAAAATAACAATTTAAATGTTTTTCTTCAAGTGCGACAGGTGTTAAATTAATTCCCACACATGTTTGTATGGTTTATAATATGCTACTTGATTTTATTCCTTTCACTAATATTAAAATTAAAATAGTTTGAAGAAAAAATAATGTATTTAGCTTGTAGCAAAATTGCGGTTTCTTCCTTCGAAAACACGTTGTTGCTCTTACAGTTTATTGTTAATAGATTTATTAAATGCTTTTGTAAATAAATTAACAAAATTTGACAATTTTAATAATATTTAGAGGTTAAACGACTTACCTAAGGAAGTTCAATCCTCAATTATACGAGATAGCCACGTCCGAAAAGATCACACTGTAGTTTATGCTTCATGCTGGTTTTTGTGCGTATTTTTAAAGTAGGTAAATATTTTGAGTCATCCAACCTGTCTCACTGCTACATGTTAACTTGTTTCTTATCATTATGTTTTATACCATTCCTGGATCGCTGTTTTTTGTTGGGTGAGTAATAAGAGGCGGGCTGGGAGTGTGATCTTTTCGGACGTGGCTATCTCGTATAATTGAGGATTGAACTTCCTTAGGTAAGTCGTTTAACCTCTAATTATACTTCGATAGCCACGTCCTCTAAGATCACACTGTAGATGTTTAAAGATTTAAACAGCGATCTCTTGACTTAAAGAACCAAAGAATATGTTCTATCAAATATTTTTTATTAACATAATACAATGAATTAGAATCAATAATTGTAAATAATATAACTAAATAAGTAAAGCAAAATAAACACAAATATTTAATAAACATGAATAATATTTGGCGTTGTACTTCTAGTTCTTAAACTCTATAATAATTAAACTAGTATTGTAATATTGTCAACGATATTAATTAATTTTAATAAATATTTGGACATTTTTTCTTGCTACTTAGAACCTATATTGTACTATTTATTTGTATTATTTATTAGCATTTTTGCAAACTTAGTATCTTCTGATAATGGTCTGTGGTAAAATTTATTAAAGATGTTAGATTTTTTCGCTCCAACCTGCTGTCCGCCTTATATTATCTATTGATACTCCGCATTTAAAGGCTGCAGAAGTGGATGCATGACGAGTGCTATGGGCTTTAAAAACCGAAGTGTCGACTCCACTGAGAAATAATCCCTTTTTAATCCATTTACTAACTGTTTGAGGCGACGCAGCATGATGAGGTTTTTTAATGGTTATAAGTAGTTGCTCGCATTTACCTCTAAGAGTGTTTGTTAATTGTATGTAGTGTTTGATTGCTGACATTATACATAAGTTGGGTTTTTCAAGGAACATCGGAGCTACAATTTTTGGTTGACATTTGTTTGGAGCTGAAGTTTTGATTAAGTCCGTTATTCTTATTTCTATTTTATCTTGAAAAAATACAATATTTTTCAGTTTTATTTTTGTTAACGTTTGTACCCTTTGACTTGAGATTAATGCCAAAAGAAGAACCAATTTATATGTCAGTTTCTCTAAAGATAAAGATTCTATGGGAGTCAATGTTTCTAGATATTCTAGAACCGGATTTGGATCCCAGGTTATGTTATATCTTGGAAACACTGGCTTTATCCTAAAGACACCTTTTAGGAATCTGTTAATTAATGTTTGCTCTTCAAGAGATAGGATGGTATTTAACGCAGATCTGTGTTGATTGATTGTGTTGTAATTAGCCCCCTTATTAAATTCCTCATTTAAGAATCCAATTACTTTATTCTGATTTGCTGTAAATATTTCCTTGCCTTGGCAGTAAATCCACCATTTCTTGAAGGTTGTGTTATACTGTTTTAATGTGCTTTGGGCTAATGATGACATTAAAACATCTATTGCTGATGATGTAACTTCTTTTTGTTCAAATGCTTGCCGGATAATATAGCTGCACCCAGGGTAAGTCGACTCCAAAGTGGGTGTGCCTCTCTAAAAGGGGATAATAAAAGTGTTTCATTAGGTGGGAATATTAAACATTTAGATATCATAAGATTTTCTACCATGGGAAACCACGGCTGCGTTTTCCATAATGGAAAAACCACAATACCCTTAGCCTTATCGGCTATAATTTTGTTAACGACTCGGGGTAGCAAGGGAAATGGCGGAAAAGCATAAAAAAACATATTTGACCAGTTTAATGTAAATGCGTCTACATCACATGACTCTGGGTCTGGGTGCCAAGAAACAAATATTTTACATTTTTTATTTTGGTAGGATGCAAAAAGGTCGATTTCAGGTATGCCCAGAGATTTAATATCATTAAAGCAGTCCCAATTTAAGGAGTATTCTGTCTCGATTTTTTTGTATCGCGATTCTGTATCTGCAATCACATTTTCTTTAGTATTTATGTAAGAAGCGAGTACTGTGATTTTACGCCTTTCACACCATTCCCAGAGTTCCCTAGCTAAATTACTTAATTTAGGAAATTTTATTCCTCCAAATTTATTTATATACGCAATTGCTGTAACATTGTCGATTCTAAGTAATATACGACAATTACTGTAATTTTTGGCAAATGATTTTAAACCATTGAAAGCTGCTAAAAGTTCTAAATAATTAATATGATGTGAACTTTCTATGTGGCTCCAGAACCCTCTAGATACTTGATTTTGACAAGAGGCGCCCCAGCCCGAATTGCTAGCATCCGAATAAATAATAAAAGTGAAGGGTTTTTCCGTAATCATGGTTTCTGCTTGCGATATGTTTTGTAACCACCACCGAAAATCATTTAGAAGTTCTTCTGGTAATTTCATTTTCCTATCATAGTTCCCTCTATTTATTTTCAAAGCATTATATTTTTGTCTCTCAAAGTTTTTGATATGAACCCATCCATAAGGAACCGCAGGAGCAATTGAAACTAGTATGCCTATAAATTTAGCGAATTCCCTTATTTTAATTGTTCTTTTTGCCCTAATTTGATTGATCCTTGTAAATATGTTTTCCTTCTTTTCTTCTGGAATTGAAATTGTCATTTTATTGCTGTCAAAAATATATCCTAAATATTTAATAATTTTAGTTGGTTCTAAGCAGCTTTTTTCCCTATTAATTATAAAACCCAGGGAAGATAGGAGCTTTATTGTATATTCAATATTCTCCATACATTTTTGTTTATTTTCTCCAAATAGTATTATGTCATCTAAATATATTACTGACGTTAGACCGTTTGATCTTAAATTATTGACAACAGGTTTCAAAAGTTTAGTAAATAAATATGGGGCAGTTGACATTCCGAACGGCAAACAAGTAAATTCAAAAAGCTGATTTTTATATTGGAATTTTAAATATTTTCGGTAACTTTTTTTGATTGGTATTAAAAAGTATGCATCTTTTAGATCTAGTGAACCCATAAAACAATCTTTATAAATCAAATTTTTTACGGTTCTGTAATCTTCTAATTTGAAATGTGGGCAGTTTAGATATTGGTTAAGTTTTTTAAGGTTAAGGATAAATCTATGTTTGCCATTTGGTTTAGCCCTTAAAAAATATGAAGATAAAAATTCACCTTTACAGTGAGTACTTTTAATGATTGCTCCTATTTTTAAAAGTTCGTTTATGCTTTTTTCGTATTTTGACAAAAAACTAACTTTTGGCAACTTCCTCTGCCTGGGTTGTCTACAAAATGGTATTTTATACCCTTTAACCCAGCTGAGGATAGTAGTATCGTTTGTTATTAGATTCCAGTTATACCAGAAGTTTTTTACTCTTCCCGCATAACTTACCTCTATCGACGATCCTTGGACTGGTAGGTACTTCATGTGTTCTGTTCGTTTCCTGAAGTCCTGTTGCTTCCCATACCTTGCAGCCCTCGTTTGTTTCTCTCTCTGCATTCTGGTCTCCCCCCTCTTTTTTGTCTCGGGTTTCATTCTCTTCTTGTAAATTTGTCGCTGGTAGTTTAAATGATTGTAGGGTGACTGTTCCTTGCTTTTTAGGAGTTCCTTACCGGTGATTTCTACCGTTTTGGCCGATTTGCACTGTTCTGCAAAATCCACTCCAAATAAGTACTTATCTATTTTTTGTTGTTGACTGATTTTTTGAACATTGGGATTAAAATTATTATTTATCTGGTATTTTCTGTGGGTGGAAACCGTATGGAACATATCTGTCAGCAGTTTCCCCGCGTCTACCATCGCCTGTGTTGCTTCCGAGTTGACGTTCTCCCTCTGTGGTAGAATGAGGGATATTGCCACTCCTAGGGCTGTTAATCCCTTACCCATCATGTCCTGTACGTTCTGCAGGAACTTATCTTTTTTGGCATCACTTGCCGCTATAATGGACAGGACCTCTGGATTTAACTTTGGCCCAATTAGGCCTTGGCAATTTTGGGGTGCTTGCCATTTATCGATAAGTTTTTGTCTTATGTCCTTTGCTAGTCCGGAAGATAGATAAGATTCCCATCTATTAGCTAGATCTGCTGCTATCTCCGGTCCTTTGATTGCCTCATCCTCAGGGTGTAACCCCAAAATTTCCACTAAGTCCTCTTCATTTTTGTCAACCGTGTTGGTGTTGGTAATGGGCTGTGTGGAAATTGGATCCTCATCAGTGGAGGAATTAGTGCTATCTTCGCTGCTTGATGAATCAGTTTCACCTGTTCAGAGAACAATCACATGATATGAAATCAAAACCTAATGTTTCTGATGCTGTAATTACTGATTTTACTCAATATAATACTAGCTTTTTATTATTATCAATAAGATATTAGTCTGTATTAATTTTTAATTTTTGATTATTTTTACTGAAAATACTGATATTACTCAATATAACAGTATTATCTACCTATCTGTTGTTATTTACCCATAAGATATTACTCTATAGGTGTTGAATACATTTTTATTATTTTGGCCCGTTTATTTTTTGTTTACTGATAATATTGATGTTACTCAATATTACAGTATTAGCACGTTTAGTATAGGCAAGTTATTACACTGCCTTTTAATCCACACCTCAAGTTATTATACTGAGGAGTGTTTTTTACATTTAAAACAGTTTGGGCATTTTTAATTTTAAAATATTCCTTATTTTATTCACTTACTATACGAGTCCTCCAACATTTGTTCCAGTTTTCTCATTTTCCTTCTTATTTTATTTTTAAAATGCTGTAGTTTTCTTTTATTTGCCATTTTTTCCTTAAATTTTTACGGTTTAAACACTTCGATATTCGCACTTTAACTTCCAAGCGTATGAAACATAATGATAAGAAACAAGTTAACATGTAGCAGTGAGACAGGTTGGATGACTCAAAATATTTACCTACTTTAAAAATACGCACAAAAACCAGCATGAAGCATAAACTACAGTGTGATCTTAGAGGACGTGGCTATCGAAGTATAATTTATTGTTAAGATTAAACCTTTAAAATACTAAGGGAAGTTACCATGAATATTTAAGGAACATTTTCTTTTATAACTGTTGTATTTTTAAGTCACATTGGAATGTAAATATTT
Source organism: Ophraella communa (assembly GCA_035357415.1). NCBI lineage: Eukaryota > Metazoa > Arthropoda > Insecta > Coleoptera > Chrysomelidae > Ophraella > Ophraella communa. The sequence goes on along the minus strand of CM068989.1, from coordinate 7,185,463 downwards.
AAAATTATAAAGTATTATATATTTTGATAAAAAAAAATATAAAAAACAGGTCTATTTATTATAGATATAAATTTATGAATTGTATAGTTAGGTTAGGTTAGGTTAATTTTGTACTGATGTTAGTTTTTAATTTATTGATTTTGCAAATATTTTATACTGTAAGACCCATGTACATTTTTAGATTAAGACATTTTGTAGTTTCTTTATAATTTTATATTGCAAAATAAAGTATAATAAAACTATAACAAATTGCTTTATTAAATCAAACTTTTGAAAAATTATGTTGCTGTTTACCTTTATTAGCGTTCTGTGATAGGGAAGCCAACACGCTTCATAATTCCTGGAATAACTGCTCTTATAATTAACTAGGGAGAAATGTCAAACTTAATTAGTTTTGTAAATATCTTTGCTTGCGATGGTCTCCGAGAATACATATAAACTGACTTGTAGATGATTCAACATATTTAAATGTTTAATAAGTAAACTAGCTTAATAAAAGTTGATATAATTATTCTAACTATGGTAAAAAAATATTAATTGAATTTACCAGCTGATGTGTGCGAATATTTTGCACGATATTGTTACCTTTACTTTGTGTAAGTCCATCTTACTAATAGAACTTTTTTAAAAAAATTTTCACTATTGAAGATTAACATATTGTCAATCAGTTACTTCAATATGTCAATCTGACGATGCTTATAACGTTTTTTGCACGATGGATACCATTATAAATTATAAAATTAAACATTTTCGTCATATTGACTAATTTCATTCATTCTATAAAGATAGATACTTTGGTTGTTAGGTATAGTAACTAAGGTGCATAACAACAATGGAGATTTGAGTTTTTATTTAGTTGTCAATAATTTTAAATACACTTTTGATTAATATAAATTAAAATATGAGAGAAAGTGAATATGAAGAAATTGAACGGGCTTGGGAAGAAGGGTGTTCCGCAATTATTCCCGAAAAATCCAAAATCCGTTAATTCTTCTACAAATGGCACCTGCGTGTGTGACGTCAAATTAACAGAATTACAAGTGCTCGAAAACAGCAGCTGCATTGCGTGTTAAAATGTTTAGTGTTCCGCGAACTTTAAAAACTTAGAATGCCACCTGCGTGGTTACGTAAGAGTTACTCAGAAATATATCGGTCGAATTTGTGACTTTCAAGCCTTAGTGTTAATATAATTTGAGAGCTTTTCCGACCATCATAAATTATAAAAAAATTATTGAACATTAGAAATGATTGTAAATATTATTTAAAAAAATTGTTCGTAAAATATAAGTAGTTATTTATAAATAAGCAAGTTAAGGAATAGTTCCTTCTGATTGGTTCTCGTGGAGATTTTAAAATGAAGCATTTTTATTGGTCAGAGAATATTGAAAGAAGGATCTCAGTCTTTACGTAAAAGAACCAGTCAGGAAGAATTAAAGAGATTCAAGCCTAATTTTAAAAAGAGTCAAGACCCATGATACAAACATTCAAGCCTCAATTTAAAAACATTCAACAAACATTTAAGATTTAGTTTTAAAAACATTCACGATTAATTTTCTAAACATTCAAGTTTAATTTTAAAAAGATTCAAGACTCATTTTCAAAACATTCAACAACAGTTATTAAAAAACATTTAACTCGTAATTTACATTTTTAAAAAAGACTTTGATTAGTCATAAATTTTATTAACTTTATAAGTTAACATTCTTCGACTTTGAATAGAAAATAGGTTTGTTGAATCAAGCAGAATCACTTTATAATCAAAATAATAGTTCCAACTGTAATTTTAATGATACAACAGTTAGTATCAAATATAAGAAGTTTGACTTACCTTTATCAAAAATAATCCTAGTGTAAAACAACTTTGTAACACATCACTTGTAAAAAGGGAGTCTCATCAAACAATAAATTGTATAAATAAATCTACGAGTGAATAATAATAATAAATTTCTACACCGTAAGAGGTTATGTTTTAATTAAACCACAGAAGTTTCATTCCACGTGTTTCTACAAGAGAAGGTAGGCTACCAGTTTCACGTTTCGTCAGCGAAGATTTACCATAGTGAGATCTGCATTAGAACGGCGAACACTCGAGAGACAGAGTTAAAAAAGGTACCCTTATTTAATTTGTATTAAGTGTGCGTATGAACTGTTTAAAAGAGATAATAGTCATTTGCCGCTGGAGGACATTTATACGACTTTATTGTAAAGATTTTTGAATTTCCTTCTGATAGAAAATTTATAATTTTGTTTGAGTATAAATCTGTGGTAAAACCTGTACGACCTGAGATAAAATTTTTCGATAAACGATAGTATTTACTTTTGAATTAAACAAACGAGCGCAGAAGCATTTAATTTTATTTGAGCTAGTCATCATCATACATATTATTTAAGGGGCTAAGAACATTTTTGTAATAAAAAAACTTCAACAATTATATCAAATCAAATAAAAACAAACAACTCATAATATCTTGTCGCAACCAACGTGGGTTTGCGAAAATACCATTTAAATATCAAAAAATTTGAATAAAGCAAAAAAAGAAAACCATAATAACTCAACAACAAAAATCAATAAATTTATAATAGTATATACTTATGTAAATTTATATTTTCTGTTATATTAATTCCTTACTTTTAGGAGAATTATTGAAAAATAAAAACAAATTTATTAGACTTAAATTTAGTTAATTTCAACTGCAAATTCATACTCAATTTTAAAAAATGCTTAGCAGTGTATTGCCTCTTTTTTTTCTTAATTAACGTTATATTTTTTTATTCTTTTGAATATTCTCGGTTCCCATGTACTATACCGTCGAAGTTATACAATAACATTAGGAGTTCTCTCTACTGCCAAATTAACTTTCAGAGAGAGTTTTATTAACGCTGATGCAAAAGACGCTTTAGGTGGTATAAAAAACTTTATCCATTTGGAAATGGAGTTTCAGACATATCGGGAAAAAAACCTTCGGGCCATAGTAAATATTCTCTTCTACTTCCGTTCAAAGCTTTTGGATAATTTTTGGAATGTAACTGTTTTCAATCCTTGTTATTTTCAGTTTCTTTTGTGCCATTTAGACCTCTATTGTTTTTTCCGAAGTACAGTTTTACTCTAAAGATTCTTCTTTATTTTAGGCCAGGTTGAATTTTTTTAAGCTCGTACTATTATTTAATAATATAATGATAAAGAAATGAAGGTGAGATAGGCATCTTCTCGTGAGAGAAGGTATTGTAGTTATTAGTTCCAACATTAAATAGATAGTTTCTATAAATAGGATATAAAAGTTATAAACAAAGAAATGTGACAAATATAAACAAAGTATGCAAAGTTTAGTGAGTGTCCTTAAAACACAAAGATACTGTATAGAGACTGGAGTCCCTTAAGGAACTATTATAGGTCCCACTTTATTTACAATTTATGTAAACAGCCTATATAGTCTTCAAACCACGGGAGAAATTGTGAGCTTTGCTGATGACACAGCGATTTATTATGAAGAAGAGACATGGGAGGAACTGAAAATAAAAACCGAGAAGGACTTAAACAAAATTGTCGATTGGTGTGCTCATAATAAACTCACTATAAACTATAGTAAATCCTTTGTATTACCCTTTTCAAGTTACAATAACAACTTACCTACCTCAATATAATGATATATGCCTAACTTACAATAACCAGGAAAGAAAGGATAATAAAAAACTCTTCGTTTTAACAAAACTTTCAATATTTATTTAAAAAAGCAATTTTTAAATAAATATTGGAAGTTTTGTTAAAACGAAGAGTTTTTTATTATCCTTAATAAGATGGACTTCCAAAAAGTAAGGGTTAGTACAATCAATTTAACCAGGAAAGAAAATTAGAAATAAAAAGAGAAATTAAATATTTAGGTGTTACACTGGATAGCCATCTACGTTGCGATGCCTATATAAACAATTTAACAAATACCTTGAGACTTCTTCTATTTAAATTTAAATATCTAAAAAATATCTTAAATGTTACACACCTCATAATAATCTATTATGCTTTAGTACAAAGTCGGTTGCAATACGCCATTATCTGGGGTGCTACAACAAAAAACCACATAACTAAACTGGAAGTACTGCAAAAGAGAATACTAAAAATAATACATAATAAGAAGTTTAGATTTCCAACAGATGAGTTATATCAGGAAGTGAAAATAATGGATCTAAGACAACTATACATTTACTGTGTCATAATGTGAATCTACAAAAATAAAGAAGTGCAAAAATTTATAACTATCTTCCGGAAATGTACAGAATATATATAAAAACAATTAATTCTACAACTTTATTCAAATCTATTATAAAAAAAATTATTATAAACTCTGATAGAAACACCTAAAGAGATCTAATTGATTAAAGTTTAAAAAGAAATCTTAACTTACGTAAAATAATTCCAAGCCGCGTGATGAAAATGCTTTCAAAACTCAAAACTACTCAAAAATAAAAAATCTTGAATAAAAATCAGATTTAAATATGAAAAAGTATAAAACAAATATCAAATAAAAAAATATTATTATTGTATATTATGTATAGGTAAATTTTTACTTTTAAGATGTATCCCTTATTAGCTATAGTTTATTGTAATTGTTATTTATGTCTAGGTAAATTTTATTTTAATATGTATCTCTATAAGTTATAGTAATTCGGCAGCTCATGTGCAACCATATGGTCATAAATGGGCACTATATTGCTACACTATAAGTGTATCAATTTAAAATATTAAAAAGAAACAATCTCAAGTGACATTATGTAAAGACTATTTGTTATCATGTATTTTGTATTCAGAGATAAGTAACTTTAAACCATACTACGTAAAAAATGATAATTTTGTAATTTTACAATGTTTCCCATAGAATCACAACGAAACTTTACAAAATATAATATATTTCTTTAAATTAGCATCAACTTTAAAACAATTTTTTTCGGTATAATAAAAGAAGTCAATTTAATCTACAGTATTTTAATAAAAAAATGTGACAAGCCATTTAGAATACCCTTTTTGCGTTTTTACGCCTTATAAACTTCAAATATCTTTTTATCAAATCGAATCGCAGCTCCATTTCGTGAAATACTTTTAACTTTGGCAGAATAAAGTTCACCTTAATTGCGAATATGAAAGAAATTTATTACTTTTATCTACATACAAACGGGATATTGATTAGGTAGAAACGCGAAAAAAAGTATTCACAAATGGAAAACGATATCGTTACTTGACAAGAAGAAGATCAAATTCGTATATCTGATTCTCCCTTGTTCTATATATTTTCTTCGATAAACTGTTATTTTTATCATTTGTTTCAATTATGGAAAAGTAATTTCGAAATACGCCTTCAGAGTAGCTTTGTCCTTTATCAATTGCGAACAATATCGCCATTTATAGTCGCACTTTGCCATTTTTTCAATCCATAACCTCAAAAAGAAATTTAAACTTCAAGCCACTTGTACGATTTTTGGAAACTTCTTGAAAAGTGCTTACCTAACCTAACCTAACCAAATGTGTTTTATCAAAGGTAATACCACGAGTCCTTAAAATTTTATCGATAAATTTTTAATTTCGACGAAAACTTTTTTATTTGGCAAAAATACGAAAACAAACTGAAATGTGATAAAATCACGAGTCCGTAGGACGAGTGATTTTATCTTATTCAGTTTGTTTGAGTAGTTTTGCCTAAAATAAAAAAGTTTGAGTCTAGAAAATAAAAATTTATCTAGTAAAATTTTACAGGACGAATGGTATTTGAGAAGATTATTTTTTGAACCGTTCTGTACAAAAACCACTTTATTTAATAACTTATCGTTATCTTTTTACCAATTTTACTATTTTACTTATAATGTTTTGATCTTTTAATAACTTTAATAACAAATTTGACAAGCCAACTTGGATAGGTGTATTTTGTGTTGCCTACCTATGATCTAATTTATTAACACATTAATAATCAAGAGAAAAGTGGGTTTACACAGAATTATATTTAATAAATATATTATTATTTTAAGAGAAAATACTTATAATCTTTTGATCTTTAATAAAAAATTGGACAAGCCCGACTTTAATGACGTAATCAATATGGTCCACGAAATGCCGTTACCCCTCCTATTAACTGATCCTATAGGTACACTAGATAGTATTGACAGTTGTCAGATGTCGTGAGCGTCGTGAGAACAGAGTTATAATTTGAATAAAAAATATTCATTTTTATACCTATTTATAAATTTACAATTATATTATTAAAGAGAAAATTACCAAAATAAAAATTATTAGGTATATCTATTTAAAGTTTACCTACAAGACCACATTTGCCTGTGTAGGCATATAAAAGTTTTAAATGCATACAGAACCAGGAAGCAGGTTAGTTTTAAAATAACTACATATTTGGTTTTTCATTATCGTTTAGATGAATTGAATTTTGATAATAATAGTAACAAAATATATTTCAGAATATTTAGATAATATAAATAAATGTTGATTTATAGTAAGGTACTTATAAACAAGAAAATTGATTGTGCAATATTGATTTTTGACAGTTCTATAATTTTATCGATCCTGGTAAAACGACTAGTGGTTTTATCGCTATAAAACGGAATGATTGGCTAGCATTTAGCACAGAACATTGAAGATTAAGCGTTTTCATTGGACGAAATCACAAAACTGTGATATTTTGACAGGTGAAAAAAATAATCACTATAAAACGAAATGATTGGCTAGCATTTAGCACAGAACATTAAAAATTAAGCGTTTTTATTGGACGAAATCACAAAACTGTGATATTTTGACAGGTGATAAAAAGAATCCGTCATAATTTTTAAAGAATTCTATTTAACTTATTAATATTTTTTTACTCAAAAGAATGTTAGGCCGATAAACATAAACTAAAGAAAGGTCAGGTCCTAAAAGCTGAAGACTGAGCAAAAAAGGTTTTGTCCGGATATAAAAAAACGACTTATTTTTAGAGTTGTCCACATACCGATTGGTCAAAAAAGTAGACTCATCTGATTTGAGGCATTTGTAGTAAAGGGTTCCAGAAATAAAGACAACACTGTTTTTATTTTGGATGATACTGAGATAAAACCAAAAAGAAATTCCAAATCCCTGTGGTTATGGCTTGATGACAAGTTATCCTACACTGCACACATCGACAGATAAGGAAAAAACAAACAGGATTATCTTAGCTCTTTGCTGACTACTACTGAATATAGCAGGTCCCTTAAGTGCAAACAGGAAAATATGGATATTGAAGGGAAGGAAAAAGTGCACCTTCTAGCCAGAAAAGGTGCTGAAGGAATATTTATAGGCCCGCAGCCATTCCGAGGTATAGCATATCGAACTGGGTGGATCGAAGATATTTTACTGGTTCGAGCTAAAGGGTTTAAGACACTCAAAGGCATTTGTAAGAGATCTCTTTAAAAAGAGGTCTCAAGAGCTGATGATTATGAGCAGACAGGACCTACGAATTATGGACTACTACTGAACACACTCGCCTTAATAAGCATAATATGAAAACAATTGGACTGTCAGAGAGTGCGGACTGCAGATTCTGTTAGGAGGAGGATGAAACGGCGGAGCATATTTTGCGTAATTGCTGAGGGCTCGAAATATTAAAACACCCATATTTTTAGTTCCGTCCTCAAACAAGCTCGAGAATGGTATTCTTAGTTGACATATTTAGCGTACTTGAGAATTCCTCCACAGAGAATCACACGCTGATGAAAGTTTCTGCTAATGGAAGGCCATTTGGTATAATGTGGAAATTTAATAAATTGACCTAGTTCCACTGTCAGCTGTTTCGATATCCTAGCCACTATCTTAGAAACTGTAGATTGACTTTATTTGTGAAGGTCTCCACAGTCAATCTAGAAAGAAAAAAAAATTTTGCATAAAATAAAGTTAAGACAAAATTATTGATTAAACTTAAATATACATAATAAACTTACCTGAAATAATCCTGTAGCGTAAAACTTCAGAGCCACTAGTAGTTGTATCATGGGTTGTACAGGAAGTTCTTTATTATTTGCATTTTGAGGTATTGTTTACAAAGGAAATATTACGTTAATTATTGTTATTTAAAACGAAATATTTTCTTAAAAGTTTCATCATTGTAAAACTCCAGAGGATTTGTGGCATCTCTCAAATATCGTCTTGCCGGATATTAATATGGATTTTCATATACATAATCAATAAAATCCTCAAAATCCGACATAATTTTTAGAAAGTAATATTGCAATAATCGTTTTCTTATCTTTAAGGAATCCTTAAGGTACGTAGCGATCTACCTTGAGTTTAACTGTTCTCCACTCGACTCAACCTCCACTCGAATGAATAAATTATCAAGTGAAGGTCATTTATAACGACTAATCATACGATTTTGATCGAGAGATGTTGAGTCGAGTCGAAGAAATCTGGAGGAAACAACTAAGAATATGGGTGTACGGATCAATAAATTTGGTCTGCATCAACTCGAGCCCAAGAACTTCATGGAAGTATCCCCAACTACCCTGATGAGCTTCATCAGAATCATAGGGCTGATAGAACTACTATAAACTAGGGGTGAGCCACAATAGATCTTTCAGGTGGCAGTGAAAGGGACCACTTACATGGAACCTAAGCTACAGTTTGCCATATATTCGTAAAGGATTTTTGTTTAATTTTTTTGCAAATGACTCCGTTGATTAATGACCTTGAGTTTTTAATATATTTTCATGGTGTGAACCAGTCACTTAAAATGGCAAAGTTATACTTTCATCAACTGGACTATAATAAATTTTTACCTTTTTTATCAACCACCATTCTAACTTGATAATAAAACTTAGTTCATTTGATTTGTTAAACGATATACCTTCGAGAATATCTGCTACAACTGATACACTTCACATTAAGTTCTACCTTAAAACAATGGAAGGTTTTACAATTCTTCAGATTCGTCGGGCGAACAGGCAGAAAATAAAGTTTTCCAATTCGATAGATTTAATTTTGTTGTTAGCCGAACAGAAAGAATGAATTGGAAGTGAGGAAATTAAAGACTATTTAAAACTCTTCAAATTACTTTCGCGCATTTGAAAGTTCATTATTCAGTATAAGCAAGAAGTTTCAAAAGTTTCCAATTTTCCAATTTGTGGTGATTGCAAAAACTAAAAAGACAAAAACAGAGTCGGTGTGAATTTTCCAGAAAGTTTAGCCCATAAATATCCGTTTGTCACTCGAAACTTGCTCAAAATGGCGAATTACAACTTACTGCTTAGAATTGCAGTAAAATTAAAATTATGTTATCCGTAGAAAAATAGGTGAAAATGATAAAATCCTATTTTAGGGGTAACGAACAACAGCGGCATTATTTAACGAAAAAATTGTGGGCCGCTGCTTATGTAGTGCAACTAGTTGTCAAAATTGATGCCACTGGTTCAGTACGAAGTAAAAAGTGCGTGGATGAAAGAGATGAAGCAAGGGACCTGGCTATCTTAGGACATATAGCAATGGATCCGACCTTGAGTACTAGGAATGTTTCTGGTGTTTCAGGCAGAAAAATCATGAGAATCCTGAAACAACATACATTCTATTTGTATAAGATGCCATTGGTTCAGGATCTCAATAAAGATGATCCCGATCGCCGACTATAGTTCTGTGAATTGGTCAGATTTTAATCCACAATTACTTCGCAAGGCAAATACTCAGCGTCCCCAAAAAATTAAATAGTTTGATCAGGTAATTAAGAAAATCAGTCAATTGGCTCTTTTATTAAACCCGATAATCTCACTGGCAAAATTTATTTAGATATATTGGAGAAAGCTATTCACCCAGTCCTGGGGAATTCATATCATCATGAAACGATTATTTTCCATCAAGATGGCGCACCACCCCCTTCCGGTCAACAGGTGCTTAAGTTCTTAGATGAAAATAATCCTTGATACTGGATTGGAAGAAGGGGACAAATTGATTGCTTAATTTCATGTTCAAATAGCACCTACTCGATAAGATCTCTAAAATAAATTATACTTATTTTTTTCCTAATTTTTTTGAAATAAAATTGATTATTTTCTTTAACAAACTGCTGAAATAAATAAATGCAAAGTTTCCGATATCTGCACTTTTCGTTGCAATGGATAGTTTTTATTTCAAATTATTTCTATTAGACAATTTCACTTTTGAAACCATTTTTTGAGGTACATACTTCAAAAACTTGGACAATTTTACGTATGAATCGTTGAGAATTTTATCTTAACATCGATATTTTAAAGTTTTCAAAAACTCCAAGTTTACTCATGTCTGTGAAAAGTCACAAAGTATTTGAATTCGAAAGTTCTCTTAAGTAAAATATAGTAAACTTACGCGAATTTTAGAATAAATTGATATTTTCAAGCATCTGTAATCACATTGGTATATTATTCTTAATGCTATATATAAGCAAATCATATTAAGGTGGTGAAAATTGGCAAAAAATGTTAAAAAGCAATCAGGCTTTTAGATAAAACTCTTATAAGTAAAATAAATGTCAAATTTTAATTTTATTACTCTTTGAGCACAGTTATTTTTTTCTCCTTGCCCTCCCTAATATTTAATTTCCAAAACCCGTGTGTAAATAGAATCGAAGAAGTAACCTACAAGAAATACCATTAGTAGATAATGTAAAACAAACATATTTTTAAATAAGGCAACATCCTAATGTATATAAAAACATTTAAATTATAAATTAATTAATTTACTCTAAAGAATAATACCCAGATCAATTCGTACCAATCAAAACCACGTGACCTCAATACATCGTCTGTCTTCATAACTACAAAGCTTTAAACAAATTCTGATATATTCTGATATTCTGTTTCGTTTGTCTATTACTTGAATTTTAAATTGTTTATGATGGTTAAATATTATAATAATAATCTACATTGCATTTAGCCTGAGTCAATTGTTGTCACCGTTCTAAATAATAAAATTAGGCTTGATAAAGCAATTTTTAAAGCTTTGAATTCAATGGTTAGGTTAGGTTAGGTTAGGTTAGGTTAGGTTAGGTTAGGTTAGGTTAGGTTAGGTTAGGTTAGGTTAGGTTAGATTAGGTTAGGTTAGGTTAGGTTAGGTTAGGTTAGGTTAGGTTAGGTTAGGTTAGGTTAGGTTAGGTTAGGTTAGGTTAGGTTAGGTTAGGTTAGGTTAGGTTAGGTTAGGTTAGGTTAGGTTAGGTTAGGTTAGGTTAGGTTAGGTTAGGTTAGGTTAGGTTAGGTTAGGTTAGGTTAGGTTAGGTTAGGTTAGGTTAGGTTAGGTTAGGTTAGGTTAGGTTAGGTTAGGTTAGGTTAGGTTAGGTTAGGTTAGGTTAGGTTAGGTTAGGTTAGGTTAGGTAGTAAAAACAAGCAATATATTTATTGGATACTATTAAATGTTTGTTAACCCATCTGAAAGAACTAACAGGCATTTTAAATAGTTTCAGAAGAAATAATGAATCCAAACAATATTGAATAGTTCTCAACAACCTAGAAATCGGTCCCGGTGTAAACTAAATTTCCTTTTATTTCTGAAACAGAGAAATACGGTCTTTAAACGAAATATAATTCGATGGACAGCGGTGAATACTCTTTAATTAAGAAAACCTCTTAACCCTATTTTAAATAACTGCTATATGATTATTCAAATCATAATAATGATAAAAGGTCTATTATTCATATTATTCAAAAACACATTTTGCATCATTAATTATTAAATAAAATACCTGTATAATACTTTCCTAACTAGGATATACGTTTTTGTTTAAGGATGTCAGAAAATCAGCCTGGAAGATAAACAATACCATCCTATCATGTACAGAAAATTTAAAACCGATAAAAATATTTTAATTTAGAATTTTCTTTAACACATTTGAGTATTTTATTTGCTCTGGTTTCATGCGAAACATTAATAATCAGAAATGGCCTCGTCCATATTTAATGCGAAAATTTTTGAAATACGATCGCCATCTGGTAACGTAATTTGTTTCAAATAGGGCTGACCTCCACGTCGACCATATTTTATAAATAAATGTATGTGTTTACTTCAGGTCCACAAACTTGGAGGCCGTAAACGAAATATGAGGGTAGAGAAAAGTTGGGAGATATTCGATACTCGGTATGTCAACTAAACACAAAATATGGCCGCCGTTTTATAATGTTATGCGGATGAGGAGTTCTTTTGTTTGCAAAGGAATAACTATATTTGTCTGGGAGATTTCAGACAGAAATCTTAATTTGTATAGGGATTCTTTGTGGAATTCTTTTGTTTTCGTGTTTGGCAATAAAGCGATTTCATTAAATTTAATGTTATCATTTTAATTTAAACGTCAAGATATGGTAACTTTTTCATTGTAAGAATCTCTTTTAATAAAAAAATAAAACTTTGCAGGTTATGTGATCTCCACTTTCAAACAAAAAACTACATTATATTTAAGTATGAAACTTTAATATTCGGGACAAGCTTTTCCGAAGGCTATTATAACCTCGTGATGCTAGGGAAGCTCTTAAAATAAATAATGAAACTAAATGTTAAATGGACAAGAAATACTGTTAGGAAACAGAACTTTTCTTCCATCATAATCCACCGACACAGACGTGGCCATATTTAATATATATACAACACCGACATCGTCGTAGGGTCTCCGTATACAGGGTGCGGCAGATGAACGGTCAATTAGAGATATCTCGAGAACTAAAGGTATCTGAAATATGAAAATTGGCATGAAGGGGTTTTGAATAATGAGCTATTCAATGAAAATATTGCCGTCACCATTCTACTTCCGGTTATACCGGAAGTCGCACATAACTTTGTTATTTTTAATGGAAGACCCTGTATATTTTTAAATTTTAGGAATATTTACGTTATTCTGAACATTTTTTGTTGATATTTTCCTATACCTATCTTGAACCGTTTTTGAGTTGTAATGTTTTTTATATGAAAATGACACTTTTTTACCATGTACATAAAATTCAATATCCTCTAATGTAATTTGAATAAAAGTTTAAATTTCTCAGGAACTATTTACCACATACCGCTTTATCGTTTACACTGTCAAGTTACCTTTTTTATTATACAGGGTGCTGTCAAAATTGGAATAAAAACGGAATCCACAATCTTCGCGTAATTCCTTTTTTCAAATGGGACACCCTGTATGTGATTATTTATTTTAGAAGAATACGCTGTCCACTATCGATATGTATTACTATTCCCTATACCTATCTCCTGCAGTTTTCAAATAAATCAGCTTTATACATTTTTGTCACAAAAAATTAATTTATCCAGTCGCCTATGGAATATTCTGACACATGTCAGTTATTGTTATTGTTTAATAGTCACCTTGTTGTATGCCGTTGTGTGAAAGGTGTAATAATAGTTTGCCTTTAATTTCCTTAACCTAATAATAATGGCACATTTAGGATATACAAATGATGATTTTTTAAATTTAATTATGATTCACGGTGAGTATAACAGAATAGTATCCAGAACTTGCCGTGTGTTTGCTGAGAGATATCCTGAAAAGCCTCGACCAAATCATAAAACTGTTAAACGTTTGCTACACAACTGTTCCCAGTTTGGTCAGTTTAAAAGTAAAACAAATAAGCCCAAGACCCATGTCGATAATGAGGATTTACAAATAGACATCCTGGGATATTTTGCAGCTCATCCAAATTCATCCTTAAGGGAATGTGAGAAACTGTTAGAGGTGTCGACTAGAACAATTCACAGAATTTTAAAAAAACATCATTGGACCCCTTATTCGTATACACTAGCTCAGCATTTACATCCTGGAGATTATGTAAGACGTGTAGAATTTTGTGAATGGATTTTAATGAAATGCCAAGAAGATGAAGATTTTACAAAAAAAATTATTTGGTGTGATGAATCGAAGTTTACTAAAAATGGTTTGTTTAACCGCCATAACAGTCACTTCTGGAGTGACGAAAATCCTCAAGTCACATGGGATAGTAAATTTCAAGTATCCTTTTCGTTTAATGTTTTTTGTGCTGTAAAAAATGATTTATGACGAAAATTTAAACGGAGAGTGTTACTGCAACATCTTACGGCAAGTAATTGTACCAGCAATGCACGCTTTACCTAATAATGAGGCTAACGAAGCTTGGTTTCAACAAGATGGTGCACCGGCTCACAATCTTCGAGGAGTAGGCACATTGCTTGATGGAATATTCAATGATAGAGGGATAGCTAACAAAGGTCCGTTTCTCTGGCCACCAAGATCCCCACAATTGTCACCATTAGATTACTATATTTGGGGATATGTTAAAAATAAGGTATTCTCTGAACCTGTCACTACTAAGGAAAATATGATAAGCAAAGTCCTTCACGTTTTTAACGAAATAGATGGAGAATCACTATCAAGAGCTTCTAATGAGAATCTGTTTAAAAGAGTCCATAAATGTTTGGAAGTTGATGGGCAACACTTTGAACATTTGTTGCATTAACGAGCTAGTGCCTTATTATCTTTGATAGTATTTGTATAATTGTTCAATGTTTAACTCAATAAATTATTACCACATAGCCTATAAGAAAATTAATTTTTTGTGACAAAAATGTATAAAGCTGATTTATTTGAAAACTGCAGGAGATAGGTATAGGAAATAGTAATACATATCGATAGTGGACAGCGTATTCTTCTAAAATAAATAATCACATACAGGGTGTCCCATTTGAAAAAAAGGAATTACGCGAAGATTGTGGATTCCGTTTTTATTCCAATTTTGACAGCACCCTGTATAATAAAAAAGGTAACTTGACAGTGTAAACGATAAAGCGGTATGTGGTAAATAGTTCCTGAGAAATTTAAACTTTTATTCAAATTACATTAGAGGATATTGAATTTTATGTACATGGTAAAAAAGTGTCATTTTCATATAAAAAACATTACAACTCAAAAACGGTTCAAGATAGGTATAGGAAAATATCAACAAAAAATGTTCAGAATAACGTAAATATTCCTAAAATTTAAAAATATACAGGGTCTTCCATTAAAAATAACAAAGTTATGTGCGACTTCCGGTATAACCGGAAGTAGAATGGTGACGGCAATATTTTCATTGAATAGCTCATTATTCAAAACCCCTTCATGCCAATTTTCATATTTCAGATACCTTTAGTTCTCGAGATATCTCCAATTGACCGTTCATCTGCCGCACCCTGTATATACCCTGGCTTCTCAACGTCACGGTAATTACAGTGCAGTAGAAGATATTTATTATCAGTATATTGTATTTAAGTGAATTATTACATTTTGTAAATTTGTAACTGTTATGATATAATATTACTAAAGCAGTTATAATTTGGCGCCCAACGTGCGGCATCTTGGAATTGATTGAAGAGTGTCTCGTTTGCCAACGGTACAAAATAAAAATCTCAAACCTGCAGGATTACTTCAAACCACTACAACAAATCAGATATTTGAGGATTTAGCCATTGATTTGTTTGGACCTCTTCCTGAAAATAATGGTAGTAAGAAATGGATTTTTGTTATTAAAGACACGGCCAGCAGGTGTGTCGAGTTATTTGCTTTGGAAGAAGCCACAGCTGCAAGTTGCGCAACCATCCTATTGGACGAAATCTTCCTACGTTATGGATTACCTCGGAGGTTGATTAGGTACAATGGTACACAATTCGTATCTGCCGTCATGCACAAGCATATGTTCTGTTTAAAAATAAAACAGTCCTTTATTCCCGTTTATCACCATGAAACTAATCCAGTTGAAAGAAAAAACAGGGACTTGAAGTCAATGACACCATGAATGCTGAAGCATTAGGAACGCAACAGACATAAAACCTTAAACCTGGTGTTTTGAAATAGTTCCGTGTGAAATAGTTCCAACCTCCATACGGTTGGAAAAATGGAACCATAGCTAGAATAGATGGATCCAGCTAAGAACAACGAAACGTTGATAGATAAAACGCCTGGAGTAAAAGTAATGGGAACCAATTTTTGGATATCCAAATTCTTTGGTAACACTATAGACGTTAGTATCCAGAAGATTATTCGTGGAGTCTCCTGGGAATGTAATAGTCGAGGCAATGAAGCACTAAAAAGGCCAAAGATATTGGAATGCGGTTTTTTGCAATCGCTTAAAAATATTTCTTATTATTCCTACCTGGTTTCTGCCAATTACAAACCGGAAGGTGTATTTTTGCAGTCAAAAATGCGTTCAAAAAATACTTTTTTAAAACGCTTTTTGACAAATTTAATAACTTTGTAAATAAAAGTAATCATTGGCCCAAGCCAGATACCCAGGGGTTTTTATGGTCCCTGATCACGATTATAATGTTCAAATTGACCACCTGGAGCTCAGTAACTTCAAAGAAAGTAATCTCCGTACACCTGGGAATTTAATGTCACAGAATTCGAAAACGCCAAAGGCGAACCCCCACAACCACCTGGTGCGCTTAATCTGGTCCTGAATTTATTCCCAAAGATGTTTCTCTTCTTCCTAGCATGAAGTTCGGAATAGTCCCACGGAGATGGCGTTCCTGAGCTCCAAATAATCTATGGGTAAATTTGAACATAATAATCGTAATCAGGAACTTCAAAAACCTCTATGGTCCCGACTTTGGTCAAGACTAATTCTTATTAACAAAGTAATTAAATTTGCCAAAAGGCCTTTTAAAGAATGCATTTTTAGCTGCAGCAATGCAACTTCCGGCTTGTAATGGGTAGTAACCAGGTAGGAATGGTATAATTTGTTTTTTTTTTTCAAGAAACTACTATGCTGATTGTTTAATTACATGTTTGGCGTAAAATATGAGATGGAGAAAATATATGATGGAAAAAAAATATTAGTCTCTCTTTTCAGTTAGTTTAGGCAAAAAAGATAGGTCGAAGTGCAAAGTGGTTTAAACGTTCTATTTCCTGCAACTTGTTTTACAAAAAATTTGAGCAAAGGTTTTAACAAAAAGAGGTGTAATTCTTATTTTCCAGTATTATTTAATTCTTTTACTTCAAATTTCTTTACCTTTTTCTTATTTTATCTATCTGAAAAGTTGTTAGTTTAATTAAAATATGTTCATCTGGTAATTGACGTCGTAATGGAAGGCTTATTACATTCTGTTTGTAAAGTAAAAATTGCTGATTTTATATCTCCGATAACAATTTTCTATTTTTCTATTTGTTGTAAATTTGGGTTGCTATAGCCAACACCTATAATTCATTAATTAAATGAGTTGCCTTACTTTTTTTATGTTGGTCCAGCCATTCAAATTAATTAAAAAAACCTGCAAAAATATTGGATTTTGTTTTAAATTAAAAGCAATAAAATTTTTAATAAAGATTTAAAAAAAAACAAGATAAAACACCGATGTAGTGAAATTAATAATCGAAATTTATTACCGTTTATTTTATTGGAGGACAAATATTGTTTTCATCCAATTAACTCTACTATAATATAATGAATAAATGTCAGCCAATCAATACTTAGACGACTTTAACTTGGTTACTAATTTATTTGTATTTTCCCTCTAGTTAGTACACAACAATCGCACAAAATCAGTCATAAAATGTTCAGACTGCTTCAAGTACTGGGTTGTATACCTATTGGTGCTTCTTCAATATTTTCTGCAGTATATGCAATTGTATTGATTATTGTAATCGCTACATTGGGTTCATTCGATCTATTACAAAGTTATCGACTATTTAAAAATGTTAACACACCCTTGGTGGTCCACTTGGTTCACAAAGTCTCTGGAATTGTCATGATAATATCTTTCGTGGTTTTTAATATCAGTTTCAGCAAAACCTGGAAAGCCTTTTTCATAAAGTTAGAAATGATTTCCAACGCTGGAACTAGAACTTGTAATAAAAAATATCTGTTTTGCTGCTTATTATTAATGTGTTTAATGATCATGAATGGTGATCAAACAATAAAAATATGGATGACTTTGAAAAGACCTGTAATTGTATCGATTTTGGTGTTCGATATTTATATGTTAAGCATGTGTATTTTTATAATAAAAATATGTGATTTGTTAATTGTTGCATACGACGATATAAAGATTACATTTAAAAGATTCCACAGCCCACCTTACGCAACTGTTATGCAGCTTAAAAAAGTGAAAAAACAGATGACATTTTTATCGTTGATGGTTGAAAATTTTAGTCGTTTGTTCGGCTGGCAAATAATATTAATACTTTTACAAACTGGTGCTGGTATCATTTTTATGGTAGATTACATAATATTTTTTAACTCGCGCAACTTACCCCCCATAAATATTGTATTAAATATTATTAGAATCATTGTATACGTGGTAAGTAATCAAAGTTTTTTTTTAATTAAATGTAAGTATATAGCTAAAAGTTTCGGCCCACATAAAGGGGTTAAATAAGTTCCGAAATGATTGCAAAAATGTAATTGAATTTTATGAATAAATTAGAAATTAATATCCAGGGAGTCCCGAAAAGAATGGTCATAAATTATACCACAGATTCTGGGGTCAAAAATATATTGATTGAACCCCACTTACATATAATATACAATAGTGCACATAAAAATAGTTACAGGGTGCTAAAGTTAAAAATTTTAATCATTTTTTTAACATTACTTTAAAACGGTTTAACGTTAAGAGGGGCGTCAAAAATGTGACAGCTGAAAACGGGTGGCAAGCCTGAATTGTACCCAAAATTTCAATCATTTTGTAAACAACAAATCTAAAGAACTCCTTAAAATTACGTGTTCAAATTTTAACAGGATGTAGCTTAGACCTTTCTCTAGGAGATAAGGTTTTTTAGTTGAGTTTTATATTGTAATAAAAGAAATATTGGCGTTTAAGTGATGGTATGTTTTGAAAAAGTTTGACAATTTGTGATCACGAATTTTAACGCCAGAAGCTTAACTCCTAAAGAAAGCATAGAGAATGCGACTAGCAAAATATGAAGTTAAAGAAAGGTATATTTTTTGAGATTTGTTGCACGCAAAATTTGAATATTGCACTAATCTGTCAATTTAGTTCAACAGTTTTGGTGGCGCTTTTTTCAAAGACGTATGTCGATTCTAATTCTCCAAATCCAAACTTCACTTAACATAACCAACCTAACCTTATCTCTCGTTTATAACATCAAAATATATTAATTTTAGTGTTTTGGCTTTTAAATATATAATTGTCTATATTAATATTCGTTTATAAGTTACCAGAAGTTAAAAAAAATTAATTTCAAAGTATATTTTCACAATTTGCGTTGGTTTTTACATCGTTTATAGCATTATCCAACTGATATGTGCAGTGTTATTGTTGATGGAATTTAGTGTTATGAACCGTTGTTATTTCCTAAATTACTTTTTACTTAAACACAATTGTCTTATTTTAGTCGAATTGGTAAAAATGTGAGTTTTGAGAGACCTGATTTTTCTTTATACTTTTTTTCATTTTAAGTTACCTAATCATTATCTTATATCTTTATTTTTTAAATAACATAAACCCAACCTAAGGGATTTACACTTATAAATTAAAACCACATATGTAAATATTAACAGCTAAGTGTTAAACTGTTTTTCTAAATAGACAGGATAATAATGTCCACAAAGTAAGGGTTTCTACAATATTTATTTACATGTTTAAAATGTATAAATATAATAGATTTCTCTTTAGACAATGTGAAGAATTAAAATTTACAGTCAAATATGTAAAAATTTTATTAAAACAGTTTTACAAATTTGGGTTGGATGCTGGATACTTCTGTTATCTGTTATATCATCTTTACATTCAGCATATCCTCAAAACAAAACAAAAAGTTTGCAAAATATAATTGGTTTTTCAAACTTACAAAGGGTACATATCCCCTTTACCATTGAAAGTTTGTTGGTAAATGATAAAACAGACCAAAGGGTTCCATATTCATGTCAGAACACAGTTCATATCTATCCATAATATGGTAAAAAAGATAAACATAAAACATTTACTTGTTATTTACTAATAATATGCAGATGTTATTTAGTAATGTTTAGAATGTAATTGAACCCTAAAATAAACATTTGTATTTTAAAACACATAGTAGCTGCAGCATTGATGTAGCCATGGGTTCTATAAGGGTCCAGATTCAATGTTTTTGAAGAAAGAGTTCTAAAAAATAAAAGATTAGAATTAAAATTAAAAATCATTAAATATTTATTATAAATAGAATAAAACCTGCATAGGCAGTTACTTGAGGTCCAAAGTTTTTGAGGAAACAGTTCTATAAAATAAAATATAAAATTATTCATAACTTTACTAACTCACTTACAAATTTTGTTAGTCTTCTTACTATCAACAGAATACAACCAGTGTAGGCAGTTACTTGAGGTCCAAAGTTTTTGAGGAAACAGTTCTAAAAAATTAAAGATTAGAACTAAAATAATTCATAACATTACTAACTCAGTTACAAAATTTGTCAGTCTTCTTACTATCAACAAAATATAACCAGTGTAGGCAGTTACTTGAGGTCCAAAGTTTTTGAGGAAACAGTAGTGTAGGTACATTTTAAAAACCATGGATTTATTTCTCCAACAATTTAATTATCTAATCATAGATGAAATAACATATATGGTTACCAGAAAAAGTATAAATATTGCTAAAAATAGCATTTTTAGGACATTTTTGAAATACTTTATAAAAGTAGTAACCTATTGAATCTTGTAGAAATATTTTGTTTACCATACTCCACCTAATAAAATACTCAAAAATTAATCAAATAGTTTTGATTTAGAAAAATATACTAATATTCTTCCTGGTCTATCCTAGTATTTAAAGAAGACAAAGGATGGCTCAAAGGACGAGTAGCATTAACACTTCTCTGAGATGCCCTAGTAAAGCCTCCTGTATGAACTCAAAAAGGTATAGGTAGGTACTCAAAAAGAAGAAAATTCATATATCTAATATGCAAAATACCTATATCAATACACCTTTTAAAACTAAATTTGATATTTAGATCTCAATCATAGATAATAAAATAAATAATACCTACCTATTAATTGTAAAAAAATTAAACCAGAAAATAAACAAATTAAAACTTACCTCTTATCACTTCTGATTACTATATGGAGAGTGCTTTCAAATGTAAATAAAATATGGATCTTTATAAAATAAAGATTTTTTCATTTGTGTGAAAGATACCAGTTAAAAAATTATTACAATCCTATTGGATACATTTTAATTTCAATTGATTGCACAAAGTATTGGGTTGACATTTTTGAAATATAATTAATAGCCATAATTTAATAATACAATTAGTTTTATTAAGGTATACCCATAACATTAACAATTATGTTTAGTCGAGTGTTTAGTACTTGCAAGAGTATTGTTGGCCAATCGTTGATAGTCAGCTTATCCCACTTCTTTAGGTAACCACTTCTAACAGGTGCACAAAGTGTATTTCTATAGATACTAGATTGGTTAGTTATTATCGTAGGTTATTGAAAACATGGAAATATTTTTTTCTTGTACCACATTCTCAAAATAAAAATAAACTATAGGTAAGCTTTATTGTAGGGTGTGCTTTACTTTGTACTCCATTTTTCATTAAATCATGGATCTGGGTGGTAATTTAGGAATGTCCAATACTCTAAAAAAAAATGATATTTATTTATTTAGGCAGTAAATAATTAGCAAGGTACTTACTTGAAGTCATATTGAAGACAGACTAACCTATATACTATAATGTTTACAAACATTATAGTAACACTTTTGCAATAATCATCAAACGTTTTGGAAAAGTATTTAAATTTTTCCCCACAAAATATATTCTAAAAATTTACATCTACTTCAACACCTTCAAATAATACATCCATCAGAAAGTAAATAAAATAATCTCTGATCAAACTATAACCTCGTTTAATTTTGCATTGTTGCCAATCATAGATATTAATGATATTATGCCAATACATTTCAATCTCAATTTTAAAAAAGGTATAATTACATACTTTCCACTTTATTTCAATTTTTCTTTAGACCATGTTGATGTGTGTATATTCAGAAACTGTAATATGTTTTTATTATGTTTAATATATTTATTCTAATAAATACCTACCTTAATTAGTAAGAGTTAGTACCAGAGCTGGGTAGTATACGGATACAATATCCGGATACTTTTTATGTATCCGAAAGCTGTATCCAGATACTTTTTAAATTTTGTACCCGGTATCCGTATCCGTGACCAAATTTTAAAGTATCCGGTATCCGGATACTGTTTTTGATATTCGGATACTTTTAAATATTATTTATTGCCCTCCTATAATGCACCTAACGTAGGCACAACACTGCCCTTCCTTTAATTCAGATGTGTCTAATATGTTAAATCCCATTTTTTGTGCTGATCACCGTTATAATACCTATATTATTTAGGAGTGTGCGAATAATTCGTATCGAATCGAATAATTCGAATTTGCGAATTATTCGAAAATTTCGAATTATTCGAAAAATCCACGAATTATTCGAAAATTTTCGAATTATTCGAAAATTTTTTGAATAATTCGAAAATTTTTCGAATAATTCAAAAATTCACGAATGATCCGTGAATGGATGAATAATTTAAAAATTTTCGAACCCATCGTCAATTTTTTTGTTATTTTTCGAATTTTGAGATGTTCAAACCTCTGATTTATCAAGCTAAACATTTTAAGTATTTCGTAAACAAATAATAGCATTATCATGAAAAATATTGAAAGTACAAATTACAGATAAAATACTAAGATATTCTTTTTGAGTTGAATTAATTAGTTAAAAAATTTAAGAAAAAGTCTTACAATAATAATATTAGTAATATTTTGAGTAAAAAATTAACTTATTATGGAATATAATTCACAAATCACTCGGAAACTTTGAATGAATTCTTTATATTTACGAATTATTAATTAATTAAATAATTAATTAAAACAGAATCGAACTTTTTGAAAAATTCAAATTATTCGAAAAATAACGAATAATTCGAAAAATTTCGAATAATTCGAATAATTCGTAAATTCGAATTATTCGATTCGAATTTCGAATCGAATAGTACGATTCGATTCGAACGCTTTGTTTTTTACCTATAAATCAGTTATAAAGTTTCATAAGTACGTTATTTATTTTTTATATTTTCTATATCTCTCTTTTCAAGAACCCCTTTGTACCCTGTATTTATAATTATTAGAAGAAATTCTTTTTCGGATTATAATAAAGGACATCCTAATATTTATATTTTTATTTTAGAGTACCTACAAGTACAAATAAGTACACCCCCTAAAAAATTTGAAAACTCGGCTGGTCCGACGCTGGCCAAATTCAATATCAAAAGCTCAGGCAGTGACACGAAAAAGTTTTTCGGTAGCTCGTCAGTAAATGTATTTTTCCTACAACCACATATGAAAGTGCTAGTTTGCACACTTATTTGTACTTAAGAAAGTAGCTAATATCAATACACGTATTGAAAAGTAAAAAAATATAGTTCTATGATCTGTGACATTTACGTCAAATTTATCAATAGTAAAAACACATAAATGTCAAACGATGACCATTTAATTTTTTTTAAATCTTCCTTGTGTCAAATATTGTATTGTAATTGCCAATACAAATTTTTCTGTATAAAGTAAGAATAAAGAAAAAAGTTTCTTGTAGGTTTTTAAATTTTTAAAAAATAAACAAATTTTTATTCAGTATTATTATTTTTATAAAAACACTATTATAAAGAGGAACAGTTTATTCTTCTTTTTCATATTGTGTTTATGTTCCGTGCATGTGTCGAATGTGGATTTTTGAAGTTATGTTTGTGTTTCTGTTCACAATTATCTTTGTGTCTATTATTATTACATTACTTTTCAATTAATTTCACCGACTGACCATTTTACTTTTAATTTTTATAGAGCCCACAAAAAAATTAAAATGTCATTTAGCTAATAAAGAATTTTGATGTGAATTCCTGAGAAAGGTGGTTATTTGATTTTAATTAATTATATTTCCATGCAATATATAAACTCGTTTAAATCCTAATTTTTAACATGACTAACAATTAAAATAAATTTTATAAATAAATTTAAAATATTTATTATAATAAGAAATATTGGGGTCGTAGGAAAAATCGTGTACACAACGCGTTGGAAAGTGTATTTCACTCGTTACAGTTCCTGCACTCGCCACTACGCGGCTCGTGCTAAACTTCACTTGTGCGTAATACTTCACTTTCCACACTCGTTATGTAATATACTATTTATTATTATATATTACATTAAAAATACATGCACATCACATAGTTTTAATACTAATAATTTATGTCCTTTTTAAAAAAGTATCCTAGGAAGTATCCGGATACTTGTATCCGAATAAATTTTTAAATGTATCCGGATACATTTTGAGTATCCGGTATCCGGATACTTTTTTTCAGTATCCGAACCAACTCTGCTTAGTACAATAAATTTCATTTATTAATTATTTGTTAGGTATGCCGAATTTTTTTTATTTTAAATCCTAAAAACAATTAATTTTTTACGCCTATGAAACACAACTAACTACCAAAATATATCCAAATAGGAAATTATAAAAATTATACAGGTATTTTCATCTGTTTATGGTCTCAAGGTCAAATGTTTGTGTATGTCGTGAAAATATTCAAAGATTTACGATGCAAAATTCATATTTTCATCTCTGTCTAAGATAAAGAAAGTCAACAAGCTCTAAAAATATTCAAATTTATAATAAAAATACTAATTTTAAACCACTATCGCCATCTACTCTACATTCTTGTAATTTAAAAATAACCAGATTTTTCACTAAATTCAGGCAGTCTTACCAAATTAGAAACGCCCCTCTTAATGTATGAAAATTTATAAAAAATACTAGTAGAGAATACCCAATATATTGGAAACAGTGCATTCAATTATTTTGATTTATTATGGATTTTCATAGGAGATCAACAATTAGCAATTTGCAAAATTTGGTGCCTCAGTTAATCCTCACTGTTTATTTCCACAGAATAAACATTTTCTTTTATATATCCCCAGAAACAAAAATTTAATAGGTTCAAACATGGAGCGCGCGGAAGCCATTCAATTGGTGCATCTGGCCCCCTTCCAATCCAACGTCCTGGATATTCTCAAAATAAAAAAGATCTAACGGCGTTACTAAAACGTGGTGGCGCACCATCTTGCATAAAATACATTTTTCGTCTAATAGATAGATAGATGTTTAAGAGGTGGCCAGAAGCCTATTCCACTGCGACCTTTTCAGATCTATTGTGGTCCTCGAAAAACTAGATTACATCCCCCAGTCCGACTCTCTTAACGAAGTCTATAAGCGAAATTGATTGTGTTAACCTCTACTTTTTGGAAGTTCATCTTACTAAGAACAATAAATAACTGCATAGTTAAACTATGCAGTTATTTATTGTTCTTAGTAAGTCTATAAGCTGTAACCTTCATGTAGTCCCTTGCCAATGGATATTCTTCTCCTAAAGTCAGGAACCGCATATTTACCAGTCCGTCGCACTGACATAAGATGTGCTCTGGTGTTTCCTCTTCTAGGTGACAGAATCTGCACAGATCCGTCTCTGTCAACCCCATCAGCTTAAGATGCCTTTTTAGCTTACAGTGACCCGTCAATAGACTTACTACAGTTTTGACCGTTTTCCTGTCTTTACTCAATAAATCTGACGTAAACTTTTGCGAATGTTCCATTATGAACTGTTTCGCTTGCCTTTGTCCTGGTGAATTCCACCACCATTCCCGTGATTTTTGTGCCACCCATGTTTTCATGGCCGTTTTTATTATATTTTTTGCCATGCCGCAGAAAGGTTCCGGTCCAATAAAAGGCATTGATGAGCCTAGTTTAGCCATTTCATCTGCCTTTTCATTGCCTTTTAGACCCCTATGCCCTGGTACCTAAGCTACCGTAACCTTGCTACGATCCCCCAGAATATTCAGAGCATGCACACAGTCCCATACTAGCCTAGAATTGACCTCTACAGAATCTAGTGCCCTTAGCACCGCCTGACTGTCTGTGAAGATGGCTATTGAACGTTACGTCCTATTCATCCTTTTAATTTCTTCTACACACTAGTGAATTGCCGTAATTTCTGCTTGAAAAATCGTGGCAATTTGGGATAGGCTTACTGGGAATGTTATCCCTTGTTTCCTTCCGACTACGCCGGCTCCCACGCCATACGGCGTCTTGGAGCCGTCCATGTACCAGGTTGACTCCGCCTCTAATTTCGTCTAATTACTAATGGGGCATTTTCTAAGCAAATTGATAGATTATTTTATAAAAATGATAAATAATGTTCCTCGTTTAATTTGTTTGGAAGAAACACTGGCCCTATCAAATAGTTATCGATTTTTTCAGCCCAAACGTTTACTCTAAAATTAACCTGATGATGAAGCACTTTTTTAACTTTGGGATTTATATCAGCCCAGATATGAGTGTTATGGTGATTAGTAACTCCATTTCTTGTGAAAGTAGTGAATAAAATATTATTTATAAAATTTATGTTGCGTCTATTTTCTTCTAAAGGCCAACCACAAAATCCCATTCGTTTAGCATAGTCTTCGGGAAGTAATTCTTGAACTTCTGTGATATGGAAGGGGTGAAGTAACTGGTCCTTAACTGTTCTCCATACCTTCATACGAGGTAGTCTTAATTCAGCCGCTATCTTTCTCATGCTCGTGTCCGGGTGTTCGTCAACAATTTCTATTATATCATCTCCAAACGTAACTTCTTTTGGACGACCACTATTACCAAGAACTTTTTTTCTAAAGTGCCTGTTTTTCTTAAATTTCGGTGAATATTCAGAAAAATTCGTCAATCTGGTACATTTTTAATAGGGAACTTATTAGCATGGGGCCTTGCAGCCGCCGCACCATTTCCTTCACATTCACCTAATTAGAAGATGAAAGAAATACATACAACCGCTATTTTCATAATGAAATCTTTACCTAATACTAAGTGCATATCAGCTATTTCTGAGAAACTATAATTATTCATTTTGAGTTATTAACTAGAAAAACTTTTCTTTAATTTTTTCGGGACATCCTGTATATTAATACAACACAGTTAAGCTAATGGTAAAAACACCAAGTTAAAGAACATTGTTGTTCAGGGAGAGTAGTGGTGAAGGTATTACTTAGAGATTAAAATGTGGACTGCTGGTGCGTTAAAATAGGTGCAACCGTCTCGTCGAGCTTTCGTCAAGAAAAAGGGACAATGTATTGGGAGTATCGTAATTTATAGAGGAGGGTTGGCAATGGTTTCTGGTTGGGTTGCGTTCATTTAAAAAGTTTTATTGTAAGGGGTAGGTTATAGGTAACGGTGGTAAGGGAATGTCAAATATACGGTGAGTCGGGGTTGGTTTTATGGTTCGTAATGATGGTAATCTAAAGTAAGGTAGCATGGCGATAGACATGTTACAAACTTATATTTATTTCTAGTACTCTGCTAAGTATTTTGAGAAGTAAATAAAATTAGATAAAAAATACATACAAAAAACACGATATACAACAATATAAATTTAAGAAAACTAACCTTATTGCCGTCTACTAAATGGATCGATGTATTTTATTAGACTTGTCCATCAGGAACTAAGTAATTTGTCTCTGTAGATCTGGCTGATATTTGATTCTCTTAAGTACTGTACTGAATCTCTCCAGAACTAGACCCTCCTGAATATTTATTATTCATTTAATTTAATAATAAATACTAAAATTTGGGATTTTAATTTTTATCACAAATTTTTTATTATTATTTTTATTAAAATTATTTCTTTATTTTGTAAATTTTAAATAATTAATAATAAATATTAAACAGTAATAATTCAATTATATTTAGTATTAATTTATTGAAAGATTACTCGTATTAAACAAAAATCCATATACTAACTCTTTTAACAGTAAACTATTTGAATATTAGTCTAAATATAATGTAAAATTTGCACTACTTTATTGTTTTGTATTTATTGTTTCAGGTTATAATATTATTGGTTGTGGAAAGTTGCCACAGAATTGAACACAAAGCAAACGATTTAGTTAAATCGTGTTATTATATTTACAAAAAATTACCAAATTGTAATGTCAAGAACGAACTATTGAATATAGCAAACTATGCTGAAAAGAGAGCTCCAAAATGTTCGGCTGCTGGATTTTTCAATGTAAACAGAACTATTATTGGAAACTACATATCTTTTATTACTACTTATCTCATTGTTTATTTCCAATTTAAGATCGGCGAATTCATTTCAAATAACAAAATATAATTACTCGTATATAAAAATATTATTTATCAGAATTTGTTTTACACAACACTTTGTATCACATTAAAACAAAAATTTGTATTTTGTGGGTAAAACACATAAATAAAATTTAAAAAAATCATTAGTATCGTTATTCTGCAATATGGAAAGCCATAGCATAGTTTTAATTGAAATAATATAAAAACAATTGTAGTGGATATTACAAAAATCAAAATAAAAATTCAATAAAATAAGTTACTCTTTAATTTTTCATGTTACAATATTCTCAAAAAAATAAAATCATCTAATTTTTCATGAAAAAAAAAACAGTTGTGTACAATAAAACAAAAATGTCCTCCCAGATTATAAGAAATCTTATCAATCTTACTAGAATTTAGATTGATTTTGATGAATCGCACTGTTTGGTAAGTACTTTGATACTATTTAATTACTTTTATAATAATATTTTTGTTGTATAATGTAATTAAATTTGATTTTTTATTAAAAATGATACCAATCTTCAATTGACAATTAGCGGAATCGTAGCGAATCACATAGAATTGGAGGGAATAAGTGGACGAAAACCAAAATGTGCGGCCTTTTATACCTTTTTCCTAATTATGACACTAATGACATTAAATTAGCAATCAATTGTTTCAATTTGCAAAATTTAACCTAAATTTACATAAAATGATAAAATTTTTAACATATTTGAAAGTTTCTTTAATAATATATAGAACATCTGAGAAAGTTATTTAAATTATTTTTTCATCATTTTTTCCTTATAAAATTGATGTTTGAAATGTGCTGATTCTGGCATGTCAATATCCTTGAAATTATATAAATTTGAGCAAATAACATGAAATGGATTCAGTTTGTGTATAAATCAAGAAAGTTCTATTATATATATTATATATTGTAATAAATTACAATTAATATGAATGTAAGATTGTATAAATATAGCTTAAATTGTTATAATTGTTGTTTTTGTTGTTTTTATAATTTGAAATTTTTATTTTTTAAAGTTTTGTGGGGCTATAATTTATGTTTAAATTTATTTCAATTTTTATTTAATCTTTATTCAATTTAAAACACCTTAAAATTTCTTTATTTTATTGATCCTTTTCTGCTTGTAGAAAAATTATGTTATTAAACTTAAGATATGTAATTTTATTTATTATTTATTATTAAATTTAGTATATATCTAAATCAATTACTTAGCATTTGAGACTCATAACCTCAGTAGTCAGTTCATAATGTAAAATTTAACAATATTATTATTTATTTACTTTGCTTTACCTAAAAGAATTAATATACCCTTAACCTATTCAATGATACGGCTATGGCAAATTCGTGCGCATCAACCCCCATATAGAGGTACACGTGATCCTTAACGGTTATTTCTGGGGTAAAGAATGTCGAGAAGCGTGTGTTTATTAGTCGTTAAAAAGTTTCTTAATAATATAATGTTCTCAGATCAAGATTATAAAAATTGTTTAACGATACTGAAATATATTACTCACAATGTTTTATAGGAGTTATGAAAGTGATATAAGTGAATAAAGTCAAAAACATACCCTAAATCACTTGTTGCTGACGGTGAAGGATGGAAACTTTTCGTGGCGGCTTCCCAGACTCAGCTTCTTACCAGTGAATAATTTACACCACGTGCAAATGCCTCCTTGGATGGATACCAAACAGGATTATAACCACTGGATATTATTTCTCCTTGGTTTCTTCCAGTTTTTATTATTGTTACAGGTTAGTCAAAAAATTTAATTTTCTTCTTAGGATTTAATATTTATTATTCGGTACACAATTTCCATTTACAATTTTTCCAATAGGTTTGTTTGAAAATACATTATATAATTGATCATATTAATTTTCAGCCATCTTTTATTTTTAACAGTCATCGGCCATTGTTTTTATGATAATTTTAAAATTGACTGGCGTGGATTGGCCTTTTGATGAATTTAGAGTGACCTCGATTTTCCTTTTTCCTGGGCTTATATACCCTCGCCCAAAAAATCGAATAATGGCCGCCTTTTCGAGCGTATTTTGTTTTTTATAACCCCACTTACATCAAATTTTTGAAAAATTGACTTTTTAATTAGACATTTTCTGACCTTATAATTGTTACAAATCAATTCTGTATCACTTATTTGATTATAAAATAACATTTTTAGAATTTTAAAATCGAATCTGCCTAAAAAAAATTGCTGACTTTATGGAGTAAACAATGTCGGCCATTTTGACAATTATCAATATTAAATTTAACAATTATGAGCTAATATCTCATCTTGGCCATTAATTTTAACAAAAACTGAAAATTTATATATCCTGATATAATCATATAACCTTATTTCTTAATGACACCGCTTACTTTAGTTTTTATTAACATTTTAAATTTACTGTGTCGTAACGATTCAAATACAAAATTTATCAAATAAACGAATTAATAACATTCAAAGTCATCAAAGAACAACCTAAAATTAATTATCTTACAACAACATATAATAATAACAAATAGTACCATCAATTAATCCTCTAATATTAAGTTTATGTCTTTCCACTACAAGCACATCTTTTAAGTTTATAATCCGCAAGTTTTTTATCATCACTTCACTATTTACAGTGTTTTCATTGACTTTATCATTCATAATGTCCTTGATTAAGCTTTTATTAAACAGTCTTAGCTTGTAAACAAAAACATCACTTTCTTACAGATGCGTTCTTACATGTAATATATTTCAACATCTTTCTTTATTTTTTAGATTTAGTCTCAAGCATTGCATTTTATCAAAACTGAGATGTACCAGAATATAGGAATTACTGGACTTGTACTGTCATCCGATACATTATAATACAGGACTCATCACTTGATGCTTAATTGAATTAGAAAATATTGTTCAGGTAAGTAAAATTTATTTATCAAATTATAATCATTTCTATGATTTATTTATTTTGCTCTAACAGCTAAAATTAGTTTGTTGAGGTTTAAATTTTGTACCTTATATTACTAACTAAATACAGTTAAATATTCTCTACTTTATGTAATAATTTTAAATAACCTACTCCTACTTGTTCTCATTTTATAACTACTTATTAAAAAAAATTATTGAACTTATTATTTTTAACATTAATTATAACTTATTTGTATTTTAATCTACTAATAATCTTTAATACTTTAATACTACTTTAATCTTACTAATATTGTATTCTTATGATTCATTATTAACATATTTTAATACTTATTTATTTTTTTATTTTTAGCTTAAACAAAATAGTATTTTGGACTTTGATTCTTGGATCGACTACTGGTGTTAGTGCTCATTCTTATGAACTCATTTTATCAAGATAGTTTTGTGTTCTTGTGTGAATTAAGATTTACTGGATTGGCTCAAATAAAGAAATTTTTGGTGTATTGATCATTTAATGGATCATTATTACTAATAAAAACAAAGCTTACCTTTTTAAGCATCCATCATAGCCATTACACTAATGGATTAATTAAAAAAAGGATATGCATATTGAAATACACTTTTCTTCTTAAACCATGTAATTACCCAAAAATAAGTATTGTCTTGAGTACAGTATAAACTTGATTATATCATAAATTTGGTCATAATATCACAGTAAAAGCCACAAAATAAACAATATTCTCTGGTCACAACAGGTTTCCATTTGGACTTAGTAGATACATCTTGTTAGAAAATGAGATGAATCTTCTGACCTAAAAATAATATACTTAGTATGAATTTGTATAAACAAACAGTATCTCTACAGTTACACTAAAACAAAGTAGTATAACTTACATATCTGATGATAATAAACAAACATTATGAGATAAAAGCCAATATAGGGTAGGTAGTCATATTGGAAAGTCAACATGTAAAAATAAATAATGCACATTAGTAAATGAACAAAATAGAATTAAAATTACTTACCTCAATAATTTACAAAAAAAAAGGATATCTTAATAAGTTTAATTGAATCTGCAGTTACTTTATCTTTAGTACATCTTAAATTTTCAATATTATACTTTTCAATTACAAACATTCAAATAAATAAAGAATGTATTTGACATCTTATCTTGTATAGGATCCATATTTAATTATTGTATCACAATCAAAATTTTCCAATCCATAATGAATGCATTTTCACATAACAATTCACTTTTCACCTAGTTCTTTTTCAAAATTCTCAGTTTAATCTGAAACAATAAAAAGAAAATAAAAATCAAAAGTATTAATGGTTTCCACATGTTTAAGAAATCAACATGTAATTTTAGTTAGTAAAGTATTTAAATTAATATTATAAAAAGGAAGTACTTACAAAATCATTAAAAGACAAATTATAGTCTTCGATATTGTACAAACAAATATACCAATAGATTGTGAGTACCTAAAAAAAAAAGACACAAGATTAATTATAAACATGTAGCAGGTGTGGTGAAATACATTAAACTAATTCCCATATCAATAGTGTTGGACATAATTACATAAACTTTTGATTGAACATTTTAAGAGTACATAGTGAAATAGATATTGAAAAACTTAGTTTATAAACATTAACAAATGACAATTTATGTAACAAAAAGTATGTAGGATAATTGAGGAAGTTGTTTATATAAATTTTAAAATGTTAACCTTTGATAACACAGAAAATATCAGCTTATATAAGGTATAAGTAATACAAATAACAAAATCTTTTAAAAGTTTAAATTGTAGTTGTTAGAGTTTAAAATAGTAAGTTATCAGTTAAAATAGAACTAGTTAAGTGGATTTAGAATAATTTTAAATATAATAGCTAGTGTTAATTGAAAATTTGAAAGTCTAAAATAAGTTGACAGCTCAAGGAAGTTGTGTATTTTGAATCTAAAATTTCCTAGGAAAAAGTACTTAGAAAATTATACAAACAGAATTTAAGCAAATATAAGGATGAGATCTATCTGTACATTATCAAAGGTACTATCAGAATTGTAAATTTATTACCTGGATTTTCGGAAATGTAGGTTTTTTTTTTCTGAAATTCGAACAGTTGAAATCCGATGACGTCATTTTTTGTCATTTTCCAAGAAGCTATAAAAGGCCGGAAAATCCATGATTCCTCTCTCTTATGATCCTGGTAGCAGAGCAATTAACATCGTATGTATTAATTGATTATCAACTAGAAGAAATTTTTTTAATTAATTAAAAGCTGTTTATGGTAAAGTAATACATGTAATATTAAAAATACATACAGAAAAGTAATCAACTATTATTAAATTACTTACCAAAGTAATAAATTGTACAAAACAAATACGGATTCCATAGAATTTTAAAGATTAAATTCGAGCGACGTTTCCAAAACGGGACCATAGTAGCCATCTTGTCAATTTGGGTACGCACTTCCATTTCCGAGAGTAAACGAAGTAGAAGCCGATCTCAGTGTTTGTTACGTTGCGCATGACAAGGACAATATTTGAAAAACTCTGTGATACAAGGTACGTCCGATAATTAAGGATTTGTATTTTTTTTTTAATTTGTTGTAATTGTAAATTAATATTTTTGTATATCATCTCCATTTTTTCATATCCGGATATTCGTTATTTATTTGTACTAAACGTGTGAAAACCAATTAATAATTTTTTTTTGTAACGTTTCTTTGAAATACTTGACATTAAATTTATTGGGTATTAGTTATTAAATAATATTTAATTTGAATCCTACCCAAGATGAGAGTCAGACTTTAAATTTCAACTTTAAAATTAAGTAAACTGAGCTAGTTTGAAATTCTGATAAGGCGTCCAAACATAGAAGTACAAAGAAAAAGTAAACTGTATATAAAATTAAATAATATTAAATCATTAAATTCAATTAAAATATTTGACAAAACCAATAAAACAAACAAAAAATTTTTAATTATAATAATCAAACAAATAAAAACAGATCTAAATAATAAAAATACGTTAGCTGTTAAGAAAAATAAACTATAGCCAAATATATTTAAATCTTTAGCAAAAAATATAAATCATTATAATATATTATATATATTATACTAATTTGACTTAAAAGAAATTTTCTGATAATATCAAAGACTAACAAACTTATAACTAATGTACAAACTTAAATAACTATTTACATACATTTCCTCTAACTAAATTGCTTTACATTAAGTTTTATAAACTGTTGTTGAAATAGTATTTTAAGTAATCACTATCTGAGTTTTGATACTGAAATAGGGTTACTCTGTCTTTTACTGTAACGTTTATAGTTCATACACTGATTTCGCTCTTGTCTTATAGCATTTATTAACACAGTTTTTATATTTTTAGGTATTTCTCATATGATGTTTTGCCTGAAAACCTGCCTGTTATCGAAGCACTACAAAATGTTTACATGCCACAATTTAAATACCCCCACCTTATAACTAATATTTAAACATTTTACTACCTAAATTACACAATTGTTTATTAAACATGTGAATTAAATTAATAGTTTTAATTATATTCTTTTGGTTTTAGTTTCTAACTTTAACTTCCAGAGAAAGCTATATGAAATGAGAATTGCTTGATTGTTATGATATATTATTACAGAATTCTATCCAAGTATCAAATCAACAGGGCAGGATCGCCAAATATCAAATCAACGGATAACAATCCAGGTAACAGATTTTCCCTTCGTATCATGTCCTTCGCAAGTATGAAGCCGAAGGATCTAGGTAAACTAAATAACAACTCATCATCATGTAATTAAATTGGGAAGTACCTGTTCGTCCGGTTTTTGACGCTTCAGCCAAAGCTCGGGGAGAATTCTCTTTGAATGATTCACTGGAGAAAGGACCAAGCTGGTTAGAGAGGATTCCAGCAACTATTACAAAATTTCGTTGCCGGAAGTATGGAGCTGTCGCGGACATCAAAAAGGCTTTCCTGCAAATGAAAGTGGATCCTGCCGATGTAAAATGGTTGCAGTTTCTGTGGTGGAAAGATATGGATTGCAAAGAAGTTCAAGTGTACCGTCATTTGAGAGTCGTTTTCGGAGTAAAGTCCAGTCCTTTTTTATTGGCTGCTACTTTGGACTTACACATTGAGTCTGAGAGCAAAAACTATCCTGATATTGCCGAAGACCTCCGGAGATCGTTTTATGTGGATAATAGTGTATCCTGTCATGACACGATAACTTAATTTATCCTCTTAAACCAATTACATATAAAAACTGACAGGACAGCCAAAATTCTAAATTGACATTGACACATTTTTTTTATAACAATTTTGCATTTATTTTTTCCTTATAATAGCAAAGACTGCTAATCGTAAAATAGTCCTTTTTACTCATTTTCTCATACCAAGATAAAATTGTCAAATACATTCTTCCTCTATTTGAATGTTTAGTATTTAATATTACTATACCAAATATTTTAAATGAAATAAAGAAAAGTGGCTGATATATTCATGAAAATTATTCTAATATCCTTTTATATTTTCATACTGAGGTAAGTTTTACATTTTATTTATACTGGAGCTTGGCTATTCATTCATACAATAATAGATTAGGTAAAACATCAAATAATACTTTCAATTAAACAGAGTATTCCAACTAAAAAAGAAAATAAAAAAAATATACAAAATACTAATAAGACCAACGATAATGTAGTGACAAAGACTAAAGCCGATTAAAAAAACTTGAGAAGAGCAGAGAAAAAAATAATTTTATTACTTTTTGAGCTAATATATTGGGGGACATATTACTTTCTCCACCATATTCTAGTATAGTAAATTAAAATGATGGATGATGCTTATTTTTCATTAGAGAGTCGTATAAAATATTTATGGATATTATTCTATAATTTCGTTAAAAGGCCATTTAATAAATGCAAATGAAGTTATTATGTTTCGAGTATAATCAATAAACTAATATACTTGTGTCTAATTTGTGAACACTTAGTACGTTAGCTGCATTTCAATAAATATGTTGGATTATTTGTTATTTGTTGTTAAAGTAACAGGGTTGATCCCACTTAACCTTAATTTTGTAGAAAGTGTTAATTCTAAACGGATATCCATTTTATATGTGATTTTGTTGGCAACTGCATGGATCTATGCTGTTTATAAAATTACCTCCCATCTTTTTCAACCAAATCATGTTAAACCAACAATTATGCTGTTGATAAAATTCTTACATTGTGTCTCTGGAACTATTATGATTATGATAATATATACCAGGAATATTTATTCTCGACAATGGTGGAAAATATTTTTTTCCAAACTCAATATTCTTGTTCGGAAAAATTATAAGGGTAAAAGAAACGGTAAAGTTTTAGCTATGTTTCTTGTACTGATAATGTGCTTGTTCATAATTGACGGTATGCACTCTTACCTCATTTACAAAGAAGAAAAAAATTTAACCATTATAACTATTTTAATTATTGATTTCTATCATTGTATCATATCCATTTTTATTTGTGAAATAAGTAACTACATAATTTCAACACAAAATAATTTGATTGAAATATTGAGAACTGTTTTATCGGAACAACCTTCAGTTTTTCACATCACCAAAATCAATCAAGTGGAAAAAATTAAAAATCGATATACTTTCCTAATAGATGTGGTGATTTGTTTCAATAAACTGTTTGGATGGCACACGCTTTCGTTATTTTTAGGGGTTATTATTTCTATACTTTTTATGCTCTGTGGTATACTGGAGTCTGTTCCTAATATATTTAAGATTGGAGATTTCCTGAGAAGCATAGTTTATGTGGTAAGTACATAATGATGTTGAATATTTTAAAAGTTGCGATTATTTAATGTAACCCATATTTTTTTAATTGAATTATCTTTTATAAAAATAACGTTAGTAAGATAAATTCCTGGCTACAAGACCTGATTCAATAGCTTGAAGCAAATATTAGAATTTGTCGTTCAATTCTTTTCCAAATATCTTTAAGGGTCTTCTTGAACTGGCTCCCTAATCCAATCCAACTCTTTTCTTTTTTATTGAATGTCTTAGGTTAGGTTGCGTCTTCCTTTCATTCATCCCCACTTGTGAAAATGACGTTACAAGCCCTTTTGGCTTGGCTCTGTACTCAAC
This sequence comes from Ophraella communa, assembly GCA_035357415.1. NCBI lineage: Eukaryota > Metazoa > Arthropoda > Insecta > Coleoptera > Chrysomelidae > Ophraella > Ophraella communa. Next base: position 7,148,226 of record CM068989.1, on the reverse strand, counting down.
CATTCTAGCCCACTTCTCAAAAAGAATATGGAGAAAAGTTAACCCTAGAAGTATCTCCATGGTCGCTATCGGAGTGGTAGTCATAGCGTCGGTAATAGCCATGCACAGAGTTCTCTGCAAGCCTGATAGCTTTGCTGCAGCAAAGCCTTTTAAGAATCTCTGTCTCTAATTATTATAAACAGAGAGCATTCAGAAGAATTTCAACTAAAAGTTACCACAAAAGGGGTGATAGAACACCTGCTTGTGAGCAACCCTGATCTTAGACGGAAGTACATCCAGGATAATCCCTTAGGGCTATTAACATCTAGGCTTTAATATTGTTATGTCTCATTACTTCCATACTTGGCCTAGCCTTAATATTACCTAAACAACATCAGGTACCTAGCTACAAACAGACAAAATGTAACTTAAATTTAAAACATAATTTTTTTAAATAAACTTGGAAGTTACGTTCAATCGAAGAGTTTTTTATTATTCTTAATAAGATGGACTTCCAAAAAGTAAGGGTTGGTACAATAAATTTAATTTTATATCCATTTAAAAATAATTCTGTCAACTTCTCTATGCTGAACCGTAGCGCAGAGTGAGTAAGGTAGTGCATTGTTAAATGCTCCCTCAATATCTAGGAAGGCTTTCAGCGCAATAACTTTGTACCCAAGAGATTTACTGATTTTTCCTGAGAAGTTATTTAGTGCCAAATCCATGGACTTCCTAAACTGATATGCGTATTGGTGAGGATTCAGAGGAAAGTTCCTCAGGTTAATGTTTCTTTCTAGAGATTTTAATACAAATAATGTTAGATTGGTCGCCCTAAAGGATTTGGAAAGGGATTTGTTCACCGTCCACGCAGCTCAGCGGAATATAGCCCCACGCCAGGCTCGCTCGTAATAATTTTATTAGCAGAGATAGCAACTCCTCTGGATCGTTCTGCAACAACGCGGGGAAAATGCATCCTCTCCTGGTGAATTGTATGTTGGGAATGCCTATATCATTTTAGATGGAGTGGCCACTTCCGATGCAACCTCCCAGTCATCCTTGCTTGGTTGTATCAGTGAACCAAAAAGAAATGGGTTCGATTGCCGGTCCTCCAGAAGCAGACTGCCAGAAAAGTAATTCTGCAATAAGAGTTCTAACCTTTCGTAAAGGAACCGTTAGGGCGTTTTATCGAGCTGACTTCCTGGGCCCATACGTCCCTTTGGCTCTTCTAATGGCCTTATTGTAATCCTGGGAAGCAGTCCTGTGGATGTCCCAGTACCCTGTTTCTTTAGCTCAATTAAGCTTTTTTTTTTCCATGCTTCTGCTCAATCAAGGTGACCCTCTATTGTCCCTCTTCTCCTTGAGTGGGCAGTTCTGGTATTATAATAGAATTACGTTTCGCAGTTTCTGCTAGAGTTAATTAAAATTGGATGCTACGTTTCATTGGACATATCGTTAAGCCGTATAAAATATTCATGGACATAATTTCGATAAAAGGCAATTTAATAAATTCACATGTACTTAGTTGTTATTTTCTTTCCAGTGAAATCAATAAAGTAATATGGTTAGGTCTCAAATGTGGTCACTTATTAGTACATTAACTTCATTTCAATAAATATGTTGGATTATCTGTTATTTGTTGTTAAAGTGGCAGGGTTAATCCCACTTAACCTAAATTTTGTAGAAAGTGATACTTCTAAACGTGTTTCTATTTTATACGTTATTTTGTTGGCAGTTGGGTGGATTTTTGGTTTTTATAAAATATTTATTCATATCCTAACACCAATTTATGTTGAACCAAAAGTTAGGTTCGTGGTAAGATTGCTACACATTGCCGCTGGAATATTTATGATTTTAACAACATATATTAGAAATTCAGAACAATAAACAACTAAAAGGTTGTATTAACTTTCACTATTTATTCTATAAATTGCAATTACAGCTGTTTCGCGAAACAGCTGTAATTGCAATTTATAGAATAAATAGTGAAAGTTAATACAACCTTTTAGTTGTTTATTGTTCTGAATAACATGAATTTTCACACAGTAAGGGTTAGTACCATAAATTATATTAGAAATATTTGTTATCGGCAAAACTGGAAGATATTTTTTTCCCAGTTAAATATTCTGGTTCGGAATGAAACTGATTGTAAAAGGAATGCTCAAGTTTTAGCTTTAGTACTTGTAATGTCAATGTCCTTATTTATAGCTGATGGTATACAAATTTATGTGATTGGCACAGCAGAAAAAGATTTGACGATTCTAACTATTTTATTTATTGATTTATATCAGTGTTTAGTGTTGATTTTTATTTGTGAAATAAGTGACTACGTAATTAGCACACAAAATAAGTTGGTAGACAAATTAAATACTATTTTTTTGACACAACCTTCCGTTTTTCATACAACCAAAATTATTCAAATGGAAAAAATTAAAAAACAATATACTTACATAATAGATGTGGTGATTGGTTTCAATAAACTGTTTGGATGGCACATACTCTCATTATTTTTAAGTGTTGCTTTATTTACACTTTCTATGCTCTGTTATGTACTGGATTTTTCTTTTAATGATATACAATATACCAATATATTTATTATTATAAATTTTATAAGAGGCATAGTATTTGCGGTAAGTACAACAAACCAGTAATGTTCTTAAAATTCTGGGTATTTCTCTACCAAAATTACTGTTAAAGACACAAATTAAAAATAAAATTCTTGTATGCACACATAGATTGTTTCAAGACGAGCTTACACTAAATAAATAGTGAAAACTAGGTGACTTCTATCCAACTCCAGGAGCTGTGCTGTTTTGCTACTCGAAGATTGAGATATGAACGTGAGAGTCGGTTTATTCTCCCAGTACAGAAGGGGAGGGAAACTCCCAGAGAGGGAGATTGCGAATCAATCTTGGACTTTTTTAAGAAGTACAGACTGGATGGCAAACTGTAATTATGAGTGAGCCTCAATAGGCCCCAGTTTGGCCGCAGTGGAGGGGCGGGGAAGCGCCCATTCACATCGAACCTTGCATGATATTCTGCAACATTTTTGACATTTGACATTTTTGAAATTTAAATTATCAAATGTTAATGTTTTAAAATATTTTTTATATTTTGCACTTATAAAAATCTTCATTATAAAACGCATTTGCGTATCGTAATGTAACTTTTACGCACGCAAATTTTTGTTTTAAATGGTTGGCGACCTGAGTGAAGTATCTAAAGGCAAGACTATTGACAATGATATTTGTGGCTAATAGCAAATTATTAATTTTATATTGTTCTTTAAGAAAGTATCTGTGAATATGAATATAATATTTCACTTATATAATATATTATTATTGGTATATTATTCATTTTAAAATATTTTAAAACATTAACATTTGATAATTTAAATGTCACAACTGTCAAATTTTATAAATTACACAGTGCTGCCGACATACTTTTTAAAATAAAAATTTTCGTAATTACATAAAAATAAAAAATTAATTTAAAAAATGGTAAAAAGGGCAAAATATAAAAAATATTATAAACAACTTATTTCATATGGCTGTTGTGACACTCGTTCTTTAAACCTAACCTAACCTAACCTGACCTAACCTAACCTAACCTAACCTAACCTAACCTAACCTAACCTAACCTAACCTAACCTAACCTAACCTAACCTAACCTAACCTAACCTAACCTAACCTAACCTAACCTAACCTAACCTAACCTAACCTAACCTAACCTAACCTAACCTAACCTAACCTAACCTAACCTAACCTAACCTAACCTAACCTAACCTAACCTAACCTAACCTAACCTAACCTAACCTAACCTAACCTAACCTAACCTAACCTAAACCTAACCTAACCTAACCTATCGCTTCGCGATTCGTTTTTTAAACTTGAACTCGTGTCATAACAGAATTCCATATGAAATGCGTTGTTTAATATACTATTAAATTGAATAATACACCAATTAAGTAAAAGATGATATTCATATAAACAAATACTTCTACATATGTCATTGTCAATAGCCTCCTTTTAAAACAAAAATGTGCGTGCGTAAAAGTTACATTACGATACGCAGTTGCGTTTTATAGATTTTTATAAATGCAAAATATAAAAATGACTCATTTTACTTGCAACAAAATAATACGTATTTACCCTTCACATTTTATTATTGATTTTAGCATAATCTGTCATTAAAAATATTTATTTTAATGCAAGTCAACTCAGATATTTTGCAATTTAAAACAGACGCAACCTCTATATTTATGAAAAATCATACGGTAGGCGGTATTGGGTACATTTATACTTGAATAATTTGCTTACTAGCCCATTACTATTAATAGAGATATTAATTTTTTCATTGGTTGTAGATGAACCTGATGCGACTGATTAACAGATATGATGAAATAGAGAAATGCAACGCCGAATTCATCAGTGCAATCACACTTATTCAAGATACGATGCCCAACTGTGCATTACGCGATGAACTGAGTTTCCTAACCACTTATGTTGAGAAGATGTTTCCCCGTTTTACGGCAGCCGAGTTTTTTACCGTCAACAGATTTATATTTGCATCGCTTGTTTCTGTTATAACTAATTATTTTATAATTTGTATTCAATTTGACACCAGCGACAAAATTTTAATGCTCAATTCCACCTAATTAGACAGAAATTTAGAATCTGGTTTATTTCTAACAAATTTACTTATTTTCATTTGTATATTTATGTATATTTGTCCATTTCTTGTACAAGCTGTTTTGTGTTTTAGCCAATTTTGACATTTAGTTCGGGTTTATGGGATCTAAAAAATCTCTCAACTGTCCCAACTTGTCGTACTTTTTCTTTGAAAAGTATATTCAGTATATGTAAAGCCATTAATCATAATATATGTCAATTTAACAATTTGTTCAATTTATTCATCATCGAAATTCGTATGGACCAACGAATTTACAATAAAAGTCACTAACAATGGATTATACTTTATCACCGCTATATGAGTGAATTTAACAATGGGTTAAAACATAGATTATGAAAGCTAAAAGTTTTTGGAGGCATTCCTTGCTACATGAGAGCCATAGATTGCAGTCTCTAGTTGTGCATATTTTATATATTTTGTATAACACTCCCAAAAAGGGACGCCAATTTTTAACCTTACTACTCCCAAAAAGGCAGGAAGCCAATTTGCAACTATGTATTATTATGAATAAATTAATTTTTGTTGTTGCGTTAATAAGGTTTTCTTTTTTTTGATATTTTCTTAATTTTTTGATATTTAAATGGTATTTTCGCAAACCCACGTTGGTTGCGACAAGATATTATGAGTTGTTTGTTTTTATTTGATTTGATGTAATTGTTGAAGTTTTTTATTACAATAATGTTCTTAGCCCCTTAAATAATATGTATGATGACTAACTCAAATAAAATTAAACGTTTCTGCGCTCGTTGTTTAATTCAAAAATTAATACTATCGTTTATCGAAAAATTATATCTCAGGTCGTACAAGTTTTACCACAGATTTATACTTAAACAAAATTATAAATTTTCTTTCAGAATGAAATTTAAAAATCTTTACAATAAAGTAGTATAAATGTCCTCCAGCGGCAAATAACTATTATCGCTTATAAACAGTTCATACGCACACTTAATACAAATTAAATAACGTTACCTTTTTTAACTCTGTCGCTGGGGTAGATCTTCGCTGACGAAACGTGAAACTGGTCGCCTATCTTCTCTTGTAGAAAACACGTGGGATGGAAACTTCGGTGGTTTAATTAAAGACAGAAACTCTTACGATGTAGGAATTTATTATTGTTCACTCGTGGATTTATTTATACAATTTATTGGTTGATGAGACTCCCTTTTTACAAGTGAAAGTTTTACACTAGGATTATATTTGATAAAAGGTAAGTCAAACTTCTTATATTTGATACTAACTGTTGTATAATTAAAATTACAGTCATATAATAAAGTGACTCTGCTTGATTCAACAAACCTATTTTCTATTCAAATTCGAAGAATGTTAACTTATAAAGTTAATAAAATTTATAACTAATCAAAGTCTTTTTAAAATGTAAATTACGAGTTGAATGTTTTTTAATAACTGTTGTTGAATGTTTTGAAAATGAGTCTTGAATCTTTTTAAAATTAAACTTAAGTGTTTAGAAAATGAATCGTGAAAGTTTTTTAAAATTTAATCTTAAATGTTTGTTGAAAGTTTTTAAAACGAGGCTTGAATGTTTGTATAAAGGGTCTTGACTGTTTTTAAAATTAGGCTTGAATCTCTCTAATTCTTTCTGACTGGTTCTTTTACGTAAAGACTGAGATCCCTCTCTCAATATTCTCTGACCAATAAAAATGCTTCATTTTAAAATCTCCACGAGAACCAATCAAAAGGAACTATTCCTTAATTTGCTAATTTCTAACTAACTGCTTATATTTTACAAACATTTTTTTTACATAATATATACAACAATCATTTCTAATGTTCAATAATTTTTTGTAGATTTTTGAAAATCCTTTTATAACGAAAAAAATATTCTTAGAAAATTTATAATTTGTTCGTTTGTTTCTTACATTAAGAATTATATTTTCATTATTATTTTCTTAATGGTAAGTTTGTTTATTTCTATGTTTGTTACTTATTGGATATTTATTTAATTTCAATTAATTAGTGTTAATTAACTTATCTTCTGAAATTGATTGTGTTAACCTCTACTTTTTGGAAGTTCATCTTACTAAGAACAATTAATAACTGCACAGTTAAACTAAACTTCCACTATTTATTTGAAAAATTCGCTTTAAAATCAATTACAGCTGTTTCGCTATCACTAGCATCGTCAGATTGACATATTGAAATTACATGTTGTTTGTTTGTAACTAGGTGCTTGATGTTGATAAGGAGTTAAGGCTAGACCAAGTAAGGAAGTAATAAGACATAACAAATAAATAGTGGAAGTTTAGTTTAACTGTGCAGTTATTAATTGTTCTTAGTAACTTATCTTCTGTTTTTATGAAATGTGATTACCTTTTTTATTATTTATTTGCCTTCAATTGACTTAATAACGATTTTGTTTTTGATTTGATCATCATAATACACATTCTTATTGAAATTAATCTTTTCTTTAATGAATAATTTTTATAATAATATAACTTCGTCTCAGTATATACTGTCCAAAAAGAAGATCCCGGCTATGAGACTCTCTCAACGAGTGGTTTGTCTCCAAGTTAATGCTTACTGTACAAAGAATTGGTGGTATATAAGGGTTACTGGCGCCACTATCTTTTTATACGTTAACGAATAAACAACTAAGGTCAAAAAGAAGAAACACCTGGTAATTATACTGAATTTGAAAGCCAAAAAGAAACTATATTTAATGACAACCGAACACGCTAGACCCTTAAGACTTATAGTCCATGGGTATACAAATCAAACGGTTTTTAATATCCGGTTGTCTCGGTATGTGTACCGATGCTTGTAGTTGGGATGTTGGTTGGTGGTGGTTGCTTCTTCGTCAAAAGGAACGACTATGATTCGGGAACTTGCTTTTTCGTCAAAAAAGGAACTGTATTAGAGGGTATGCCTCTTCCTACTAGCGGAGTATCTCTCCAGGGGGCTGTATCTTCCTAAAAGTCGTAAAGTGGATCAGAAGGAGTTAAAATGTTATGGGTGTTGATGTTGGTTAGCTTTTAGGTCAAAAAGGACGGCAAATAATTTACATCAAAAGTTACTTATTACTTAAAGGCTTTCCAACATTATTGTCCCATATTTAATAACAAAAATAAAATAAAAATAAAAAAAATTACCGAAATTTGGAGCGGTGAAGCCGGTTCTGTGTGGTTGATTATTCATGAGTTTTTTTGTTAGCACAAATCAAGAAGTTACAGACTGATATAATTAGTTTTTAATAATTAAAATAAAAATTAATTGTGGTAGTTTTTTATAAAACTATTGAACTAATCTTGCAAAAAATATATTAGGGGATATATTACTTTCTCCACCGTATTCTAGTTTAGTAAATTAAAATTATATATGATGCTTATTTTTCATTAGAGGGTAGTATAAAATATTTATGGATATTATTCTATAATTTCGATAAAAACCCATTTAATAAACTCAAATGAAGTTATTATGTTTCGAGTATAATCAATAAACTAATATAGTTGGGTCTAATTTGTGAACAGTACGTTAGCTGCATTTCAATAAATATGTTGGATTATCTAATATTTGTTGTTAAAGTAACAGGGTTGATTCCACTTAACCTTAATTGTGTAGAAAGTGTTAATTCTAAACGGATATCCATTTTATATGTGATTTTGTTGGCATTTGCATGGATCTATGCTTTTTATGCAACTACCCGCCATCTTTCTCAACCAAAACATGTTGTACCAACAATTATAATGTTGATAAGATTCTTACATTGTATCTCTGGAACTAGTATGATTATGATAATATATACCAGGAATATTTATTCTCGACAATGGTGGAAAATATTTTTTTCCAAACTGAATATTCTAATTCCGAAAAACTATAAATGTAAAAGGAACGGTAAAGTTTTAGCTATGGTTCTTCTACTGACGATGTGCTTATTTATAATGGACGGTATATTTACTTACGTCATTTACAAAGCAGACAAAAATTTGATCACTATAACTATTTTAATGATTGATTTCTATCATTGTATCATATCCACTTTTATTTGTGAAATAAGTGACTACATTATTTTTACACAAAATAATTTGATAGAAATATTGAGTACTGCTTTATCGGAACAAGCTTCAGTTTTTTACATCACCAAAATCAATCAAGTGGAAAAAATTAAAAATCGATATACGTTTCTAATAGATGCGGTGATTTGTTTCAATAAACTGTTTGGATGGCACACGCTCTCATTATTTTCAGGGGTTATTATTTCTATACTTTTTATGCTCTGTGGTATACTGGAGTATGGTCGTAATATATTTATGATGGGAGATATCTTTAGAAGCATAGTTTATGTCGTAAGTATATAATGATGTTGAATATTTTAAAAATGTCGATACTATAATTTAACCCCATTTTTTTTTAAATTAAATTATCTTTTATAAAAATAACGTTAGTAAGACACAAATTCCTGGCTACGAGACCTATGTAATAAGCGGAAGAAAGTTTCTAATCCGCTGTCATCAGATTAATACCCGTAAAAAATATAAACACTATTGTTAAATGATTCAGGCGGATAATCTTTATAATATAATTTTGATTATTTAATGAAATTAATGACTTGAAGGTCCTAACTCCTCGTTCAGCTTTAGCCGAGCGGTACCTAACTGCTGAAAGATGGGTGAGGGTCGGCCTCAGTATTTGTTGGCGAAAGGTCTTATTTAGCCGACGTGAAGGTGCTGGAAAGGATGCGTTGAAGGTCTCTATAAAAAGGTTGAAATTACAAAAACGAAAACAACATTTGAGGAGTGTCCAGATGCTTCATTGCAATTCTTCAATCAGCTGAATTCTTGCAACTTTACAACTCATACGCTAGAGTGAAGCGGTTCACCTCCTCAAAAAAACCAAAGAAAAAAAACTTATTTATTTCTAACATCTAAATTAACTATAATACAAACGAAACGAAAATATATCGTTGTGTAAAGGACCCTAACATTAACGTTAACAATAATTTTTGGTGATCTGAGGGACCGTACCTGAAATGGCTAGTGAACATAAACCCTATATTACCTATTCTATCCGGGATAATAACAGAAATTTGCCTTTCTTTACACAGAAGGGAACAATAAAGTTTTTTGCTACTATAATCAATTTGATACTAAACAATTACCTTCTCCTAAATATTAATATTTTTGATAATATAATCGCCGATGCGCTACGGCAATGGTTATCGGCTTTAAATAGAATGCTTCTTCATACAAATAGAACGACTCGGGGATATCTTTATTGTCCCGATTGGCACAGTTATATACATCCTAAGAACCATTTTTAATGGAATAGAAATTTTTGTAATTTATGGTACTAACCCTTACTGTGTGAAAGTTCATCTTATTCAGAACAATAAACAACTAAATGGTTGAATTAACATTCACTATTTATGTATTTAAAGTATTTATGGGATAAATAGTGAATGTTAATTCAACCTTTTAGTTGTTTATTGTTCTGAATAAGAAATTTTTGTGTAAATTTTCCAATATTATTGTATTATTATTATAAATTTGGCTCCTTTCGCTTTTAGCTTTTTAACGTTACAAATTTGGCGCCCTTATGGTTTTTTTAGCGTTACATCTTTATGCTTTTCATCTGTATTTGTCCCGATCGCACTTTATTCGATTGGCTTCCATCTTGGAAACCGCTCCGAGCCTGTCTTTAGTTCTTCTTTTCTTTGGCCCACACTTTACCGGCCCGGTGCTTCTCGCCAAGAAGCTGGTCCGAGCCAAACTCCTGTTGTCTTTTTTCCCTGGCCCCCAGGAAAACCATTTTTTCCCTTCGGTACTCCATGAAGCATCTCCTACCCTCCTGCTAATTTTCTCATTGGTCTCCTCGGTGGCTTTTGGGCTTGTACTCTGGCTTACGTGGCCGCTGCACACCCTGTTTCCTTAGTCAGCAAAAAATGACTGTCCTCATGTACCCACGTGTTTCGTATTTACGAAACTGCTATTTAAATATTTTTCTTCGTTACAATATAGATGTTTTGACTAAGGCTTCAATTACTTCGCCTTTTGGTAAACAGTTTTAACTACACATATCCGGTGTTTTTCGATGTATTAATCTGTCCCATAGTTTCTTTTGAATATAATGTAATTATACCCGGTGAGCCCGCACTTGTTGCTTTAAAATGAAAATTATTGTATTTCTTTCTTGCGGGGTGAGAAGGGGTGTAGGGTAGTTTTCTTTGGGATTATTACACCTGATTCAATAGCTTGAAGCAAATATTGGAATTTTTCTTCTAATTATTTCCCAATATCTTTGTGGATCTTCTTGAACTGGCTCCTGAATCTAATCCAATTCTTTTCTTTTCCCACTTTGTGGGAATTATCTATCGACTTGGCACTGTACGCAACAATTCTACCCCACTTCTCAAAAACAATATGGAGAATAGTTAACCCTAGAAGTATCTCCATGATCGCCGTCGGAGTGGTAGATATAGCGCCAGTAATAGCCATGCACGGAGTTCTCTACAAGCCTTACAGATTTACTGCAGCAATTTATTGTAGTCCTTTAAACAACCACACTACTGAGCCATGCGTGTCCATTGGTTTTATCATTGTTTGTCCAGTACATACAAAGATGTCCAAAATTTTGGAATATTTAGAAATAATATATCTACGCCTATGGTTTCTTAAAAATTCTTGTTGATATTTATTTTAAAGCGTTTTTTAATTAAAATAATACTAAATTTGATTCGTTGGTGTTACTCAGGGTGCTGTATCAAAAATTAAAAAAAAATCCAAGACACAAATGATGTGAAGGATCGTCCCAGAAGTGGCAGAAGTCGATGTACAACAGCAGCACAAGACCGGCAGATAACATTGATAGCTCGAAGAAATCGACAGGAATCTACAAGTGGCATATCCAGAGAAATTGCTAGACTTGAAGGACTGAATATCTCAAGGCAAACAATTACACGAAGATTAAATGCGGTAAATTTGTATCGCAGAAGACCTCTACGTGTTCCCAAACTAACCTATCAACAAAAAATTGTAAGGTTGCAATGGGCTCAAGAAATGTTACACTATGGTCCTAACTGGAATTACGTAATGTTCTCTGATGAATCAAGAATTGGCTCGGTTTCTGATTCGCGAAGAACGCTAGTTTGGAGGGGCCCAGGACGACAAGCCCGATTAGAAAAAGCCCAACCAAGTATTTCATTTAAAGGTGGGAGTAGTATGGTTTGGAGTGGTATTATAAGGGGTACACAGACGCCTCTCCTGGTTTTGGAGGAAAGAATCACTGGTGCTGTGTACATTGAGGATGTTTTAAATCCTGTTGTACGTCTATTCCGGGAGGCGGTAGGTGATGGATTTGTGTTTATGCATGACAATGACCTCCATATCGAAAAGCTGCAAGCTGGTAGAAGAAGAAATATCTACATAAAGATGGCCATCAAATTCCCCTGACATGAACGTCATTGAACATGCCTGGGACATTCTTAAAACACGCATTAAGAAGCGAAATTCTCCCCCAATTACTCTACGAGAACTGAAAATGCTGCTCGTGAAGAATGGGAGAGAATTCCGCAAGCCCAGCTCGACCATTTAATCGATAGCATGCCACATCCCCTACAGTCATGCATACAGGCCCATGGAGGAAATACTGATTATTAATTTTATTTACAAACCTTTTTTTGCTTATTTTATTTAAAAAAAATTGTAATAAATTGTACATTTTTCACCTCAAAAGAATAAATCATTTTTTTTTTGTATGTTTATCTGACTTCGAGATTTATTTAGCATTGGTTAAAGTTGTAGCAAAATGACGTTTACTAATATCAAAAAAATTATTTATAAAAATTAATAAAAAGAAAAGATGAAATATTTTATTATTCCAAACTTTAGAAATATATGTATATTTGATAGTCATTCCTCACGATTTACCACAAACCCTTCTAAGATTCCAGAGAGTTATCCTGGTTTTTTAATGGTTCTTTCTAGATGGGAGTTCCAGCAAGTTTACTGTCTAGGATTACTTCCAGATATTTTACCTTCTTCGCAAATGGAATGAGTTCACCGTAAAGAGTTTGCCGACGCAGATTATCCAGCTTCCTCCTTTTGGTAAACGGAAATTTTACTCTGTGGAGATCTATCTTACTAAGATTAATAAACATGAACAGTAAACAACTAAACGGTTGAATGAAACTTCCACTATTTATTCGCAAAATACGTTTTTAAATTCAATGACAACGTCAGATTGACACTACGTACCAATTTCCGGGTTAATTTTATATCCATTTGAAAATAATTCTGTCAACTTCTCTGCGTTGAACGGTAGCGCAGAGTGAGTTAGGTAGTGGGTTGTTAAATGCTCCCTCAATATCTAGGAAGGCTGTCAGCACAATATCTTTGTTCCCAAGACAATTGCTGATTTTTCTTAAGAAGTTGTTTGGTGTCAGATCCGTGGACTTCCTAACCTGATGGTGAAGACTCAGAGGAAAGTTCTTTAGGTTCCCCTCCTTTATTTACCTATCTATAATCCTTTCTACAGATTTTAATACGAATAATGTTAGATTGGTTGTCCTATAGAATTTGGAAAGGGATTTGTTCACCGTCCACTCAGCTCAGCGAAATAAAGCCTCACGCCAGGCATTCGCCGCTTCTATAACATTTCTTAATTTCTTAATCTCGTGAGTAGAAAGTCAGAAGTTCCTTCTTTTTTTGTACATACCTCATCTGACCGTCTTGTTTCTATATCTCTTTTATCAATACTTTACAGTCGGATCTGTATTTAGTTCCTTATCTGTCCAAGTTAAAAATAATAATTTTGATACATCGTTTAGAATATAATATAAATATATTCTTATACCACCATTTTTTGTTTCTGCAGAGTTAATTAAAATTGGATGCTACTTTTTATTGGAAATATCGTTAAACCATATAAAATATTCATGGACATAATTTCGATAAAAGGCAATTTAATAAATTCAAATGTAGTTGTTTTCTTTCCAGTGTAATCAATAAAATAATATGTGGTTACTTATTAGTACGTTAACTTAATTTCAATATGTTGGATTATCTGTTATTTGTTGTTAAAGTTGCAGGGTTAATCCCACTTAACCTAAATTTTGCAGAAAGTGTTACTTCTAAACGTGTTTCTATTTTATACGTTATTTTGTTGGCAGTTGGGTGGATTATTGTTTTTTATGAAATATTAATTCATATCTTACTACCAAAGTATGTGGGACCAAAAATTAGGTTCGTGGTAAGATTGCTACACGTTGCCGCTGGAATAATTATGATTTTAACAACATATATTAGAAATATTTGTTATCGGCAAAATTGGAAGATATTTTTTTCCCAGTTAAATATTCTGGTTCGGAATGAAACTCATTGTAAAAGGAATGATCCAGTTTTAGCTTTGGTACTTGTAATGTCTTTGTTTATAGCTGACGGTATACAAATTTACGTGATTGGCACAGCACAGAAAGATTTGACGATTCTAACTGTTTTATTTATTGATTTATATCAGTGTTTAATGTTCATTTTTATTTGTGAAATAAGTGACTACGTAATTAGCACACAAAATAGGTTGGTGGACATATTAAATACAATTTTTTTGAAACAACCTTCAGTTTTTAATATAACCAAAATTATTCAAATGGAAAAAATTCAAAAACAATATACTTATATAGTAGATGTGGTGATTGGTTTCAATAGACTGTTTGGATGGCACACACTATCATTATTTTTAAGTGTTGCTGTATTTACACTTTTTATGCTCTGTTATTTATTGGATTTTTCTTTTCATGATAACAATGTATTAATTATTGCAACTTTTATAAGAGGCACAGTATTTGTGGTAAGTACAACAAACCAGTAATGTTCTTAAAATTTCGGGTTTTTCACTACCAAAATTAGCGTTAAACAAACAAATAAAAAATAAAATTTTTGTATGCAGACATAGTGGAAACTTTACTAAGTGACATAAAAATCCCAGTTTTAATGATTTTATTTTAATAAAATTTAGTGAATTTATTTATTTTACTGAAATAAACAACTGATAAAATTTTCAGCCTTACCAGTTTAAGATTCCGGTTTTTATACTGCTTTTTTTGAAATCCACTAACAATCCAAAAATGAATATTGTAGCCGTAGTAAATTTTGCGGATTCTAGTTGTTGACATTCTTTACGATTGGTTACGATGCCTAGAATACGGAGACCTGTACGATTTCGTCAACTTAGTGAGTTTGATAGGGGTCATATAGTGGGACTTCAGGAAGCTGGATTTTCTTTTCGAGAAATTGCAGTTAGAGTGCAAAGTAGTGTAGACACCGTGGTTAGGTCAGGAATGTCTTCGAGGAGGCCGTACGCAAAGAGCAAGGGACTCTGGATGCCCTGGTTTGCAGAACACGGAAGACCTATTGGCATGCGAAGTGTTTACCGGCGAATAAGACGTTTTGGCCTGTTTTCATACCGACCACACCTGCCTTTAATTCCAGAACACCGACGTAATCGCCTTGAGTGGTGCAGAGAACGGTCACTCTGGGATCAGGATTAGAACAGTATTGTCTTTAGTAACGAGTCTCAATTTTGTTGAGCCATGCACGATGATCGAGCGAGGGTTAGAAGACGACGTGGTGAAAGGAGAAATCCATGGTTTTTTGTTGAAAGGCATGTTCATCAAACTGTTGCAGTTATGGTTTTGGGTGCTATAGCTTATGGTTCGAGATCACCTTTAATATTTATCAGAGATAACATGAACGCGCCGCGTTATATCCAAGAAGTTTTAGAACCCAATCTTTTACCCTATCTTGACACCTTGGCAAATCCAACTTTCCAACAAGATAATGCCCGACCACATATCGCAAGAGTCACAATGGACTTCTTTCAACATAATGATGTCACATTGTTACCTTGGCCACCAAGATCTCCCGCCTTATCCCCAATTGAGCACCTGTAGGATATAATGGGTAGGAGATTGCTCAATTTGCAACGTACTCCTTAAACTCTAGAAGATCTTCGAGAGGAGTTAGTGGTTGCCTGGAATGAGATACCACAGGAGGACATTGACCACCTGATCAGAAGCATACCTAGGCGCGTTGGACAATGCGTAACACAAAAAGGTTTTAAAGCAATGCAATCATCGAAATTTTTATCATTTACTTATTATGCTTCAGTAAGTACTTATACAAAATTTTATAAAAATAAAATCATTTAAACGGATTTTTATGTCACTTAGTATACTTACCTACTTGATATTCGTAGGTGACTTCCAACTCCAGCAGCTGTGCTATTTTGCTACTCGAAGGTTAAGATATGAACGCTTTCGAGTGGGTGAGCATTGGTATATTCTCCCAGTACAGAAGTATTTCCCTTCTTCCCAGAGAGGGAATCTCCCAGAGAGGGAGATTGCGAGTCCCTTTCATGTATCTCTACTTGGGAATAGGAAGCACATTACTTGTTACTGCCCGTTTTGGAAATGAACAGGCTCCGCTCGTTTGGTTTCATAAAGCTTGAGCCTATTGAATTTAGAAAAATCTCGCCAGAATCAATCTTGGACTTCTTTAAGAAGTACAGACTGGATGGCGAATTGTAATTAGATGTGAGCCCAGTATGGCCGCAGTGGAGGGTCGGGAAAGCGCCCATTCACATCGAACCTTGCATGATATTCTGCAAAATTTTTGACATTTTTGAAATTTAAATGATCAAATGTTCTATGAGAAACCGCACCAAAAACAAGAAAAAGGGGGCTGGAAATAAGTGAGTAAAATAAAATATATGAAAATTCAAAGAAATACACTAAATGAATACTTAATATATTTAGGAATCAATATCAAAGATAAAAACTATAGCAAAATGGAGATTTTCCTAAGAATATAAGCGAAACATTGATCTTAATATAAATATAAGTTAATAATGAAGATTGAAGTAATAAAAAGACACACAAAAGAGGAAAAACTTAAAAAAATTGACTGGAAAATCATAAGAAGTATAAATGGACCAGGGAAAACATGAGAAGAAGATCTAAAGAATGGAAACAGTCAAAATAATTAAAATTTAGTGGATAAAAACCTTTGCTTGCGAGTATAATACTATACTTTATCTACGATCAAGTATATAAAAAAATATATTAGTCACTTTTAAAACTTTTCATAAACACATTCGTACTTGTGCCGTGATTTTTGTGGTAGAAGATTTTCTATTGCAGTCGTTGCGATATTGGGAATGTCAGGTGGCTTACAGGACATCTCGTTCTCTTCTGTCGAATTTTTTTTCTTTAACAGTCACAAAAAACTACCTTAAAACCCACGAATTTCACTTTTGTAGGCTTTTGCTGTCAATTGTATAATTTTGTTTGTTTGAATTTTTGGCAACTGAAAGCTGTTGCCAACGTAATAATGGGGAAAATATAAAAATCCCAATATGTCCGGTCCTCATTACAGTGGATAAAAGTTCCTGTCAATTTTACCCACAGATAAGAACCAATCAAAGCTCTCCTTTGGGTTATCGATGGGTAAAATGAAAAATTACATTGGGGTTTTCAAATCAATAAAGTTTGTATTATAATGAAGATTATAATGAAGATTGTTTTATAATGAAGATTTCTATAAGTGCAAAGTATAAAAATATTATAATATAACCTTACCTATGACTAATTTTACTTGCAACAAAATAATACGTATCTCTACTTCACGTTTTATTATTGATTTTAGCATAATCTGTCATTAAAAACACTTATTTTAATGCAAGTCAATTTTATTCAGATATTTTGCAATTTAAAACAGATGGTAGGCGGTATTGGGTTCATTAATACTCAACTTGAATAATTTGCTCACTAGCCCATTTCTATTAATAGAGATATTAATTTTTTCATTGGTTGTAGATGAACCTGATGCGACTGATTAACAGATATGATGAAATAGAGAAATGCAACGCCGAATTCATCAGTGCAATCACACTTATTCAAGATACGATGCCCAACTGTACATTACGCGATGAACTGAGTTTCCTAGCCACTTATGTTGAGAAGATGTTTCCCCGTTTTACGGCAGCCGAATTTTTTACCGTCAACAGGTTTATATTTGCATCGCTTGTTTCTGTTATAACCAATTATTTTATAATTTGTATTCAATTTGACACCAGCGAAAAAATTTTAATGCTCAATTCCACCTAATTAGACAGAAATTTAGAATCTGGTTCATTTCTACCAAATTTATTTATTTTCATTTGTATATTTATTTATATTTGTCCATTGCTTGTACAAGCTGTTTGTGTTTTAGCCAATTTATACAGATAGTTGGGGTTTATGTGATCTAAAAAATCTCTCAACTGTCCGAACTTGCCGTACTTTTACTTTGAATAGTATATTCAGTATGGTCATCTATGTAAAGCCATAAATCATAATATATGTCAATCCAACAATTTTTTCAATTTACTTATCGTCCAAATTCTTATGAACCAACGAATTTACAATAATCATCAACAATTGATTATACTTAATCACCGCTATATGAATGATTTAAAGATTTAACAATAGTTTTAAACATATTGTGAAAGCTGAAAGTTTGTTGGAGACATTCCTTGCTGCATGAGAGCCATAGATTACAGTCTCCAGTTGTGCGTATTTTATATATTTGTTAGCTAAATGTCACTTCTATCTTCTACTACAGGAGATAATCGAGTCGGGATTGTCCCGCACAGAAAAGTTCATGTTTGAAGGCGGCCACAGGCTCTCTGTGATCCTTTTCTCTAATTGAGAAATTTCATTATGCGGTGGTCAGGCTCTGTTCATGACATCTTAATATTTAATGGTTGTCATTTGCCTTTGGAGTTGAAGATGAATAGATTTGGTATCAAGAACTTTCTCCTTGGTGACTTCGGATTATGCTTAGAAAAAATAGCTTCTAACACTAGTTTCTGATTCTTGGTCCAGATAAGAGAAGCAATTAAAAAGAGCTCATTCGAAGACCATAAAAATAATAGAGAGATGTTTTGGTGTGCTCAAAAGACGCTTTTTCTATTTATCTTTGGGTGTACCTACGTATCAAAAAAGTGAAAGACTCACTTTCAGTTATTTAGTAATTTTTGCCCAATTTTGCAATATTGCTATAAAATATTAATTAACAGTGTTAAATTTAAACCATTTAACTTTAGTAAATTTTGATATTTTAAATTTTTAAAGTGACTTTGACGTCTTGTATACATATAAATAATTCACATAATAAAGCTACGTCATAGCTTTAGCAAGTAATATAAAATACGTAACAATAACACAAGGGTGTTGTGAAGGATTTGGAAAAGGGGCATCAGTTTGATGAAATGCTGGTACTAAATGATCAGGCCAATGAAAAAACTGCTTTCATTGAGTTTACCCATTTTTTTCGAGGTAAGATTTCATAGGATAGTATTCAATGTCCAGTGTACAGTGTCCACTTTTTGTCTTTTTTGCTCATTTTGAGAAGTCACTTTACTCTTTTAGGTGATTTAACATGTTTAACATTTATAGTGTAAATTCAGCAAACCAGAAATTAATAGGAAATTATTTAATTAACTTTTTTATTTCTATATTTATAAGAAATAGTTTTGTTAATCATTTAAGTCATTTTTTTTCTTTTGTACTCGTATCTTCCAACCTGTTATAATATCATAACAGCTATAATATTTTTGTCTAATTAGCTGAAATTTATGGTATCAACCCTTACTTTGTGGAAGTATATCTTACTAAGAACATTAAAAAATATAACTTTAAAAAAATGTTTTAACTTTTATTTAAAAAACTGCTTTAAAAATCGTTTTTAATGTTCCTAGTTTAATTGGCTTCTTAAAATTAATCATATTTTCTTCTTGTTGTTCCATAAATACTATTACTAATTAGTAACTAATATTAAAAGTACGATATATTATATTTTATTTGAGATTTATTTTAATAATTTATGGAATACGAGAATACGATTAATATTAAGAGAACTCGCAAAACTAATGTGAATAGCTAACAACTGACATTTAGTGCTTACAAGTACTCACAATGTTTTAATGTTAGTGTTATTTGTTTTATTTATTGATAAAAGTGTAGATAGAAACATTGCAGGTTGTACTTGAAGAACCTTATACGTAATCAAGTCGAAAGTATAAACCTAACTTAATTACATACATAAATAAACAGTTATCAAAAGTTCTTTCTTACTTTAATTATAATTGCCCTTCATACGTATAAGGTTCTTGAAGTGCGCTGGTATAACTTTTCCGGTTCGGCGAATTTTGAAATGTACTTTATGCTATTTATCCTAATATACATAGAATTACTGCTTAGATTGAGAAGACTAACAGGACCTTTACTTACGGTTTAGGATCGACCTGTCTTCTTGATTATAAGGAGATCGAACCTCTGTCATGGCTCTCTCCTTTTTTTGATTCCTTTTGTCCTCCTCACGTGTTTCTTCCTTCTTGTTTCTTTTTGTAATGTAAAACTTGTTAACTTTTGAATTTTCTTCTGGGATACAACATTCTTAGTATGAATTTTGTCCCACTTTTCTATCCACTTTAACTTAACCAACACACCCATCATTCTCTATCTTTATAACTTCTGAAGTTCCTTTTTCCTCTTTTTTTTTATATAATAACTCTCTTATTCATCCATTATTCTTCACTTATTCATGGATGTTTAAGTTTTAAATTTAAATTATTTACAATTTCTACTTTCTGCACATACAGGTGAGTTTATATTGATTGTGTGACATATTTAACTTGCTGTTTTGCCATAGTTTTACTTATTACAAAATCATGTACCTTTAACTTTTTACTTTAAACTTGAATTTTACTTCTATTTGTAATTATTTGTCATATTTGAAATGTTTTAACTTTAATCATTGATGTAATCGGACAACCGACACCATTCGCTCTTTTTATAACTATTTTTGATTCTCCTGATACCATTGTTTTCTTTATAGCCTGATGATGGTCTGAAGACCGAAACATGTTGCACTAATTTTTGAACCTTACTATTAAACGTTGTGGATAGACTTTGAGTTTTATTACTACGATTAATAAAAATGTAGTTAAAATAAACTATTTTATAACTAGTTACCTTGATAATAACATTATTTATACCCTGAAGACAGCAAAAAGGGTGGCATAGGATAATCTTAAAAAAATTGAAATATAGAGTTAATGACATCTTTCGAATAGTTCTGATTTTCAATATTCATGTTTTGGAGGTATTTTAAGAAGAATAAATACTTAAATACTATGAATCCATTTTTATTAAAAAATGTATGTTATTATATTGGCTATTTCAGAAATATAAATAATACACCCTATATACTGCACTAGGAATAATATATATTTTATGGAATGTATTCAACAGATTTCGTACATGTAATCAAGTTTGTGAATTTAACCAAATTCCAGTTATGCTGGTAACGTTTTTTCGTCGCATTAACTCTGAAATTAAGTTTGCGGCATAATTTCTTTTGTGTTATTTTTATACTCCAAATATTTATTTTCTCATTCTGTTTCACAACTTTAAAATCTACGACAACTGCTGTTGTTGTTGTTGTTATAAAGTTCACTCTTTGCCGGTCTCTATTAAACTGGCTGGCTTTTATTTTCAAAAATAACTCAATTAAAAACTTTTCTTGTCCAGAACAAACGCTCAAGAATTGTACCCAAGGTTATAAATATTCAAAGCACACACACCTAAGAATAAACTGGTGCCTTGTTTTTAGCCCAGATCAACATTAACTTCTGACGAAATGCATTAATTTTATAACAAAACCTGCGGTTCTTTTTTCTCTTTTAAAAACCAATTAAACATAATAGTTATTTTTTATTAATTACAAACATTATACCGAAAGAAAACATTATATATTCTCAAGTGAATGTAATTAATCTTTAATTCCCAACTTACCGGACTATTTATCTACTTTGTATTGACCCTAGTAGTTCCAGTTAAGTTGGAATTAAAATAAATCTACACAGACGAAATACAGGAGAACTTTGTGAAAGAAATACCAACTACTTCATATGCAACTTCGAAAGATTAGTTTTCTCAGAAGGATACAACTCCGGGATGCGAAAGTTTTCCAAATCGATACGAAAGATACGTCGCTAAATGGCTTTGAAATTAAACTTTACTTGTTCAAAGATAAATATTTTATATGCTGGGTAGGCAATTTTATAAATACTGCTTAACAATAACTATTCTCTTTATTATTAATATAAAGGATGTCACGAGGAACGGTACATAATTCTACCAAGGGTAGATAGAAAAGAAAAGTGTATAGAGGCTAATGCATTTTTGTTTTATTATTAATAATCTTTTTAAGCCGTATGGACTAAATCTACTACTTTAGTCCCATATTAAAGGGGCTATAAGTGCCATTTTTAATCCCAAGGGTCTAAAATAAAACGTCTGATAGGTTTTATTGGCCAATTTATTGTTTTTTTATATATTTGTGGTAAATACTTATTGGAATTTTACAGATCTTGGGCCCTACGATTTAAACAATTGCATTATATGCCTCAGGACTGTGACTGTAAATGTGACTGTGACTGTGAGTGTAAATGTGACTGTAAATGTGACTGTGACTGTGACTGTGACTGTGACTGTGACTATGACTGTGACTGTGACTGTGACTGTGATTGTGACTGTGACTGTGACTGTGACTGTGACTGTGACTGTGACTGTGACTGTGACTGTGACTGTGACTCTCTGACTCTCTGACTCTCTGACTCTCTGACTCTCTGACTCTCTGACTCTCTGACTCTCTGACTCTCTGACTCTCTGACTCTCTGACTCTCTGACTCTCTGACTCTCTGACTCTCTGACTCTCTGACTCTCTGACTCTCTGACTCTCTGACTCTCTGACTCTCTGACTCTCTGACTCTCTGACTCTCTGACTCTCTGACTCTCTGACTCTCTGACTCTCTGACTCTCTGACTCTCTGACTCTCTGACTCTCTGACTCTCTGACTCTCTGACTCTCTGACTCTCTGACTCTCTGACTCTCTGACTCTCTGACTCTCTGACTCTCTGACTCTCTGACTCTCTGACTCTCTGACTCTCTGACTCTCTGACTCTCTGACTCTCTGACTCTCTGACTCTCTGACTCTCTGACTCTCTGACTCTCTGACTCTCTGACTCTCTGACTCTCTGACTCTCTGACTCTCTGACTCTCTGTCTCTCTGACTCTCTGACTCTCTGACTCTCTGACTCTCTGACTCTCTGACTCTCTGACTCTCTGACTCTCTGACTCTCTGACTCTCTGACTCTCTGACTCTCTGACTCTCTGACTCTCTGACTCTCTGACTCTCTGACTCTCTGACTCTGTGACTCTCTGACTCTCTGACTCTCTGACTCTCTGACTCTCTGACTCTCTGACTCTCTGACTCTCTGACTCTCTGACTCTGTGACTCTGTGACTCTCTGACTCTCTGACTCTCTGACTCTCTGACTCTGTGACTCTGTGACTCTCTGACTCTGTGACTCTCTGACTCTCTGACTCTCTGACTCTCTGACTCTGTGACTCTGTGACTCTGTGACTCTCTGACTCTCTGACTCTCTGACTCTCTGACTCTCTGACTCTCTGACTCTCTGACTCTCTGACTCTCTGACTCTCTGACTCTCTGACTCTCTGACTCTCTGACTCTCTGACTCTCTGACTCTCTGACTCTCTGACTCTCTGACTCTCTGACTCTCTGACTCTCTGACTCTCTGACTCTCTGACTCTCTGACTCTCTGACTCTCTGACTCTCTGACTCTCTGACTCTCTGACTCTCTGACTCTCTGACTCTCTGACTCTCTGACTCTCTGACTCTCTGACTCTCTGACTCTCTGACTCTCTGACTCTCTGACTCTCTGACTCTCTGACTCTCTGACTCTCTGACTCTCTGACTCTCTGACTCTCTGACTCTCTGACTCTCTGACTCTCTGACTCTCTGACTCTCTGACTCTCTGACTCTCTGACTCTCTGACTCTCTGACTCTCTGACTCTCTGACTCTCTGACTCTCTGACTCTCTGACTCTCTGACTCTCTGACTCTCTGACTCTCTGACTCTCTGACTCTCTGACTCTCTGACTCTCTGACTTTGACTTTGACTTTGACTTTGACTTTGACTTTGACTTTGACTTTGACTTTGACTTTGACTTTGACTTTGACTTTGACTTTGACTTTGACTTTGACTTTGACTTTGACTTTGACTTTGACTTTGACTTTGACTTTGACTTTGACTTTGACTTTGACTTTGACTTTATTACGCAGTTTTAGCGCTTATTATTGTTGCTGTAAGAATATTCTAACATCCACTGTAAGGGAAGGTGTGCTGGTTGGGTACAGAATGTCTCATTTAAAATAAATAAGCCAAGGGCAGTTCCGGTGAAACCGGAAGTGGTGTAGTTACAAATAATATGGAATCACATGCCTTTTGCGTCACTCTACTTGCATGCAAAGTTTCATAAATATTGTTCTTTTCCTTTAAAAGATATTTGTTTGGTTCAATACTTTCTCCCAACCCTGTATGCTTGTTACGCTTAGTCACGATATTTGCTAAGAAATCTTTGTTGTAATAGATTTAAATTCTACGAATATCATAGTAGCCTTCTAAAAAAAAACACAATTAAAAATGTTTCTGTTGCAGGTGAATCACTATGTAAGATTCTGTTTAATTAATGATAAAATATTATCTTATCAGATGTAAATAGGTGCGGCAAAATTAATTTCTCAGTTCTAACAGTGAGCTTTGTTACAAAGTGCGGTGGTGTCGGTTTCTATTTTCTTCTGTGTATAATATATATAGATATAGATAGATATTATATACATCGCTTTCGCGAAGTCTGAATATTATTTCGCTTTGTTGTGGAAAATGGCTGGAAAAGGAGATGGAGAGGGTGAAGGAAATATCCTCAAATTGGAAAATCAGATTGCTGTCATCAAATACGTGATACTCTTTACTAACGTCTTGCAGTGGGTAAGTACCTTTAGAATATATACTTTAACGGAGATACCCTCGAGGCGTTTAAAGGATGATTGGATCAGGGGTTGGTGGGTTGGTTGGTTAATTACGCCACAGGTATTTTGAAATTTGTATTTACACGCTTATTTCGAACGAAAATTTTGCGAGGTTTGTTTAAAAGACGGTTTAAGTCGAGTTTACTCATAAATTGTTTAATTAATTTAAAATTTAAACAACATTGTTAATCATTTTGGAATAAAGTAACTTAACACAATTGTAATTATTATTAATGAAAAATCTTTTAATTGTAAACCAAACTCCAAATTAAAAATATAATTATTATTTAATTTTCAGTAGGTATGGGTCTATTTTTGATTAAAAATTTGTTATAAAGTGAGGTTAGTGACATTAAAAAAATTATGACACAATATCAAAGTAAATGATTAAACAATGTACTACTATGTACAATTTTAATATTAAACATAACGTGAATATTATTTTGGTATTTTTACTAATTTTACTTCATTTTTTTTTATTAATTATATTTCTTTACGACCCATTCTTAGTTTTATCGTTACTTCTGATTACCATCTTGCCAAGTATTTGGTACCTCACCTAAATATTATTTACCTACAGAAAGTGAATTTGTCATTAAGAATTTTCCAAAAATTTGTATTTTTGTTGAGTGCATGCAAAGAAGGTGTTGATTCCAATTCCGACATTGAAAGTCATTTTTGGAATGTTCAACTAAAAGAAGCCATATAAATTATTTCCAATTATTTTTTCACTAACATCCCAACATCCCAATTTCTAAATCTAGCTCAATCTAAGTTTATTGATCTTAATTTGGCAACAAAAGAAAGCCATTTTGTGTTTGAAAAGAAGCTTTAAAAACAAATTGTTTGAGTAGCTAATAGTAGTTCTCTCAACTTCAATATTATACTTTGCCTTTTCTTGGAATGAATGGTTATCGCGAATCCTCCAATTCCTATCCTTCTATACATCATACACTCATCCCTTCTTAGTGACGTCAAAGAACCTAAGAAACGACAAAATGTTATTTCCTTAGAAATGGTTAGGTTTGCTTCCCTGGTATTTGACTTTTACTAGTTGAGAAAACTCATCTAACCTCGAAATCGATATTGTCATTGCTGTTGTTTGGATGCTGTTTTTTTTTCTAATACTATACACACACATATCAAGAGTACAACAATATTTGAAAAGTATGTCAAAAATCAAGATTAAGTAATACAATACACAACAAATACGAAAACAAAATTGTCAGCTGAGGTTCTTCTTCGTTGGATGTTTTGGCCAGCCACTCTGACAAATATTGCTAACATAATTCTAGACCTTATGACGTTACTTGTCACAAGGCCAAACGAGTATTCAATTTGCCCTAACATTTGTTAACTTGTTAATTAAACTTTGTGATATTTGTTTTCGAAACAAAGCGGCATAAGATTAAAATTTACCTGTAAGCTTACAAGTAAACATATTTGTTTTGAGATTGAAGCATCCGCTGAAAAGACCTATAATATAAACTATTACATATCCTTTAAATATAATTTTGATATGCCGCACTGTTTACTGTTATTGGTTAGGAAATTGGAAAAGTTATGTCTGTCACAAATAGTTCTATGCACATGCGCTCATTAAATATTTTCTATGGCCTATTTTACCAATGAGGTAGTAAATATTTTTATATTATGTTATTATTGTTACTATTTTTTCTTACAGAAGAAAACTAAGAGTTTTTTAAAAATCTACAGTTCTATTACCAAATATTTTTTTAAATTAATATTTTCTAACAATAGTATAGGTATCTAAACTTTTATTATTTTATTTTTTCTATAAATTTATTTTATTTTAAATTTATTATTACAATAATTTGAAATAATTATTGTTATTATGGTACATTTAGAAATAATAACGAAGTTTTAAAGAAAATAATTGAAATAAGTTAAAGGTGATGTTTCATGACTACCCACCCTCTCATATATTTTAGTATCCCTCCAGGGCAGTTGCAATTTATAGATTATTTTTCAATCTAAAATCCATTCCAAAATGACTCATGTTTTTTAATACGGCGGTTTAATAGAAAAATTAAGAAGACATTTTATAACATACAATTTTAATTTTTTAACAATAATAGTTTAAGATTATTTTAAACTATTAAAATATTCTGTATATCATTTTTCTTTTTGTAAGCGTTCATCAACTTTTGTAAAATATAGCGATAAGATATATAAATATCTTGTTTACATGAAGATAGACATATTTTAGCATTAAACATAATAAAAACTGTTTTCACCATCAGAAAAAAAATATTAGTAATGTTTGTATAGAAACGTCACTGATAACAAACCTGTTTCATTAGATTACCTAGAAATAATTCACTAAACTGCTTATCTTAGAGTATTTAAGTAAAAATGATCAATAACTGTATTGATAGTAAATAATACAAAGAGTGTATAAAATTATTTTAACATTTAAAAAATTAATAAAAAATAAATAAATCAAATTACAGGAAGATATTTAAATAATACACCGGATAATATTTTAGATAAGTCCCCAAATAGCCACATCTAGATTGTCATCTTTAATCTACCATCCTCACAGCTGCGTTGGTGGATCTGAAGTGGATAGTTTTGGTCACCATGGTCTGTCGTGTGTCAAAGACGCATAATTATCTTAATTATATAATTAAAAGGGTCTTTTATTCAGCGAGCATTTTCTGCCTGCATACTGGAACCACCAAAGCTTTTCCGTGATGATGGAAAGCGCCTAGATGGCAAAAGGGTCAATGTCACATCTAGGACGTCACATGCGCAGACACTATGGCTTTTTGCCAACTTGACTATCTCCTTTTGGTATAAAATTTTATAATAAATTAATTAAAAATCCATCAAATGTGGTTACAGTTTAAAATAAAATATTTGTATCATAAACCTATAGAAAATAGATATTAAATTTTACGTCTTTCATAACAAAATAAAGTTTTAATAAAACTCAAAGCTTTATTAAAAGTAATCAATAAAACATATACCCACATTTAAATATAAATCTATACAGGTAAGCCTTGAAACACAAAAATTGTAAATATGGGATTTAATAAAAGCAATGCAGTTGTACATCTAGAAAATTGATAATGTAATAATAAAAACAATTTTTCTTATATCCACCCAATTATTCCCCTCTTTTAATAAACTCAAATGTCCCTTTTCTATATTTATATATATCTTTCGTAAAACCGCAATTTTGCGAGCCACTGAGTATTAGAAATCATCAAAAGTTATCAGCGGGGACATTA
Organism: Ophraella communa; assembly: GCA_035357415.1. Lineage (NCBI taxonomy): Eukaryota > Metazoa > Arthropoda > Insecta > Coleoptera > Chrysomelidae > Ophraella > Ophraella communa. Next base: position 7,120,357 of record CM068989.1, on the reverse strand, counting down.
ACCGGTATTCCCAAAAGTATGGAGGTCATCAAGTCAGAATATGGCACAGACGTTGAATGTCACAAGCGCAACCCCAAGGGTGAAATATAGAAAAGATAAATCGGGTGAGCCCCCTGTTGACATATGCCAACGCCGTTTTGAGCGCATTTTTCTTCTTTCATACGCGTCCTGTTACGAAACTAAGATCCATAATATAGCAATTATTTTGGGGGTAACGCGGCAATCATTACATTGAAAAATACCATGGTATATTATGTTATATTGTTTATTGGAAATATCATACATTTTGAAACTTATACTCATGCTTACTGTGTGAAAGTCTTTTATTCGAAAAAGAGGTTATTAAAATGCAATTTAGTTGTTTATTGTTCTTAATCATACATTTTGTTTTATCGGAAGTCACTGTTACTGATTTTTCCGGGGGATTTAGAAAAATATTAAGATACAGTGTGGAAACCATTTAGGAAATAAAATTATTTGTGGGATTAGTTTAAAGGATTATAAAAAACGCTGGGACTCGTCAACTTTGAAATTCAAGTGTGAGCTTTTTAAACAATAATTTAAATGAATGAAGGAAATCCATTCTACGATCTGGATCGTCTTCTATTAGTTCTTGCACAAAAGTCAATTTATATGGATGAAGTTTTTTTTATGGAAAAACCCTAGGACAGTTGTGTGACTCACATTATTTTGACAAGAAATTTGACGTGAACTTGACGTTGGACTCTCCATGACACAACATATTATCCACTTTCATATTCTCATCCAAGTGCGGTTTTCCCTTTAATGGTTTGACATGGCCAAGTTCACTGAATTGTGCATGAATTTTAGGCACAATACCTTGTGAAATATTATTCCATATAATATAATTTCAAAAGTAGTTTCCACCAACTTGACAGTTGACGTCAAGATATTTTTGATCTATTCTGTTGACGTAAATCAGTACCTACGAATAAAGAATAAAAAGGAAGGAGTATAATACGATTTGAACAAAGTCCGCAATGGTTCTTGCATATGGCGGATTTCAAATTTCCGGTTACCAGTGGTGTCACATAGGGTATTATATTGTTATGCCCCGTATTATTAATAAAAATAATCTTGTATTGAAATTGTTTGTACTAACCCTTACTCTGTGGAAGTTTATCTTACTAAGAACATTAAAAAATAAAACTTTTTAACAAAACTTCCACTTTTTATTTAAAAATTAGCTTTTTAAACTCAATGAAGAAACTATTTTTAGCGAAAAAGCTTTCTTTGAGTTTAAAAGTTTTATTTTTCAATGTTCTTAGTAATAGTTTATTGATCTGTAATATTGTGATGAGGTTGTAACAATAAAACAACTTAATAGTTATATTATTTATTGTCCTTTAAATTGTATTAATTTGGTATACAAACATCTTATTTTTTCTTCATTTGTTTGAACACTTTTACATATAAAATGTAATCTTGTATCTAAATACATATTGGATACACTTTTTAATAATAGGATAGCATGTGAGTCGTGGGATACATCATGACAAGGCATATTTACAAAAAAAGGTTTATATTGGAAATGTTTTAAGACATTTAAAATTTTTTTTTATTTATTTATACGTATACCTTTACTATTTTCTACCCGTAATAACTTTTCGGAACAAACACAAATTTGATGATTATGTATAACTTTCTGCATTTTGACTAACTAGGTAATTACATGTTCTAATCTGTCAACAAGCACAATAGGAACTGCATTTGGCTGTAATTGCATTTTTAAACTGGAGGTCCTGTCAAAGGATGCTTCATCAAAATGTTCAGAACAAAGAAAGCTGTTTGTAGTTGGTTTCCAATTAATTCGATTCACAACTTCCATCCATGCTTTTTTCCTAGTTTCATCTTTAGGAAAACTAAAAATGAAAGTTTTTTATAGTCAACTATGTTACTTAATCCAATTAAATAAAAGAGTAAAAAATTTCTAAATAACTATAAAATTGTCTACGTAACTACTATATTATTTATATTAAAAAATAAAGGGACGCCTATGGTAACAATTATAAAGTTATGTGGTTGTCATTGGGAAAAAAATTTAATGTAAAACATAATTTTTCTTTATTAAGTTTTAATAATACAAATAAATAGACATCGATGGAAAGTAATTCCCAAACGAGAATTTTTTGGGGTTTTAGAGCATCCACATGAGGCACAACTAACCATTTTACTTTAAAATCTTTATCACTTAAAAAATACAAAAACTAAAGAGTCACTACACTAGAAACACAATACACATCTACAAATTATTATACTAAATTACTAAAAATACATATAACCACTAAAAACTAAAATTAAAATAAGAATTAACATGAAAGAACCAAATTTATCAAATGTCAAAATTGAAATGTCATATTTGGTTCTTCAATATGGCCGACTTCCGTCGCAATTATTTACTACTTTAAATATGACAATCCTCCTTCCTTATTATTCTTTATTCACAGATCAGTACCTACCATTATAAAAATTTGTATTATATTGAAACTTTTTCTAATATTCTAATTGTTCTCCTAATGCCCGGTTTTACCAACGTCAAATAAATCAACGAATAGTTATTCGAAGAATAACATTTATTTGTCGATTAAATTTATTTCTGTTTCCATAACGCTTTTAAAACTCCAAATAACTATTCGACAAATAAGTTATAATATAGTTATAATTTCTTCACGGACTATACTTTAAGGCGCATGCGCAAATCGTTTATTTGCAAGGATTTGTCACAAAATTTAATCCCACTGGCGCTTTGTCGTTCTTTGCCGCTTTTATTTAATATTATTTAATTTTACAATATGAGTACGAAACGCTAAAGAAGTAAACATTATTTAGAAGAAGAAAAGGAGAATCTTCTTACAGTAGTGGAAAAATATAAGCACATTGTAGAAAACAAAACTGATAGCGTTTTGTCACAACAAAAAAAACTATAAAAGTATTAAAAACATTTCCAAACAATTTACGTTTTGAAAATGTATTTATATAATATGTATAATTTATACCTATTAAAATTGATTTCGACATTTACCTTTCACAATACATTTTAAATTACATTCAAATTTTTAATTTAGATTCAAACTTTAATAACGAACATACAAATTCACATAAAGTAAGGTTAACCTGTCACTTTATTGGATGAATAAATATTTATTTGCCCGATAATAAATAATTTATCTGAAGCTTATTCCTAGAATAAAACTTATTTGTCGTTGGTGAAACGCAAATCTGTCATATTTATTATTAAATAACTTTATTCGACGAATAGGCCTCTATTTATCGTTGGTGAAACCGGGCATAAGAGAAACACTTTATCGATTAAAACGTCTAATGAGAAATATTCTAATTTTCGATCTTACTTCATCAAATTACCATTTTTTTTTAAAGGGGCCCCCGTTTCTACGTTACTTTTACTTCGTTTATTGATAAATCGAATTAAAATACGCCAGAGAAATTAATTATGTGCTTAATTTCTATTAAAATTAAACGTGAGAAAGAACATTACTGAAAATTGTTTTTCTCCAACAACGAAGCCCAACCCCGGGCATAAATTATGTGGCTAATACTCCGGTGTTAAAGCCGTTATATTCGCTCGCATAATTAAATTCCATAAATAAAAATAAATTATCTGGTAAACGCGATAATAAGCATGCGATGTAGTTTCCAAGAAAACAACACAAAACTTATGCAGCCTTTGCACATACGAAAGCGGCATTTAATACAGATATTTGGAATATAAGCCAGCTAATCATAAACATTTACTACGATGTGTTGTACAGGATGGTCTAATAACGGAGATAGTATCTACAGCGTGGAAACCACTCATGGAATAATATTATTTGTGGATTTAGTTTAGAAGATTATAACAAACGCTAGGACCCGTCAACTTTGAAATTTAAATGTCAGTTTTATAAACATAAATTTAAATAGGAAGGATCCAATGAAACTCAAAGTCAAAACTTTTATTCGTTTAAATTACACTTATTGCAACTAGTTTCGGTCTCAATTAGACCATCATCAGGCAGAGTCACAGAACCAGGAATCAAGGATCCTAACACATCATAAGCTAGGGTTAGTTTGTAATATGGAACTTTACGTGGTAATAATAAAATTTTATATGAAAATTATAGTATGTGGTTTTAAAAAATATTATTAAGAAAAAAAAAGTAATTTAAGGGGTAAAGGGAGGAAAAGAAGTAGCTACTAGATGGAGTAAAAAACCAAAAGTAGGACAAAGGTTGAGGCAAAATGCCAATATAATTGAACTAAATCAGTAAATAATGTCTGTCAGTTGTTGATGTGTTGACATGTAAACATCGTAGTTGTATATTCTTAATCAAAAACTAATATCTTGCAAAGTAATAATGAAATATTTTACTGAGATACACCGGATTGAAATTTTAATGATGATTGGTTACGGCGATAATTGCAGAAATCAAATTGAAGTGGCATATTTAATCAGAGGTATCTTCAGTTGCCTAATATTTCACAAGGTATTGTGTCTAAGATTCATGCACAATTCAGTGAACTTGGACATGTCAAACCATTAAAGAGAAAACCGCACTTCGTTGAAGATGATGTGAAAGTGGATTTTATGTTAAGAGTCGTGGAGAATCCAACGTCAAGTTCACGTCAAATTTCTCGTCAAAATAATATAAGTCACACAACTGTCCTAAAGTGTTTCCATAAAGAAAGTTGATTGACTTTTGTGCAAGAACTAATAAAAGACGATCCAGATCGTAGAATGGATTTCTGCGAAAGAATTATAAATAAATTGAACAGACATGAAGTAGCTGTTGGTACAATTCTTTTGTTTAATGAATCAAAATTCACATTGAATGGGGAAGTAAACTGAAACTATTGGTTAGAAGAGAATCCTCATTGGATGCGTAAGACACATACTCAGTATCCTCAAAAGTTGAACGTTTGGGCCGGTATCACAGTTGATCATATTATTGTGTGCCTAAAATTCATGCACAATTCAGAGAAATTGGACATGTCAAACCATTAAAGAGAAAACCACACTTCGTTGAAGATGATGTAATATCTTAGAAGCTTAGGGTGTGCCATTAAAGGAAGAGACTTGCCTATAATGGCATACTTGTTATTTATCATTTTATGTTTTTTCCCCAAAAAAATGTGAACTGATATGTAAAATCTATCTACGCACCGTTAATATTTAGGTTAATGCCATCATAGGCATGTTTCCCTTAGGTGGTTCTTATAAGAAACTCAGCCTACCGACTATAATAAACACAATGCGCCCAGGTTTAAAAAATTCCGTTCTACATCAGCTTAATTGCCCTTAATGTTCCTGAATTGTTCACATTTAACGTTTACTTGTCATGATATACTACTCTGTGCACCGCTCGGTGCTGTACTTGAAATACACCTAATCCTACTATAGATCATTTCTTGCATTAAAGGGGCTTGCAAGAAGGCTGTAAGGAAGAACATTTTCGCAAAGTGGATATAAAAAATTCTTAAAATACTTTTAAAAAACTAACAACGAACGCTCTTTTTAAATTAAACATCAAACTCAGACACGCAAATAATATTTGTAATTTAAAAATAATTTGATTCAGCAATTAATATTCAATAAAGTTTGCAAAGTTAAATAGTAGATTTTCTGTCGATATATTAATATTTTATTTATTATTGACAGGTAATTTCCAATTGTAATTGAACCTTTATGAATCAATCTGTTAAATATAATAATGGAGCTCGTTTTAATTAATCTCAATTCGTTTTAATTATGATTAATAATGTAAAATTTCATATTGGTTTCGAACCAGAATTATTTTAAAACAATTGGATTGATATAATTTATATACAAGAAGGATGTCAAGCTTTGCGCGATTTCAATATTTTAATAAATAAAAAATATTTTATAAAATCCTCGGACAGGTCGATTTATATTTTGATTTGCACACTCAAACTAATAATGAGTTTACATTTTTCATATACATATCATTGGTTTTTTTTTCCAAATAAAAAGCTTATATCCTTTTTTAGTTTTTAAATCCTGCATTTAAAAACGATGTTTAAAATAAAGGACACTTATAGGTAGTGAATAAGAGAGAAATACTTATTACAATATGTTATTTTTATGTTTAGTAACACAATATACAATTAAATGAAATGATAAGAATATTTGTCATCTTCTAAAACTATATTTGATGTTTAGATAGGTATTGAATTGTATAATTTAATTCTTCAATAGGTATTCCCTGAGTTATTTATATATACCCCAAAAAGTAGAGACTCATTCATGATGTTTGTGTCAGCTGGCATATTGCTTTATATGAGATAACCCTTTCTAAATCTCTTTTTCCAGATTTTGATTTATTTAGTTGGTTGGTTAGATGAATGGTACATGGTTAGCCATTGGTCTAGATGTTTTACCATTGTGATATCTCCTGAGAGGAGTTTTTCTTGTTAGTTAGTGCTGGCCAGTTCTGTGTTTGTTTTATTGTTAACCCAGTGATTGGCTGTAAACCCTATCATCAGTCTGAGCTATTTTCTAGTAATTTTCAGAATCTTATTGGCTGTATAGTCGTTTAAGTAGCTAAGTAACTCATTTGAAAGTCTTAGGCCCTCTATATCGTCCCATATCTCTAGTCATTGCTGACTCTGTTAGGCCTATGGGCGGTTCTAGTCCAAAGATCGTAGAGCGAGCAGCGTTTCTTGCCAAAAGTCAGCAATTTACAGCTAAAGACAAATGAAACGCACAAGGCAACCACCAAAATTCATAAAAATTCAACTAGTTTCATTTACGTATTATATGACTGGCAACGCCGATGAAATGTATTAGAAATGCGAGTACATCAATTGTGACCGTAATAACGTAGATCTATCTATTTGGAGGGGATAGCAGACGTTTCAACGATACATTTTGGCAAATTTGGTTTATTCCACAGTTTTAGTATTAGAAGTGACTATCACAATAATTTTGTTATGGTCACTGATATTAGTCTATGGTTAATTGGGCATATTTAGAGAACATTGGGCCGAATATTAAATAATACGTCTACTGTGAAGTTTTCATGGTTTCTAAGGGATTTTTACATATTCATTTTCTGGTTCAACTATTTTACATTGTTATAACAATCGAAATTTTCGTTACCTGGGATTTAGTATATAGATGTTAAGTTGAGGGTGTATTAATATTTACTCAAGAGTAAATGAACCTTATTCTATGATAGTAATTAATATAAACCGTAGGACGATAGTTAACTTTAACATTTTTGTGTTTGTGCTGGTGGAAATATGTCGAATATAAGTTTCGATATTTTTTTTTTGTCGATTTGTTTTATAAAATTAACTAGTGTAAAGATATTTTTGAGTAATTCGTCGGCTGTAGTTCCGATTAACTCCCATCAGAATTTCGCCTTGGTATTAACACGTAAATAGTTCTCGTGAAGCTCGATCGAAAAAAAGTTGTCTAGATGTGTGCATGCGCATACATATTGAAATAAATTAGTTTTAATTTTAAGCTACGAGAACGCTTCTTTTTGCCATTTCACTTTGAACTTTACTTGCATGAGTTTGTTTTATTTTTCTGCTCTCTTTTAATTGATATTTTTGTATTAAAAAATATGTTAAGTTAGGTTAGGTTAGGTTAGGTTAGGTTGATGAAAAAATCATATCCGGGTATATAAGACAATTCAGCATAAAAAAACTTGCGTTTTTGTAGAAAAAATTCAATGCGCATGCGCAACTTCTGGACACGATTTTCGAATTCCACATATTCGGAATAGTGGGTTAGTCATTTTTGGTAATGAAATTCCAATGGAAGTTAATCGGAACCTTCTCCAATTCGTCTTTATTGGTCACCGAATACGACAAAAAGTTACAACGTATATGAACTCTCTTAAAATAATTTAAAATGAGGTAACGAATGTTTTTGTTGTGAACATTATCCCGAGTCGAGGACGAGGGATAATATAATTTCTGAAATCAGTTCATCAAGGAAATGTAGAAAATCCCAAAATGTATAGGGTGTTCCATGGGGTGACCATAGGGGGTAGCGGATTATATAATATGTATTGAATATAAATTAAAACACTGTGACTCTCACTACTAACGTTACATTCCTTAAAGTTTAATATAAAATTAAAATACATCGATCCTTTGCAATACAGACAATAACATTAAAAAAAAAAAAACAAATAAGTAATGTACAGTCGACAGAAGCAAACATGGTCCGCGGAAAATATGCCAACTAATTTCAAGGTTATCACAATCAGCCAATCAGGAGCCAATGTTAACGATAATATCAATTTTAGTGGCTGCATAAGTGAAATGAAAATACAACTACAGCGACAAGGACACGCCCACCCAGGGTTCATGTTTGCTTCTGTCAACTGTATAAATAAAATCATTTAAATAGTAATTAAAATAACATTATTTATATCTACATTAGTTGGTACTTGATTCATACAACGAGTTTTACGATATTATACATAATATAAACCTTTTTTAAACCAAAGAGACCTGGTCACAATTCTATTCACAGCGTTGCAACATGAGGTCAGCAACTAATCCCACCTCAATCTAGTTGTGCGTTTCATTTGTCTTTGACTGTACCTTCTAAAGTAGCAAGCATCTTCGTCCAGCTACTGTAACTTTGTTATCTACAGTTACTTTAGTCAGGTCTTGGTAATATTCCAGCTTTGTCAAGTTATGTTATACTTTTTTAAGTATTAGTTGTTTTTAGCTTTAAGAGTTAAACTTTACTTTGAGAATAGTTTCTCGCACAAGTGCGTAGATTCATTGGGAGCGATTTTAAAGGCGACAATATTAATGTAGATGATTATTTTTTTAAGAAACGAAAAAATTTCTGGTATTTTTTGAATACACCTCGTATAACGTACATATCAGTCATCAAAATATTCTACATTGTTCCATATAATGCTAAATTATAATTTTTTAACTACCCCGCATAAAGTATACACTTTACGCACGCTGTGGAGTGTGTAAGGTTTTACTTTTTTATATATAATTTAATTTAAATAATAATTTAAGGTTTTCATGCACCAGTAAAACAGTGTATATTTTAATACCCGACAGAGGAATTTTACCTTTTTTGATATTTTTAAAAACAAATAAGTCTTTTAAATTCATTTAAGTTCCAATAAATCTAAAACCTAGAAATTTGAGTCTCCTATCAAACTTACTTGGTTACAACTATTACAAATAATATAAAGTTTGGAATGTTTAATTAGTTGTAGGAATTATATTAAGTTAGATATTATTTTAATATCGTAGTCGACATTTGTGTAGATTCAAGTAAGTAAACCCTAAAGAAAATTTATTTTATAATTTATTCATATTTTTAAATACTTTATTTACAGTTGAATACTGCATGACACGAATTTGACTTAGGAGTATAAAAGTTATAACTTTTAAACTTACATATACAGTGCTTTTCAGATAAAATTATCCACCTTTAATTACTTTTGTAATACTGGCATTTGGAAAAATCCAAAAACACTTCAATTCATGTTGGAAGTGGCAAGCATTATGGCTTATTTAAACTTACTGGAAAGGCGCCCCCTCGCCCCTAGCAGCATTTTTTTAATTACTTCTCACAAAAATATATAATACTTACTTCCTTACTTATTTTTTTCTCTTACTTTATTTGCCTGTAATAAAATGGGTTGTAGAACAGTTCAAACTCTTTAATCTGTTTAACTGTGCTATTTATTATGAAGTTACAATAACTGTTCAAAATAAATACCATTTACTTCCATACAATGGTATAATCTATTTTGAAATGCCTCTCTGACATTGCTTAATACGGCTGGATTTAATTGTCGACATTCATTTTCTATCCTCTCACGTAAATTATCCAGAGATTCTGGTTGGGTAGCATAAACTTTGGTTTTTAAATACCCCCATAAAAAGAAGTCTAGGGGTGTTAAATCCGGTGACCTAGGTGGCCTCTCCATCATCTGCCCTCTTCTACCTATCCAACGAGCGGGAAATGTTTCGTTTAAAAATTGTCGGATAGACATAGCATAGTGTGGGGGAGCTCCGTCTTGTTGAAATACCAGTAAATCTTCGGAAAGGTTATCATTATTTTCTATTATTGTTGTAATACGTCAACCCCTTTCCTCAAGATATGATTCACCATTTAAATTTCCGTTGATGAAGAAAAGTCCGACAATGTGGTCACCTAGGATACCACACCAAACGTTTAACTTTTGGGGATGTTGTGTATGGAATTCACGCATAATATGTGGATCACTTTTAGCCCAATATCTACAATTATGCCTATTTATTTTGCCATTTAATTAAAATGAGCAATTGTGGATTTTTATTGATAAATTGCTTTATATTGATTCGCAAAACTCTAGACGACGATCAAAATAATATTCATTCAACTCGTGCACCAACTTAACTTTTTATGGGTGGTACTTAAATTTTTGTAGAACTGGGAAAACTGTAGATGAAACACCGATCGCTTTACTCATTGTTGACAACGATTGGGGTTGCTGAGCCTCTATACTGACTTGCTATAAAATTGCCACTTGTATTGCTTCGTTATTTACGAGTCCCAATGTTTTATTCTGTTGTTTTTAAATTAATGTGTTAATTAGTAATTAATTGGATTTAAAAACTGGCTTAAATATTTTATTTTGAAAGTGACAGTCTAATTGAGATTAAATGTAGGATTTGATTTAAATACTTCCATTTTATACTTAGGAATTTAATCTAATTTTTTTTATTTGATTTTATTAGTTTTAGAAAGCATTCTAATTTAGGTTTTAAAACATTTTTAAAAGAATATAACCATTTTTAAACTTTAAAACGTATTTAAAAACATGAAATACATAAAATAATAAATGCCGTAAGCCTCTGGTGTGCAGCTATTTTAACACTACTCACGCACAGATGTTGCTTTGCCGATTACACTTTAATATGTATTTTTTTCTCCAAACACGGTTAAAAAAAATTGCTATAATTTTGTTGAAAAATTCATATTAAATGGCTTTAATTCCGTGTTCCTGTTTTAGTATTTATTTATAAAAAAAACCTGTAATTAAAAGCAGTAGGTGCTTGAATCGAACGTCAAAATTAGAAAAACCCTCTAAAAAATATATATTTATGATCATTTAATATTCTTTTATTTTAATTAACAGCTAGGGTGTGCACAGTTTCGCTTTAATTTAACTTTTAAGCTGCTTTCATTTTGTTTTACACTATTTTTAAACGCAATGACAAATGATAAATTTTTTTATTGTAAAATAATTCATTTTATTTGTATAATTTACAGTTAACTACTTGTGTGCAGAAGATTTTTCATTTTAAATATGAATTAAAGTATTTTGAGATTTAAATACTTAAAAGATTACTTTCAGAACGTGTCATAAATTTGGGAATGATCCGCTCCATTGGAAACCAGAGCCTGATACATTTCAATCTATTGTGCTGCCCTTCTGATGAAGTTAATTAGCCTTGACAGTTCCCGTTTTATACAACCTGCCGTTTCTATTTTGTCTTCAAACATTTCTAGCAACTGCAGTCTTGTCATGCCTCCATTTTTTCTGGTCTATAATACCCGTGTGCCTACAGTAACTAGAGTAATTATTTTCCTAGCTTACTTTTATTAATGTTAGGGATCTCTCGTTCTTTGAGTAGACTGCTTTTCCTGGTTACAAATTTTTGCATTAGTCCGTGTACTATCGACCCCTTGTAGCTCCATGGCTGATGCGTTTCCATTTCATTCTGAGTTCCATATGAAACTCTTCTGCGATAATCTACTATATTCAACTATCACTTTCGCATGTACTATCTGAGTACCCACCACTTGGAACCGTTCCAAAATTTTCGTATTAATTCCCACCTTTATATAATTCTTCGAGCTCTTTGTTCGTTCTTCTTATCGAAATTACCTTTTGCATTTTTCCTCCAAATATTTTCCCATATTTATAGCATTTCTTGTTCTTTTTGGTTTAATGTCCTTGAATATAAAGATACAGAAATGCTAGGTTTAGTAAAACCTCTAACGCTTGTGTTGGAGTCATTCTAATCGTTGTAGTGCAAAACCTATTGGGTTTTGGTCCACCAAACCCCTGACCTTATGTATGATCTTAGTTTCGTTTTTGATTTTCCCCATGTGTTGAGTACGAGCACCAATGAGGCTGAATGCTCTTGATGTCCAAAGAAGGCAGTAAGCTGGGACTATGGGTAGCTGGCACTATGAAGTAATCAAAAGACAGTGATTGTACTGGAAATTGGAATGGAAAAGGTATTTTCCAGAAAGGTGCCTCATTTACTTCAACAAGAGCAAAAACAACAACAAATATAGTCCTCACAAATGAAACTTTTGTTTACCATAATACTTGTACTAATTGTTTCTTCTTTAATATTAAGTTGTTTAGACAATAAATCCTTTTAATGATCTTTATCCCACAGCTGGTACTTGTATAATTACAAACACCATTCACTTGTATCTTGTATCTTATAAATAGTTTTCTTACTAAAAAACTAAACATGAATGACTTCACCATTAAAAATAAGTACTTATAAGAGTACTAAGAGTCTTCAATTTTAAAATAATTTACTATTACAGAATCCCTAAAAATATCTACGTAACTATTAAATTAACTGTCAATTTTAGATTGAAGTAAAAATTTAGTGACCATATCACTGCGTGCCGAGCGAAGCGAAGTGCGCACCACCATACTAATTTAAACTTTGTTATATTTATTTTAATGTGACAATTAAAATTACTGGATCTACTGCTTTTAATGCGTTATGAATGCTATTAGAATTGTAACAATTTAGTAGATCAACTGTATATATGTACAATATATATTGAATTTTATTTATCCCTTTTTTAATATTGTGTAAGGGTTAATTACAGCATTATCGATGCGTTTTGAATTTGGTAATGAAACTTAATTGCATTATTAATTCCAATAAATTTTCCCAAAATCAACTTTATAAACCGATTATTGTTTTGACAAAAGCCGATTTTCCGAAGCTCACGAAAATTTTGTTAAATTGGATACTTGAAAATCCCCCAAATCGATTTGGCCGTATACCTAATCAAATCAATGGCTAAATGGAATTGGAACATAGACAAAAGCGTGGTGGTAATTTTTGTATGTAAAGTTCGTTAAAATATAAATCAACTCTCAATATCAATCAGATCTAATCTGCAATCCAAATTACTTCACGGCAAAAACGTGCTAAATTGAAATTCATGATGAATCGTAATAGTTTTTATACTTCTTCTCTTCTAAGCTCGGCTTAATACCGTAGGTGCCAGCAATAAATCTTTTTTTAATTTCGTTTATTAGAAAAAAAAAGGGAGAAAAATCTCTTCAAGTCATTTCTTGAAAAGAAAAATTAAACACGTAACACCAAAATATTTATACGTTGCAGTGTTTAGTTTCAGCATGTCTTTTATCAACATCACCTATTAGATAAATCCAAATTACTTTGGATTAAAATAATAAATAATATGTCATACATATACTAAGTGACATAAAAATCCGAACACCCAGTTTAAAGTATTTTATTTTTATAAAATTTTGTATAAGTACTTACTGAAGCATAATAAGTAAATGATAAAAATTTTAAAATGATTGCATTGTTTTAAAGCCCTTTTACCTTTAATAATGTGTGGATGCACCCTGATGTGTTACACTTTCTCCAACGCGCCTAGGCATGCTTCTGATCAGGTGGTCAATGTCCTCCTGTGGTATCTCATTCCAGGCAACCACCAACTCCTCTCTAAGTTCTTCTAGAGTCTGAGGAGGACGTTGCAAGTTGAGCAATCTCCTACCCATCATATCCTATACGTGCTCAATTAGTGGTCAAGGTAACAATGTGATATCATTATGTTGAAAGAAGTCTATTGTGACTCTTGCAACACGTGGTCGGGCACTATCTTGTTGGAAAGTTGGATAGATAGGGTAGAAGATGGGGTTCTAAAACTTCTTGGATATAACTCTGCGCGTTCATGTTACCTCCGAGTAATCAGTTTAATGAACATACCTTTCAAGAAAAAACCGGATATCTTCGTTCACTACGTCGTCTTCTAACCCTCGCTTGTCCATCGTGCATGCCTAAAAAAATCGAGACTCGTCACTAAAGACAATATTGTTCCATTTCTGATCCCAGAGTGACCGTTCTCTAAACCACTCAAGGCGATTACGTCGGTGTTCTGGAGTTAAAGGCAGGGACCAGTGTGGTCGGTATGAAAACAGGCCAAAACGTCTTATTCGTCGATAAACACTTCACAGGCCATTAGGTCTTCCGTGTTCTGCAAACTATTCATTTGCAATGGACCTGCTAGCAGAGAAACGCTCCAGAACCCCTTGCTCTTTGCGTACGGCCTTCTCGAAGCAAATAAATGAACAGCATGAGGCATTTTACGCCAACCGACTGAAGCAAATCTTTTTCCGGACAAGGCAAGACAGTAACAGCGATAGTTGCCCCTTTTCTAGTTTTAACGGATGTTGCTGTGAGCAACGAAACAGCTCTTGAGAGCCTCCCTACTGTTGCCTGCAATGACCCGTGATTAAATCGCCAGCTCATTTAAGGATTTACGGTATTGTAAGCTTGTAGCTTAGGAAGACTAAGTTAAGGATTTTATGGCCGCTTGACTGTCAAGACAGATATTTCATTGGATTCAAATTCAGTTTGAAGTAATTATTTTTATTTGTAGCTGCCTTGAAGAACACTGCAGTGGTCTGGCAAGCGAAATGAGTGGTGGGAACTCTGAGGAGACTATTTTTCCCTCTAGTTTTAAGCCATCTGTAGAGGAAAGTGGATCCCTTGGCTTGACTAGTTGGGCCGTCCAATTTTCTCTCCATTGAGAAATTGCGGTCGAACATCGGGGTGTGTTTGTTAGCAAATATTTAGTATTAAAATACTGCTACCTTTTGGTCGAATGCGGACCTCTTTTTCCTAATATTTTTCTGTTCATAATCCTTTAAGAAAGTTGAAAATACTAAAAGGCTTTAGAATAGATTCTTCTTCTTATATCTTGTAAGAACTTTGATGAAGGCTTCTGGTATTGTATTAAGGATAACCAAGGTGACAAAAAATGACAAAACATGTCAATCTCCAATTATGTCAAACAACTTTGATTTATTTTGTCCCAGTATTAAGGGGTTTCATCTTACATTTCAATAAATCTAAACCCTGATATTTCTAGTATGGTGATTGTTCTCAGTTATAGGAAGTGTCTTGTGCCAATACTCGTAGTCTGTTCTTATTCCGACCAAAGTTATGTTATGATATATCTTGTGATAATATCCCAACAGTGATTTTTCTTGTTTCCCGTCAAATAACTCTTTTCAATGTTGTTTTTCTTTTCTATAAATCCATCGTAGCGAATTTTTTTGCTAATTCCACTGAAGATGTCTTTTTGTCTACCAATCACTCAACCCATTACCCAGTTCTTATCCATATTAGTCCTAAGTCAATAGCAAGGTTACTATTTAGATTACTTCTACAAAAACCTTTCAAGACTTTCCTTCTTTATTTTTCAATTTTTCAATAATTGTTGCTTGCCTTAGTTCTGATGAATTTTAGCATCATTTAAGTGCTTTTTGTGTCACCAAAGTGACTATGAATGTTTTTATAGTATTTTCGCAATCCGTAGAGAAGTTTAGATTCAATCATTGGCACTGGTTTGCCAATTTCCTCTGCCTTTTCATTATCTCATGCCCCGCCTTCTTATTGCAATCCCATTGTAATATTAAATGTATTATTGTATACTGTCATCAATTTTGTTGACTTTTTAAGTTATTTTTGAATTATATGCGAATTTGTAGTACTATACGCCATTATAGAACAAAACTAATGCTACACAATGTTCTCAGAAAGTGCAGTGTCTTTTAAAACTACAAAAAAATACATGTTGTCCCATATAAAATATTGAAGATGCATTTTATTGGGCACTCCCTTTATACGTTTTTGAGAGTTGTGGAATTACAAATCATTTAAATTTTTTCTATTTTTGGTAATCTGTCATCTGAATTATATTTGTGTTATGCCAGAAACAAGTAATACCCATGGTCATCATATTCTTTTCAATATAAATTCGTCTCTGAAAAGGAAATCCTTTGAGAAATCTATTTTTCTTTTTCACTCTCCAAAAACCTCAGTGTGTAAACCCGATGGCATATTTATTAAAATATATTTGAGAAGTTGAAAATCAAAATGCGCATCGGAATTTACCATAGGTGTTTGGTCAAAACACGATATATTGATACGACATAGTTTTAAGAAAGAATTTCGTTTTTTTACACACGAAAAAATAAAATTTTTAAACAAATAAAGAGTTTTCAGTAAAATATAACGGAATGACAAACAAAAACTTTAAAACTAATGAAGAACTTCTTGTATTAGACTCTATGAACAGACACAAAACATCGCTATTAGCATATCTTGTCTTTAATGAAGTTTTTCAATGTGTGGGGGAGTTAGGGATGTAATTATCTCAATTTAAACTCTCCCATTTACTATTTATGTTATGCAGCTATGCAACTACTTAATAACTTTGGTTATTATCCTCATTAGACAAGTAATGATTAAATGCTGCTGCAGTGCTTAATCCCACGTGTTTTAAGCAAAAACAATTTTATAACTAGATTAATTCAGCATTTTATAAATTAACTTTATTATTTATTTATTTATTTATTTATTTATTAGTTGAATACTAAAAATATATGCCAGTAATACTTAATTTAAATTAACGTTATAAAGAATTCATGACTAAATCAAATTTTCCAGAATATTGAAGAAACCCTGCATTTGAATTATACATTTATAAGTTGACGTCATTAATCTTTATTTACACTTATGCTTCGGTAGATACAAAAATCTCATCAAGTATCTCATTTATGTTTGAAAATTTGTTTTCTCTATTCCTTACAATGCTTTTACCTTTAGGATATTTTTGTTACTTATTATACCTATAACTTAATAATATTGGAGCTACAATTTTGGGAAATCAATAATTTTTTGTATACATTTTTCTGCTTTTTCAGAAACTTTTATATTTTTAAATTAATAGTAGCAAATTATAGTTTGCTACTCTTGCAGAAAACTTTTTTACAACTTTCACATGTCGTGTGAAATTGATTCTTGGACTCTTGGTACCATATAATAGTTTTGTAAAATGCTAGACAGCCATTCCGGGTAGTTAAAGCCACTAATTATATTTTAAGACTTGTAACTAATTTACGCTGGAATCGACTTCTCTCGAATAGACTGAAATAAATCTCCAACGTAGAAAATTTGGGTCACTTATAACGAAATATTTACCAAGTTATCTGTTTACAAAGTAATATTTATCACCAGAGAAATGATATAGTGGGTTTGGTTAACTACAACAATAAAAGAATTTTTATAATTTGTTCACTTAAAAAATCTAGGTTAATTCGTCTTCGTATCTGAATATTCCTATTTTTTTTCTATTATAATAACAGTTATTTTAAATTAACATTCATTGACACAATGACAGATGTATGTACGAGGGTTGTCTGAAAAGTTTCCGACCTCAACATGAAGATGGCAAACAAAAGTTGGGAAATGTGTTTGCGCATGCTTTGAAAGGTACCCACTAAAATTTAAGCCATTTTGGATGCGCAATTGTTGTTTGAGTGAGTCGATGGAAAAAATCGAGTATCGAGCTGTCATGAAATATATGTTTTGAAAGGCAATACACCTACGCAAATCAAAGACGAGTTGGACGCTGTGTACGGGGACTCTGCACCATCATTTACCACCGTGAAATTTTGGGCTGCTAAATTTAAACGTGGCCGTACCAGCTTGGGTGACGATGAACGTTCGGGACGTCCAAAAACTGCAACCAATGACGATAATATCGCCAAATGGTGCTAGACAACCGTCGAATTAAAATTAGAAAGATAGCAGAGGCTATAAACATGTCCAAAGAACGTGTTTGTCACATATTGAATCAAGATTTAGGCATGAGAAAGCTGTCCGCACGTTGGGTGCCGCGTTTGCTCACTTTGGACCAAAAACGTGTTCAAATTAACATTTCCAACTCTCTGTTGACGCAGTTTAGGTGCAATAAATCAGAGTTTTGGCCCCGATTATTTACTGTAGATGAAACTTGGATACACCATTATACTCCAGAAACAAAAACACAGTCAAAACAATGGACTGCGAAGGGGGAATCGGCTCCAAAAGAATCAAAGGTTGTTCCTTCGGCTGGGAAAGTGACTGTTTTCTGGGATAGCCATGGAGTTATCTTAATCGATTATCTTAAAAAATAAAAAACCATTACAGGAGTATAGTACGCATCATTACTTGACAAGCTGTAGGCAAAAATTGCGGAAAAATGACCACATTTGCAGAAAACAAAATTTTGTTTCACCAAGATAATGCGCCATATCACACCTCAGCGGTTGCCATGGCGAAAATCCACGAATTACGGTTTGAACTGCTTGACCACCCTCCTTACTCACCAGATCTAGCTCCCTAAAAGTTGCGCTCGGAGGACAGATATTTTCGTCGAATGAGGAGGCCATCACCTTCGTTAACAACTATTTTACAGAGAAAGACGCCGAGTACTATTTGTACGGGTTGAAGAGATGGGAGCTTCGCTGGGAGACTATGTAGAAAAATAAAAATTAATTTGAAAAAAAATGTCTAGTATTTTTGTTAGGTCGAAAACTTTTCAGACAACCCTTGTATTTGTAGGTAGCAGAAAGGGGCTTGTATCTGCAGTCTCTAATACTATATTATAAAGATCAAGATATCTGTTTGCTTCAGTTGAGGCAGTTCTTCTTCTTCTATGTGATACGCTCCAAGGTGTATACCTCTTGCATTATCTAAGGCAGTGCATTTTGCGAAAATATGTATATCATCATGTCTCACAATATCTGCAATCTGCCTGCTCCTCTATTCCTACTCTCAATTTACACTGCCCAGTTATAATTTCTGTAATATTAGATTAGATTGCCCTTTGCAGGTCTTATCCGTGGTAGATTCATTTCATATTCTTAATGCTACTTAGTCATTAAGTATGAAATTGTAAGCCATTCTACACCATATTAGTGGTCCCAAGATTCCCTGCCTTTATGGCTTTCAAATTCGCTGCTATTTCCATGAATTCAAGGCGCTAAAGAAAATTCGTTTGGTCCATATAGACACACCCAGACCAACTTGGATCTTATGCTTGATGACTGCTTTGCTGGCAGACGTAAAAAGTATGTTCTGTCTGCAGTATTTCTTTTCAATATTGAACTACACACATTTTTCAGTGGCATATACAGGGTGTTTCAAAAAAAGGTAACACCGTCTCTAGGATAGGTAAAAAACAGAAAAATAATTGGGGTTGGCTTAGTGAAATTTTTTTCTAACGCCATCCGTTTTCAAGATAAAGGGCGTTGAAGAAAATGAAAAATTACACATTTCTTTATTAATTGTTCTTGTTGTTCTTGGTCTACCTGAATTTATTTTCTTTGGTCTTACATTCCCAGTTTCTCGACAACGTCGTTCAACTGCTCTAAATGTTTTTTTACTTGGTAAGTTTCTTCTAGGAAACTTTTCTGCATAACGCGTAAAAGCTGCACTAGAGTTTCTTAAACACTCGCCTAAAGTTAATAACATGTCGGTGTATTCAACATTTGAGTACATTTTGTTTAACAATATCTAATTTTACAAATAACAAGGTTTCAAAACTCTATTT
This sequence comes from Ophraella communa, assembly GCA_035357415.1. NCBI lineage: Eukaryota > Metazoa > Arthropoda > Insecta > Coleoptera > Chrysomelidae > Ophraella > Ophraella communa. The sequence goes on along the minus strand of CM068989.1, from coordinate 7,100,655 downwards.
ATTGTTGACTTATTGTCATAACAATCAATAAATGTCAATTTTACATGGCAAACTTAGAGAAAAGCGAACTTTATCCTTAGTTTATACCAGGAGCGATTATTACTTCATAATTTTCAAATCAAAATATTCCGAAAACGGTACATAATATCGAGTTTTACCAAGAGTACCTTTTTGGTGTAGAATTAAACGATGTTTATGTTCACTTGGAGTTTTGACTAATAATTCTACCCTAAAAAGAGTTATGTTGAATAATACGTTGTATGAATCGTGTAACTAGCGCCCTCTATGAGAGTTAGTGATAAAAACATTTCATGGGATATATCAGCTTCCAACACATATTCGTATAAAATTTCATTGCAATGGTGCCAGTAGTTTCGGCAAAATCGTAAGAAATGTGTAATTTTTCATTTTCTTCAACGCCCTTTATCTTGAAAACGGATGGCGTTAGAAAAAAATTTTACTAAGCAAACCCCAATTATTTTTCAGTTTTTTACCTATCCTAGAGACGGTGTCACCTTTTTTTGAAACACCCTGTATTTTGCTTAAAAATTGGTGGGCCTATCTACTATATATGTCTGGCCCCTTCTTAGACATTTTGTCCTGCCCAGTTGATAGTAGAACTGTGTCCTAGAGGACAGACAGAGATGTACTTATTTAGGTTCTGTCTGGAAGAGGGAGAAACTGCAATTCACGTCCAATACTAATGTGAAGGCTTGACAAGGCTGCGGGTTCTAGAACTGGCACAGGATGAGATATTTTAAAAATACAAAGGCAGCGTAATATATCTGCAAAGGTCGCAGTATTTCAGTCTGTTAATACACCCCAATCTGTAATCTGGGGTAACTGCCTTAGTTTTCCTACACACACTATTTGAAACGTTCAACTTCTAACATTTTTTTCATGAATGTTTAGAAGTGTAAAATTTAGACTTAGTTCTAATACTGACGTTGGGTATGTTTGCATCGCTAATTATGATAGATTATGCCACTTTTTTGGTATTTAACTTGTCCAACTAGAGGCGAACTTTCCCAAGCCAGACTTTAAGTTTCTGCACTGAACAGTAATGCTATTATCCTGTAATTTCTCGGACAAGTTGTGTAGATCCGGCTTAATTAGTTTGGTATTAATCACATATGTTCTTTAAGTTTGCTCTTCAAAACATAACATTATTCAAATTTGTAAGATTAAATATTACAGTCAAAATAATTTTTTAATTCACTTTAGTAAAACGAAGTTAAATCAATTTAGTTATATTTTTTATTAGTGAAAAGAAACTTTATGTGATGTATCTTTTGATTCAAGTAAACGAAATCTATTTTTGTTAAAAGCCACGAAGTTAAATATCAAAGTATTGTTGAAAGAGATGAGGAATATAACTCACAATACGAGCGTTTATTATGGAAAACTGACTGTGGCATATTGCGAGATTGTTTTATAGAAATTCAGTAAAATACAAACCGAAAGTGCTGCAGCGCCTGGAGGAATAATTGCATTTCTTCTGTTTACAATTAAATCTAGAGTAGATAATGTGACTCTTCAGTTGAAATAAACAATTATTCCGTTATAAAATAGGGAATGTAAATAAAATATCGACTACTTACCATGGACGCTTCCCATAATTTTATAGTTAGAGTTACTATTTTTATTAAAAAAAAAATTATGATTAAATATAATTTCACAATTAAAGAAAACATGGATGAAGTAAATCTTATATTTTAAAATAATGTATTCATACATTTACAGAACATGGATTTAAAAAATATATTTACACCTCTAGTATTTTCTCTTGATATTATTCTAATTATTAATGTCATCTGCAAAATGACATACTGTTTTTTTTTCACGTCATGGTTTAGACATCCTTGCATGTTGCAACATTAAACTTCTTTTTATCTTTTCTTTAGGCGTTCTATATTTCTTTCTTCCCTTTTCTTGTAATATTGGAATGTTTATTGATACGGTTTCCATCAATTCCATTTTATATTCTTTCCATTTTGTTTAAAAATCATGTATCTTCTCGTTAATTGAATAAATATTTGGTGTTTGTCTTACGTTTTATTCCCTTAACCTTTCTTTGTAATCTCATTTCGCTTGCTTGTATTGGAGACTGGTCTTTTTTTGACAGTATCCAGTTTTCGCAGCTATATAACAGGACAGGCGCATCATTTCTCGTTCTATTTTTTTAAGATTGAGTGTCTCAACCAAGGTAGCTGAAATAGCTTACCCATTTCAGTGCTCATTACCTGGAAATTGTAGTAACTGGCTGCTCATCCTCGTCTCCAACAAAATAAGGACCAATTGATGGTTTCACAGGATTCCATATTGCGTTGTATCGAAATGTCAGACCTCTGTGCGTAGATAGGATGACTTAGTTAAACACACGCCCTTCATTGGTTTTTATACAATTTGTGTTTCCGGGATCTGGAGAGCTTTTATGTTTGCATACATTAGCGTCAAGTTCCACGAAATGCAGAAGAATCCGGCTCCCTAAATTAGAGTTAAAGAAGTTTAATGGGGATGTTAGAAATTGGATAAGTTTCTGGAGTCAATTTAAGAAAATTCACCAAGATTCAGAAATAGACGATGAAGATAAATTTCAATACCTGATTCATGGAATGGAAGAAGGCTTACCTGCAGCAGAATTAATAAATAGTAATGTCGCAAAAATAGTGAAAAATTTGGTAAATTATAAAATAATACAAATTATATCGACGTGTCTCAAATGACAACTTTATTCTATATTAATTTTTTATGTCAACATTTTTCGTTTGTATAACTACATAATATATATACACATACAAGATGTAAAAACGTAAAATTTATAACATTGACTAGTACAGCTAAACATTTACTTTATAAATAAGTGAACATTATAATAATTATGAGTTCCGAGTCTGATTTGGCGACCGTGACAGGACATTTTGAAACGTAATTATGGAGATATTGGCTATTTTGGAAAAAGAAAGAACCCAACTGCGGCGGACGTTTAAAAAGACTTGCCATAATATAGATAGACTCGTTAAAGCTTCAGTTGTGGACAAAACCAAACTACTAACTTGCTATAAACAGTTAGAAGACAAAAGTGGTAGGCTTTTCGCAATAGATGAAAAGATCCGGGAAAAATATTTGACAGCGGAAGATGGAGATGAAGAGCAAGCCTACGAACAAGAACTCGCAGATATTGAAAGTTACAGAGACGAATGGACAACTAGTGTGACCAAATTTATCAACAATCGCTAGCAAAGTTTTACTGGGGCCTTGTTAAAATATTGTTTATATCTTTCCGCGGAAGAAAGAACCATAATGAAGAAGATTTTAACCGCAATTTTAATTAACCCCCTAGGTCTCATCATATCAACTGCAATGTACGTACTTTAGATAAACTACAGAGAGCCTGTTCTTAAGTTTGGATGCAAATCAGGCAAAATGTGCTAAACAATTTAGTAAAAAGTATGGCAACATGTGAAACAGTTATTGATACTCGTGAAGGACGACAAGTTTTTTGGTAGTTTAAAAATTATTTTGGGTGTCCATTTTAATTTTTTTACTTTTGTAATAAAAAAGTTTTGTTTACAATAAACAATTCTTGTTTTTAAAGAATTTTTTTGAGAATGTTCTTCACTATTGACTAGTAGAATTTATTTTAAATTTTCCAACAAAACCAAAAGTAGAGAAATAGTTTCGTAAATGTTATCTTTTAAAATATTTAAATTTATGGTACTAACCCTTACTATGTGAAAGTTCATCTTATTCAGAACAATAAACAACTAAAAGGTTGAATTAACTTCCACTATTTATTCTTTAAATACTTTAAATGTAATGACAGCCGTTTCGCTATCGATATAGCATCGTCAGATTGACATATTGAAGTTCAATATGTCAATAGTGGAAGTTAATTCAACCTTTTAGTTGTTTATTGTTCTGAATTTTAAAATATTTGCTTGGAACTATAATATATTTTTAACACGTGGATTATTCCGTGGACTAACTCCAAATGAATTAAGGTTTCATCTTTTCTATTCCTAAATAACTTTTTGGCGAGACTTTTTTAAGAACATTTTTGTAAAAAAGCTAAGGTATTGGATTATATTCGTATTCTTAGCTAACGAGACAAGTTCCCTTCACATTTCCTTTTTCTTTCTTCCGGGCCTCTTTCAAATGGTTTTCGTTGTTTCAGCGTGTAACCCCTGTGTAGGTAACCCAGCGTTCTGTATTTCCTACTATATCTCACTCGTTTCCACCAGTGGCGCAACCAATATTGGTTACTGAAATATAACTTAAATTCAGATATATGCCAATTTAAAAATAATTAAGAATTTTTATTAAACAAATCAATCTAAAATAATTTATAACATGCCATAATAAAATAAAATATAATATAATAAATAATAAAATAAAATAATCGAGTTAGAAAGAATGATTTTTAAATTAGTTTAAGATTGATTTGGTGCTGCGAACCTCGCTTCGCTCGGCACACAGTGATTTATACATAATAATCAACAAATAAATTATATGTAACTAAAAACTACACAAGAACAACATACGATTAAAAAAATGTCCTTAGAACTATGAAATTAATAAAAAACCTAATTTTGTAAAGAAATAATCAACAGTCTAATTAATTTTGCAGTTAAGTAGTAAATTTACCATTGACAGTTGTTAGTAAGAGTTAACACAATCAATTTAATTTAATTGACAGTTAATTAAATAATGATGGTTAGCTAATTAATTTTCTAATTTTATTCCAAGTTGTTTTATTTTGCATCTTATACGGGGTTGGGATAAAGAATGGAACCAAGTAAATATCTTTTAAACGAAAAGAACGATATTTATGAAAATTTGCAGGTAAGTGCAATGGAACAAAACGCATCTGATGTACATTTTTTTAATAATAATAATATACTTCCGGTTTAACCGGAAATGCCATCATCTTCTTTTTTTTAAATGGGACACCCTATATATTTTTACAGATTTTGAAAGAGCTTGTTATTTTGAATTCATACATACTAAGTTTGGTGTAAAAAAAATTGTAAAAACGAGGAATATAGCACTTTAACCAACCACCTTTGAGTTTTTTGCATTAGATGATAAACTATTTAGATAAACCAATTGATGTTGTTTGTATGCATAGTAATAAATAAACAAGTACTGTTTAGTACGTCTTTTGTTCTTCAAGTGTCAAATTCTAATTGACGGAAATAAATTGCACAATTTAGAATGGTTCAATTAAGTGAAAAAGAGCGTATTGAAATTTTAATGATGATCGGTTATGGTGATCGTGTTAGAACTCATGAAGAAGTGTGTCATATTTTTAATAATTTGCATTCGGAGAGAAATCCTATATCACGCTCAACAGTAACTTAAACATTACAACGTTTTAAAACTACTGGAATGGTAAAAAATTTGCTAAAACCTGGAAGACCGCGGACTGCAACGAACGAAACTGTTAAACAAAATATTGCAATCGATTTAGAACAATCACCTCAAACTTCCACACAAATTTGGTACTAAACCATGGTGTCAGTCGACGTTCTGTAGGAAAGATATTAAAAAGTGAAAAGTATCATCCGTATAAGGTACAATTGGTTCAGGAATTGTCATACGATGATTTTGACCGACCTGGAATTTTGTGAACGGCTAATGGACATCTGTAATGTCGACGAAAATTTTGCTTCTAGCATAGTTTTTTCCGATGAGGCAACTTTTTGTTTAAATGGAACAGTTAATCGCCACAACTCAAGGTATTGGTCAAATGAGAATCCTCATTGGATTCATAAAGCACATACCCAGCATCCACAGAAGTTAAATGTTTGGATGGGAATTGTCGAAAATAAGCTTATAGGCCCATTTTTTACCGACGCGCGACGGAAACTTGAATGATGACAAGTATTTGGATCTACTAAATAACGAAATTATTCCTGCACTTCAACAGAATGGGCAATTACCACAAAATATATGGTTTCAACAAGATGGAGCACCTCCCCACTATGATAGACGGGTTAGGGATTTTCTGGATGCGAATTTTCCAAATCGATGGATTGGACGTAGAGGATTCATGGAGTGGCCTGCTCGTTCTCCAGATCTTAGCCCGTTAGATTTTTTTCTTTGGGGTTATCTAAAATCAAGTGTTTACGTTAGACGACCAACAAACTTACAGGAATTGATATAAATAATTATTGATGAATGTGAACTAATACGTGGAGAAGTCTTGGAAAGAGTGACTCAAGAATTTGTTAATAGGATGGCATATTGTCAGCAAGTAAACGGCGAGCATTTTGAACATTTGAAGTAATTTTGTTTCTCATTATTCTAAAATAATGAAATGTTCATCTATTGTACTACTAACAGTGAGTTATTCCTCGTTTTTACAAATTTGTTTACATTAAACTCAGTATGTATAAATTCAAAATAACAAGCTCTTTCAAAATCTGTAAAAATATATAGGGTGTCCCATTTAAATTAAAGACGTTGATGGCAAGTATATTACTTTAAAAAAAATGTACATCAGATGCATTTTGTTCCATTGCACTTACCTGCAAATTTTCATAAATATCGTTTTTTTCGATTAAAAGATATGTACTTGGTTCCATACTTTATCCCAACCCCGTATATTTATAACCAGTAACAAATCATTATTTTTTAATCAATTTATTACAAATACTCATTTATTTTAAATGTATTTCATTGGGAATTCTATCCTTTTAAATGAACCTTTGTCCCGTCCTTGTTTCTTACAATATCTTAATACTTCCTATTCTCTTTCATTTCTTCTCATTAAGTTCACTGTTGTGTCGCTGTTGGTTTCAGCTCGACTGGAGACAGGATTTTGTCGTTATATTTCAACAGAATAAGAAATATTTAAAAAGCTTTTACGGGTTTGCTTAAGGTAAAAATTGGTCGGAGGATTTCATGCTGACTTTAATTGGCTGTTATGAAATATTGTGGGTTTATGTATTATAAAAGGCTAATTGATATAGATAGATTTATTTTTCGTTGACGTTTAATATAAAAGCAAATACGTTAATTATTCTATATATTTTTATATAAGGGCTGTATAGTTCTTTATTATTTGTAAAAAATACTTATTTCATGGCTACATACAATATTTGTAACATAACCAATTTGAATTATGACCAATCTTTGTAAGTTGTTGCTCAAGGCTATTCTAGCGCTATCTATTCCATAAAATATGACGTAACACTCGCTTAGTGCGAGCCCCCGCACAGCCCATGCGTGGTACAGACCCAACCTAAGCCAACATTTTTGTTCGTATCCGCATATTGGTCCTAGCTGCTACCCAGCCCAGTACCACAATGGCAGCGAATATGCTTCTCGATTTGGATTCGGAATATGAAAACGAAGAAAGAATTTTTTTTGTAGATTATGCAGCGTCGACTACTAGGTCATTGGCTGCGTGGCTTTATACAATTCTATTTATATTGAATATATTGTTATGATTGATATGTTTTTTTTTTATTGAGTTACTTCTATTATTTTAATATATTTTAATTATTTTGATTTTGTTGTGTTATGATTTGTTTTACTTAATTAGTTGGGTTCTTATTAATGTTTACCTTCAATTATAGATTTTAATGATTTGATATTATTTGTAATATTTATAATTTAATATTATTTGATTTTATATACAATTCACTTTTTCTTTTTTTTTTTAAGTTTGGGCGCCTTATTAGAAGTTCAAACTAGCTCAGTTTACTCAATTTTGAAGTTGAAATTTAAAATCTGACTCTTATCTTGGGTAGGGTTCAAATTAAATATTGTTTAATAACCAATACGCAATAAATTTAATGTCAAGTACTTCAAAAAGATTATTAATTGGTTTTCACACGTTCAATACAAATTAATAACAAATATTCGGATATGACAAAATGGAGATGATAAATAAAATATTAATTTACAATTGCAAATAATTAAAAATAAAAATACAAATCCTTAATTATCGGACGTACCTTGTATAACAGAGGTTTTCAAATATTGTCCTTGTCATGCGCAACGTAACAAAACTGAGATCGGCTTGTGCTTCGTTTACTCCCGCAAATGGAACAGTGATGACAGCGTATTCAAATCGACAAGATGGCTACTATGGTTCCGTTTTGGAAACGTCTCTCGAATTTAATCTTTAAAATTCTATGGAATCTGCACTTGCTTTATGCAGTTTATTACTTTGGTAAGTAATTTAATAATAGCTGATTACTTTTCTGTATGTATTTTTAATATTACATGTATTATTTTAATATAAACAGCTTTTAATTATTAAATTTTCTTCTAGTTGATAATCAATTAATACATACGACATCAATTGCTCTGCGACCAGGAATATAAGAGCGTAAATGTAACTGTTCTGCTACCAAAAACATAAGAGAGCTTAATCATGAATTCTCCGGCCTTTTATAGCTTCTTGAAACAAAACAAAAATACTACGTCATCGGATTTCAACTGTTCGAATTTCAGAAAAAAATAACCTACATTTCCGAAAATCCAGGTAATAAATTCACAATTCAGATAATACCTTTGATAACGTACAGATAAATCTCATCCTTATTTTTGCTTAAATTCTATTTGTATAATTTTCTAAGTACTTTTTCCTATGAAATTTTAGATTCAAAATACATAACTTCATTGAGCTGTCAACTTATTTTAGACTTTCAAATTTTGAATTAACACTAGCTATTATATTTAAAATTACTCTAAATCCACTTAACTAGTACTATTTAAACTGATTACTTACTATTTTAACTCTAACAACTACAATTTAAACTTTTAAAACATTTTGTTATTTGTATTACTTATACCTTATATAAGCTGATATTTTCTGTGTTATCATAGGTTAACATTTTAAAATTTATATAAACAACTTCCTTAATTATCCTACATACCTTTTTTTTACATAAATTGTCATTTGTTAATGTTTATAATTAATCTTGTGTCCTTTTTAGGTACTCACAATCTACTGGTATATTGTTTGTACAAATCGAAGACTATGATTTTGTAAGTACTTCCTTTTTATACTATTAATTTAAATATTTTACTAACTAAAATTACATGTTGATTTCTTAAACATGTGGAAACCATTAACACTTCTTGATTTTTATTTTCTTTTTATTGTTTCAGATTAAACTGAGAATTTTGAAAAAGAACTAGGTGAAAAGTGAATTGTTATGTGAAAATGCATTCATTATGGATTAGAAAATTTTGATTGTGATACAATAATTGAATATGGATCCTATACAAGATAAGATGTCAAATACATTCTTTACTTATTTGAATGTTTGTAATTGAAGAGTAAATATTGAAAATTTAAGATGTACTACAGAAAAAGTAACTGCAGATTCAATTAAACTTATTAAGATATCCCTTTTTTGTAAATTATTGTGGTAAGTAACTTTAATTCTATTTTGTTCATTTACTACTGTGTATTGTTTATTTTTACATGTTGACTTTCCAATATGACTATCTACCCTATATTGACTTTTATCTTATGATGTTTGTTTATTATTATCTGATATGTAAGTTATACTACTTTGTTTTAGTGTAACTGTAGAGATACTGTTTGTTTATACAAATTCACACTAATTATATGTATTATTTTTTAGGTCATGGAAATTCATCTCATTTTCTAATAAGATGTATCCACTAAGTCCAAATGAAAACCTGTTGTGACCAAATTTATGATATAATCAAGTTCATACTGTAGTCAAAACAATACTTCTTTTTGGGTAATTACATGGTTTAAGAAGAAAAGTGTGTTTCATTATGCATATCCTTTTTTAATTAATCCATTAGTGTAATGGCTATGATGGATGCTTAAAAGGTAAGTTTTGTTTTTATCAGTAATAATGATCCATTACAATTTCCCCCAATTTAATTTTAATAAATTATTTTACACTAATAATTTTTAAAATTTAATTAATTTGAAATTTTACTTATGTTTCTCTAATCTCTATATACCTATCTATTATTATTTTATTCCAAACCTTAATTAATATTTACATAAATTAATACTTATTCACATAGAAATGTCATAGATTTTTAAAATGTTGCTATTCATAGTATCGATACAGGTTTTGCACATTCACCATTCCTCGTAATTGTTGGTTATAAGGATTCTTTAAAATGTAACTATTTTCATAAGCTTTGTCTACTATAAATGGTCCATTAAAAGGAAGTTTTAATTTTGCACATTCATTCTCCTTTTTATTTGCAACTTGCAATGATCTTTCTATCACCCATTCACCTACTTTAAATTTAACTGGGTTTTTAATAATTTTATTTCTTCTTTTAATGTATCTATCTGCACTTCTTTGTAATCTACGATTGACCTTTTCAATTAATAGATCATATTTCTTTTGTTCTTCTTGAATCCATGGTCTATCAGGTTCGATATTTTTCAATAATTGAATTGGTGTTTCCTGTGTCGTTGTATTTGGGGTATTATTAATAAAATATTCAATTTTCCTTATGTTGTTTTGCCAATTCCTATGTTCTTCACTAGTCAAAATTCTAAGATATTTGATAATTTCTCTAATATATCTTTCGGTAGGGTTGGAAGCTGGGTGTCTTATGCTAGTGAAAGTTAGTGTTATATCGTTTTTAATCATAAAATTCCTAAATCTTTGATTGTTAAAATAAGTAGCATTATCAACTATGCATCGTTTTGGTTTACCTACTTCATGAAAATATTGTGATAAATTTTCACAAATAACTTTAGTGTTAGTTTTTGCTGTTGGCTTTATTGAAACAAATTTTGAAAATATATCTACTATTACTAGAATATGTTTGTTACCCTGAAAACTTTCAACTAAATTGGACATGAAATCTATTGATATTATTTCTAATGGTTTGGTTGCTAATATTGTTTTAGGAATATTTTCATTATGGAAGTTTTTCTCCTTGGACAGCTGACATACCTTACATGTTTTTATTATTTTCTTAGTTATCGATAAGTCCTTTTTGCTGATATAATTTTCTCTCCATAATAACCAAGTTCTTCTTACACCACAATGTCCATATTGTTCATGTAATTCAGTGATTAACTCATTTGCAAGCTTGTTAGTTGTAATGTACAGCTCCTTATCCTCTATTTTCTTATAATAAAAACCTTCTTTTTCTAATGCTCTTCTTTTCTCTTCTTCTTTAATTTCTTGTTTTGTATTTCGTATCTCTTCTCGCAATGTTCTGTTTTGTTCCCCCATTTCTTCCTTTATCTCCTCAAATTTCTTATTAAATGTATGGCTTAATTCTTCTTTGGTTTCTTGAAACTTCTTATCTAGTTTCTTATCCATTTCTTTCATATCTCTTCTCAAATCTTCATTGTTTTTGTTCATATCTCTTTTAAATTCCATTAAAAACTTCATCATTGTATCTTGTTCCACTTCTCTTTCCATCTTTCTGGCTTGTTGTGCTGTCTCCTCTTGGACTTCTTCACTTCTTTCATCCATTACTCCATGATCTCCAGATCCCTGATTTCTTTCTTCTTCTACCTGGGTACCTACTTCTTCTCCTGACTTCTCTCCCACTTGTTTACCATCTCTCAATGTCATCTTCTTGTCCGCCATGTTGTTGTTTAATTTATAGATTTATTAAGTTATTAATTTAATTTATTTTATTTGTTTATTTTATTTCTGAAAATGCAATTTTGCGAGCCCCACGTTGGTTGCGACAATTGTTATGATTGATATGTTTTTTTTTTATTGAGTTACTTCTATTATTTTAATATATTTTAATTATTTTGATTTTGTTGTGTTATGATTTGTTTTACTTAATTAGTTGGGTTCTTATTAATGTTTACCTTCAATTATAGATTTTAATGATTTGATATTATTTGTAATATTTATAATTTAATATTATTTGATTTTATATACAATTCACTTTTTCTTTTTTTTTTTAAGTTTGGGCGCCTTATTAGAAGTTCAAACTAGCTCAGTTTACTCAATTTTGAAGTTGAAATTTAAAATCTGACTCTTATCTTGGGTAGGGTTCAAATTAAATATTGTTTAATAACCAATACGCAATAAATTTAATGTCAAGTACTTCAAAAAGATTATTAATTGGTTTTCACACGTTCAATACAAATTAATAACAAATATTCGGATATGACAAAATGGAGATGATAAATAAAATATTAATTTACAATTGCAAATAATTAAAAATAAAAATACAAATCCTTAATTATCGGACGTACCTTGTATAACAGAGGTTTTCAAATATTGTCCTTGTCATGCGCAACGTAACAAAACTGAGATCGGCTTGTGCTTTGTTTACTCCCGCAAATGGAACAGTGATGACAGCGTATTCAAATCGACAAGATGGCTACTATGGTTCCGTTTTGGAAACGTCTCTCGAATTTAATCTTTAAAATTCTATGGAATCTGCACTTGCTTTATGCAGTTTATTACTTTGGTAAGTAATTTAATAATAGCTGATTACTTTTCTGTATGTATTTTTAATATTACATGTATTATTTTAATATAAACAGCTTTTAATTATTAAATTTTCTTCTAGTTGATAATCAATTAATACATACGACATCAATTGCTCTGCGACCAGGAATATAAGAGCGTAAATGTAACTGTTCTGCTACCAAAAACATAAGAGAGCTTAATCATGAATTCTCCGGCCTTTTATAGCTTCTTGAAACAAAACAAAAATACTACGTCATCGGATTTCAACTGTTCGAATTTCAGAAAAAAATAACCTACATTTCCGAAAATCCAGGTAATAAATTCACAATTCAGATAATACCTTTGATAACGTACAGATAAATCTCATCCTTATTTTTGCTTAAATTCTATTTGTATAATTTTCTAAGTACTTTTTCCTATGAAATTTTAGATTCAAAATACATAACTTCATTGAGCTGTCAACTTATTTTAGACTTTCAAATTTTGAATTAACACTAGCTATTATATTTAAAATTACTCTAAATCCACTTAACTAGTACTATTTAAACTGATTACTTACTATTTTAACTCTAACAACTACAATTTAAACTTTTAAAACATTTTGTTATTTGTATTACTTATACCTTATATAAGCTGATATTTTCTGTGTTATCATAGGTTAACATTTTAAAATTTATATAAACAACTTCCTTAATTATCCTACATACCTTTTTTTTTACATAAATTGTCATTTGTTAATGTTTATAATTAATCTTGTGTCCTTTTTAGGTACTCACAATCTACTGGTATATTGTTTGTACAAATCGAAGACTATGATTTTGTAAGTACTTCCTTTTTATACTATTAATTTAAATATTTTACTAACTAAAATTACATGTTGATTTCTTAAACATGTGGAAACCATTAACACTTCTTGATTTTTATTTTCTTTTTATTGTTTCAGATTAAACTGAGAATTTTGAAAAAGAACTAGGTGAAAAGTGAATTGTTATGTGAAAATGCATTCATTATGGATTAGAAAATTTTGATTGTGATACAATAATTGAATATGGATCCTATACAAGATAAGATGTCAAATACATTCTTTACTTATTTGAATGTTTGTAATTGAAGAGTAAATATTGAAAATTTAAGATGTACTACAGAAAAAGTAACTGCAGATTCAATTAAACTTATTAAGATATCCCTTTTTTGTAAATTATTGTGGTAAGTAACTTTAATTCTATTTTGTTCATTTACTACTGTGTATTGTTTATTTTTACATGTTGACTTTCCAATATGACTATCTACCCTATATTGACTTTTTATCTTATGATGTTTGTTTATTATTATCTGATATGTAAGTTATACTACTTTGTTTTAGTGTAACTGTAGAGATACTGTTTGTTTATACAAATTCACACTAATTATATGTATTATTTTTAGGTCATGGAAATTCATCTCATTTTCTAATAAGATGTATCCACTAAGTCCAAATGAAAACCTGTTGTGACCAAATTTATGATATAATCAAGTTCATACTGTAGTCAAAACAATACTTCTTTTTGGGTAATTACATGGTTTAAGAAGAAAAGTGTGTTTCATTATGCATATCCTTTTTTTAATTAATCCATTAGTGTAATGGCTATGATGGATGCTTAAAAGGTAAGTTTTGTTTTTATCAGTAATAATGATCCATTACAATATACACATATACATATACACATATACATTAGAGTTTCCAGTAGAAACCAGTGCATTTAAGAAAGATCAAAAACTGTGGAGAGACCAAAACTGTTTTTGAGATTATTTAAAGCTTGACACTCCATTATGATATGCATTACAGTTAACCGTATTTCACATGACGGGCAGAGTGGATGTTTTCGACCAGAAAGCAGATAGGGGTGTGTTAATACAGTGTGACCTAATCGCAGTCTATGGATCCGAACTGCTTCTTCTCTACTCATTTTGATATTAGGTGTCCATTTAACTACACTAGGTTTTATTGATCTCAGCTGAGTAGACTCAGCTTCCCATTGCCTTTGCCACAATTGCACAACACTTTGAAAAATGTTCGCCTTTATATCAGAAACTTGTACAATCTATTGTATGGAAGGCAGCAGCCTTTTCATTTCCAGCTATACCGACGTGCCCTGGTACCCATATGAAAATTACAACTTTGTGCTCGTCTGTCAACACCTTTAGTGTGTGGAGACATGCTAAAATCAGTGGATCACGGCTATAACGATTTGACATTGCGTTTAAGGTAGACAAAGAGTCACTAATAAACGAAGAAAGAATTATTTTACTAAATTTTCTTGATAGAAAAAGAAAGAAACGTCAGGAAAATGCATATTTGCGAAAAAGACCGAGTCAAGGAGAGTTTAACTTATGTAGGGAAGTTCCAGTGTGTTTAAAGATTTATTTAGATCAAATAGAGAACTTGTATAATTTAATTGTTTGGCTATCTTCTCCCATAACTCGTCTTATAGTTTTATTCTCATATAATCCTCATGACTAGTGTCATATTTATAGTACAGTATAATCCCTAACCACTTCAATCAAACTTTCCATTTTGCAGCACAGAAAATAGTAAACAAAAGTCGGCCCACGACCCACGAAACTGTGTGTCACACACAACTCGTCCCACGTAGAAACAGGTTAGAACTGGACTAGGACTGGATTGGGTTGAATATGCGTTACTCCGTGTACAGCAGTGTTTCACAGAATCGTCCACGCATGGGCTGAGCGTGGGCTGCGCGTGGGCTGGGTTCAGTATGCGGCGGGCCTTAAACGTCGAATAGTTCTTTCTTATTTGAACGCTCAATGAGACTGAACTTCATCTCACCCCAAATTGTGTTGACATAATGTCACTTTTCTTTAAGAGAAATCATGAAACGTTTCATCCCAAATTAAAAAAGAAAATAGATAAGAATATATCTTTTAACACAGCGTTATAGAGAGGAAAATCCTCATGTACTGGAATGATATCCCAGGACTAATCCATTCGAAGGCTTTCATCTCCAAACCCTCGAAAAATATAACTAAGCAGATTCTAGAGTGGGATAGGAAAGACCTACGCATTCTTATAGGACTGCTTACGAGACACTGTCGTCTAAGATACCACCTGAAGAAAATAGGTCTGAGTCAAACTTCAGACTGCCGCTTCTGCAGTGTGGAAGAAGAGACTGCAGAACACATATTATGTTCTTGCTTCGCCCTGGAAAATACTAGGCACCGCATTTTTGGTTTCCCAAAATTGGAGCCTAACGACTTTAAACAGGTCTCGCCGCAGACAACCATTGACTTCGCAAGGAGGATTGGCTTGTATGGCGATTTATAATCCTAGGGGTGAGCCACAATAGACCCAACGGTGGTCGCAGTGGAGGGGTGGTTGAGCGCCCCACTCACATTGAACCTAACCTTAACACAGCGTTTATTTGTAAGCTACATAAACAACACGGCATGTAGAAGGAAGGGGTGAGGTTTGTTTATATCACAGAGGCGTAACATAATACAAATCTATTGGTTATTTAGTTTTAAAGCATAAAATTACTTTACTATGTTTAGGTAGGTATCTATGAAAAATAATTTATTTTTTAGGAAAAAATGCTGTGACGATAATCGTTGCTTTATGACTGTACTTTTTCATATAAATCTTATTGGCTAGATCATCTGAGCCAATAATATGTCAATTAATTCACCCTTATTTTTTTATTAGCCCAGAATAATAGAGACAACGAATAATTTACACCAGCTCTAAATAATAAAATTTCGAAACTAATTATCTAAGAATTATGTTTTAATTTTAGCAAAAAAATTCAATCAAGATTTGATTGCAAAATGTCAGGAACAATCTCTAGTTTTAATTTTCCCAATTTGTCAAGAAAAGATTGTTCCTAGTGATATTTTCTCGTCTTTTTTGTTAATTATTTTTTTTATAAATCTATTGCATAGCCATTAAATGTAATGTTTATAGTATCAATATTTGATTTCAATTATTTTGTATAGATGTATACATCTGTTTATATTGATTTTCTAAATATTGAATAATTAATTGAATTATTTACTGTTGATGTTTAAAATTAGAATTAACGTTGAAGCGGAAGATATTAAATAATTTAAAAGATATATCAAGCTGTCGTAACATATCTGTAACAAATTATATATTTTTTTTTCACAGCTGGAATTAAAGATTTAAAGATTGTTGGAATGGAAAATACCCTATTACCGCGCGCTCGCAAAAGGGGATGAATAACAGTATGAACAGCTCCTATAGCATTCTTCCTTTGCTTTTATATAATATAGGGATTAAGACAATTTTTCCCAGTTTGTAGGTGAACTTTCCGTAAGCCACAGCTTCCTTCATAATTTCTCATACAAATTCTTTGCCTGATTCCTTTTCATCATCTCTGAATATATATCATCAGCACCTCTTGCTTTTTCCTTTTTTATTCCTGCCAATCTTTAATACATGTTCGCAGATGTACTTTTAGGTTATGTTGTTTTGTTTTTTCAAAGGTCTTTTTATATTATTTACTTCATATATCTATTTAATTTGAAGTTTTGTTTCTATTTCTTGCTCTTATTCTTCTTTTCTTTTTCTTCTTCTTTTAATTTTTTTAAGTGTTTGTTATTATTTCTTAAACTAATTAGGTTATTAATTTATTTATTTATTAAAACTCAAACAGGTCTATTGACCTTTTTACATGAGTAGTTCTTATTAACTATAATATAAACAAACGTATTTTTTATTTTAATATACCTAACAGTAACTATAATAATAATACAATAAAGATGTAATGCAATGGTTTTAGGGGATCAAAAACCAAAACCGCGGTACCTATACAGTGGGACTGTATAGGTACCACTCAAAGTAGTTAAATATTCATTTAAAATTTTCTTAAATCGATTTTGATTAATTACCATCCAGTCAATGTCATAGCATCGAAAGTATTAGCAAGTCTAATAATATGAGTTAGAGGAGATTGCGGGGTGGATCCTGAAATATTAAATAGTAATGATGATCTAATACGCCTTGACGGAACATTAAATGATACCAATGATAATAATTGTATAGACTTGGTATTGTTATTAAGTATTTTATATAAGAACAAAACCATAGATAGTTTACGTCTATCAATTAGTGAGGGTATTACGAATTCTTTTCTTAGCATTGAAGTTCTTATTTCCATAAAATCAGGCCATGAATGATGTTTTTTGTAATATAAGTATCTTAAAAATTTATTCTGTTCTTTCTCCAGCAAGTCCAAGTGTATCTGGGGTGGCTGCGTCAATAATACCGAAGCAAATTCCAGCTTTGTTCTTACTAAAGAAAAATACATATGTTTTTTATTACTTTTAAATTTGTAACATCCGCTGTTTGTCTGATAATAAATCCCAATGCTCGATTTGCATTAATAACAATTTTTCTTATAATATGTGATACAAATGACATTTGATGGTTATAATATACTCCAAGATCTTTAACGTCAAATTTTATGTCCAAGATTTCTTGATCCATAGTATAATCAAATACTATTGGATGTTTTTTTCGGGTAAAAGAAAGTATGGAACACTTTTTGATAGTGAAAAATAACTTATTAGAAAACCTGGCATTCTAAAAAGACCATAATACACCAAATAGAATAAAAATTATTTAAAAAAATAAAAAAAGGAAACAATAACAAATGAGTTTACTTAAAAAGTTAATGTTGCCTTCTTTTTTGTAGAAATATTTGGTGTTATTGTAAAAATCAAAGTGTAAACTGTATCAAAACACTGTAATCATCAATCAAGAATGAGAAAAAGGGAGATTTTCGAATCTGAAAACTTTTCCGTAATTTATATTGTTGTAAAAACAGAAAAAATGACTGTCTAGCAAGTTGATTTGTGGTCCGTAAATCATCTGTGATGTATACAAAAACTGTTTCTTTGAAGTCTACAATCTTTTTGTTCGGATTCTTCGCCAGGAAATGTATTAATAAAAAAGCACTCTGCATACAACTTGCCGGTTTTCACCAGAACATGGCAGCAAAAATAGAAATTGCTGAAAACGTTCGCCGAAAAACGTATACCTAATATAAATCTTTGGTATGTGTTGGAAAGTTTAAGATTAATAACACGACACCGTCTCAGTTTTTCTATATTAAAGAACGCTCTTCGTGTATAAAACTATTTTTTGCTCCGTGGCCGCTATATTTTTGTTTCAACCGCAGATACGTTGACTAGTGCCATAAATCTCCACTTGTATGTAGCAAGAGAAACGAAAATGTGTGATATATTTCAGCTATTAGATGATAAATTAGATATTTTCACTGATTGAATCGATAGCTTGACAGCTGAATTCTCTTTCGGTTCAACAAGATGATGAAGATAAGTGGTAACGATTGGCGGGCTACAATAAAGAAATATTTTCCGTTTTTTTCGATGTCCAATCTTTTCTTTTTCACCGTGATTTATGTTTTGCTTTTATTCAGTTAGATGTAGACAAGAAGCATCCGAATTGTGACGATGGTTTCCGTAATCGCTCCATTTATTTAAAATAATCCTTGAAAAAACACCATGATTACCAAGAAATCCAAAAGACTTTAATAACTAACTACATAAAAGCTCTAACACTATGAAAAAAACAATCAAAAAATTAATACTTTGTATTTTTTGGGGTGGATTTTAACTAACACACATATTGTTTAATATGATAGAATTTTGTTTATTATTTTATTATTAAATAGATTTATATCTTAAATATCATTTGTATTTGTAAACACATCTAAAGCAGTTGATGGTCATTTAAAAATTAAAATTGACGTGTCTTAAGATTTTTTTTTAAAGTCGTCTGTTCCTGAAATAATGAATTTATTCCATACATTTGCTTCATACTGTATAATATCCCCAAGAAGATTGCAGATTTTTTGAAACTTGCAAATTCAGAAATTTACACGGGGCATTGTTTCCGTCATTCTTCAACTACTATGTTCCCAAATTTTGATAAAAAAACAACCAAAAATTGTATAATTTCTATCAATTAATCTTACCCGTATCTCGGCTCGTCCTAAGAACTGGTGGTGTTTTCAAGCAATTCAGTTTTGTTTAAAATCGACTGACATCACGAAAATTCAATCACCAGTGGTATTACTATTAACAACTAATAATAATAATAATAATAATAAATTTATTGCTTAGAAACTTTTACAAAGTTATAGCAAGAGTACAAGAAAGGAACTTGGTATATAATCTTAAAACATAAAAAAATTTATAACAAATTTATAAATTATATAGCAATAGCAGGAAATATATACATATAAATCAGATAAATCAAAATAGCAACAAAAAGAGAAAAACAAATCTTAATAATTATTCATTTATTATGAATGATCTTAATTTTAATATATTGCAAATTTAGTGAAAAATAATTTTTGCGTCGCTTTGCGTGGTATGTTCTAGAGAATATATTAATGTTTCTATGTTTTCTAAACAGGTAACTTTCGGTTTCATGACATTATAGATTGGGCAATCAAACAGAAGGTGTATTAAAGTTTCTTTCTCATTTCTGTTACAGATAGTACATAAATTCCTGGGGTCGCTATGATATATAAAATATTATTAATAGCAAACCTTAATAGTATATTAAACAACGCATTTCATATGGAATTCTGTTATGACACGAGTTCAAGTTTAAAAAACGAATCGCGAAGCGATGAGTTTTTTAAAGAACGAGTGTCACAACAGCCATATGAAATAAGTTGTTTATAATATTTTTTATATTTTGCCCTTTTTACCATTTTTTAAATTAATTTTTTATTTTTATGTAATTACGAAAATTTTTATTTTTAAAAAGTATGTCGGCAGCACTGTGTAATTTATAAAATTTGACAGTTGTGACATTTAGATTATCAAATGTTAATGTTTTAAAATATTTTAAAATGAATAATATACCAATAATAATATATTATATAAGTAAAATATTATAGTCATATTCACAGATATTTTCTTAAAGAACAATATAAAATTAATAAATTGCCATTAGCCACAAATGTCATTGTCAATAGTCTTGCCTTTAGAAACTTCACTCATGTCGCCAACCATTTAAAACAAAAATTTGCGTGCGTAAAAGTTACATTACGATACGCAAATGCGTTTTATAATGAAGATTTTTATAAGTGCAAAATATAAAAATTAAATTTATTACTTAAACGTAGTTGTGAAAGTATACGAGTTACTTGAATTGGTAATTTTAAAAGAAGATAATTTTTAGGCTTTCTTTCAGGTACAAACGCAGTGTATAAATTTAAAAAATGACATTGTTCAATCATTAATATGTCCATATCGTTTAGTTTATTATAATAATCACTAAGCAGACTCTTTTTATTTCGCTTTAACGAATTATAATCAATGGTGTTCCATATATCTTCGCGATTAATAAATTTAAAAAACTTCCTTACTTGACTTGCCCAATTAAACTTAATATCCGATGAGTCAATTAATCGAAGCTGTTGTTTAAAGCACAGCTTAGGATAGCGATCTTCTTCCATCGACAGAATTTTTTCCAACCAGTTCAATGTCATTTTAAAAACATTATATTCGTATTTAACTCTTCCAGTTTCAACTCTTATAGCATGATCGGGAGTGTTTTTGGAAACACCTAAAATTATTTTAAGAAAAGTTAACTGTACCCTCTCTAGTATATCCGTGTATCTAAGACTCCAAACAGGGGAACAGTTTGACATAATACTAAGAGTCAAAGATTCAAATATCTTTATACGAGGTTGCCAAGTATCACTTTTAGCTCTAGCCATTATAGGTAATATGGCCCCTATACCTTGTCTAGCTTTATTTGAAGAAACTAAGGCCATCTCGTGAAACAATCCTGATGAAGTAAAAGTAACACCCAAATAAGTATAATTATTAGTGGTCTCTAAAAGTTGTCCTTTAAATTTAAATGGGTATTTTTGGTAGCCACCTCTGGAGAATGACATAACTTTTGTTTTGCTTATGTTGACTGTTAATTTTTTTTCGTTGGT
This sequence comes from Ophraella communa, assembly GCA_035357415.1. Classification (NCBI taxonomy): domain Eukaryota; kingdom Metazoa; phylum Arthropoda; class Insecta; order Coleoptera; family Chrysomelidae; genus Ophraella; species Ophraella communa. The sequence goes on along the minus strand of CM068989.1, from coordinate 7,079,234 downwards.
GTATCTTTCCAATATTAGCAGCTTTTTTACATCTATTTCTGAGTGAGCTAAAATCACTATGTCATCAGCATAAAGTAGTAGCAGTACCTCATTAATGCTATCAATGTTCATACCCTGAGCTATTATTACTATTAACAACTATGTATTTTTAATATCTCTTACCTACTTTCATTATTTTTTTAATCTTATTAAACAAAGATTTGAACACCTCTTGCTAAAATGTCCAAATAAACCATATAAAACTAATTCCAGATAAAGGCAAGGTAATATTACTTTTACTAATATTCTTAAGCTCACATGATACTTGTGTAATAAGTAATTTATTACCAACAATTCTCGAAAAGTTAAAACTTAATAAAAACTTTTTTGAAAGATTCATAACGCTGTAACTAAAATTATTGTGCTTTTTCAACGTCAAGATGTAAAAAAAACTTTATACTTTCGTAGGAAACCAGTTACATCCCCGAAAGAAGCACCTGATCAAATAAAATGTAATGAAAACTCCTAGAAAAATTAGATGTATTCTAAACATTCATTAGACGAACTGCGAAAGTTCTGTGATTTAATTTATACAGTTTCATACTTGACCCCGTTTTAACTACAATTGCCAGAAAGCAGTTTCCACTTAACTTTGCAAAAAGCGTATTTAATAGAAATTTTATTTTAAAAAAATATTATACTCCACAATATATTTATTGTGACCAAACAACGGTGATTGAATTGGTTATTATTGTTCACCTTTTTAAATTTCAGAAAAACGTATGAATATTTCTTTAAAAAATGAAGTTGAATATTTTTCCAAATAGCGTTCATCTCTTCTAACAGAAAGGGAAAGAGTGGTGAATATTTGATTATCTATGTTTTTTTACTTCGTTGAGCATTAAAATCAATAAATATTATTTATGGGTGACATCAATTTAATGCTAGGTGATTATATACAATGCACAGTACACAGTACACATTCGAAAATTGCTAGTACGTGATTCAACCGCTGCAGCCGAAATAAAAGATGTGTTTTGTGTAAAAAATTACCATTTATTACAGTTTGGGTTACAAAATTTCTTAGTTTTGATATAAAACTTTTATCTTTTTAGTAATACTGACATAAGATTTAAAAGGTATTTGAAACTGATGTGAAAAATATCTGATGGACGTGCAAAAAGTAAGGATAGTATCATACCTTTTTTTCATATTACTATAATGAAAAGAAATCCCACAACTAAATGTACCATTTACCATTTAAGAGAAATATTTAGTCGAATGGGTTTACCCGAAATTTTAGTAAGTGATAATGCTACTATTTTCAAATCGATGGAATTCACTGAATTTTGTAAAAGAAACGGCTTAAGTCAAAATTTCATTGCACCAAATCATCCTGCTACTAACGGGCAGGCTGAGAGGTATTGTCAAACATTAAAATCAAAATTACACCGTATGATGCTTGAACCTGGAGATCTTCACGAAAAATTACATAAATTTTTATTTAGATATAGGGTAACACCCTTATCATCAGGAAAATCACCCTCAGAAAATATATTTGGAAATTTTATAAGAACAAAACTTGACTTATTACGACCGCTCCCAATTAAAAGAAAACAAGAAGATAGTGATTTTGACAAAATTTTTAATGTTGGTGATAGGATTCAGTCTAGGAATTATTCAAATGAAAACAAATGGAGATATGGCAAAGTAATTAAACGACTGGGAAAACTTCATTATTTAATAGAATTAGACAACGGGTACAAAATTAAACGTCATTATGATCAACTTCGTTTATGTAATGTGAAAACTCCCGATCCAACAAATTTTTATGAAGTAACCAACCATACCAAGTGAAAACAGGAAAGAAACAGACCGACAAAAACAGGACGAAAATAAAGAACTACAAAACGAGACAACTCACAGCGAAGAAATATATAAAGAACTACAAAACGAGACAACCCACAGCGAAGAAATATATAAAGAACTACAAAAGGAGACAACCCAAAGTGAAGAATCATGTGTAAATAATGAAAGTAGTCTAGAACTATCAAGTGCAATAGATTCTAGAGAAAAGGAGGTGCCGTTAGCGGAGGAAACGACTTCGTTACGAAAATCCAATAGAATAAAGAAACCTGTTCAAAGGTTACAATATTGAAGACATTACCTATTACCTCATTTATTAAAAGGGGAAGAATTGTTATATATGTTATATACTTACTTATTTTATTTGCTGTTACCTTGTTAATATTATTTTTTTAGTAACTGTCAAAGAATATATGTCAGATATTATTCTAATATGAAATAAAAGTTATATCAATAGAGTACATTTCTATATTTATATACAATAGTATCATACCTTTTTTTATTAAATTTTTTAATAAGCTTGTTTTATTTAAGGCCTTTTTTATTTTTTCTATTAGAATTATAAGCTGCTTATTAAAACTTGGGGATATCATCAGAAAATGCTTTAAAAATATACATACATATATATACAATAATAAAAAAAAATGTTAGTTATAAAATCAATAAAATGACTGCATCTTCTTTATAGGTACCTACCAAATATTAAAATATCAAATATTGTAATGTTTTTCTTGTTCATTTATATTGTTTTTGTGGATGGGAGCCACACTATGGCTAAGAACTGTCTATTTTTTCATAAAATACAGTCTGTAATGAAATATTTTATATTCTTACTTCATATCTACTTAATTTATATACACCCAGTATATCAGTATAATATATCACTATTTATATACAATTTTACTGTTTAACTATTTTCTGCGCTCTCTTAACTACGACTGTTAGCTAAAACAACTGACTTCCGCCGTCTTTTAAAATATGAAATAAAAGTTATATCAATAGAGTACATTTCTATATTTATATACAATAGTATCATACCTTTTTTTATTAAATTTTTTAATAAGCTTGTTTTATATAAGGCCTTTTTTATTTTTTCTATTAGAATTATAAGCTACTTATTAAAACTTGGGGATATCATCAAAAAATGCTTTGAAAACATACATACATATATATACAATAATAAAAAAAAATGTTAGTTATAAAATCAATAAAATGACTGCATCTTCTTTATAGGTACCTACCAAATATTAAAATATCAAATATTGTAATGTTTTTCTTGTTCATTTATATTGTTTTTGTGGATGGGAGCCACACTATGGCTAAGAACTGTCTATTTTTTCATAAAATACAGTCTGTAATGAAATATTTTATATTCTTACTTCATATCTACTTAATTTATATACACCCAGTATATCAGTATAATATATCACTATTTATATACAATTTTACTGTTTAACTATTTTCTGCGCTCTCTTAACTACGACTGTTAGCTAAAACAACTGACTTCCGCCGTCTTTTAAAATACCCAAAGGGTTTCGCGAACTGCCCACCGACTGGAAGGTTCTAGTCGACATCGTGTTCGAGAATAATCGGGAAGTAGAAGAGGCGCATTCGCCATTATTTAGTCTTTAGAGTAGACAGAGTCAGCATTTGAGCTTGGTGACTTTGTAACATTTTTTTTCACCTGAATCATTTTTAAAATACAAAAAAATATTTTTATATCTAAATTTCTCTAGAACTGTAGATTTTGGTTTCTGTTACCTTGCATAAAGTGGCCCTTATATTTAATCTTCTAACCGAAACAAAAAAAAATTTTGTATTCTATTTAAAAAAGTGAATATGGTATCAATTTCTGGTATAACAGGAATGCCCAAAGTTTAAAAATGTTTTAGTTGAATTCAGAAGTATCGAAACCAATTTTCTTTCTGTTTTCCATAAACTTCTAGATAAAGATGGGACAGCCTGTATTTTAAAATGTAACTGCTTTAAATACTGGAAAACAAAATAGCTGGACAGAATAATCACGTTTCTTATTTAGTTAAACCACACTCCCTAACGCGACCTAAAAAACGATCACAGAAAAGTAGAAAAGAAAATAGTAAAATAAAAAAGAATTAGTTCAATTAATAAATGAAAATAGAAGAAATCCACTGCCAAATCCAAATAATATGGTTGATAATTATCTTATGAGAAGGGTAATTTTTATAAGATCATTAAAAAACTATAAATTAAGGTAGGTTATTAAAAATTATACAAAATTGTGCAGTTTTAAATAAATTCTTATGTTTCCTTCCTTTTCGTCTACCTTGACATGTTTACAGCTTTCATTATTTCATTTAATTTTTTTAATTAGAATAAAGCGTCTCTCGTTAGCTCCTTTAATGTCATCTTCCAGCATTTATTAAGTGAATAACTCCCTGGTTAAATTGTAAGTACCAGTAAAACGTGTTCGTGATGCCTTGTTAATTGCAAAATCAAGTAATTCTTAGTGCTTAAAACATAATTTATACATCTTGAAATGTAACTCTATCCCCCTTCTTATTACGGAGCTAGGATACAAAGTTGAACGGATATCTTTTACCTCGCGAGTTATATAGTCGAGCAGCCAATAAAGTTCTGGGCTTTATATTTTATTTAATCTTCTCTATTTATTAATTGTTTATATCTAACACACCTAAAAGTGTTTTTGAAGCACTAGATATCTAATTCACAACAATTACTAATTTTTTTATTTCAATTAACATGTGAGGCCACTCACACAGGAACAATAAAGTATACAATTAATTATTGTACATAAATTAAATATTAAATTAAAACAAATTTAATAAGCATTAGATTTTGTGGTACAAATGGATATGTTTAAAGAACTGGATAACAGTGGAGGCATTGTTTGGATTTCCGAGTATTTCTTGTAGATTTCCCTTGAGATTGAGCTGCTGTCTTCTAGCTGTATTCTATAATAATGTGTTCAACAGTAAAGTTGCAGTTACATGTTGAACAGAAAGGTCGATTGTTAGATGACATTAGGTAGCCATGGGTAAGTTTAGTGTGACCAATTCTTAGTCTCAGAACCGCTAGGTCTTGTCTTGAAAGGATTGCAGAAGGTTGGATTTGATGTAATTTTGTCGAAGTGGAGTTCCAATGATATTGCCATAAAGAACTGACCTTTAGCTTGATGACTTGCTTGAGATCGGATACAATTTGGATATTATCTGCATAGTATTTCAAAGTTGTGGCTTTCTTAGCTAGCTGATCTGCAAGTTCATTTCCCATTATACCAATATGATATGGTGTCCATAGAATGGTAACTGTTATATTTTGGGAAAAGGAGAGCTGGTAGGTATCATGAATTTTCTGTACAAGATGATGGTCACTGAATATATATAGAAGCAAGTGAAACATTTTTGTTGGGAGCGGATATGTGTTTGAAAGCTTAAAGTATACTATAGAGTTCGACGGTATGTACAGTACAAGTTGATGATATTTTGGAAGTAAAAATTGGAGATTCTAAAGTCGTTACCTACTCCTGTTTCATTTTTCGAGGCATCAGTATATAGTACCAATTCATAATCATCACGGTATATTTTATCCAGAAACGTTTTTCTGATTAGATTGTTTGGTGTTTCATATTTATTCAGAGTTGTGAGAGATGTGTTGATATGAGAAATATTTTTCGTCCATGTCCATGGGGCCATTAGGGAAACAGGCAGTAGTAATGTTTGATTAACATCAATTTTGATTTGCAATGTCTTAAGAAGAATAGGTAAAGGTTATATTGTTAAGAATGTTGAGGTATTCTGTAAATGATCATTGGTAAACAAGCTGTATACAGGGTTAAAAGGATTGGAAGAAACCGAGATAACATAGTTAAGTAATAGTTGCTGACGTCTTATCCATAAGGGATGTTCATTTGCTGCGCAATAGAGACTTTCTACTGGGCTAGACTTAAACGCTCCCAGGCACAGGCGAAGAGCTGTATTATGTAAAGAGTTCAAAACATTAAAATGTAATTTAGATACATAAAAAGTTTACTACAATATTCAGTTTGATATTGATGGATCACACTATTCAGTAAGTACTTTGACTATACTTAGTTACTTTTATGCTAATATTTTTATTAAATAATGAACTTAAATTCAACTATTGTTAAAAGTAGGGTTTGTTACCAGTTTTCTCTGAATTAATTACATCAGGTTCAAGTTTATTTGCGAATAAGAGAGCGAAAATCAAAAATCACGGCCTTTTATACCTTTTCCCTAATTATAACACTAATGACATTAAATTAGCAATCAATTGTTTCAATTTTCAAAATTTATCCTAAATTTACATAAAATGATAAATTTTTTTTACATATTTGAATGTTTGATAATATATAGAAAATTTGCATTCTTAAATTTGTGAAATAGCTATTTAAATTATTTTTTTATTAGTTCCTTTATCCAAAATTGATGTTTGAAATTTGCTAATTGTAGCAGTTACAAATCCTGATATTTATACAACTTTGTGCAAATAACTTGAAATGTATATTAATTTGTGCATAAATCTCTTAAGATAGTTCTATTGTAATCTTTGAATATTAATTTGATTTAAAAGAATGTAAATTATACTTGTTATTTTAATTTATAATATGAACTTGACAGCTACTATTGTATTTTTAGATTGGTTATTTTTGTGAAATTTTCTAATATTATCAGAGATTAAGTACAATAATAATAATAATAATAATAATAATAATAATAATAATAATAATAATAATAATAATAATTCTTTATTGCTTAAATTGAATACAGTCAGATAGCAAGGGTTCGGTTACAATAGTAGGAAAAAACATAATATTACAACTTACATTATATAAGTATGTACATACCTATAACAAAGGAAAAAAAAACAAAATGTGCAAGTAAGAAAAAGTAAAATAATTAAGTAAACACAAAATTTGATTCACTCGTTATTTTAACAAAAGAGCGCAGTTTCAATACTCCTATGAAAAAAAGCGACACAATTTTAAGTGTTTTGGGACAAAGCCTATTTAGCAAAGCAACAAAATCATCAAATGTGCGCAAATTATCAAGTGGTGGTGTCCTGATACTATTATATAGACCACACTTCATAACGATGTGTTCCAGTGTTTCGGGTTGCAATGAGTTGCACATGGTACAAATTTCATCCTGAACGATTTTGTAAAAGTTGCCATCAAACGAAAGGTGTAAGGACGTTATGGAGCAAAGTCGAATTTGGCTAATCAACCTGATAAATTTAATAGGCATTTGATACCCTAAATAATAAGCATATTCAGGGAATACAAGAAGATCACTATAAATGAGACAATAGCGTGATTCGGAGAGTTTTTGCAGATCTCCGTTATACAGTTTAGTTTTGTAAGTATCCAAAATTCTGTTATATTCCAACTTAAGCTTTCCAAATGACAAGGTATCCCACAGTTCTGAAAGGCCAAGTTCATAAAAAGTAAGTTTTACTTGTAAAACCCAATTGAATTTAAAATTGTTGTGAGGTTGGAGATACAATAATCTATTAAACATTATTTTAGGCATTCTAGAGGAATCCATAGCAAATAATTTGAGCAACCATTTAAGACATAGTTTAAAAACCAAAAATTCTAATTTTACACAACCTGCTTCTAAACGTACAAGGTAGTCAGGAGTGTTTCTGGGTAGTAAAAGAAGTCTTTTAAAAAAACCTACTTGAACTCTCTCAATGATTCCAAGATAACGAAGCCCCCAGACAGGAATATATGTTGAAAGTGTGTTTAATATTATTGAGTAGCCATTCTACATTCCCAAGAGTTAGATTTGGATTTCGACAAGATAGATATTACCGCACCTATTGCCTGTTTCGCCTTTGCGGCTGCCTGGTTAGCTTGTTTACGAAACAGGGAGGATGCTGTGAAAGACACTCCTAAGAGATTAAGTACAAACTTGGATTAATATTCTACATACCTTTCTTATAACTAAATCGCTTAGCATTAAATTTTATCAACTGATGTTGAAATAGTCTTTAAAGGGGTAACTTAATTCTAGAATTATTATTCTAATTCAGCTATTGCTAACTAAACTCCTGTATCTAATTTATTTCATTATAATATATTTACTTTAAGTTTCGAATTAGCTTATTTGCTACCCGACTAAAATTTCCAATTCTGTGCTTCGCAGAATGCGGCAGACGTTAATGCTGGATACGTGTTGGAATTGTGTACGTCGGTCGTTTTTCTTGCCGGTTCCCTTAAGCCGTTCGGGATCTAGTAGACTTTTGGTCAACGCCGCCGACTCATTATTTAAGCCATCTTCCAAAACCAAGTTTGTAGAAGCCTTACTCTATCAACTTCGGATCTAATAGGTGTCACGAATAAGGCACATTCCTACACGCCAGTTGATGCTTTGAGGTCAGTGACGTAGTAGGCGCTTACCACTAGCAAACTATTTAGTTATCATTCATCATGTTTTTTATCCACGGTTTCACTAAATGAATTTTTGTTTAAAAAAAAGTGCAGTAATTTTATTTAGATTGAATCAATGCTAATCAAGTGCATAAATTTATTTTCTGTAACAAATACCTACTGCAAAAAGCCATTTTTGCAATTATAATGGGTATTAAATAAATTTTACAACAGTTGTTATATATTTTATTAATTTAAAATAAATAAATAAGCTTATTCACTGAAATAATAGTTATTTGTGATTCTTTTTAAAGCTTTATTATATAATATACAGGGTTGCGAAAAATTCCGACAACGAGGCTTTAGCTTTGAAGCACATAAACTTAAAATTATGAAGTTTGGGGTACTAATAGGCATTATATTCTACATTTTCACCTCACAGATAAGCTTATTCTATACAAATATTAGTAACTTGACTTTATAATAAATAATTAACCGAATAATTGAATAGATTTTAACAATTTTACAATAGATTAATTTTACTTATATTATTGCAATTTTTCTGCTCCTTCACCGTCTCGTATTTCCTTGTGCGCAATCTTATTTCACTTTAAGAACGGTAACTGACGGTCACGCATATTTTACATATTTGTTAGTTAAATATCAATTCTACTTCCGGCTTTATCATCTCCTAAATTAATATCCTGGCTGTAGGTGATGCTCATTTCCAATTGGAAAAATTTCCTTGTATGGTGCAAAGGCCAAGCAGCTTTTATACTGCAATTTGCCTTTTGAGTTGAATTCGAAAAAATAAGGTGCCAACGACTTTCTTCTTAGTGAGTTCTGGTCAAAGCAGAGGAGCAATAAAATAGAGCTCATCTGTGGACCATATATGCTTTGGTGTGCTCAAAAGGTACTTCTACTGTTTGGGCGCACATCTAAAAAAAAATAAAGACTCAATTACAGTAATTTTTGTATGTGGATTTTAACACAATTTTACAATATTAGACAAAAGTGCGTACACTATCTCAGAGGTGGCGTGGAATCTTGAGCATAAAATGATGCTTCTTGTAGAAACTTGATTAAAAAAATTTTTAGACTAGTTCTATAAGAACTTTTACCTTTTTTATGAAAGTGGACCTAGGAGGTTTTACGATGAATTTTGAAGTCTCAGTTATGCCTGTTTTGGCCTTGGGGTCAAGAGCCCTTTTTAGAAGTGGGTTTGGATGATTATGGTGGATTATCGTGTCCATCATAAGGTCTCGTCAAATATTTACGTTTCGTAATTACCAGGGGCCCCGGTAATTAGTCGTAGCGTTTTGTTTTGTACTTTTACAAGTCGATGAAGATAAGTATTATCTGTTTGTCCACATACTGTCAAAGCTTTGATGCGCAGAGTGCAGATTTTGAAGCGTTTGTTTTTGTAATTATGTGATGGATATGAGAGTGCCAAATCGACTTACCGTCAATCATGACGTATCGTTTTTCCAATATTTCAGATTTAAAGTTGACATTTGCTCGATCGCGATTTTTACTGAACAGATTTTTGAATCGTTTTATCTTAGAAGTAGCTGCTTTTATTATCTATTAATAGATAATTTTTTGATCTACAATTATTGTTTAAAGTAGTTTTAAGATAAACTTGCTGTTTTGAAGAAAATCGCCAAAAAATGGGTAGGAACGATTTGAAATTTTGAAAAGTTATTTTTAATTGTATTTTGAGCAAGCTTACTCAGTTTTACCTGGATAAGACTTTTTGACCTAAATTTAACAGGACTATAACATAGCTTATATATTTTTAAAAGTATTAATATCAAATATATTTATACTAACAAAGATTTGATACCCACAAAGAATCAATATGAAGCAAAACAAAAAAAATATTTAGAGTAAATTTTTCCTAAACCAGAGCCAAGATGAGGCCTACCGATGTCTGTCTTCACTTTATATTTATTGGTTTTGACATTAACGGTATGGAACACATTTTTCCAATTTTTTTTCTACAATATATATCAGTAACAACTAAGTCTTGCCAATGTAATTAAAAACGATTTAATTAGTTGATCAAAGTAGAAATATTCTCTAAGGAGAATAGGGTTTCCAGCATCCACTTTACAAAGTAATGAAGAGGGATCGTATTCTTTCTTTGCTTGTATACATACATTGCATCGCTTATAATATTATAATGAAACTTGAAGAATCGACAAACCTTTGATCTTCAATAAAATTAAAAATTCCTCAACTTATTTTGTAAATAGACTAACTAAAGATGTGTAATTAAAAGTTTTAGTTTAGTAAATAAATATCATCTTAGGAAAAGTTTTTTAGTTATATTTTATAATTAAAATCTTTTTTTAAACAAAAATTCTACCCTTTAAACTACTCGTTTAAAGTTAACTTCCACGTTTTATTAAAAAAATCGCTTTTAAATTGCAATGACAGGTGTTTTGGAGTATTGTGACCAATTTGGTATATTTAGAATTCTTAATTGTACTAACCCTTACTTTTTGGAAGTCCATCTTATTAAGAATAATGAAAAACTCTTCGTTTTACCAAAACTTCCAATATTTAATGCTGTATATATAGGTCAAACACAAAGAAATTTTGAAGTAAGATTTAACGAACATTTAAGAGCATATAGATTAAAACAACCAGATAAGTCAAATTATGCAAAACACCTACTTGAACATCCAACCTCACTCTTACACATCAATGACATCCAAATACTACACACTTGTAATAAAAAACAAAATTTAGATTTCCTTGAAGAACTTGAAATAAAAAGACATCTAGCAGATCCACAATTTAAAGTTGTTAATGAACAAATAAATCTGGGAAGTTCTCCACTTTTAAAGTGTTTGCTTTGATTGAGTCTTCATTTTATACATAGATAAGACGTAATTGTAACACAAATATATTAAGTTATTGTAAAGATCAGCATGATATAGTTTTTCCTGGTTTTTCTATATCATTGCACAGTTATACTGATCTTAGAGGGAAGTACATCCAGGATAATCCCTTAGGGCTCATAACATCTAGGCTTTAATATTGTTATGTCTTATTACTTCCATACTTGGTCTAGCCTTGTAACTACCTAATAAACATCAGGCACCTAGCTACAAACAAACAAAATGTAACTTCAATATGTCAATCTGGCGATGCTAAGTCTAGCGAAACGGCTGTCATTAAACTTAATAAAGCAATTTTTTAAATAAATATTGGAAGTTTTGGTAAAAAGAAGAGTTTTTCATTATTCTTAATTTAGAATTCTAATTTTTTTCAGTGTTTGTTTTTTGTTCAACAGTTCATGACAGAATAAACATTGGATTATACATTTTACCACAACCCTTTTGTATTTAGTTGTTATAAAAAGAATGTATCGAACTAATTTTGTAAGATTTGACAAATAAATAATATAGATATTAAATAAATGCTGTTCTTCTTCAACTTTAATTCACTATTAACAAAAAGTATATTACTAATTGGTAAAGAAATATTAATACCAAAACCTTGTCCTCATTTTTGACCTGATGATGTTCTCCTTATGTGCCAAAACTAGTTGCTGTTATTAACTATTACTAACTACTGTTTGAGTACTAAATAAAAAGCTGGAATATTGACTTTGTTTTTCTTCGATTTTTGTTGTTACTTTAGAGAAATGGATGATTTACTTCATTTTCAATACTAATTATTAATAAAAAATGTACTTGAAATCATTTATATCAATAGAAGTGAATAGGGTGTTTAACTTAATTTTAGATTCTGTTTAAAACCTTATAAATACTTAGTACTGTATGAACAAACAACGGCACAGTAGTTTTTTATTTATTTTAATTACATACATATTTTATTTCTACAAACGTGTTAAAAATACCATTTTTAGCACTCCATAGAAGCCTTAAAAACGTCACTTTATGGCACTGAGTGCCTTAAAATGTTTATGGCACTGCTGTCAAAAGTGAATTGTCAGATTTTGAAAGCAAACGTCAAAATATTTAGATTTTATTTATTAACATTAATATTAATAGTACAAATTGTGCAATTTGAGAAATTAATTTCTTGAACTGCTGTTTTACCATTTTCCATGGCTAAGGAAGAATGATGCGTAGAAATAATTGAATTTCCAGTCGAAGTTGAGGTCCGTTATATACGATGCAATTTAAAATTATCTCCTTTGGATGTGTTAATACAGGTTTTTAAAATTTAATTTCAACTTTATTTGAACGTTTGTAGAAAAAATTTTGTATGATATACGTGTTAAAAGTACCTTTTAAGGCATTCATGTGAATTGCAAACCGTCACATGCGTGCCTTAAGAATGTACTTTTAACACTTATATCATAACTATATCATAACTATTATGAGCAAAAATAAAAATTTTATTTTGTACTTTTTGAGTATTGCGCCATTTCGAAAATTTCGTCACAGATGCTCGAAGCGAAGTTAGGTATAAGCTTAATGTCAAATTGTCAAGTGTATGTCAGAGGTTTCACCCAAAATATTGTTTTCAATGTGGCGTGATGTTGTTTTAAAGCTTTATTTGGATTATAAATTAAATTACTTCTATCTACTTCTATCTAATTATAATTTGTTATAGTGATTACAAATACTTGGACTGGACTTCCTATTTTTTCGTTAGTGTTTTATTTGTTTGGACAGTAAAATTTTAGTTTGGTTAACCTTTAAACCCATTATTATAAATAAAAAAAAAGTTTCTGCGAAAAGTCACTCATTTTTATATTGACTGAATACCTGAGAATTAAGAAATTAAATTAATAATTTAATTAATTAATCAAGAAATAAAATTCTTTAGTAATTCTTCTTCTCTTTTTTGTTATTGTTGTTATTATTTTTCTTTTTATGCAGCGTGCTTCTTTTTATGTTGGCCTTTTACCGTAAGGGAAATCAGCCCAGCATCATTCATGTATCTGTTTTGTAGATTGCATAAAATCGTAAAAATGTTCTTGTTAATTTTTTGGCAAATTAAGCAAATAAAAAATAAAAATCATGCAATTATATGGAAAACAATCAAGTAAATCTAACTAGAAACATAAAACAAATAGGGTCAAATTTGGAGTTAAACACCCTATTACTTAATACTATTTCTTTTTCGAGGTACCTCCGCCCCTGATTTTATCAGTAGGGTTATGTTTGGGATCAAACACGTACAATAGGATTACTTATCATCACTTCCTGTTGGGTTGTTGGTTTCCCTCAATTGTACTGGTATTTTGTGGAAATCTTTTCTAAGTAATTTTAGTCAATTTCCTAGATTTGAGTTTCATTTAGTTTATGATAATAGTTTATTTTATTACTATTATTATTTTTGATTAAAATTAATATAAAAAAACTTCATTGTTTTTCCAGAATTAATGTGCTAAAAATGAGATTAACACTTTAGGAATCTCATCAATTATTGATATTCTCATTTAACTTGAATTTCTTATAATAAAATATTTATATCTCGATAGCGAGGTAGACATTTCAAATTTAAATGCAAAACCCAATCTAATGCCTTAACATCCAAGATATCTGGAGTACAGAAGCAATTGTGACGAAATTAGATTTCTATCGAATAAATTTGAAATCGTAATTTATATCAGGAATCAAAAAACAAAATGTAACAAGTATTTTTAATAGAATTATATGAAATCATGGTAAGATAATATACTGTTTTTATTGACTTAACAATAAATTATTAGAATAGAATTCTAGATTGTAGATGTTGTACGAATTTACGAATTATATTAACAATTATTATTTTTAAGTAATTTGTAATTTGATTTAAACCAAGTCCTTTAATACTTCTAACGCTGGTGCGTGTATAATAAATAATTCTTTTATTATTTTATATACTTTTTACAAAAATAAAGAAGATATTGTAATGCTTTTCTAGTAATAAAAATACTGTTTAGGAAAAACGTTTTGTTTTAAAGCTAGTGTGGAATTTTTAATTCTACCAGAGTGTTTGGAGAACTTTGTAAATTGTTAGATTTAACGGCGTTTTTTATTCAATCACGTTCATCGTCAACAAACATCAGTTAAAATCACTGAATCCTTTATCTCTCGGTACTTAAATGAGATATTTTACTCTAGATAAATTAGAGAGAATCCCTTGAGAATCACAAGATTTTCTAATTAACGAAGCAACCACAATTACATTTAGTCATTAATTTGAATTTCAAGGCACATTAACTCTACCACTAAGCCATTTTTACTGCAGTTATTTTAATTATTTTTTTTTTGTATCTTTCATCAAAAACATTAAACTATAATGGTGGATTCTTCGAGGTTATTAATAAAATGTCTTTTCGCTGGAGTTTTGATAAGTAGTAACTTTGTTTTCAAAAGTTTGCTTGATAGTTTCTCTTAGGAGAAGTTATGTTAGTTTTTTACGTCACTTGGATGGATACATTGAAACAAAAACATCCTTACTTGCAAACCCACTTTTTTCGAAAAAAGCTGCATTTAAAATTAACAGTGGCTGCCATTCAGTTAAAATATTTTATAACTTCGATTAAAGTAAAAAAGAAAAATAATCCGCTAAATTTGTGTGTATACTAACCATAGACCTATTTTCAGTGGAGACGCAACTCTGCTTTGTCTCAATGATTACAAGAGAGTGTCTATGAGTATGGCAAAGAATACCAATCGATTCTCTTTGCTCCGTTCTCGTACTGGCAACGCTGTGTAATATTTAGTTATTTTTACGGGAATAAATTTTATGAATATTTAATACTCAGTTTTTCACTTAAATAATTGTGATTAATATTAGTTGTACAAATAAAATGTAATGTATTTTAAATTTTAAACTTTTTATTAATGGGTATTAAAAACCAAAAGGAAAAGATACGATTTCTCGATTGTATTAAATTTGAGGGGATGTATAGAATCTTGAGCTTGTTAAAAATGAGCAAATTCAATTATTTTTATTTAGTACCACAAGACGAGCTAAATCATCGGAGTATTTCTGCTTCAAGGTTGTACAAACTTTGTTCTTATCACTTAGAAACAATTAAAAAACTACAAGTATACAAAATATATTCAGGATAATAAAATGTTATTTCTAAAAACGAATATTTTTACTGAACTAACAAATTTATTTATTAAAATAGTAATTACAAAGTTTAAAATCAAAACTATAACTTCAGAACTAAAACTTGTGGTATGTGTCTTTCTAGACATAGAAGGGGCCTTTGACAATACGCCACATGAGGCAGTCAAAAGAGCACTGATTGAGAAAGAAGTAGATAGAATGACTTCCATCTGGATGTCGCAACTGCTATCTACAAGAATCGCAGAAATGGAGACAGGACAAGACACTATCTTTATTAATATGACCAGAGGCCGTCCATAGAGGGGAGTTGCATCTCCACTTATGTGCAGTCTCACTGTGGAAAGTCTACTCTGTCAATTGACTAGGGAAGGTATACCATGTCAAGGGTATTCCGACGACATGGTTATCCTGGCAGAAGGGAAGTATGAAAATGTCCTCTGTGATATTTTTCAAAGACGACTGATCATTGCGAAACAATGGTGTGACTCGGTGGGACTCAGCATCAACCCCACCAAAACCACACTAGTAGCCTTTACAGGGAAAAAATCATAAAAATAGGGGAGAACATCTTCGAGTGGAAGACAGAGGTAAAATATCTAGGACTAATTCTAGATAGTACGTTACTCTCAAAAAGGAGGAATACACAAAGCAACCAAGGCATTCATGGTGTGCAGGAATATTGCAGGGAAGAACTGACGATGTAACCCACGTATTCTGCAATGGATGTACACACCAATAGTGAGACCATTATTCACATATGGGGCAGTGGCTTGAGGCGCTAGGGCTAATCTGAGTACGACGAGGAAAAATCTCTCAAAGATTCAGAGACTAGCCTGTTCATGTATCACTGGAGCAATGGGAATTTGCCCCACTGCTGCAATGGAGGTGATTTTAAACTTGACCCCACTGCACATTCTGCTAGAAAGTGTAAGAAAGAAAACAATATATAGAATGATCAAAGAAGGAATTATCGGGGAAAAACCTCAATCACTTCAATTTGATCAAACTTGGGAAATTCCCCTAGATGATATGCCAAAGAAATTCAACTTTGTGAGAAAATTCATCACAAAGTTGAGTAATAAATATGAATGGGATGAAGACACCATACAGAATTTAAACCAGAATGCCAAAAAGTGGTATACGGACGGTTCCAAGCTAGACGAGGGAAGCCATCAAAGTGCTGAGCTCAAATATAATCAGTTCGAAGATGGTTTGGGAATGCCTAGCAAACTAAATGAACTAGGCCAGAAGAACACTGTCACCCTCCTGTGGGTCCCGTGACACATAGGAATAGAGGGAAACGAAACAGCAGATGAGCTGGCAAAAAAAGAAGCTGAAACCTCATATTTGGGACCAGAATCATCTTGTGGGATAAGCAGTAGAGTAATCTTAGGAAAACTAAGGGAAGAAATGGAGAAGAAAAAATCCAAGAACTGGAATCAGCTGGAAGGACTGAGGCAATCTAAGATACTTCTGGGGAACTATCACCAGAAGAGATCTGCCTCAACCTCAGTAAAAAAAGCTCCTAATTCTAACGGGAATATTAACCGGGCGTTGCCGGTTAAGGAGCCACATGAAGAAATTAGGGTTAGCAGATGAAGCAAAGTGCAGATTCTATGAGGAAGAGGATGAAACCTCAATACACATACTCTCAGAATGCCCTGCCTTGCAGAATTTTAGGGCCAGATACATAGGAGCACATGAAACAGAAGAGGGGGATCTACCTGATTTGAAGCCCGAGGATGTCCTAAACTTCCTTAGGAAAATAGGACTCGAAGAGCTGCTATAAATCTGAGAAAACATTAGAACATGGCAAGTAAGGAGGAACACAATAGTGTACTTATCACCCCTAATTTTTACATACACACATACATACATACAACTAAACATCAGAACTAAAACTTAAAACAGAGAATATTATTTCCTATATATAATATAATATTTAAGTACGTGATATTTACCAAAATATTAATAAAAATAAAAAAAAACACAAAAATATTGGGTTACAATTAAAATGGGTAATTCTATAAGTACTTAGAAACAACCAAATTTTTTAAAAAATTTGAGAATGTAAACAAACAAATATTTTAACTTGTAAAAAAACTTTGATGCTTAAATAGTCGGGTTTTTTACACACTTGGCAATAACGAACCATTTTTTTCATTAAATGTTACTTTATATTACCTATAATATCGCCAAAAAAACACCAATATAACTCCAAAATCTCGTTTCAATTGCTTCGGCAACAATACTTAAAATAATTAAAGAGACTCTGTCAAATTTCAAAGTAAATTTTTTAATAAGATTTTTTGGTTGCACACAAAAAATCAATTTTCAAAAATATTTAATAAAATTAATTTTAGGTCTAAATAAATAACTTTTGGAAAAACTTAAGTAAGAATATTGATTCCAGTATAATATTTTTACTCAACATATTTACAAAACGCTTTAATTTTTTTGAAATAAAAATCTATAGATCCGTTGGGAGTCATTATGATAAATACTGTATCGGATGTATTTTAAAATTTAGATCAAGTTATCCTTAAAAAATAATGATTTCGTGATTGAGGTTAAAATAAAACTGACAGTAATAAGGACTTCTAGTACCCTTTATAATCATCCACCTATCAAGTTCGTGATTCTTTGATCATGCAATAAATTTGAAATAAAGAAATATCGATATGAATTTTGAAGTTGCAATTTGAATCGATTGTAAGCACACTTGTGCACGTGTTCGAAAATTTTATTAAATTAAAAAGGGTGCATAGTAAATAGCTACTTACCAATTCTACAAGCCATAAGCACACCCATTTCTTGTTTTTAAATCAATATTTTATTCATACAACAAATCCCTTGGGGCAGTTTAAGGGCTTTAGTGCGCATCCTATACATTTTTTATATCGCCACTTGGGATAATTAATTTTGATTTTTTATTCGTATATTTGCAATTTACAATAATAAATAATCTTGTACAAAGGCAAGACCTTTTTTAATCTTATACGAGGAACAACAAGAATGTTGTCAATTTGTATCTGCTTCTATATCTTTTGTTTCTTTTTTTAATTTGCTTTTTCTTGATATTTTCATTTCTTTTAGACTCATCCCCGGCAAAAAAGCCCCAATTTTAAAGTTGGCTTCCTCGCAAACCAGTCATTTGATTTTGATGCTTTTTTTAATTGTAGATAGACTTCTCAACAGTAACAATGTTATGTCAGAAATTTTAATTCAGTTTTGAATTTGAGCATATACGGGGTACAACAATAAAACGAAGTTCATCTTCCGAAATTTGTAACACTCTGTGAAGTGCAACAGCTATAGTAGCTGTTGTCAACTGGAATCACATTGAACCCTGATTTTTTCTGAACAACACATTCTGCTAGAAAGTGTAAGGAAGAAAACAATATATAGAATGAACAAAGAAGAAATTATCAGGGAAAAACCTCGATCACTTCAATTTGATCAAACTTGGGAAATTCCCCAAGATTATATGCCATCAAAGTGCTAAGCTCAAATATAATCAGTTCGAAGATGGTTTGGGAATGCCTAGGCAAACGAAACAGCAGATAAGCTTGCAAAAAAGGAGCTAAAACCCCACATTTGGGACCAGAACCATCTTGTGGGATCAGCAGTAGAGTAATCTTAGGAAAACTAAGGAGAGAAATGGAGAAAGAAAAATCCAAGTACTGGAATCAGCTGGAAGGACTGAGGCAATCTATTATACTACTGGGGAACTATCACCAGAAGAGATCTCTTAGCTGCCTCAACCTCAGTAAAAAAGGCTCCGAATTCTTACGTAAATACATGAAGAAACTGGGGTTAGCAGATGAAGCAAAGTGCAGATTCTGTAAGAAAGAGGATGAAACCTCAATACACATACTGTCAGAATGCCCTGCCTTGCAGAATTCTAGGGCCAGATACCTAGGAGCACATGAAATAGAAGAGGGGAATCTACCTGATTTGAAGCCAGACGATGTCCTAAACTTCCTCAGGAAAATAGGACTCGAAGAGCTGCTATAAATCTGAGAAAACATAGGATCTTGGCAAGTAAGGGGGGACACAATAGGTCGCAGTGTACTTATCACCCCTAATTTATACATACATAATATTCCTATTATTAAAATGAATGTCAAATGTTCGTCTGTACTATCATTTTTTCGTATTTCTTTTATTAAAAATGTCTCAAGACTATCCTGGGCTCAAAAACAACAAAAAAAGTTTAAAAGTATCTTTAGTATGGGTTTTAAAAAGTTTTTATTTGAAACAAACATACCTTCTTTGAAGAATGTTACAATTGAGAATTAAATTGATGGTTAGTTGTCAGCAGATGAATCGAAGGTGGTTGATTTTCTTCCGACACCTTGTGTACTTATATAAGAACAAGAAACAAAATTTTTCGGACAAAAAGTTACCGACTGATCAAAAAGCACATTTAACTATTTTTTTAATTTATTAAACGGATAGAAGCTTACAAAACCTTGAAACAAACTAATCGGTTTAACCCAGTGACTATAAATAAAGTTTCTCTGTGCAAACAGTCAGAAAATTATCCAAATGCTTTAGTTTTGGTAACTATCGATGTAAAACATACAAAAGAGAACTGGCAGATGTTCGAAAGTATCGCCTTAACCACAAGAATAAATAAAAGTAGTTTATGCGGAGTAAACTTTGAAGGGCGTAAATAAAATCGAGTTTCTTTTCTTAAAATTCGAATTTTCCACAAAACTAGATGCAGATCAAACGTAAAGATGAATACAAACTGCTGCATTCTTTTCGGAAAATATCGAGACGATGTCCTTGTGCCAGTTTTCCGTGAAAACGCTACGTCGATGTGGACTGACTGTACATAGATGCAACCGAAATTTTCGATAATGTAACAATAAGTAGAGAACAAATGAATGGATTTAACGTTGAAATTAATAAAACCTATTTTTAATATTTTTTTAATGTTTAGTCTAATAATTAGTTTTAACCCAAATAGGCGAAGAAAAACAAATAATTTTACGTATTTTGGAAAATTGTACTGAAAATTTGACACCTCCATTTTTTAACCAATAAAATGTCTTAACTTTGACTAGTTACCATGGCACCACGTTATTTAAGTGGACAATTTTTGACAGTTGAAATGTCCTATGTCCAATGACCTAAAATTATAAAACGGCGATTGATCTGAAATTTAGCATTTGGTAATATTTATTAAACTAGTAATTTTTTAATATGAAAATATTATTGCTAATTTGTATATGAATATAAAAACTTTAAATAATAAATAATTATTGCCAAAATAACATATACAAATTGTTTGAACAAAACTAAAAAGGAACTGTAAACATTTTATAAATTAAACTAAAAAATCCTTGATAGACAAGAAAATTTAAATACTGCATCAGCTTCTTGGGCCTAATTAAGCTTTTTTTTAATTATATATTCCTATTTTTACGGGCGCAAAGATTACAGCTCTAATCCACTTTCCTTTTAGTTTGTCCAAAATAGGTCAGCAAACTTTGGTTGCTTAATACCTTCCTTTATGTTAAATCCTTATCATAATTTTTTAGTTTTTTAAATCACACATTAAATCACATTGACTGCCTACTTACTTTCATTGGACCATAGCAAATGCTGCAAAAATACCTCAAATAGTTTTTTCATATTGTAATTATACTTAAATGTGAATTGATGCAGCGGGCGGGGTGGCTGGTGCCCTTCGGGCCCTTTTAACCATATCCTAGGTTCTCTCCTCCCTCTGTATTTCACTCGTTCGGCGCCCCCTCGAAACGCCTTGACCTTCGCATGAAGGCCATGATGTCTCTTGGAGGGACTTCCTCGAGTCTACTTCCTCAAATCTTCGCACCCCAAAGATGTCTTGTCTGAGTTGTGCGTACACCTCACAGATGTAAATAGTTTCCTCCTCACCTCAGTTTAGGAGGTCTGGGTCTTCGACTACATCCAGAAGGTGTAGATGTCTTCTAAGTCCACAGTGGCCAGTAAGGACTCCTAGCTTTGTTAGGATAGGCGATTGTTTGTTTCGCCTGCCTAAGACCACTGTAGTTGATCCATTCTTCTTCTAATCATCTTTTCGTCCATTCCTTGAGTAGAGTTGAGGTTTGTGTTCTGCTTAGTCCTATTATTGGTTCGGGCCCATAGCAGAGTTTTTTGGCTCCCGCCTGGCAAGTTCATCTGTCCGCTCGCTGCCCACTATACCCCTATGTCCCGGTACCCATAATACGGTTACATCCCGTCTTTAGGCCAGTCTGTCTAGAGTATTTGCGCATTCCTGGACTAGTGCTGTGCTGGTCCTGCAGCTGCAAATCGCCTTTAGAGGGCTGGCTATCTTAGCAAAGGCTGACGGGGCTTCTTGAGTTTTCCCGTTCTTCTATTAGTTCTGCTGCTTTAAGGATGGCAATTATTTCTGACTGGAAGACCATCGAGTATTTACCAAGAGCTTCTGACCTCTCTTCCATGCGAGAGCCATCTGTATAACATACTATGCTCCCTGGAGAAATTCTACTTGTTCGTCACCCCACTGTCCCCTTGGTGGGATTACGACCTTGTACTTGTTTTCGGTCTCTAAGCCTTATGAAAGCCGCCATTGCGCTCATAATGATCTATATGGACAAAGGCGGCAATCCCAGGAGGACATCAAGCACTGGTGTGGGTGTTGTCCTTAGCGCTCCAGTGACTCCTATGCCTGCGACCCTCTGTACATTCGCCAGCTTGTGGGTCACCCATTACGACTCCATCACTGGCCACCAGACCACAGGATCCTCGGTCACAATGTGATTATTGACTTACGTAATTATACTTTAATTTTTGTATTTCAATCATAGAGCGAAATCTTCATTGGATACTATATCTACTGTTGTATACTAACCAGATTTCTTACTTCAAAAATATTATTGGCACAAATCTGATCAAAAATATCCATTTTTATTCTAGTTCCCAACGAGACGGCCCAAAAACTAGGTGCCATTTTATTACTCTAGAGACCGTGTAAAAAGTATGGGGAACGACGAAGACTTTTGGACCACTGCCGTCAATTTCTGGTGGCCCGATTTTCCGCCATAATTAAATAAACATTGCATCTGGAAACACCATTTTGTATAAAATTATTACTGACGGCATACTGTTTATATTAACAGTAGTAGTTAAAAATTAAATTTAAACTTATTGCCGTCAAAAAAAAAATGGCACCGGAAGTCAAGAAAAATTTTGAAAATTTGAAAGTTGAGTATCCATTTTAGTATCAAATCATTATTAGTTACGTCGTTCCCCATACTTTTTACAAGGTCTCTAGAGTAATAAAATGGCACCTAGTTTTTGGGCCGTCTCGTTGGGAACTATTCTGGCTGAAACAGTTGTCGCAAAAAATTGTTAAATAACTTTGCTCTGTGTGATATAATTCTGCAGTATTTGTTACTGAAACAAGGCAGTTTGTTTTTTTATCAATGGAAGCAAATTGATAGTACTCAGTAGCTTTTGGTCCTTCCCAAATTTAATTTTTATATCTTTCAGTTTTCCTGAGGGGTTTTGTCGATGTCTCAAAACAATTATCACTTATTTAGCTTTGTTGTTAACATGTATTTTACTTTAGAATTTTTTTTCAACTTTCATCTTATTTTTCTGTTGCAGATAAGAGCATTTTAGTTCAACGTCTACTAAAAGTACCGACTATATTGGTTTAATGTAATGTAATGTAATGTATGGTTTAATATAATATAATTCTTATTCAATGTTAAATAGTTATCGAATAAAAGTTTACGACGATTTTCCAATCTGATGAACAAAAAAATAGTTGTTTAACACAAAAAATATGGTGGAGTAAAGATCTGAATGCCTCCAAAGCATTTTGTAGGGTCCTGTAATAAAAAAACTTTTGGACATTCAGTATTAAATAACAGTGAAACTGTGCCGGTGTTACCTTACAATGTAAGAATAAACTTTTCAGTCCATTTTTCGTATTTCATTTCTGATGAAAAGTTTTATGATTGATAGACGAGGGTCCGCAAATTCTCTGAGCCAATATTGAAAACCATCAGCTAGAAATATGTTTTTTACTTTAAGTGATTTTAGTTTCAAAAAACGAATGTTTCAGCATAATAAATGTTCCTTAAGTTCGACATTCTCGTTTCTTTTAATATATTTGTATTCTGGAATAAAAATGTTTTTATTAAATTGCAACGTGTATGCTTGTATTTTATTATAGGTTTGGATTTTGGTACATTTATGATTAAGTTGAACTTAACTTTCATGTTCAATTAAAAAATTAGGTTTGGGAATACAATGACAGCTGTTTCACTACAACAAGCATAGCCAGATTGACATATTGTATTTAGTACTACTTAATCATCATCAGTTGATTATTGAAGTTACAAAATGTAGCCTCAATATTATGTCAATCTGGCGATGTTTGTTGTAGCGAAACAGCTGTCATTCCATTGCAAAAGCTAATTTTTTAAATACAGTAAAGCACTTCCAAGGAACTGTATCTGAACTGGCACAATACCACAAGGTTATCCTTGAATGGGTACTAGGATACACAGGTATCCTTGGAAATGAAAAAGCTGACCTCCTAGCCAAGGAAGCTTCAGAAGGAACCCTGATCGAGACTCTCCCCACATGTGAGGTCTCATACCGATCTGTAAAGGGAATAATAGAGGAACCGTTAAGGGAACAACATAAGAAACTCTGGATGGAACTGCCTGGACTCAGGCAATCCAGATTATTCATAACAGGTCCATCCAGGAAGAAAACTACAGAACTACTCAGCCTAAGTAGAACCCAACTAAGAAAGGCAGTGGGACTGCTTACAGGACACTGCCATCTCCGAAAACACATGAACATAATGGGACTTGCCGAGGACCCGTTATGCAGAAAATGTGGTGAGGAAGATGAAACTCCTCTTCACGTAATATGTCACTGTCCAAGCCTTAAGTGGCTTAGGCAGAGACACTTTGGCTTTCAGTTTCCTTAGCCAGAGGAAAGTTAATGTCAGGGGCATTCTAGAATACATGAAGGAAGTTAACCTGGTATGATCACTTCAGGGAGGTACAATGAGCCTAGAGCTCCAGTACATGCACGAAACGCACCCCAGAAAAATAGAATAGAATAGAACCTAATTGTCAAGTATATTAAATTTGCTGATACTTCAGCAGATACCACCAAAGCATTTTTATTCCATCGAAGCTTTAAATAATCTTAGTTTTTTGAGTAAGTATTGCTAAAAGTTTTATTAAAACTTCTGGAGCATACGTATAAATAATTAAAACCTTGAATTATAAAAAATTAATCTTATTCTGTCAGTAATCAGCCACTTTAAATTCGCCTACTCGTTTTAAGTAAACTGTCCAAAAAAATTCAATTGCCTTATTTCTGTTAAACTTCATAACGGAGTTGCGATATTCTTGTCACGAATTTCACTGAGTCATTCTCTAATGTTTGTGTTATCAATTCCAAGCAAGTTCTCTTTTCGAGTGTATATTATACATGGCTGTACTAGCCTAAGGAGATGTATTATGATTATCTTCAAAATTTTTCAACAGAATACGTGATAAAAACAAGAACATTCAATAAAGTATAAAATATTTGGCCAACAAATTTGCTGTCAGATACGCATGAGAAAACAATGCAGTGTCCTGAATTCATTTATATTCAAAGTTTTTTGTTTAGTGACAGCATTATCTGAATTTATATCTGTATATTAGGAGGGTATTACTGCTAGCCTTAAAGGTCTCCAAAATCGGTCTGGAGCGTGCGTCCTCACACTTCTACCTAAAGATTCTTTTAAACTCTTATTTCTTCTTAATGGACATAAAATACATATGTACTTGTCTATAGAATCAAATTTTTACAATTTTAATTGTACATGTCATTAAATAAGTTAATAGGGAATATAAAAATAGAACAACTAAAAATTTTACCAGAAATGGTCATCCTTTGAAATGATTTAATGTTTTAGTCCAAGTGGGGTCCAAACGACATAAATGCAGGCATCCGACTTAGTCACATGAAGTTGCCCTTGGATTTGGTAAATCCAATTGTTATTTGTTTATCTCACCTGTCTTGTTCCAAAACGTAATTATTCTTCTCTGAATTCCTTCTTCGGGTGTCATATTTCTAGCAGAATATGGACATTTTAGAGGTAATGCCATCCGCAGTTGCTCCTTAAAACTAAAAATGTTTATCAATAAATAAACCACATCTTCGCCTAAAAACCAAAATACCTAACCATTATGTTATTTTATATCCTTATCGCTTAGTAAAATATTTATTTTTACGGTAAATAATTGACTTACCTGATCTTTTTTTTTGGAAAACAATTTCTCTTATACCTTCTTGTCGATAGCCTTAATTGGGATTTACTTCCTCTTCGTTGAATTCATTGGTTTTCTTTAGAGTCATTTCAGATATTACCTGGATCGCAAAATATATTAAGCACTTTTCATCTGTTTGTTAAAAAAAAATTTAACTGATGTATACATTCAAAAGTAATCACAGAAATAATCACAAAAGTCAAAAAATAACTGGCAAAAGATTCAATACACAACCAACACACTAAAAATAAAAACAAATCACACTAAAATGAATAACATACAAAAAAAATTATTTATTCTTTTGAAGTGAAAAATGTACAATATATTAGATATTATTTAAAATAAATTAATAATCAGATTTTCCTTCATGGGCCTGTATGCAGGACTGTAGGCGATGTGGCGTGCTATACATTAAATGATCTAGCTGGATTTGCAGAATTCTCTCCCATTCTTCACGAGCAGCATCTTTCAGTTCTCGTAGAGTAAATGGTGGAGGGTTTCGCTTCTTAATGCGTGTTTTAAGAATGTCCCAGGCATGTTCAATGACGTTCATGTCAGGGCAATTTGATGGCCATCTTAATGTGGATATTCCTTATTCTTCCAAAAAAATTTGTACTGCAGCTGTTCGATGTGGAGGTGCATTGTCATGCATAAACATAAATCCATCACCTACCGCCCCCTGGAATAGACGCACAACAGGATTTAAAACTTCCTCGATGTACACAGCACCAGTGATTCTTCTCTTCAAAACCAGGAGAGGCGTCCGTGTACCCTTCATAATACCACTCCAAACCATAATACTCCCACCTTCAAATGGAACACGTGGTTTGGCTGTTTCTAATCGGGCTTGTCGTCCTGGGGCCCTCCAAACTAACATTCTTCGCGAATGAGAAACCCAGACAATTCTTGATTCATCAGAGAACATCACGTAATTCCAGTTAGGACCATGGTGTTACATTTCTTGAGCCCATTGCAACCTTACAATTTTTTGTTGATAGGTTAGTTTGGGAACACGTAGAGGTATTCTGTGAGACAAATTTACCGAATTTAATCTTCGTGTAATTGTTTGCCTTGAGATATTCAGTCCTTCAAGTCTAGCAATTTCTCTGAATATATCACTTGTATTCAGGTAGTAAAATGTACACACCCCTCACTTGTAAATTTTCTTCCTCGTCATTTACCGCTGCCTCCTTCAGAAACTCGAGAACCCGAGTAATACTCTCTTAATTTAAATACAGTTTATAAACAGTGATAGTATCGAATATTTTACAATTTAAAAAGTGTTGGCATTATTACAAAATAACACGGTTACGGGTCTGTTCTGTTGTTGTGGTCTTTTCCCAATGAAACCGAATGAGAGGTAAAACGTCAAAACGGAATCGAGTTTTATGGATATATGGGATGATGTTTGATATCCCTTGGTATTGATGCGAGATCGTATTTAGAAGTGTATGTTTACAATACACGTGCCGAGCAGTTAAATTCGAAATTTGGTCCGGAAACATATTTTATTACCGCAGTATATACTTTTTACACTCGAGAATACATTACTTTAGACTTTGGGGGAAGAAGCAAAACCTTTTTAGATAAAATCAACTAACATTTGTTTATTAAAATCGTTTTAACGGGAAACGTTATGAATATTTCGAAAGGGTTTGGCTGTTATGGTAAAATTATACAATAGGTACTTATTTTTTGCTATGCTACATCCCTACCGATTACGATAAATTCAAGTTTATCGTAATCTATTCTAATGCCTCGGTCGAATCGAGCTAAGCCACAAAACATAGACACTACCCTTTTACTTCTAGACCCATCACGACTGATGGATGTTGCGGTTCGTTGTACGTCTGTTTTGATGTCGTGATAGTTTGGTCCATTTAGTTCTCAATGACCGCACTTTATTATTGGCGCACTGTAATTGCGCCAGTAATCGCCCACTTCACTGCGAAACGACTCCATAGCTTTTCAGAATGGACCTTAACTAAGATAACAGCCGATATGTGTTGATTACATTCGAGGAACTTGGGAGATATTATTTCGTTTCTATAACAATAAAAAGTAAGATAAATATAATTTTAAGAAATTGATTGTGTTAACCTTTACTTTGTAAAAGTTCATCTTACTAAAAACAATAAAAAACTGAACGGTTAAACTAAACTTCCACTATTTATTCGAAAAATTCGCTTTAAAATTCAATTACAGCTGTTTCGCTATAACTAGCATCGTCAGATTGACCTATTGTATCCTCAACTAATACCTCGATCATCACAGAATTACCATTCACCTGATTTTACCAGTTTTAGTATTCTCGGATGTAGCAGTGTCCTATTAGAAACCCTGTAAGAATTCTTAGATTATACATACTGGCTAAATGAACAATAAAATTAGAAATTGAAAAGGTAATTTCAGTTGACCGTAAGACCATGACTGAATCGGGCATAACTTTCATCTCTAACATTCTGTATTTCTTGTCTGATACGGTCTTGTAGCTGAGGGATATTTCCAGGTCTGCATAAGTAGACTTTAGATTTTAAATAACCCTACAAAAGGAAGTCTAATGGCATCAGATCAGGTGATCTAGCAGGCCATTCCACTGATGTCCTTCTTCCTATCTACCTTTGTGGAAAAGTTGTGTATAAAAAATCGCGCACAGCTACTGCGAAATGTGGCGGTGCGCCATCCTGTAGAAACCAGATTCTGCGGTCTACATTAGTGGGTATTTGAATATCAGGAAGAAGCTGGACTAGATCGGGAATTAATGTATTTTGTAGAAAATCCAGATATAATGCTCCTGTTCAGTTAACATAAATAAATTAGGACCAATATTTGTATTTCTCACAATACCAGCCCATACGTTAGTTTTTTGTGGTCTTTGCGTATGGTACTCTTGCATCCAGTGTGGATTTTCATCAGACCAATATGGGTGTTTTGCCGGTTAACATGACCGTTCAAATAAAACGTTGCCTCGTCCGAAAATAAAACGTAATCAATGAAATTGTTATTTTGGGTCATCATTTACTCGCAAAATTCAGTTCTTCGGTAAAAGTCGTCTTCAACCAATTCATGGATGAGATGTACTTTATAAGGATTGTATTTTACCTTTTTGAAAATGTTTGATACTGAAGACTTTCCAATACCAAAATCCCTAGATAATCCTCGCACTGTACAGTGTGGATTTTCTACAGCCGACAAAATTATGTCTTGTTGAATATTTTTATCAATTTTTGGTCTACCTTGCTTTGCTGCATTCCTCACATGTCCTAATTCTCTGTATTTTCGCTCTATTCTACTTACCGTAGATTGTGAAATAGGTTCACGATCTGAGTGCATTTCATGGAATAATCGGCATATCTCTTGTTGAGTCCGCATCTTATCGCCAATACCAATCATCATTAATATTTCAATCCTGTCACTTTCGGTTAAAGGCATTGTGTAAAAAAAGTACACGAACGTACCTTCTCTAAAGCATTAACAAAACGAAACTGTGCTTCAATGTTTTTGACAATTCGGCGAATATTGCCGAACTACGGGAAAGAATACAAAATATTTTTCGGCAGTTCCATCAGCCACTTTTTATAAATATGTTTATTGACTTACAAAATCGATATGAAGCTAGTTTGCGCCGAAATGGTGAACATTTTGAACAATAATATTACAGAAATTGAAAATTTATTTTTATTTTTATTTTCGGTACTGTTTATTTTGGCGGATACTGTATATTGACAAAAAGTGCACAGATTTATTTGTACTTTGTTCATACGATAAACCAAAGACCTACATCTAATACACCCCCACTTTTTAATATTTTTGTAATTACGAAAATTTAATATCCCATTAAAATTAGAGATATTTACATAAATAATTGGTAAATGGATACTCTTGGTGCGCTACTAAACCAAATAGCAGTCAAGTTAATCGATGTAAAAAGAGGGGGCTATATTCCCAAATTTATAGCTTCGGGTAAAGGTTTAATGGTAAAATCGATGTTAAGATACTTCTAATGAAAGTTTTTGCAAGATTTCTTCATATATTAATTAACGATGGTTATTTCTGTTAATGCATTAATTATGAACAACCGATAAAATATTTTCGGCATATAACATTTAAAAGTAAATGCAGTTTTAATTTTAAAATCTCATTCTTGTATAATTTATTTGTTCATATTATGACTATAAATAGAAAACATTGTTAACAAGAATCAAAAATAAGATACACTTGAATCGCTGAAAGATTACCCGTGCGTCACGATTCAACGATCATATCACCGACACCTTTTCTATGTGCTGTCCTTTTCTATACATATCAAACGATAATATTAAATTATAAACTGTTGTCTTCTCTATCCTATTCGTATGCTTATACGGTGCGGTCCATATGTATGGAATAAATTCATTTGTAGCGTTATTATGTACTATATGAAAAAAACCTGAAACAGGTCGATTTTTATTCTTAAATTGACAATTTACAGTATGAAAATATTATCCCCCTCCAGCACCCCTTCGGAATTATAAGCACTCCCTCGAAAATTTTAAATTACAAAGGGGGTCGTGTGGCACCTCGTTGGAAAGGGATTTTAGTCCTCTGTTCAGCAATATAAAGTTTTTTAAGTTTGGTGCAATCATAACTGAGAAAATTGATTTTTAAGATGTAAAATTTTGATAATGTCTCTAACACAAAACTTTACGTAGAATGAAGATAATAATGTCACATAATGATTAGAATGTGTTTTTCAATGTATTTGACACTTAAATTAACTGTTCAAAATGACCACCATTCACTTCATGACAATGACCTCGGGGGTTATTTTGTTAATTTCTTCCGTTATCCTAACTTTTAAATCAGCAATATTGTTTGGTCTATTAAAATATACTTTAGATTTTAAATAACCCCATAAGAAGTAATCGAGAGGAGTCAAATCGGGGGATCTAGCCGGCCATTCGATCGCCCCACGTCTTCCAATCCACCTATTGGGAAAAACCTCGTTTAAATAATTTCGAACAGTATGTGCAAAATGCGGTGGAGCTCCGTCTTGTTGGTAATAAATAGATCGATCTGTCTCATTTGGATGATTAACATCATCTTTGTAATGTAGGCACTAAAAAGTTAATCAAAAAATCTAGATAAACCTCACCAGTAACTGTGTTTTATTGTTAATGTTACCAGCCCAAACGTTAACTTTTTTAGGATATTGAGTGTGAGCCTCACACATCCAGTGAGGATTTTCTCTTCTCCAATATCTACAGTTCTGTTTGTTAACCGTTCCGATTAAATGAAACGTCGCTTCATCAGAAAAAACTATTTTGTTTATGAACTGCAAATCTGCGTTTATTCTATCCATCATCAATTCACAGAATTCTTGCCTTCTATCAAGATCATCTTCATTTAACTCCTGAACCAACTGAACTTTGTAAGGGTGGTATTTTTCTTTATGCAGAACTCTCAAAATAGATGATTTACTTACATCATTGTCGGCGGCAAGTTCTCGAGTTGTCTTATGCGAATTTTCCTCAATCTCTAGAAGTACATCTAACTTTTTTTTATCAGTAAATTGAACATTTCTACCTGGTTTTTCAATATTTTTTACACGTCCAGTTTCACGAAACTTTTTTTCAATTTTGCTAATTGTAGACTGGGAAACGTGTTGACCAGGGTATTTATTATTAAAAATTTCACAAACCTCCTTTTGAGTTCTGGTTTTATTACTACAACCAATCATAATTAAAATGTCTATTCTTTGAGTCTCGGACAAATGAGCTATAATTAAATTTAATACGCGCACAAATATTATACTGACGTCTTTTAGTAACTTTAAATACCTAAATGACAGCAGCCTACTAGATTTATATCAATTGTTTATTTAGTTTTTTGACTATTATTTTAATATCTTCAAAGTTTTTTCCCAATATTTAGCAGAACAGATACGAAAATACCTGATTATTTCTAAAGTTATTTTAATAGACCAAATAATATCGCCTCGGTTATTGTCAAGAAGTGAATGGTGGTCATTGTGAACATTTAATTTAAGTGTCAAATACATTGAAAAACACATTCTAATCATTATGTGACATTATTATCTTCATTCTACGTAAAGTTTTGTGTTAGAGACATTATCAAAATTTTACATCTTAAAAATCAATTTTCTCAGTTATGATTGCACCAAACTTAAAAAACTTTATATTGCTGAACAGAGGACTAAAATCCCTTCCCAACGAGGTGCCACACGACCCCCTTTGTAATTTAAAATTTTCGAGGGAGTGCTTATAATTCCGAAGGGGTGCTGGAGGGGGATAATATTTTCATACTGTAAATTGTCAATTTAAGAATAAAAATCGACCTGTTTCAGGTTTTTTTCATATAGTACATAATAACGCTACAAATGAATTTATTCCATACATATGGACCGCACTGTATACAATGACGCACGGGTAATCTTTCAGCGTTTCAAGTGTATAAAACTAACGAATATTGATAAAATCTCTTCTGTATAAACTTTCAAGAAGATGATACAATATAAATACTGATCCACGTGACAAAAAAGAAATTAAATGAAAATTTTCGTATATATGCAAACTTTCTTCAAGAACTCAGGTTTATTAAACAATTTATTGGTTGATAATACTAAAAGTGTTGTTTCTATAAGATTTTAATACTTAAATTTATATATTTAATATATAATTTATATATTTTTATATTTAGGAGTTTTTATAAGCTGCTTTGATTTAACGTCAGTTTCAACTACCCATTTTAATAAATACATAAAGCTTATAATAACAAAATGGAAACGTTTTGACCGTTGATCGTTCGAGCGACCTAAGTCATCCCCAAAATGCTAACCCATTCCTAACCTTGTTCGCCGTCATCACAGCCTGTTGCACCGATAGCTTCCGACAGAATATTTGCAATAGACCGTTTTTAGATAAACCCCCCAGTCAAAATTATATGGACCGTACGAAGTTACGAACATTGTAGTAGACAGATACAATGAAAAAGGGAAACAGCAGTTACACAAACTGCTTAAAATTCGTGATACATTCAGTTTCTTATAAAAGATCAATAAATAACATTTTATAATAATGTAACAAAGTATTTGTCCTAACTGAGAAAAATTATTTTTTGGCAAAATTTAATTTTATTATTCTAGATAATTGACACAATATAAGGCAAAAAGAAGACAGATGGACCGAAATCCTTATAAATTGGAGACCGTGGGAATATAAACAAAGTAGAGAAAGACCCCAAATGAGATGGGCAGATGACATCAAGAAGCACGTGGGATCTAGAAGGATGAAGGTAGCGATAATATGTCCAAAGATGGACCAAAGGAGGATAAATAGATAAATAGAATAGATAGTTGCCAATGATAATCGCCAATACAGCGAACCTCCAATTTTTCGATAACATTTTTGTAGTACTATTTGTCTTTGGCTTCAAAATAGGCCTCTGTTTCGGCGATTATATCTACATTGGTCCTAAATTTCTTTCAGAGAGTATCTTCTTGAGCTCTACGAATAGAAAAAAATCGCTGTGTACCAGATCTGGAGACTACGGTGGAAGGGGAAACAATTCTAAACCCAATTCATGCAATTTTGCCATCGTTTTCATTAATTTGTGACACGGTTCATTGTCTTGATGAGGAGGATTTTTTCTTCTTCATATATGGGGCTGTTGTAGTGCGATTTCATTCTTCAATCGGTCTAATAATGCACAATAATAGTCGTTGTTGATTGTTTTTTCTATTTCCAAATAGTCAATGAACAATATAACCTGTGTTACAGAATACAGAGTCCATATCACGAATACATATAACAAGGATGTGAAACTCCTATGCCTGGCTATAAGCGCCCGTGTCTGAATTTACGGCTCCTATCTTGGCGGAGTCTAGTCCACGGTCGTTGCGTACTTTGTACTGCGCATCAGTTCGAACATCATACGATCATAACTATTCGAAAACACATGCGGTTGGTTATCTCGCTCGCACAAAGAAAAAGACAGCCTGTTGCGCTGTACGGAGTACGCAACGACCGAGAATTTAACCCTGCCCAGATAGGCGCCTTTTCTCCTGCTATCCTCTCCACTCGAGTTTCACATCCTTGTTATATGTATTCGTGGTCCATATCCTTGCCAGCGGATTGTAGCGTTTTTTCCCGCTTGGATTTTGAACTCACATGGCACCGATTTTCCGCAGAGCTTTCGCATTTTCAGATATTCGTGAATAATACAGTCATTCAAAATATTTTGTGGATTTTTTTTAAGTTTTTTGACGTAACCGCGTCTATGGGACGTCCACTGCGTTGTGCATAATCTGTTTCTATATGACCACCTTCAAATTTACTAAATTAATACTTTATTATATGATTCTGCTCGTGCAGATTCCTGATAACACTTATTAAGCCATTGTTTCATTTACACAGTATTTTTTTCCACAAAAAAGCAGTGAAAAAATGTCTTTTCATCATAACAAAAGTTGCTTCAAACAAAACACTATGTGTCACAAACTAATGATACGACAGCTGCCAAATTATTCCACGTATATTTCGAAGGTTGATAGTTACTGATTATATGGATTTATATCTATAGGCTCCATCTATAGAACAGGTCAAAGACTTATCTAGTGATATAGTTAAAGGATTACACCCTAAATAAATTTTGTTTTTGGTTTTTTTTTTAAATATGTTTTGAGTATGGAATTTGTACTAACCTTTACTACTTGAAAGTCCAATATGAAATGCAATGACGATGCTATTTCTATAGTGAAACGGCCGTCATTGCATTTTATATTTTGAGAATAAATAGTAAAAGTTTAATTCAACCTTTTAGTTGTTTACCGTTCTTAATTTTGAGTATTCAGCAATGAAAATATTTAATTACAAATATTATTTATTAAATTTAGAATAGTTTGGATTATATATGTTTGGATAGATGTTCCGGTTAATTTAAAAAGAAAAACAAAACAACGTAGTTATTAATAACAATAAAAAAATGCTTATCTCTTGTTGACCATCAGAAAGTTTTTCTTCCTTGGCAACGCTATTTAATATACAAACTTCTTCCTATCTAGCAGTTCTTAACAAAATTCCCAGTGGCGGCTCCAGCGGGTAGGCCGGGTAGGCCCGGGCCTACCCTAAATTTTCAAAAATATATATGGCAAATTACGTATTTAAATACGAGCATATATATATATATATAGTGCCTACCCTAAAAATAAATCCTGGAGCCGCCCCTGAAAATTCCCTTCAATGATTGTGTTCTGGTTAACAATGGAGCAGTAACAGGCATTCAAGTTCTGATTCCGAAATTCCTTAATCTGTTTCTAACCGTATTGACAGATATTTTAACATTACGGACTCCAGATAGAACATTTTGCAGTTGCCTGGCTGTAACATGACGAGTTCGCAACGTATAAATTCTTAAATAACGCTCATCTGCAGGACTAGTACACCTGGGAAGTATTCTATTATAACTTCCAGTCTTTCTAAACCTTCTTAAGACTCTAGATATGCTGGTTTAGTTGATTGCAATGACTTCAGCAATCGTCCATTTCCAACTAAAACCACGATTTAAGCTGCTTGTTCTGGGTTTAAATTACTTATTTTTACCCAAAATATTTGTAGATACTTCTAAACGAACAATGATACAAACGTACTGTACGCAAGAATTGTAAATAATACAAATAGGAATTATCAAAATTTATTCTTTTTTGTTTTTCAACAAAAAGCCGATTTAAACTGTGAATACTTTGAGCTTTTATACATTCAAAGGATACTATACACTCAAATTAAAATATTTTGAAAAATGTTATATTTTATTTTACACCATAATTTAATTTTTAAAATTATGCCATACTTTTTGTGACGCGTGTAGATATAAAACTGTTCTGAAGCCTTCGTTGGGATGTGATGTACATAAATTTTTTTTTAACATTCCTATTTGGACTAGCCCTAAAAAATCCTGGTGATATTAGTAAAGATGAGAAATGTTATCAAAGAATAAAAAAAAATGAAAAAAGGTACTAAAAACTAAAGAACATCAGTTAGACATTTACCAAGAATATTTTACCAGAACAACAACTAAACAACTCATGTACTTGTTGTGGATCAAGGGTCAGCTTCTTCATGGATCGTGGTATTTGAATAAGAACTATACTTATGATGAATTTAACATTACTTTATTTGTGTTCGTTTAGTTTAGTAATCAAAACATTATTGAACTTGACGTCATAGTCTGGTCTTAATTTATGACAAATAATGTTTTGTCATACCTAACCACCTAATTTTAATATTGTATCCCATATTTTCGAAAAATCCTTTCTTAGAACTCCTTTGAACCAACGTATGTATAGATGATACTGTCTTTTTTATAAATTTATTGTACTAACCTCTTACTTTGTGGTAGTCCATCTTACTGAGAATAATAAAATACTATTCGTTTTAACAAAGCTTCCACTATTTATTCATGTATGATGATATGGTAAACAAATTAAGCACTTATTCTGACAAACTGTTAACAATTAAATTTATTATTTTTTCTTAATATTTTTCATTTATTCTTAATATTTTAGCACGTCACTGATCCATTTAGAAAGAACGTCGCAGCGGCTGATGTGGGTTATTCTTTAAAATTACTTCTAAAATATCCCCAAAAGGTCTCAATTTACTTTTAGTAAAAGCGATGTAAGCAATACAAAAGCTTTTATGACAAAAAAATTTGATACGTCAATTATAGCCAAGAAGTTATGTCAGGAGTCGGAGAAAAAAAGGACTTACAAGTGGATTACATTTTAGGAAATTTAACGAAGCTTATTTTTCCTCTTGTTAAAAAATAAAAACATTTCAAAAAGTCCAAATAATATACTGCTACGGCAGATTGTTACGATTTGTTAAAAGACATCGAAATATTATTGTATAAAACGCTTCCCCACTTGAATTAATCCTTGCTTAATAGGATTATGGCAAGGAAATATCCTAAAAATAATCCAAATTAATGATATATGGATTTTATAATAAGCTGTATGCGCCTTTCTGGCTAGTATGTCGCCAAAGTATTATTACTTTTTATGTTTGTAATTGATTAAAATTAAC
Organism: Ophraella communa; assembly: GCA_035357415.1. Taxonomy (NCBI): domain Eukaryota; kingdom Metazoa; phylum Arthropoda; class Insecta; order Coleoptera; family Chrysomelidae; genus Ophraella; species Ophraella communa. The sequence continues at coordinate 7,042,551 of CM068989.1, read as the reverse complement.
AAAAAAATTGTACAGTAAACCATTTGCGCTATAAATTTTATTTTTATACTCTCTTATTAGTAAATTGTTAATTAACTACTATTTGGATACTAAGTAAATACATAAAAACAGATACTGACTCGTAATGACTAGCACGTAATAATAGTTATTTACTTAAATTTATTGTACTAACCCTTACTTTTTGGAAGTCCATCTTATTAAGAATAATAAAAAACTCTTCCTTTGAACACAACTTCCAAGTTTATTTGAAAAATTCTGTTTTAAATTATAATGACGGCCGTTTCGCTGAATAGCATCGTCAGATTGACATTTATGTTACATTTTGTCTGTTTCTAGCTAGGTACCTGATGTTGTTTAGGTAGTATTAAAGCTAGACCAAGTATGGAAGTAACAAGACATAACAATATTAAAGCCTACATGTTAATAGCAGATTAAACAGATTAAACAAATTTAATATTAATTAATTTTAACACCTTTAACTGTCGGCATCTTCTCCAACCATTGGTTTCTTTTTTCTTGTATACCAATTGTATTGTGTTCTTTACAGCCTGATGATGGTCGAATTGAGACCGAAACTAGTTGCAATATGTGTAATTTAAACGAATAAAAGTCTGTGGGTTTGACTTTGAGTTTCATTGGATCCGTCCTGTTTGGATTCAGCCACATTTGAGATGGATGACCTATCTGATTAACATATAAATAAAATGAGTTCATCAAATAGTGAAGATGAATTTAGTAGTACACCACCCAATATTATGCAGTTAGATGCGAACACTACTGAGAACCTATTACCAGAAAAATCTAGAGGAAGATATGAAAAGGTATGTCAGAAACTTAAGGATTGGCATACAACAAAACATGCTTGTAAAATTACTTTTTTACTTGCATGTAATAAACTTCTTACAACTTTCGTTATTTTATATACTATTACTCTTTTCGTACAGACAAATAATGAAAACATTGGGAACAATATCAGTTAAAAGAACTTGATATTCGGCAAAATTGTCTTTGTATGTAAAACAATTAAGCCGTATTGCTTTAGGGAAATAAATTAGGTTTTGCCTTTTACAATAGTAAATAGTCTTACTGAAGGCAATCGATTATTGTATACCAAAGCTGAAGAGCCTTTATTGTTATAGAACTGACCATAGTTGCTAATCTAGCCATTTGAGAGAAACAATTTCAGTAAACAAACGTCTGTAGCGAATCTGGAAAACAATGCTCCTATTGAAATGTATTTCAAAATCCACTAATTGGATGTTGTTTAATATGTGTAGCAATTTAGATGCAGTAATTACTTTATTTAATTTTATGTACATGAAACTGAAGCTAAAGTTACGTGTTAGAAAGCTGTTTAGATATTTTTACTTTAAAAATATATCTACAAAGAAAAAGTTTTATTAACAATAGTAATATGTCAATCTGAGGATGCTCGTTAGTACGGAAACAACTGTCATTGCATTTAAAAATCTATTTTTTTAATTAAAAGTTGAAAGTTTAATTCAAACGTTTAGTTATTCATTACTCTTAATGTTCATTTTTAATTTGAGGTTAGATTTAAATAAAAGAAAGGTTTTCAACAAAGCAAACGAGTAAAATCATCATAAACCCCAATGGAAGTTTCCCAATATTTTTCAAAGACTGTTTTCCACCGAATTAGCTTCTAAAATGACATTTCGGGATCCGAAAATGTAGAAACAATAAACAAAATAACAGATATGCGGGGAATGAAGTCATGCAAACATTTGGAAACTGGAAATCGAGTTTGCGGCCAACACGACCGAATAATGCCGGAACAGAAAGGAAGAGAACAAACTCAAATTGGAAATTGTTGCCTTCCACATTTTTTGAAGTCACTTGATTGCACGTAAAAAGGCAAGAATTTAATTAAGTTATTATGAGTTTTAAAAGGTAAAAAGTGGTATCTGAACAAACGGAAAAATATTCAATTTCCCACACGTTTTGTCTGTTAATTTAGGGTAGAAAATTTATTTTGATTTACCAAAGGGGAATTTAAAACATATATACAAGTCAATTATTATTTCTGTTCATTACTGACCAATTACTGTTAAAGTAAGCAAGCAAAAATATACAAAAAGTACATTAAAATAAAGATTAATTAACTTTAGAGGACTATTTTAATATTTGTTTTGATTATTTTTTCCGCCAAAATTTCACAATTTTATGTTTTATTTTTTTCAATGATAAAAGCACGAGTCGTTTTATTAGTATTGATAAAATCATGGAAATACTGTCAAAAAGTTAATAAAAATATTAAATATACAGGGTGGCGCACCGAAAACGAAACAGATGCATTTACTGGCAGATGATTCCTTTAAAAAAAACACTCGGACCCGTTGAGTTTGTTATCGAGGGGGACACAAAATTGGCATAAAATCACATTAACATTTGCAGCCCCCTAAGCGGTGGTGGCACCATCCCTAAAATCTTAAATGGAAAGGGGGGTTGAATGATCCATCATTTAAAAGGTCTTTCAACTCCCTTTACAATGATGTAAAATTCATGTAATTCAATTCAGTAGTTTTGGAGATTTATTGATTTAAAGTTTAAATACATCATCCTAAGAGGAGATCAATACATAGCAGCAAAGTTGTTAAAAAATAAAGAATAAACTGACCTGTCAGCCGAGTAAATGTTGAAAATGACCACCATTACTTTTCATGCAATAATAAAGATTTTGCTGAAAACGTTGCCGGACATTTTGCAATATTTGAGGAGTAATTTGATGGCACTCATTCACAATTCTTTGTCGCAAATCTTCTAAGGATGTTGGCTGAGTAGCATAGATTTTGCTTTTTAAGTAACCCCACAAAAATAAATCCAAAGGTGATAAATCTGGCGATCTTGGGGGCCATTCAACGGCACCTCTTCTACCAAACCATTGACCTGGAAAGGTCTGATCTAAATAATGCCGAACTCTTAATGCGTAATGTAGTGGGGCACCATCCTATTGGAACATCAACATATTCTCAACGTATCGACCATCATTCTGATTTTCAACTATATCTGTTAGTGCAGGATCTATGGCATTTTAAAGTAATTCCAAATACATTTCACCAGTCAAATTTCCAGGTAAGAAAAAAAGGACCAACCAAATGATCGCCAAAAATGCCAGCCCAAACCAAATTTTCTCTTAATATAATTCTGTAAATAGGTATAAAAGTAAATATTAATTAAAACTATAACTGTGTTTTTATAGTGCTCATGACAACTGACAAATATGTCAATACTATCTAGTGTACAAGTTAAATCAATAGGAGGGGTACCGTTAATAAAGTGGCACCTGTTAAAGAATAAGATAGATTTACAAAACTGTCATAAAAAAAAGAAATTCATTCAAAATATTTGCGAATTCTAATGCCAGCTTCCTTTAACTTTTTCCCTTGCCTCAGTTGCCCTCTTCTCTATACCGCGGAGTGGTTATACTCCCATTTACTTATCTTGCTAGTGTAGCCGTAGCAGTAACCTTTAGGAGATCTTATTTATAACATACAGATCAAAAAATTATGACTATTTTCTTTTAAAAAATAATGTAGCTATTAAATAATATTGTGTTCACTTCCTTTCTGATTACTAATGTTTTAATAAATAATATAGTTAGGCAACATAATATACACGCAATTTGAATTTAAATCTTTGGGCATTGTTGAGCCTTTACTTTTTATAACCTAACCGAACAGTCGACAGAATGGTTCAAAAAATAATCTTCTCAAATACCATTTTACAAGTTTAAGTTTTATATTTCAGATTTAAACTTTTATTTTAGGCAAAACGTCTGACACAAACTGAATTAGATCGAATTTTAATATTCCGTTTGTTCATTTTCGTAAAGAGAATAATATTATTCTTTAACGCAATATCAGGAAAGGAACAGTAAACAACTAAAAGGTTAAACTAACTTTTACTATTTATTTATAAAATACTTTAAATGTAATGACGACCGTTTCGCTATAGAACTAGCATCGTCAGATTGACGGCCGTCATTACATTTAAAGTATTTTACTAATAAATAGTGAAAGTTAATTCAACATTTTAGTTGTTAACTGTTCTTAATCAGATGAACTTTCACGTAGTTAGGGTATGTACAATAAATTTCATCAGGAAAAGAAATAATAATTCTAATATGTTTAACTATTGTGCAAAGGGTAAACATTTTTAGACAAAAATTCATGCTTTTTGTGTAAATATGTACTTACAGTTCAATACTGAGCCATTAAAATCAATAGGCCAGATGTACAAGGGAGTGCTATTGCTATATTTACAGACAATCAAGAGATTATAATAATATTAAATTTTAACATAACTGAGCGATAATTAAAAAATCACTGCGTGCCGAGCGAAGCGAGGTTCGCAGCACCAAATCAATCCAAACTAATTTAATTACTTACAATTCCTACGGACGACACTTTTCAGCTTGTTTTCGTATTTTTGTCACTTATAATTACACGAGAGCTTTTTTTTGTCGAAGTGAACTTGATATGTATTAATAAGAATTTTGTTGCCTGGCAATTTAATGAAAAAAACTGCTTCTGGAAAAATTACGAGTCCGTAGGACGAGTAATTTTGTCTGGCAGTTTTTTGAGTTGAATTACCTAATGGCAACAAAATTCGATTTATAAATGTCAAATTTACTTCGACAAGAAAAAGAGCTAGAGTGTAATTCGTTAAGACAATTTAATGAATATCTAATTCAATAAATTAAAAAATGAGATGTAAATTAGTGTAATATTTAATGTTGGGGGTTGTATGGAATAAACACTTTTACACTAAGACATTAAATTATATTTACAATGACTGGTTCAGAGTACAACACTTATTTACTATTAATTAAATTATATTTAATGCTGTATCAGCAACATAGTGAACTTGATAATGAATATCATACATTGAACCTTTCTTCTATATTTTGCAGTGTATTTATTTACTATTCTTGTTTATTCAACCTTCCTCGCATCACGATATGACCGTGAACGTGCCATACTATAAACAAACTACTGCAGTCTAAACTATCAATATTTCTAATAAACAATTCAAATTAAAAATACGAAATATACGGGGTGTTCACACCACATTAGTTTATTTAATTTAACGGAAAAGTACAATTGTTAAAAACACAATTATTAAAAAACTTTTCTGACAACGCCAGTTTGAGAAAAATTGACGTAACGTCATCAAAAATTTGTTTAAAATGCTGGTTGTCATGCTTTCAAAAGTTAGGTTTCGTTATTGTCGCTGGAAAAGTTAGGGCAAACTTTTTTCGCTTTCATAATGACAAAATCACGCGGCTTATGGGATTTTTTATACATGAATTAAATTGTCAATAAAAAAAGTTTTCGTCAGTTTTCGTGCCTATAACCTTTGATAAAAATTTCGTTACAAAGAAAATGGTGTTTTTCATTATTGACCACTTCTTTATTTAATTACCCTGTTTTCATTAATGCACTTCATCATAAATGATGTTTCAATTTCATACGTAACTATGTCCAATTATATCTCTGTTGTTATTACGAGTTGTAGTTGGGAGAAACGAATTTGCTCTGCTACACCAGTAGCAATCTGCATGTGCATTGCGGTTTGTTTTATTTTCGAGAGTTTGTGAACTGAAAATAACGGAGCTATCCAAATAAATGCAGGATATTCCTAATTAAAATCTCCTCCTTTGAAATATATACTTTTAACAGTTTAACAGTAAACAGTTGTAGCTAGCTTCTCGGTTTTGTGAAAATCATGCAGCAAAATTATCTGGACCGGAATTTTTTCCAGGCATCAACAACATCAAAGACGACAAATTTATGTACTACGACAACTAAAGTTGATATTTTCACCGCTACGGGATTGAAATTTATTTAGAGAGTTATTTAACGATGTTTTGACTGTGCCATGAAAACTGTTTATGTAAGAAGCTTGACTAAAGTTTATAAATATTATTTATAATAAAGATGTTTCTTGTTCAAGTTTTACCTTTTCAATCTTTTAAATAATTGTTGAGTATTCCTAGATAAAAATAATTTTATCCTCCAAAGACGCTCTTTTATCAAGCTAATTATTTTAAGATCCATCTATCAACAATATTTGTTGGTACTTTCAATTACCGATAAAATACGCTTTGTTTACTGACGATCTAATCAACTATAGCCATAGTAAAATCGCAGAATCAACCTGCGTTGAGGACATCGTCGGGCTTCAAGTCAGGTAGATCCCCTTCCTCTATTTCATGTGCTCCTAGGTATCTAGCCCTAGAATTTTGCAAGGCAGGGCATTCTGCGAGTATGTGTATTGAGGTTTCATCCTCTTCCTCACAGAATCTGCACTTTGCTTCATCTGCTAACCCTAGTTTCTTCATGTGGCTTCTTAACCGGCAATGCCCGGTTAATATTCCCGTTAAAATTCGGAGCCTCTTTTTACTGAGGTTGAGGCAGCTAAGAGATCTCTTCTGGTCATAGTTCCCCAGTAGTATCTTAGATTGCCTCAGTCCTTCCAGCTGATTCCAGTACTTGGATTTTTCTTTCTCCATTTCTTCCCTTAGTTTTCCTAAGATTACTCTACTGCTGATCCCACAAGATGGTTCTGGTCCCAAATGTGGGGTTTCAGCTCCTTTTTTGCCAGCTTATCTGCTGTTTCGTTCCCCTCTATTCCTATGTGTCCCGGGACCCATAGGAGGGTGACAGTGTTCTTCTGGCCCAGTTCATTTAGTTTGCCTAGGCATTCCCAAACCATCTTCGAACTGATTATATTTGAACTCAGTGCTTTGATGGCTGCTTGACTATCCGACATGATCACAATCTCTTGTCTGCGGTAGTTTCTTCCAATATTGAATTCCACACATCTTTCGATGGCGCGGACTTCTGCTTGAAAGATGTTCGGGTATGTGCCCAAGCTTTCTGAGTATTTGGCTCTCGGTCCAAAAACTCCTATCCCAGTTCCCTCGTCTAGCTTGGAACCGTCCGTATACCACTTTATGGTATTCTGATTTAAACTCTGTATGGTGTCTTCGTCCCATTCAGATTTATTACTCAACCTTGTGATGAATTTTCTCACAAAGTTGAATTTCTTTGGCATATCATCTTGGGGCATTTCCCAAGTTTGATCAAAATGAAGTGATCGGTGTTTTTCCCTACGTCAATACCTAATAGAAACATATATCAGTTCATCATCCGTCAGCCCCAACAACCCAGTCTATAAATTAATCCCAACAATATATACCGAATAATAAAATCATCCCTCAAAATCAATACACAACATAGACCTCACATCACCTTAACGTATATCTCTTTATCCTCAATGGAAAAAACGAGAAGCAATAATTGACATATCAATACAGAAACTCAGAAATCAAGAAGCTCTAAACAATTATCTTAAGAAAAACATTTAGCAAACGAATAAACCAACAGAAGTTCGACCAAATCATTTATACAGATGCTTTCAAAATCAGCAAAGGAGTAGGATGTGCGGTCACCTAATCTAACAAAACCCTTTATACAACTGCTCTTGAAGACACTTGTCGTATCTTTCCAATCCAAGAAATTAGGGAAGCCAACTTAAAACATTTTGAGCAGGAATGCAGATTCTGTCAGGCTGAGATGAAACGGTGGAGCATATCTTGTGTAACTGCCGAGAGCTCCAGAGAAGGATTAATTAATTTGGTCTGTATCAACTTGAGTCCAATGACTTCATGGAAGTGTCACCAACGACCCTGATGAGCTTCATTAGAGGCATAGGGCTGATAGAACAACTATAACCTAGGGGTGAGCCACAATAGATTTTTCAGGTCGCAGTGGAAGGGTCGAGAAACGACCACTCATATAGAACCTAACCTAACCTAACCTATATGATAAAGGTGAACCTTTTTTTAAATTCTTATAATAGACGAATGACTTACTGTAGCATCTATTAGAACTAAAATCTTCTTGATTAGGTGCATTTTGGTCACTAACCTATATGATAAAGGTGAAACTTTTTTTAAATTCTTATAATAGACGAATGACTTACTGTAGCATCTATTAGAACTAAAATCTTCTTGATTAGGTGCATTTTGATGTACCACGTGGATTTTTATTGTGAAATAACCCGGTTTCACCCAAACGATGAAATAGATTTGAAAAAGTTTTGTGCCTTTTGCTTGAATATAACAATTTATACCTTCTGGCTGCAGAGCGTCAGCAAAAATGTTTTTATCCATATACACAAATCATATTCCATATTTATTCATTTGTAAAATGATTGTAGCAAGTCATTTCAATCGAAAATATATTTGATATAAAAGATGGTATAAACTCGCAGAAAAAAATATTTATTAAAAAGAAATATAATTTACCGGCAACAATTATTTGACAGTCCCCTGACACTTCTCGTAATATTATTTGAAATTCTTTTTTGATATTCTGAACTGTTCAAATTTTGAATCACCCTGTATATTTCTAAGAATTTGTACAAGCAACCTCAATTATAATTTTTAAATAAAATTAAATTGATTGTATTTTTGTGCTTTTTTTGATAATTAAATAAAATGGTAATATTAGTAAATTTATTATAAATTAATTCAAAATTTGCACTATTAAAGACAATTTAAACAATTGATTGACAGCTTTATTAGTTTTCGAAATATATTCCAACTATTTATTTGATTGGCTTTTATTTTCCAACAATTGACAATGGATATTGCGTTTTCTTTTCAGGTTATCGGTGCTGCAATCTTTGCTCTTTGCCTCTGGCTAAGATTGGAGCCGGGCATCCAAGAATGGCTTCAGAAACTGGATTCTCTACAATTTTACAACGGAGTTTATGTACTTATAGTCGCTTCGCTGATCATCATGATTGTGTCCTTTATAGGATGTATTAGTGCCCTGCAGGAGAGTACCACGGCTATTTTACTGGTAAGTACACTTTTATTGTACATCTTTATTGCTATTGGTGTTGTGCCGATGTTACAATTGTGGATTTATTGCCGTGGAATGAATTTGATTTCTACTATTTGCAAGATGAAGTTAATATTATATATGCCCATTCTACAAAATAATGTATAAAAAATTCTAGTTATATAAAATGTTTATTTTTATACAAGATTGGGATAAAGTATGAAACCAAGCAAATATCTTTGAAACGAAATTCACACATACCAAATATGGAAGAAAAGTTTGTTGAAAAGTGTTTTTTGTATTAATACAGTATGCGACAAAACAAACGACCCGGAAAAACGAAAGCTTTATTAAACATGAAAAGTTAAATAACATTTCAAATAATGCAAATTTTAAGTTTTGCTTCTACACAAGGTGTGTTAAAAGTGCTCGTCTTTGCGTTCCAAGCAACACTTATAACGCTTAACAAGAATGATAAGCATGTTATTAAAAATAGACTGTTTCACGGAGTTCATCAATAATGGACTAGTTTAGTAGGATCATATTAATCAAAATGATAGCAATTAGTAAGTTTTAAACGTAGCGCCAACTAATAACCAATAATGAAGTGTGTTTAAAAGTCAACGTTGTCACATTTTAGCTACGTTCGTTTCAAGTATTCTCAAAGAACTGGCGGCACAAAACACCGTGTTCTGTGACTAACTGATTGTACCAGTTGACAAGATATATGACAGGAGAAAATCGTGTTTATCTGTAATAAACAAACAAGACCCCTATTCTTGACGGTGATAGAATAGAACAGCCAATAGAAAGTGTCTATTGAAAAATTTCAAAAAATTCAATGAAAATGCCAAAACGGTATTCTTGAAATTCGTTTTCTCACTGTACCGATAGAAGGGTTGCTCCCCGAGAGAACAATTACTTCTATTGGTTATTTTTGAAGGAACCGCTATAACACCAAGACAAGGTGTTAGGGATTTTTATTTTCGAACCAAAAATAGTATAGAAGTAATTTCTTTCACAAACCAAACACAACCAAACAACAAATTAAACTAACGAAAATGACAGAATATTTTGTTTAGTGTTTTACTCCTTATTTGATAAAGTGTCAAACAGAGAAAAAAAATATCGATATGTTTATCTCTTTTTAATGACAACAAATAAGAGAGAGATAAGCTTCTCGGTTAATATTAAAGCATATCGACAACATCGCAAATTTTTTACCAATCTTATTGAAACACGTCACTTACCACTTATGATGTATGCAACCATTAAATTTTAATTTCAAAAGAGGATTAATTTTTTAAAATTTTTATTTGTACAGTTGAACCACTAAAAACCTATTTTATAAGATGCAAATATAAAAAAAAATCACTAAACTAGTCCATTGCCGGTGGATTTTCTGTAAAAACGTAAACATCAAGAGTTGTGAGATAAGGTGAGTAAAATTTTCTCGAAACAGATCTAAGGATGCTGTCTTAGTATGACTAGTAGTAGTAGATCAATAAAAAATGGTTCTGACCTTTTATTCGGTAAGCCAAATCCGATCCTGACTTTCTGCAACATTAGTATACTTACTGGTATGTACAAAATAAATGATGGGATGTATAGTCATTCCAATATTAATTGCTAAAATTCATTTAAAAATGTCATATAGAGTGAGTTAGTTTACTAGGCTTTAAAGTAGAAAGAATGGCATGAAAAAACATATTGAAAGGGAAATCCATCTCTCAAATGTGGATGATGTAGATAATCGTAGTAATAAAACTCAAAGTCTATCCACAACGTTTAATAGTAAGGTTCACAAGTTAATGCGCAACATGTTTCGGTCTTCAGACCATCATCAGGCTATAAAGAAAACAATAGTATCAGGAAAGTCAAACATAGTAATAAAATGAGCGAGTGGTGTCTGTTATCAGATTACATTACATTATATTACCTCAAATATTAAAGTCAAACCATTTCAAATCTGACAAATAATTACAAAAAGAAATAAATTACAAGTTTAAAGCAAAAGTTAAATACATGGTTTTGTAATAAGTTAAAATATGGATTGTTTGAATGAACAAATTCAACCTAATGAAAATTATTTATTTCTAAATTTGAACTTTTAACAATTGTTTATGTATGTAATTAGGTTAGTTTTATACTTTTGACTTGATTTCAGATATTCTTCTTCTTTTTCAGTCTTAACACACGTTTTATTTCAGGATTTCTTACCATTTATTGATGTTTGTAACTATTTTCATCGATATGTGTAGATGGTGGCTTTTTGCTTCGATTTTATTTGTGAAATTGTTATATTGAACTCATCTCTTATATTTACCCCTTTCAATTTCCCTCTACATCCAAGTTTCCTTCTTGATTAGTTATTCATTTGGTAACCCTTCCGGATGTAGGTTGGCACTAAACTACTTCCTCTTTATGCTTTCTTTAACTATAATTGCCCTTCATACTTATACAGTTCTTCAAGTGCGTTGGTGCTGGTACAACTTTTCCAGTTCGGCTTTTTTGAAATGTACTTGATGTTATTTATCCTAATTTACATAGCATTATTGCTGAGATTGAGAGGACTAACAAGAACCTTCACTCACAGTTTAGGATTGATCTGTCTTCTTAATCAACAGGAGATTGAACCTCTACCAAGGATCTCTCCTTTTTTTGATTGTTTTTACAATTACTCCATTTTTTCTCTTCATATATGTGTTTCCTTCTTATTTCTCTTATTAATGTAACACTTGTTATTTGCATTTCCTTTTGGGATACAACATTCTTAGTATGAATATTGTCCCATTTTTCTATCCACCTTAATTCAATCAACACACCCATCATTCTTTATTTTATAACTTATGAATTTTTTTTATATAATAACTCTCTTATTCATCCATTATTCTTCATTTTTTCATGGATGTTTAAATTTTAAATTTTAATTATTTGCAATGCCTACATTCTGCACATACAGGTGAGTTTAGATTGGTTGTATAACATAATTATCTTGCTGTTTTGCCATATTTTAACTTATTACAAAACCATGTATTTAACTTTTGCTTTAAACTTGTAATTTATTTCTTTTTGTAATTATTTGTCAGATTTGAAATGGTTTGACTTTAATATTTGAGGTAATATAATGTAATGTAATCTGATAACAGACACCACTCGCTCATTTTATTACTATGTTTGACTTTCCTGATACTATTGTTTTCTTTATAGCCTGATGATGGTCTGAAGACCGAAACATGTTGCGCATTAACTTGTGAACCTTACTATTAAACGTTGTGGATAGACTTTGAGTTTTATTACTACGATTATGAAAAAACATAATTTGTCCGTTAAACATCCACTCTGTATCGTCGGAACCCAGCTCTCTCTCTCTAGTTGTACAGCGCGGAAACAAGTGGGGTATGCACGCGACTTGTTGACGGCTTTTATTGGTCCGCTGTATTCTGTTGCATGCAGGGGTCTCGGGGTGGTTTTTTGCTGCAGTTTTTTTATAGCTCATAAAGTAGGTGTCTAGTGCGGAGGCGGAGAGTCCATATTTTTATTTGGGGCTGTTAAGTATTAACAGATATAGATATAATATCTTTGTTTCGGTAATTCATTTTTAATAATTGGTTTACGTATTGTAATTCTTGCCCATATTAATTGATAACCTTAAATTAGTTACATATATTATGGCAGCGTTTTGGAGACCTTTTGAATCAGAAAATGGAAATCCAGATCAAAATTTAAATTCAGAAAATATGATATCGCCAACAGGTGAGGTTAGTAGCGAATTTTGCAATAAAGATTTACACTTTCAGTGTTTAAATATGTATCGGTGTTTGAAGAATGAAGATAAATAAAAATCAGATGCGATTATAATAAAGCGAATTAATACGTTAACTTAAATTTCTAGTTACACTATTTCTCGGGTTATTAAGCGCGGCGTGCAGGTGCGGAAAAACAAAATTTGCAAATATTGACGATGCTACAAAATATGTTATAAAGCGAACGGTTTATAATTTATATCAAGAAAATATTGTACCGACTTTAGAAATCGTTCAAGAGAAATTATGAGATTATCCTGATTATAATTATAAAAGCTTAGAAACTGTACGCGGTATACTATTAGAATGCGCTTTTAATTATAAGAAATTAGGTAAAAGAATAGTTATAATGGAATCGCGGCGTATTGTTGTACTACGTGAAGAGTATTTAGATAAAATAAGGAAGTATCGTGAATTAAAAAGGCATAAAGTATACCTAGATGAGACTTGGTTTGACACACATGATACTGTTCAGTATGGGTGGGTAGATTAGTCTCAAAAGTGTAGTTTAAATGCGCCATGCTCGAGAGGAAAGCGTATAATAATTCTTCACGCCGGAAGTGAAAACGGTTTTGTACCAAATGCGTTACTACTGTCTGCGAAAAATATTAAGCAATGTACAGCCGACTATCATGAGGATATGACTACAGATTTATATGAAAAATGATTTCAAGAGCAACTTCTTCCTAACATTCCTCCAAATTCAGTAGTTATTAGGGACAATGCTTCCTATCATTCGCAGATTTTAAATAAAAATCCAAATTCTAGTTCAAAGAAGGCAGATATTTTAGAATTTATGAAAAATAGGAACATTAGTCCGGAAAAGTTAATAACAAAGAAAGAATTGGAGACAATGTTCCGACAAAGGAAAATTTGCTGCTAGGCGGTACCCTTTGTAGCAACTTATTTAGGTACTCAACAAAGCAGGTCCGTAGAACAAAAATATGTGAAGTACTGTTTACGCCATTACCCCATTATTAAACAATATATTCCTATCCTTCTCCCACTCACACTCCTATAAAGAAGTCAAAGCATGAGCGCCGTGCAACAACAGCTTCATGGAAATACATTGTTTGACAGTTAGAAAAAAAACTTGAGAACGCTTCTTGTCAACACGATTTTCCCGTCTCGGCATCATAGAAATTAGTAAAAAAAAATATTAGGAATTACTGAAAGAAGAAACCGTCGAAAACGAAAAAAAAAGAAACGAACTGCAATACGGAGGTTGAAGAGATCAGAAATTGAATAATATGCGATAAAATAAGTGCAATAAGGTCGCTGGTTCATATCCGGCTCTATGGACAAGAAAATAATTAAAATGCGGTAAAAATAAATAGCGATTGAGCAAAGTATAATGTTTAACCCAGCAGTAGGGACCCAGACAAGGGACTCACCTATGAACGATGTTTTTCTCCTGCTTAAAATTGGGAACCGCCGTTAATGATCCTCTTGCAAGTACTGACTATTATTTTAACAGTCACCTACGAATTCCCAACTTTTAGCCTCTCATTCATGAAACATCCTGTATAAAAAAGTAGTCCTATATAACTCAAAGCATTAAATTGAATTGATATAAAAAAATTATCAGCCAAACATTATTAACTACAAAAACCTATCACCCACATCAACTGACTAACAAGATACTGAAAACCTCTGTTGGGAACCTGATTAAAACACAACGTTTTCGAAAGAACATTAACATACATTATACCATCAGTAGAATATCCGTGCACAATACCGTTGACAATAAACAAAAAAACCTTATTTTGAAAAGCTTGTGGACGGCAGGTCCCCGGAGTAAGAAATACACCGCAAAACATTCAATAGAAGCTGTCCTCGTTATGTTCGTATCATCAGTGGTTATTAACCAGGTTTCATGTTTTATTGTTTGTCACAAAATGTTCTTTTCGTCACATAACTCGCTCTGAATGGAAAGTAATGCTTTCACGGACATCAAAGGCGGCTTTAATGGACGTTTTTATGATTAGTTTTTATGGACTCGTAAAGGAGACAACAGGCTTTTTTTTCTTTTTTAATGACCTCGTATACGATAGTCACAGTCGATGTTCATTAATTAATAATACATTTTTATGACATTAAACTCATTTCGGCGTTAGAGGGTCTTTAATTGTTTAAATTCCGGCCATTGCATTTTGGAATAATACTTATACGAGAAATACTTTGGACCGGTATATAAAGCGTGTTAAAAAAATAAGCTAACTATACGTTTCACTGGAATAACCTCTTTTAGAGCTAATAGTATCTAGGCCTTAAATTTGTTTTTTAAATACCGTCCAATCTTAACAGCGGCTTTAATTCGAAACAATAGTAATTACCTAAAAAAAGGTAATGAAAAATAAAATAGTAGAAGAAGTAAAACAAAGATAAACCATATGTTTTCTCGTGAAGCTCTACTCCCTAAGTCAGAAATGAGGGCCCTGTATAGCCCTGACTTCTACTGTTGCAAGGATTGATTTTATTGTCAGCTTGATGAAGTAGAAACATAATAAATATTTTAAGGTTGAAAGGTATAATTACTTAAACATTTATAGAGAACTGTTAAAGAATCTAATGGCTATCCAATTCATTTGATAAATACATTAATTAATAAGAAATAACAGAAAGTGTCACTACAACTAATATTTCATAAACAAACTAAAGAAATTAAAAGTTATAAAATTATTACATATTGTGGAGGTATTTCCAATAAAATTTCAAAAATAATATCTTCAGCAACATCAGCATTAATATCATTTAAAACAAAATAATGTTGGTACAAAATTGTTAAATGTAAAAACAAAATTACCCAAATTAAAAAAATCTGGTGTTTACAAAATTAATTGTCCAAAATGTAATGTTGTATATATAGGTCGTACACAAAGAAATTTTGAGGTAAGATTTAATGAAAATTTAAGAGCATATAGATTATAACAATCAGATAAGTCAAATTATGCAATTATGCAACACCTACTTGAACATCCAACCTTACTCTTACACACCAATGACATTCAAATACTACACACTTGTAATAAAAAACAAAATTTAAATTTCATTGAAGATCTTGAAATAAAAAGACATCTAGCAGATCCACAATTTAAAGTTGTGAATGAATAAATAAATCTTGGAAGTTCTCCACTATTTGTGTTTGCTTTGAGTGAGTCTTCATTTTATACATAGATAAAACAAAATTGTAACACAAATATATTAAGTTATTGAAAAGATCAGTGTGTTATAGTTTTTTCCTGGTTTTTCTATATCATTGCATAGTTATACTAATCTTAGAGGGAAGTACCTCCAGGATAATCCCTTAGGGCTAATCTAGACTTTAATATTGCTATGTCTTATTACTTTCATACTTGGTCTAGCCTAATCAATATCAGGTACCTAGCTACAAACAAACAAAGTGTAACTTCAATATGTCAATCTGACGATGCTAATTCCATCGAAACGACTGTCATTGAGTTTAAAAAAGCAATTTTTAAATAAATAGTGGAAGTTTTGTTAAAACGAAGAGTTTTTCATTATTCTTAGTTTTTGAAACAACTTGGTCCAAATCTTTAATTTTAAATGATATCGACACGATTAAAAAGTTAATTATGACATGAAACTTCTTATCATTTTATTATTGGCTCCGAGCTGAGTGTAATTGGCCATAAAAATTTGTCAAAGGGTTTTGATACGTATCAAGTTTAATTGCCTCCTTATTTAATTCCCCGTAACTTAAAATTTAAGCTTCTTACTGCCCCTTAAAAACCAAATATTTAGTATTCGGATTTGATTAACCTTCATCAAAATTATTTTGAAAGCTGAAAGTAATTTCGAGAGCTTTAAAAACAACACGAAGTATAATGAAAGTGAAAAAAGATCAAATGAAACGAGGCAGAAAGAAAAAACTAATTTAGAAACCTGTCAACCTTTTGACTAATGATTTTGAAACTTTTTGATAAACTTACTTCGCAACTTTTCAATAGACCGTTGTTCCTTCGTCCGAGAGATTTGTGTTTCGATCGATTTCATCTGAGAACTTTATATTCTTTGCCAAGTTTTCACCATAACCTCAATCTTTAGTCAGATTACTTGTTCGTATAATACCCTTTTGTATTTATTAACAACTATGTACTGCAAATATTCCAAATGTATTTATTTATAATTCTCACAATAATTAATACTTATTTGATAGTAAAAAAATATTTTCCTTAACATATATTACAATAATTAATTATTTACGTAACACTAGATTTGAACGCTTAGTATCTAAATTCTGGCAAGCTATTTTGGTCATATATTTACTTTGTTCAAGAAATATCTGTTTAATATATCAGATACGATGCTGTAAAATTGCTGATGTAATCCAGACACAAGATTTATCAGAGAAGAAATGGATTTCAGTTCTTACGTTCATTAATTTCAAAATAATAAAAAATATTTTCCAAACGTTGGCTACTAGACTGCTATTTTTCTCTGTCCAATATCTTCCGATATTAATTTGTAGACGTGCTCCAATTTTGTAACAAAATAGCAAAAATAAAGTGAACTTTAAATGCGAATTTTGATGAAGACGTTGTTTGTTAAATTAATGTACACAACAACAAAATTTATAAATGATGAGATAAGTTTAAATTAGATAGTGGTTCTAAACATTAACTCAAATCACGTAAACATAAATTAAAAAACTGGTTTACAGGATGGCAAGGAAGACAAGAAGTACTATTAATATTTCAGGAGTTGACAATGCTAATGCAAATAGCTAAAATCTGACAGCACCATAATAGTATATTATTCAACAAGCGTATAATGCTGGCTATTACACACGAAGATAAAATTGCAACACGAGCCGGAGGCGAGTATAACATCTGAGTGTGTAATAGCCATTATGCGCGTGTTGGATACTATACTTTATTCACAACTGTGTATATATAAAAAAATGCAGTTTCGGTTGTCAGCTGAAGTTGACGTCAATTACAATTATACTTTAAGACAGTGACATTAAAAATGCAACATATTAAATTGTTTGTGAGAGTGGAAGTTATAACAGCTTTCTTAGTGCAAAAAATATTAAGTGTACTTACCAATTGAAATTAAAAAAAAAAACTCGTTTTATATATTACAAAGGTACCTACCTAATTTCTTACCTAAAACAATCTGTTAAGTTCCATTTTAAACTGTATACATTGCACATAATAATTTTAATAAAATATATAATAATTATACAAAAAAAAAGAATTCTAAAACAAGATTTCTATGTGTCTCATTATATACATTATGATGCAAATGTATGAAATAAATTCATTATTTCAGAAACAGACAACTTTAAAAAAAATCTTAAAACACGTTCATTTTAATTTTAGACTGCTATAGATGTGTTGGACATTACGTCATTAGTGATGGCGTAATGACGTCATTGACTATTCATTTAAATACAAACCGAGCTCACGTGACAGCTCATTTGAAAGGTCTCCTTATTGCCTTTGCAACAATGTAATCATTTGAATATTTATTTCTACAGGGTTAACCAAAACTGTTGGTTTATTAATACAATTAATTTAGAATAAATGTTTACTTAAATACATTTAAATTACAGCAAATGTTCAAATTGCCGACCTTCAGCAATGATACAATGAGAAAGGCGAGCAGTAAATTCTTTTCTAATGTTTTCGAGGACTTCAGGTGTTATTTGTGCAATTTCCGTTCGGATTCGCTCCTTCAACTCTTCTACATTATTCGGTTGATTTTGATATACTTTGCTCTTTAAATATCCCCACAAAAATATTCTAACGGAGTCAAATCTGGAGACCTTGGTGGTCATTCGATAGGCCCTCTTCTACCTATCCACCTTCCTGGGAAAACGTTATTAAGGTAATTTCGTACCTTAACGCCATAGTGTGGGAGAGCCCCATCCTGTTGGTACCATAAATCATTTCTATTTGGAAATAGCTGATTAAGCTGTGGCAAGAGATAATTTTGAAGAAATTCCAAATAACTAGCAACAGTTAGGTTTTCCTCAAAAAAATTTGATTTTTATAAAGCCGGCCCTAACATTCACCTTCTCGGGATATTATGTCCTATACTCTTCCATCCAATGTGGATTTTCACTTGCCCAATATCGACATGGCTGGCGATTTACGTGACCGTTCAGCATAAAAGACACTTCATCTGAAAAAGTACCTTGTGTATGAAACCCGGATCTCTGTTACATTGTTCCATAACGATTTCGCAGAATTCGATTCTTCTATCAAAGTCATCTTCTTATAGCTCCTGGACTAGATGTACTTTGTATGGATGCCACTTCTCCTTTTGTAGCACTCTTACAACAGTTGATTGGTGGACATTATTATCTAGTGCGACCTGCCTAGAACTGGTATGAGGATTTTCTTGAAACGCTAGTACAACGTCCAGGTTTTTGGCTTCAGAAATTAATGTTCTACCACTTCTGGCCCGTTTCTCAAAATTTTTTTTCAATTTTACTTACTGTTTTGAGTAATTGGATCGCGATTGGGGTATTTATCATTAACGAGGAACTTCTGCTTGAGTCCTCACTCTATCTCCATAACCAATCATGGTTAAAATCTCGATTAGTTCTGTTTCTGTTAGTTTCATTTTTGCAAATGCTGTTATTAATGTCGGCAAAAACTCGAAGAATAAAAATTTGACGTCCATTATTTGACAGATTCACAGATCATTGACGAATAAAGACGAGCCAATAACTATATTTATTTAAATATTTTTGTAAAAATAATTCCAAGTACTTACTACAATAATTAATTTCAAATTATAATGTAGCATTATTTTTATCAATGAATTTTTTTCGGAACCAACAATAAACACTATTTTGTTTTGTTATAACCTTCGGCTCTGAACTATTGGGAAGTAATACTATTCCTTCAACTAAATCTTCATATGTGGGTTTAAATTGGGATAATAACAAAGCTATTAATTTTACTATGTCAATTCAATGTTCATTAAATGTTGGGTTATTGGGAGACGTAAATGTTTTATATAATAATGTTTGTACCACCATATGGGATGTAGCGCAACATAACAACCTAGTTACAGTAAAATATTTTAATAACATAAACTCACGAAGACATAATAGTTGGTTTGATGCTGACTGCCTAAGATGTAAAAAACAAACAAGAAAGTCTTTGAAAATATGTAAACAGCAAGGATTTTGGAACCATATAAAGCAGCTTATATCTTTAATAAAAAGGAATATAAAACAATAATTTTCAACAAGAAAAAGAATATGAAAATAGTATTGTAAATGTTCTCTCCAACACGAAAAATCAATCGGAATTTTGGAAAACCATAAGGTTATTTAGACGTAAAAATAAAGTTTGTTCTATATCAATCACAGACTGGGAATCATTTTACGACAGTATAATTTCACATAAAATTGTGAGTGATATATGCTTTTTCGGTGTTGGAAATGAATTTCTGGATTCCCACATATCTCTTCATGAACTTGACCAATCACTGCAATTGTGTAAAGATGGAAAATCGCCCGGCAATGATGGCATTTCTTATGAGTTTTTAAAGCACTTACCACAAAATTGGCGCCTTTATATGTGTTATCTGTATAATAAGATTCTAGATTCCGAAACTATCCCTTTTGGTTGGCAAGAAACAATTCTTACGATGCTCCACAAAAAAGGCCCCTTGGAGGATCCCAATAATTATCGAGGCATATCACTTATAAATTGCTCTGCCAAAGTGTTTACGCTAATCCTATTGAATCGCTTATCTAATTGGTGTGAAAACAATATAATCCTTCCTGAAACACAGTTTGGCTTTCGAAAGAACAGAGGATGTTTAGATAATATCTTTATCTTAACCTCCATAGTGCAAATAACCCTTAGGCTCCCGCGCAGAAAAGTGTATGCTGTTTTTGTAGATTTTCGTAGAGCATTTGACAGTATAGATCATACTCTTCTTTGGATAAAACTGTATAAACTAGGAATCAGTTCGAAGTATATTAGAATACTTAAAAACTTATATAATGAAGCCACATTTTCGATTAGACATCAAAATTCGTACAGTAAAAAATATCCGATTTCTGAGGGAGTTCTTCAAGGAGAGTCACTCAGTCCATTGCTTTTCTCCATATTCATTTCCGATATTGAGGATCACTTTCGCTCAAGTGACATACAAGGAATAAATATTGATGGCAGGAATGATGTGTTAATGCTTCAATACGCAGATGACATAGTAATTCTGGGCGATTCTCCAGTTGATATAGAACGCAAACTGAGAAAACTTGAGAGTTACTGTTATATTAATAAACTTACTGTTAACACTGATAAAACAAAAGTGCTAATATTTTCAAAAGGTGGTCATTTACATAACTATAACCATAAGTTTTATTATAATAGATTTAGTTTGGAAACAGTAAGACAGTTTACATATCTAGGTGTTGATTTTTCTTCTACAGCTTTGTTCTGTACGATGGCCAAGAATGCCAGTTAAAGCCAATCGTGCTATAGGAGCAGTTATGGATATTATGTGCAGATCTAAAATGAACTCATGGGATTCCAGATATAAATTATTTAATTCTATAATATTATCTTCCCTTTGTTTTGGAATTGGTATATGGGGACTACGCTACACCGATGTTATTGAGCGCGTCCAGATCCAATTTTATAAAAAACTTTTAAATTTGTCACGCAATACTCCAGATCACATTGTACGTCTCGAAACATGTTCGCTCCATTTATCATTTATTGTTTTCAAACAAGCTTTAATATGGTTAAACAAACTCAAAATAATGGATACTTCGAGAATTTCTAAATTATGTTATATACGACTTAAACAATTAGCTACTGACAACACTAGATACAACTGGGTTGCCCAAATCAAAGACTGGTTTACTTTCGCCAAATGTGAAAATTTATGGAAAAACTATATAAATACATGTTCACAAAGGTTTGATCAAGTTATTCTAGATAAATTTGAAAAACATATTTACGAAATAGATGTCCTTAGAAAGACTACTTCTTCATATTCCCTTCTATATCCTTCTTTATCAGTTACCGAAACAGAGAATAATTATTTACGATTGCCTGCACCTATTTATTTAACGAGAATTATCGCACAAATCAGAACAACTAGTAACAAAACATTAAAATTTTCTTTCAAAGGAAATTTCCATCTAATTAATTGTACAGAAAACTGTTCAGTATGTAATATGTCCACACCAGAGTCGTTACAGCATGTTTTGTTCGAATGTCCCATTTACAGTCCCTTAAGAAAAAATAACTTTTTTAATACCGTAAAGGATACTGATGGTCTAGTACAATTCTTAAACATAAATAACAATAATCTATCTGAGTTATATATGCTAGCCCACAGTGTAATTAGTATTTTAAAATTAAGAGCTTTCGCATGTGGTGATTAACCCTTACAATGTGATATAATTTACAATGTGATACTAATTTTAAGCAATTTATGCACTGATCTCTTGTGAAAAGATGTATCTTAAACACAATAAATATATCTATCTATCTATCTATCTATCTATCTATCTATTTTGTTTTATTCCCAGTGGCGGTCCTTAGTGTATTTTAGTTCAGTGAATGAATATTTATTGTAATTCCATGTTACTTAACAAAGTTCATAATTTTGGTTAACCCTGTAGATTTAAATATTTAAATGATTACACTGTTGCTAAGGCGATAAGGAGACCTTTTAAATGAGCTGTCACGTGACCTCGGTTTGTATTTAAAAAAATCGTCGATGACGTCATTACACCATCACTAATGACGTAATGTCCAACACGTATATAGCAGTTGATGGCCATTCAAAAATTAAAATTGGCTTGTTTTAGGATTTTTTTTAAAGTCGTCTGTTTCTGTAATAATGAATTTATTCCATACATTTGCATCATACTGTATGTACTGTTTTTGTGATTTTGACCTGTATCTTTTTAGTTTAGTCTAATGATGGTAAAATAATTTTGATTAAAATACATGTAAACATTGTGGTCTAAATTTCTGTTTTATTAATGAATAAAAACATTAAAATTTAAAATATATCACCCTTATTCAAGACAATAACGTATAATGAATATTAGACACATATAAACTTACTGCACTACATTTGTTACTAGCATTTAAAATGTCCCGATTGGAACATAAATCTTAATATTGGTTACTTTACGTTGACCAATTTATAGTTAAGGTTCCAATTAGGCAATAACAAATGTTCGGACGTTTATTAACAGGATGTAAAATAAATCACTTAAAATCCCTTTACAAATAGTTGGTAAACTACTTTTAATGACTATTAATTAAAAAAGTTAAAAGCCTTCTTAATTAAGTTGTCGGAAAAAAAATGATAATTTTATTTACCGGCCAATAAGATAATAAAAATTAATTTATTAAGATTAAGACGTTTCTGTCGGAGTAATATCTCATCTGCCAGACGAAAAATATCGCAAATTGTTCGAGACTTCTTATCTCGACAAAAGAACAGCGAAAGAGAACGCTCCGAAATGTAAGAAAACTTTGTACCGACCGGATAGAGCAAACAAGACAAACATCCAAACTGGCGTCGCCTGACTGTTCACTTTATGTGAAATGTGATTGTTCGCGAGAGTAATAGACCGAACAAAATAATGTATTTTGGTTATTTTTTTATGTGGGAAATCAGACGTGCAGACGCATACTAAATAATTTAATAACGGTTTGTGTTTTTCCTGTTGTATTATACAAAGGACGTCAAATAGAAAATAGGATTTTGTATAAAAAAGGTAGTTTTATAGAGCGAATTTCCTATAGTCTAGGAGCAACGAAGGTGTCCCTGGTTATCTTTGAAAAACTTAAAAGACGTATTTTTGTTTCAGTAATTCAGTAATTCAGTAATTCAGTAATTCAGTAATTCAGTAATTCAGTAATTCAGTAATTCAGTAATACAGTAATTCAGTAATTCAGTCATCCAGTCATTCAGTCATCCAGTCATTCAGTCATTCAGACATTCAGTCATTCAGTCATTCAGTCATTCAGTAATTCAGTAATTCAGTAATTCAGTAATTCAGTAATTCAGTAATTCAGTAATTCAGCATTCAGTAATTCAGTAATTCAGTAATTCAGTAATTCAGTAATTCAGTAATTCAGTAATTCAGTAATTCAGTAATTCAGTAATTCAGTAATTCAGTAATTCAGTAATTCAGTAATTCAGTAATTCAGTCATTCAGTCAGTCAGTCATTCACTCATTCAGTAATTCAGTAATTCACTCATTCAGTCATTCAGTCAGTCAGTCATTCACTCATTCAGTAATTCAGTAATTCAGTCATGCAGTCATTCAGTCAGTCAGTCATTCACTCATTCAGTAATTCAGTAATTCAGTCATCCAGTCATTCAGTCAGTCAGTCATTCACTCATTCAGTAATACAGTAATACAGTAATTCAGTAATTCAGTAATTCGGTAATTAAGTAATTCAGTAATTCAGTAATTCAGTAATTCAGTAATTCAGTAATTAAGTAATTAAGTAATTCAGTAATTCAGTAATTCAGTAATTCAGTAATTCAGTAATTCAGTAATTCAGTAATTCAGTAATTCAGTAATTCAGTAATTCAGTCATCCAGTAATTCAGTCATCCAGTCATTCAGCATTCAGTCATTCAGTCATTCAGTAATTCAGTCATGCAGTCATTCAGTCATTCAGTCATTCAGTCATTCAGTCATTCAGTCATTCAGTCATTCAGTCATTCAGTCATTCAGTCATTCAGTCATTCAGTCATTCAGTCATTCAGTCATTCAGTCATTCAGTTATTCAGTCATTGAGTCATTGAGTCATTGAGTCATTGAGTCATTGAGTCATTGAGTCATTCAGTCATTCAGTCATTCAGTCATTCAGTCATTCAGTCATTCAGTCATTCAGTCATTCAGTCATTCAGTCATTCAGTCATTCAGTCATTCAGTCATTCAGTCATTCAGTCATTCAGTCATTCAGTCATTCAGTCATTCAGTCATTCAGTCATTCAGTCATTCAGTCATTCAGTCATTCAGTCATTCAGTCATTCAGTCATTCAGTCATTCAGTCATTCAGTCATTCAGTCATTCAGTCATTCAGTCATTCAGTCATTCAGTCATTCAGTCATTCAGTCATTCAGTCATTCAGTCATTCAGTCATTCAGTCATTCAGTCATTCAGTCATTCAGTCATTCAGTCATTCAGTCATTCAGTCATTCAGTCATTCAGTCATTCAGTCATTCAGTCATTCAGTCATTCAGTCATTCAGTCATTCACTCTGTTACTGAATGTCATATTATTTGTGTTATGCATTAATTATTTTGTATCATATATGACTGTACCTTGGACAACAAAGAGAAAAATATCAATAAGGTATATGACTGTGGATGTTTTGAAAAAGATATGCCAGAAAAGAAAAATCCTTCAAATCATTCACTTAAGATAAAAGGTGAAAAAACTTGGTCTAACACATCCAAGACCAAGGAACATCTGAAAATACCAAATCATGGGGCTGAAAGTACGTCATCGACACATATTACAAAACAAAGTACCATCAGACGAAAGCAGTTCGAAATTGAGATAGAAAAAGTAAGAAAACTAGCGGAAGTGGCATTGACAAAGGCGGAATTAGAAGAACAATTGCAATCATACAGATGAGGTTCTTTTATCGACAAAAAATATGAACTTGATGAAGATATTCAAATTGTTAATTCTAAGTCTTCATTCGTGCAAGAGTGGGTGAACTCGTTACAGGAACCATCTGAGACAAAATTAGACCAAACAATCAATCGGTTAGATCGTAATTCCAATAAACACCCAGTGGAAGAGTTGAAATTAAATCAGTTCACGGCTAGGCAATTTTTCAACAAAGATCTTCCAATTTTTAATGGGGAACCTGGAGAATGGATGAACTTTATAACGCAGTACAATGAATCAACTAAAATTTGTGGTTTCTCTAATGCAGAAAATATCATAAGGCTACAAAGAAGTTTTACTTTTCAGTTTTACCCAAGAACTTGGCAGAATAATTGATACTCTAGAAAAGAGATTTGGCAGATCGAAAAAAATTATTCAAGATTTGATCGATACTGCAGTTAAGATGCCTAATATAAAAGGAGAAAGATTAGAAAACATCCTGCGCTGGTATTTCACCGATTTCTTCATGTGCATTTTCTTTCCTTTCACCATCACCTTCAACTTCCTCGCCTTGCTGCGTCCCTTCACCAGTAATCCCACTGTCTTTTCTTCGGAAACTTCGCCAACTGCTCTTCCTAGCATTTTCCACGAAGCTCATCACTCTATCCACTGCAGACTTCCCCTTCACAAACCCATGCTGGTTTCCCCTAAAGCCCCCATTTCTTTCCACTTCCTCCTCAATTCTTGTTTTTATTATCCCCTCCAAAACTTTACTTATCCCGCACAGCAGACTGATGGGCCTGTAGTTCCCTGTCCACTTCCCCTCTATACCCGCCTTCATCACCACTACCACTCTGGCTGACTTTCCTCGTTTCCGGAAAGGGAAGTAGTAAAAACTGAAATATTTGAGAGACATTTTATAACAAATTTAAAAAAAAAATTGAAAAGTGAACACAAAAATAAAATTTGAAGCAACTTCCATAATAAAAAACTAAATTGCTTGAATGTAAATACTTAAAATGGTGTTTTTTAACTTCTATATAAGAATATAAATTATTTTCGTATCTTTGTTTGACGTTTTGAAGCATTTGACATGCGGTAATAATAGTTTACGAAGTTCTTCTAAATTAATGTGTAATAAAAATTACACATTACTGGCTATGTAAACTAACGTTTTCATTCGTCTACTTTGGCACATATACAGGCTGCTGTCCCATATCGACCTTCACCTAGAACCTTATGGGAAACAAATAATAGTAAATGGATGGAATACTTCTGAATTCAACTAAAATATTTTAAAATTACTAGCACCTCTGGATATACAGGAAATTGACCACAACTCCACTATTTTAAATAGAATACTACTTTTTTTGTTTTTTTTTGTTATGACGATTAAATTTAAGGGTCACTTTATGTAAGGTACCAGGTACCTAAAATTTACAGTTTTAGAGAAATTTAAGTTTTTTCTTAAAACATTCCAAAAAGATGCATATTAAAATGTTAATAATTTCAATAAATTAATTAATAAAATTTAAAAATTATAACTTCATTTTGCACCTAAAGGCCTAAATTATAACTTATAGTGTTTAAATGAGACTTTAATTATACAGGGTGGTCACAACATTCAGTTAAATTTTAAATTGAGAAAACGACTTTTTTTTAATTGCAACTTCATCGATTATATTTTTATTTGATTTCTCATAAAAAAATAAAGTAGGTAAGTTTGTATTTACTTTTCTATAGGTATCAATTTATATGCGTTTGTAAGATATGGCGGAAATTTAAAATGAAATACTTTCTTTGTAATTTTTAATAAATATTTAATACTTAAATACTAAACACAACTAAATAAAGATAACTTTCATTATTTTTCTAAATCGAACAGAGTGCTTTGGACCTTTTTGTGTTTTATCCAAAAAAAATTTGTCTTAATGATTTGATTTTGGTTTAGCGGCGCACTTCAACCTGTTACTTTTGAGTATTAAATTTTCAGGAACCTTAAGCAACAAAACGATTTTTAAAGCCTTAAACATTTTAATAATAAACAGAATTAACAGAGGGAATTGTTATAAATTGTGTGAGGGATACTAACAGATATTAAAAACAAATGAAAAGAAAAATTACATAAAAAAGATTGATATATAATTTTAAGGTTAAGTAATTTATTTTAATTTTTTCACACCTTAAAAAAAATATTTTGCTTTAATTATCATTTGTTAACTATAAGCATGTATCTATATGCACTACAATGTCTTAAAAAGTTTACAATAATATGAGAATACAATAAATATCTTCGATGGTTAAGGCCAAAGTTTCTTTGGATAAAAAATGGCGGACAGTAGTTTCAAATAATGTGGCGTAATGTTTTAGTAAATAACTTTTACTAAGAACAATAAATAACTGAACAGTTAAACTAAACTTCCACTATTTATTTGAAAAATTCGCTTTAAAATTCAATTACAGCTGTTTCGCTACAACTAGCATTGTCAGATTTTTCGAAAAAATAGTGGAAGTTTAGTTTAACTGTTCAGTTATTTATTGTTCTTAGTAAGATGAACTTCCAAAAAGTAGAGGTTAAAACAATCAATTTTTAAATAACTTTTAGTTTATTCCTTTGAAATTAATAGTTATTTATAGCACTAGTGTGTTATGTTAAAACTAAGTCACTAAAGAATAATACACGAGTGGTAAATAATGTTTAATCTATATACCTTTAAGGTTGTTGAGGAAATATTAGGTGTAGTAATATTTTATTTCTTTCATATTAGTTTATTTAGGTTTTTGTTAATTTAAATGTATTCATTATTACACCAGCTATTAATTTCACTTAAAACGTTCTTGAAAGAATTGAGGACCATTTTATTTCTTGGTGTTTGCAATACTGCATCAGTAAAGTTCCAAACTTTTAATAACGAATCAATATTACGGAAATAAAAAAAATTAAACGGGTTTGAAAAGTTTAAGCTGTAGGTACGCGTATTTAAACTATAAATTTAAACTTTAACCCATGTGCACGTTCCAGTAATCTGATCATAAATTTTCAAACAATTCGATCACGTTCTATTATATTATTTTATGAAATAAAGCTTAATAATTGAGTTTATTGGATTTATTTTTACCTTTATATTAGTTTGAAAGGATTGTAAGTTTTAAAAACTTCGCAGTAATAGTATATTAAGTATGGAAAACAGTAAGTGTTTGATACCGATCGAAGACAATTGTTTATTGTCTGAGATCGGTTATCCTCAACGTTCGACATGCTTATAACGTTTTTTGCGATAATACTAGTAATACTACTAATGTATGCGATTCTGCAGGAGTTTCTGTTAGAAGTGAAACCACAGCCCAAACAAGTGGGATTTCATTAAATAATTTAACAAATTGTACCATAAGTTTCAATATTAATAAACAATTCGTTAGTGTTCTTTATTCGTTCTAAAAATAAATTAAAATTAAGAGTTTTTTATTTTTGTAATCATTTTTACGCTTTCACATAAGTTTTTTTATAGCCTGATAATGGCCGAAACTAATACAACATTCAGGATTTTGATAAGATGCGCCTAAAATTACATTCCAAGAAAAATATACTTTTTTTATTATTTGTTGAAATGAAACGGTTTTAACCTACGCCTTTCAAAAAATATAACCCCGTTTTATTACAGTTCCTAGGGTATAGAGAAAATCTACTTGTAACACCGTATTTACCCAATTTGTTTCTGCTTAGTGCTCGGTTTCTATTCTGGTATATTTTTTGTGGAGTAAATCCATCGCGGATGTTTGAATAAATGTATTCCAACATATATATACACTCAAAAATAAAACGAGTAAGGCGTTACCAGTGAAAAGATGAAGATGCTCAAGAAATCCTTTGTACGGGCGAATTGAATAGAATGAAACGGAACGAGAGTGCGAATAAAATAATAATGGTAAAAAAACTGCATATTGTTGGGGTCTTTTTAGAAAAAATTATGCCAGTTTTTTATTAAAATATTTTATAAGGACAATCACGAAAGAAACATTTCTACAAGGATCCCAAAAATGTTTTATCGGTCTTAAGACTTTAATAAGGCTAAGAATTTTTTACTTCGTCAATATTTTATTTATATCAAATTTTATTATGTCAAATATAATTCGAATATATACATTTTTCAGTATAATACACTCACCGACTAAAAATTCGATCCATTCAAAATATTGATTTATTTAAAAATGCTCTAACTTCCAAGCGCGGAGGCTGATTTCTTTGAATTTTTTGCAACTTGTAGATAAAAAACTATACTTTTAAGTTTATTATTCTAAGGTCTCAAAATAATTTCATTTTTCCCTCATCATCAGCCTCCGCGTTCGGAAGTCAGAACATTTTTAAATAAATCAATATTTAGAATGAATCAAATTTTAAGTTGGTGAGTGTATAACGTTTCAAAGGCTTCAATAACAACCAATTTCTGTTTTTTATACATAAAACTATTAAATTATTAAGTTGTAAAAAATAATTTAGAGCTAAATGGATTGTAGTAACCTTTACTTTGTGGAAGTCCATCTCACTAAGAACAGTAAACAACTAAACGGTTGAAGGAAACTTCCATCTTTTATTTACCTACTTTTTAAATAAAAGGTCCATCTTAGTAAGATGGACTTCCACAAAGTAAGGGTTAGTAACAAATTGTTGTTATGAAAATATTAAAATGAAACAACTAAATTAAATCTATTACTGACCGAAGCCAAAATGATTAATAGCCACCATTAATAATAATAATTGCTTCTAACAAATTGCACAGCGATAAATTTAATGATCCTGCTGGTTAAATAACAGCATCGCCATAATATCACATAACAGAGGTAACTATGAAATCAGATCTAAATGTTTACGTATAAATTAATTATCACAAATTACCCTACACTGGGTGTGTTTAGCTTTTATTACTCTACATCGCCAATAAATTATTGGCATCGCAACACAATTTTGCCCCATCGATTTAAAATTACCTGATAAGATTTAATCGATATTTCCCATTTGCATTTTCCTTCCTGTACACGATTTCTAGCGATTCTTTTAGTGGAATATTATCTGTTACTATAATAAAATTACTACACTTGTTAAGTTACTACGTAGTTAAGATGCGGTCTCAACAAACGTTTAAAAAAAAATAGGAGGACAGCTTTGACAATCGAGACACTATTACTTAACCAGATTTTATGAATTAATTAAAAGCTTACAGGAGGAATTACACAAAACTTACTCTACTGATTGATATAAGATTGTACTACGGACAAATAATAAGCCACATGTCTACAAGGAATGTACTATTTTAAAAAACAAGATGACAACAAGGCTACTGTCATCTTATCTATACCAATGGTTCGAAAACGAATGGTTATGGAAGTGCCTTTGTATGTAATAATTAAACATTCTCCTCTGGGTTTTTAAATAATACTTATATTGTGAGACACTCTTAGTTCACTTCAGGTGATTGAAAACAATTTCAAAAAAGATTTTGTATTCAAAAGAACTCATGCTTCATTTATGTGGCTTCAAGAACAGGGTAAGACAGTCAAAATTTATCTGGATATCTATGCAAGTGGGGATTCAATGGAACAAAATGGTAGCAGAAGCCACCAAGTAAGCAAGTAGGGAGTACGATTCCGAGATCAACAAAATCACTTGAAACATAAAATATTATAAAAATAAAGAAGAAAATGGATGTCAACAAACATAAAGAAATAAAGGTATCAATTGAAAGAAAAAATAACATTTAAAGAATTTGGCCAAAACGAACAAACCATACTGAAATGGCTAAGAATAGGTCATACAAGACTGACTTCCTGTTATATGCTAAGAGGACAAAAGGCAACCAGTATGCAAGAACTGTCGAATCCCAATTTATTTTTCCAAATATGAAATTAGCAGAGTGTAGTTATGCTTACCTGAAAATATAAAAAAAAGTTTAAATAAACATGCGGATGAAAATTTACGAATTACAGCTATAATTAATAGTAAAAGTTTGACATACGACTTATAAGATGATCATTCACAACTTTAATTTAGTATTTTAATAAAAACAGGTATTTTACAAAGTCTAAACTTGTGCACTAATTCTCATCCTAACCTCATATGTAGTCAAGGACTACTTATAAAATAAACAAATAGAAAAAAAACAATAAATTAAATAATAAATAATATAAAATAACCGCAGTAAACATATACACATAACCTAAAAGTCACTACCAAAGATAAATTAATACTACAGTTTAATGTTTCTATTTCTAGACGATAGGTGGATTTGATAAATGTTTGACCTTAAATGTCAACTAATTTTGAACATAATTAGTAATAATAGTTTTATAATTCAAATTTGAATTTTATTGGTAATTTTGCGTATTAATTGTAATTCTAATTGGGAGTTTATGGATGAAGCTTAATAGTTTATACAGTTATTTCAAGTTTGAACGTATAAAGTTGCAGCACCTGTCTTATATATAAGCAGCAATCTTAAACTATAATCTTAGGGGATCAAGTTACAGGACCTTCTTGTACCACTTCCAACAATTTCGTAATGGATTATTCAGCTTACCTTTCTTGCAGCAACACGCATGCACAATAAGATTCAGTAAAAGTTTTGATTCTAAAACATAAAGTTATTTCATGTTTAATATTTTTCCTTAATCATTTGATAAATTGTAAAATAAGCTTATATTTAATACTGTAGGTACCCAAACACATACTTTTATCCACCCGCCTTGATTATGTGACAAACGCTTGGTTAAGACAATAATTACACAACAGATACCTAATAGCGATGCAATAATAGAAATATTGCATATCTGTTGATGTTAAAATTCAAGAAATTAGCATTACCTGTCAAACTTCAAAGCGGTAGTGGGTTGAAGATGGAGCGTTCGCCTTGTAAGTGACAGGACGTGGTTCGATTCCCACGGCAGAAATTATTAATTACCTGCCAAATTAAATGTCAAAAAAAGTTTCTGGAAGTTAAAGTTAGAATCTAAAACAAAAATAATATAATTAAAACTATTAATTTAATTCACATGTGTAATAAACAATTGTGTAATTTAGGTAGTTAAATGTTTAAATGTAAGTTATAAGGTAGAGGTACTCACATTGTGACATGTAAACATTCTGTAGTTCTTCGATAACAGATATGTATTCAGGCGAAACCTCATAACCTGAGAAATACCTAAAAATATAAAAACTGTGTAAATAAATGCTATCAGAAAAAGGTAAAATCAGTGTATAAACTATAAATGTTACAGTGATAGACAGAGTAACCTTATTTCGTTATCCAAACTCAGATAATGAATACTTAAAAGACTATTTCAACAACAGTTGATAAAATTTAATGTGAGAAAATTTAGTTGGAGAAAATATTTGTAAATTAGTAATTTAAGTTTGTACATTAGTTATAAGTTAGTTAATCTTGGAAAATATCAAAGGATCTCACTTGAATAAGTACTTTCTAGTTAGCTAGTTGGTTACTATCTAGTTCATATTATAGATTAAAATAAAAAGCCTAATTCTCATTTTTTTGAGTTAAATTAGTATTTAAAAGTTATAATAGGACTGTCTTATGAGATTTATGCACAGATTGATATTAATTTTATGTTATTTGCTCAAATTTATATAAATTAAAGAAGATTGACATACCCAAAATTAGCACATTTCAAATCTCAATTTTATAAGGAAAAAATGAACAAAAAAATAGTTTAAATAACTTTTTCATGAATGTAAGAATGCAGATTGTCTTTATATTATCAAAGAAACAGTCAAATATGTAAAAAGACTTTATCATTTTATGTAAATTTGGGTTAAATTTTGATAATCGATCAATTGATTTCCAATTTTATGTCATTAATGTCATAATTAGGGAAAAGGTATAAAAAGGCCGTGCATTTTGTTTATCGTCGTCTTAGGTCTCTCTGATTCGCGCTGACTATGTTAATTGTCAATTGTAACTAATTGTAATTATGTAGAATTTTGTATCGAATAATTCCTTAATTATAATTGTATGTTTTATAGAGTAGTCAAATTGAGTTTTCTTGAATCCTACCCAAGATAAAGAGTCGGTTTTAAATTAAATAAAATTTTCACTAAGCTAGCAAATATTTATTAGGGCGTTCATTAATAAAAAAAATTAAATTATACAACGATTAATAATTCTCATTTTCCAAAAATACAATATAAAACCACTACATAAAAACAATAAATAAAAAATCAACAAAATCAAACCATCACAGTATTTTTCTAATAAATAGTGGAAGTTTTGTTCAATCGTTTAGTTTTTTAGTATATAAATTTTAATCAAAATATACATATAAATAATGAAATTTTTAATAAAGGAAACGTTGAAAATGTATCTTGAGTCACTGTACTTAAACTCATTGCTCTCATTGCTTTTAAATAGCATCTTCTAGAAATTTTTCTTATATTTTTTATTTTATAATAAACTACCAATAACAAAATTATACAAAAGTTACATTAACAAACTTATTATACGCACATTACACCAAGAAGACTTAGACAAAAAATAAGATAAAACTATTTGGTTTTCAGCATCAAATATCTACGACTATTCAATTGTTAGTCCAGTAAATCTGTTAAAGAAATAAAGAAGATTGAATAATTTCTATCAAATAGTAAATGCGCAGTTTTGCGTTGCCACAGAACATGAAAGCCACAAACTCGTAAGTCCTCCATAAATCACGATAAAATCTTTGTTAAGTATTTAATAAATTTTATTGCTTCGAATTTATTCACGTCATGTTGGTCACATAAATTTACATCTTTTTCTTTCATCCTACTTTTCGTGTGATATCTTAGGCAAATAACGAAATCATGAAAAAGTCCCTCCGGAGATTTTGATAAATATTCAAGCTTTCAGGTCTACTGGGTCCAATAAGGACGTTTTTTTTCTCAAAAAACAGCGTGAGTGTGCAGAAAATATTGTCTTTTGGTACAACGATACTATTCCTACCCTTCGATAAATTTGAATACAGTAAGGATGATATAAAAAAAACATATTATCAACTCTGCATTTAAAATATGAACCTCTGTATTCACCAATATACAGCTAGTAAAAAAGAAAAATTTTATTGTAGTTAAACAAAAATGTTTAAACATATTTTAATTAAATAAGATAAAATTTTATACAGCATCCAACAGGAAACAAAATTGTTGGACTTGAAGGTGTATTTAAATACCAGAGATAGGTAGATTACTGTGCAACCGGGGAATACTTATGAAAGCCTGATGCGGCTAGAGTTGAGTGAAGAACGTTGTATCATGAGAGAAGCTTTCCCGCAACGACAGAACAATACACTTTTGTCCTTCTACAACTTTTCGAACTTGGTCTTTTTTCCACCGGATCATTCGCCCTCCGGGCCACAGCTAATAAAATAATTCGGACATCAATTAGAAAATCCTCTTTAGATTCATTAGAATGCATGTAGTAGGATGACAAAGTTTTAAATTATCTAAAATAGTGTCAAAATCGTTTTTTTAAATAAAAAACTTAAATATATGAGAGGAAAGAACAGAGATTAGTTTTTAACTTTAAGCTGTAGGCTCAGTATCCTCAAAAGCTGAACGTTTGGGAAGGTATCATAGGAACTAATGTTGTAGATGAAAATTTGGCAGCCAAAAAATATTTAAGCTTGATTAGCCCTCAACTGGTAACATACGTCTGAGAGACGCAGCTAGTTACAAAATTTGCCACAGGTCGACTTAGCGCTGCAAGTTTAACCTCTCCTTCAATATATACCTTGGTTGTTTACCGACAACAAGTACTCAAGTTGTTTGAGATAAGTGCAATTTTTTTGTAATTTTTATAATAAATTTACTAAAAACCACTACGTCTGTGACATGCATGTTACATGTAATGTAAGTAATTTTAGGCGTTGAAGAACAGCCGAAAAGAGGGAAATACGGGATAGGCTTCCCAAAAGAAAAACTTGTAGGTACAGCTCATATGAAAAAAGAAGGCAAACCGTGTATAAGTGCATCAAGTGTGAAAACCCAGTTTGCCTAGAGTGTTCAAAAAAAGTTTGCAACGAATATGCACCAAGTGTAATTTAAAGTGTGTTGTGCCTTTTGTTTACCGATTAAATGTAACTTTTTATTGAAATTTAAAAAAAAAGTAAATTGTAAAAGAAGTGAGTTCACAGCCTCAAGTTATTTTTTTTTTCTATTTTAATTATTACTTATTATACCTATATATTTTAACTTTTATTACTTTGTTTTTACCTTCGATATTTGTAGTTTTTAACTTTTAGGTTTTATTTAATTTTTTTGATGTTTTTTAAAGAAATGAAACAAATGTATGACTAATATTTTATGAAGTATATTTTTACCTCTTTATATTTTTTATTATTAGGTTATTAGATTTTTGTATGTAAATAAAAAATAACCAATTTTCCTGGGTTGCATCTGTCAGACGTGTTTTACTCATAGCGCACTAATTTCAACTGTTTCCAGTTGAGGGTAAGAGACGAAGCTGTTCCTGAGTTGGCCAACTTATGTCTAAAAGCAATAGATCCAAACCTACCGGATAAAAATATCTGGTTCCAGCAGGACGGAGCAATATTCCATTATGCTTTAATTGTAAGAAATTACTTGAATGAATTAAGAATAATGAAAAACTCTTCGTTTTACGAAAACTTCCAATATTTATTTAAAAAATTGCTTTCTTAACTATAATGACAGCCGTTTCGCTAGACTTAGCATCGTCAGATTGACATATTGAAATTACATTTTGTTTATTTGTAGCTAGGTACCTGATGTTTATTAGGTAGTTATAAGGCTAGACCAAGTATGGAAGTAATAAGACATAACAATATTAAAGCCTAGATGTTATGAGCACTAAGGGATTATCCTGGATGTACTTCCCTCTAAGATCAGTATAACTGTGCAATGATATAGAAAAACCAGGAAAAAACTATATCATGCTGATCTTTACAATAACTTAATATATTTGTATTACAATTACGTCTTATCTATGTATAAAATGAAGACTCAATCAAAGCAAACATTTTAAAAGTGGAAAACTTCCCAGATTTATTTGTTCATTAACAACTTTAAATTGTGGATCTCCTAGATGTCTTTTTATTTCGAGTTCTTCAAGGAAATCTAAATTTTGTTTTTTATTACAGGTATGTAGTATTTGAATGTCATTGGTGTGTAAGAGTAAGGTTGGATGTGCAAGTAGGTGTTGCATAATTGCATAATTTGACTTATCTGATTGTTATAATCTATATGCTCTTAATATGGATAGTTTACTTTGTCTTAAATTTTCATTAAATCTTACCTCAAAATTTCTTTGTGTATGACCTATATATACAGCATTACATTTTGGACAAGTATTTTGTAAACACCAGATTTTTTTAATTTGGGTAATTTTGTTTTTACATTTAACAATTTTGTACCAACATTATTTTGTTTTAAATGATATTAATGCTGATGTTGCTCAAGTATTATTTTTGAAATTTTATTGGAAATACCTCCACAATATGTAATAATTTTATAACTTTTAATTTCTTTAGTTTGTTTATGAAATATTAGTTGTAGTGACACTTTCTGTTATTTCTTATTAATTAATGTATTTATCAAATGAATTGGATAGCCATTAGTGTGTAGTATTTGGATGTCATTGATGTGTAAGAGTGAGGTTGGATGTTCAAGTAGGTGTTTTGCATAATTTGACTTATCTGGTTGTTTTAATCTATATGCTCTTAAATGTTCGTTAAATTTTACTTCAAAATTTCTTTGTGTTTGACCTATATATACAGCATTACACTTTGGACAATTAATTTTGTAAACACCAGATTTTTTTAATTTAGGTAATTTTGTTTTTACATTTAACAATTTTGTACCAATATTATTTTGTGTTTTAAATTATATTAATGCTGATGTTGCCGAAGATATTATTTTTGAAATTTTATTGGAAATAGTTCCACAATATGTAATATTTTTATAACTTTTAATTTCTTTAGTTTGTTTAGGAAATATTAGGTTTAGTGACACTTTCTGTTCTTTCTTATTAATTAATTTATTTATCAAATGAATGGGGTAGCCATTAGATGAAGCTATTTATTTTATGATATCAATTTCTTTATCAAAGTTAATTTTGTTCATTGGAATTGAAAATGCCCTATGTATCATAATAAGATGGACTTCCAAAAAGTAAGGGTTAGTACAATCAATTTACTTGAATGAAATTTTCCCCAATAAATAGATTGTACTATCAAGTGGCCAGCTAGATCACCGGACATTACGACCTTGGATTTTTTTTTGTGGGTTTATCTCAAGAACAAAATATAACTAGCATTGCAGACCTCAAAGAAAGGATAACTACATAAATTTCACTCAAATTTTAAACCCAGTTCGGGACAAGTTTTATAGGAGACTGTGTTATTGCCATCAACAAGGTGAAGAATATATTGAGCATTTATTTTAATGTAAAAAATCAATTACGTCAAGTATTTTATGTATTTACTATCTTGAACAAAATTATAAATAATTTCAAAATTTCACCCGGTACAATTCATAAGTTCGTTAAGATCGTATTGTTAAGAAGATTTTAAAATCATGAAAATATACAGGGTGTTTCATTAAAAATATAGATCATGGATGAAGCCAGACTTGCGTGTATCACCCTATACATTTAAAATTATATTTAAAAAGCTCACATTTCAATTTTATAGTTGACCGGTCCCAGCGTTTTTTATAATCTTCTAAACTAACCCCACAAATAATTTTATTCCAAGTGGTTTCCACTCTGTATATCGCACCTCCGGTGCAATAACGTCACTTATGCAAATTTTTCCGAAATTGAGCTGAGTATGAAAAAAATCTCCTTAGGTACCCCTTTACATGGTGCGTTAATGTCACTTGTCTAGTTCGTATAGTTTTCGCTAGATGGCAGATGTGTCGTTATGGTTTAGGCGCGAATCGAGAGGCCTCCAGGAGAAACAACGTCTCATTGGTAGTTGCGCGCGGGCCCCCCGCACGAGTGGATGTGACTGGGAGCTACATCGGCACTAAGGTAATTGTGACATTTATATTTGTTAATCTTGGTGCAACAATGACTCAAGTGCAGTAGTGACATTATTTCTCTAGAATCGAAATGATTTCGATGTATGTTTAGGCGCGAATCGAGAGGCCTCCAGGAGAAACAACGACTCATTGGTAGTTGCGCGCGGGCCCCCCGCACGAGTGGATGTGACTGGGAGCTACATCGGCACTGTTGAAGAAGAAATGCCATGAGTCTACGAGCAACACAATTGTCATCGTCTACGACTTGCAAGCTGTTTTGCCGTGCCCTGTTGGAAATTCGTCTGCTTTTTTCTACAAGTCAAGGCTGAATTGTTACAATTTTACGGTAACAAACGCCAAAGACCAAGAAACAACTTGTTACTTTTGGCACAAAGGCTTGGGCAACCGAGGAGCGATAGAAATAGGATCATGCGTGTATGCGTACTTGGAGGAAGTTGCTCTCAAACATCCAGGCTGCGATATAATTATCTACTCAGACAATTGCTGCGGCCAGCAAAAAAACAGGTTCGTATTTGCGATGTACCACTACGCAGTCACAACGCTGAACATAAATTCCCTCCAACATAATTTTTTGATTCGAGGTCATACTCAGAATGAGGGGGATGTAGCCCATTCTGTTATAGAAAAAGCTATAACAAAAGCTAAAAGATCAGGTCCTATATATGTGCCTGAACAGTACGTATCCCTGATTCGCGGAGCAAAGAAGACTGGAAAATCATTCGTTGTTAAAGAAATGAACTACAACGATTTCATTGATCTGAAGGCTCTAGAGGATGAGATGAACTTTAACATGACAAAAAATATCGATGGAAGTACGATCAAAATAAGTGAAATCAAAAACATCAAGTTTACAAAAAACTGTGAGAATTACCAATACCGAACGACCTACAAAACTGAGAACTGGGATTCAGCAAAAGCTGTGATTCAGCCAAGATCAAAGAATCTTCGCGGAAACAGAGGTAGAATTCAAGGGATTGGTGATATTGCCAAGAAACCAGCCTATTCTTCAAAAATTGCCATTACAGAACGCAAGAAACGCGATCTTTTGCAATTGGTTGCAACAAACATTGTGCCAAGATTCTACGAAAAGTTTTTTATAGATCTTTAGATCCCAGTTATTTTTTCCACAAAACCATAATTTTTTAGCATTTATCATACAGATGTTACCATCATAGTTTGCTGATGGTTACACGCAATTTTTATTTTTTTTATTTAGGCATAGGTACCAAGTACCGAGGTTTTTTTTATTATAACTGTTTTTATTTTATTATAAGGTTGAGTGGGCACAAACCTAGCTTGTATGTGCCATTTTACCTATTTTTGAGAAGTTTATTTAAGTTGAAAGTACTAAATATTTTTATTTCCGGGGCATTATTATTTTAACTTTTCTAAGGATTGCGCTTGTTTTTGTGCCCTCTAAAACTTTTTTGAGAAGTTTTTTTTTTATTTTGATTTATGAAGAAAAGTATGTCTGTGATGATTAATAAGCATTGTGATTAAAGAAGTCTGATTAAATTAGTGTTCCTAAAGTTTAAGTACTGAATACAAATACCAAATAGGGAAATACTGCATTTATTTGCTTATTAAGTAACCTAAAGTCTGATTAAGTTACCTAGTAGTTCCTACAGTGAAATATTCTAAGAATAGGTACCAGATTTTAAAAGTGGATTAAATTTAGTTGTTTGTTGTTAATTATTGTAACTAACGTTGCCAGTGTGCAGCAAACCTTCGCCTTAGGGCCGATTTTCAATAATCAGATAACTACTATCTGGTTAATAAACTAAGAGTTTACAATGAAAAGTTGTTAATTTATTCTCCAAATAGAAGTTATCTGATTATTTAAAAATCGGCTCTCAATTCTACACTGTGATAGAAATATTAGTGTTCCTCAAGTGCAATTATATACCTAGGTACTTCAAAATTTCATTTCTTCTTTTTTTTAAATTCACTCAATGGTAAATTCACTGATATTAGGAAGTACTTACTGGTATTTTTTGCTGAATTTTTAAGTTTAATTCATTTAGAAGAACTTGTTTATTTTTGTTACTTGTTTTTAGCAATAAAAACTTTAAATGTGATATAATAATGAGTTTTACTTCATAGGTCACAATTTCACTTTTAATTTTAGCTTAGTGCCATAACGTCACTACTGAGGGTGTAAGCAACTTTAATACTGAATATTATTGAAATTTTATTTAAAAGGGCAAATAATTATTATACAAAATAAAAGCTAATAGAAGTAGTTAAAATATTATTCACTTAGTTGGCATATAATTGTAAGGGTTATCATTTTATATGATTTCCAATATTCAATCGCTTCTCCTGAAAAAAAATACTATTTGCATAAGTGACGTTATTCCACCGGAGGTGCGATATGTAATTATGTTTTAAGTATTAGTTTTATGTTGTGTTCGTATTTTTATCTTTTATATTATGTTATATTTTGAATTTAGAGCTGTATTAAATTCTACTTTGTAAATAAATATTTCCTAAATAAAGATATATATTTAATGAAGAGGTTATTCTTTAAATTCAAGGTATGAAATAACTATTACTTTCTTAAGCCACTTATTATTCATAAAGTAAACTTATCAAAAGTTTTAAAATACTAACAGTAATTCCAGCAATTGTTTTAAATACTTTACCTTTTTGCTACCTCTTGCACAATATTATACAAAACCAACAATTTTTGAATTTCAAAAGGATAATACTTAATGGCAAAATAATGTCTGCCTTATTGTAAAACACAAACCACAACTGCAGTTTATACAACGAACATTTAAAAAACATTTACAGCATCAAAAGGAAATAATAGTAACAATAACAGTTTAACAAAACGGTTTGAGTAAAATTGGAAGTAAGACTGTGTGGATAAACGTTAATAAAATAAGTTTAAAGTTTACAAACAGTAAAAACAATTAAAGTAACTGTTATTACAACCAAAACTAACTAAATTATTAACGCGATGTCGAAACATCAGCGGTGCCAGCATTACCCTATACTATGTAGCAGTAACTAAGTAGTTTGATAGTTTTCCTAGCGGAAACCCATCCTTTGTATAGGAGTAAAAAGGACTACAAAATTAAACTAGACGATATAATGTTAGCTTGGCTATATTAATGGATAACGGAAGCCAACATAACAAAGATATAAAATATAAGTTTTCAGAATAAAAAGTAAAATGCATTTCTCCAAACTATTTCATAATATTATTAATGCGTACGTTAGAGAATGAATAAATTGAGAATATGTAGGAAAGGAATTCTTACTTTATCCTCTTGCCATCATTTATATATACACAGAAAAAAGTAAGATAGTGAAATGATGTATAAAAAAAAGAAAATATTTTTTATTAAAAAACAAGATAAATACCTACCTGATAATTATTCTCCGGTATAGTATTTTTCACAGTAAATGGTATTGGCTTATTAACTGCAATAAACTAACCGATTTAATCTCATTGTGTAGAAAATCATCAGGTAAAAGATGCAAATGTGCTACAGGGTCGAACTTAACTGAATTTTGCATAATATAGAAGATATACAAGTAATTGATTTAAATGATACAATTCTATTCTATATTTAGTTCAGTGTCGCTATCGCTCTCCTCATCTAAATTAATTCTAATTGGTGCAATTGATTTTACAGAAAGGTACGAGTTTTCAACATTTATAACATGACTAACAGAACTTTTCTCTCGGTAGGATTGTCATTCATACAGTTCCTTATTAATTCTACCACACTACCACTTAAAGTAATTATATCACAACATACGTTTTTTTATTAAGAAAATGACTGCAGCAAGTTCTTTTTTTGTATAATTTTCTTCAAAACATGTCATTTGCAGCCATGAAGTAATTGTGTATCTAGTGCGGATTGTAAAACTGGCCTGCGGTATACTCCAACAACTTCCACACTCGCTTAAAAAAGTCTTCAAGCACGTGGTGCACACTATACTTTTTCTACTACCTTTTACTTAGGGATTGAATTAAAGGAAAATTTTACTAATTTTCTGTATTACAACAATAATTATTATGAACGGTTATATTGCAATTTTTTAATTTGTCAAAATGTACATTTACTTTCTTTTTCTCTACAAAATTAGTGCTGCTTGTACTGTTGATATAGAGAACACAACTACGATTATTCTCAGTTGTTAAGATTTTATTGCAGACTTCTATATTTTTAGTAAAGGATCCTTCCACGTAGGCTTCTGCCACTGAGGATGATTTCCAGCCGCAGTGTTTTTT
Source organism: Ophraella communa (assembly GCA_035357415.1). Classification (NCBI taxonomy): domain Eukaryota; kingdom Metazoa; phylum Arthropoda; class Insecta; order Coleoptera; family Chrysomelidae; genus Ophraella; species Ophraella communa. The sequence continues at coordinate 6,999,954 of CM068989.1, read as the reverse complement.
TAGCGTTAGGAGATCTCCTCCACCTTCGACCAATTACTATTTACGGTCTATTACTGATGTAACTCTAAACTTCAGTCTGTAGGAACTGTCATATTTGTCAATTTCTTTCGCCATTGTTACCTAAACTATTTTGGGAGGAGTTGCTCTTTAGAACTGTTTAATAAAACTTTCGTTCTCCAAAAAAGGGCTATACGATATTTGTCTTATATAAACCAGTCATATAAACCACTGTTTTTAAAGCGTAATAACCCTGTCATGTCTTTCTATTTTGAAAACTGTTTGCTTGGCATTTAAAAAATATTCCATTCGTATTTCTTCTTTGCACAATACTCGATTAGGGTATATGATTCCTCTTCCCTATTCTTCATTAACAAAAAATTCTATTGTTTATTTAAGTAAAAAAAAAATTTAATCACCTACCAAAAGAACTAAGAAAATCTAGCTTTCGAAAGCCTATTACAGTGTAGAAGATTTTTTTCTGGATAACTGTATGTAAATTTTATGTATGTATTGTTTTTGTTTGATTAATTTGTACTACTTTTGTATTTTATTTTACTTATTTTTATATTGCTTATTTTTATGGTTTATGTTATGCTTAATTTTAATTTAAACTATTTAACTAAGTAAACAAGATTTTATCTTATAAAATAAAGTTTTTTTTGATTGATGAAGCTTTACACATTTTTATTGATGTGTGACGTTAGTAATTCACACACAGGAGTAGAAAAAAGAACGTTATAAAAAAAATAATAATATTGTATATTATAAAGCATTAAAATAATAAACACACTTTTCTTTATTAATTATAAGTTCTATATACGTAGTTAATTATTTTAAATATTTTAATATATAACTTGCACAGAGTTAATGAATGATTGTACAAAAATTTGGAAACTAATATTCCAAGTACTAATCAATAATGTTATCTAATTGCTTATTAAAACCTTTTAATAACGGTTCCACCCTTAAGGGAGTGTTCTGACCTGTATAATTTCAAAATAGTTAGATTTGATTTGAAATAATTACCCTTTTATCCTATAAATCTTAATTTAAGTGTACAACACTCAAATAAATCATAGTTCATTAGTTCATCATTATAATTGAATATCTAAAAATGTAACCGCACATCATTGTATTTAAATGTTAATTTTTTAGTAGTGACGCCATCTTCTGTTGATATTTGTCTACAATCATCGTTGAAATTATTACCGCCCAACAATTTCATAATGAACGTTGTTATCTTTTGATAAAATAACTTTTTCGCATTATTCTCAGGGTAATTGTTTTAAGTTCCATTTATTTACTGTCAACTCCAAACCATCACGCAACAGTGAAAAAAAATCCACGTCGCGTGCATGATGTTGATTCTGAACAAGGAGTATTTAAACAATGATAAAGATCGACGAATGAAACGAGGTTTTTTGTTTAGGAGCTAATCGTTAAATAAGTTTATTTTTCTACTTAAACGATTTTTATACAGCTTGCTTTATTTTTCAAATTTAATTTTAGTTTATAGCTCAACCATTTTAACCATTAGTTTTACATAACCTCAAACTTATTATTAGAATCTAATGTAACTATTTATACAAAATGGTTAACAACAGTAACACTAACATGCTAAAATATTCTGCAAGCTTAAATGGATAAGTTGTTCTTTTTGATAAAACTAATCACTGCTAAGCGAACAATACTGATTATAGTTTATAATGAGTCACGTACTCAAACTACTTTTCAAAATAATTCACGTAAGGATCCAAAAAATATCTGAACTAGATTTAAGTGACTCGCAACGATAGAGGCCCTTTTCAGTACAACAGTACTTTTACAAAAATGTCGAGATTTAAGTATAAACGAAGGTATAGGTATGCTTTATCGACTACGAAAAAGAAAGGTTCATCAGATTTAGGACACATTAAAGAACAGTGTTTTCCTTTACAATATTTGCATTCTAGTTTATCAGCGGTAATGGCAAAAACCTTTTTTGGACAACTTTTCTTTGTGCTCTACTCTTGTTAATTTTGAAGCATCTTCACAATTTTGACTAGTATGATTTTTGTTACAAAAAACGCATTTTGGAACTGCTTTATTAAATAATACAGATGCAGTGGGTATTAGGACACTTTCTTTCACAATTTCGGGCTTCTTCATTTTCTGTAAATCAAAAGCAACTGTAGCTAAGGGTATCTTAACTTCGTTTTCAACTTCTCGTTTTAGAAATATCATCAATTTATTAAGTCTAATTTTAAGATGATCTGATAAAAATTCTCAAATTCTCTGTCTCTCTGCCAAACACGTAGGATTTCTTCTGGTAAATATGACTCGATCAAAGGATCAAAGTATTCGAAGTTACAACTAAGCTTTCCAATACTGTGTTTCGAGTTTGTCATAGAGATTACTTAAGTTGCACTTGTTATTTAAATTTTGGAAAATCAGCTTGATTAATTCAGACCACAACGTGATTTCAAACTTTCGAGAGCTTTAGTATAGTTTTTACTAGTGGGTGGGTAACTTTCTACAATAAAACGAGCTGGAGACTTTGGTATGGTTGATTGTATTAAATATTGGAATTTGTCTTCTCTTTTAATACCTTAATCTTCATGGATACGTTTGAATTGACTCCAAAAGTTCAACCAATCCTTAATATCTCCGTTAAACTTTTAAAGTTCAATCTTTGGAAGTTTCAAATTTGTTTTTTTTATTAAAGGAAGTAATTTGACTGGATACTTCATCGGTAGACTCTTTTCGTATCAGTTGTTCAACCTTACATTTAAGAGCTTCAAATTTTTGAAAGTAGCAATCAGCTTTTTCGATTTCGGAATCCATATCTATTACTGCAGAATCATCGTCTAACATAGAATCGAATATTCGCTGATTTATCTTCTTCAAGCATTGCGCCTTCTGTTCGATGATATGGAAACTACTTTTAATCTCGAATAAATCTCTTTCAGTTTCATCAATTTGGCTGCATATTTTGTCATAAATTCTATCGAAAGATGTCCGTTGAGTATCTAGAGCTTTCACAAGTTTATCCATCTTGATTCAGGGACTGTGGTACTAGGGCTTTAAAATATAATGCTTCAAAATACGGTGTCCAGCCAGTCCTGTCACGGTCGCCAAAACGTAGCGTATTCTTCGTTTACCCAACGAGAAACTACGTTGTTTTAAAATAAACTTGTAACACTTCGTAAAAATATCTTTCCTTATTTTTGACAATTAATGACAATTCTAATCAGAATCGTTTTCATACAAAAATACACAACTATATGCTTACACTAATTGAGGAAGTAGGAACTAGTCCTAACAAAGAGTATGCCAACAATATCCTTGGTTTCCTTAAACTCAATAACTCGTTGGGTGCGATGTGATGGCGCGTTGTCGTCCATAAACAAGAAATGTTGTCCTACAGCACTTCTTCACAAACGAACAGATGGGTTTAATACGGAATCGATGTATACTTGACCAGTCATGTTGACAGGAATCAAAGTAAGAGGTGTCCGACCATTCCATATTATACCTCCCCAAAACATTGCACTACCACCTTGAAATAGGACAACTTCTTGGTAATGAGTGGATGTAGATTGACGTCCTGGAACTCGCCAAACATGTACCCGACGGTCATTCGACACTAAACCAATCCTGGTTTCATCCGAAAACATCTAATTCTGCCATTGATCCAAACCGCAGTCTTGGTGCTCGCGGTACCAATTCAAGCGAGCAGCCTTATTATAATTTTTTAATTTTAAAACTTTTAAAGGTCTATGGGCCCTTAAATTAGCCTCATGAAGTCTTCTTCTAATGGTTTGACCGGTAACTTCAATTTGGTGTGCTTCCTGAAATTGCCTTGGCCTTGTAATGCGATGACGACTTGCTCTTGGACGATTTTCCAGATTTCCGAGTTCTAAATACCGCCGGTAGGTTCTCGTTAAATAACTTTGGTTGACCCCAATAATTGCAGCAACCTCTCTTTGAGAATGAGCCATTTCAAGTGTCACTATACGACCTCTATATATCGTTAAAATCTCTTGGAAAGGTTTTTAAAATAAAAAGTACAATGGAGATCAAAAATGAGCACATTTATTGAAGATTGTTTTTGAATGTGAAGTTTTGGATTTCACGAGGTCCTGCATTGCTTTAGCTCTGCGTTTGTGTAGATCGAGTAGAGTTGTCAAGCGATTTATTTCCTCAGAATTTTTGGAAGTTCTTTCTGTTTCAAGTTTTATACGATTCTTATCGCAGGTCTTACAAGTATCAGATTTTGGCATTTTAAAACCAATATTATACTGATTGCAAAATTTTTTTCTGTAGATGTGCTCTTTAACAGGAGCAATATTCTGTTCTTGGCACTATGGAACATATTATTTTGTGTACAAACTTGAGATAGTCATGTCATAATTCAGATATAGCTTACTCCTGTTATCTGACCGTCTATAATGGCTCTGGTATTTAGGTATCATTTAAATATGATTTTTTACTGATTTCATCTGATTTTCGCTGATTTTATGAGGTCTATGGTCATCTCTTCCCCTTCCGTCTTCCGTAGGAACTAGAACACCGTTTGCTTTTGAATTAACAATACGGTCCAGTCTTCCTCTAGATCTCTGGAGTCCATGATGGTTCATGAACTCAACTTTGCATACATCCATTTCTTGACCATCAACACTGACGTGATATTTCACGGAAAAACTCCTCCTAGATTGTTGTCTCTTCTAAGAACAATAAAAAACTGAACGGTTAAACTAAACTTCCACTATTTATTCTAAAAATTCGCTTTAACATTCAATATTCAATTACAGCTGTTTCGCTATAACTAGCATCGTCAGATTGACATATTGAAATTACATTTTTGTTTGTTTGTAACTAGGTACTTGATGTTGCTAAGTAGTTAAGGCTAGACCAAGTAAGGAAGTAATAAGACATAACAATATTAAAGCCTAGATGTTATTAGCCCTAAGGGATTATCCTGGATGTATTTCCCTCTAAGATCAGTATAACTGTGCAATGATATAGAAAAACCAGGAAAAAACTATATCATGCTGATCTTTACAATAACTTAATATATTTGTGTTATAATAATGTCTTATCTATGTAAAAAATAAATACTCAATCAAAGTAAACAGTTTAATAGTGGAGAACTTCCAAGATTTATTTGTTCATTAACTACTTTAAACTGTTGATCTGCTAGATGTCTTTTAATCTCAAGTTCTTCTAGAAAATCTAAATTTTGTTTTTTATCACAAATGTGTAGTATATGAATGTCATTGGTTTGTATAAGTGATGTTCCAGTAGGTGTTTTGCATAGTTCGACTTATCTGGTTGTTGTAATCTATATGCTCTTAAGTGTTCATTAAATCTTACTTCAAATAAAAAGTGGAAGTTTAGTTTAACCGTTCAGTTTTTTATTGTTCTTAGTAAGATGAACTTTCACTAAGTAAAGGTTAACACAATCAAGTTGTCTCTTCTGTTTTTTTATACGCTCTTTTCTTGTAGTAAACTTGAACATGAACCAAAAAGGTAGCTGTTCTGTAGGTCGTATGAACGCAAATCCCAAAATTTGTTGAATATTTCAACATGAGTGTTTTTAAGTTTTTCTCTGCATTTTTTTCTTCATCCGCAAGGTTGGCCAAGCTCTCGTGCTTCTACAGGCTTGTAATTTTGTTGAGGTTTCTTTTTGTCTTCCGTATCATTTGGTTATATGTCGCTCCATCTAGAAGGGCAAGGTTTTTGGGCCGATTGACTCCACAGCCTCCGGACTTTAGATGATGGAGGTATGTTTTCTTCCTAAAATCAAATTTACAATAGCTATTAAACCAACGATATGGCTCATAAACTTCAATAACTAATGTAGGTGGGTAAGTATTACAAAAAATACATACTTCACTTGAGTCAGATGATTCACCGCTCCCGGACCAAAATGGTCCAAAATGCTGTCATCACTGTCAAACTGTACTGAACTTGGTCTCTAGAAGATACGATAAGCCACAATATTATATTGAAATTTTGAATTTTCGTGTGAATAACTTGATAAGCCACATTTCGTGAAAGTGCACATTTCTCGAACTTAAAACATGATAAGCCACAAAAAGGAATAAAAACACTTACCTTCACTTTTGGTGACGAATTTTCACTTTCACTCGAATCACCACCTCGATTAACATTTGTTTTTACGTTTGATAAGATATGACCGCTACTTTATGCCATATTTTCATCAGAACTTGCATCCCAAGACTCTATCTGCGAAATTCCGGTAGCCATTTTGAAGTGGCTTGTCACGTTTTCAACTAAAAGAAATGTATGGAAAGCAAACTGTAATAACTGACTTGGAGTGCTAGATCCGCCATCTATTAGACAATAGCCACAACTTTTTCACAGCGACTTAACATTTTATTCCACATTCCACACAAAAAAACGAAAAATGTCATTTTGGAAAAAATGTGGCTTATCATGTTGTCACAATAAGCCCTTCAATTAAAGGGGGATGCAGTTGATGATATTTGATATATAGTTTAATCTTTTCGATTGTTTGCTTAAGGATCGGCTATAACGCTGTGATTTATTAACAAAAGCAAATGTATGCAAAAGTTTTAATATTAAGTAGAACCAATCCAAAATTTTTAACATAGAAAGCTGTTCAATTAATTCTATAGTCTTTCTCTTACAAAGATTAACACTTAGATTAGTTTTAAACTAATTTTAGTAAAGTTTTCCATTATATGTTGGTTTTTGATCTCAAATAAAGGTTCATCTCTCTGATCCCGAAATTATAATTAATGGCATCAAAATGATTAAGTTCGAGTTTAAGGAGATTATATTAATTTAGAAATGTGGAGATACGCAAAGACTCTTTGAAACTTTGACTCAACTCAGTCAGAAAAAAATTAAATTAAGCGCCAAAGATGTTAAGGGTTGTAGACGATAGCGCTGCGTGCTGGAAGGTCTAATATAAGCGGTTAAATTTTTACAATTTCATCGGATTTATTTGAAGTCCTTAAATACCGTTCGAATTACTTTAACTTACACTTCTTGAATTTAATCATTTTCATTTTTATTAATCATTTATCAAGAATAACTTGGTTTTTATTAAATAAAAATTAAATTAACATTGACAAAGTTTAAATAAATCTTCACAAAATAAAGTTTCAAGGACAGAAAAGGAAACGACAAAAATAAACATAAGAGGACAACAGAGCAAAGTAGCTCTTTCAGAGCTCGTTCATAGCTCTTTCGTATGTATTTTAAGAGGAGTGGAATGGATTATCACCTCCATAGCTTTAGTTGGTTGCTATTTCTGTGTAGGTATCCTCCAGTTTGCGAGTAACTGTCAGCTGGTTTGTCTTGACTTCCCAGGCAATCTAGCTGTAAACAAAGAAGCATGAGTCTTATGATTGCATTGTAAATCTGGTGTCAAACCTCAGGTACGACCAATGGTTATTCTACTCTGTCCATATAGCAATATGTACTTTTTTACTCAATTTTCTAGATGATGGTTCCATGTTATTCTGCTGTTAAGGGTGATCCCCAGATATTCACCTCTGCAAGGAAGTTTAATTCAGTTCTTGCAAGTTTTAGAGGCCGAAGGTCCTCAAACCTCTTTCTCTGTCTTTTTAGTGTTTTCTTCAAAACTTCCTGTTTGCAGAATAACTAGGTCATCTGCATATGCCATAGTGTAGATGTTCTCACTAGTTTCCTGTGGACATTCTATGATAACCAGGCCTCTTATAGTGATATCTTTCACACTGATTTTTATTGCTCGCTTGGAGAGCAACTTATACCCGCTGTCCCAGATTAATTTATCCAGGCGATATCTCTTAAACGAATTAAGATTCTCGAATGGGATCTACTCTATTTCCAATACACATTTTAGATTTGGTCTTCCATCGTTTATTCAACAAATGTTTCAAAAAGAAAATGGGTTCGTAGGTAGTCAAGAAAATTTCAGTTTATTTTTTATATTTATTAAATTAATCCAGAAAGCTTTAAAGCGTAAAGGAACAATAACAATAAATGTAATAAAAGTAACAATTAACTCAATAATATTATTTACATTAGATGTTCGAATTATAGTCCACCTGCTGCAACACAGTTTTCGAATTTTGCTAAAAGATTCCCAGAACCTATAAATTTTATAATCCCTTGCTTGGGGACGAATTTAGTTGTGGGATTACAGTACCGTAATCAGTATGGATGGGAGTTAGGGTAAGGAACATACTTAAGTACCTGCTAGGGGACGAATTTAAGACCACCCGGCAGGCTCACCTGACTTGTCATCTCTTGACTATTTCTTTTGGGGAGCGATAAAAGATATTGTTTATCAATCAAAACCGCAAAATGTAGAAGAATTAAATGAAAACAAGACAAGCATGTCGTCCTGCAATGACTCAAGCGACAGGTTGAAGAAATCTTCTGGCAATATTCGAAATGTGTGTTACAGCAGGTGGATTGCAATTCGAACATTTAATATAAACAATATTAATTAGTTATTGGTATTTTTATAACATTTGTTATAATTGTTCTTTTTAGCTTTATAGCTTTCTTGATTAATTTAACAAAAATAAAAAAAATAAACTAATATTTTCTTGATTACCCATTACTATGGATACTATATTACGATATTACGATACTAACCCATTTTATTTTTGAAAAATTTGATGATTAAACGATGGAAGACCAAATCCAAAATTATAAAAAATGTACAGGATGCTATTAAGAAATTTAAAGTTAGGGGTTGTAACTAAGGGATGAACATTTAGGGGATAATTTTTTCTACACTATGTTAAAGTGTATTGGGATTGGAATAGAACATTTTTTGTCCAATTCGAGAATCTTCATTCGTTTAAGAGATTTAGCCTGGGACACCCCTTATATCTATCCATTCACTGTTTGGAAAACGTCCTTCTCAACAATGTGGTTGGTTATTTTGGGAAAAGTGATTTTGTCGATATCTACAAATTTGGAGTTGGATTTTTTTCCAGCTATCTTTTTATGCGGCTGGCATAAGGGCCAAATCTTTAATTTTTCTTGGTTGCATGAGCATTTTTCTTGTTGGTAGCTAGTATCATGTCGACAGCGTGTTACATTTTTGCTAAACAAATGGTAACCGTTTTATTTTTATCAAAATCTGTATAAATAGGAAATCCTTATTAGAATATTTTGTAGCAAAACAATTTGCTAAAATCAGGAGTTTCATGTTGGATATTTAATTATTTATAAAAGGTATTTAGCATCTCTTTGTCTGCATTCAGTTTTTTAATCTTATTTTTAGCAATAATTAAATTATTAAAACATAAATAAGTCATTTTATGCCTAAATAAGCTTAAAACACGTTTTTAGTTTTCTGTTATTAGACTCAATAAATTAATATTCTTTTGAGAGCAATTACACCAAAAACCCGAAAGTATTTATTTAAATTTTTGCAAATATTTCTCTGGAGTACCCGTTGTTAAAGTTAATTACGTAAGGCCTCTTAAGGTATATTTTTTCGCATCTCATTTTCCTTAATAAAATTAAATTATCATAATGCCTTTTTATTACACATCAAATTTCTCATAAAAAAACAAATATAAAGAGCGGTCTTTAATATCATCGTAAACTTGAACCGTTATTTAAATTGGCCCGTGCTTTTCATAAAATTGAATATTATGTGTTTGTATCTCAAAAAGACTCACAATCTTTATAATTATTTTGTATAATAATTATTTGTAATACAGCCAGACTGCAACAAAGTAAAGTTTTGTAGAGAAATAATGGATAATTAATAAAAAAAAATTAGTATATTAACACAAAAGTTTTAAATTATCTAGATCATAGTAACTATGTATACATTTCTCTTCTCATCTTTCAGAGCAGCGTGAAACAATTACAACTTTCATTTCTTTAATGAAATGATTTACATTTTGCAACATTCAGACTAAATTGCCACATCTTTGTCGCAATTAATAAAAGGAGGGAGAGATAATGAAAGATGCAAACAGGCTTGGTTATTTTTAACGTCATTTCATCCACTTTTTTTTTATTCTAAGACAATAAGTATTTTAGTTTTTTTGTACAACTGCCATTAAAAGAATATTAAAAGTGTGTTTACAAAAGTAACGTCATAAAAATGTTCTTAGCATTAATGTTTGACTAAATAGCAACTAATGGTCTATAATGATTCACATTTCCAGGATATCTACAAGTAAATTCTGTTACAAATGTATTACATACTATTAATTATGTTAAGATTACGGGGCATGTTTTTGATAAAAAGAATCAACAAGTAAATGTTTCAAATAAAACTTTATTTACCTAAAAGAGCATTCTTTTCTATACTTCTGTACATAATTGTCAGTTTTAATTTGCTGTTTAACAACTCTGCGCAATCTTTTAAATTCTATGTGATATATTTCGTTACCTGTTTTTCTATACTTTTGACGGTTTTTGGCTTTGAGTTTAATATTCTTAATAATATCTGAGTGATACCAATTTGAATACTTATGTTTATAATTTTTGTATACTGTATAATGTCAAACTGTGAGTTTCTGACAAACCAATAAGGGCCAACTCACAACAATTATTGGTAAACGTTAAAATACCTATCTACCAAATGAATACCAAAAAATAAAAATATCTAGAAAACTGATAACTTTAGGTATAGGGAGTATTTCATAAAATTTGAAGTATGACATCAGTACTTTTCAATAGTGATATAAAATACAGGGTGTTCTATTTAAAATTACCAAGAAAATAATGTACTAGCATTTTAACTTACCTTGTATATGATTTAACGAATATTATGAAAACGAATGTTCTATAATTTTTAACAATTATTAAAAAACTATAGTTGCAGTAGATTAATGTTCCTATTCTCTTTTTTAATTATACAGGGGGTTAAACTTGATACGATTTTCAGGTAACATTGGTTATAACTTTTTAAATACCCGGTATAACATAGTAAAACTTTACATTGTTGTGATGTGGAAGTTAAGCAGATTTTAAATTTAAAATAAAATACAGGATGTTTCATTAAAAAAACATAATTATGGTGTGCCACCATCTTATGGAGGATTTTAATTAATTTTGAAATGTGGAGTTTAAAGCTGCCTACTATTTTGTTAATAACTTTTTTGTAAATTTTACTATAACAGATCTACTGAGCTTCCTCGCACTAATTAATCACCCTGTATATTAAAAACTTTTTATATATAAAATTGTAAAATCTGATGTGATTTGGAAACGAATTTCGAATTAGATTTTATTTATTTAAAAAAAATCTAATATCATTAAGATTCTCTCCGATTTGTCTTATTACTTCCTGTGGCAATAATTTATGATCTTTTTTTTCGACTCTGGAAAATATATTTTTATATAAATTAGAATCCCACGCGAATCGAACAAATAATATTTTTCGGTGGAAGTCGTTCAGTTGTAAACTGATACTTTTTCTTTCATTTTCCATTTTATTTCTTCTATTCCGGGGATTATGAATATATCCCCGGAAAGTAGTTTCGTGATATCCCCCAGAAAGGCAGTTATGCGAAGCACAGAGATAGGAAATTTTCAGTACATAAAGGACATCTAGAACGGTCACTGCTATGTGCAGATCCAATTACACTAAAATGTTGACATGACTCTTGGGAACAAGGGCTCGACATTTCTGATTATATTTTCTTAGCTTTCCCACTTTCGGGGTCAAGTGGAGAGACAAAATTTTTGAATGGCAACTTAGAATAAATTGAAATTATACAACGAACGTGGTTTGAAATCGGTTTCTTAAAATAAGCTTCTAGTGTTTCAATCCCACGAAGCTCTTAAAGTAAATGGAGTTTTGGCAGTTTCAACATTTATATATGTTTTCCAAAGAAAAAACAGACAGTGATAAACAATTTTAGAAAAATAATCATTGTACATTATTTTCTAGATACAAAAAGGACATTAAAAACAAAACTTTTCCGGTTTTTAAAGAGATAATATATTAAATTTTTAGCATAATTTGGTATTTATACTCAGTGACATTAGAAGTGTTACATCAAGAAGGAATAATTTCATATTCTTAACTTTTTGACAACTGAATATTTGAAGAATAATAACTATGATAACAATATCAATGTTTTTTCTTTTCTTTTTTATTAATGAATCTACCATTGTGGCCATTAGCATATAATATAATTACATTGTAGTATTAACTACAAATAAATACGTGTTTTATGAAACTTTTAAGGTTTTTTTTTTATTTTTTGACCATGTTATCTGCCATATCCAATAGTTCTGACTCTGAAAGTTTATTCAGTAAAGCTTGAATAATGGGCCCTGTCATAGTAGGAAGTTTTTGAAGCCATACTAGTGTTAAGTATTTATTTGAAATCTGACCTGATGATGTTTTTCATTTCATGGTATAATTGACTAGGTTTTCGGTCTCCCAATTCACATTCAGAGAAAAGCCTCCACAATTTTTCTGGGTCTAAAATCAGATATGTCTTAATCAGTTGCATTTTCAGCTGCATATAATTGTCATCAGTTGGTTCCAGAGAAAGTAGGTTTGCATTATTTTTTAAAATTTCAAAATCTAACAAAGTTATTATTTTGCTAAATTTTATTTTGCAAAAGGTTATATAGTTCACTTCAAAAATGGTTTCAACTAAGTTAAACCAAAGCTCTGGTTCACTTTTCCAAAATTGTGGTAGGTTAACTACATTGGATTTCCGTTGTTGATCTTCAACAGTTTGAAGGTAATGGAATAGACGAGAATTTTGCATTTGAAGTAGATTGAAGCTGAATATTTTCAGACAAAGAGGATATATTTTCACCAGGTATTAAGTTTAAACCTTCAGTATTTCGAATCGATAAGATTTTTGGATTCTTGATGTGTATTAAATTTCTGTAGTTGTTTGTTATTTTCTTCAATTTTTTGAAATATGTTAAGGGACAGTTGTTCTAGTTGATTAATTTAAGAACGTTAATTGATTTCAGAAAAGTTGTGTTAAAATAAATACTTTTGGGTTTGTGGAATGTTTGCCATAAGATGTAAGAGCTTGGAACCGTCCGTATATTACTTTATGGCATTCTGGTTTAAATTCTGTATGGTGTCTTCATCCCATTCAGATTTATTACTCAACTTTGTGATGAATTTTCTCACAAAGTTAAATTTCTTTGGCATATCATCTTGGGGCATTTCCCAAGTTTAATCGAGGTTTTTCCCTGATAATTCCTTCTTTGATCATTCTATATGTTGTTTTCTTCCTTACACTTTCTAGCAGAATGTGCAGTGGGGTTAAGTTTAAAATCACCTCCATTGCAGCAGTGGGGCAAGTTCCCATTGCTCCAGTGATACATGAACAGGCTAGTCTCTGAAGGTTTTTCCTCGTCGTATTCAGATTAGCCCTTACGCCTCAAGCCACTGCCCCATATGTGATTAATGGTCTCACTATTGCTGTGTACATCCATTGCAGGATACGTGGGTTACATCCCCAGTCTTTCCCTGCAATGTTCCTACACACCATGAGGGCCTTGGTTTCTTTGTGTATTACTTCGTCTTCGTGTTTGTTATAGAGTAACCTGCTATCTAGGATTAGCCCTAGATGTTTTACCTCTGTTTTCTACTCGACGATGTTCTCCCCTATTTTTATGATTTTTAGATTAGGTGAAGATGAAACTAGCTTAGCTGCGTACGAAAGACTTAAGTAAATTATTTGATCTTCCAAGGATGGCTCACCAACTTCACAGTAAAGACTTTGGACTAGTGTTGGGTCCATGTTTGTTGCTAACACGTAAATTTTTATAAAAACTACTAAAAAAGAAAATTAAAAATGTATGAAATATTAAAACCATCAAAAATATATAGAGAACGATTAGCTAAAATTGTAGTTGCATCCAGGATTCTAAAATCAGACAGGATTTAAGGATAGTAAACATGATTGATTAAAATATAAGTATTATTAAAATAAATCAGATCTGATGGAAATATAAATTAAGTTTTAAATAACATACATTGGTAAAAAGTCTAAAATAGATCCTATAGTGGTTATTAATATAAATCTATTGTTAAAATGGTACAAAGAAATGGTTAACTAACTAACTAAAACTTCTTTATTTACTGGTCCCGTAAAAGTAATTTCACTTGTCGATTGAAAAGCAGTAGCTGGAATACTGAAATTTATTTTCCTAAATCTGCAATCCCATACGGCCGATAAAACGTTGAATTTGTTACACAAATAGAACACAGCTGGTGATTCTTTACTACCCAGATTCAGCATCAAATAATTTTGTTTGTTTGCCAGGACAAAAAAACTATTATTAGAAAAAACATATTAGGTGGACGAACTTTCGAAAAGTAGCATTTACAGTATTTTGATAAATTATTCTATAAAATGATCAACATAATGCACTTTAAACTACAGTACCTTTTATTTATAAAATAGCAATAACCTTCATCAACAAATAGACGTCATCAGGAGCTACTGTCAGAAATTTAATAATGTCATCTGACTACAGGATTTTAGCTTTGTATACTCCATTCAAATTTTTAATAAGGTGGTTAACTTGCTGAATTTAGAAATGTCACAATTTTCATTCACCAACAACGTACGCTTCAGCATCGAATAGTACGATCATAATGACGATGGCATCGCTTTCGTCGACTTTTCAGAAAAATACGCCAGAAGTATTTTTTCACTCACTCCATTGACATTCTTAACGCTTTTTCACTTTTTAAAAGACTGGTACTCTTTCTCATACATCATCCTAGATTTTTGTGACAACAATAAACTTTCTGCTTTCAACGCTGCATTTTTTACAACTGATGACAGGTTTTCCTTTTCTTGTATCAATTATTTTCCGTCCATTTCGTATTTATTCACTTTGTACACAAAACGCAAAAATATTCTCCGCAAAAACCAAAAATTTAACATTTGTTTGACATTTGTTGACAGAGTAAATCATATCCCCAACAATTTTTGTGCCCAAAATTACAATTTTCTTTGAAATTCTATTTTTCACCCGAACTTGAAGTCTTGCTATATAGAAAAAAATGTTGTATTGCTCACGACGATAAAATCGCATTATCTTCTCGAGCATAATTAGCGTCTCGACTGACGTCTCGACGCTAAAAAACGCTCTCAAAGATAATCTAATAATCTAATAATTGAATATTTATTTTTAGTGCGAGTAATGAATTTATTGGTTATACTTTTGTAAAGCAGCGCAAGTTGAACTTAACCTTTTCATAATTGTATTTTTCTGTAATTAGCATTTATTATAATTTTATTTTATGACGAATAATGTTTAGTTAAGCTGTACACAGTGAAGTGCCATTTTTTAAATCGGCAACAAAAAATAAATCACGATACAATAACAATATCAGTTGGAAAAATACTGCTGACACTTCTACTGGGAACAATGTCAGAGGATAAATCGAAAGGGTTTCAAATACTGAAGTGAATTATAAAAAAACTAGGTATACTTCGTTTTTAATACATTAATCTGCAATTCGACTACCGAACAGACTTCTTGCAGTTCTTTTATTTCATGATTCTTACAACCTTTAGATTGTCTGAAATCACGACAAAATCATAAGCATATCTCGGGTTTTTTAAGCTTGTACCAACAATTCTTAAATCGTTATCATTCCATTAAGTAATTTCATTGCGTAATCTGTCAATAATTATTAATTATCGTGTAAGGCTTTCGCTTGCCTGACTCCTCTTCTAAATAATATACTGTTGCTTGTTGTGTCATGCTGTACCTGCAATGTTAAGTTTTTACATATCTGTAGTCTGGTGATACTGCTTGCAACTTTATCGTCTCAAAGGATTTGTGGAAATCTATGAATAACCGGTTTTACGAGGGTCGTTTTTTTTCAACCTCCGATTCGTCATAAAAAAAAACACCAATAAATATTAAAAACTCTTTTTTTTATCAAAATATAGGAAATTTCTTAACCTATTTTTCGAAATAATTGCCTTGAAGATTGAGACATTTATCGTATCTGTGTACCATCTTTCCAATGCCCTCTTCATAGAACTCTGCCGCCAGTGACTTGTAATGTTCACTAATGGCAGTTTCAAGTTCCTCGTAAGTCTCGAAGCGCTGTCCTCCAAGCCATTTTTTCAATTCTGGGAAGAGGTGGAAATCGCTCGGCGCTAAATCAGGACTGTACGGCGGGTGATCGAAAACATCACAATCAAACTGCCTAAGAAGGTTTTGGGTTACTCGAGCACTATGAGGACGGGCATTGTCGTGGACCAGAACAATCCCACAAGTCAACAATCCTCTTCTTTTGTTTTGGATCGCTCGCCGCAACCGTGGCAAGGTGTCACAATAAACCGCTGCATTTATCGTCGTCCCCGACTCCATAAACTCAATAAGCAACACATCATTTTGGTCCCAAAAGACAGTTGCCATAACCTTGAATGTTTTCTTGAATTTTTTGGGTTTGTTCGGCGAACTGGGATGCATCCAGTGTTTGGATTGTTCTTTTATTTCGGGCGTATCATAGGTACAGAATCCACGTTTCATCTTCCGCCACGATTGACTTTAAGAACCTCTCTCCTTCTGTGGAATACCGGTCAAGGAAAGTCAGTGCTGAGACCATTCGTTGGTTTTTGTGATTGTCGGTCAACGTCTTCGGGACCCATCGAGCACAAATTTTCCTATAGCCTAACTCGTCTGTAACAATGGAATAAAGTGAGGACCGAGAAACTTGTGGAAATTCCTTTGCCAACGATGTTAAAGTGAAGCGACGGTTGTTTCTCACCGCTTCATCAACACGTTGAACAAGCTCATCTGTAACGACAGAATTGCATCCTTGACCTCCTTCGTCAAGCACATCATTTCGTCCTTCTTTGAATTTTCGGCATCATTCACGCACAACTCCATCACTCATAAACCCTTCTCCGTACACTTGACACATCGTTCGATGAATTGCAGCTGCACTATTGCCTTCTGCCTGCAAAAAGCGAATTCACACTTGGCGGGAGAACTAATTGTCGCGGCCATGTTGGGATTAATGTAGAGTGTAGCGGAGGAGATGCGCTGTCGCCCACTGCGCACCGCAATGGCGAAACGCTTCACGAGAATTTTTTATGGACAAACGAAGTTTGAAAAAAAATGACCCTCGTATATACCAAAAATAAGGTTGCTATAATAAATGCTGTTGTCTGACAAACAGATAAACATTAGAGATTCTGTAAATATTTGTATCAAACATTTTGTCTAAACTATAAGCTCTGCATAACCTTCCGGGGGCCAAGTAGGGTCTAAACGGACCCCCAGTCTTTTCATTTTTATGGTATGTTAAGTTTTAGTTATTCTTTCACTAAATCCATTAAAGAATTTTTTCCAACTGTTTTGAGAAATATAGCGATAAAATTAGGAAAACAAACGTTGGTGATTTAATTGTAGAATGCGAAAAAACATGGTTGGGGTCCGCACGGACCCCACCAAGCTCTTGTTTCGGTACACGCCGATTGATAATGATGTGATGTTTGTAATATACTTATACCAAAATGAATCCTGACTGAAATAAAACAAAGTTGAACAGAAGGCGCTTATTCTTGCTTGAATTGGGACAACAATTAAATAAACCACTTATTTTAAGGCGTCAGGAGAATCATAAAGTGTTAAACCATATTCCTGAAACAACCTTGAGTATGATGAAAATGTGTGTTGGGATAGAGGCAGAAGAAGGTGCCTATCTTATCAAAAGGTCACTGTAATTTGTGTCCCAGGGTTAAGGATAGTAAAATGAGATCAAAATGTTCCATCTGGAAAAATTTTACATGCCTCACACATTCCGAAAAGAAAATTGTATGCGCCAAAAGTGAAAACTAATTAATTTTTGTGAGTATCTGTGTTTTTAAGAAATAAATGTAAACATTTTACATACATTTTTATAACTACTACCTTCAAACCTTCTTAACCTGACCAATAGTTACAAAAAACAATTGGAAAAAAAAGAACAAATAAAATAGTGATAAAATGCTAAAAAAATGGGGTCCCTTTGGACCCCACTTGGATTTGTTTCTTTCAAATTTCACTTGGCTGCAGGAAGGTTAAGCAGTGGTTCTGAATAAAATATTATCTTAAACGCATCTTGTCAATAAATTTTCTCGATTATAACTGATGTTTGACAAAAATATAAAGCTGAAACGTTGGAAAATAATGAGACTTTTGAGTTCTAAATTGTCGGTAAGAAAAGTTTAAGTGGCAAGGCGTCAAGAGAAATCGATTACATCGAAATGTTTTTAGCTTTGAAGTCTGGAGGGTTTTCAGAACGGCTTGGAGCTTGCAATTAAATGTTCAGAGTTGCTGGAGGTGAGACGTGCGGCTGGAGAGAAAGGGGAGTTCGCCAGTTGGGGTTTTACTAAAACTTTATTTATAGGTTATTACTCGATTTAACTTGTTTTTAAATTAATTACGACATTGAATCGATTAAAAGCGTAACGTTTTGATGAGAATTGTGAACCGCACTTCCACGCGAATTTAGTTACTATGAATTTTATTAAATATTTTAATTATTTCTACCGAAATACAATACGGATTTTACGTTACATTTTACGTGCTTGAATATTTGAAATTTGTGTTAATTTAACATGTACTCCAGTTAAGCTTTCATGTCTGGTCCTGGCAAAAACAAAAAATCCATAAATACAAGTGTCGTCTATTGTTTTTAACTGACAAGGATTAAAATAACATAATTAATAACAAATCGTTACGAAATTTTAATTAAACCTTGTTAAATAATCATATCATAAAATTGGTTTCAAATAAACAAGTGGCCTTTAGCCAGTTCATTATTATTGAAATTATTATAAGTACAGATTTAGTTTTATCCCTATATAATTTAATTAAAACATTTCATAATTCATATAGTTAATTAAATATTATTTTCCTTTTTGAATTATATTGATTGAACTCTGGAATTTGTGTAAATCCAAACAAAAATATACTTTACAGGGTGTTTCTTTAAAAATTATCCATATAGTAACTGGAGAAACCTTAGCAAAAAATATGAAGATTTAAGCTAAAATACCAACTAAAATATTTTTTCTAACCAAAATATGGGGTGTTTTGTTTTAAATATTGTAAACCCATATTTTTGACACCTCCAATATTTTTTGTTCATACTTGGCAGAGTTTACACTTATTAGATTGATTTAACAGTGCCGACATATAGTTTTCCTGTATTATTATTATTAAAGATAGACACTTTCTTTTATCCTCGTACAATTTACGTCACTGTCGTTATAATTATTTCTACATATTTTTTATTCACCGTCATTTCGTCAATATCATAATCTTATCTCAATACGATAGAAATAGTAGTTTTCGAGTTAAAGGTTAAAATATCTATTTTTGTGTCATTTCATATTTAACATAAGTTTTCTTAATAATTAAACCACCTTGTTGATAAAATTTGTTAATTGTAATCCTATCAATAACTACTTTCACGTGTGGAGGCGGTTTTAACTAAATATTTAACCTAACCTAACCTAACCTAACCTAACCTAACCTAACCTAACCTAACCTAACCTAACCTAACCTAACCTAACCTAACCTAACCTAACCTAACCTAACCTAACCTAACCTAACCTAACCTAACCTAACCTAACCTAACCTAACCTAACCTAACCCTTAGGAAGAATATTTTATTAAAGAGTTTTGGTTTAAATCTTCATATTTGATACTAAGGTTTCCCCAGTTACTATATGGATAATTCTTAATGAAGCACCCTGTATATTTTGATCTAAAATTAATAATTACTCGTCTTTAATACTTTTGTACTATTTATTTATCCAAATAAACTACCAATGACGTCAGTGGAAAGTGAAATGGAACACAAAAAAACCCTTTTCAAAGAGTTACGGTTTTGAAGAATGAATCCAATCATAGAAATCAGATAGTGTTTGTCAGAAAATAAATATGCCATAAAATATCATAAAAGGTAATCAAAAGAGTCACAAAACTATGAATTTAATGTTAAAAAGGAAAAATGACAATATTGAAATATTCTCTTTTACCATTGCACTAATTTAATGTTAAATATAGCCATGAAGAAAACAAATACGACTATTGGTCTAGAAAATAAGACCCAGAAATTATATTTGCTGTTGATTATGATGCTAAATGTCAGCTAACAGTTGGCAACTAGTTTCAATGTCTATGTAAAATTTTCTTCAGATCACAATTATAATATTACATACGTAGATACGTAAACGTATCTAATTTCTTGAACTACTGGGTGAAATGAAAAAATGCTTTTTGTGTTGAAAAATGCGTCTATTAACAAAAGCTATAATAATGGGCCTTGGTAAATTTACGAAACAGTCTACATTTCTCTACAATGAAATTGTACTTTATACCTAACGGATTACTCGTTCAACAACAACAGTATAATATTCTAGATTACATTAAAAACATATATGTTAGAGATGTACAGTGCAATTTTTTCCTATTTATTAGTTCCTAATTGAATTTAACTGTAAATGTGTACTACGCTGGCAAAGTGTAAATGTCTATTAGGCCTGATAGTCGATTTCCAGAGTTTATCAATTTCGACAAAACCTGATAGTCTATGGGTGTGTTCGGGGAGCACGCTATTTGCGCCAGTTGGCGCTATCTAGTATCTACTATTCTTCGTTTGCGTTATATGGCGCTTGACGCTACATAGCTCGAAAGCGTGCTCCCCGAACACACCCTGTATTTCTATCGCCTTGATAATTACACTACCTACAATCAAAGTAATGCAATGATACTTTTGTGTACCTGTGATAGTTTTAGCTTTTGAATAACGTATATTTAAATTATCTGTAGCTTTTTTATAATCTGCAATAGTTGAATATCTTACGTCGATTTTTGGCAAGTTATTAGATTACGCAGCCCATTAATGCAACTCACGGGGGTTTGAAATTTGTTTATTGAAAGGAGACTGGCTCTTGCTGCACCTCTTTTTAGTGTTCCTCCTACACCGTCACAAGGTCCTTTGTCATGGCAGCTGGCAAAGAAATTGAAAAAAAAACAGAAGAAAAGTTATAACCCATTATCCCATTACGAGACTAGGCTTAAAATTTGTGTTTTGAAGAGTAGAATTTTTGAGAATTTGAAGGATACAAACAATCTTAAAATTCTTGTTTTAACTTTGGAATGAAAATAAAAAACAATCAAATTTATGTTGAATAATTTTTTGCATACATTTTTCAAAAAGTCCATAAAAAAACAAGAAATTTAAAAAAAAGAAGTCCCAAATCGGACAAGTTATGGCTATTTAAAAAAATTACCCGAAATTTTTGAAAATTCATATCTCTCTATTGGCTAAATGAAAAAATTTGAAAAAATTCATATAGAAACCTTTTTCGAAGGGTGCAAAAAGATCCCCAAAATTTCAGCTAAATCGGAGATGCAAATCCAATCGGTAGGATGAGTTGGCGTGGAATGCCCCATTTGCTACTTATGCATGATTTTAAACCCTTTCCCAAAAAAAGTCTACATTTCCATTATCATATGTGACGTGTTTTCCGGACGTCACCGGTTTTCTGTTCTGGATCTGTATCGGACTTTATTTATTTATCCAAGAAAGGTCTGAATTAAGGAAACGCAAACGGTCGGTAAAAATAAATATTTATTCCTGGACTATATACATCGCTAAAACTTATCTAATGAAAACAACTATTTACAATATGTACAAATACTTTACGGTGACAGAAAGAAAGTAACGAACCTTCTACGGTATACTAATTAACACGCTCCGCGGTATCGGAGTGCAATTACAACGGATCCCGGACTCTGTGGCTACGGTCCTAGTCGGGGATAAAACAGGACAGGAAGGGACGGGTCGGTATCGGAGGACGGCGGTCAGTCAATCCTCGATCTAGAACACCGTCGTTTCGTTTAGCTCAACACGCTAGAAACGAAACGTTCGTGCTTCCACGATGCGGCGGAACTGACGCAGGACTTTCTACCTTCGCTTGTTGCCCAGCTCAGCACGCTGTAGGCGAAGCGTTCGTAGTACGGATACGTTCTTGCCTTGAACGTCTCACCCAGCTCAACACGCTGGAGGTAAGTCGTTCCTAAGGAAGAAGCCAGTCAAGTGTTCACTCAGCTCAGCACGCTGGAAGCTACTAGCCTGGTTGACGATCCGTAGGAAAGTGTCTTTTCTGTGCTAGCGGACGTGAATTTATACAGCTCTCGGAGAGTGGGGCGATCACGTTTACTGGGGATAGGTATGGGGGAATCAAATGTATGGGTGCGCCGACGAGGCAGCGCGTACGGTTCGTTACATCCCCCCCCTACATAGCAAAAGAAAAATTTATTTTTCTTAATTAGATTTATTACAAACGGTAAAAAAAAAAAAAAAAAACATTGACATTTTTATTGGTCCTTGTTCGGTAGTGGCGTTATCCCGTTTATCTGCACACGGGTGGTTGACCCATCCTTGTTTCTGGTCCGGAACTTCCTCTTTGTGCGGGCCGGAATGGACTTCGGGATTACTTCTTCGGAGACTCCGGCAAGCAGAAACGGTATATTTCTGCCCGGTGTGGGTGGTTTCCCTACTGGAGAGTCGCCGAACAGCCTCCACAGTAGTTCGTCGGTTTTTCTCTTCTTCGCTTGGGGCGATAGTGGGGACGTCTCCAAGTCTAGAATATCTACTCTAGGTTCCGGAGTGTGGCACCTAGTCGGTGTTGATGGTAGTGGTGACGGCATCTTGTAGTATCTACTTGTTCTTCTGCTAATCTTGATGTTACAGTACTCAGACCGTGAAACGGCCGCTTTATATATCCATTTTGTGGTATAAGGTAGGTGGGAGTAAATTGGTGGAGTGGTGGAAATTTATCGGTAGTGGTAAATTAGGTATTAGTTAGTAAGCTATTTTTAAATCTTTAACATGGGCGCGGATTAATTTTTTCCTTTAGGGTGTTTTAAATTTACAATTACTGGCGACACGATTTGGTCAACAATGTACGGTCCGGAGTATTTCGGTGCGAGTTTCGCATTAAATCCTCTTGCAGCTGAGGATAACGGGTGTTCCTTTCTCATTACTTTGTCGCCCACGTTTGGGGTCCACTGGCGTCGTCTTAGGTTGTAATGATGACTTTGTGACTCAAAAGCTTTAGCCAGGTTTATCCTTACGAGGCTATAAATATCGGAAAGCTTTTGTAGTTTTGTCACTTGTTCATCCGGAGTAATGTTTTCCCCATCTTCTGGGTATCGAACCTGGTTTAGTGTACTGGGCAGGGTCAATTCTCTTCCGAAGTTTAACATTGCTGGAGAGAACCCTGTTGAATCGTGTTTGGACGAGTTTAAGGCAAGAGTGAACTCTGGCAAGTACTGATCCCATTTTCTGTGGTCGGCGTCGGTATACTGGGCAATCATTGTTTTTATGACCCGGTTTGGTCGTTCAACTGGATTGCACTGGGGAGAATACGGCGGAGTACAACGGTGGGTTATTCCATACTGTGACAGCAGGTCTTCGAATTCTTTGCTTTCGAACTGTCTTCCGTTATCTGTAATGACCGTTTTGGGACCGTGATATAATTTTTTTCGGTAAATGCTGTGCATACGTTTTTAGATGTTGCTTTTCTTATAGGTTGACATTCTATCCATTTCGAAAATCTATCTTGGAAAACAATCAGGTTGGTGTTTCCTTTACTAGACCGCGGTAATGGGCCGACTATGTCTATACTAACGGTATCCCAGCAGTTTTTAACTTCAGACCGTTGCATCTTTCCTGCCGGTTGTTGCTGTGACGGTTTGTATTTCTGGCAATTCTTACATTGTCGGACGTAGTTGCTTATATCTCGGTACATTCGCGGCCAGTAGTATTTGCTGGCGATTCTGGATATTGTTTTCGCAATGCCTAAATGACCAGCCGTAGGTGCGTCATGATTTTCCTCTAAAACTTCTTTACGGTGCGGTTGTGGTATGCAGAGTTTCCATGGATTACAGAATTCTGGGTCCGTGTAATTTTTGTTTTCCCACAAATGTCTGTATAGTTTTCCGTCTATGATACAGTAGTCTGGTTTTTTATCGGGATTTTGTTGAACAGCTTCCATGGTTTGTTTATACCACTGACAATTTTCGGCTTTTTCTAGAGCGAATAAATCTTCGTTTGCGCTTGGTTCTTCCTGGTCAGGGTCTCTGGATAAAGCGTCGGCGATTTTGTTTAGAACGCCTTTGCGGTATTTGATTTCAAAGTCGTACTGTTGTAGTTCCAGAGCCCATCGGGCAAGACGTCCGCTTGGATTTTTCAAGGAGTGGAGCCATTTAAGGCTTTGGTGATCGGATATTACTACAAAGTGATAACCCTCAAGGTATTCTCTCATTTTACGGATCCCAAAAACTATTGCTGCACATTCTTTTTCGGTTGTGGACATCTTCTTTTCTAAAGTAGACAAAGTTCGGCTGGCATAAGCTATGACTCTATCGTGACCGTCTATCTTTTGTGTTAAAGCTGCTCCTAGACCTTCGTCTGAAGCATCGGTTTGTAAATAGAAAGTTTTTGAGAAGTCTGGACAAACAAGAACTGGAGTTTCGGTTAGTGCTTTCTTTAACGCTAGGAATGCCTTCTCTTCTGTATCAGTCCATCTCCATTTTATATCTTTTTTCAGGAGTCGATGGAGTGGAGCTGCTATATCCGAGTACGATTCTATAAACCGTCTATACCAAGATGACATTCCCAAAAATCTTCGTAACTGTTTGACTTTTCTTGGGCTCGGAATAGATACAATAGCTTTAACTTTATCTGGGTCGGTTTTTATACCGTGTTCACTAACGAGGTGTCCCAGATATTTCAATTCTTTTCTGCAAAACTTGCATTTTTCTGTCTGTATCTGAAGATTTGCTTCTCGGAGTTGTTTGAAAATGGTCTGTATGTGCTGTAAATGTTCGTTGAAAGTTTTGCTTATTATAACGATATCATCGAGATACGCAAAAGCAAAATTAATACTTGGACCAATAACATTGTCTAGCAACCTCTGGAAAGTACTAGGTGCTGCATGAAGGCCAAACGGTAATACTTTAAATTGAAATAATCCTCTACCCGGAACGGTAAATGCAGTAATAGGACGGCTGTCTATACTTAACGGGATTTGCCAATAGCTGGAGCGTAAATCTATGGTGGAAATGTACCTAGCTTCTCTCAATCGTTCTAAGATTGAATTTATAAACGGCAGCGGGTATGCGTCTTTTTCTGACACTTCATTGACTTTTCTAAAATCGATGCAAAATCGAAATTTATTGTCCTTTTTCTTGACCATAACAAATGGGGAGCTCCATGGACTATTAGATGGTTCTACAACATCTTCTTCGAGCATTCTGTCTAATTCGTCGTTTACTATTGTCTGCATTGCTGGATTTAAAGGTCTATGTCTTTGTTTAATAGGAGTAGGATTTGTCAATTTTATTTCGTGTTCTACTAGATGGGTTATTCCTTTTGATGTGGAAAATTTCGTTAATTCTGTCGCAAGAAAATTTTCCAAGGTTTCTTTTTCTAGTTGTCCCAGCTCACAAAGTCCTTCGGTTATGAAATTATCTACATTGTCGCCTTCCTGGTTGACATGTTTTCCCATTATTTTTAAACTATTTTTGGAAAAAATCTATACTGGCATTCCATTTCTTTAACAGGTCCATACCTATTATCATGTCGGACGCTAAATCTGGTAAATATAGAAATAATTCTTCGAAATATTCCTGTACTACTTGTCCCCTGATTATATAACCGCGGTTTATCAGAACTTCTGACTTATTCGCTAGCCGAACGGTATACGACGGGCAGTGTATTTCCTTTGCTTGTTTTAAATTTGCGATTTTACTTCCAATATATGACCTTGAAGATCCGGTATCAATTAATGCCTCGACCGTGTTTTTAGTTGATAATATTATTTTTAATTTTAATCTATTTTCTAAACAATTCAACGATGTAACCGGTTCTAATACTCGTCTGGATTTTTTTCTCTGCGAGAGTTTATTATGACTCGACTGGACGTCTCTCGCCTTAGTCCAGTCGACAATTCGTTTCCCTGACATCGACAATTATTTGTTAAAATGTCTAGTTTGCCGCAGTGGGAGCAAAAAATTTTTGGTTTATTTCGGCATTGGAAACGGGAATGATTTCTACCACCACACTTCCAACAGTCTTTTCTTCTATCGAAGCCTTTTATGTATTGTGGGTTTTTCGGCGTAAACTGTATATTGTTTTGTTTGTTATAACTGGACGATACTGGACTTATTTTCCTGTGATCGTTTCGGTGGTATTTGTTTTTCTGGATTTCGAAGACTGGTGTATCTTTTATCTTTTCGGATTCATGTTTTTGTGTTCGACTACTTGTTTCTTCTTCGCATAAATTCTCATATTCGTAAGCTTGTTCCATAAGCTCTGAGATTGTAGAAAAATCTTTTCTTCTTATGTACTTCTTGTAATCTGTTTTGAGGTTGGAATATATCCGTTCTAGTTGGCTTTCCGGTGTGATGTTATCTAGGCGTCGAAGTAAAGTTTGTATAGCGGTCACATAGTCTTTTACACTTTCTCCTGGTGTTTGTTTACGTTTTTCAATTTGTTTTTCTAGTTCTCTCTGGTATTGTTCTGGTCGTACATAAAAACTTTTAAAGGCTATGAGGAAGTCCTCCCATGTATTCCATGTATGTTTGTTGTTTCGGTACCACAGAAGTGATTTGTCCTGTAAGATTTCTGGTATTGCTTTCTGCATTTGAGTTGCAGTGAAACCATATGCTTCTCTCAATTCCTCGATTCGTTCCAGAAATGAAATCGGATCTTTTGTCTCGTCGAAACGTGTATTCCATTTTCGTACCTGGTCTAATATGTTCGTAGTTGGTTCTGGTTTTGTTACCGGTTCTTGATTTTTGGAAACGTTTTTAACAAACTTTCGTAATCTTTGTCGCAGTTCATCTGTCGTCCCGGAAGTTGTGAAACCATACCTGCTTAGTTCAACTTGCAGTTCTTCCTTTTTTAGTTTGTAAATCCAACCAACAGAGACATCTGCGATTTCCAAACCAACTGTTTCTTCGCCTTCTGACTGCATTTTTTTTTCTGTTATATCGGTTTATGTAAAACTCGGGCGTTTTCTTTCGGTTCAAAAAAAAAAATACTCGGGCGCCAAATTATGGCGTTCCCTTTTTGGTTAAAAAAAATTACTCGGGCGTTTCCTTTCGGTTCAAAAAAAAAAATACTCGGGCGCCAAATTATGGCATTCCCTTTTGGTTAAAAAAAAATTACTCGGGCGTTTCCTTTCGGTTCAAAAAAAAATACTCGGGCGCCAAATTATGTGACGTGTTTTCCGGACGTCACCGGTTTTCTGTTCTGGATCTGTATCGGACTTTATTTATTTATCCAAGAAAGGTCTGAATTAAGGAAACGCAAACGGTCGGTAAAAATAAATATTTATTCCTGGACTATATACATCGCTAAAACTTATCTAATGAAAACAACTATTTACAATATGTACAAATACTTTACGGTGACAGAAAGAAAGTAACGAACCTTCTACGGTATACTAATTAACACGCTCCGCGGTATCGGAGTGCAATTACAACGGATCCCGGACTCTGTGGACTACGGTCCTAGTCGGGGATAAAACAGGACAGGAAGGGACGGGTCGGTATCGGAGGACGGCGGTCAGTCAATCCTCGATCTAGAACACCGTCGTTTCGTTTAGCTCAACACGCTAGAAACGAAACGTTCGTGCTTCCACGATGCGGCGGAACTGACGCAGGACTTTCTACCTTCGCTTGTTGCCCAGCTCAGCACGCTGTAGGCGAAGCGTTCGTAGTACGGATACGTTCTTGCCTTGAACGTCTCACCCAGCTCAACACGCTGGAGGTAAGTCGTTCCTAAGGAAGAAGCCAGTCAAGTGTTCACTCAGCTCAGCACGCTGGAAGCTACTAGCCTGGTTGACGATCCGTAGGAAAGTGTCTTTTTCTGTGCTAGCGGACGTGAATTTATACAGCTCTCGGAGAGTGGGGCGATCACGTTTACTGGGGATAGGTATGGGGGAATCAAATGTATGGGTGCGCCGACGAGGCAGCGCGTACGGTTCGTTACACATATGTTTTTTTTTAGTTCTAACTTTACAAATTCTACAGAAATGGTTAATCTGTATGAAAAATGAAATAAATTACAAGTAACTATTGATGTTAGGAATTTGATATAGGTGGCACAAAAATTTGCAAACTGTCAAAAATGGATAAATCGGGGGTTATTCGACATTATAACATACAGATCTGGGCTTTTGGCATTCTTTTTCTCGTAATTCAAAGACCTCGGCATGTAAACTTTGATTTCATTGACAGTTAAAAAATCAACGGGCCTATAATGGTGGGTCGAAAACAGGATACGCCTGTATGTATATTTACTCTTTGTCGGAAATGTAACATGGTTTTCAGCACAAAATTCATTTATTAAATTTTTAATGCGATAGGTCGCTATTTATATTTCGAGTACATGTAACGACGTAAATTCTCTCCAGTTTTTATCGTATGGGTTGACATTTTTAGTGTAAACTCACTTACAACATTTCGATGCCCTAGTAAATGATGTTAACTTTATTCTCAAATGGAATTAAATCGTTAACATTTTTGTTCGCTGGTGTTTTACAGACCCTTATCGTGGGTATTTAATGAACAAACACGGGTGGAGACTATTCATTCTAAAATATTATTAAAGGATCTGAAAAAATTCAATTTAGCATGGCATTCAATTTATGTTAAAATAAACGTGAGCCATCATAAATTAATTCAAACTTAATATCTTAATGTGGATACAAAGAAGTTTTTTATAAAAAGCATTATACTAACTCCTTTGTGAAATTTTTTTGAACTGACTCGGCTAGATAAACTAATATCCGTGTGAGCTCCTTTACTAAACTTGACTGTTGCCCAAAATTCAAATACTTAAGAATTATGTAAGCCACACGATAGAAGGGGGAGCAACAAAATAGAACAAGACATTTAGAGAATAAGCTGAATAAGTTTGATAAATAATGGTAAAGTTGTAAAAGTCAAGCCAAAAAACTGATACTAAAATAATAACACTAGTAAGTAAGTATAAGGAGCAAATAAAAACTCTTCACATAATCAATATACCCTTCTATATTCACATAATACTAAGCTCCTTAAATATTTCATATCACTTCAAAAAATATAGTACGTAAAAATAACAGAGAAAAGATAAGTACCTAAGTAAGAGTTTTTTATTATTCTTAATAAGATGGACTTCCAAAAAGTAAGTAATAAATTTAAGTAAGAGTAAGTAAAAAATAATAAGTTAATAATCTTAGTAATAGAAATAAGTAGGTTATAATAATATAAGTAGTATAAATAGCAAATTATTACAGAAAAAATCACAAAGAGAATTGTATAGAGGGTTAATACACTTAATTTTAAAAAGATCTCTTTAGAAACAGGAATGAATCTAGAATTTCCTTCTGTAACTACCTGCTCTCTATATATTTTCAGAATTGCGTATATTTCTAATTGCACCAATCAGACTTATACAGACCGAAGCAAAATGCTAGAGAACACTTAAAGTCACAGTAGTCTTGGAAAGACCTTTAACGTAATGCCTCCAACTGTAAACTACGATTTTCCTTACGCCATCATATTCCTAAATAGAGATGAATGGTTCCTTTGCAAGGATAAACAGCAGATAGCTGGTGATACACAGATGACTCAAAAATATCCTCGGTCTCTGAAGCTGGTGTATACGGGCGCAGACCTAGCAGAGACATTTCAACATCTAGTATCCCATGCAACCGTTTTTTAAGCGGAAATTTACACCATCGTCTCATTGGAGCAATACCATATATTTATAAAGAACAATAAATGTGTTCTTAAGCAGCCAAGCGGTTTTAAAATTAGGTGAAGCTCTCACCGTGTAACGTCAAAATTGATTTAATACTGCCAAGAGGAGAATTCATAAAAATATTGCTGGCTTCTCATGCAAGAGAAGGATGCGTAACGTAATTCTATCACTAAATACCTGAACAGCCGGAAAACTTCATTCAAAGGCTTTTATACATCCTTCGAACAATGTCCAAACAAATCTAAGACTACCTAGGCGTAGCCACCACCTACGTTGTCTAACAGGTCTTTTAACAGACCACTGTCATTTAAATTATAATATGCAAAAACTTGGACTGTCGGCCGAGCCAACTTGCCGCTTTTGTCTGGATGATGTTGAAATAGCAGAACAATTAATCTGGGGATCATCTTGGATAGTAAACTTACCTGGAACGCCTATGTGGAAAAAAAATAAATAAAACCAGGATTTCCCTGTGGAATCTCAGGAGAATCTATGGCAAATTTTGGGAGACGAGCCCCAAACAGATTTACTGGATTTATCAAACAGTGATAAAACCAATGATCACGTATGGCTCGGTGGCCTGGTGGTCCAAGGGACTCCAGGAATCCACCAGAGCAAGTTTATCTGGACTTTAGCGCATGGCATGCGTGGCCATTACGGGGGCAATGTCCACTACCCCGACAGCAGCAAAGGAGATCATCCTGGATCTATACCCACTCTATTTACTATTGGAGAAGAAGGCCAGGATGGTGTCCTATAGGCTTCTGACGGTGGATAGTCAAATAAAAGGGAAGAGGCTCTGGGACCATTCGCAGTGGATGACTTTATAGACCCACTCACCACATAAACCGAACCTAACCATAGGTTATTTAAGAACTCCAGTGAATAATAGATAGGAGTGTCACTTAGTGAGATTAGTTATAGCTAAATTTGTTAGATTTGGGAAAAAATTGGGTTCAAAGACTGTGAATAGATCAACTCCTGTGGCCAGAATGTCAGCGATATAGTTACAGTCTGAACTAGCGGTCGTGCTGTTCTCAAAATTATTATAACATTTATTAGTTATAGTAGTGCTTTTCTATGGTCTGTATGAATTAAAATAGTTTACCTTCACATTTCTGTTAAACCATATGTCATTTTACTACAAAATAACATGATTTTATTAGCCACCAAGAGAATATTCAGGTATTGGCTAAAAAATCTGTATCATAATTAAAATGTCATTATATGCAACAATTTTATTTTTTTCATTAGTAATTTATAAAATAGGAGTAAAAAAATGTTTATAACAACACATTTTTTTAAACAAACGGAATAAATTACATATCCCTGTAGCGAAATTTAAACGACTTATCTGGTTATAAATTTTAGAGCCAGTGTATTACAACTAACCCCAAGTTCCATATACACAACCATATTTTAGTCATGATTACATAACCATGACTGAAACAATTAGTTACTGTTGGGTTTTGATAACGAAAACAAATCATTGTTTTAACGACTTAATAGTTACTGACATTGCACACAGTATTTTACTTATTATGACTTGTTTATGACTATTGAAATTTTGATTTAGAGAACATAGACGGCCCTTAGATTCACTTTGACATAAACTGCAGTGCTGATAATGCGTCGTCTACATTATACGATGTTACGTGACAATAAAATTTAACAAGGCCATTGCTCTAGGTAACATTGTTCACATTGTCGCAAATTTTTAAGGAGAATATTTTATTTCGAAAACACGGTTAAACTTTTAAAGTAAATATTTTCTTAACCTTTTGTAGTTTACAGAAAATATTTTTTCATTATGTAGATACTTTTTGCTTAAAATCCATCAAATTAAATTAAGATGTTGATAATTATGTATTCAAAAACTTTGCTCTCGGAAGTACGTAATTAGCACAAACCTGACCTAATTTCTTTTCAACTCAATTTTTGTTTGCTTTTTGTTTAAATTTTCTATCGAAAGGGTAAAAGATATTTGAAAAGCAATTTCCGGTTATCAGCTTAAGCTTTTTTAAATAAATGGAACTGTAATTCCCAATATCTCCCTAACACTGTTATTAAAGTTT
The DNA here is from genome assembly GCA_035357415.1 of Ophraella communa. Taxonomy (NCBI): domain Eukaryota; kingdom Metazoa; phylum Arthropoda; class Insecta; order Coleoptera; family Chrysomelidae; genus Ophraella; species Ophraella communa. The sequence continues at coordinate 6,968,100 of CM068989.1, read as the reverse complement.
GATTTATTAGATAAGTTCCAGAATTTTTAATGGTAAATTTCGGATTCGATGTAATTGGCAAACTAAAGCATTAGTGTTCGACAATCGAATACATCAATGTAATTTATCTCTTACAATTTTATTCAAGAGTTTAGTTCGGCTTTCTATTTTTAATTAATGTGGTCATTTATTAAGTTTAAGACCATTTTCCGATATAAAGGTAAAGACTTAGTTTTACAAGAGTGTTCATTATTTTAAGTATGGCATACAATACTATTTTTTAAAGAACACAAGAAACATTGAAAGCTTTTAATAAAACTCAAATGTTCCTAATTATCTTGAATTCTAATTTAAATAAATAAAACCAAGATGTCTTGTTGCTGTCTAAGAACTTCTAATTTAAGAGAAAATGTTTTAAGCCCAATTATCCTTTATATCTTTGTGCTAAGTGCTGTTTTTACCGAATAATAAATTTACAGAATAAATATGGAATTAACTTCATTATATAAGAATAATTTGTATACTTTAATTTGCCATAAAACATTATATTTCTAAATCCCTGCTAATTAGACATATAATTTTATTTTTGTTAATAATGATACTAAATAATTAGCAGTATTTCTTTAAGATAGGCAATAATAATATAAAAAGAAGACAAAAAGTTTCTTAGCCTGTATCAATTATTTTTTTACTTCTTGCTTAGTTCTTCTTTTCATTCCTCCAATCCCAATTTTAGCCAGTACTTTATATATATATTTCTCGTAATTTTTTGCTCTTTGGTATATAAAGTATGTTCAACAATATAGTGCCTACAATAAAAGGGGACTGATGGTGATAATAAACTTCTTAGGTACTTTTATCTCAGGTATTGGCAAGTTTGGGTAAAGAATGCAGGTCAGGATTAAATTTGCAAAAATAATTTTTTAATAGAAACGGATATTCACGATAAAATTTAATAAAAATTTAAATATGTTAATATATCAATTCAGTTTCACTATCACTATCGTCGTCTACATTAATTATAGGGGGTTCTATGTTAGTACGAAATGCCCTGTATGAATCCCCCACTTTTATAACATGGTTTATTGTTCTTTTCCAACAATCAGCGTCTGGGTCATCTACAGTGCGGTCCATATGTATGGAATAAATTCATTTGTAGCGTTATTATGTACTATATGAAAAAAACCTGAAACAGATCGATTTTTATTCTTAAATTGACAATTTACAGTATGAAAATATTTTCCCCCTCCAGCACCCCTTCGGAATTATAAGCACCCCCTCGAAAATTTTAAATTACAAAGGGAGTCGTGCGGCACCTCGTTGGAAAGGGATTTTAGTCCTCTGTTTAGCAATATAAAGTTTTTTAAGTTTGGTGCAATCATAACTGAAAAAATTGATTTTTAAGTTGTAAAATTTTGATAATGTCTCTAACACAAAACTTTACGTAGAATAAAGATAATAATGTCACATAATGATTAGAATGTGTTTTTCAATGTATTTGACACTTAAATTAAATGTTCAAAATGACCACCATTCACTTCTTGACAATAACCGAGGCGATATTGTTTGGTCTATTAAAATAACTTTAGAAATAATCAGGTATTTTCGTATCTGTTCTGCTAAATATTAGGAAAAAACTTTGAAGATATTAAAATAATAGTCAAAAAACTAAATAAACAATTGATATAAATCTAGTAGGCTGCTGTCATTTAGGTATTTAAAGTTACTAAAAGACGTCAGTATAATATTTGTGCGCGTATTAAATTTAATTATGGCTCATTTGTCCGAGACTCAAAGAATAGACATTTTAATTATGATTGGTTGTGGTAATAGAACCAGAACTCAAAAGGAGGTTTGTGAAATTTTTAATAATAAATACCCTGGTCAACACGTTTCGCAGTCTACAGTTAGCAAAACTGAAAAATAGTTTCGTGAAACTGGACATGTAAAAAATATTGAAAAACCAGGTAGAAATGTTGAATTTACTGATGAAAAAAAGTTAGATGTACTTCTAGAGATTGAGGAAAATTCGCATAAGACAACTCGAGAACTTGCCGCCGACAATGATGTAAGTAAATCATCTATTTTGAGAGTTCTGCATAAAGAAAAATACCACCCTTACAAAGTTCAGTTGGTTCAGGAGTTAAATGAAGATGATCCTGATAGAAGGCAAGAGTTCTGTGAATTGATGATGGATAAAATGAACGCAGATTTGCAGTTCATAAACAAAATAGTTTTTTCTGATGAGGCGTCGTTTCATTTAAACGGAACGGTTAACAAACAGAACTGTAGATATTGGAGCAGAGAAAATCCTCACTGGATGTGTGAGGCTCACACTCAATATCCTAAAAAAGTTAACGTTTGGGCTGGTATCATTAACAATAAAATTATTGGCCCTTATTTTTTTGAGGGCACAGTTACTGGTGAGGTTTATCTAGATTTTTTGATTAACTTTTTAGTGCCTACATTACAAAGAGTTTTTCCTGATGTTAATCATCCAAATGAGATAGATTGATCTATTTACTACCAACAAGACGGAGCTCCACCGCATTTGGCACATACTGTTAGAAATTATTTAAACAAGGTTTTTCCCAATAGGTGGATTGGAAGACGTGGGGCGATCGAATGGCCGGCTAGATCCCCCGATTTGACTCCTCTCGATTACTTCTTATGGGGTTATTTAAAATCTAAAGTAAATTTTAATAGACCAAACAATATTGCTGATTTAAAAGTTAGGATAACGGAAGAAATTAACAAAATAACCCCCGAGGTCATTGTCAAGAAGTGAATGGTGGTCATTTTAAACATTTAATTTAAGTGTCAAATACATTGAAAAACACATTCTAATCATTATGTGACATTATTATCTTCATTCTACGTAAAGTTTTGTGTTAGAGACACTATCAAAATTTTACATCTTAAAAATCAATTTTCCCAGTTATGATTGCACCAAACTTAAAAAACTTTATATTGCTGAACAGAGGACTAAAATCTCTTTCCAACGAGGTGCCACCCGACCCCCTTTGTAATTAAAAATTTTCGAGGGGGTGCTTATAATTCCGAAGGGGTCCTGGAGGGGGATAATATTTTAATACTGTAAATTGTCAATTTAAGAATAAAAATCGACCTGTTTCAGGTTTTTTTTCATATAGTACATAATAACGCTACAAATGAATTTATTCCATACATATGGACCGCACCGTATATTTTGCCGGATTAATGCAATTACAGAAGGACATGATGTAGGTGTCGTATTTTGGGTCCGCACTTTGATCTTTAGTTTTCTCCACATATGCTCAATTGGGTTGAATACGCAGTAGTAAGGAGGAAGGCGAAGAACTGTATGTCTAAAGGCTGCAATTGTGTCACATACATATGTCTTCTGTATGTTAAATGTCCTTAGAACCTCTAAAAGCTGCGTTTTTTATATCCTTTGTCAAAGTACATGTTGTTTTGGAGCATAAATTCCTGGATTTCTGCTTTTGTATTTGGAGAGCCTGGAACCTTCTTCAATTGGCGACTATGGTAACTAACTGTCCATAACTATGACGCGGAGGAATATTTGGCAGTAAAGTGTTTTCGAACAATTCGGCTGTAGTATCTTGGTATCCAATGACGAATCTTGAATGTTCCCAAACTGTTTAGAATCCAACCATCTTCTGATCCTGCATGAATAATCGTGATCCGTTTTCCTTTGTTCGATGGAGCTTTTAATTGGCATCGCACTGTTCCATCGGTCCATCAGTTTGCCGGCGTATCGTGGGTATCATACCAGGTCTCATCCAAATTGATTATTGGTCTTTGTAAAGTTGGTGAGTTGGGCTAATTTTGACAAACTTTTACCCTTTATTTATGAGTGAACCTAGGTGGTTTAACGTTGAATTTTGACAGTACAAGTAAGTTTTGTCAGTCAATTAATTATGGGCCTAAGGGCCCGAGGAAAGTCGTCAAGATCGTAGTCAAGTGCCCTCTTCTTTTATGTTTCTATGTATCGAAGTCACATTTGGTGGCTTACCGTGTCAGCGCACCATGAGACAAACTTAAACAGTTTCTCAAAAAATTAGAGCATGTACATGACAAACATAAGCTCTTTAAAAACTGGAATAAGTGGCATGACTGGCATTCCCTAATTCATTATGGGGCCATGAAATCCACCAACCACAGCAATAAAAGTAATGTTAAATCTCATACCTCTGGATATTAATCTAAAAAGGAAGATAATACTTCAACGTTTCCTTATGATGAGTTTAAAACCTCACCGTAGAATATAGTTGGAAAAATGGTGGTTGATAAAATTCCACTTCTGCAACTTCTGCGTTGTGTATGCTAATTTAGAAGGTAACAACATCGTTGATTTTACGACCAGAGAGAATGTTTAATATATCATGAATAAATAATTTTTTTTTGTCAATTCAAATCAATAACATCCCTAATATTGATTATTTACTCACATAATTTTTATAGATACAACTTTTATTCAGAATTCCTTTTTTAAAATCTGCAAAATTGCCATGCACGTTTCACACAGAGAAATGTGTCCTTTTGAAATAATAAAAATTGAAATTTGCAGCCCTAACCCCTACTCTGTAAAAGAAGAACACAAACTTTTTAACAAAACTTCTATTTAAAAAGGTTTATTTATATTAATATTAACTTTGTAGCTTCATGACTGCTGTTTCGATAATATTATCATCGTCCAATTTAAATATTAAAAATATATTTCCTTTTAAAAGATAGCTGCTGGGTTTTTGTTCATCAAACTCCTGAACCATAGGTCTTATGAATCCCATATACAGGGTGTTTCAAAAAAAGGTAACACCATCTCTAGGATAGGTAAAAAACTGAAAAATAACTGGGGTTTGCTTAGTAAAATTTTTTTCTAACGCCATCCGTTTTCAAGATAAAGGGCGTTGAAGAAAATAAAAAATTACACATTTCTTACGATTTTGCCGAAACTACTGGCACCATTGCAATGAAATTTTATACGAATATGTTTTGGAAGCTGATATATCCCATGAATTTGTTTTTATAACTAACTCTCATAGAGGGCGCTAGTTACACGATTCATACAACGTATTATTCAACATAACTTTTTTTAAGGTAGAATTATTAGTCAAAACTCCAAGTGAACATAAACATCGTTTAATTCTACACCAAAAAGGTACTCTTGGTAAAACTCGATATTATGTACCGTTTTCGGAATATTTTGATTTGAAAATTATGAAGTAATAATCGCACCTGGTATAAACTAATGATAAAGTTCGCTTTTCTCTAAGTTTGCCATGTAAAATTGACATTTATAGATTGTTATGACAATAAGTCAACAATAAATAGAGTTTTGAAACCTTGTTATTTGTAAAATTAGATATTGTTAAACAAAATGTACTCAAATGTTGAATACACCAACTTATTGTAAGTTTTTTTAATTAATAAATTTATCATTAACTTATACGATATTAATATCGAGTTTTACCAAGAGTACCTTTTTGGTGTAGAATTAAACGATGTTTATGTTCACTTGGAGTTTTGACTAATAATTCTACCCTAAAAAAAGTTATGTTGAATAATACGTTGTATGAATCGTGTAACTAGCGCCCTCTATGAGAGTTAGTTATAAAAACAAATTCATGGGATATATCAGCTTCCAAAACATATTCGTATAAAATTTCATTGCAATGATGCCAGTAGTTTCGGCAAAATCGTAAGAAATGTGTAATTTTTTAATATCTTCAACACCCTTTATCTTGAAAACGGATGGCGTTAGAAAAAAATTTTACTAAGCAAACCCCAATTATTTTTCAGTTTTTTACCTATCCTAGAGACGGTGTTACCTTTTTTTGAAACACCCTGTATAACCAAGGGATCATCTTTGGGTTGAGTTATCATGCTTTGCAACCATCTACATCTCCAAAAAACTATTGTTTTCTTTTATGTGATTCTTTGGATTTGTGTACTCTACGTCAACTTTTGGTCAATTATTTTACCTAGGTATTTAGCCTGATTTACAAGTAGAATCTCTATCTCCTTAATCACTGGTGATATTTTCCTGGCGAAGGCGACCACTATTATTTTTTGAGGCTTGACCGATCGGCCCTGCGAGATCATCTGCGTATCCGTATCTATGGACTTTGAAAGCAATCTATCGTCAAGACAAGAATAAATATTAAAGACATAAAATATTAAAGCCTTATGATATTATACTGGATATAGTTCCCTCCAAGATCAGTATAACTAAGCAAAGAAAAACCAAGAAACAACTTATGTCTTATCTTAAAGACTCAATCAAAGTTGAATAGCGGGGAACTTCCTTACTTTAATTAACATTGCTAATTGTTAATTAATTACTTTAAATTAAAAACTTTAAATTTTGATCTGCTAGATGCCTTTTTGTCGGCAACAAAAAGGGTTTTACATACAGGACTTCTAGGAAGAGAATAGTATCTATTTTTAAATTTTATTTATTCTTTGCCAAGAACATCTAAAAACTATTTCGAATCAGTATTTACATTAAACGCAAAATTATAAAATATCTTTGGTTTTGAAAACAATGTAACTATCTTTAAAAATTCACAAAGCATTTTCTTTACAAAAACTTATGCAGCAACGTTGCGTGAGAACTCTCATATCGCTACTTCTAAATGTGAGGTTAGGTTAACTTACTGAACTAGCTGTAGCAGTTTCAGATGAAAACTAACTCGCGCAATACCAATTAACCAATTAGAAGAAATTACTTGATAAATTTTAAAGTAGTTGATCATTTATATCAATTATTTGTCTGTTGTCTGAATTTTTTTTCAGTCTACCTTCCTCCAGAAAATCGACCAACGCCGAAAGATAAATTTGTTGGAACTTTTTAATAACATTCGAATTCCCGAGTAATTGGAAAACTAACCGTGATTATCTAATTCCTCTTCGAGCTCTGAAATGTTCATTCAGCTGTTTCTCTATTTGATTTGGAACACTTTTCCCTCTTTGTTCAATAAGATAAATTGATTTTTCCGCTCTGGGGAGCACTATAAACGGGAACATAAATTGAGAACGTGTCCTCGACATCGAAAGAAATTCAAACCTGTCCCTGCAACTTAACACAGTTTTTCTTCTTTAGTTTTACGTTAACAGTACCTGCTTGAAAAATCACGTCCATTATCATATCGGCAATCTCACTCTCAGCTATATGCGGTTCTGTCGGCAACAAAAAAGGTTTTACATACAGGGTTTCTATTCAGATAAAAAGGTACCTTTTTATCAATATTTTTAATAAATAGAAAATACCTGTTAGACATGAGCTTATAGAAACTTATTAATTTTCTTAATTTAGAGTATAGAATAAAAATTTTGTAAATAAATAAACAAAAAGACTAAAGACATCAAAGTATTATCTTACAAATTTACAAAAAAAGGTCAATAAATGGGTAAATAAAAATGATTAAAAAACCAAGAATGGCATACGCTTTGCTGATAAGATTATTTGCGATTTTAAAAATGTTTTTTCATTCTTGGTATCCCTACAATAATGTGAAGAGACTCAGAAGTTTCTCGAATGTTTCAGAAGTTTTTCGAATGTTCCAGAACCTACTCTAAGTTGGATATGTTGGAATGTTCTCGATTACTCTAGAAACAGTAGCGTACTATAAATACTGTTGATCGGAGAAGCAGTTGAAGTTTTAATTCAGTTTAAGTGTAAATAAATTGTGTTATGGATCAGTTAAGATGTTTTAGTGTGTAAATAAATTAAATATTAGACTGTGTTAATAAATAAACGTTACAATAATAATATACAGTATGATGCAAATGTATGGAATAAATTCATTATTTCAGAAACAGACGACTTTAAAAAAAAATCTCAAGTAAGGACTCAAGGAGAAGTTCGTAATTTATTTAATGCTAAATACCCCAATCGCAATCCAATTACTAAATCAACAGTAAGTAAAATTAAAAAAAAAATTAGAGAAAAGGGCCATGTTAAGGATCTTCCTAGAAGTGGTAGAACATCAATATCCGAAGCCAAAAAACTGGACTTTGTACTGGCGTTTCAAGAAAATCCTCATACCAGTTCTAGGCAGGTCGCACTAGATAATAATGTCCACCAATCAACTGTTGTAAGAGTGCTAAAAAAGGAAAAGTGGCATCCATACAAAGTAAATCTGGTCCAGGAGCTATTAGAAGATGACTGATAGAAGAATCGAATTCTGCGAAATCGTTATGGAACAATGTAACAGAGATCCGGGTTTCATACAAAAGGTACTTTTTTCAGATGAAGCGTCTTTTATGCTGAATGGTCACGTAAATCGCCAGACATGTCGATATTGGGCAAGTGAAAATCCACATTGGATGAAAGAGTATAGGACACAATATCCCGAGAGGGTGAATATTTGTGCCGGCAATATAAACAATAAAATTGTAAGGCCATATTTTTTTGAGGAAAACCTAACTGCTGCTAGTTATCTGGAATTTCTTCAAAATTATCTGTTGCCACAGCTGAATCAGCTATTTCCAAATAGAAATGATTTATGGTACCAATGACATCATTACGACGCCATCACTAATGATGTAATGTCCAACACATCTATAGCAATTGATGGCCATTCAAAAATTAAAATTGACGTGTTTAAAGATTTTGTTTAAACGTCGTGTGTTTCTGAAATAATGAATTTATTCCATACATTTGCATCATACTGTATGATGATGGGTGTAGCGCACTGAACTTTAACATGTCGTGTATGCTAGTGGCAGCCTATCTGTTTGGTAAACATCAAGTAGATAATAATTGTGATAAATTCTAAACTCTAGAGACCTCTACTGGTGTGAAATATGGTTTAGATATTAAATACCTTTGTTATTAAAACGTTTTTTTATTAAATAGACATTTCATTTTTAATTAGCATTAATTATGTTTCTCTTTTAGTAACAGTATAATTAAATAATAAACATAATTTTACTTAATAATAGTCTATGTGGTTGTTGTACTGCAATTATGGCATCTTAATTTAGTAAGTTTATTACACTTACCACCCCAACATTGATTTATTGGCTTTTCTCGTACATCGCACAAAGAAAACACTAATTACAAGTTCCTTATAACTGTGTTACACAGTTTAAGATGCATATAACGTTTCTACCTATAACCAAAATTACCCATTCAACAGAAAGTTATGCTGGAAACTTCAAAATGGTGTATTCAAAACAATCTTGTCTAAAACCAAAGGCGTTGGTATGGAAACAGATACAAAATAAGGGATATATAACAAACGAAAACTAGCTAGTGTAATATACAGGGTGATTTACAACTCAATAACATATTGTTTCATAGGCTGGTAGGCCTGAGCATCACAGAAGGTTTTACTAAACTTACCATCTTAGCATATTTTTATTCAAGGAGAGTTATGTCAATAATACATAGATCAATGCAAAGTCAAGTCTCAATAAGCTGTAGGCAATGCACCCACTAGAAAAAGTGGAAGAAGAGTCTGTCGTAATTTATTCTGACAATCAAGAGGATCTTGGGACAAAAAATCGAAGACATGTTTGCAAAACATATTACTCCAGTCAATAAATGACCCATAATGAGGTGTAGAGTGTAGAGTGAGCAGGTAACTAAGCGATTCCTTCAGAAACTTGTTCAGGGGGCTTAGGTTGTTAACATACCAAAAGTAATGACTCCTAGGTGATGAGCGGCGGGGAGGAGGGGGTGTAAATTTACGAATTCTGGGTTTTTCGCTTATATCTCGAAAACGGTGCATCGGAGAGAAATATTTTTAGATAATAAAATGGAGTTCTTAAAATTATCTAAAACTTTTATATTGTATGTTTTTTTCTAATTCATAGCCGTTTTCGAGCTATATCCTCGGAAAAAGTTGAAATTTACAAAAAAAATTTCTACTCCAAAGAGTTATTTGGCCAAAAAATGCATCGGTTGTGACTATTTGTAATATCACCTACGTCGACCACCATTATCTTGGGCCTACGCAAACACAGCAAATAGCACTATATCACTAGAACAATTGAGTCGTTACAGGCTAAAGAGGTCAGCCGACATCAATTTGACAACAAATACCTGGTAAACAGGAAAACTTTTTATCAAATCCTACAAATAAAACTAACTTCATCTCCTTACTGGAGATAAAGCTGCAGGAGAAAGGGATACATACTCTTCAGCTGTTGAACAATCCACTCACAACTCTGTGGCTGTCGTTTATGAGGATAAAGACCTTGCTGTTCTGTTGATTGCTTCCATTCCTGCGACCCGAGATATCTTTATGCTAAAACCCGAACGAGGGAAAACCAAAACAATAGTACTGTCGACCCAAGAGATGCAGCACCGTAGATTTGAACACATCCTGTTCCTTCATTCATTTACCGGATGCGACACAACTTCTGCTAGTTTCAGGAGAAGCAAGGTGGGCTTTTTTAAATTGACCGTGGAGTAAGAAATCATCCAGCAAGCAACAATGACATTTTCTAACTCACCCTCCATTTACGACCAGGTTGAAAGCACTTCTCCCCAGTCTGAAGACGATGTAGAGCCCATTCAGTAAGAGCTACCCGCTACTGAGGAAGAAGATGCCATGTAAGAACAATCATTGCCTGGGCAAAGAGAATAAAAATTTTTGATTACTTTAAACGTCGAAAGCAAAACAAGTTTTAAAATAGCTGTAACTTTAGGCGGGTTGGACATTAATCAGCATATGTATATATATTCTAAAAGGGAATTTAAAAATCTACAACTTATTTCCTATTAATACTTTTTCGTACTTCCGGGCCTAAAGTGAAAACTTCACTCCCTTGCGACAGGTACTAAAGTATCACATTTAATCCCTCCGGGATTAAATATTGACGAAACTCCCGGAACGATTAAATCACAAACAAACGAATTTAAGGGATATTTTATTAAAAAATATAATTAATTAGAATGGTAATTAACGTTAATATTCAAATTAATATTGTGACAGTTCGTCATATTGACCAGTCTTTCCTGGGTTAATGCAGCAGGTAACTGACGAGTAACAGATAGGTCCTTTTCATATTGAACTGGTGTTTGTTTCGAAGATCCTGCGGAAACAGGAAGCGAGAATGAGGACTGTGGCATAACTATAGTGGACGAATCGGCGACTTGACCAAATATTTTATTTGAAATTTTTTGTTTATTTTTAATAGACGATTCAATATATCCCTCGGCCAACATGGAGGATTTCCATCCTCCATGTCTCTTCAGCACGTCTATTGTTGCTCCCGAATCAGCTAACAAAGACGCAGATATGCGTCTAAAACAATGTCCCGTATAAGACGTCGCATTTTCTAATTTCAAGAAAGCTGCTATTTGCCGTGGAAATGTACCAAACATGTTTTTTCCTACTACTCGCGTAGTACATTCTTTGTTGATGTATTGAACAAAAAATTTTGAATGAGTTGTCCCTGTCTTTCGCAATGCCACATATTTCCGAAATATCGCCACAAAACTGATGGCACTGTTTTCTGAATTTTTGATCACAAAATTTCGGTCAATTTTATTTTTGGTGTTTCTAATCGCAATTAGGAAGGAATCGCCCAAATCTCTCACATCGTCGATTTCTAAATCAACCAACTCTTTTCCACGACAAGCTCCCGCAACGCCCAAAATAAGTGCAACCTACAAAAAAATTGATTTCTTAAAATTTCTGAATATAAACAAATTTCCAAATTTACCTTAAGCATTAAATATTTATCATCCGGAGCCTCCCGTAAGAACTGATCTACCTGCTCAAACGTGAGAATTCTTGACTTCTTTGGCTTAAATCCCTCATTTCTTCTCTTCGAAAAAGCTAATAATTTTGGAAATTTACTTATATCAATATTTTCTCTAATGTTAATAACCGATTTCAGCATTGAGTAATGTGCCCAGAGAGTTGAGGCACAAACCGCTTTTGATTTATCATCGAAGTAGACTAACAGCGCATTTTCAGTAGGTTGGCTCACATTTTTTAAGCGGCACCACTTTTTAAAAGCATCGTACTGCTGCTCGTATAGTTTTCTAGATTTCGGTGGTAACAATTCTTCACCTACTTCGGCTGCTCTTTTATCAATATCAGATACACCTTCTTCACTCATGATACCAATAATTATCAATAACAATGTTTCTTTACAATGACACTAGTAATGACAATGTTTCTAAATTATAACTGTCACAACGCAATGTTACTATGGTAACTTATTTTAAAGACAGTTTATTAAATGAGTTGAAGAGAGAAAAAACTGCTTGAAATTATTGATATAATTAATAAAATCATACCGGAAGTACGAAAAGTATCGTATATACCTTGCGACTGAAGTACATTTAATCCTTCAGGTAAATTATGGCCCTCCCTATTTGTTTATGAATAGATTTAGACAATATGATGCAATGTTTATAAATATTTTGACGTAAAAAGAAATTTTTTGTTGTAAATTTTAACTATTTTCCGAGGGTATAGCTCAAAAATGGTTAGGATTTAGAAAAAAAATGCTCAGTAAGTGACTCATTCTTGCTCAGGAGTGTGGTGAAAAAAATTCAGTTTTCAGGAAAAATAGCTTTTTTTTCAAGGTCCGTATCTTGAGAACCGCTGGTTGTACGGAGCTGGATTTGGTCTCAAATTATAGCAAATTTGTTGTTCTCTAAAGTTGTATAAAGTTTCTAAACCGGTCAGACCCCTCTTTCACTGAGATATTGAGCAAAATCTGAAAATAGTCAAAAAAATTCAAGGTTTTTTGGGCACACCGCTGCTCGCACAGCACTTTGAAAATTGCAAATATGGATTTTTAATGTCGGCTTAGGTACAAATAACATATAAAAAATTCGTAATGACCTAACCTTTTGCAAGCACGACCACCTTCTCATGTTTAACTTGGCTGGACTAACAGTACCAAACATTATCGGAATAGTTTTATTTCGGTATTATTTAATTGCTTTTCCCTAGAGAAGGTACCTACCGCCGCTTATGCTTTAATAAACATATTAGCCATCGTGCTTATTCTAACAACTTTGGTAAACGTAAGAAGTTAACAGCACGTGACGTATCCCATAGTCTTGTGTTTTTAACGGAATACCTAATGCACAACAAAGTTAAAGCGATTAAGTTTTCGTGAAAATTTCCTGTCATATTTAACCATTTAACCATTTTATTACATAAGTGCATTTCGAGCAGAAACTTACAACATTACACTCATAGATTTTGATAATAGTTATTAGAATTTATGAACAAACTTTGAAAGCGCACAAGGCAAATCTTGTGGTTTTGGAACAAATAGTTTAGAGGAACAAAAGGTAATGCTCATTAACTTAAAAGTAGTTGTCAGCAATTTTGATGTTAGGTATAAGTGGCGCTCTGATCAAATGAAGTTTGTCAAACTATACGTATGAAAAGCGATCGAAGTTCCATCCGAACACTTATTTCTAAAGTCTTTGTTTAAACATCAATTTATATATTATGGTATATTTGAACGTAAATTTAAAGGCATTAAATGATTGCTGTTAGCAAAAAAGATTGTTATCACCCCAGTGGCGTTCACTCTAGTCATGTAAACTGTTAAAATACCTTCCTAAAAAAGTGGACAACTTGAATTAAAGGACAATTGGATCCTACGATATTTCTGTTAGTTTGGCGAATTTGATTTAAATAATATTAGAATAAACGAAGAAAAAACCCAAAATCAATGTCACAAAATTATTATTTATTAATTGACAGCTACTAGTTTCGGCCTATTTGTAGGCCATCATCAGGCTAAAAAATAATTAAACAAAGAATAAACATTACAGACTAACAATGATTCCAAGTACAGCATTAAGTAATAAGCAGAAAAGAGAGATTATGTGGTGGAGAACTGTAAAACAATGGATTTAAAAAGGTAAACTGGTTGCAGTCTTTCCTTGACTAGGTATTCTTGACATTTTTCAGCAACATTGAGAAGGCATATGGGTCTGTAAGTTTGTTCTTCGTTTAAGTTTATTTTCTTCGGAATCAGACAGACATTTATTCACGATTCTAACTATAAGTTCTTGATTTGTTTTGGTAAAAATTTTCCATATTTCTGGAGTAATTTGGTCTTGTCCTGGGGCCTTCTTATTTTTAATTTTTCAAATTGATTTTTTAAATTCCTTATTTGAAAACTCCATGTATCTCTTTTCCAAAGTATTCTCCTTTGTTCACTTTTTACTGGTCTTTTTGGAAACCTAACCTTACATAAACTAACCTAAACTAACCTAACCTAACCTTACCTAACTTAACCTAACTTTTTAGTCGTTACACCTAATAACACGATAGATGAGTGGTCTCAATTGTCTAAGTGCAAAATATTTGCGAGCTTTGTACATAATTTTAAGTTTAGATTAGATTGCGGTTTATAATGACATGGCATCTGATCTCTTAATAACTTTAATGGAATTCTTGAAAATTAGTAAATTTTTTGCTTAGTTCTTTTATAAATTTGTTAATGTAAACTTTGTTCCAGCTAAATTTTAGAGTTTTTTAATTTAATTTATAGTAAAAGAACATTATTAACATGAGGTTTACTGTACTAATCCTTACTATGTGAAAGTCTTATTAGAAACAACAAATAATTAAACGTTTGAACGAAACTAACTACCTACTTTTTATTCGAAAAATAGGTTTTTAAAATGTAATTACAGCTGTTTCGCTAAAACTAGCATCGTCAGATTGACTTATTAATATGTAAAAGAGATAAGCACAAATGGTATTTTTACTACCTCATATTTTAGCGTTTCCTTTGGTTTCAAATGTGTTTTTTTCTAAACTATCGCAGATAACTTCATGCATAAAGCGTGTAATTTGTTTATCTACATAATACGTATTCTTCTTTTTAGCAAGCAAATCTTCTTGTCATTGGGGTGCAAAAGCATAAAAGAAAAAAGCTGAATTTATCATCGTTTGTTTCTATTGTATGCAAGAGGACATTTCTGGTATATTTCCCATGAAATAAGTAGACGCGCGAGAAGTGTATGAGCTTGTACAGTTACGAATGTTGCACATTTTCTTGGGTAGTTCTTTTTATTTCCTCGCGGAAAGGAAACGGATGTACATTCTCTGAGGTGACAGAGTCGTTGTAAAAAACACCTTATTCTTTCGGAGTAAGTATTTAATTCACACGCGGTGGAAAAGTTGAAAGAAAACATCACAAAGAAACCAAAACCGCGAATTATATATACATTTTTTTATTTAAGTTCTGTTTCTTTGAACAAAAATGCATAAAAATGTCAAGTTCTACTGTCAGTTTTTGTTAT
Organism: Ophraella communa; assembly: GCA_035357415.1. Lineage (NCBI taxonomy): Eukaryota > Metazoa > Arthropoda > Insecta > Coleoptera > Chrysomelidae > Ophraella > Ophraella communa. The sequence goes on along the minus strand of CM068989.1, from coordinate 6,952,871 downwards.
TGTTAATAGTGTTTAAAAAGAAATAGTAGATTTAGATGACCACAATGAGGATAATAATATTAATAGAAACAACAATTGGCAAGCAATAAATAAGGGCTATGATTATGCAGCAATATTTTATGAATTATTAATGCTAATATGATTATTAAAAAGTACTCCACTAATTTAATAGAATCTTTGAAGTAAAATGTTTGATTATTTATTTATTATAACAAAATATTTATTAAAAAACATAAAAACCTTACTAGATTTTAAAATAAACAAACATAAAATTCTTGACAGAAAAACAAAAACACTGATCTGAAAGTAACAACATGAGTAACATTAATTTTGTCTCTTTTCTACTTGTTTTTAGCCAATTGGTTTAAAACTGTGGCTAAACATCTAATAGAGCGGGCAATTCCAAATTTGAAATTTACTAAATTTTGCAATTGCTTATTGTGTGAGTTTATTCTCTTCCTTTGTATTTTATTTCTTTTTTCTTCTCTTGATACATTTCCAACAGGGAGAGGCAAGTTTACTTTTTCCAATTAAGGTGCTTCCTTGGTTAAGAATTCCTTCAAATAATATTAAATGAATAAACATTAATTAGTTTTGAAAAAGAGTTTAAAAAATACTATGAATATTTCTTAATAGGTAGGTACTTACTATGTTTACAGTCTCATTATATATAGGTGCATTGCTAGCTTCATCCTATGAAGGTGTATTTTGGGTCTCATCTCAGGTATACTCAGACTCAATATTTATAAATATAATCTGTCTGGTATTTCTTCAACTGAATTATTTAAATTTTGAGATATTCCAGCCTCCACTTAATTTGCTCCTTCTGCTAATAGTTAAAATAAAGGCCAGTAGTCCCTCCTCTAAGTCAAAGGTTTAACTGGACCACCTCCTCCTGTGCCTTGGGGACCATATTTGATGTCCCTTGTCCATCTTTTAATATTTGCCTTCCTTCACTTAAAGTCTAAAATAACATTTAATTTATAAAATGGTCCTAAATATTATAATAGTATTAACACAGATAGCTTATTTTTTTAAAGGTTTAAAAATCTGTATTGCAATGTAATGTATTTCATTATGATGCAGATTTTTCGCCTTGTTTAAGTGTTTTTTAAATACTTACATCTTTCCACTGTTTTATTGTTTTAGGTGAACATTTAATTTCGTTGTAATTCATATCCACAGTACATTTAATTTAAAAAATTCCATAAGTTTTATCTTGCTGCCATCAAAATTTACTTTTTTATTAGGAAAATATTCTTTTTGTTTTCTTGTTATTCTTTTAGGTCTAGACAAATTCAATTAATTGTTTGATCACAAAAATATTAAAATAAACCACAAATTTAACTATATTTCACTATTATAGGTTGGAATTTCTTCTTTTTTACTTTCTTTGATTGCCAAAGCTAACTTATATCAATGTTGCAAAATGTTGTAGGCTATTTTTAACGGCATCCTTTAAAAGTATATATTTTTAACGGTCTTCTAAAAACTGTGCCTACAGAATACCTATTCCGATATTATTATTTAACGGACCTTTCAAATATATATTTTTACGGCCTTTAAAATTTAACGGAATAGTTACAGAATAGACCTCTATTTATGTTATCTAAATTCGTATACAACTTTGAATGCAAATTTAATAATAATGAATGAAGTTTATCCCAAATCATATTCTGTTAATTAATTAATATCAACAAAAAATTGTGTAATTTAGGAATCCCAAATTTCTAATTTAGTGTTTAACAAAGTTTAAATTAGTTGTTTTTGTGTAAAATAAAGTGAACATCCATAGGCTGAAACGCAACTGCTACAAAAAGGTGTGTTTTAATAACACCATCGTCTTAAGTAATACGATACTCGTAATCCCGCAAAATTATGATGATAAATCGCTCTCGTCTGTTCTATTTTATGCGAAACCATCTAACAGAATAATGTGTCTCAACAACAACCACAATAACGTCCTTTTGAGGGCGAAATTCCTTACGTTGCAAACGAGTTTACATATTTAATAGCAAAATAAGGCGTTTCGTATTCTGTTTACGATCCCTCGACAACATACTTAATCGAAAATTCTCTTAAAACAGTTTTCGTAATCCAATAATTGCGACACTGATATTAAGGAACGCACGCAACCTAAAGGAAATCAAAAATTTGTCTGTTTCTTCATGATAAAATAAATATTTGATAGGTTAGGATTTAAGCGATTTCACCAAATGTTTTTCTTATTTATTGATATAGTTTTTGTTTGCGGTATAAGTTATACACACTATCTACTTATTTTTATACAAGCAGTACATTAGCTCTTATTTATTTATACCACTTATATATAACACAATTTAGAAAAGGTAGAAACCTTTGTGATCAACGCTGATCAGTTAAGATATAAACTTCAAAATTGATTGGAATTGCAGCGGAAAGGACGTGAAAAACTATGAACACAGTACTCTTTTCAGTATACCAAGCTTTCGCAAATCTTTATTTGCATCATCAGGGTTCTACAAATGTGAATTAGTATGAGATAACAAATCAGTAAAAAACTTTTTTACAATAAAATAAAAGTAACTTACACCAATTGAGTTTTAAGTATAGATGTTAGTTGGAGAAAGTGAAGAACTATTTGATTACACCAGGAAATCAAAATGCCAATCAAGACAGTACAAAATATCAAACAAAAATTGAATTAAAATTGTTTACATTTTTAAATTACTAAGTTAACATATTAAAATTTGAGAAAGGTTAGTATTACTGCAATGTGTCACGAAAATGTGTAACTGAATTTGGTTAGGTTAACACTCTTCTTCTTTCAAGAAGCAATAGAAAAACCTAAATAACCACTGAAAAGGAATTGACAAAATTAATTGTGAAGCAATCAAAACTAATCAAACCTATGTGGGAGAAAAAATGTTTTTTTAGTTAAATATTTTCAAATTAATCGTATGAAAATGGAACGGACTTTCAGAACGGGTGAAACTAAGGAAATTGTTATCTCCTTTAATAGATTTGAAGAATCAAGAAATTAAAATTATGGAACGGAAGAATTATTCAACATTGACCATAGTGAATGTAAAAGGATATTGTTAATGATTCAGAAATTGTAATGGGGTTAATGAGAGAAAAAAGATTTGATTAATCATCTGAAATAGAAGAATTTTCACCACTGGGAATAAGATGATTACTATCTAGCGTAAGTAGCAATGAATATAAACCACTCAAATTATTGAAATCGGTTTTTTTATTCATAGAATTCTTCTTTTGCAAGATGAACACCATTTCAAGAAAGCCTCTTTTCCTGTAGTTACTTTCAGAAGATAACTCCTATGCATTTGGAATTAGAATGTGGGGCCAATGAACAACTATCAGAATGCAACCTTATGTCACTCTTATGGAGAGTCAATTGACTGGATAATTTCTGATATGTATGACCAATATATGATTGTGTGCAACCCAAACAACTGAGTCTATAAATAACATTATTTTTATGTTATAAAGGAGTTTTATCTTTAACCAAAGTATAAAATGATTTAAGTATTAAGGAGCTCTTAAATGCAATCCTAATATTAGGTAATTGTTGTTAGAAAAGTCTAGACAGTCTAGGCGTAACGCCCTTAATATAAGGAAGAAATACATACCTATGTGAATTCACAAGGTGGCGAACCTTGGATGGGTCCAATTGAGTTCTGTTCCCTAGCACCTGAGTTGTTAGAAATGGAGCTTGAAGCACTTAACGTAACAGAAAATGTGCCAAACATAACTTTCCTAAGTAATAATTTAGGATAGGAATTATTTGAAAAAAGGTTAAAAATAATATTTAGGTTTTTTTGACGGAAAGAAGGATTAGAAAGTTGATTAACTCTTTTTATCATTTGTTTGACTAAGTTGAATTTCAATATTGAATTTATGGTAAAAAAGGTAGTTGAGATATCTCCCAGAGCTACATGATTTTCTGTACCAATCTATCAATATTACATTCTCGTAATTTCTGATAAACAACATGTCTAGAAAAGGAACAGCTTTGTTAGAGTTTTCACATTCTAACGTGAACTGGATGTAAGGGTCATAACTATTAAAAATATTTAAGAGTTCTGTCTCTGAATCTCATATTTCTTTAAAAATGGGATATGAAAAGGGAGTACAGGAAGAACTATGACAAGCAGATCATCCATTACATATTATGTAGCCAAGATTGGAGAAATGCTAGCACCCATGGGAGTGCCAAATGTTTGCTTATACAACTACAATTATCAAATAAACAAGTGGAATTGAACAAGAACTCAATCAGTTCAATAAACATATTATAGCTAATGGTACAAACCGAACTAATAGATTCCCAATGATTATGAATTGTACGGATAACTGCATCTAAATATACATTACTAAAAAGGGAGACAACGTCCGGACTGACAAGGATATAGTTTGGTGGCAACACCGTCATATTGAATAATTAAAAAGTATGAAATGAGTCATTAACACTGTTCAGTAATTTATCGTATTAATTCTAAAAGGAAGAAATAATTAATACAAACACAATTCACACAAGATTCAACAAAAAAAAAATGTATTTTCATCAGTAAACGTTGTTTCATTGTAGGAAAAGTTTCAAAGCAGTTTGGATGGATATTTACGATATACTTTTTAGCTTTTTCGTAGCTTTTCAAATAGCTTATTTCTCTTGAAAATGGTCTTCCATACTTTGATTTCGTATATGATCGACGATTTGAATGAGAGGCTGAATGTTCTCTTGGTCCATTTTAATTTACGAAACAGCTACTTGTGATTTTAAATAGGTACAGCTGACATATTCCTTCTACTCAAATTTTATAAATGCAATGCCGTTGTTATGAAAAAATGAATAAATTTTATTATACTTTTTTATTTAATCTTCTGAAAAACACTGGTCCCAACATGATTTTTCTTCTCAAAGAAATAAATTTCTCATAACAAACTTACAGTGTAGAAATATGCACTTATTCGATTATTTTAAACAATCTTAATTACAATTACTAATCAAAAAAAAATATTTGCTCCAATTCTTAGACTAGAAACTCTAATCTAAACTCTAATGACCCTGCCAGGTGCAGAATAAAAGCATACTTCACATATTTTGGTATAAATATAAAAGAATATGGAAAAAAACATTGTCTTATTTAATTTTACTTCAGCAAGTACCTACAAATTTGTTTATTATCTGTATTAAACCTCTTACCATATAAAACCCATAAATAAATTTAATTTTGTACATTTTTAATGGACTTTTTCTCCGGATCTATTTGTACAGGTTGTCATCAAACGTTTTATGTGCTCGTAAAGGTAAATATTATACATTTTCTCCGCAATCTGTTTTGTTGTGAAAATCAAATTTTATTTATGACTCGTCATTAGAATCCAGATCATAGGAATTCGATATTAACTTTTGTATAATGTAAAAGTTTTGATTAATATTTGCTATGTGGAGTATCCACAACAACAAATCGACTTCCCAAACAAGCAAAATGTAACACAAAATGATAACAAAAAATGTTCAATTTAATTATATAACTTTACAAGCTTCATTTAGTTTGAGGATTTTGGTACACATATTGCATTTACCACTTTTTCCATGAATATAATTTAAAATTTTGGTCTATATTAGTCAACAATAAAAAATGACGTATTTTTTACATGGGTCTTGGAAGAAAAATGATGATGATAGGATGCTGTTAAAGGGTTCTAATGGAGGAAAATAAGATGGCAGTCGTATTGCTTTAGGAGTATTACAGCTTGTTTCATTTAGCTTGGAGCTATGTTTATACAGTATGATGCAAATGTATGGAATAAATTCATTATTTCAGAAACAGACGACTTAAAAAAATCTTAAAACATGTCAATTTTAATTTTTGAATGGCCATCAACTGCTATAGATATGTTGGACATTACGTCATTAGTGATGGCGTAATGACGTCATTGACGATTTTTTTAAATACAAACCAAGGTCACGCGATAGCTTATTTGAAAGGTCTCCTTATTGCCTTTGCAAAACTGTTGGTTTATTAATACAATTAATTTAGAATAAATGTTTACTTAAATACAATTAAATTACAACAAATGTTCAAATTGCCGACCTTCAGCAATGATACAATGAGAAAGGCGAGCAGTAAATTCTTTCCTAACGTTTTCGAGGACTTTATTTGCGCAATTTCCGTTCGGATTCGCTCCTTCAACTCTTCTATATTATTCGGTCGATTTTGATATTCTCTGCTCTTAAAATATCCCCACAAAAAAGTCTAACGGAGTCAAATCTGGAGACCTTGGTGGCCATTCGATAGGTCCCCTTCTACCAATCCACCTTCCTGGGAAAACGTTATTAAAGTAATTTCGTACCTCAACGCCATAGTGTGGAGGAGCCCCATGCTGTTGGTACCATAAATCATTTCTATTTGGAAATAGCTGATTCAGCTGTGGCAACAGATAATTTTGAAGAAATTCCAGATAACCAGCAGCATTTAGGTTTTCCTCACAAAAATATGGCCCTAGGATTTGATTGTTTATAATGCCGGCCCAAACATTCACCTTCTCGGGATATTGTGTCCTATACTCTTCCATCCAATGTGGATTTTCACTTGCCCAATATCGACATGTTTAGCGATTTACGTCACCGTTCAGCATAAAAGACGCTTCATCTGAAAAAAGTACCTTTTGTATGAAACCCGGATCTCTGTTACATTGTTACATAACGATTTCGCAGACTTCGATTCTTCTATCAAAGTCATCTTCTAATAGCTCCTGGACCAGATGTACTTTGTATGGATGCCACTTTTCCCTTTTTGGCACTCTTACAACAGTTGATTGGTTAGATAATAAGGTCTATCTAGTGCGACCTGCCTAGAACTGGTATGAGGATTTTCTTGAAACGCCAGTACAACGTCCAGTTTCTTGGCTTCGGATATTGATGTTTTACCACTTCTGGGAAGATCATTATCAACATGGTCCGTTTCTCTACATTTTTTTTGCTACACTCATGCACTTATGTGTTGAACAAGTTTTTTTTTCCTTATAAGTAAGGAAAAGTAACTCTTTCATCACTAAAATTAGCTTTTCCTCAAGCTGGTAGAAAAAATATTGTACCTACGTGCGTAAAATGACTTTTTTAGCACTTGTTGGGTAAACTACAATTTGAAAAGTATTAGTTACAAATTAACTGTTATATATTATGTATATTCTATCTCTAGTCGATTCATAAAGGAAGCAATGGGTGTTACACAACGAAAGGGTGACGTGATAACTATTTGGGATACATAAAGTCAAAGAGAGTGAGTAAAATTTACAAATCGGACCCTGTGGTCCAGTTTAAAGTTCGTTAAACTTCTGCAATGTTGATGGAAAAGGATTAAAGTGTCTTTTTCCCTTATTACACCATTTCCTAGACAGTTGGGTGTGTTAAATGACATGAGAATTTTATTTTCATTGTTAGCGAAATTAAATTCAAATAAAAACAAAAACTAAAAAAGTAGTCGCAGCAAAACTGAAGAAACAAATAAAAATTATGAACCGATTAATTAAATATATGTTAATTTTAATAAATGTGTTTGATTTGTTGATGGAATTATTGGTTATATAACTCTTGCTCGAATGTTTTTATGTTATTGTAGGGACATCCCATGTTCTTTTCTTTTTTCACCAATTTATATTAATTTAGAAAATAAAAACATCTTTTACTGTTCTTTCTAAAAGAGTTACATTACCTAACAAAGTTAAACCATCCCAAAAAATAATATTTTATTAGAAAACATAAGCGTACACGCACAAAGAAGATGAAAAAATAATTGCAGCTTTATATTGCTTAAAAAGAAAACACTTTCATGTAACTACCTTGCCTAATAAAACTCAATTACAAAGAACAATTCGTATACCTTTACTGTTATGTAAATATGTTTAGGTGTAAAAAAGATTTGGTTCGTATTATAATGGTTTTCTTATTTATGTGTACTATTTTCTTAGATGGGATAAATTATACAAACTATGGGCACCTGCTATCTATTTTACTAGCCGCTTGCTATCGTGCTTTCCAAGATCGTTAGATTAAACTGACTGACCTCGCGTGGGTATCTCGCTCATATATACCCGTCCATTCCAAAGAATGTCGCCGAGAACTTCCAGATGAATCTAGAGTCGACATCGTGTTCCCGATGTTCCCCAATGCCGATAAAACCGGCCAATTAGACCAGCGTATTTGCCATTATTTAGGGTTTAGTTAATCAGTGTCTGCGCCTGAAACTGGCGAGTTTATAAAAGTATTTATAAGGTAATATATACAATAAGTTAGGTGAGCCAAAATGTGTTAAATTTACAAAAATATTGCTATTAAAAATAGAAAATTAAAATAAAAAATCATATATCTGGCAATACCTGGAACACGTACTCCAAATATTGACATAAAACTGGTCGCCAACAAGTAAGAAGATTTTATTTATTTAGTTTCAATTTGGATTTTGGACCATGCGGTAATAGTAATGCAGTATTCTAATTCTAATATTCTAATGCAGTATTCACTACAACGTAAATAATAGATTATTTTTATTTGATTTGTCTTAAGATAAAAAATTATAATATTATAATTATATAATAATTTCTAATTTGTTTAAAAAACGGCTTTATTAATAATTTACTAACAGAAAAAAAATAAATAAATATTCTTTTAAAAAAGTTTTTTTTTATTTTCTATTTTATTCTGTAGCAGATCAGCGAATTAGTCCGCCTGAGACATAAGAGCTTATGGTTATTTAAATTAAAAAGTAATTTTTTAATTTATTTAAATCATCAAATATTTTTATTATTATTAACACCATATTCGTAAACTGAGGTTAAATACACTCGTCACCAAAAATATCGCATAAAGCATAAGTAATTTATGAATAAAGTTTGTATTAATCTCTTTTCATTTTTTTGGGAAATGATAGGAAATAAATTTGGAGATATGTTTTAAAGTAGTTTTAATTAAAATAAATAATGAAAATAACAATTATTCTAGAAAAATCAAGTAATACAAAGTAACAAAAGAAAAAATTTAAACGATAAATTTAATATTTTAGTAGATATCTGGTATTGCCACCTCTAGCTCTATTAACATGTCTCATTCTCCATGGAAGGCTTCTTATCAGGTCACTTATGTAATCCAAATCCAAATTTTCCCATTCTTCTATTAAAACATTTTTCAGTTCAACAATGTTGTCTGGAGCGATATCACGAGTTTCAATGCTTTTTTTTAATCTAACAAATGCATGGAATACTTTAAGAAAATTTACATCGATACAAACCATCCTTTAAAATAATTCTTAATGTTTTTATTTTCTCGGTTAGTTCAACATGTGCATAAACCAAACTAGTCAAGAATTTAAAGTAGTTGAAAGCGTATTTCAGCTTCACAAATATCCCATGAGATTTAGTGGCTGGTAGGTGTAAAGCTGAGCTGACTGATATTATGCGATCTCAGGTGCGTTTGAGTGTTTGCTGAATTAAATAGAGTACGAGAGATATTTTCCTGAAATAGTTTTTATCTGTACTTTCAGAAATCGTCAAAGATCGCGAATTCACATTTATCATGTTACTGATATTTTTATTTTACTGGCTTTGTTTGTAGTGCAGGCTGATTGTGCTTTTTCAAAAGAATTTAATAGCAAGAAAGGAATAGTTAGAAAATATTAAGAAGGATTCATGCAGCAGCCCGTTAAGTGTTTTCATTTTTGAGGGGGTGAAAAGGGGGCGAAAAATGCGCAAGGAAAAAAGTTGTGGATAATAAAAAAAATTTACAACTTATGTTGATCACTTTCTCAGATAACCTCAAAACTTTCAAGGACGTTGTAAAAACTTGGTAAAAATACTTGTGTTTTCTGTCTCTTACAATTTATTTTAATGAATAATTTTAAAAGAGTTTTAAAATTTTAATTATTTCGTAATTAAAAACAGCTTCATTTTAACCCTTATAATACCAAGCTTTTCTACATACGTGCGATACCAAGCGGGGTTCATTTGCACCCCATTTTTTTTGTGGCTCTTTTTGTTATTTTTATACTTTTTTTAAACAAAATTAAAAAAAGCAAATTAATTATTTTGTATCTAGTTTTATTTCAATTTAGTTACTAAAAAATTAACAAACCTTAATTAAGTATTCAAAATTAATTTTAATTTTTTGTTTTACATGGGATAAAAAAAATTATTTTTCAGAGTGATTTATACAAACAAAACGCTCACATTTTACACAACATTATTTTGATTTTCTATCTTTGGTATTTTTACAGAGAAAACAAGTATCTTGAGTTCCTACAGGTCTTGTTGAAGAGATATTTTGCTCCAATTGTGAAAAACTTTAAGGATATTTTCTTTTAGGCTTGCTTGCAAATCATTAGTATTTCTAAATCTATAAATCATATTTTCCATTGCCAGCTCTTTCCCAACTGAAGAAGATATTCTTCTGGCATCAAAGTGCCCAGATCCGTAATCTGAATTTTTAATTTTCCATATTTTATAGTTACAAGCCTTCTTCTAACTGTCTATTCGCTAATATTAACCTTTCTAATCTCTTGAAGCTGATTACGAAGCGAAACTGCAGAAGCTGTTCTATTCCACAAACTTGAAATTACAAAAACCATCATCTTTTTGACTAGTGGCTCTTTTTCGGTCAGATCCGGGTCGTCTCTTGGTAACGTTGGTACACATTTTGTAGAGCACAGAGGCTCTTACCAACAATTCTGCCGGTTTCACGTTGTCCTCTGCCATCTTGTATGAACGCTACAATTGGTGCCACAATAGTTGGATCCAGAGGCTTTTTGGACCAGTAAATAAACAATAAATAACAATAAAACGTTACTTTACAAAATAAACCATACAACGGATCGGTTTTAGAGAATAAAATTGAAAAATTATCAATGCAATATAAATTCCTAATTAGTGCTTAATTTTGTTGTTAATAAGGGTTGCAAATAAGGTGTCACAATACAACAATTTAAATTTCATCGCCTACTATGCCCATGACTCCCTGATTAGTTTTATTTTTAAGATTATTTGCCATTTCTTAAATTATTTAATATATTTATTTATTTGCTCGGTAGTGTATTTTTTTTGTAATGTTTTTTTTATAATTTAATATGAGAGTATCTCAAAAAACAGAAAAAATAATACATTGGTGAATACCCTAAATTTTTTTTCGAAAAAAAAATATTTTCTGAGAAAATTTTTAATATATTGATTTCAAAAAGTTAGAGGTTATTAGAAAAAAGTGTCTTTTCTCCAAGTTTCATTAAACTTGGATTGTATTGATTTCTAAATAAATAATAAAATACGAAAAAAACAAATTTCTTTAGACATTTTGAGGTTGCGTTAGAAACATTTTACTGAAATTGATTGTGGTAACCGCTACTTTGTGAAAGTTCATCTTACTAAGAACAATAAATAACTGAATGGTTGAACCAAACTTCCACTATTAATTCGAAAAATACGTTTTAAAATGCAATTGCAGCTGTTTCGGTAATAACTAGCATCGTCAGATTGACATATTGAAGTTACATTTTGTTTGTTTGTTGCTTGATGTGGGTACTTGATGTTGATAAGTAGTTAAGGCTAAACCAAGTAAGGGAGTAAGAAGACATAACAATATTAAAGCCTAGATGTTATTAGTCCTAAGGGATTATCCTGGATGTATTTCCCTCTAAGATCAGTATAACTGTGCAATGATATAGAAAAACCAGGAAAAAACTATATCATGCTGATCTTTACAATAACTTAATATAATTATGTTACAATAATGTCTTATCTATGTATAAAATGAAGACTCAATCAAAGTAAACAGTTTAATAGTGGAGAACTTCCAAGATTTATTTGTTCATTAACTACTTTAAACTGTTGATCTACTAGATGTCTTTTAATTTCAAGTTACTAGAAAATCTAAATTTTGTTTTTTATCACAAATGTGTAGTATATGAATGTCATTGGTGTGTACAGTGGCAGCGCGTCCACTAGGCAAACTAGGCGGCCGCCTAGGGCGGCAACCTGGGGAGGGCGGCAAAAAGGGAAAAAATTTAAAAAAATTGATTTCTTAATAAAACTTTATGAATATTAGGAGAATGCTAGGAGAGTACCCAAGAACGCAAATCCACAAGATGTCCTTAACTTCATCATAAGCAATGACCTTAAAGATTGTGCCCCAAATTTGTCCGTGGCTTTACGGATTTTGCTGACTCTGCCTTTGTCTGTTGCTAGTGGTGATCGTAGTTTTTCAAAATTATAATTAATTAAAACTTATATTCGATCTACCATGACGCAAGAAAGGCTTCAAGGACTGGCCACTCTATCAATTGAACAAGACTTGGCAAAAAACATCGACTTGAACGAACTGGTGACTTCTTTCACGAAGATGAAATTCAGAAAAATTAAATTGTAAAATGTAGTATGTAGACCTTCTCTCTGTTAACTTTTCACTTTTAACTTTTCCCTATAATCTATGTAAACTTTTAGAATTAAAGTTATTTCTTCTTTAAAATGATCGGTTTTTATTTTTATTTGATTGATTTGATTCAATTGAGGAGGAAAATGGAAACAAAAAATCTAATTGGGGGGGGCGCAAAAAAATATCTTGCCTAGGGCCGGCCTCATTAAATTTAGCTTCAAAATTTCTTTGTGTTTGACCTATATATACTGCATTACATTTTGGACAATTAATTTTGTAAACACCATATTTTTTTAATTTTGGTAATTTAGTTTTCACATTTAACAATTTTGTTCCAATATTATTTTGTGTTTTAAATGATATTAATGCTAGTTATTAGCAAAACAGCTGTAATTGCATTTTAAAAGGTATTTTTTGAATAAATAGTGGGACTTTGGTTCAACCGTTCAGTTATTTATTTTTCTTAACATTTTAATCTTTCCCTACACCCATTTTAACTTTTTTTTACTGTTCCTTTCCTTATTTTCTGCTATATTTTTTTTAATCTAAATCAAAATTTGCACAGTTGGGCCGCACTACCGTAATCATTTCAGTTTTATGTACCATGGAAAGGTTTAAAACAAACCTTCCTTCGATAATTTGATTTTACTGTAAAACAACATTAAATTTCTATCAAGAATACGGTGGATGAAAATATACGATTCGGGAAGAGGCAGGAATAAAACCGACTGGCTTGTAGGCCTTCCGATCCCTGAAATAAATTAGGGGTAAATATTTATCGCCCAGAGAGTCGGGTATATGTATGCATACGTTACCGTCGGGGCGTGTATGGACATGTCTACCTCGAGCTGTTACTGACAATACCGTACAAATGCCTTTCGGAGATGGATGGTCGTTTGACCCATCTATCATCTGGATGCGAGCGGCCTCACACGAACACACTACCGCCTAAGGCATGTAGTTAGCGAAATACTGCATAATTTTGTTTTTATGTTTGTCACATCGAAAGAAAAATTATTCCATGTGTTCCGGTTTCGGTACACCGACAAAAACAAGACATAAATAAATATGTTCAAAATCAAAATCATACCGATAAACAAAAATAAGCTCCGGACTGCAAAATAATATCAAAATATTAGTTTTTTCCCACATAAGATCTTGAAGTTTTTGTTTCTCTTTTATTAAGAATTTTACTCTTATAGTCTTAAGTTTTGTTTAAATGGAGTAAGACTAATTCTTTCATTTTAATGAAGACAGAAAATCACAGGCTTCATTAAAATTAAAATTATTTCAAAGGTGGGATTATGTATAGAAGGAATATTCCGTTGGCAATTCAAATAGATACACGTCTCTTCAACAATATATACCTAAAATACCTTGGTACAAAAATTTGACTGTTCCTAGGAAATATATTACTACCATTATCAGAATAAGATTTGGACATGCCTGCTACCCTAAACACTTATTCAAACTTAAGGTTATAGACAGTGATCGTTGTGAATATTGTTCAGAGGAAGGAAACCTGGACCAAATATTTTTCAATTGCCTTAGAAATAATATAACTTCTAATAGGCTAGTAATGAATTTACATAATAATAAAGTTAAAGCTCCTTGGAATCTTCAGCACTTATTATCACCAAACTCAAGGACTGTATATAATTGTCTCATTAAGTTTTTAAAAGATAGTAAAATATCTTTGTAAAATGTTAGAAGAAAACTACTCAGAACCTTTGTATTTTAACCTATTTGTATCCTTTCTCCCTTCATACCGTGGCCTACTGTTGTTTGTTTTTTTTTTGTAAATGCCTTGATGGGCCCCTAGGAAAGAAGAGAGTGACCCTGTTAGTAATCCTTTTATTTTTTTGTTAAATTATTTAGTAGTACCATGTTGCGACTGGCTGTATGACTATAGTCTATGCCAAGAAAAAAAAACTCTTTTATTGTGACTCTCAGATTATTTTTTTATGTATCAGCCTATTTGGCTATTAGAAACTTTTGAAAGTGCAGCTCATTTAACTTATAATAAGTTTCTATTATATAGCACGTTATAAAAGTGCTATATCCGTAATATAATTATAGTATAACTTAAAAGTGCGTTATTTCAAATTGATTAGAATTTTAATTTCCAAGTGTTAATTAACTGATAGCATTTGTACAAAATTAATTAATATTGATATCTACCCCCAGCAAGATGAATATTATAATACAACTAGAATGCTAACTTGGTTGGTATATCCATATATGTTTTATTAAAATACAAAATACTAAAATTACAAGTAGAAACTACAACGTACTAACGTACGCGCTTGCGTAGATGTCATTTTTCACACACTTCAATTGTTTATTATTAGAATAATTCGAACAGTTGTAATTTCATGTAAAGCCTGTTCATGGATTTAAGGACTAAGGCGGATTATTGAAGGGTAAACATAAACAGACAATGTAATGAGATGTATGACCCGATCATCTATTCTGAATCAGGTAAAATGACGAATCATTTCATAAAATAGATAAATACGGACCTGAGATTACCTTCTCTAAAACCATGAAGATCGGGTAAAAAATTTAATTTCATTGTCTGTTTCTGGCTACCTTTCCATAATTCGCTTTAGTTACTTTCTTATATCTATGAACAGAATTTAAGAGGGTTATTTCTCGTAAAAATTCTAACGGAAATCTGACAAGCTTAACAGAGTTTGGTGGAATTATCAGCCCAAACTTTGTTTGCATATTGTACCATTTTTTAAATAAAAATAAAAATAGCCAATAGAATTTATCAAACTCGACTATCACATCGAACATCAAAACAAAACTTGATCTTCATAATAACATTTTTATTATTCCATAAAAAGCAGCAATGCAAAATAGGTATGTGTTTTAGTGTGAGCAGATATATTAGATTTTTGAACCTGTATCTGTATATCCTGTATCTGTAAGTTTCGCTTCATCCACATTAAGACGTCATAAGGTCTACTGCGCTTCTTCCTGAGCCCTGGTTTCCCTGCCTTTTTGCTCATTGATCCACTGATTCGAAGTAGTAGACGACTTTAATGAGTATAGTCTTTGTTTAGGTAGGAATTTCGTATAGTTGAGAATGCCAAGAAATCATACAGGATGTGCCCGACGGTATCCTCTTCTTATTCACGTCCTTTACTTAAATTTTTTCTAGTATATGTATTTATGGAGATCCCAGTATTAAGTTAAAATACCCGTTACTGGTATGAGTTGATTCCTGCTCATTTACAAAAATCTTGTTAAGGTTAGGTTAGGTTAGGTTAGGTTAGGTTAGGTTAGGTTAGCTGCAGCTTTCTGAATATCTCAATAACTGATCGGATCTTGACTTAAAAAGATATTTAATCGTATATATCCTATGGAGGGTTCGGGTCCAAAGAATATGGATCGAGCAGCCTCTTTGGCCTCTCGTCCATATGCCAAAGGAACCTCCTGAGCTAGCCTGCGCCTTCGTCTAGCTAACTCTGACTTTAATGTCCATGGTTACCTTAGCCAGGACTCCGTGACAATCCAGCATGTTCTCTTATAGCTATTTAAAATATTATATCCAGAATGTACAAAAAATTCTACATTCTTTTTGTTTAAGACCTGTTTATATAGCAGATAAATCATTCTCGGTTTTCTATATCATTGCACAGTAATACTGATCTTAAAAGGAAATATATCCAAAGAAATTTTGAAGTAAGATTTAATGAACACTTAAGAGCATAAAAAATAGAAAGAAAATAAAAAACCAAATAAGTCAAACCATGGAATACACCTACTTAAACATCCAGACTCACTCATACATACCAATGACATTGAAATACTACAAATTTGTGATGAAAAACCAAATTTAGATTTCCTTGAAGAACTCGAAATAAAAAGACATCTAGCAGCTCAACAATTTAAAGTTGTTAATGAACAAATAAATATTAAAAGTTCTCCACTATTAAACTTTTTACTTTGATTGAGTCTTGATAATTTACATAGATAAGACGTAATTGTAACACAAATATATAAAGTTTTTATGAAGATCAGCAATATATAGTTTTTTTCCTGGGTTTTCTATATCATTGCACAGTAATACTGATCTTAGAGGGAAATACATCCAGGATAATTCCTTAGGGCTAATAATACTTGGACTTTAATAATGTCATGTCTTATTACTTCCATACTTGGTCTAGCCCTAATAGTACTTAATCAATATCAATTACAAACAAACATGTACCTAGAATATGTTAGTCTGAAGATGATAATTCTTCCGAAACAGCTGTCATTGCGTTTAAATATCTATTTTTTAAATAAAAGGTGGAAGTTTAGAACAAATGTCTAGTTGTTTATTGTTCTTATTAAGATGAACAGAGTAAGGGTTAGTCCACTAGATTTACCATTAAAGTAAAATAAAAATTGTTTTTTATTCGAGAAATAGTCTTTGAATCTTAAAGGATTCAGGAAACTCTGCACTGCGAATTTAAGAATATAATTTCCTTGAGAACAAAGTATCTGTAGTTTTATTTAATTAGATTCTTAGGAAGCTGCGCTAAAGGGTTCATGGTGTGAGAAGAGATCGTAAACATCATCGAAAAAATAAAAATTGTGTTTTATTTGAGAAATAGTCTTTGAATCTTAAAGGATTCAGGAAACTCTGCACTGCGAATTTAAGAATATAATTTCCTTGAGAACAAAGTATCTGTAGTTTTATTTAATTAGATTCTTAGGAAGCTGCGCTAAAGGGTTCATGGTGTGAGAAGAGATCGTAAACATCATCGAAAAAATAAAAATTGTGTTTTATTTGAGAAATAGTCTTTGAATCTTAAAGGATTCAGGAAACTCTGCACTGCGAATTTAAGAATATAATTTCCTTGAGAACAAAGTATCTGTAGTTTTATTTAATTAGATTCTTAGGAAGCTGCGCTAAAGGGTTCATGGTGTGAGAAGAGATCGTAAACATCATCGAAAACGTGTCCTATCGCTTAAATAGCCCTTAAGAATCCCAGACGCATAAACAAAAGAAAATTAAACTATAGGAAACAACCTCTCGGAATACATATTTTTAAGGCGAGCCAACGCCAAGGACATAAAACTTCTAATATATTTTTACAATAACCCCAGAGATAATCGCAATATAGGACTTTGGTGTATAATCAAAAGAAACATTGCCTCCGTGAAAGTGCAGCTTTCCACTAATGGATTCATATAACTCCCTTGGTATTGTGGCTGTAAAATTGTCTGGAAGGGTAATATTAAAGCTTAAAGAATATTTCACGAGAATTTTTAACTTTGGGGCCTTTCGTAAATTACATTATTTAAATTTATACTAATTTATGTTAATTAATCTAAGATTTAGCATTTTCTTTCAAATATTTAAACTTTGGAAATTTAAAGAGTTTTCTAATAAACTTAAACCTAAAAAATCCTCAAGCGCCCTCTGCATTGTCCAAGATAATTCAGCAAAACTTAAAAATATACATAAATTGGTATTCTAGTTCAAAAAATTATTTTTCTTAATTTATTGAGCTAAACCTCTGAGGAAGTTCATTTTATTGTACAACGAAACGTTTGAACAAAACGTTAAGTAAGATTTAAGAAATTAGCTTTTTAAAATTTAATAGCGGCTGTTTCAATAAACTATCATCATCAGACTGGCATATTGAAGTTACTATTTTATTTAAAAGTGTATTTGTTTAATGTTCTTAATATTTTTGTTTCAATAATTTGTGGAAGATGCTTTAATTTTTTATTTCGGATTTTAAGTTCATCTGTATCTCTATTTTCTGTCCACGGTCCTGTCTATTCCCCTTTTTTATTCTATATTTGGAGTTTTTATTCATATATATCCCCAGTGCCGATGAAAAATATCAAAAAATATTACGACGGTTAGCTTCTGAAATTGCAATACATCGAAAGTATTTTGCGCAGAAATACAAAAGCCTCTAATTTTACCGTTTTATTCCTGCATAAAACTATAGATCCCAACTATCTTTACAGAGTAAGGCACATGACAAAAAGATCTGCATTTAACTTCAAAGTTTTCTCTATTTATAGCTATTTCTGATAAAATTTATTGACAACACTTGAAGCATCATTACTTGCTTAGATTAGCTCTTTTTTTAGCAATTATTTCATTTACTTCCAAAGCCAGAATTCTTTCCATGCCTTTCAGTTTTCCCTTTTCAATGGGTTGCGCAATGACGTTACATACTTCCAGATATGGTGCTTCCATCTCCGCTTTTTCATTATCTTTGGAACACGCACGATAACGTTGTTTTTATAGTAGTTATCACAATAAATGGTATTGACAGAAGGATTATAAAAAAACCAATTAGACACTTGTCAAATCCGAGATTCACATCAAACCTGGTTCAGGTAAGTAATTACTTAATTCAAATAAAAAAAGTTCTCAAAGAGCATCGTTCTACAAAAACATATTTTATTTTTAAACTATTGTAGAAGCAGTATCTTCTTCTTCTTCGTACTCTCAAATTGTTAATCTTTAATGATCCATTAAAAAAAACATAAAGTGAGTAAAGTCTTTTGACTACTTTTGTCCGATAAAACTAAATGTCGGTAGTTTCTAAGTTAAACCAAATTGGATGTATTTTATAGTTTTGATTGTAAACAACATATAAGTTCAAATGTTTACGATTACTTCTACTGGTTGTTGGAGAAAACACACATAGTTTCCATGTTTTGGTAGTTTCACGTAAATAAAGTCTTTTAGTTTTCTACATTTTATTACCAATACTTTAACAAAAGTTGCATAGTAACGTTAATAAAACGTTTGACCCACTACACTTTTAAAAATAACAGTAATACTTGAAAACAAAGAAATTGTTTAACAATTCATACACAATTAAGTGTTTTGTAACTTGAAAAATACTTGTACCACTTGAGAACGTTTTTTTAGTATTAACCAATTTCTTATCTTAATAAAAATATATCTTACAATAATTGGAAATATTTAGTTTAAATGGCTGCACTTCAAGTGCATAAAACTATTTGATAGTATGTCAGGAAGAAGTACAGCAAGAAATCTTCCGGGATATGTTATGTTGTTCAATTATTTTGAATAATTTAGCTTGCCCCGATTCCGTCAACCCTGTAAGTAGTTTTGCCGATATTTCATCCCCGTCTGCCGCTTCGAATCCCTTAACAAAACTAGGGTAAATTCCAACCTCAGTATCTTTCAATTTATTTTCAGCCATGTATTATTCATCCCTCAAAAATTTTGTGAATTTTTCAGTGTTTGATTGTTACAAAGGGCAATTTTAATGCGTAATTTAAACAACTACAATCCGTAAAATTATTTTCAAATCCATATAAAAAAGTTTGTTAGTGAATGTCCTCTTTCGGTAATGTGCTCTTTTAGAGTTTTCGAGAACTTTCTGTGGCTTTCAAGAAAAGGATAGATCATCAAAAAATAATATATTAAGGAGTATATGTCAACTTTAAGTTAGTAAGTTCGCGAAAGTTAACAGAATAATTAGTGGTAAAGCAAACTTATAAATTGTTTAATACTAATTACGAAAGAATTTGTTAATTAATCATACACAGTTTTTGAATTTTGCTCTATGTAAATTTGTAAAGGTATTTTACTCCTATATTTCAATACATATTTAATTTAAATGAAACAGTTGAAATGCATAAATGTACAAAATCATTTATATTATATTTTATTTTCAATGATAAAACACACTTCTATTGTGTTGTAATATTTTTTTGTATTTAAAAATGGAAAAATCCATTTTTTGGGACTGAGAAATATTAAAAATAAAGTCAGTAGTGGTGGATTTAAAAATATATTACTAAAAGGATTTTTAATACTGTTTATTTTTCAATGAGCTTGGAGAGGGAAAAAGTTTTCAGGTAATGTAGCTAAAATTTTGCATATAAGCAAAACATCAAAAATCTCATATTTGCAAGAACTTTTAGATGCCGTTTTATCTCGTACAATCTCGGTTTGTAACTTGTACAAGAGATTTTGATCTTTTTATTTGTAACTTATATAATTAACAATATTTATGGTATAAACAGAGCTAATCAATGTAGTAAACTATTTACATCAACAACAAATTTTCGATTTCAAGTTATTTGGTAGACATTAAGCCGTTTTGTTAAAGGAAAATAATTTTGTCGGAAATAATAACAAATTTTAAAATTATTTTTGCATTTTCGTATTCTACGTGGTCGATTTAGTGGTTTTACACCAATTTGATAAAAAATAACAAAACTTGGTTTTTCACTAAAATTCGAAGTCATCAAGTTCAAAGGTATTTGCTCTGCCATTGTAAACTACCCCTTACGGGTGTCAGTTTATAAAAGACAATATCTCTCCCAGAGAAGAGTTCCCGGCTAAGAGACACTCTCTACAGGGGGTGGATCGACTCCATGTTAGTGCCTATAGTAGAAGGAAAAGGAAATATACAAGAAAAGAGGGCGCCACTATCTTTTTATACGTTGCGATTAAATAACAGACTATATCAAAACTAAGGTGAGAAAGATAGAAACACCTTGTAATTAATTTACTGAAACTAAAGAAACAGAGAAACTACATTAACAGAAACCGAACACGTTACGCCCTTAAGACTTGCAGTCTAAGGTACACAAATAAAACGGTTGTTTAAAAATATTGATATTTATTGAAACTGTAATTACTTTTGTTGAACGGTAGAAATCATAAAAAAGGACTTAACTTTGTTTGTTGCGCTTATCCAGATGGTTGACTTCAGCCTGGGGGTCTTGCAGATGATTGGTGATGTAGTTCGGTCTATGGAATGGGTTCTAACATCAGGGATGGCTTCGGTTTCAGTTCGGCTTGACTACGGTGATGTGGGATGGCTCTAACACAGCATAGGTTCTAGCATCATGGATTGTATTTGATTTATCTCCAGTTTGAAATTTTTATTTAAGCTCTAGCTTAGAGTTTTAAGCTCCAACTTAGATTTTTATTTGGGCTCCAACTTAGAGGGTTGCGTCTTAACTAAAAGTGAAGAAAGGTATGAGACAGGATTAAAAAGGTAGGGCGTTGGCACTGGGTAGACTTAAGATGGACAGTAAATTACTGTTTTAATAAATAAATAAATTATCTTATCTTCAAGTCTCCCGGTACAACGTCCATGAGTTTTAAAACAAATGAAATGAAAAAATATTCAAATTTATTTATGCTCAGGGCGGTGAAGCCGGTCCTGTTCTTAATAATGCAAAAAAATTAGCATTTAACTAATGTGTTTCTGAATAAAAACATGTATAATTAATTGTAATAGGCTAACAAGAGGTTTAACACTGCTTTTAATTACTAGAGTTTTGAAACAATCATACATTTTTTGTCTCTAAATGGATTTATTCTGTTAAAAAAGTGTTTTTAAATTGTTTTGTGTCTCTATAATATTTTTATTTAATTGTATAACTAAAACTAACGACTGAAGCCACGTGCTAAAGCTTGTGAGCTTAGAATTTAGCAAAAAAATGTGTTTTTTGTGTACGGAAAAGATTGCCTAGCTAGGTATCAATTTAGTGGGTATTTTAATCTAAAAGTAACATTCTTACCTGGGGTGTGGATTATAAAAAGAGTTTGTCCTTGAGACAGGTTGCTACATTACATGAATTTTTAAACGATAGAAATTGTGAAATTATTATACAAAGTACTCCTTTGTGCCAAGTAAATCGTATTAATGAACAGTGAGGCATAATAATTAAAATTTGTACTTACAACGTCAACCAATGTCGAACAAATATGGCCACAGAGCACATGGGCGCTTATGAGGCGTCAAAACGTTGTCTTTCAACTAGGCGAGTGCAGCAAAAAGGGCGAAACAAGAATATTCAGCGTATTTATTAACTTTTTTTGACAGGGCGGGGGTTGTGCTGTCACAAGGGTACCAATCCATAATTTGACTCGCTAGTCGAGTTTTGGTGTATTGTGCGCAAATATGAGTCGGTAAAAAAGGTTTCTATAATATGTAGTTAACTGTAATATATAAGGGTGCATTGGGAGTGGCTATTGGTACGGTGATTGGTATTATATAGTAATGGGTACGTAACAGGCGACAAGCATGTTACACCCCCTCTCCTCCGGAAAAAAAATGGTTCGAAGAATCATTTTTTCTGAGTAAAGAAGTGTGGAAGAAATGGCAGCAAAAGAAAAAGATAATGGTCTGATAACTAAAAGAAAGGTGTTGTCTTTATCTATGTATTTAGGGTATTAAAAGGTAAGGTTTGTGACGTTTGTGCTCATGAGTCAGCGTAAAAACATAACGATAGGTTTCGATGGGATGCTGGAACCATAAATACTCCAAGCGAGTAGTTCCAGGCAGTTTCGAAACGGATAAAGCGCACACTGAGATCGACAACAACAACAGTACTAAAAACGAAAATTTCTCAGCGCAAGCCAACGACAGAATAAGAGGGTGTTTCACAGCAACACTGGAATTGTAAATTTGCAGAACGCAGTAATTCCCGAGAGTGTGAAACGAAATGTCTCTGAGAAGAGGCATTAATTTGAGACACGATAAGTGCTGCCGGCCTGAATTTGACAAAGAATGTCCAGCCCAAATGTCTCCCAGTGAAAAGCAAAAAATTTGTCACAAGACATCACCAAAGGTGAATCACCATTCACCGGTCAACAGTTGTTTGGCGAAGCGACAACATTTACAGTGTTCCACACGGAACATACGACAAACTCATGATGGCAAAAACAAAAGTCACAGTGCGGCAACGCAAGAGGTAAGGTCAGGTAAAAACAATACATAGATAGGCTTAAATTTGCAACGGTAAAAGATAACGGTTAAAAAAATTAAATGTAGGTAATATGTTAGTTAAGGCTTGTAAGTACGGAAGTAAGATAGTTAGATATACGGTAAGAAGATAAGAAGTAAAACTAACACTATACCCATGACCCTGTTAAGGAATACGGTACGTCAGCACAGAACTTTATGAATGTTTGGCCAACCTGAAAGATTAAGGCGAAAAAAGTTAAATTATTAACGATACGGTAAGAAAGGAAAAGATAGTTTTAGGAAAGAGAAATATAAAGGTATTAGATAAGGGAAGTGCGAAGAAGAAGAAAAAGAAAGGACTAAGCAGTCGTTTTTTTTTTGGACCAATTATGTTTATATACTGGGCGCAAGCCGCCACCCAGCAGAGGCCAACCCGATCCAATTGGGGCCTGACGCCTTTCGTGACACGTCAATCGTTGACTCTAAGTTAACAAAATACCATGTTTTTTGTTTGAGAAACGGTAAGAAAACTCGGTGGGGGGATATATAAAACAAAAAATGGGGACCAAAAATTGAAGGGACAGTAAAATACATTTTTAGCAATGTAGAGCTTCACGGTTGTGTTATTAAATTATCCGGTATTCTAATGTGGTTCAACAGAATGAAATTTATGCGGGATAAGAAAAGGAGCCGTTTTGTCCGGAGAACGGTATAAACTCCATGTAGCTTGGTCTACTTCCTTTTCTACACGGGGGAAAAGTCAATGGGTGAGCCAAGTTGTATATGGTATGATTATGTAAACGGTTATATATTGTAGCGTGGCAAAATAAAGGTACAAAAAAATGAAAAATAAAAAAGTAATAAAAAAATAAGAGCAAAAAATTAAAAGTTATATTGAACAGACAAGAATATGTGGACGAAGACTAATGCAATACTGGTCACATTGTAAAGGAGTACTCGAAATGATTATTCTGGGAGGTTGCCTGTTAGCGTCCACAGTAGCCATAGGTCATCGCACAGAAGTCACAAATGAGGGGTTCCTACACAATATATCCAGTACAGTGAAGCGTGTTTAAAGTGATGACTAACAAAAGACTAAAACTCAAAGGCAATAGAGACTCTAGACACTACCTGAAATGCGGCTCGATACAGTTCTACACTGTCCAAAGCATAAGAATGTTTCACTTGGGTTCCACGCAATAGTTTACTTGACTTCAAATAATTGGCCTGCATTTTGAAACAACAACACACAAACTAAAAGTACTCCAAATACCCAAAAGGCAAACACAAAAGATAAGGTATCTGAGCACAAAACGACAATAACCAATACTAACAAAAGCAGGGAGGTATCCAAAATCTACATAAACTCTAAATTCCGAAAATAGACACCCAAGGTCCAAATTACTAATACCAAATGCACACAAAGACAACTAGTAGGGAACCAAATCTCAAATGAGTCCAAATCTCTATAACCTCTGCTACATCTTTCTAAAAACTATGGGTATTGACCGGAGATGAAAAGCTTCCATTAGCATTTTCCCTAACAAGAAGATCTGTTAAAACTCTACGTTTTTGTTCAACGGTATCAGGGACAGGAAAGTTTCTTATTTTGATTTCATAAGAAAGCTCAAATGATTTTAAATGATTAGCCTGCATTTTGCGAATAATACTTAAACTCAAAGTACTCAATACTTAAACGACAAAGACAAAAGGTAAGTATCTGAATACAACAACAATAATCAAAACTAACAAAAGCAGGTGAGTATCCAAACTCCAAATGAACTCTAAAATCTAATAATAGATACCTAAAATCCAAATTAATGATTCCAACTAAGCATAGAGATAACTAACAGATAACCAAATCTCAAATGGACCTAAAAGTCATTGAACAGGTACTCAAAACTAAATAAAACAGGATAAGAATCAAAAATCAAAAAGCAAAGATCAGCATGACAGGTATCTGAAATAACAGTAATAATCTAAACCGACAACAGTATTAATCCAAGTCTTAAAAGTGTACAAAAATAAAAAAATAGAAATGCAATACTCAAATAAACATACAAGTCAAATATCAGAACTCCAAAACCAAGACAACACAGGTATCGAACAACAAAATGTATGTGTAATACTGTATTAGCATGTATAAGACTCAAAAATAAAATAGTAAACTAATACTCAAAAGTGTTTCAAAATTACTTCTTAAATTGTCAATAATTGTTATTTAAAAATTCAAACATGTAATTGTTTCAACTCAGAAATATTTTCAAATTTAAAAAAAAATGTACTAACTGTTAATAGATAATTAAGGCTAAGTAACTATATTTCTTTAGGCAGTAAAAAGATTCATTTCAATAGAGCTTTACTTGACAATACTCAAAAAGTGTTCGAAAAAAATTATCACTCAGCAAACCAAAAAATTATATGGACGTTATCAAAAATCTATAGCAAAAATTAGTAAATCAAAAACTGATAGAACAAAATTTGTATACCTTTCCAGTCCAACTATATAGACTACTAACAAGGGCGCCAGTTTGTAAACTACCCCTTACGGGTGTCAGTTTATAAAAGACAATATCTCTCCCAGAGAAGAGTTCCCGGCTAAGAGACACTCTCTACAGGGGGTGGATCGACTCCATGTTAGTGCCTATAGTAGAAGGAAAAGGAAATATACAAGAAAAGAGGGCGCCACTATCTTTTTATACGTTGCGATTAAATAACAGACTATATCAAAACTAAGGTGAGAAAGATAGAAACACCTTGTAATTAATTTACTGAAACTAAAGAAACAGAGAAACTACATTAACAGAAACCGAACACGTTACGCCCTTAAGACTTGCAGTCTAAGGTACACAAATAAAACGGTTGTTTAAAAATATTGATATTTATTGAAACTGTAATTACTTTTGTTGAACGGTAGAAATCATAAAAAAGGACTTAACTTTGTTTGTTGCGCTTATCCAGATGGTTGACTTCAGCCTGGGGGTCTTGCAGATGATTGGTGATGTAGTTCGGTCTATGGAATGGGTTCTAACATCAGGGATGGCTTCGGTTTCAGTTCGGCTTGACTACGGTGATGTGGGATGGCTCTAACACAGCATAGGTTCTAGCATCATGGATTGTATTTGATTTATCTCCAGTTTGAAATTTTTATTTAAGCTCTAGCTTAGAGTTTTAAGCTCCAACTTAGATTTTTATTTGGGCTCCAACTTAGAGGGTTGCGTCTTAACTAAAAGTGAAGAAAGGTATGAGACAGGATTAAAAAGGTAGGGCGTTGGCACTGGGTAGACTTAAGATGGACAGTAAATTACTGTTTTAATAAATAAATAAATTATCTTATCTTCAAGTCTCCCGGTACAACGTCCATGAGTTTTAAAACAAATGAAATGAAAAAATATTCAAATTTATTTATGCTCAGGGCGGTGAAGCCGGTCCTGTTCTTAATAATGCAAAAAAATTAGCATTTAACTAATGTGTTTCTGAATAAAAACATGTATAATTAATTGTAATAGGCTAACAAGAGGTTTAACACTGCTTTTAATTACTAGAGTTTTGAAACAATCATACATTTGTCTCTAAATGGATTTATTCTGTTAAAAAAGTGTTTTTAAATTGTTTTGTGTCTCTATAATATTTTTATTTAATTGTATAACTAAAACTAACGACTGACGCCACGTGCTAAAGCTTGTGAGCTTAGAATTTAGCAAAAAATGTGTTTTTTGTGTACGGAAAAGATTGCCTAGCTAGGTATCAATTTAGTGGGTATTTTAATCTAAAAGTAACATTCTTACCTGGGGTGTGGATTATAAAAAGAGTTTGTCCTTGAGACAGGTTGCTACATTACATGAATTTTTAAACGATAGAAATTGTGAAATTATTATACAAAGTACTCCTTTGTGCCAAGTAAATCGTATTAATGAACAGTGAGGCATAATAATTAAAATTTGTACTTACAACGTCAACCAATGTCGAACAAATATGGCCACAGAGCACATGGGCGCTTATGAGGCGTCAAAACGTTGTCTTTCAACTAGGCGAGTGCAGCAAAAAGGGCGAAACAAGAATATTCAGCGTATTTATTAACTTTTTTGACAGGGCGGGGGTTGTGCTGTCACAAGGGTACCAATCCATAATTTGACTCGCTAGTCGAGTTTTGGTGTATTGTGCGCAAATATGAGTCGGTAAAAAAGGTTTCTATAATATGTAGTTAACTGTAATATATAAGGGTGCATTGGGAGTGGCTATTGGTACGGTGATTGGTATTATATAGTAATGGGTACGTAACAGGCGACAAGCATGTTACACCATTTTCATGAGTAAAAATTTTTTTCGCCCAAAAATGCTTAAAAATATGTAAAAAAAACTTTTTTTTAGACTCTACATCGACTGATATAAGTTTTTCGATAGGATGTAAAGAACATTGTTAGATCTGGTGGCAAATTATCGACGGGAAGTAGTACAGCAAAACTTAAAAGTAGTTAATATTGTCGGAAATTATTAAAAATTTTAAAATTTTGTCTGCTGTTTTGTATTCTAAGTGGTCGATTTAGTGGTTTTACACCAATTTGATCAAAAATAACAGAACTTGGTTTTTCACTAAAATTCGAAGTCAACAATTTCAGAGGTATTTGCTCTGCCATTTTCATAAGTAAAATTTTTTTTCGTCCAAAAATGCTTAAAAATATGTAAAAAAGTTTTTTTTAGATGCTGAATCGACGGGTATAATTAGTTTTTCAATTAAGAATAATAAAAAAAAGTTTATTTGAAACGAAGAGAATTTTATTATTCTTAATAAGATGGACTTCCAAAAAGTACGAGTTAGTACAATAATTTTAGTTTTTCAATGATAGTACGTAAGGAACACTGTTGATCTG
Organism: Ophraella communa; assembly: GCA_035357415.1. NCBI lineage: Eukaryota > Metazoa > Arthropoda > Insecta > Coleoptera > Chrysomelidae > Ophraella > Ophraella communa. The sequence goes on along the minus strand of CM068989.1, from coordinate 6,924,873 downwards.
GGTGGCAAAGTATCGGGGAGAAGTAGTACAGCAATACTCAAAAGTACACACACACTCTAACCAAACCCGTCCCTTCCAGAATGCATCCCTCTAGGAGCGGTGCATTCCGGGAAGAACTTCCTCCACCCCCCCATCACGTCCGATGGGGCCTCAGTCCCCATGCTTGTGCTTTCCCTTCCACTATCTTGGTTCGGAGATGCTTTCCAGGTGTCTTCTTCTTGGTCCGGGACGGTGCTGGGCACCTTTATCCTCCTTTATCTTCTTTTTTGGGCGTTCTCGAGTGTGTGCTTTTCGCCGCCTCTAGAAAGTTGCATCCCTAGCCGACGGACTGCGACTAGAAATGACCTTAAAGAGTGGATCCACTTGTTAAGGCTGTCCCTGTTTGAGATCCCGCGCATCTTTTTAGGGATGAACGGGGCCTCTCGCAGGTGGTTCCTCTTTTGTTTGTTCGTTGTCTAATGGATTCCACCATTAGTTCTTCATTAAGTCTTGGAAGAAGTTTTTAAGTTCTTCCATTTGCTTCGCGAAAAGTTTGATCGTTTCGAAGATGTCTTTTTCTTTCCATCCTTTTTTGCTGCGTTGGCGTAGCTTAGTCCTGGTTTCCTGTTTTGCGTTGTTTTCTACTGTCTTCCTTTCTGGTATGTTCTTCTTTGGAATTTTGGGACATCCCATGTAGTTTGCCCTAGCAATTTGCGCACGTTGGTGGTTGTGCCCTGGGTCTGTCGCAGTTTTCCGCGCGGTGTTTTCCTCCGCACCTGACGCACTTTGTTTCCATGTTACAAGTGGATTGCCCATGATGGAAACTTTGGTAGTTGTAGCACTGCGTTCACGCTTCTTCTAAGTTGTTCTTTCTGGACTTTGGCGCTGAGTATAAACTCAACCTCCTTCATTTTCTTTTCGTCCTCTTTTGGATAATCTACGACGAATATCGGAAGTTTCCTCCTGTCTCCGTGGCGGGACTGCAGTTGGGTCGTCTTGCTGACTCTGATTTCCTGGCTGATTAGATCCTGTGTGATTTTCTCTATGTCCTCGTTTGGGGCTAGTCCTTTGATCACGGTTTTGGCTAGTTTCGTCTCCGGGTCCTGGAAGGTGTACCAGTTTACTCCTTGTCCCAGTAGCTCGTTGAGGTAGACTGTCATCCTTCTGTAGTCGTCTGGGGTCTCCGCGTTGATTTTTATCCCTGTCCTCTTGTTGAACCTGTAAGTAATATTAATTTTTCTTACGTGTGCTTCCCTGCGGATCCTCCGGAAGTACCTGGCCGTCTTCACGTAGATTGGGGGTGGTTTCCTTGTCTTTTTCGTATTCGTTGTCTTCTTGGGGGGCTCGCTACTCAAAAGTAGTCAATATTGTCGGAAATTATTAGGAATTTTAAAATTTTATCTGCATTTTCGTATTTTACGTGGTGAATTTAGTGGTTTTAAAATATTTTTATCAAAAATAACGTAACTTGGTTTTTGACTAAAATTGTTAAAGGAATTAAAAAATAGTATGTAGAAAAAGTAGAAAAAGAAGCTTAATTTATATCCATAATAAGCTTAATTTGCACAACGCTCAGTAAACATATTTTGGAGTGTACACATCAATTAATCCGAAAGTTTTAGTACCCACGTTAGTTTCACGCAAATTATTAAACAGTTAACTGAGTAAAGTAAAAATCCAAAATGTAGATTAAACTTTAAATATTTAGAAGTACTTATTGTAGTGCCGTGAAAAGTGTTTTCGTTAATTTTAAATTATTACAGGCGAAGTTTGTAATAAACTAACGTTTACATTTTGGATAGAATTTATGTGAAGTGAGTTGTAAAGTCGAACAGGTTTACAACCTAAAATTTAATTAAAGTTATCTAAAAGTTAACTTAGACCACACATTAAATAGACCCGATATGTATTCATGCACTATTCGGTTACGGTAAAGGCAACTAATTAAGGTGTTTTCGCTGGTGAAGCTTTTTTCTTAATCAAAAGCTCAGTGAAATACATTTATAAAGAAAGTCTAGTTAATAAAGGATGCAAATGAATTCAACATTATACATTTAGTTACGGAGATGCTTAATTAGCTTGTTTTTAAAACGTGGAATAGAGGGTCAAATAATGGCTTGTCATACTGGCGGAAGATGTAACATAAAGACGCCAGGTTAGGCTACTTAATAATAATAAAAATTGTGAAAAATCCTGCAACCAAAAAACACATTAGAGGTTAGAAATTTCCTTCAAGCTGCTCAAGCTGCTCTGTCATCAGTCATTGCTTTTGCTTACTTGCTTCCAAAAAGTCCTAGGTCTTCCTCTTTTTTTATCAGTGTTCTTGCTTCATATACTTCTTATACTCTAAGAGCCCGTGAACCCCAGACCTTCGTTATTTTATAAAAGCTGAAAGTTTGTCAGCGCATGCTCCCAAAAGAAGTAAGAACGATGGAATATTATGAAGTTTGGGTCACAGTGGCTATTCAATTCTTTTGTTGATTTCTGTATCCTGTTTTCCTGTGTGATCTAGTGTAAATCCTACTTACTTAAAATCTTTGACCTGTCCTTTTGTACCTACAATAAATAATGTTGGACATCTCCTTGTCTTAGAACAGACTCCGCTCGTTTGGTTTCTAACAGGTTGAGCCTAGAAAAGTATGGCCAAAATCGATCTTGATTTTCGTTAAGAAGTGCAGAATGGATGTGGAATTGTAACCTCACATTAAATCTAACATTTCTTAGACCAAAAGAGATAAAAACTGCAGAAAGACTGACAATTATTTATAGTAGAGAGATCTGGACTGTTACAGAAATGAAAAAGAGAATTGAAAAATTTATGAGGTAAAGAGTATGGAAGAAGTACAAAAGGTAAAGGTGGAGACAAATACGAAAAACTCAGCCCAAGCAGCCGAACATCTAAAAAGGAAGGCTTACTAAATTTTTGGTTTATTTAACCTCTTGCAACATTTAAAGAAAAATTCAATATTTCCTTTAAAAAAGACATATTTTATACTATTAATTGAATTTTTTTGTTAAAAGCCCTTATGAAATGTTTTTTTATAACATTCTTAACAATAAAACTGACTCGGGGCCGTTTGCTAAACAATCATGCCATTAAACAAACGATACCTAGTGTAACTTAATCTCTTTGCATTTCTTAAAACTCATAGTTGGACTTCAGTTTACGTTGCCTAATGGGCCCTTTATTTGCCCAACGGCTGATTTTGTACACTCGACTAATGGCTTCAGCGCTAATATAATTGTTTTATTGTCCACGTAGACAAAGAACACTAAGCTTGAATTAGCAAACTAACTTAACAGAAAACGAGATTTACATTTCAATTTCTCCAATGCAGTTCGTCGAAAATTTATGCGAACAAGTTGAAATTTTAAAAGTTCAAAACAGCCATCGAAAGTTGAAGTCAGCGAGTAGTTAAAGAAATTGTAAAATAAGATTAGGCGAATTTTAGAACAAAAAAAGTTTTCAACTTTAATAAAAGGCAAGAAGAGTCAAGGAATGACAATTTAAAAAAGTTATTTTTTCCCTTTTCTTGGATATAAAAGGTAATAAAACCCACTTAAGCGCAATCTTTGTAAGTCACTAACTTCTATCCCTTAAGCAGTAGTTAGATTTATTTTTTATAGTATATAGCAAATTACACACAATTAAAAAGTGTTTTATAATAAATACTCAATCAACATTATAGAACAAAATGTAATTTCAAAATGTCAATATATCGAAACAGCTGTTATTGAGTTATTTTCTTATATAAAACGTGGAGGTTTTGTTCCAAAAGTTATTTATTTATTATTCTTAAAGATTATTATTAAAATCAAATAATTTTTTTGTTGGTAACAGTACTATTTAAATAAAAAATAATGTTTAATAGTCAGTAGTTTTTGAGAAAATCTTAAAAACGAGACTGAGTACCTTTTTAATCGTAGTAATAAAACTCAAAGTCTATCCACAACGTTTAATAGTAAGGTTCAATAGTTAATGCAACATGTTTCGGTCTTCAGACCATCATCAGGCTGTATGTGCAGAACGTAGGAATTGTAAATAATTTAAATTTAAAACTTAAACATCCATGAATAAGTGAAGAATAATGGATGAATAAGAAAGTTATTATATAAAAAAATAAGAGGAAAAAGGAACTTCAGAAGTTATAAAGATAGAGAATGATGGGTGTGTTGGTTAAATTAAAGTGGATAGAAAAGTGGGACCATATTCTTGCTAAGAATGTTGTATCCCAGAGGAAAATTCAATTCAATTTCCTTTTCAATTTAAGTACCTTTTTATTAAAATCTTTGATTAACATCCCAGTATGGGTTTCGAGATAAATAAATAAATATACTCAAAATGTCATTCAGTCCTCAGGGAAACAAATTAATGAACCGTTGGACTCCTTCCATAGCTGATTATTTAGATTTTAAAAAGGCATTTGATACTGTTAAACACTTTATACTTCTTGGTGTACTGGAAGAAATAGATGTGAGAGGTACAGCACATAAACAATTTTTTTACGCCCATGTCTGAAAACGTCACAACTGTCACTGTCAACATTGCTTGTAAGTGACATTTATCAATAACATGCGCGTAATAAGGTCTCATAACATACACGTGCGTTTAGATAAGAAATCTTAAAAATCCTTGTTTAATCAAATTGCAATAAAATTTTTATCTACGTAATACATTATTTGGTCGATTTACATACTTTTGGTGAATAGAAAAAGGTTAAAAAACTATTAATATTGAAGACATTTCATTTTAATTAAAAGAGTAATGCCCCTAAATGTCGGCTACACATCATACATTTTTTCAAAAATAAGTCTCACTTTCTCATAGTATGTTATGGATATAAACGTCTTGTCATTTACACTGACAAGTTTTGTATGCGAATGAACATTTTTTCAACTTCACCTACAAAAATGTCTACGCTCAGACGTCACATGCATGCGCAGACGCTCAATGTGTAAAAGATTTTGAATATGTCGGTTCAATGTACTCCTTATTGTAGTAAAACTCATTTTCGTCATTATTGAGTGATTAATTTAGTGTTACTGATCGGTTTCTCGCGTAATATTAACATTTACTGCATTCTTAATATTTAAAACGGTTTCGTATAGTAACTGAAATGAAATTATAATACAAAACGAGTAAAAAGTGTCTTTTATATGTTACGATTGTATTTACAAGTTGAAACAGCTTTGTAAGTATTTTTAAAAAGTATCTTGGTAATAATAATTTTATAAATGTTAAAATAATTAACTTAATTACATAAAAATAACGTAAATTAATCTGGGAAACGTAATTAAGTACCTTTATATTATGATCCATTTATACAGACAGAAAGTAGGGTTAATGGAAACGAATCAAATATATATTTTCAAATAACTCTAAATATATAAAATACAATCTTCTATCTAATAAATGTTATCTGCCATTCATATGTAGTATAAAATTTACTTTAAAATATGTAAATAGGAAATTTTGAATAAAATAGCGACGTCTATTGTTGCTAAGTGGTTGCTAGGGAAGCCGTGCGTTTATTTCACCGTGCGTGAAGAGATACTTTACATAGGTTGTAGATTGTGTGATATTGACGGTTTAGAGAAATGGTCGTAGTTAAAAGTTATTTAACTAATAGATCTCAGAAAGTTACAGTAAACGGTTTCTCTCTGTATTATATTTTTTGGTAAATAAACATTATTATTATAGTTTGTAATACATTTATTATTATTCACCTTATTAGTCCATATAAACTGACCCCCTCTCTAATGCCTTGAAGTACATCTTGTATTCCACTCAGACAATCCTTAATGAATACAGTATTATCTACGTAACATGGATTATTTAACTCTTAGGGGAAAACTGTAATGGCATGACATGGAATGATATGACCTATTTCGTTATTGATGGAAGCTAAAGTTTATGTTGTAAACTACAAAATTATGAAACACAACAGGTATTGGCAATTGCCTCTTATACCTAAGATTATAAAGTAGCAAAACAATAAAACAAGTTAATTTTCTTAAATTTGCAGTTAATGATTTTCTACTAGGGAAAAGTCTATTTATCTACATGTTGAGCTACAGCAATATACAGAGAATTAAAAAAAAATTAATGAAGCAAATAAAATGTCCAAGTTTTTTTTAAGTACTTTGATCTTCCTAATCCCACAACAACTTTTTTGTTTATGAAGATAGATATGTCCTCCCAAACTTAAATTGTTCTTTTTTTTTAATTTAGAACCTTTTATCCAAAAGATATTTTTTCTCTTCTAGAAAAACTCTTTTAAGCGGATCGCACGCTTACTATTTTGTTTATAACTTTTTTCTACTTAACCAAATTGATCAAACCAAAGCTTAAACTAAAGCTATACACTTTTACTACAACCTTATGTTTTTTTACAACTTATTGCGTTACATCTCTACTTTATAACCAATAAAATGCCTTAATTTTGTCTAGTTACCATGGCAATAAAGAAAATTTCCGCTAATTTTTGTCCTGGAGCCTCGATATTTAAAAAGAATTTTTTTTACAGCTAAAACCATAGAAAAATGCTATGTTTTTCTCTGGTAGAGACGTTTAAAGTAGTAATTATAAGGCTTTGTGACAGATGGCAGCTTGGATTAATATTTATTTTCCAAATTATGGTGTTAAATTTTCTTACCGAATAGTCGCGTAGCAACTAGGGATAATTTTCAAAATATTCGTGACCTCAAAAAAATTTCCTGTATAAAATTATTTGAAAAAAAATTTTTTTATGCTTTGGGAAGTTTTCGATAATAATGAAATCTTACCTTTTATTTTATATTTATAGATTACCTACAGGTTTTAGTTTTTTATAAGAAATCTTCAGACACTTTTAAATAAATAAAAATTCCAGGTAAATTAAAGAAAAAGTATTGTAATTAAACAGTCGATTTGGCTTAAAAAAATAGCGTTTTTCAAGCGATTTTAAAAACAAAAATGTTTTTTCAAAAGAGATAAGCAAGTTTATAGCTTCGGATTTTAGTCAAAATTCAACTAACATTATTTGATTGTCATAAAAATGGTCTAGAACTACTAAATCTAACTTGTAGATTACAAAAATCGTGTTAAAACTGCAAAATTATAAATAATTTCATTTAAAGTTCCCTACCTTTGATTAAGAGTGTATATCCACTCAACATGATTTATTTGGACCTCGATTTAAGGATGTTGTATACATTCTATTGAGAAACTGACTGAACCAGTAAATTCAGTTTCCCAAAAAACCCGCATTCCATAATTATTTTACTCAATTTTAACGCCAATAGTGTTTCTTTCAAAAAAAAGTGGAAGACAGTTTTGGATTTTGTCAAAATTCAACAAAAATTTTATGCAACATAAAAAATAATTTCATTAAAAGTTTACTACTTTTCAGTCAATAATTAAAAAATAGAAAAATATTTCTACATAGACCTTCTGAGGCGTAGAAACTCTTAATAATTTTGAATATAGGCTTGACCGTTTTTTAAAGAAAAAATAACTACTTCCTGGGCTATCTGCCTGACCGGAAATTGAATTTCAATAGAAAATAGAGATACCTACACATTTTTCTTAAATTTATTGTACCCATCCTTACTCTGTAGTGGTCCATCTTGCTAATAATAATAAAAAAATTCCACGTTTAATTTAAAAAATAGTTTTTAGAATACAATGACAGCTGTTTTTCTACAACTAGCATCGTCAAATTGACATACTGAAGTGATATTTTGTTTTTTCAAGGTAACTACCTAATGTTGATAAAGTAGTAGTAAAGACTAGATGTAATAAGACATTGTAACCATATTATGACGTTGGCCGTCAAGTTGTGATATGATTTAAATGTTGAGAGTGAATTTATAAAAATTTTAGTTAACTTTTAAAAAATAACAATATATCAAAAGAAAAAATGTAATTTACAATAAAACAACCATTAATCTTAATTTCGTCTTTAATTAGTTGTAAAAGATATTTCAATAATTAACAAAATTTATAAATGTTTACCACAGCAAAAATTATGATTAAATATAGTTAAATAGCTCGGCTAGGGGTGAGTAAGTTCATTAGCATAGTACAATATTTGTTTCTTTAAGAAATTATAAGGGCGCCACTGAAATCTTTTTGTTTATTATGATAAGTATCATAAGATGACAGAAAGATGTCAGAAAAAACTGTCTATGAAGTAAAAAAAAATGAAAATGTACCAACAGATAACAGATAACTTGGTGCTAAAATGAATGACGTTAAGAATACGTTACAAAAAAATAATCAGCAAACAGTTCTTTACAACTACTTATTCTAATACAGTTGACGATATAGATAGATATAAATGGAGATAAAAGAGAAAAAAAAAATGGGAACAGTAAACTTGATATACCACAATAAACTTATCTGTTAACAATAGTGGATGATCCTTCGCCGCACCTTGGGGTCGCTACGGCACTGTCTAGGTGGTTCCAAATGACTATGGAAGGATGATCTGCCCAAGTTGTAGAGATGATCCAGTTAAAAATGTTCGTGCATACGAAAGCTTAAAGTTTACAAGCTGTTCAAGTTTACTGAATCTTCAAATTAAAGAGATGCTTTTAGTTTACTGTATTATATTCCAACTGTCTGAAAATTACCAGTGTCAAACACGTGTTACATTTACTTTTCTGTCACAAAAAGTACAAATCAGCATGGTCCGAAATCTACAGTTAGATGCTAACGTATTTTAATAGATTACAAAAGATACATTCTTACATTAAATTAACTTTGTAACAACCTTACACACTAATCAAAAATCCAGAAATGTACTTTTACTAGCCTTTTTATAAAAAAATATCATTAATACTTTTAATTACCATAAAAAGATTCTTCGAATAATAATGAAATATGTTGAAATTCTCATCTGATATAATAAAATATAACTTTCGATGTTTTATAAATATTTTAACAAAAAAGAATTATAAAATTGGAAAAAAACATACCTGTATATGACAGTAAACCAATACAAGAAATGAGACTGGGAATAATTATTAAAACCTCTTGAACCCGATAATGGCAACTCATTAGTACACCTCGTAGCGTAGCTACTTTGAACTTCCAATTATAATTATAGAGACCGTATTCATTATTTTATTATTAAAAATTCTTTTGGAAAGATGGAGCTCGCGGTACTAATTTAATTTAATAATTAGGATACCAGGTGCTTAAAATCTTAACAAGTACTGTTACAACATAACAAATATTACACATTTGTAATAAAAAACAAAATTTAGATTTCCTATGAAGAACTCGAAATAAAAAGACATCTAGCAGATCCACAATTTAAAGTTGTTAATGAACAAATAAATCTTAGAAGTTCTCCACTATTAAACTGAGTACTTTGATATGTAGAGCCAAAATCTCGAAATTTTCCATATATAACTTTGTACGCTTACGCATATTATGGAACTAACAGCATTGTTCTATATTAATAAATGCATAACAAATTCTAATATTTTTATCTATTTTTGTTTCAGTACATCGGCACTCAAGTGATCGGTTTTATATTCGGTTTAGCCGGTTCAGCAGTTCTTCTGGATAACAGCGCCAGAGATTCTCACTTCCAACCGCAGATTCGAGAAAGTATGCGACGCCTTATCATGAACTCTCATCACGAACAATCCAAACAAACACTTGCCATGATTCAGGAAAATGTAAGTGTCGTTTATTTTTTTGGGTTCTCTTATTTTTATTTCATTTGCGGAAAAATTCAATTTAGGCTGTTCTTTTTTTTCTCTTTCGCATAATAATTCAGTCATGCAAAATGGAATATTCCGTATTCAAACTTTCCACAAAGACAGAAAAAGGATCTTCGGATACGAGGTGCTCATTTTGTTTGTTTTGTTGAAATATTTTTATTTCAATCACACACTTAGAGTTTTATAGTCGTTCAGTGAGAAAAGAAAATATGAAACCCAGTAGGATTTGTTTCCTAAAAACCATTTAGCTTGTACTGGTTCAGTAAATGTTAATTATGTAATTTATTTTCGTGATGTTGGTAAACCTATACTGTATTCGAAAAATGGGATAAAATTAATGAGAAAAAATTATTTAAAAAATTTATTTTTTCTACAAACGTGTTAAAAATGCCATTTTTAGCACCCCATAGAAGCCTTAAAAATATGACTTTAAGGCACTGAGTGCCTTAAAATCACTTTATGGCACTGAGTGCCTTAAAATGTTTATGGCACTGCTGTCAAAAGTGAATTGTCAGATTTTGAAAGCAAACGTCAAAATATTTAGATTTTATTTATTAACATTAATATTAATAGTACAGTTTATGCAATTTGACAAGTTAATTTCTTGAACTGCTGTTTTACCATTTTCCGTGGCTAAGGAAGAATGATGCGTAGAAATAATTGAATTTCCAGTCGAAGTTGAGGCCACAGTTTCTTCAAATGTTTGTTGTTGGATTGATGTTGTTGGTAATGTTCGCTGCACCGTCAGCAGTTTTTGGGCAATCAAATTCTTATTTTCCAAGGAATCCTCGATGTACCCCTCAGCAAAGGTAGAAGATCTCCACCCCCCATGACGCTTAATTGTCAAATTTGCGCCAGCATCGGCAAGTAAGGTCGCTGAAGACCGGCGAAAACAGTGTCCCGTATAAAGGTTCGGATTTGGAAGTTCCAGCAGGAGGTAGCAGCAGGAATTTTTCCAAACGAATTAATTCCAACCGGATTTCTGGTACATTTACCTTTCACGTATTTCAAGAAAAATCGCCTGTGTCCGACATTTGCTGGTCGAAGAGCCACATATTTTCGATAAAGATCCAAATAATTTTTTTCAATAATAGTAAAACTTCGTGAAACACTGGTTTTTGTATCTGGTATTTTAATAATTAATGAAGTACCTATATCTTCCACATCGTCAACAGTCAATTGACAAAGCTCCTCCCTGCGGCAAGCACCAAATATTCCCACAATCACAACTACTTTCATTAGAACATACTCATCGTCTAATGCAGACTTCAAAAACTGTTCAATTTGGATTCTAGTCAAGATTTTTGATTTCTTTGGCCGGTAACCTTCTGCTTGACGCTTCAAATACGCGATAAGCTTAAAATATTTGCTGATATCTACGTCGCTATTTATACGTAGCATAGATTTGATCATCGAATAATTTGACCACAGAGATGATGCCTTCCATACCTTTGCTTTCTCCTCAAAATGGGCCAGAAATACATTTTCAGTATATTTTCCAGAAACGCTTTTCGCTTCACACCATTTCTGAAACTTATTATAGGCTATATCGTATTGAACCCTGGATTTTCTCGGCAACAAATCGAGGGTTGCTCTATTGACCGCCGCCTCTATGTCTTCAAATGCATCATTTTCATTATTTTCTTCCATTTTAAGAAAAATCTACAACCTTAACTGCGTTTTAAATAAAACCAACAAACGTCTGACAGATGCATCAAAACATTCGTAAACAATTATATCAACAATGGCACTTCTGTCAAAATAAGAATTGTCAGATTTTGAAAGCAAACGTCAAAATATTTAGATTTTATTTATTAACATTAATATTAATAGTACAATTTGTGCAATTACTTTATTTGAACGTTTGCAGAAAAAATATTGTATGATATGCGTATTAAAAGTACCTTTTAAGGCACTCATGTGAATTGCACATGCTTGCCTTAAAAATGTACTTTTAACACTTATATCATAAATTAACTGAAAGGTTAAAACCCCTCGTCGAATTGCCTGTCCCAAAGAACTCTTCTGAATTAAAACGCACTCTGGGCCTATTTGCTCACTACGCCAGGTGGGTTAGTAATTTCTCAGAAAAGATACGCCCTCTTATCGATGCAAGTTTTCCCCTTAATGAAAAAGCGAAACAAAATTTTGAAAACTTAAAAATGGAGATACAAAAGGCTACACTCGTAACTATTGATAAAGATGAACTACTTACGGTAGAAACAGACGCCTCTGACTATGCTATCGCGGCGACGTTATCACAAAAGGGTCGTCCCGTAGCATTTTTCTCGAGAACCCTCAATAGTTCTGAGCTAAACCACCCATCAATCGAGAAGGAAGCCTATGCAATTGTGGAAGCTTTGCGAAAATGGAAACACTACTTACTTGGGAGACATTTTGTCCTGATAACGGATCAGAAATCAGTAGCCTATATGCTGGATCAAAAACATACCTCGAAGATAAAGAACGACAAAATACAGCGTTGGCGCCTGGAGCTTTCTTGCTTCAAGTACGACATAGCTTATCGACCTGGCTCACAAAATACTGCAGCTGATGCACTCTCCCGAGTATGCGCTTACATGAACACCGACAAATTACGTGAGCTGCACGAATTACTTTGCCATCCTGGTGTCGCTAGGATGCACCATTGGGTGCGTGCTAAAAACTTACCTTACTCCATCAGTGAAATTAAATCTATGACATCTTCATGCCTAGTATGTGCAGAAATAAAGCCACGATTTATGAAAGGTACAGGACATTTAATAAAAGCTACCACACCCTTTGAACGACTGAACATCGATTTTAAAGGTCCCCTTGCCTCGAACACGGAAAATAAGTATTTGCTCACTGTGATTGATGAGTACAGTCGCTTTCCCTTCGCCTATCCATGCAAGGACATGACAGCTGGCACAGTAATAAGATGCCTTAAAGAAATCTTTTACACCTTCGGACAACCTCTATACATCCATAGCGACAGGGGTACCTCCTTTATGTCCAGTGAAGTCCAGAAATTCCTAACCTCAGCTGGAATAGCCTCATCAAGGACCACCCCCTACAACCCCCAAGGGAACGGGCAGGTGGAAAGACTCAATGCTACCCTCTGGCGCACCGTCCAACTAAGCTTGAAATCTAGAGAAATGCCGATAGAAAAGTGGGAAACTGTCTTGAAAACGGCACTACATGCGGTGCGTTCACTACTATGTACCGCTACAAATGCGACCCCTCATGAGAGGATGTTCCACCACGTACGCAGAAGTCCTAATGGAGAATCTCTGCCCTCTTGGCTCGTTCCTGGACCGATCCTTATGAGAAACTTTCGTAGAACCTCGAACAGTGACCCGTTAGTGGAAGAAGTAGAGCTCATTCAAGCTAATCCGGCCTAGTCGTACATAAGAAGATCTAACGGGAGGGAGGACACTATTAACAATAGACACCTTGCGCCACTGCCCGAATCGGAGCCCGACTGGTCCAACGGTGAAGATAGTGGAGAAGTCGAAGAAGTTCCCGAACCTCCACCTGTCCTAATGCCCGAGCCTGACGGCTGTGGTGATGCCCTTGAGCATCCCGGAGAGTCTTCGAGGCCACAGCGCAGGCGGCGACCACCAGCTCGCTTCGACGGTGACTACGAAATCTTCTAAGGCTGCGGAGAATGACGTGTATATACGACCATAGACATATGTCCGAAATCTATACTATGAAAGACTAATTAGAGATCTCATTCCATAGTGTTCTATGGTTTATGTAACTATGGTAACTAGGTCTGTTGACATAACTGTCTAATTTATTGTCGTCAATTATCTTTTCTATCGTTAAATTATTTAGTTGAATAAAGCCAAGATAACTGGTATTAGCGTAATTTCATTACACGTCCTTAATACAAGAATTGGGATTTGTGTTATTTTAGCATTTCACGTTCCAACTTAAGCATTTAGAAAAAAAGTACATTCACCACTAAAACAATTAAAGGTAATAAGAATCCTATTATTCTTTACTGCGAATGTGTTCACATAATTCTGTGATCTGGATATTCTGTAACATTTTCGTTGTGTGCAAATAAAATTTTTGTTTATTTAAAATCCTTTTGACAATGGCTGAAGACAATTTGAAAGTTTGGCCAAAATTTGTGGTAAGTTGTATAGGGTTCACCACTATTTCGGCAACTATTTTAATTTGTTTTTCTTTATCCACTCCAGATCCACTTTGCTTAGCGTTACCAACGTTTCCTGTACTTTAAAACAATTGTAAAAGTCCTCAGGGTAATTTCTGGATGTTATTGGATCTGATATCCTTTGAAAAACGATAAAAAACTAACTGTTCGAAGAAAACTTTTAATTAAAAAATAGCTTTTTAAATGCAATTGCAGCTTTTTGGATAAAATTAGCAGGTTTAATTTAAACGTTTTGTTGTTTATTGTTCTTAATTAGATGGACTTCCACAAAGTAAGGGTTGGTACAATAAATTTCACTGGAATTGTTTCATTAAAAGTTCGTTCTGCATTAGTTTCACCCTCACCAATAATTAATATTGCTTTTTCTTGAACCATCTAAAACAAAATCTTTAATTCTAGTTATAAAAACAATATTGTATTTTGGTATAGATATGTTGATGATGTGTTGGCAGGATTTGTAGGTAGCGAACGACAATTAGATATATTTTTTAATTATATTAATACCTTGCATCCTAAAATTAATTTTACTTTAGAAGTTGAAGAAAATAATTCAATTAATTTTCTAGATTTAAAAATTGAAAAAGTTAATAATTTACTAAATTATTCAATATACAGAAAACCAACACAAACAGATGTAACCATTCCATATAATTCAAATCATCCTATAACACATAAATTAGCAGCTTATAATTCTATGATACATAGGGCATTTTCAATTCCAATGGACAAAATTAACTTTGATAAAGAAATTGATATCATAAAACAAATAGCTACATCTAATGGCTACCCAATTCATTTGATAAAAACATTAATTAATAAAAAAGAACAGAAAGTGTCACTACAACTAATATTTCCTAAACAAACTAAAAAAATTAAAAGTTATAAAAATATTATATTTTGTGGAAATTTCCAATACAATTTCAAAAATAATATTTTTCGCAACATCAGCATTAATATCATATAAAACATAATAATGTTGGTACAAAATTGTTAAATGTAAAAACAAAATTATCTAAATTAAAAAATCTGGTGTTTACAAAATTAATTGTCCAAAATTTAATGCGGTATATATAGGTCAAACACAAAGAAATTTTGAAGTAAGATTTAACGAACATTTAAGAGCATATAGATTAAAACAACCAGATAAGTCAAATTATGCAAAACACCTACTTGAACATCCAACCTCACTCTTACACATCAATGACATCCAAATACACACTGGTAATAAAAAACAAAATTTAGATTTCCTTGAAGAACTTGAAATAAAAAGACATCCAGCAGATCCACAATTTAAAGTTGTTAATGAACAAATAAATCTGGGAAGCTCTCCACTTTTAAAGTGTTTGCTTTGATTGAGTCTTCATTTTATACATAGATAAGACGTAATTGTATACATCCAGGATAATCCCTTAGGGCTAATAACATCTAGGCTTTAATATTGTTATGTCTTATTACTTCCATACTTGGTCTAGCCTTATAACTACCTAGTAAACATCAGGTACCTAGCTACAAACAAACAAATAGTAACTTCAATATGTCAATCTGACGATGCTAGTTGTCTAGCGAAACGGCTGTCATTGAGTTTTAAAAAAGCAGTTTTTTAAATAAATAGTAGAAGTTTTTTAAAACTAAGACTTTTTTATTATTCTTAATAAGATGGACTTCCAAAAAGTAAGGGTTAGTACAATCAATTCCATCTAAAGAAATTACTCATTGTCAAGAAGTCATTTTTAATAGCTTTCTAATTATCTAAGGGGGTAAAACTTATAAACCTGAACAATTTTTTTACAGATCTTTTTAAAATAAAACAACATGAAAGGGGAAGCATACCAACCTATATGTTTATTAAGAAAATACTTACTACATTTTTTGTCTTTTTTTCACTCACCCTGTATATTTATTAAGCCCCGTTTGGTCAACTTTAAAAAAATTCAATCAACTGTAAAGATAATTCCCTTGTGTTTGTCGATTTTAAAAAAATTGCAATTAAAGTGTTTTCCAGTAAGTGGTCCGCTCTATACCGGAATACAATTTCGCGACAAAGCTTCGTAATATTCGCCCACTAATTCAACAGGATCGAAACGATAATAAACCCTTGAGACTGAATCACAGCGAGGAGTGCTGATAAGGTAGATGATCATATAACGACAAATTCGTATAGAAAGCTCCTGGGACCAACGACCGTGTTATTGTGGAGGAGCAATTTCGTCGATTTTAATCACTAAATTTTATGTGCATCTACTACTACTAAACGATCTGAAAAAATAATTTCAATCGGAGATGCCTTAAAAATTAATAGAAAACTGCAACTTTTTAAAAATATTTAATCGGTGCTTGTTTATTTAAAGAAAAACCAAAATGAAATTAGTTTTATTAAAGATAATACCAGGAATCCTTAAAATTTTATCGAGAAATTTTTTATTTGTCAAAAATACAAATACAGTATCGTGATTTTATCTTATTTAGTTTGTTGTTTTGCTAGAATAAAAAAGTTTGAGTCTTAAAAATAAAAATATAGTAAAATTGCAAAAAACCAGTGGTATTTGAAAAGGTTACCTTTAGAACCATTTTGTACAAAAACCACTTTATTTAATAATTCATCTATTTTGTGACTACAACACACTTAATTTTATTGCTGAATTTATGTAACTATTTCCAGTAAGATTATTTAAACTTTTTTTAAATTGTCGTTTAAAAAATGAAAATACTATGCTGAATTAAGTCGGTTAGGTAACATATTTGGGCCGATTACATTATTATTCAATAATCCAGCCCAAATGTTTACTGACCATCGTCTTTGGTGACATCTTTTACGTATTAAATAAGGGTTTTCATCTCTCCACTCGTGCAAATTATGAGTATTCATAATCCCTGTCTGGGTAAATGTACACTCATCAGTAAACATAATATTTTCTATAAAATGTGGATCATTGTTTACGTTATCCATTAACCATCTACAAAAATTAATCCGAAGCTCCCTATCTCCTTCATGTAAAACTTGAACTTTTTGAGGCCTAAATGGATATAAGCCATTCCTTCTTAATAATCTATGAATGTCATCTATTTGGAAATGCGTTTGTCTCGATGTAACTCGAAGACTTGTATTGGGTTCCGCTTCAACAAAATCAAGAATTTGCTCTTCTTGGACGACGTTGAGCGTAGAATGGCGTCCTCCCTTATTTAATCTGGGATTTAAATTACCTGTTTCCAGTAATCTTTGTTCAACCCGCCGTATAGTTTTTGCATCAGGGTGCCGTCGATTTGGGAATTTTACGGTATATGCTCTAGATGCAGCACTGGCATTATCATTATGCGCACCTAATACTTTTAACATATCAACATATTCTCGATTGGAATAATAACGATCCATTTTTAAAACAAATAACCGTATGAAATTTTACTTATACTTATTATGACAAAAGTTGACAGAACTAATAATTAACATTTAACATCACCATAGCAACCTATGCTACTCATTTGTTTTTAGCTGACTTCGTTTTTAATAAAGTGTAAACATTGAATGTTAGATCTTTGTTTTTTGTCAATAACTCTGTAACCATGGACATAACGCAATTTTTTTATTCTTACGTTTTAATTCGTTTTAGCCCTTCGATTCATATTCTGAAAGGACGGGCGTCAATTTTGAGACACCCTGTATAAATAAATATGAATAATCACAGAAGCAAATGAATGCTCGTGCGTGATACAAGTACAAATTTATACTTTAAAACACTTACAAATTTTCAAATGCATTAATAATAAAAAGACAATTTTAACACTTCAATAAGATATTTCTATTCCTATTTACAATCAAAAACAAAGTTTCATTTATTTTTAACGTGAATACTTCAAATTTATTAGATTATTGAAAACATCTCTTCCACATGCCAAAATCCACTGTTTTATTTTTGATTTGCATTTTTTATGTAAAGTAATCTGTTTTATTTCTACAGGTAGTAGATTCAGTAATCGAGGGGAAAAATAATAAACACCAATAGTTTTTTGAGATCTACTGATGTACATTATTTGATCTACTTGCGCCCTTGTTTCATATCCATGAGTTAGAGGGACAACTTTTATTTTATTAATATTAACATACAACAGTATCTTTGACAAAAAAGCTGTATCTAATATATTAAGTTTTTTAAATAAGTTTTCACTTAAATATACTCTAGGTTTCTTGTATATAATTCTCATAATCCATTTTTGTAATGTATTTAAATTTTTTAAATGGAATTCTGCTACACCGCCCCCCCCCCCATCCTAATACTCCGTACGATAATTGTGATTACACCAAGGATTCGTATAGTATTTTTAATTCTTTTAATTCTAAGAAATTTCCAAGATTACGAAATTTAGTGTAATCTATTTGATGTTTAACATGTTGATCTCATTTTAGGTGGCTATCTATTATTACTCCAAGATATTTTATGTACGATTTTTCTTTGATTTCAATTTTCTGTTCAAAGGTTAGTCGGGCAAACTGTTTTCATATGAAGTAAATAGGATATAGCACGTTTTTTCTGTATTTAACGTTAATTTGTTTGCTTGCAACCATTAATAAATATTTTAAAATTCTCTTTTGACTTCATGTTTTAAGTCTGTCCAATTTGACATTGTGTAGAATAATGCCAAGTCGTCTGCAAAGCTAATTATTTTGGCATTTGATTGGATTTCCATTAAGTTGTTAATGTATAAGGTAAAAAGAAGAGGACCCAGTACAGTACCCTGTGGAACACCATATTTAATTTCTATTTCATCATTTGCGTGCCCTTCTATTTCAACAGACTGAACTCTGTCCGTTAAATAACTTTTTTTAAGTTGTATACTTTTCCCCGTAATCCGTAACCCTTTATTTTTTCCAATAATATTTTATGAGATGCCGTATCGAAGGCCTTTGACAAATATACGAAAAACACATAACGCAGGTAATTTTTGGTCTAAAGCTGTATATATTTTGTCAGAAAGTTGTTAATTCTTGATTTTAATGATTTTTCAAAAATTTTTGATATATTAGATAAAAGTGAAATTGATCGGTAGTTCTCTATTATGTTTGTGTTTCCACTTTTGTATATTGGTTTTATTGTACCTACTTATAAACAACTAGGAAATACTCCTGTTTCAAACGATTTATTTATAATAGATTTCAAGACTTAGCAATTTCATATCTAATCTTATTTAATGTTTCCGAGCTGAAACTTTTTAATCGGGCTTTTTAGCCCGATTATTGTCCTTAACAACCATACAGTTTAATGATAATAAATAATTTGTGACACTGACATTGGCCTGTTCCTTTCTTCACATACAATATTTTAAATTAAAGAATCTACCTTACTTTTATGTACAAAGGACCACCCTGTAGAGTAAAACAAAGTAATTAGTTAATAAATACATTAATGTATCGACTAATTATATCAATTTCATTCTTTTTAAACACTTTTTTTTTAAATTACGGTTACCTACCTGTTCTTTTGAGCGTTTAAAAAAGTTTGTCAAATGAATAATTACGTCTTGCCAGATATCGTAAATAACGCACTCTAAATTATTTTTATCACCTTTGAAAAAAAAGCGTTTCTCTCTTAAATTGCCCTATTTATATAGCTCCATAAATTTTATTTTTATACCGGGAATATACTGCCTATGGGCTCTCCCTGCAATAAATCGAGCATTAGTCGTGTCCTCCCCGTACAACCATTTTTTCCACCACCTTTATCAATATTGAAATTTTTTTCTCATCTTCGAGATGCGGATTTCGTTTTATGTTGTCGGCACGTTTAATGTTGTCAACTGATATATTTTAGAAGCATATGAAAATGGAAAAATGTCTTTAATTCGTTTCTCCAAAAAATTAACGCACCACTTTGAAAAATTAAAATATTTTATTAGCGTTAATAAAAATTCCCATTATAATGTTATTACTAGTTATTAATCCTTTTTTTTCATATTTTAGTTTGCTTTTCTTAACATTAATTTTGTTAGAAATTTTTCGTTTTTTTCTGTTGTTCTTCAACCTGAATGATGGTGGAAAGATTACTATAATTATTAATAAAATTCAGTATAAATTTTTATTCTTTGTCTGTTTACAAAAATTTTTTTTTTTTATTTAGACAGTCGCATCCACATCAAGGTGATTAGCGATATATAACATTTTACTCTATATATTGTACAGTATATTAATATCTTTTAAATAGTCTGTTAAAGCCGTAACGTTGCAGTTATCTCCTAGAAGTTCACTTAAATTCTGCGGCAAGTTGTGCTTATGTTTAAAACTATCATATTGGGGGCAGTCTAAAAGTATATGAGACACAGTAATTGTCGTATTGCAGTGGGAACACTGAGGGGGGTCAATATTTGAGAGGAGATATGAATGTGTGAGTTTCGTGTGACCTATTCTCAATCGGGTTAGAACAGATTGTTGATGTCTACTACCACGAGGGTGTGATCTCTTGGTAGTAATGTTACTTTTCACTTGCTTTAGTTTTTGATTCGACTGATGCCACTCACTGTTCCACGCACTAAAAACTTTGGATTTGAAGAACTGTTTGAGATCACTAACCACGCACTGATTTTCGAAGAGAGATTGTTCGCTGGTTGTTGCTAGTCGGGCGTTCTTGTCAGCCATCTCGTTGCCATCGATTCCAACGTGTGAAGGGATCCACATGAATTCTACGAGTCTATTATTGTTCTCAGCTAACTTCAGTTCTTTTTTAATAAGATATTCTATGGGATGTTTAGGGAACAGGTGTTGGATAGATTTTATTGAGCTCAAGGAGTCTGTAAGTATGAGACTTTTGTTTAGGTTAAATTCGTTTATGAAGGTTAGTGCTTTATAAATTGCATATAATTCTGCCGTAAAAATGCTGGAAAATGGTGGTAATTTAAATAAACGATTTTGGCCTTCAATTATAACTGAACAACCTACATGACCGTTGAGTTTGGAAGCGTCCGTGAAAATTGTTGAATAATCGGAAAACTGGGTATATAGGATTTCATTTAGATTTGCTTTGATAACTGATGGGATTGAAGAGGATTTGTCGAATTTCGATAGTTCTGTATGGCAGTGAGGTATTTTAATTGTCCAAGGTGGTAAACTGTTTGGATTGTTTGAAAATGTTTTTGGAATGTGAAGGTTGCGATCTTGCCGAATTTTCCGAAGTCTAATGTGGTTTTACAAAAAAATTTGATTTATTGAAGTAGTGCTTTAATTTATTGGAGAATTGTATTTTAAAGTCGTTTCCGAATGTGTGTTATTTCATTTTTGTGTTTTTTAAAAATTAATAAAAATATCAAATAATTTTTAGATAATTTAGGCAATTTAAGGCCGCAAGCGCAATACTAAGAAGTAAGCGTCTAGTTTAATGAGAAATTAAAAAAATGGTGATGAACAATTTTCATCCGCCAAAAATTAAAATTACGCCAATTTAATAAACATTCGGCAAATCTGCTTCAAATATACTTTTAAATTCTAGTAATTAACTCACATTTTCTGGATATCCATTTACTTTAGGTTTATTACTAAATACAGTTCCTTATTTTTTATTATTAATTTATTATAAATCAAAACAAACATAGTTCTATGAGCTAATATGGTGATTTGAGAGCAGAATTGTGCTCTTATTTGATATGATAAGGTTTTCACGAATGACTAAAGCTCTTCCAACAATTGTTAGGTCAGCTGGCCAATTCCTTGCTAATCTTCTTGCATATCTAAAAGTAGATGATGATTTTGTAGTGTGCCATTATGATTTGTGCTTTTCCCTGCTATATGCACAAGATATGCCCGGCCGTTTCATCCTTAGCTTGACATAATCTGCAGCCCGCACTATCTGACAGTCCATATGCCCATTGAGGCGACTGTGTTCAGTCAGTAGTCCTATCATAATTCGTAAGTCCTCTCTGCTCATATTCAGTTCTTGAGACATTCTTCCTGGAAATACGACGATAAATGGCTTATGATAGTTGTACTTGGGTTTTTATTATTTCTCCAGCCCTGACTCTAACAGAGTTTTGCCCTGCATCCTGGCATTTCACTAGCCTTATGTATGCAGCAGCCATCGTCTTCTTTTCCAATCAGACTCCTTTTATAGCTGTGTGTGATTATAACTGTATCCCCATAGCTCAATACTTTATTTAGGTCCAAAGAAACTTTATGATATTTTTATCAAGGGAAAGTTTTTTGTTAATGCATATTTTCCATTCGAGCAGATAAGTTTGGATATACAATGCTATACAATATAGCTCTATTCTCACATTTTTCGATGCTACAATGACTTTTCCAAAGCGGTGGAATAAATGAATCTATTCCACGACTTTTATCATTAATTTATACCACGATATGTAGATTTAAATGGAGAATTTACATTCTTTTAATTATAACATTGGTGGCTTGCAGTCTAGGTTCTTGAGATTTCTGTTTACTGTCATAAACGTCAATGTTTTTAAAATTTAAATTGTAATTTGCTTTTGATTAAACTGCAGAAAATAGATTATAAATTTAAATTTATTGTACTAACTCTTACTTTTTGGAAGTCCACCTTATTAGAAATAATAAAAAACTCTTCGTTTCAACGTAACATCCAAGTTTATTTGAAAAAATATGTTTTAAATCACAATCTTAATTTATAAATTTCATAAAATTTGTTATTACGGATATAGATGAAAGTGATTTTGATAATACACCGCCAGAAATTCTGGAAAAAGCGGCAAATGTCACTCTGGACTTCCAGAAACAAATATGAAATAGAGTACGATAAGTTTATGGATTGGACAAAAACTTGTAAAGTGAAATCCGTTTCTGAAAATGTTCTTTTAGTTTATTTTGAACATTCATCTAAAACTTTTAATTTTTAGTTATCTAGTTATCTGCTGTAGACAGTACCTACATACAGTAAACGTCCAAAAAAACTATCTTGGTGAAAACCTCAAAAGTGGATCTGTGAAAGTAAATCTGGCGTTAAGTTTTGCGAATGTTCTCTGTGAAGTTTTGAGCAGTGTGGACCCATATATTTATCGTTACACCTTTCTGTGGTAATTTTTTTAACATTTTGGAGGTTATTCGGGTCTGTTCCAGGCGCTTTTTTGTGTTCAAATAGCTAATCTCTATATATACTTCGTTTTTGATTAGCTGTTTTATGGTTGGCATAATTAGCGGGATATCGGCTAGCTTTCTATATCTCTACCTCAATATTTTCTTTACCGTTGTTGGGTGGAAATTCTAATGGACCATAGATAGACGTTTTTACTTGATTATCATTTATTGTTCCCTGATTTATTCAAATTTTAAACCGTAGTCAGTAAATAAATCATTTGAATTAAAGAGATTAAAAATATCCTTTTCTTTGCAATACCGATAGTTTAGGAAGGATTATGATGATTCCTTTTTTTTGTCCCTATTTATTGTTTTAAAAGACTATTGCGTTTTTTTAGAAAGCAACCCAATTTATGTCTACAATATAAAATAAAACAATATTGTCCAAATAAAAAACATTTTTATTTTATAATAATATTTTCTTTGATTGTAGATTGGTTGCTGCGGAGCAGATGGAGCTCAAGACTACTTATCTCTTCAGCAACCCCTTCCAAATCAATGTAGAGACACCGTCACTGGAAACCCGTATTTCCATGGATGTGTCGATGAACTGACGTGGTTTTTTGAGGAAAAATGTGCTTGGATTGCCGGACTAGCCATGACGATATGTTTTATCAACGTAAGTACCTACTGATAAATGATTGGTAAAACTAGTTTTCTAGATATCTAATTAAGTTATATGCCACCTCTTTGTAAGTCCAGTAATGATCTTATCTAACTTGAATAAGAAATTATTTTTAGCAGATCATCTTCTTTTTCGTTCAATCAAAGATTTTTTCTTACATTTTTGTGATTGTTCTATAAAGTTTCTGTAATTTTATAACGCTGTTTATACATTTAGGATGAAAGAAAAGCTGGATTAGCATCTTTAGTTATACCTACTTATACAGTATCCGCCAAAATAAACAGTACCGAAAATAAAATTTTTTTATTTTCTATATTTATTTTTAATTTCTGTAATGTAAGTGTTCAAAATGTTCACCATTTCGACGCAAACAAGCTTCATATCGATTTTGTCAATAAAAATATTTATCAAAAATGGTTGATGGAACTGCCGAAAAATATTTTGTATTCTTTCCCGTAGTTCGTCAATATTGGCCGGCGGATTTTCCGAATGAAATATTGTTTCCTTCATTATGCCCCAAATGTATGCGTCAGGTGGCGTCAGATCAGGTGTATAAGAAGGATATTCGAAGTCTGTTCCCCGAGAAATTATTCTATCGAAATGCTGACGGAGTAATTCTAAGGTACACACAGCTGTATGGCTCGTTGCACCATCTTGTTGGAACCATTGTGTGCGAAACTTTAGATTTCATGCACGGCAAAAGTTATTTAGATAATAATTTTTTCTCTATAACGTTCTTGGTTGACAGTAAGTGGATTCTGATTATCATCTTCAACGAAGGACCATTCATTTCATTACCAGATACCGCGCACCAAACGGTAACTCGAAGACTGTGGAGTGGTTTCTCTACAATGACATCAGGCCGTTCAAATCCAAGGAATCTGGTTGTTTGTCGATTAATATATATAGCCGCTTAGATGAATGTGACTCTCGTCTGAAAACCATATTTATGTTTTTTAAAAATTCGGGATCTTAGTAAATTAAACTCAACATGCGACCACAGTAAATTTCTCTTGCACGTTTGTCCGCAGCATTTAGTCGTTGTCCAACTTGAATACGGTATGGATAACCACCAATTGATTTGAACATGCGACTTAAAGACGTTTCACTAATATTGAGTTTACATGCAGTTCTTACAAGACTTCTTTGATGTGATTGCACAACTTGGTTAAAAACACGTCCTCCATTTTCGTTAGTGCATACTGTTTTTCGACGACCTGAAGAACCTTTACGTTGACACAATACACTACCAGTGCGACGAAATTTTTCAACAACAACTAACATCACACTCTTTCTAGGAGCTGCTTTATTAAATTTTTGTTGATATTTTATTGACACCTGTTCTAAGCTTGGACCATCATTACGACCTTTTACTTGTGAACGAAAATAATGCTTTACCAAAAACACTTTTTCTTCCGTTGTTAGAACTATTTTTAAATTAAATTTAACTGCAGCGTACTATTAATATATCAACTAATGACAATTAAGTCAAATATGACAAATCCATATTACATAAACAACTCCACAGCACTCTCTTTTTCGGTACTGTTTATTTTGGCGGATTCCGTATATACACATCAATATTTATACTGCATCACTTCAAATTTTTTAAAATAAGCGTTTCTAAGAATAATAGGCTGGTGAAATGCCAACATGCAGAGCAGAGTAGTTTCAGAACCAAGGCCGCAAAGGTAATAAAACATCATTCAGTACTGGAGACTGTATCAGATGCTTTGCCACCTTTATACAACTATACCACAAGCTATTATTTACCCTCCTGCCACAAAGATAGGGGCGAATGGGGACAAATAAAATGAAATTTCATTATGACTGATCAATAACAGTGTCGAAGATTTAATTTTTTTTAAAACCAAGGGTGAATTTTGCCAGAATCTGTTAAACCATCCACAGTTTTCCAAATAGGGGTGTTTGCACTGGATATGTCTGCAGGGGCTGCTGGAGTATGTAAAATTATTTCGTAACGTAGCCAATGAAAAAGTATCATCTGGGTAGATCGATTTAAATATTTTTACTGGTTTAAGCTAGAAGTTCAGAAGAATTCGTAAAATAGTTTTCTAAAAGAAGATCTCAAAAACTGTTGAATATGAGCAGACAGGAACTACAAAATAGCGATAGGATTACTGAAGACACAGTCACCTTAGCAAAAATTATACTGGCAAAGAGAGACAGTGACTCCAACCTACGGAGTTTTAACAGTCATTACAAACATTTATTAAATATAAAGAAACGAAAATTAAAAAAAATAAACTACGTTCTCATTACAAATTTCAATGTATGCTAATTGTTTATATTCAAATGCCGCAATATTTAATGTTGCTATAAACTTCTGAGATGGTTTTTTTCCCATGAATATTTCTCAATATCGTTACAGTCAAGAACAGGTTTTATCTTTATATTAAGGTACTCGTAGAATACTTCAGACGGTAAATAGGAAATTGCATTCCCGTTAACACAGTAAAAGTTAGTTATCAGAACGCCTGAACGCCAATATATCTGAGACGTATTTTAATCAAAAGATTCCTTTAATCACAAATACCGGATATTATTTGATGAAATTGTCTACATAACCGGAGCTGTACGCTAAATCAATAAAGGTGGCAGTGGTGGGTTTACTTTATGATAAGAGTTTCAAAGGGATTTGAGACCGAACCTTCAAAGACACATTTACAATAATTACAGATATTGTACAAGGCTTTCAATTTCGTACAGGAATAATTTGAAACGTGGTTCAAATTAAATTAATACATTTAGCATGTTACAATGTCATTTTATTCTGCTACATTACATTTTCAATCAGTGTAATTGAAATATTGTTTAATACAGGTAAATTGTTCTTATTTGCAATGTGTTAACCTATTTCAGAATTTGTTAGGGTAGCTGGCGTCCCTTTTTTTAATTGGTACATTCTCCTCGACGCCTACCCTGGCTGGGAAAATTTATTAAACCAACCACGCTACCCAAACCAAGACAATAATATTGAACTTTCATACTACCTAAGTTATGGCCAATAATCCTACGTTTTAGCGCCATAAATTTAAGGATATTCAAAGAAAACAAATTTGAAGTTTGACGTTAAATGAATAACGGAGCCTTTTGGGATTACTTATAAGAAGTGCTTGCTTGGCAATATCAGACTCCAATGTTTTAGGAAGAGAATTTAGGAACGAAAATGATAAATTTTCCTAAAGTATAACGTGCTCAAGGTAGAAAAAAAAACTTTTATTTTACGAGAGCATAAAGCTGTTGCTGCAGACATTTACAAAAAGATATTGAATTTTATATTTCTGCAGCACGTCTGCAAATAAGAAAAATTATACCGCAATTGGGAATTGTGTCAAGTGAATAATGCAGTGTATGGATAGAAAAAAACAGAGCTGGACTGTAAGTTGCTACATCAATCAACAAAATAAATAAAGAACATTTAACAAATTAACTCTCTGTGTCAAGTTTTTTAAACAGTCATCAGTCAGTCACAAATAAAAATTACTGGAGGGGTGGCACAAGTCAAAGATCCCCAACTTTTGTCATATTTCTAGCCAGTTTCTTCTATTACGTTTATTTATTTTTTGAAAAATTATTAGAAAACTTGAACAATATTATAATTATTTTGCTGTATGTTTTATATTTCTATGTGGTGGTCTCTTTGGAGATTTTTTACATGTATTAACATAATTTATGAGTTGGTGTCTATTTTATGAGTTGTAAGTTGATATTTCACCTACAATAATTTTGCTGTAGTCTTGATTTTTGTTTTCCATCACATTAAGTCTTATTACCATCTTCCTTTTAATTGACATTGTATTGTATTTTTAGCCTGATGATGCTCTAGTAGACCGAAACTAGTTGCAAGTAACTTTCATTATTAGATTAAAAATTGTGGGATCGACTTTGTGTTTTTCTTTGAACCTTTTGGATTCTACCCACACATTAGAGAATAGATGACTTACATGATTTATTTATTTATTTTACAGATGATGTTACTATAAAGGTCTTTTAAAGGCGATTGCTACAGTCTGGACCCCTGCGTTAATGTCCAGCACTAAGGTCTGAGACTCTTTTGAACTCTGTGAGGTTCCCTTGTTAGTTTCCCTAGTTTTGTTTAAGTTTTGTACACTTTAGAATAATTTTTCTGCTGTCTTTCTAAGATTTTCCAGTTTGGTGCATCACCAATCATTGTTTTTACTGCCTGCTTCAATCAGATTTAAGGAATAGGATTATTCATTATTCGTTTCATCATATTTATGTCTCGCCCACCTCTTAAGGGTGAAGTATGAAGTCTTCAGGTTCTTACTACACCAGTCTAGGTCACAACTAACGATAATTTCTATCCTCTGTCCAAAACAGTTGTGCAACGGATTTTCCATTTATAAAAATTGAAAAATTTTGGTAAATCGAATTTTCTAATATTTGTTAACAATCAACAAACCAAATTTATTTTTGCTAGTTTTTTTACAGACTCTTCTGTAAATAAAGAAGGGTGAATCTCCAAAGCAGCTCGCACTTGGACCTCATTAAGTATTTCCTCTTCAGCCTGCTCCATCATCCCGACTTTCTATAAAAACTGGTCGAAGACGTCCTTTAGAGGCTATGTTGGCTAGTATTGGCCAGTACTCTTTAAGAAAGGATTTCAGTTTAGTTGAGATAGTTCTTCCCTCTCCTTTTTTCTTATCCTCTGTAAAGAGGTATCCCTCTCACTAGCCTGAGTTGTTTTCCAGGAATCATTTGGCTGTGTACTCATTTGGGCAGCTAAATAATATGCAGTCTTCTAATCCAATCTAATCTTTACTAGGTAAATCACCGTTGACATTTTTAGGCTCCTCTCTAGCCAGAGAGTCAGTGGACTAGCTTATGCTTTCGTCCAGCACTGTGTGACTTTAATGTCCCTAATTGCCTTTGTCTAGCACCTTTCCTAATGTAATTTTGAAATTCAGGAATCGTAATGCTGCCTAATGTCAGAATTGATGACAGTTGATTTACTTGTAACATTTATGTTGATTATTGTGTTTGCTGTTGTACCATAGTTATGGGTATAAGTAGCAGAAGATGTACAACAGCAGCACAAGACCGGCAGATAACATTAATAGCTCGAAGAAATAGACAGGAATCTACAAGTGGCATATCCAGAGAAATTACTAGACTTGAAGGACTGAATATCTCAAGGCAAACAATTACACGAAGATTAAATGCGGTAAATTTGTATCGCAGAAGACCTCTACGTGTTCTCAAACTAACCTATCAACAAAAAATTGTAAGGTGGCAATGGGCTCAAGAAATGTTACACCATGGTCCTAACTGGAATTACGTGATGTTCTATGATGAATCAAGCATTGGCTTGGTTTCTGATTCGCGAAGAACGCTAGTTTGGAGGGCCCCAGGACGACAAGCCCGATTAGAAACAGCCCAACCACGTGTTGCATTTGAAGGTGGGAGTATTATGGTTTGGAGTGGTATTATGAGGGGTACACGGACGCCTCTCCTGGTTTTGGAGAAAAGAATCACTGGTGCTGTGTACATCGATGAAGTTTTTAATCCTGTTGTGCGTCTATTCCGGGGGGGGCGATAGGTGATGGATTTGTGTTTATACATGACAATGCACTTGCACATCGAACAGCTGCATTAAGATGGCCATCATATTCCCCTGACATGAACGTCATTGAACATGGGACATTCTTAAAACACGCATTAAGAAGCGAAGCCCTCCCCCAATTACTCTACTAGAACTGAAAGATACTGCTCGTGAAGAATGGTATAGAATTCCGCAAGCCCAACTCGACCATTAAATCAATAGCATGCCACATCGCCTACAGTCATGCATACAGGCCCATAGAGGAAATACTAATTATTAATTTTATTTAAAAACTTTTTTTTTGCTTATTAACTTATTTAAAAATATTTGTAATACATAGTACATTTTTCACCTCAAAAAAATAAATCATTTCTTCGAGATTTATTAAGTTGTAGTAAAATGATGTATATTTGTATCAAAAAAATTATTTATAGATATTAATAAAAATATGAAATATTCCATTATTCCAAACTATTGGACATATGTGTATATTAAACACTCATTGGAAGTAGTTAATATAATTCAATTTTCTTTTTGGTAACCTGTTTATTCTGATCCTTTAGCATTAAAGAATGTCACTAATCCAATTAGAAT
Organism: Ophraella communa; assembly: GCA_035357415.1. Classification (NCBI taxonomy): domain Eukaryota; kingdom Metazoa; phylum Arthropoda; class Insecta; order Coleoptera; family Chrysomelidae; genus Ophraella; species Ophraella communa. The sequence goes on along the minus strand of CM068989.1, from coordinate 6,895,115 downwards.
TCTTAACAAAATAGTAATGAATAATCTGCGATCTGTCTAAAATTACAAATGCCGAGTTCGTACTTCATATTTTCCACTTTTTTAACTCATCCGACTTCCTAATAAGATCAACTTTTTTAATTTTTCACCAAGAATTCTGTTTTAATAAAATTTGAGCTTGAAAAGCCTTCATTTGGACTAATCAAAACATCCTACGGAAAGAATAATAGTGAAATTGAAAATCTTTACCGTGGACTTTTGTGTTTACTTGACTAAGTAATTAAGTTCCAAGACTTCTTTCAGTAAAAATGCAAATCTGCACCGCAAGTTTTTTATTACTTTCTTCTTCGCAAATATCTCTATTAGGAAAATTGAATTTTTTCTTATCTACCTTTGATTCAAGGCGAATCTCAAAAAAAGAGAGAAACGCCTTGGGGTTTTTATTTGTTTAATGAAACTAATTAAAACTTTTATTGTTTACATATCTAACAATCCTTGATATTACACCAGCAACTCATACTAATATTTTACACAAGTACATCCAGCTTTTAAATTTTCTCATCTTTGGAAGTTTAATAAAAGATCTCATAATTGATTGATAAAATATAAACTAATCTGAGAATATTCTGGAATAGAAATTTTTAACAAAAAAAGTTTGTCTGAGAAAAAAAATATTGGTTCAAAATGCTTAACCAAATTGCATGTGTCATTATATAAAGTAAAATAGCACATTGATTTTAGAAATTCTTTTTTATATTTTGCACTTATAAAAATCTTCATTATAAAACGCATTTGCGTATCGTAATGTAACTTTTACGCACGCAAATTTTTGTTTTAAATGGTTGGCGACATGAGTGAAGTATCTAATGACAAGACCATTGACAATGACATTTGTGGCTAATAGCTATTTATTAATTTTATATTGTTCTTTAAGAAAGTATTTGTGAATATGAATATTATCTTTTACTTATATAATATATTGTTATTGGTATATTAGTCATTTTAAAATATTTGAAAACATTAACATTTCATAATTTAAATGTCAAAACTGTCAAATGTTATAAATTACACAGTGCTACCGACATACTTTTTAAAATCAAAATTTTCGTAATTACATAAAAATAATAGATTAATTTAAAAAATGATAAAATGGCAAAATATAAAAAATATTATAAACAACTTATTTCATATGGCTGTTGTGACACTCGTTCTTTAAAAAACTCATCGCTCCGCGATTCGTTTTTTAAACTTGAACTCGTGTCATAACAGAATTCCATATGAAATGCGTTGTTTAATATACTATTATAGATTTTATATTTCTTTGGAATGATAAAAGTAAAATTTTAATGTAACTATGTGCGTACATCTTAACACAAAAGTAACAAGTTGAAGTCTCAAAAATCAAACATCAATTAAAAATATTATTTGTATAATAATTTATTATTAAATTAATTGAATAAAAATTATTTATAAAAATAAATGAACAAACTTATTAAATAAAAATCAACAATGAATAATAAATAAAAAAAAATAATGAATATTTAAAAATTTATAAAAATCAAATTCAACATTTGAATTAATTATTTAATATTGACAAGAACTTATAACGTAATTTGTATAATTAAAATTTAATAAATTTAATTACCGAGAGTAATCAACAAAAGTAACAATTCATTGATTCTTTAACACTTTGGAATAGAAAACTTGCAGTTTATTTAGAATATTCAAGAAATGTAAATTATTCAACATTCTTTTAAATAAAAAAACGGCGCATAGAGAAAAAATAAAAAATTGTACCAAAAAAGAGAAAAACTTTTATTTTTTGGGGAGAAAACTATAGTTTCCCATGAATACCATAAATAGGAAGAAACCAAGATGGGGAAAACTCATCAGAAGGCTTCATAGACCAAAAACACAAGAAGATTTTCAAATAAATAAAATTCAAGGTAAAAATCACCATGAAGCTCGTCTTCATACAACGGTCAAGACAAAACTGTCGAAATGACTGACAAACTGCCAATACTAAAACCAGTAATGATTGAGAGTAGAAGTAGGCCCAGTTGACAGTAAATCGGGGGCGTGCTACTTAATTTTTGAGAGGATTAAGAATTAAAGAAAAATTCTTTATACAATTATTTCAAATAGTGAAATAAATAAACAATACTAAGGTGACGCTCTTTTATTAATAAAATGTTTTTTTAAAACTAGTTATGTACGAATTCATTGTATTTTTTTTTGGTTTTTGGTCTAAACTTCATCCTCAGATTCGTCACTGTTGCTACAAATGACGCTTGCATTTACATTACTGTTTCCTGCGACGACATGATGGAAGTTACGGTAAAGTGACAAAGACAGAAATATCGTTGCGTACAGCGTTGCCACTAGTTGTAATAAATAACTAACACTATACAGAAAATAATGAATTTTTGTCATAAATAATACCTTTTAGTCGTACTAGTATTGTGTATTATCTATAATTTGCCACAAACTACAACTCTACTGCTTACTACATTTTGATTCTGCTATAAACTGGTAAAGTAAAATTTAGATATGACAACGCGCTTTACTCTTAATCATTATTGGTTTTAGTATAATTAAAATACTTTTTTTTTGAGCTGAGATGGGAAACTCATGTTCGATGGGTCCTTATCCAGAACCCAACAGTGTTGGACTCACCTACCAACCAACAATACCCACCTCAAAACTCACCGTTACCCCCGCCTCGGAATCACTACCCTAGCATACTTCAAGACGGGCGGCGGAGTATAATTAAGATACTAGATGTATTGTAATTCACAAGAGTAAATTCATAGAGTGCGAATGTCAACCATAAAATAGAGTTTTTTGGAAACTGTAAAATTAATTGACAAGGAGAAAAAAACCATAATCAAAGTTTGGTTTATTATTTAAAATATCTGAAGTGAAATAGGTAATCTAAGAAAAACATTTAAGTGCCTTTTCAGAATTGTAAATACAAGGTACAGCATATTAAAAATTTCATAATCCAGTGTGTTCAAATGTATGCAGAGTTTTTTATCGTATTTAATATCGACATGGAATTTTGAACTTTAATTAAAATCTGCATTCAATGTACATACGTATATAATAACGTCATACGTCCTTTTCAAATGAAAGGCTCGTCATAAAAATGCCTCCTTTTGAATGCCTGCATAAAACCAATGACTCTATCACAACTTCATAAAACCAACTTTATCTCCAAAGTTAGACTTAGTAATAAAACTTTTACACACTGAGAAAACGTGTAGATGTTACGTGAGGTAAAATATATCGAATTTATGGGTCTCAATCTTAAAATATTTTTATGAACGAGAAGGTTAAACGCAAAATTAAAAACACCTCAGACACAAAATTCTTATTAGATATAGAATATATTGTTTAATATGGGATGTTTTTGTATTAATTTTAATTTAGTTTTTATTTTATATCCTACACATACTTATCAAATTTTATTCCCACACAAGAACCTAAATATTTTAGAAACATTTTACTTGTTTATTTCTTTGCCAGACTATTGAATCTCAAATGCTAGCTCAGAAAAATATTATACATGAGATCTTATCTCTAGGGTAGATATGCTGCTGACAGTCTGAACTATACACTAGTTAGGGATGTTGTATGATTTTTCTGGATACTGGACTTACCACCCTTTATTGACATAATGGTATTTATTTGCCTCCTAGCACTTCACTTACTATTCACCACTGATTTCCCAATAGAATCTGGACTTTTACCAAACTTTTAACAAATAAATTCAAGTATTGGCGTTAACAAGAGCTGTACAAGGATCAATGAGCTGTTTCAAAAAGAGAAATAATTAAATTTTTGCTGCTTTATGGTTACATGTGTCGATGTCTCATAGTAAACTACTTCTGAATCTGTACGATCTAAAAGACCAATTTCTCTGTTGATTTAAAGGTTTTTAATAATTTTTTCTCTATACACAGAAATCTCTTAACTTTATTCTAAAACCCATTTTAATATCATAAAACTCTTCCTTATACTTGAAAAAGCTGAAAGAAAAATGATAATGATAATTTTGATATTTTTCCACAAAATCCTCTATAAATCCCATTGATGTCGTCCCAATAAAAGCAATTTTTAATATTCAAATTTTGAGTTTGACAGTAGATTTGTCCAGATTAAGATTTTACTTTTACCATCTAATTTCCCCCTTTCTTTAAACTCTAATTTGTAATTTTAACTCCTAATCCATACTAAAATATTACCATTATGGTTCATTTTTCATGTTCAATAACCTAAGGGTTTTTGGTTTAAATGCTGATTTTAAAGAATTATCCTAGCATCTTTAATTACCTACCAAAATTTCAAACCATTATAAAGGAATTGTCAATTCTATCTGTTCTGACTTTTGCCAAATTTAACTACTATTACGGAGATCTTGCTAATATTTATTTTTAGCATAATTATAACTATTTATTTAATCTCTAATAATATTAATCCTTATTTATGGATTTTTTAACGATAAATGAAGCTAAATCTTACTACTATTATTTTATTTTAGATGCTAATTACGATGGAAAAAAACTCTACCCAGGAGTTCTGTTTATTTTATACAATTGGTTAACTCTACATGAATTTGTCATGTAAATGTTTAATTTTGCTCTATTTTCTATTTAGGGGATTGTTGGACTCTATCTTATGAATTTGACCCATTCTATTTTCAATATATAGATACAACATCTATAGATGTAAAAAGGATAAGTGCAAAAATCTCATGGTTTCTTGCTAAACTTGGTAAAACTATTTTAAATATACTTATCAATGAGATCCGGGGCTACAAATATTCAAAATATTTGATAATTTTTTGGTCCCTTGTGGGTGTTCTTGTGTGAAATAACAGTAGGTACTTATATATTAGATTTTTAAATTTGCCTTAATCTGTTTGCCTAAATCTATTTCGTTTTTTTTTTTTTTGTTTTGTGTGTGTACTTAGCCATAGTTAATTAAATCACGTATAGAATATACATTTCACGATACGAAAATACTCTCTTGTAGCTGAATCTCTTAGTATCGACCTAAATAAAACAATTGTCTTCCGAGTATAAGTAAATCGTTTAGAGTAATAGCACGAATAATATGAAATTTACTTCTGTATATTTCGAGTTATGAATTCCAAGTTATGATGAAATATTCCGGTGTTATCATCAAAACTCATTAAACTTTTATAGACTGTAAAATTTATAACATCTACACCACATTTGATTATACTTAAACCAAAAACGATTGTTCAAGAGTTAACGAAACGTCAACTAGAACTACAACACTGAATTTATGAGTATATATCCATTTGCATTTCTTTTCGTCGGTCACCAGAATGACAATATTCTCTAGAATAGAACAGAAATACTGATAAATAAACAAATACAGCTCTATTATGTACAAGGTCTTTTACTATTTCAATGATATACCAACAACAACTTCCTTTGATTCAGAAATAAATTTTCACCATTAGAAGATTTAAAAATTTTGTTAGATAAATAGATAAACGCTAATAAGTGGGTTTTCAGCCCTGTATATAGACTACCGTAAAACCTTACAACTTTGCCCAGAGGCCACAACTTTGCCCTAATGCAAGGTCGTAAATTTCGGCAACACTGTGAAACCGTCGCGAACGCTTCTAAGCAACTTACTTTCGTGTCCAGTACTGTTTCGAAGCAGGCTGCTCTTAGGGCCGGTGCAGACGGGCGACCAACGTCCATTTGGCGCTCGCGTCCAGTGACGCCGCGTCATTTGCTTGTTTCAATTCAAACGAGCGACCGACGACAATGTCATAACAAAGTGGACGCTATTTTTTGCAGTAGTTCAGTAAATGATATGGCCGGGGTAAGACGTCGCCGTAAAGACATCTGTCTAATATACTATTTCTATAAATTACACTACAAAAGACCTCGTAAATATTGGGTTCATCCCTTTATTAGTGTACGTCTATTGAAAGGTGCTTTCACCACGATGTTTTGCGATCTTCGAGAAAATGAAGTTTTTTAATTACTTCCGAATGAGTTTGAGATCGTTTGATGAACTTTGTGCAAAAATAAGTGACTATATTCGTGGCCAGGATACTAATATGAGACTTGCAATATCACCACAAGAAATGCTTGCAGTTGCTCTCAGGAAAGTCTTTAACTACAAATTAATTCAACGGTTTTAAAGAAATATTTTATTTTTTACTAAATATTTAATTTGGTAAGAGAAAATCAAAAGTGTAGCTACTTAAGATTAAGAAATGATGTTCCATCTTGTCCATAGTTCGAAGTGGGCGGTAACGTCATAGATGCTTCAGATGGTGTAGAGTGCACCATTACTTCATGGTCGGAGAGTGACGAGTAACTTCTAGGTTGAAAGACCATGTTTTGCTGAAGATTGGAAGACTGTTGTGAATATCCCCCATAAACATATTGTGCCTGGGTGCTTACAGGAAGTGAAGGATGGCCCCTTCGAATATTTTGAACCACCTGCAGCATTGTTGTACGAAATTCCATTTTCTGTTCAACGTTTGCAGATCTCCTCCCACGCGGTTTGCTTTTTATTTCTATCCCGATATTCTTCTAAAGAAGTTTTCCATATAACTGGTCTATCTCTCACGCACGCTATTAAAAGTTCTGTATCAATTCCGTCCTCCATATTAAAATAAAAATAAATACACCACTGTCTAGTGACGTTGGACGACTGAACGTTCGTGAGCACTGTTCCATTTCTAGCCAAGTACTATCAGAACGCTCGGCGACTGCGTGGTCGCCGCGTTTCGAAGCATTTTCGTCCACTTCATCGGGACGCGGCGGTGATGTTGCAGTTGCAGTCGTATGTGAACTGTACAATTTATTTGTGTGTTTAGTGAGGACGTAACGTCCACTTGGCGTCACTGGACGCGAGCATCCAAATGGACGTTGGTCGCCCGTCTGCACCGGCCCTTAGGAATCAGGTAAGGAAATTCACGTAGATTTTTGGTGGTTTTTAACATGAAAAGCTAAGGTATGCTGTGAGTTTGTTATTCAACATAATTTGACTAAATTAGCTATAAGTACACTTTGATGCTTTCTTACCAACATAATTATGTTTAATTTGAGTTGCATTTATTAGAAATATCATATTGCCGATGAAAAGAAATGGGCAATGATGTCACCCAAATAAAGAAAATGAAACAGACCAAAATGGAATTGAAGAAGAAAACATTGAAATGTTTGAAGAGGAGTCAGAAGCGCATACATCATCCAAAGCCAATATTCAAGACGATGATGAAGAAGACACTATGGAAGTAATCGAAGAAGAGGCAGAAGCAGGCAAATGTGTACCTGGACCTAATAACAAATTTAGCCCATATGATCTAGAAGAAGGAACATATATGTTGTTGTTCGTTTTGCACCAAAAAAGACCATGAAGCACTTCATTGGCAAACTTTTGTCGGTGTCTGATGCTGACGACACTTACACCATAAAATTTTTTAGAAAAAACGAAACTTACTATATTTACCCCAACTTTGATGATGTCTCTGATATAACTTTTTTAGATATATAAATGATACTTAATGCGCCTGAGATAAAAAAAAGTCGACATTTTTTTAATGAAAACCTCGAAAGATTTAGACTTAGACTGACTATTACCTAAGAAAAATATTTTTATTTTGTTGTTTTTTTTATAGAATTCTACTTTTGTTTTTTTTTTACAGTGAAACTGTAACCTATTTTTAAGTTTCTCTATAAACAAATGTTTTATTTTACTACGTTTTCGTGATATTTTTTCATTTTTGTAATAAAAAAATATTTTAAAACATATTCGTTTGACTTTTCAACTCCCATACATGAACAAAACTTTTTAAAAACATTATCCATGGGCAAAGTTGGTTATTAACGCGGTTATCATTGCTTTTCGGCAATTTTAAGTCGATGAAATATTTGCTTACAAATTGGCCCAACCAATTTTTATTTTTTTTCGGGTACTTCCCCGGGATTTAGCCAAACAACACTGTACCTAACGATGTGTGAAGCTAAAACAAATTTTTTGGCATAATCACAATTTGCAAATAAAAATCTCCCAAAACGATATTAGTCAAAATCAAGAAATTCCTGGGCAAAGTTGTAAGGTTTTACGGTATTACACTGGCATAAAATGAGTTCAGGAGTTTTCTTTTCCTGATGACAAAATCTGTACGTGTCTTTGAAAGTCAAGTTATTAGTGTTAGTAGACTATAGTAACCATTCCTGAACCCAAACTGTGGTCTGTCAAGCTGATTATCACATCGAGTATGAATGATTCTTTTTGGTAGAAATGTATAGGTTGATCTGAGCCAATTGTATATTCAATCCAGTCCCTTCTTTGTCTGCAAACAACTTGATTGTTTCTATTTGGACGTTATCCGGGACATAATTGTTGCTAAATTAAAGAAAAACATAGGATAAAATAAATGAAACTAGTCAATATGACGAACATGTTTAATTTTATAATTTATGATGGTATCAATTGTGCAAAAAACGTTATGAGCATGTCGAACGTTAAGAGTAACCGATCTCAAACAATAATTGTCTTCGATCGGTATAAAACCCTTACCGTTCTCCATACTTAATACACTATTGTTTACCTTAAAATGAAAACTGAATAAATTATGATTCTTTTTTCATGCAACATATTTACATTCTTATATAGTATAGTGGTAGCCACTATCCTTACTCTATTAAATATTGAATTTCTATTACCAGGCATAATTGCAAAGATATCAACAATAGCATAAACACGCTAAACGATGTAAACCACCTTTTAAAAATATGTATCTAAAATTATAGGAAATTGTTTTTGGAATTGTTGATAAAATGTACACAAAAACAAGCCATGATAAATATTTCGTTTTAAAATTTACGAGGAGGTTCAAGAATTTTGAATATGTGATTATTTGAACAGTACAATTTACTTTCAGTCACTCACACAATGTGTCAAATTTGGTTCATAACTAATGATGGTAGTTATCGATATGGTAACAAGGTTTTCTAATTTAAAGGTATCGGGTGGAATAAGATTGGAAATTCATTCTTTATTGCAAAGGAAAACATAAAATATTCCCATAATGCATCATGTACCAAAATATCTTAAGCTAAGGAGGGTTTTAACCTTAACTCTTCAAAGAGTGATTATTTCTAAGAGAAAATTTAAACTTAAAGCAATTTTATCAAAACACAGGCCCAAGATTTCAGATCATTTGTAAGCCAAGAGAGATTATGTTGAGAAAGCAATATGGATACAAACTTAGTTTTAATCTCCAGTTATTTAAACAGACTTTTTTGCGCTATTTTTATTGGTTAATTGAAATTTCGCAACTAATAAAAAATATGGAATAATATCGAAACAATTATCCAGCAATACCCAATAAAACGCATATGTTTAAAAAATATGTTTGCTTTTCATTTATAAAGTGCCACAGGCAAACAGTTTGCCGCAGTAGACAAAAAAAACCGACAAGTTGTTACAAAAATTATACTAAAATAAACATAAAACACAGTTATGTTACTATTGACAGCTAAAAATGAGTAACTGCCTCCTATTAAGTGATTAAAAACGTTTTTATAGCTGAAAAAATATAAATAAAGCCGTGAACTATAAAACAATTAAATGTCAACATATTAGAGTCGTAAATTCCTGATATTTGTCATTAAATATTAACTTCTTGTTCAAGAATTTCATGAAAATGAAGATAAGTTTTTCAAATAAAGACATTAAAATATTTTAGGGAAAAAAATAACAGCCATATTACAGAAGGATATCAAATGACGTATTTGAAATAAAAAAAAGTTAAAAAATTGTCCCGAACAGAAAATTCTCTTGCATGGTGGCTACTTACAAATACCTGATGGGTTAGTTGCAACCTCTTTGCAAAAACTTTCAGACGAAAAATGCAAATTGAAGTTTTATTAAACATTTTATAGCCATTCTTATCAGCATTAACGTTTAAGTTGGTAAATAATCGACAAAACAAAGTAAAATATTAAAATTATAAGTTTGCTTTTGTGCGCTGTTAAAATTTAATTATAGTATATTAGACCAGTGTCGATAATTTTTGAAACCAAAAAAAATTACAATAGAATGAAACCCATTGGAAAAGGAGGGAAATATGATCAAAATGAAAGGAAAAATAAATTATGGTCGATCCGAGTTCGGGAAGTGGGAGGGGGTGAGTTTTTAAGGGTAAAAAATGGTTTATCTCGATTTCCGGCTAAACTACATGTCCTATGCGAAAAAGTTAAATGGCAAAGTTTTAGGTAATAAAAAGATCTACAACTTTTGTATTTGTAATTTTTTCACATAACCTCACAATTTGGGTGAAAAATTCAAAAAAGCAAGTTTTTGGTTTTTTATTTATATCATTTTCAAAAAAAATTTTTTTTTACGAAATTTGGTGAAAACTTACCTTATTATGTCCCAACTACACTGAAATTTATTTGATTAAAAATATTTATTTTTTCGCCTTTTTTTCACTTAATATCAAAAAAGCACCCTAATTTTCAATCGAAAATTCTGACGTCAAAACATCAGTTTGGAGGCTTTTTGTTCGTTGAAATATCTACTTTCTGATGGTGTAAAAAAATATACATTACTATAGGAAATGTTCTCAGAAAATGTAAAAAATTGAAAAAACCCAAATTCGAAAAATTTTTTTAATCATTATGTACAATGTCATCAAAAAAATATTATTGCTGCAATTTTTTTTAAGTTGGAAAGTTTATTTATTTAATTCGAATTACATTCATGTCATAGAAAATCTCATACAATATAAATATACATGTTAATCGTACTATTGAATTTAGATACTTAATTCTGATTACGTTATTCATAATATTTTTTTTCAAAAACGTTAATCTTGTTATTTGTAAATACCTTGTCTGAAATTCTAATTAGTTATTCATTAGTTTTTGTCTCTTTGAAGGCATTTCCTCATCGTTAGATTCGACAAACCTTTCCAACTCTAGTTGATCGTCGAAATCTTCAAAAATCTTCGTCTTCAATGTTATTTCCAGTATACATTGGTTCTTCACCTACAATTTCATCTGAATCATTTACTTCCTCGTAGACTTTTTCTTCCATATTGGAGCAACTTTCAGAACCCTGACAATTAGTGCATAAATTTGTGCATTTTAAACCATGTTTTCGGCAACCACATTTTAAACTGTTACATCCAGTTTCACAGCTGCAGCAAATAGTTTTGAGCAATACTTCCGGAATTAAATCCTTTTCTGTAAATTTGGGCATAATTCCACGCTGATGTTGCTTCCAGCCCCAATCTGTTGCTGTCAATTCGTTACCCAACCAAGTTTGAAGCTGATAATATGCTCTGTAACAATGCTGTTCTGCTGCTCCTTCTGTGGATGGGAGGTTTGCCAAAATGAAGAATGATTTAATTTTTGCCAATTGATATTTTTGAAACCTTAACTGATTTAGTGTTATTTTTTTCCTAGGTCCGTCCCCACTTCTCTATGAAATAACTTACAATGGGCTAAAATTTACCGAAGGTCACTCAGGTATATAAATTATCTTAAAACAGCAGTAAATATACATCTACAAATATTATTTAAATAAGATTCTACAACTTTTTCAAAATATTGTAGATGTCTTATCAAATATTAACTTATTTGTTTGTTAATTATTAAAATATATTTTAATTTACAACTTTTTCATTTATCAATAAAACATGAAATCTTACGTTTTTTGAGTAATTAAAGTGTAAATTTTAATAAATACCTCAAAATTGTACATAATGATAAAAAAAATTTTTCGAATTTGGGTTTTTTCAATTTTTTTCATTTTCTGAGAACATTTCCTACAGTAATGTATATTTTTTTTACACCATCAGAAAGTAGATATTTCAACGAACAAAAAGCCCCCAAACTTTTTGAAAAAAGCTGATATTTTGACGTCAGAATTTTCGATTGAAAATGAGGGTGCTTTTTTGATATTAAGTGAAAATGAGGCGAAAAAATAAATATTATTAATCAAATAAATTACAGTGTATTTGGGACATAATTAGGTAAGTTTTTACCAAATTTCGTAAAAAAAAGAAATTTTTTGAAAAAGAAAAAAAACCAAAAACTTGGTTTTTTGAATTTTTCATCCAAATTTTGAGGTTATGTGAAAAAATTGCGAATACAAAAGTTGTAGATCTTTTTATTACCTACAACTTTGCCATTTAACTTTTTCGCATAGGACGTGTAGTTTAAAAGGAAATCAAGATAAACCATTTTTTACCCTTAAAAACTCACCCCCTCCCACTTCCCGAACTCGGATCGACCGTAATTTATTTTTCCTTTTATTTTGATCATATTTCCCTCCTTTTCCAATGGGTTTCATTCTATTGTAATTTTTTTTCATTTTTTACCATTTTTAAAGGCTTCGGCCCTGGTCTATATTATTTAACAAGCGTATTGAATACTATACTTTATCCACAACTATGTATATAAGTTTATAAAAAAAGAAATATCAAATGAACAATATTTTTTATTAATGGTAATGTTATTAATACACAATAAATTTATGTTTATTTACTTAATAATAATTATTAATAGTTACATTACAATTGTTAAAATTATGCCAGGGATAATTTTGTCTGCCATCTGAGTCTGATTGACAATTCTATATGGCATTACTTAGTAAAAATTTCATATTTAACAGATATATTAAATAATAGTTGTGGATAAAAGCTATAATTTAGGTGGCCCCTAGTATTTAATATTTAAAATAATTGGTCTATGTAAATTTGCTGATTGCTATTGAATTAATATCCCATAGTATTTCCATTGATTCTCTATTGAGGTTATTCTGTAAAACACAAAAGTTAATTTTAGAAAAATACAATCACCAACTATAATAACTTACTTGTTAGTTCTTTGTTTAAAATGCTTTATTTCATTCACCAAATTCTTTTATTCTGTAAAGCAGCTTTTAAAGCTTTTATTTTTGATACTTTTTTATCCTCTTTTATTTGGTAGTTACTTAAAAATTTTAAGATTTTTCTAAAAATAGAAACGAACATTTTTACAAAACTATAATCGCAGCAAAAGAATTAATCTCTATTACTCCGACACAACAATAACTGCTTAATTTACTTTAAAATTCGAAGCTCAGAAAACCATTTTCTCTCAGAGTACTTAACGTTTCGTGTAAACTGCAGATTAATAAATCGCCGAAAACTATCTTTTAAAATTTGAAAATCGATGATTAAAGAGCGTGTTCGGCGCCTTGAAGTTATTCCAAAACATCCCCGGTCGACACAAAAGTGAGAAATAATCTACATCCGAAGAGTTAATGATAAAAGTTTTGAAACCTTAATTTCCAAATCGAAAAAGTAAAGTTTCTGTGATCATCATCGGAGTTGTTTGGCAAATTTTTAAACAAAAACGTTGAAAACAACACGAAGTTTTCGGGAAACTTGTTGCTAGTTTTACTCGCATTACATTTTAAAAGTTTCGCCAGCGTTGCAGTGTCAGATAGTGGGAAACCAAACAAACTTTAATAATAAATATCTACAGATAAATCATAAACAAAACTTTCGACAATCACAAAAAATAAATAATTAAATAGTTTTTATTTAAAATTTCCATTATTTCACAATCACGCATTACCTCAATATGTGTACCTAGTTAGGTTATTTTTGAGTGGGTTCACCTCCAATTGTTGGGCTCATTATCATGCTGAAACATTTTTTTCTTGCAAAGCTTTAAAGCTTCAGAAGGTTCGGGAAAGATAAATTAAAGTGCTTGTATAGAATAAGGACTTTTGCAAGCCAAGTTTTTAATATTAACTGCAGGTGTGTCTGCAAGGTTTTTCACATAAGCTACAAAAGTTATGGTTAAGCTGCAAATGTATTGCCTTAATATTGTTTATGAACATAAAAATGAAAACCACAATTAGAACAACTACTAATATCAATAATATCTTGCGATGTTGTAAGAAATTTGCACTAGCTAAGTTAACAATATCATGAGCATTACCATTTACTAGTAAAGATAATGATGCTGTAGCACTGAAGAAATATATTGATCAGCTACTGTTGTAGACATCCATCCTTCGTACTTCTTAATATCCGTTATATTTACTCCAAATTTGGCAAGAAAAGAAACAGTGACTTGTGTCTTCTTCAGCCTTGGTTCAACCAGTGTTGGATATAGGCTCCTCTAATTCTTTCCATACTTCCCTATCTCTAGCTACTCTCATCCATTGTCTTCAGGCCAATGCCACAACTTTAGATATTTCACCTACTAGTCTCTTTGCAGCTTCTCCCCAAGTGCCTAAAGTCTCAACACTAAAGGGAACAAAAATGCATTTATCCAAAAGATCTTTATATTTTGCATTTTTTTGTTCCTCCCTAGAGAGAGCAGCTTCTCCGGCCTTTACAGAAGTTTTGAAAATATAAGAAGTTTCGCGGTAAGTGGCATCCCAAATTAATTGTTTACCCTTCCTCCATGGGAAATAAGACAACCCATCAGCTCGCTTTCCATCACTTCTACAGATTCCAACCGGTTCTAAAATATTTGGAATGTCAGCTACAGCTAAAGACCGATGTAGAATATCATTTAAATAACGATGCCGAGCAAAACTACCCGCACTTTTGGAACAATTTAAGCCATGATGGCCCAAAATATCAAGTGCAGATGTGTTGCTCGCACACCGGCTGACATAAATGAAGAGCAATGGAAATACGAAAGGTTGAGTCGTCTATAAGAGTTTCCAATGGAGGAGAATGTAAAACATTAAGCCATGCATTGCTTTCCTTTTCTTGGAATGCTAGAAGGCGTGGTTTTGTTTTAATATCTTTTGTGTTTTCGATTTTATTTGTTATTAAAAATTTACACATGAAGTCATTATCTCTTTGGTTTTTTGGACATGTAGAAGGCAAAGAAGATAAATTGCAAATATTTAGCCAATTTTTTAGGGCGAAATTGTAGTCAGAATCATTTTTATTAATATATTCAGGAACAATACATTTTACCAACGCACATGTATCATTAATCGATCCTAAAAATATTAAGAATTGCATTTCTCGTATTCCAAGATCACCGTATCTGTTTGGTGAACTTGCTAATGGTCCAGCTGTGTCATTCATTGTACAGTTAGATATTTTTTCTAAAGTATGTCTTAGCGAAATGTTGATATTTGATTAAAAATTTTTAGCTGCCCAACAAGGTGAACATCTTAAAAGGTATGATAAGCGGGAAATAGCTAGAGAATTCTTTAATAGAAAAAAAACCAATTGTGAATTTAAGGCAGTCAGATTTTTACATAAACTTTTTATTTTTTCAAGAGTATATTCTACTCTATCCTGAGTGAGAGGTGACCCTAAAATCTCTAAATTAGATAAGTCTTAAACACAAATACCCGGCGCATTTGCTTGGTATTCTTTTAAAATGTTTTTTGAATTAAAATTTTGGAGAAATAGATTTCACATTTGCTTGTGTTGATTTTTTAACCCACATGTTCGGATTTGTCAATTATATTCTTAAAATCATTGAGTACATCGTCAAAATTGCCTTCTAGACTACCATCATCTAAATACCAAACATTAAATTCAGACTTCAAAGATGTAATTAAAGGATGCATTACTAAACAGAAAAAGGAAGGTCCAAGGGGATCGCCCTGTTGAACACCCCTCTGTGAAGAAATGCAATGTTGACCAAAAGATAGCACTGAAGCTTCACTGTAGCATTGACTAATGAAACTGAAAAATTCTGGAATATATTCTTGTACTCTTTGTAGAATTATGTCTGTGTGGACCCTATTAAAAGCGTTGTAAAAATCAATTTAAAAAAAATTATTATATGAACGATTAAAATGAACATAACGTCTGGCGCTGTGAGAGGCGGCTTCAGCACCGCATTTTGTGCCAAAACCGTACCAAATATCCCCACTTTTGCTTCGCTATTTCTTCCATAATATCCGTTACTTCATCTGTGACTTGTGACTATGTTCCTTTAAATTCAATAATGGTAGAAGGCATTTTCTTAAACGTGCTTATACCAACTGGGTTAGAAGTGTATTTAAAATTTGAGTATAATAAAAAAAAATGATTTATCACAATGCAAAGTATTTATTAAAATAATGTTTTCCTTACAATGCAAAACAAACGACCTATTTTCGTGTTTATATTTGGAATTTGTTCAATCAATTATGTATCCATTATTTTAATGTCTTTAATGCCACAGCTATTTACGCAGACAGGCTCGATATATTCCGAAGAATGTATCAACTGTTGAATGCTGAACCGATTTTTTTAGAATTCAATTGAAGGTATTTTTGTAGCCTCTTCAATATCGAAAGAAATACACAATCCTCAATAATTTTTCTACTACTAATCTTTCAACATATGGCGTTAAAGAAAATATGTACGGCAGCTGAAAGATGGGTTTAATTTGATCTAAATTATTTTGATCTCTTAAAAGATCAAGAACTATTGGAATTTAAAATATGATAACACGTTTTAGTTAAGTTAGAAATCTAATTAAAAATTTGTATTAAACTTGTTAATTTAGTATTAACCCTCTTCTAATAATTTTTCCCAAACAATCCGCCCCTGTTTTATAAATCATGTAACCCAATGAGTTTTTTATCCCTTGAAAATCCCTTTACTTGGCCACTGCGGTTAACGCGGGTCTGAAGGTAGGTACGTTTTTTCGTAAAAGGGATTTACTTTTTTTGTCTTTTGTTAGGATCTAAAATTTGTTTATTTAACACGTATGTGAAACCTTTATCACCACCATTCCTCGAGTTGTATTTCAAATAAAAAAGATTCACTGATCTAATCACACTTACAAATAAAATTATTTACAGATTATTCTATTAAACATTTTTGTCGATTAATTTTTGAAAAAACATTTCGCTGCTACATTTAATTCAAATTAATTAAATCTTGTACAAAGATTTTGATACTAATACTGCTAATTTGACAGTTATGAATGAGTTATAATGGTAAATATCCACGGCTTATTTTGATGATTAATGTACTCCCATGGCATGTTTCAATGCTCTACTCATTAACGGGATCAGTTAAATCAGTAACTTTTATTACAAAAATAATATTTTACGGTAAGGTTTAATCCTATTATATTATATGACAATAAACAGAGAGACTTATAGAGGAAACATAATTACATTTTAAGTCGAAAATCTATCCTTGAATACAATTACATTAAAACCTCCTTCGTTAATCTCTTTGAGGCTTTATTCTTGCTCCTTACGGAGCTAAGGTTTTCGAGATACAATGTGATGTCGGAATACTTCCGGCAAAGTGTCAACTTCACTATTGTCTAAGGATTTCAATCTCGATACTGCTTTCTTTATACCGAACTTGCCGAGTGAGATAAATAAAGATGCTAAAGTTGATGTAGCGAAGGAAAATCCTGTTTTTATTTTACATTGATAAATTTAATTGGACAAAAATGTTCGTATCTTAATAAAAGCATCCAATTAAAATGTTTCTGTTAGCTAAAATAAATACGGTATGAGTATTCTAACAATAGTTTTGAAGGATATGCGATTCTGATTTTGCAAATGATTCAACAGACCGAAAATCAGTATGTCCAGTCTATCAAGCACAGAATTTGTTGCCATTTGTAATGCATCATGTGATTTATGATATTTTAAATCTTTGTTAATGGAAATTAATATTAATATTGTTTTGCCAATTCCTTTATATAAAGACAATCAAAGCACAATTAAACTTCTTTACAATTTTGAAAACAATAGAAAGCGTAACTTGTCGATGTAAAGTTACATTTTGCCTTGGATTTAGTAAATGAACAATTCAATAAAATTTAATATGTTTGTACTGCTAAACAATTATAGTAGGTGCAAAACAAAATTTGATCATCATAATTTTACGTCGACACGTATAAACAGTATTGCCGGACTTTTATAACTTTAAAGATTTAAAGATCGATTCTAATAAAACTTTCCAAAACAACTTTTTTGAAGTGACATCAAACAAAGTATCATAACATAATTTTTATATTTTTTTTCCTTTTGGGTATATGGGTTTAATAAAATAAAGAGTATAATAATATTTGCTTTTATTCGCTATAATTAGATTCATCAGTACTAGTTTAAATTTCTTTATTGGGATTTATAATTATAGGTGCAATCTCTAGTGTATCCAACAATTTCTCTCTATCAAACCATTTAAAAATTTCCTCTTCAGTGTGATGGATGTTTTTTTTTCAAATTTCTGGTGTAATCGTTTCAAAAGCTTCAGACCACATATTTAAACAGTCTGTTTCAGTGTTTCCGTCTGTTATAATATTGTTTTGATGTTCCCCATATCAGTTCTATGGGATTGAAAATACAATGATATGGGAGTAAACGTAGCACTTTGTGACCATATTGCTCTGCTAAATGGTCAGCCATATATATGACTAGTGGTTTATTTCTTAAAATTAAATGATTATCCCAAGGAAATTTCCAAAGTTAAGCTTAAAATTCAAAGTATTACTTTCATTTCTTATCTATTAACAATGTTCAGAAGTTCAACTTTTAGCATATTTTCTGTGAAATCAAGGATTTGACTAGTTAACCATTCTTTAATTTGTGGTTTGTTCTAACTTGTATTAGGTGTTTTATGGAGTAAAATACTGTGATATGGTCCATAACAATTATGCTGGGTTCTGTGAGATTTATTAACAGCAGGTTCTCAAACCACTTTAAAAAATTATCTTGATTCATTTCACCATGGTAATCGCCTAATTTGGTTTTTGAGGAAAATATTGCTTCTGCATCGTCAATAAACCCATTTTCATTCCCAGCATGGACTATGATATATCTACGAAAAATAAAACTTATTGTTGAACAGAAACATTTAAAATTACCATGTAAATAGGTACAGAGACATATACTATTAATTATACTAAAATAACCGGAGAGTTTACCTTTTACCATCAACTTTAGTCGTTTTGACACTCCTTTCATCATTATTTTGCCATGAACAGTTTATGCTACCATTTTGAAATATCCATGTTTCATCAACAAAAACAAATTTATATAGACCTTCTTTTTCTTTAATGTAGTTCCTTAAAAATCTAACCCGTTTTACAGCAATATCAGGAAGCTCCATGGGCCCCCGTCTTGGTTCACCCTTTTTCCATTTGAAACCAATTTCCTTTAATAAATTTGATAAAGACCTTCGAGAATCTTCAAATAAGTGCCTTACTTTTAATTCAGCAAGTAAAGAATTTAAAGTTACATCCTCTTCTGCAAACAAAAATTATTTTTTTCTGGTCTTACAATTAAAAGAATTTAAATAGCTGTGTTCAAAGAAAAAAGGCTTACTTTTTTCATACATATTGTAGATTACATTTCGAATTCCACTTGTATTTTATACATCGGTATTAGTTACTCTTTTTTCATACCGACGTTTCTTTGGAGGCGACTTTAATATTCCATGGTCTTTCAACAGTTTTTGAAATACTGGAAACTGTAGCCATACTGAGGTTGAGTGTAGCTGCACCACGCTAAAATAAAATGTTTTTGATTGAATTGGCTGTTACTTGATGGATATCCACAACTAAGTTAAATAAACACACAAATGTAGGTATCCACAATATACTGTGGTGAAATTTGTCGTGAAAACATTTGTATTTTTATTTAACTTAAATAATATTTTGTCTAATATACTGTTTAAAACTTTTTACTAACCTCTCGAACAGCAGCAAAAGGTATGAAAGGACCATTGTCTCGTTCTCTTTAAAAAAAAATGTATCAAAGATACTACCAGTTCTTTGCAGCGACTATTTAGTTGTTTTGGCATTTTTTCACTTATTATGCTGTTTTTGTTCTTAAAAGAATAGTTTTTTTTATATTTCAAAATAACAACAAGAAATAATAACACAAAAACCACAAACAAAATGACAAATACAAAACTAAATATTATATACTAATCGGTGACAACGACAACGACGCGACTTGTCAATCACGGCTACTAACTTTATGTAAAGAAATTTAAGTATTTTATATTGATTTAATGAATGAAACATTTAATTTGAAAGTTGGCAACGATGCTTGGCAATTAAAACGAAATTAGTAACGTGAATCAAATTTTGTTTTGCACCAACTATATTTACTATTTAAACCTTAAGCCATTTATAGAATTTAGAAATACGACGAGTTATCCTGTAGAAATCAAACGGGGCTATAGACAAGGATGTGTCCTCTTCCCACTTGTATTCAGCATCTACCAGCAGTCCCTGCATTCGAGTTAAGAGGCAAGACGTCTGCACTATGCAGACAAAACTGTCCTTCTTGCTAAAAATATGCGTGAACTACCAGAACTGCCAAACAGAGACGACATTTTGGCTTAACACAACACAAAAAAGATGAAATACATGATTATAACAAAGAACATCTCTATGTAGAGGGGATTACAAGATATAACTTTATGGGTACTAACATCACCTGTACCGCTGAGTATTGCTCCGAAATCAAGATCCGTATATAGAGAAAGCACGTACAGCTTTGTTAAAATAAATCAGATAGGTACTTTGTAGACTATATCAATGAATACGCATGCTAAAGTGCTATATATACCCGGCACTGTAGAAACTTAGAAACTTGGACCCTTATCAAATTTCACGAAAAAAAATAGAATGAATAAAGTGTTTGAGGTGTTATAGGAAGTGAAGAAAATATCACCTATCTGGGTTACATATTGAGTGGTTCAAAATATCAGATACTCCACTTAATAATGCAGGGAAAGACTATGGACAAAAAGCTACAGCATGTCTTCTGCAGATCTATTCAGAGCAGTAGTTGCCAAGATTAGAATTGCCACGATGTTATCAAACCTTCCAGAATAAAGAAGCTGTACAAAGAAAAAGCAGTATTTAAAAAAAAACATATTTCTAAATATTGAAATTGCATTTAAACTGTTAAGTTAACGTAGAGCTAATGATAAGGGTTTATTAAGAATTCGGTATACAAACTGACTGACCGGTTTTATTAATCCGTACACAAAATTTGAATAGAAATCGAAAATTAATTAGGGTCGATAATATCAGTTTGTAAGATCATTAAGGTCAGCATAATGTGCCACTTTCCAGAATCTATAAAAAAAACAAATTGAGTTATTGCATGTTTAGGAGTAATCATATTAGACCAAGACATGATTGTGAACTAATAAATTTTAATGAATACCACAGTCCTTATTGACGTTTATAGATCTTCTATAAACATTGAAATCCGAATCTCATCAGGAATTCATGGCACATTAAAAAACTATAACCTTTTTTTTGGTAAATTTTAATGAATAACAAATTTCAGTTATTTTTAAATTATTTCCATAAAACGGGGTTTTTATGGATTATAAAATGTTGGTTGACGATAAATATCAAAATTAGTGATATTTAGACAAACAATATCAATAATTTTAAAAATAATGAATAGATAAAAAATGTGGAATCATTAAAATTGATGTAGGATTTATAACTCTCTGAATTTATTAAAATTTCGAGGATTTTGTTATTTGTTGAAGTAAATTTTGTTCTTTGGTATCATTTTTTATATTTTTCTTTAATCAACTGTATTTAATTAAGTTCATATATGTCTCTAATAAGGTTAGACTCCAAATAAAAGGGTTCCAAAACATTGTGGTTTTGACAGTGTTGGACTCACCCTCGAGAGGATGCCTACCAACTAATACCACCTCAAAAACTCGCCGTTACCCCCGCTTTGGAAAAACTACCCTAGCATACTTCAAGACCGCTTTATATCTATCATCAATTATTTTAGAGAAATTCGATAGAAACTGAGTTTTTGCAGGCACTTTTCTATTTCGTCTTTGTATTATTAAAGGTACGTAAGCTACACTCCGAAGCTAAAAAACCAAGCATGTCATAAAGTCATTAATCAAAGAAACAGCTAAAATTTTCAACAGAAAGTTGATTATTTCGTCTACTAATACAAAGATTACTTTACAAAATAATTCTGATGAATATCTAGAACACGACTGCTCAGAAATGACAATAGAACTTCAAAAGCTTAATTTATTATAATTAATAATTATAATTTTGACACTCCCTCCTGGATTGACCCAAATAGAAATATTTATCCAAAGAACTGCGTGCACGTTACTTGAGTAATTGCAAGACTGGATTGTACCCACGTGAAAACAGAGAGGAAATATGCGTTTAATATATTGAATCAAGCAATTGCTTTAACTCCTACCTTCCCAGGTTCAACAATTACTGGAAAGCAAAGACGAGCATCCCACCAAGGACGATTGCCTCGATCTAGGAAGGAAGGTTGGAAAATTTCTGCGGAAATTACTAAACCGGAGAATGTGAAGTAGGCTATAAACCACTTCTATCATCTCAAGAGCAGAACGGTATTTTTCTTGTCCTACTACAAAAAGGACTCGACATTCTGTTGCTCATTCTGACTAAGCTTTCTGCCAATAAGTGTCACTTCATTGTTCTTAAAAGCACCAGAGAAACTTCTTCCTAGGAATATTAAGGAGTGAACCACTGAGATAACATCCTGTTATTACCTACCAGCATGCATATCAGGAAGAAAATTCAACAGAAACGGTACTAAATAAAGTAGTCCTATCAATTATTTTAGAGACAATCGGTAGAAACTGGGATTTTCATGCACTCTTCTACTTCGCCTTTGTATTATAAGGGTGTAAGCTAAAAAACCAAGCATGTCAGAAAGTCATCAATCAAAGAAACAGGTTAAATTTTTAACAAAAAGTTGATTCCTTCGTTTACTAATAGAGAGATGACTTTACAAAATAATTCTGATGAATATCTAGAACATGACTGCCCATGAATGACAATAGAACTTCAAAATCTTTATTTATTATAAGTCGAGTTTGATACTCCAGGATTGACCCAAATAGAAATATTTATCCAAAGAACTATCTATCCAAAGTTAGTTTAGTTATTGGAAAACTGGATGGTACCCACGTGAAAACAGAGAGAGAATCTGCGTATATGACGGTTACCTAGATCTAAGAAGGAAGGTTGGAAAATTTCTGCGGAAATTACCAAACAGCAGAATGTGATATAATCTACAAACCACTTCGATCATCTCAAGAGAAGAACGGTCTTTTTTCTGCCCTACTACAAAAAGCACTCGACATTCTGTTGCTCATTCTGACTAAGGTTTCTGCCAGTAAGTGTCACTTCATTTTTTTTGAAAGCACCAGAGAAGCTTCTTCACAAGAATATTAAGGAGGGACCACTGAAGAAACATCCTCTTAGTACCTACCAGCTTCAGGAAGAAAAATCGACAGTAATGGCGCAGGACGAAGTAATCCACAAGATCAATCACTCTGTGGTTAATGGAAAGACTACGCTTACCACCTTCTCCTCCTTATTGATATAAAAGGAGCATTTAATAATGCATTACCCAATTCTCTCTATGATGATGCTGGATCTAGAAGGATATCCTTTACTGTGTAAATGGATCAGCGCGATGCCAGAGTACAAGGATGATCCCTTATAAATGAAGAGATAAGGACAAAGGCTGCTGGAAATTGCCCACAAGGGGTAAAACTTTCCCTTCATTTGTAATCGCTACTGGTCCTACAGCCAGGGGGTAACATGCCTGAAGTTCTCTTTTTTCTTCTTTTTAAATCATATTAGGTCGACGTGCAGAAAAGCAAAAATAGTAAGACATAAAGTAGTATACTAATTGCAAATCTTCTTTATACTCCCCCTTCAACTTTAACTTTAATCTAACCAAAAACATTGACTTGTTATCTTATTTTGTCATCTAAGCAGTCAATTTCTATAGAATACATTGAATACGTTAATTCTGAATGGACAGTTTTAATATAAATGTCTAGAGAATCTCTTATTTTAAACCACTCTTCACTTTCCTCTTTAATCCACATTTTTGGGGCCTTTTTTATTACTTTTTGTGCTACCTTCGACTGAGTTTTACATTTTATATTTAAATATGTTCAAATACTCTCCGTAAATATATTTAAATTCTTTTTCAGACATTCTTTTCTTATGTAACTTCTTATACAATCGGGTTAATTCTTCTCTCGCAGATAAGTCAATTAGAAAAATTAATTAACAACAAAACATTATACTACCACAAACATTATTTGTCAAAGAATTATTAAATTAACCTCAACAACACTTTGATATTTTTATTCGTGTCCATCCTGTTTGCAATTATTTTGTAAAACAGCGAATTACTGGAAAGAACGTATAATTGAATTTAAAATCAAAAATAACAGCCCAGTTAAACGGTAGCTGGCGTTCGAGTCATTATCAACGACAATAAATTAAATCAGAGATTTATAATGTGCCAGGTTCACGTTTTAAAACAATGCAAGTAAATTATTATTGAAACAAACAGTCTCGTTTTGTAATAACATGTAATTTTACGTGATTAAAATTTATGTGAATGTGTGTCAAATATAAATAATAAATGTATGATCTCCGCTTTGTTTTAATATAATTTTAGTAGGGCCTGTATTAGTGCTACTCCATTATGGAAAATTCTATGTTACATTTAAAAATGATTAAATTTTTATGCATGTCAGATATAATAACATCGTTACTATATGTTAACAAACTGAAAAACATTAAACTTAGTGTTTCAATATATTTTTTTTATTCAGAAATTATAATACATTGGGGGAAAAATGGTAAACAATTGGCTTATTTCTATTACTGATGTGTTAAGAAACATTTATTGTTGATCTGCTAGATGTCTTTTTATTTCGAGTTCATCACGGACTTCTAAATTTTGTTTTTTATCACAAATGTGTAGAATTTGAATGTAATTGGTGTGTATAAGTGAGTGACTGTTCAGGAAGGTGTTTTGCATTGTTTGATTTATCTGGTTGCTGTAATCTATCTTCTCTTAAGTGTTCAGTGAATTTTACTTCAAAATTTCTTTGTTGGACCACAGCATTACATTTGGACTATTGTGGGTTATTTTGTTTTCACATATTCAAAATTTTGTAGCAACATTATTTTGTGCTTTTGATGATATAATGTTGATGTTGCCGAAGATATTATTTTTAAAATTTTATTGGAAATATAAAAATATATATTTTAGAATTATTTCCACAAATAATATATTCGCAACATCAGCATTAATATAATTTAAAACACAAAATAACGTAATAATGGTAATTACAGAAGGATTATAATAAAACCAATTAGACCTTTAAGTTGTAAAATCCGAGATGCACATCATAAATGTAAAAGGACCTGATTCAGGTAATTTTGTTTCTCAGAGAGGGACTGTAGAGGATTACAGCTTACACTTCTTGTTCATTTTAGTTTGATTCCTGCGTAAAACTATAGGTCCCAACTATCTGTACGGAGTAAGGCACATGACAAAAAGATCTACATTTAACTTCAAAGTTTTTTCTATTTCTAGCTATTTCTTATAAAATTTCTTTAGAAGACTTGAAGCATCATTACTTGCTTAGATTAGCTCTTTTTTAGCAATTATTTTATTTACATCCAAAGCCAGAATTCTTTTCATGCCTTTCAGTTTTCCTTTTTCAATGGGTTGTGCAATGACGTTACATACTTCCAGATATGGTGCTTCCATATCCGCTTTTTCATTATCTTTGGAACACGCATGATATCGTTGTTTTTATAGTAGTTTTCACAATAAATTGTATTGCCGGAAGGATTATAATAAAACCAATTAGACCCTTAAGTTGTAAAATCCGAGATGCACATCATAAATGTAAAAGGACCTGATTCAGGTAATTTTGTTTCTCAGAGAGGGATTGTAGAGGATTACATCTTACACTTCTTGTTCATTTTAGTCTTTGTATTTCATTGGAAGTGTTCACTTGTGTTATGGCGTGCAATAATTTTATAACATTTATTGGTTATTACAAACATTAATAGCAAAGATTTTATACCCCAACGTACAGAATAGGCAGTATGTGGCGTTCGTGAATAAAAAGTAATAAAGCTTCTTCCAGTGGTTCGTTAAAGAAGAATCACTTATCTTGTGACGCGAAAATCAGCAAGGATATAACGCGGGTGCTGCAGCAAGAGTAACCAGTAATGAGTCCAAAGTCCCATGGAATCAAGAAAAAAACGTAAAGATTCCGGTAGCACAAAAAGTCCAGACGAGTGGGAAAAAGATTTGATAAGGCGAAAAATCTACACTATGTACGATGAGCAAAAGTCTGAAACAGCGGCTCATCAATCACGAAACTCACATCAACTGTGGCCTCACTACTCTTCGGCGAGCTCTGTCTGCAATGGGCTTTAAATATCGTAAAATTGACAAAAGACAAGTAATAATGAAATCCAGACGTTTAATAAACTGGCGTTCTGAATATATAACGTCAATAATAAAATACCGGCTTGAAAATCGGCCAATACTCTACCTCGACGAGACGTGGTTTGACAAGCATGCCACCCCTTTCAAAAGATGGTCTGATTCCTCTGGTAAGTGTAAAACAAAAGCACCAACATATAAAGAGAAGAGAATCACAATATATTACACTATGTGGCTTTCTGCCAAAAATATTAAGAACTCTTATGTTGATTATCACGAAGATACGACAGCAGAGCTTTTTGAAGATTGGTTTAAAAATTGTCTGTTACCCAACATTCCGCCAAACAGCGTTATAGTAATGGACAACGCAAGCTATCATAGTCGACATGCAATTGCAAAAAATTCCTGGCTCAAAGAATACAAAATTGGAGATTCAAAACGTCATGGCTGCAAATGACATATATTTTGAGGAAAATTATACAAAAAAAGAACCTTTACAAGTGCTGCAGTCATTTTCTTAAAAAAAAACGTATGTTTGTAATACAATTGCAGAAGAATTGGGACATACAGCGTTACGACTATCTCCCTAATACTGCGTGTTCAATTCCATAGAGCTTATGGGGCACCAACTTAAATCGAGTGTGCGCGGAAAAAACACTTCTCCGACGTTAAGTGGTACTGTGGTAGAATTAATTAGGAACTGTATGGATGACATTCCCTACCGAGAGTTGGAAAAGTTGTGTTAGTCATGTTATAAATGTTGAAAACTTGTACCTTTCTGTAAAATCAATTGCTCCAATTATAATTATTTTAGATGAGGATAGCGATAGCGACACTGAACTAAATATAGAATAGAATTGTAACATTTAAATAAATTACTTGTATATCTCCTATATTATGCAAAATTCAAATTTCTTAACCCTGTAGCACATTTGCATCTTTTACCTGATGATTTTCTACACAATGGGATTAAATGGGATGGTTTATTGCAGTTAATAAGCCAATACCATTTACTGTGAAAAATACTATAGACTATACAAAATTATTAAATCTAAAAACTGTATAGAGAAACCAAATCATTATTTAAAGATGAAAAAGCAACTCTATATAAAACCATAAAAATATTTAGGATAAAACTATAATAAAACCATACAATCAGATTTACGAGTGAGACATAAAACGGCAAAAAATACAGTTACAGTGAGAATATCGTAAACGGATGATTCTTTTTGAATAAATCAACGAATGTTTATGGGATTTTTCACGCCGATTAAAAAAATAACTGAACAATTTTCCAATCGTATTTGTTTACAAATCTGCAAAACTGAAAAAAACACGCTCCAAATCGATATGCAACAACAAAAATTCCTCATATATTAAAATAAAAAACAATTTATCTTTGTTATTTAGATGGTTTCACATAAAACATGCTAAAATCAAATATCGGACATGTCAATTTACTTGATTGAATAGAGCTTTAATTAATCATAGATTAAATGAACTGTAAAAATAATCGCATATAGTTAAATTTGTTGGAAAAGAGATATTGCAGGTTCATTAATGAGTTCATTGTTCGTTGTTACGTGCTTTGGTGTGTTTAAATATCGCGTTGGAATTGACAATTTTTACTGTAGAATTGGCAAATTTTAATCATCGGAAAGGGCACCAGATTAAATAGATCAAATTTAACAGAAATTACGCATACGTAGCGATTTTGTTTGAAAATCATGATTGAGAAAAATATTTACTAAAAGGAATCTTATTTAAAAAAGGGACATTTTAATTATTTTGAACTTAAAGCCGTAGTATAAGATAAGATTTTTGAATGTTTATTTAAAATATTTTTTCTACTACTGTTTCAACTCCCCTCATTTTGTAACAGTTTTTGTATGACTGAAAATCGAACTTGTTACAGTGGGTGTTACAAAATGAGGAAGTTTTGAATTTATAATGTCGGCTTTTAAAGTAATATAGTGAGCTTTAAAATTAAAAGAATTCTGAACTGTCAAAAGTTTCACAAGAATCGATTTTGACTAATGTAGTAGAATTGGGCAGTGCATTCGAAAAGTCTGGGTCATTTGCATTCAATAGCTGCCAGAATATAACTATAAATATAAATGTAAATAAATAAAAATTGTAAAGTACTTAGATATCGGACTTTCAGTAGTAGAAAATGATGATATTTGCAGAACGTATTCTGTCAATTCGAGGTCAAATGTCATAATGTTACATTAATAGTATATTATTTAACGAGCGGTAATGTAGGTCATAACTCACGCAGATGAAGTTTGCAGCACGAGCCGCAAGTTAAATACTATACTTTATCTACGACTTTAACAATAAATACCAAAATGTAGGTATAGAGAAAGAACTTTATTTATAAACAGTAAAAGTAATAACAATGAAATAAAAGTTTTAAGTAGTAATTATTCATTTTACTTGTTGATGAGATTAACTGTAAAGTTTGAACAACCAGTAAACTGAATATGTGGAACTGAATTATGCAAGTTTTTTTGTTTCATTTTGAGTTTGTTGCATATATGTTGTAGAAGAAGTACCAACTGGTTGAGGAGTTATAGAACTATATATTTTATTTGCAGTATTTGTGTTATTTCTTTCGGAATCATCAATGTATCCCTCAGCAACATTAGTTGATCTCCAACCACCATGGCGTTTCAGTGCCGTGATATCCCCTTCAGCATCTACTAATGAAATTGCCGACGAGCGGCGAAAAAGATGCCCAGTATATAAAGTGTGCTTCTCAGCATAGAGTAGAAAGTCCACAGAGACTTACTGCTCAGTTTTTTAAAATATTATGTTAAAAAAACATTTTTCTGTAAAAGAGTTTACATTCTTACTGAAAAACCAATTTTGAAAATTTTCGTAGACCGCTTTATATTTATTTGTTTTGTGACTTTTCGGGTAGTAAATTTTGTACTGTAGCATTAGCTTCTTGCCTCAATTCTGGAGGTGTACATAATAATTCATCTTCACTCTCTGAATTCTTCTGTCTTAACCTAACCTTTATAATTTTAACAGATTTAAAAACGTCAAAATATCTTTTTAACAACATCAACTGACATTACTCCCCTCAATTACAATAATGGACTAATCCGTTTCATCTAGGGGATTTGTATAATTTGACCTCTTGTTATTGGATTCAATTTGAAATTATTTTTTTTTACATTACTAAACAATATATTGGAACAACTATTATATGTCGTAATCCACTTACCTTTGGAGTCTGCCAAGTTCGTATATATAAATCTGCTTTTAAGATCAACAATTTATATTTTGTGCAGTAATTCTAATGGGATATCCAAATTTGTTGACATTTAACAGCATTTTTATTTTATTATAAGGCACTTTTAGACATTAATTCGTTTTTTTTAGTTTTTGTTTTAAAATATCCTACAAATGGTCTTAACTCTTGCAGGATATAGAATGACTTTGCTGTTTTATGGTTGTAAACGGGTCTATTTTTTAACTTGTAGAAGTATATAGGAAGGAACTGTATGAGGTATTACTGAAGTAGTTGAAAGATCTGTCGGTATTATACTTACCTTTTTTTTTGTTTTTGTTCATAATTATTATTATTATATGTGTATTATTTTGTCTTCGTGCCATTTTTTAAGCAATTTAAATTGATTGATTCTCAAGCACGACTGTCACCGATCTTTATTTTTGGATCCAACTGTAAAAATAAAATAGAAACTTTGATATTGTACCGCTGTTTTCAAACATCTCTGATAAATAATTGGGAATTGGGGATTTAGAGATTTTCAGGGCGTTCTCTGCTGTGGCATTGAAAATCCACGAATTGGTCTTAAAGGATTATTAGACTATTTGTAAAAATGTAAGTTTATTTATCCGCATTCTTTTTTCTTTCAGGTTCTGAATATCGTTCTTTCAACCGTTCTGATACAAGCTTTGAAAAAAGAAGAAGAAGCTTCAGAAACGTACAGAAAATAGAACAAGAAACTATTTCCTTTGTGCTATCTTTAAGTTTAGTTTTTGTATCATTTAGATAAGTAATAAAATAAAAACTTTTTTACAATATAAGTAAATTTTATATTATTTACTTAATTTAATGAAAAACCAAAAAAAAATAGATTAAAATAAAAAATGAGACATTAAATAGGTAATAATAATTTCAATACTTTAGACATGCTGGTTTAAATAATAAAATAATTATTTACATTTTTATTTAATACCAAATAAATGACCAAATAAGTGACATTTTTTGTATAATCCATTTTTAAAACATTTTTTAAATTATTTAAGATTATTAGCTAGTTAGGGCAGTTAAAGTACTAATAATATAAGCCACTATTAATTTTATTTGATAATAGTTATTTTGATAAATTGTGTATCTATTTAAAATTCTATATTGTACCTAAGTATATATATTAAAATTTCAATCAATGTATTTGTTTTTCTATTACTAAATTTAATAAAATAAATTGTTTTGGCTTTATTTGAAAATATTATTTTCCATTCTATCCAATTACTTAAAAAGTATCTAAACTAGCGAGTAAATTGAAAAAAGTGAAACTTTTGAAAGTTAACCATTTCATAAAGTCAGCGACTGAAAAGTGTCACTTTATATATCAAAATTAGAAAAAATATAATCCACTTTTCGATGTTTTGCTTGACAAAATCACCACTTTGCAAAACAATTGAGAATCGAACCACAGACGTCTTCTTAAGAGACCAGCACGTATATCAGTGCATCAGCAGGCGTTTTAGAAAACATTTCTCCTATTTCATAATTTATACTATTACTTATTTACCCATCTTCATCATGAGGTATTTAGAATCGGACGCCTCCTTTAAAAATCGAATGCACTCTTCTTGTGATTTGTTTTTTTTTAAATCGAGCACTATACTATTCCAATTATTTAAAATAATAATAATAATAAAAGGTTAGGCAGATTGGTACTTACAATTTACAAATATCAAATCTAAGGCACATTTTTTCAATGATAGAATAAAAACATTGTGGTCATATGAGTTTCCATCCTTGGGTTGAAAAACAATACTTTTCGCCCTGTTTTTAGTGTTCATATGATTGGTTTTGTGGTAAGGTGGGCGGAAAATACAATTCTTTATGGTTAAACACTATTATTACAGTTTTTTTGGTATTCTCCAACATTTTTCTATTATTTAATCTTGTTTTGAAAGATAAATGGTAAAAATGTTTAGATGAATAGCTAAGCTGCAGTAAAAATAAAATGTAAAACCTACCTCAGTAAGAAAATATAAAAGGATATCAGAATAATTTGCATTAATAAATCAGCTAATATTCCGTATAGTAATCTTAAATGTTCAAATGGTCAAATTTATATAAATTCAAGAAGATTGACATATCCAAAATTAGCACATTTCAAACCTCAATTTTATAAGGAAAAAATGAACAAAAAATAATTTAAATAACATTTTCAGTAAGAATGCAGATTTTCTTTATATTATCAAAGAAACAGTCAAATATGTAAAGAGATTTTATTATTTTATGTAAATTTAGGTTAAATTTTGCAAATCGAAACAATTGATTTCCAATTTAATGTCATTCATGTCATAATTAGGTAAAAGGTATAAAAGGCCGAGCATTTCGTTTTACGTCCTCTTATGTCTCTGATTCGCACTGACTACGTTAATTGGCAAGTGTAATTAATTGGTACCATGACCTCATTATTAATCAAAAATTGAGTTTAATCAAATTATTCAACATAAATATTACCAAAGCAAACAAATAGTATCAGTTTTTACCAAGAAGCGCTATTCATCAAAAACAATCCGGATTATTGTAAGTAGAAGCCATTTTGGAAAACTGCGTTTTCTATTGGAATGTAATTCAATGTCCGTTGGGGCATATAGCCCAGGAAGTAGTTGTTTTTTTGATAGAAAACGGTCAAGCTTACCCTGGGTGCAGGTGGAAACAATTTTCCACTTTTTCAGTTTTTTTATTGACTGCACCTTATAGAAATTTATTTCTTGTATTGTTTTCATATTTTTTAATTTTGAAATTTTTTAAAAACAGATTATATTACTTTGTTATTTTTGGTTAATTTGTTTTACTACCAAAAATAATTACGGAATAAATTAATATTTAAAATAAAACGCATCACAAAAAATCTTCTGTTTTTCTTAAATTCTAGAAGACTTGCCTTCACAAGGTTATTCTATAAAAAAACACCTCAAACGCTTATAAAATCCATTGTATCTTTATATACATGTTATCATTTTAAAATAATTTTTCAATGCAAATGATATTTAAATTTTTAAACTATGCACTTCACTTTTATTATTATGGCGTTGTAAAAAAAGTTGGATCAAACTGTATCCAACTTCCTATAAGTTCACATTTTTGCAATACGTTGCTCACATTTCCACTCTTCAGTCGTTTCTGAAGCTCCAGTTTCATTACTATATAACGTTTTTATGGCTGCCATAAATTTAAGAGGAAATCTACCTTCACTTACTGTCTCAGTAAAAAATTTGGGGTGAAACTTTAATGCAGGCAATAAATGTAAGAGGCCACTTGGAAAATTTACATTTCGGTATATTGTCAGTCTGGTTTCTCGATAATAAGTTTGTAATTTTCACTTATAATATCACAAGAGTTTCAAACTTCCAGGAATAATTTAAGCTTGCGTGGTATTTAGTGGGAAAATTTCACAAAATAATTTGGAAAATAATAATTAATCCAATCTGAGGTCTGTCAGAAAGCCTCATGATTACTAGTTTAAACGTGTGCACCATAGAGAAATATAACATGTTTTTATTTAATTTTATTGTAATAACCCTTATTTTCTGGAAGTCCATCTTATTAAGAATAATAAAAAAACTCTTCGTTCTAACGTAACTTCCAAGTTTATTTAAAAAAATTAGGTTTTTAATCACAATGACAGCATCTGACGAAGAGTTTTTTATTATTCTTAATATTTTTATTTGTCTGTGGTATGTATGTTGAGGTTTCTATGTCGTTTTAGCTGTCAAAAAATGTCGACTTAAACATCATGGCGCCACGAAAAGTTTACGGAATTTTTTAAATTGCCATGGTAACGAGTCAAAATCAAGACATTTTATTGGTTAAAAAGTAGAGGTGTGAAATTTTCTTGATAATTTATTAGTGTCCATAGTTAAATTTTGATTGAAATACTTTTTTATTTAGTATATAAATGTATAAGAAATTCGAAAATATACCGTTAAGAAAATTACAGATATTTCTTAACTGAGAAGTATTTCTTTTAACAAATGAAATTTAAGCTGAATTTCTTCAGGTGATGATTTCTTGTCCTTCCATTAAGGTACTAAAGCAGAGTTTTCAGCGGTTTCCAGCGAAAATTTTCTTAATATTAAGCACCAAAGTACTAACCAAACTCTGGGATTTACTGCCAGTTCTTGCTGATGAGATATTAGGAAGAATAAATCCAATGCCGAAGTAAAAGAAGTAAGTATTGAGAGAAGATGAAAATGAGAAAAAATAAAGTAGAATATAATTGAAGTAAAATAGAATGGACCAAAAATAGATGTCCTAAAAGACAAAACTTAATTTTGTATTTCCTCTATACAAAAGATATTGATGTTGGTTATTTCCCTTTTTGTTCCATAAAAACATACCAAGGCTGGTGTGACTTTAGAGTAATTTTGTTTAAAACACCGAAAGAGAACAAATTGGTGGCGCCACAGTAGCAAGGGTAAATGCCACAGGACGTTATAAATAGTAGAAAATAATTTGTCCTCTGATCGGCTACGTCAAAATGAATTGTTAGAGTAGGAAACAAAATTACATTACATTTGACTAAGTAAACAGATGAGATTTTAAATACTGCAAAATTTTTAACTTCACTCTACAACCTTTAACGGGTTACTGACTCTCGTTGCCTTTTTACCCTTCTGCTACTCTCGCGCTATTTGATGCTTACCGCTGGACAGTTTTTTGACAATAGCTTTGTCAGGATTCTGCGCACTAAAAAATCCTGTTTTCGGGTTTTTCTTGTACGGTTTTCGAACCGTTCAATAATTTTAGTTTGGTGTTCGGGTTTTATTTCTGACTGTTTTCGGACGATTTGAAAACTGTCAAATCAGTTCATGGTTAAAAGTAAGAATTTTTCGTGGACTAATTGACGCATGCGCTTGGTCATTTGTCAGTCATTGTTTGTAGTGTGCATTTAAAATTCAAATTATTCTTGGTATTTTAATTTATTGAGTATATTATTATGGATTTATTGGCAGAATTCTCGTCAGATTCATCAGTTTATCCAACATTTTAGGTTTGTGGACAAAATAATTTACTTTTTAAGCGAGTGTCACAAAAAATGAAGTTTTACGGATCTATTAACGTCCCTAAAGTGTATCTTTTTTGGCGGCTTTTTTACTTTACGGCCGCTGTTTTACTTTACGGCCGCTTTTTTACTTTACGGCCGCTTTTGCAAACAAAGTCATTATGAGGGCAACCTACTAGACACATTTAATTTGCTTATTTGAGTTATTTCCACGTCCGATATTAAGATTGTCAAATTATGAAGGCGGCCTACTAGACTCACTTAATTTGCATGTTTGGGTTATTTACCCATAAAACAAATAATGCCCTAATTTATTAACTTCGTTATGACCCAACTTCTGTTTATCATACTTACTGTAAGTAATTCTGTACACATATTTGTTACTTAATAATACACTTTTCATTTGGTTAATAAAAATTTGAATCTAATTTTCCAGTTTCGTCTCTGTTTAGAAACAAAATTGTAAAAAAAAGTTGTTACCTATTTGATGAGACACTCGCTTAAAAAATTTTGTGTGCACCTCAGCCGTATGATCTTTTTTGGCCTCACCTGAAATTTGCTTGTCCTCGGCTACGCCTCGGCCGCAAATTTCAGATTCGGCCAAAAAAGATCAACATTACGGCCTTGGTACACAAATAACTATTTTGTATCAGATATTAAAAAATAAGGCGTTCGGGTTTTTTCATTTGTTGATAGTTTTCAAACCGTACATAAATAGTCTTTGGATTTAGTCTACTACTGCACATCCAGTTGTGCGCAGTCAGCAAATCGTTCTCAAACCGTCCGAAAAACGAAACCCGAATAAAGCTATTATTTCTATACAAGCTAATCCTCCTGACGTCTACCCTCCATAGTTCAAAAGATAGTATATTAAGTATGGAGATAAACTTTCACATAGTAAGGGTTAGTACAATAAATTTCATAAAATTAAACATTTTTGTCATAGTTTCATTAACGTTATCAAGATAGATACTTTTATTTAGTTCTCAATAATTTTAACTTGGGAAGAAGGTTGTTCCGGATTAATCCCGAAAAATCCAAAATCCACTATCAAAATACCTACTAAAGTTTTAAAAAAATTTTGCGAAGGCAAGAATTTAAGAATCGATGAAAAGAGATGTTTCGTTGAAAGAAATATGCAGTTAAAAGCTCCTGGAAACCTCTGGGCAGAATATTCAATGATTAAATCCACCGTTTTTCTTTATGATGGCATAGATATTTTCAAGTTTTCAACTTTGATCGCGTATTAGAAGAGAAAAAATGTTGAAGGTTGGCGTTCATCGGTAGTGGCAGAAAGCTAAGTAGAAGATTCTCTTTAAAATAAAATAGATTTTGCCGAAAAAATATTGTGCAATACTAGTAATACAACCCAAAACAAGTGGGATTTCATTAAATAATTTAACAAATTGTACCTTAAGTTTCACTATTAATAAATAATTCGTTAGTTTTCTTTATTTTTCACAAAAAATAAATGAACATTAAGAGATTTTTTAACTCGACAGTAAGTGAATTACTTACCGTCGAGTTGCTAATAAATGTCACCTACTGACGTAAAATCTGTCACGGTAAACCGTCAAAAATGATCAGTCGTACAAAAAAAAAGTTTTCTGCTTCTATTCTGTGGTATTTACTTATTATCAATTGAAAAATAGTCATTTACCTACTTTTTTTAATTATATACCTGAGGATCTAAAGGTAGAGGCCACTTTATCAACAATATAAACAAAGTAACCTGTGACTGAACTTGTTGAGTTGAATCTTTATTTGTATTAATAGTATTTTATTTTTAAAATATTTTATCTGTTGATTTTTTAACTGATTATAAGAATAAATAAAAAGATTGCCTAGTAAAAATTACACTTGTAAATTATAAGAATATAATACACCTTTCATATTATACTTCATTAAGGTATTATCGTTAACGAAAGAGACCTGACATGAGGAGGGCATTACCGCCCATACTGTTTAAAAACTCGTTGGTGCCGTCTCTTTTAAAACTACATTATACAACGTAACTTTTTGCTTATAGTAAAAACGCATTAAACTGTGTCCAACTGATTTTTCTGTTAATCCGTTTTCAATTTTTCCAAGTAAACGTTCATAAATCAAAAACTTCACCCAGCATTCAAACAGGAACATGAATGCTCCTGTTTGAAACGGCCGAAACTTTCAAACTTAATATTGCTATGGGTTAAACAGATTCACGCGATGTGCTTTTTCATTGTCCATCGGTTTGTCCTTTATGCGAAGTTTAGAGAGCTGCTGGCTACGGCTGTCTCTTTCTCTCTCGCTCCTCTATGTTTTTCCAGACCTGTTAAAATAAGGGCGACCTCATAAAAGCCGAAGGGCTACACACTCGTATCCATGTAGACTATTTTCATTGTTCATTTCCCAAGTGTATTACATTTTCCAAGTAGTAGAAGTTACATGATAAACTCATTTATTTTGTTAGTTGTAACTGAGAAATTTCGCGACGTTTCGTACACAGTGTGAAAGATTAAACTATTAATGGAGATGTCGGGTAAATATTGCGATAACAATCACTTATTACTAACTTAATTTTTTCTTGAACGATTTAGCCTCTACAACGTAATTGTAATGAATTTACTTCCAAAAAATTTTAGTCTCTAAAGTTTTAATAAAAATAAAGTGTGGAGAAGCCAAATGGAATAAATTCATTATTTCGGTTATGGTACATATTTATAGAAAATCTCGAATCACATCAAATTTAAATTATAAAATCACATTCTTAAGTCAAAATATGATCCCTATTTTCAACCCCCTTTCAGTGACAGGTAAAACCCCCAATTTTTAAAAGGTTTATTCATTCTCCAGAGATGAATTGGTAGTAGGAGTACTAAATAAAAACAATATCTGCAATAATTAATTAGAAAATGTATTCTTTTAATTACTTATTATTAAATCGCTAAGTAACCAACCTTTTTTTTATAGAAAGTAAATAATTATACTATATTTGTTTGTAGTTGGCAGCACAGAAAATTCATTATAAATGCAAATCCTTTAAAGCCCAAGCAAGGGTGGTTCATGAAAAATAACTAAAAGTAGTATACATTTCTATTGAAACATAGTCATAGTTGTTATTTTTCAAAGAGTCCACCCTGTAATTAGGGATTAACTAACCCAAACACAATAGAAACCCTAGAAAATATTGTCACAACAGGTAGCTAAATAGATCCCATAACTGCAGAATCGAAGTTTTTTAAAGCATAATTCAAATTAAAATTAAAAGTAAAATAAAAATATGCTACATAATAAAAGGTAAGAATTAAATATAAATTAATGCAAAAAGGACTTACTCTTTTAATTTTCAGCATCCATTTCGTCTTATTCATCCGACGATGAGTCAGATTCCTGAGTCAGATTCCTGGTCCGAAAGGAATTACAATGGGTAAACACTCCACAATCGTCCTTCTTCCTTCTTCTCATGGTTTATGGTATTGCTTCCAAAATAATTTATCAAAAGTTGTCTAACGTCATTCAATTTAAAAGTTGTATTGTTTCTTGCTACCTTACCTTTTACCTGTGCCTATATCAATTTTATAGGGTTTAATTGACAGTGATAAGGTGGCAAACGTAATACAGTTATTCCCTTTTCCTTCGCCATTTCGTCAATTGCATTTTTATTTTATTGTAATTTGTGGCGTTTTGCAATTTGCAGTAATTCCATTTTCAGCATGGTGTCGTCAAAAGAAATATTCTTTGTCTGGAGCCAGTCTTTAATTTCTCCTTTATTCCATGACTTGGTAACTTTTCTACCAGTTTTGACGTTATCTAAGACAACCACTGCAGCATTTGGCAAAAGTTCCAATGGCTGGGAAAAATAATCTTCAAAAACATCAGAGGTCATTTCCTCGTGGTAATCTTTGGTTGACTTTGATATAAAGTCTAATAACCCATTTTCTACAAAACCATGTTCACTGCCAATGTGTGCGATTATTAGTCTGCGACCTTTTCCTCGAGGAGCATTTAATCCTTTTGAATATTCCTCTAAAAATGCCTGACGGAAATTAGAAATATTGGTGTCCATCCACGCTTTAGAAACAGTGTGTCCTTCATTCAACCATGTAAGAAACCACAATAGTATTGCTGTAACTTCGTGAATACAACAACGTAAATAAAAAATACGTTACAAGCTTTAATCATATAATATATGAATTTTATTAATTAATCAAAATACAGAAAGTTAAAACTTATTTAGAAAATAACAAAGACTTATTTAAAAAAAAAATCACACAAATTATTAACTATTATTCTAACAGAATTAAACTATGCTAAAGATGTTAAAGTGTAACAATCTCGCTATAAAACCTAACACTATGTTGTTATGTACACATGATGCATGGACATGGAAAGTCATAAGAAGCAATTTGATAAATGATTCAAATTAATTTCACTGTGGTAGTAAAATTTTGACGTTATATACTATTGTGGTTTGATAATTATATAAAAAATACATAAATTTGATTTTGGAAAATATTGAAAAAAAAAATTATTTTATATTAATGTCAGGTTTATGTCAAATGAGATATGTTGACATAAATCAGGAAATATCGATGTAATGTTTTTTTTTTGAGTTTTTTGTCATTAGAGTAAGTGGGATGAAGGGAGTGACAGTGACAGTTAGTTGAAGGACAGTATTGAAAGCACAGAACAATAAGGATTATTATGAGAAAAAAGAACAGTTACGGTTTGAGATGAGAGGTTGCGAGGTGAAGAAAGTTTGACAAAGATTGAAGGAAGTTTTTTTTAAAGAAAAAAGAAAAAAGGAAGTTTGATAAGGATTGAGAGGAGTTTTTTTTATTTAAAGAAAAAAAACCAGTACCTAGAAAAAAAAACTACTACGAATGAATTTATTTTGGAATAGCAGCAGCAATCGTTATTCCCACTCTAATATGTATAATTATCGGAGCAGCGTATTTTTTCCGTACTTCTAATCAAAGAAGAGTTTGAAGCACATGATTGAAATGACGACCAGCGGAAGTGGTCTGGTTTGCCTTTTCTGATTCAAAGAAGAATAGCACGTCAAATACAGCTGGTTGAAGTAATCGTGCAAGGACGTTTTAGTAAAGTGTGAAAAGAAAAGTGGAGAGACAATCCAAAAAAGGACATTAAGACGAATTTAGTTAAGGTTAGTAATAAATTTAATTAAGAGTAGATAGGAATAGATAAGAGTAGGTAGGGTGTTCATTAGGTAAGTTTTTTTTTTCTGTAATAAAATTTTCTTGAAAAAAAAAATAATTTTTTTTAATTTTTTCTAAATCAATAACGTTTAAAATTAAAAATTTGAAATTTAAAATTAAAACTTATAAAAATCATTTGAGCTAGCCGAGGTTTTGAAATTAAGCAAAATTTTTTTATAATTATAAATTCAAACCATAATAATACATTATCTACAACCTTGTTAGGCTGTGAATTACATTAAACATGGACTTTTTATTTTCGATAGTATGTGAGTACAACTAGAAGCTACAAAAAATATAAAAGAGACTTACCTCAATTTCACCAAAACAAAAAGGATACCACACTCTATTTAACAAGCACAAAACTGTCAGGTGCAAGCTAAACTTTGTTAATGTAAAAAGCTTCAGCTAAGTCGTAACAATTTGTCATTAAAACTCGAAGAAAATTATTAATATCACCGTATGCATACAAATCAACAAAATGGCTAAAATCCTAGACGAAAATCACAATGCCGACATGATGTAAACGGCTATGCCATCTGTTGCTTTAGAATTGCAATTGCGGCGTTGCACGATTTATAAAAATAGTTGTTACACCTATGCTGGACTGCTTACACAACAAAGGATATTCCCTAGCTTCACAGTTTGCCCTTACAACGCGTTAGCCACCTAACGCTAGTGCCGGCATCCTCGCGTCAAAGCGGGAAAAGTCAAAGCAAGACCACAAAATTCAAAAACATAACGAAGCCTGGACCCGTAGTATTCTTAAATCATTCTACGAAAAGAGTTGTTTGTCACTCCTACGAAAATAAAGAGATAGATGCATGTTTTCGTGGGAGTGACATATTATACCTACGCGGTTCCCGCTGAATTCTGCCTCAAACTCAAACGCCTCAAACGGTCACCCTGCACATTAGACAGTCAACCAAAAACACGAATCAATGTGGCGCGAGTCTCGTGTGCGTCCGCGAGTGTATTGGTGAGATTGTAGCCCTATTCACAAATCACCTATAGTGACCCTATTGCAGCAATGTTGTCACAAACTTGGAACATTATCTCTGTCATAACAATTTTCGAGCAATATTGTGGCAAACTTGAAAGTTCATATTTAACTTAACAATATTGCAGTTATATTGTCACAAACTTGCCTCGTCATATTTGACGCAGCAATTTAGAATCAAAGAAAAATCAAATTTGCCTCAAGTTTGCATGCTATCTCGGTAACGACCACAATTATTCTGGTTAAAATCGAAAAACAAAATATTCTAAATATCGTATTATGATGAGTAAAAGAAATTTCTTAATACAAAGATAAATAAGTACGTGCGGTACTAATTTAGGGTCTTGTTTACGATTTTAGGGTCTTGTTTTTACGATTTAATGACTTTTCTTAGCTGCCAACTGCAAATAAACAAACTATAATTGTTTTGTGTATGTTAACTTCTGAAAGATTATATTGAGGTTCACTAATTTTTACATCATCATCATTTTAAAAATTTCTCCTTAAAATGAACATGTTAAACACATTGTAAATATAGAATATGCTCACCATAATACTATAATAGTAATAAAAAGGGTAAAAATTAAAATAATTGAAAAAAAGAGGGTCAGCCATTCATAGAGTAAGAAATAAACATAAATTTAAAATTTTTATAATCCTTTAGACACATGTGTGACAAATTTTCACCACGGCAAATATAAATCAAGGTTCTAAAACGCCACCTCAACGTATTATCTATAGGAATAAATCACAATATTTTACATCTAATAAAAATGCGTATTTTTTTCTCTGGAAACGAAATGTCGGTAATAAACATGCAAAATGGTGCACTTACGGTTTTAGATAAACTTGATTTATTTCTTCGTCGGTTTTAATTCTACCGGAAATGTATAAGAAATCCCATTCTGCACATGAAACAAAAGGTCAAATCAGTGGTTGAAGAAAAGCTGGGTTATAGGAATTTAAAATACGGCTGTTAATGGATCGCAATAATAAAACAAGAGGTAATTCAAGTGAAAATCAAACTTGTATTATTACAGAAAAGTTTTACGTTCATTTTTATAAATGTACCAACTTTTATTAGAAACTTTGATCACGCAGAAAACTCCTAACTCCTCATGTCGTACACTTTACAAAAAATTATTTTTACAATCATTATTTTTAAACATTAATTCCAAAAATTAGGTGATTTATTTTCAAAGCACTCTAAAAAATAAATAAATCTAGCAAATCTCAAAAAAGAGGATTCATAAACAATTTATTTATACAATAAGCTTAAAAAGTAACCGATTTTACCAGTCTTAATGAATTTGGAAATAGCTGTGGGTGTATTTATTACATTTTGTATCCATTAAAACCTAAAAGTGATCATGAAATTTATTGTACTAAACCCTTACTATGTGAAAGTCCATTTTATTAAGAACATCTACTAAACGGTTGAATGAAACTTCCACTATTTATTCAAAAAGACGTTTTAAATTTAATGACAACTGTTTCGCTTAAAAACTAGCATTTTCAGATTGACATATTGAAGTTACATTTTGTTTGCTTGTAGCTAGGTACCTGATTTTGATTAAGTAGTTAAGGAAGTAATAAGACATAACAATATTAAAGCCTAGATGTTATTATAGCCCTAAGGCTGCCAAAGATAATATGGCGACCACCATTCTACCTAATTTAAAAGGTGCAATTCGCACTAATACCCCAGACAATATTCTAGATAATTGGAAATTTCTGTTTAGTCCAGATATATTGGAAGAAATAATGCTTCGGACCAATAAAAAAATTGAAATTGTGAAAGAGAGATATGGCACATTCAAACGAAATAAAAATTTCAGACAGTTATTTGGTTCTGCTTTTATACATTCCGTTGATATTGTAGAGATGGAAGCGTTTATTGGTTTGCTCTACATGCAAGGAGTATTTAAATCTGTTCACGAGGACTTACGCTCAATGTGGGCAACTGATGGAACAGGTCTTTTTCTTTTTCGATGTACTGACACTAGCAAGATTTTCCTTTATATGTCTTGTCTCCGATTTGTTGAAGCTGCGACGAGAATCATTGGAACAAGGGAGACTAAATTGGCTCCAATACTTAATATATTTCAACTGCAAAACTGTACCTACAACTACTCACCGGGATTGTTTATGACTATCGATGAAATGTTAGTTCCATTCAGGGGACGATGTGGCTTCAGAATGTACATTCCGAATAAGCCAGCTAAATACGGTTAAAAAATACAAATTTTGACTGATTCAAGGACTCATTACATAAAATAAAACTTAAAAAATCACACTTCTCTCAGCCTACCGAAGTGGTCTTACGGCTTACACAACCAATTTATGGCAGAAGGCGTATTGTGACAGGCGATAACTGGTACACTTCGAAAGAGATGGTTCGAGAACTAAAAAAAAGGGAAATCACTTACGTGGGTACAATTTAAAAGAACAAACGCCAAATTCAACCCGAATTTTTACCTAATAGGAAGAGACCAGTCGATTCTTCTTTGTTTGGTTTCACTTCTGATGTCACCATGGTATCCAAAGTACCAAAAAAAGCGAAAAGTGTTATACTTATATCTACAATGCATCACGATAATGTTGTCGACGAAATAAAAAACCAGACATTATTTTATTTTACAATTTGACAAAGGCCGGTTTGAATGCCTTGGATCAGAAATGTGCCAACTATTCTGCATCTCGAACATCAAAAAGATGGCCAGTGACAGTGTTTTTTTTGAATATTGCAGGTATTCATGCTAGAGTATTGTATTCGTTTTCAAATAAAGGAGAAACTATCCCTAGAGAACAATTCCTTAAACAATGAGCCCAAAGCTTGTACACCCCACACATGAGAAGAGTATATAACACCAATGTACCTCGACAGATATGATTGATATAGTACACGCAGAGTACAGAGAGTGATAGTGCATAATAATGAACATATTAAATACAGTACTTGGAGAAAGATATGTTTCCAGCTCTGTATTGGTTTGTTACATGACCTAAGAGCTAACTGTATGGTTTCCAGTGTGTTTTAACTTCCTTATTTCCTCTTGGGTTGATTTGGCTAAAATAAAGAATGTTTCTCTGAGCGAACATAGGAAGGCAAACCAAACTACAGGAATAATTTATTTTAGTTAGAACTTAAATCTGTATACGGAAAGTGAGAATACTTATCGATTACTAGATTTAGGATCTACTAATTTCTCGTGTTTTATGGTACAGAACCTTTAATATTAATAATTAAGTAGACTTTCCGTGGTTAAAGTAGTTTTGATCAAAGCTGGCTTTATTTCAGCATTAACTTGACATGATTTTATTACATTTTTAATTTTCTCCAAAGAAGAAGGCATTGATCCTAAGATTCATATGAGGGTGTACAGGGTGACATACATACTTGTGCAAAGACTTTAGTATCCCATTTTACCTTGAAATGGCTGCACCAACTCTTGACAGAGCATCAGCAACCTCAATAATCTTTCCTGGTCAATACACGATATCGTATTTAAAACATAAACGT
Source organism: Ophraella communa (assembly GCA_035357415.1). NCBI lineage: Eukaryota > Metazoa > Arthropoda > Insecta > Coleoptera > Chrysomelidae > Ophraella > Ophraella communa. Next base: position 6,850,853 of record CM068989.1, on the reverse strand, counting down.
ACAAATAGAGTTTGTGAGAGTTGGAATTACTTTAAAATCTTTGTTTCTGCATTTTATATCAGTCTTGACCTTTTTTATATTATAAGTAGTAAAATTATTGTTTATATCTACCAATTAATTGTTTATTTATTTGCCTAATAAGTTGATTGTACCAACCCTTACTTTTTGGAAGTCCATCTTATTAAGAATAATAAAGAACTCTTCGTTTTAACAAAACTTCCACTATTTATTTAAAAAATAGCTTTTTTAACCTCAATGACGACCAGATAAGTCAAATTATGCAAAACACCTTCTTGAACATCCAACCTCACTTTTACACACCAATGAAATCCAAATACTACACACTTGTGACAAAAAACAAAATTTATATTTCCTAGAACAACTTTAAATAAAAAGACATCTAGCAGATCCACAATTTAAAGTTGTTAATGAACAAATAAATCTTGGAAGTTCTCCACTATTAAACTTTGATTAAGTTTACATTTTAGGTATACATAGATATTTTAAAACACAATATTAACACATAAACACATATTAAGTTATTGTACAGATCATCATGATATAGTTTTTTTCTGGTTTTTCTACACTCGAAACGCTGAAAAATTACCCGTGCGTCATTGTATGTAATCATACGAATAGGATAGAGAAGACAACAGTTTATAATTTAATATTATCGTTTGATATGTATAGAAAAGGACAGCACATAGAAAAGGTGTCGGTGATATGATCGTTGAATCGTGACGCACGGGTAATCTTTCAGCGATTCAAGTGCATATCATTGCACAGTTATACTGATCTTAGAGGGAAGTACATCCCAGATAATCCCTTAGGGCTATTAACATCTCCATACTTGGTCTAGCCTTAATACTACCTAAACAACATCAGGTACCTAGCTACAAACAAACAAAATGTAACTTAAATGTCAATCTGACGATGCTAATTAGCGAAACGGCCGTCATTGAGGTTAAAAAAGCAATTTTTTAAATAAATAGTGGAAGTTTTGTTAAAACGAAGTTTTTTATTATTCCTAATTTGCCTAATAAGGTCCCTTTAAATCGGGTTTCTGTTTAAAATAATAATCTAAAAGTCAAAACTCTATTGTGTAGGTTTAAAAATAAACATTCTTGGGAAGAATATTTTTTACAAACTGGTAATATCCTGTAGAATTAAATATTTTTTAATGTACTTGTCCACTTATGAAGCAGGAAACGAAAGATAGAAAGAGAAAGAAGAAAAGGCTCCTTTCATCTACAAAATGGCAGTTGGGAAACTTTTAAAACAAAAGATTGGCAGTCAGTTGGATATATACAACTTCCGAGTAATTATAAAATAAAAGTTTCATCATCGAATTTCTGCAAACATTAAAGACAAAACTTTTCCGTCGGAGGATGTCGGTTTTGTATTAAAAATCTGTTGGTAAAATTATGGCAGTGAGCAGTGTTATATATCACAACTTATACATCACAACTCATACATGTTGATAAAGAAAAATATTTGATATGAAATAAAATCATATAATCATTTAATCAAAACATTTGTCTTTGACTAAAAAAATAAATTCTTTCAATTAAATGGTGGATGAATTTGTTAATCTGTTATTGATTATGCCATCCCATTTATTATTAAGAACGTATTCTTATTTAAAACACCTAAAAACACAAAACAAACAATTTTTGGTTAATGATCGCCCAACATAAAAAAAATTTAAAACTAAATATTTTCAACGCCGAAACGCAGAATCAATAGTGCTTTTTTTAAGATAAATGTGACAACTATATATACACAACGGCAAAGAAATGGTGATTGTCGCTAAAAAGATTTCCACCATTTCCTTAAGCGAATGCTACAAAAGAAAACATTTTACTTAAATTTCCTACAACGTTTGTTAAGAGTTTTAAAGGGTCTCGTTCATTTATCTACCTACCAAAGAAAAAGGAGTTATTTTAACTGATTATTTATTGTTAAAAAACGACGTGAACATTCTTTTAAGTAAAAATTTGATTTCTACCTTCAACTCTCTTTGAGTGACGGTTACAACCTCCAATTTTTTAACTCAGTGCATTGGCAACTCTTTTTTCATCTGCTTTACATGTCCAAAATCGCGAAAATTCTTCTCTTTTATACCAATTGTACCTTGGGACATAGGCGGAAAATTCGAAAATTTTTCATGAAATAGGTAAGTAACTTCTATTTGTGTTCGCGTGGTATATCCGTAACCAATCAACTGCAAAACTGGTATTTTATGCATTTCTGTTAATCTAACCATTTTCATGAATTGCAGTCAAGGAAATTCCAACGACAATTATAATATTCACAATAACCTGCAGTTATAATTATTACTAACCAATTTGCTGAGGCGTTTTAAACAAACTAACCAAGTGTAATTTAAATTTTTTATTGTTGAAAGCCCTAATAAATATTTGCTAGCTCAGTGAAAATTATATTTTATTTAATTTAAAACCCGACGTAGTCAGTGCGTATCAGAGAGCAATAAGAGCGAAAAATGAAATGCACGGCCTTTTTATACCTTTTCCCTAATTATGACATTAATTACATAAAATTGGAAATCAATTGTTTCGATTTGCAAAATTTAACCTAAATTTCCTTAAAATGATAAAATCTTTTTACATATTTGACTGTTTCTTTGATAATATAAAGAAAATCTGTATTCTTACAATCATGAAAAAGCTAATTAAATTATTTTTTGATAAGTTTTTCCTTATAAAATTGATGTTTAAAATGTGCTAATTTTGGGCATGTCAATCTTCTTTAATTTATATAAATTTGAGCAAATAACATAAAATGAATCTCAATCGATGCATAAATCTCATAAGATAGTCCTATTATAACTTTTAAATACTAATTTGACTTAAAAAAACGAAAATTAAGCTTTTTATTTTAATCTATTATATCAACTAAATATTAACTAACTTAAATGAGATCTTTTGATATTATCAAAAATTAACAAACTTATAACGAATGTACAAACTTAAATTACTAATTTTCATACATTTTCTCTAACTAAATTGTCTCACATCAACTTTTATCAACTGTTGTTGAAATAGTCTTTTAAGTGGTCACTATTTGAGTTTTGATAATGAAGTAGGGTTACTCTGTCTTTCACTGTAACATTTATAGTTTATACACTGATTTCACCTTTGTCTGATAGCATCTATTTACACAGTTTTTAAATTTTAAGGTACTTCTCAGGTTATGAGGTTTTGCCTGAATACATATCTGTTGCTTGATTGTTATGAAATAATACTACAGGATCCTATCCAAGATAAAGTTGTCAAATACATTCTTCATCTATTTGAATGTTTAACATTTAAGATTATTATACCGAATATTTTAAATGAAATAAAGAAAAGTAGCTGATATATTAATAAAAATTATCCTGATGTCCTTTTATATTTGCATACTGAGGTAACTTTTACATTTTATTTATACTGTAGCTCAGCTATTCATCTCAATATAAAAGGTTAGTTTGTAGACATAGCTTTAGTTTACCTTCGGTCTCTGAAGAAGATAACTTGGTTATCGAAACGGGCGTCAGGCAGTTAAAAGTGTGCGCTGATGTAGTGGTAGTGTAAACGGTTTCGGTATCAGTTTCGCCAACGGTTCCAGATTGAACAATTTAATTGCCATGATTCTATTCTATTCTATTCTTCTGGGGTGCGTTTCATGCATGTACTGGAGCTCTAGGCTCATTGTACCCCCCTGAAGTAATCATACCAGGTTCGTTTCCTTCATGTATTCTAGAACGTCCCTGATATTCGCTTTCACGATTTCCTCTGGCTCAGGAAACTGAATGCCAAAGTGTCTCTGTCTAAGCCACTTAAGGCTCGGACAGTGACATATTACGTGAAGAGGAGTTTCGTCTTCCTCACCACATTTTCTGCATAATGGGTCCTCAGCGAGTCCTATTATGTTCATGTGTTTTCGGAGATGGCAGTGTCCTGTAAGCAGTCCCACTGCCTTTCTCAATTGGGTTCTACTTAGGCTGAGTAGTTCTGTAGTTTTCTCCCTGGATGGACCTGTTATGAATAATCTGGATTGCCTGAGTCCAGGCAGTTCCATCCAGAGTTTCTTATGTTGTTCCCTTAGTCTTTCCTCTATTGTTTCCCTTACATGTTGGTATGAGACCCCACATGTGGGAAGAGGTCCGATCAGGGTTCCTTCTGAAGCTTCCCTAGCTAGGAGGTCAGCTTTTTTATTTCCAAGAATCCCTGTGTGTCCTGGTACCCATTCAAGGATAACCTTGTGGCGTTGTGCCAGTTCAGCTACAGTTCCTTGGCAGTGCTTCACTGTTCGTGACGCAGTGTGTACGCTCTCTATTGCTTTGAGAGCTGCTTGGCTATCACTTCTGATCCTGACAGTCCTGTTAGGGACCGTCTCGTTCAGGATGATTTCCGAGCATGTGTTGATGGCAACCACTTCAGCTTGCAGGATAGTCTCTACTGAACCCAGGTTGAGACTATACGTCTTCCCTGTATTTTCATTGTAGATTCCAATCCCAGTGCTGGTGCTTGTTTTGGATCCGTCTGTGTACCAAACGGATTCATGTTGTTTCCTAGTCTTGGTACGAGCTTCGTCCCTATCCGGAATATGAACCGTATATGGTTTGGAAAGGTCGTAGCAGATAGGTATTCTATCTGAGGGCATGCTCAGTAATTGATTATGTTCAATCTCTTTCGAGATTGTGGAATGGTACCTAGGGATCGCCCTGCCCCATTCGTTGTTTATTTTCAGCCTGTAAGCAGCTGCCAGTGCTTCCCTTTCCACAATAAGATGTAGTGGAGGTAGTCCCAGCATAGCTTCCAGGGCCGCCGTGGGCGTTGTTCTCATCGCCCCGGTTATGGCTAGACAGGCTACTCTCTGTACCCTGCCTACATGTCTAGATGCTACTGAGCATCTCGCTTTATGCCACCACACAACAGAACAATAGGTTATGATGGGTGCCACCACCCTTGTATAGAGCCAGTGCATCATACTGGGTTTAAGCCCCCACGTATTGCCCACAGCTCTTCTGCATGCCCAGAGAGCTCTTAGGCCTTTATCTGTTGTGTTTCTAATGTGGTTGGAAAGGGTTAGTTTGCTATCTAGGGTTACCCCTAGGTTTTTGACTTCCCCTTTAAACTTTAGCGTTTGGCCCCACATACGAAGTTCCCTCAAGTCGAGGTTCCTTCTGAGGGTGAACGCTATCACGGAGGTTTTTGCCGGATTAGTTGACAATCCCTCTTGTCTGCACCATTTTTCGGTAATCCTCAGTGCCAGCTGCATTCTCTCGGACACAGTGGCCCCGAATCTACCGTTTACAACTATGCTGACGTCATCAGCAAAGGCTTGGGCATAGATACCCTCGTCATTGAGTCTACAAAGGAGCTCGTCAACCACCAGGTTCCACAGAAGAGGAGATAACACCCCTCCTTGCGGACACCCCTTAGTGGCTGAGACCATCCTCGTCTCCCCAAAGAGCGTACCTATTATTGTTCTTTCCCGTAGCATATTACCAGTCCATCTTACAATGTCCTGTTCTATGCCACGGTTCTGCATGGCCCTAAGTATGGAATCGAAGGAGGCAACATTAAATGCCCCTTCAATATCCAGAAACGTACCTAGGGATATCTCTTTATTTAAGAGTGCCTGCTCCGCTTTCAGGAGCAGCTTGTGTACCGCGACTTCGCAGGACACCCCACTCTTATACGCAAACTGGTTTCGATGCAGAGGTTTTACCCTCAAAGCACCGTCCCGTAGTAATTGCCATGATAGTTTTTTAAAGGATTTTTTAAATTGATTTTAAAAAAGAACACTGATATGGTTTTTGCTTAAATACTTTTTAAAACTGGAAATAAATTAGTAGTGTAGACTCTAGCGAATAAGTGAAAACAAATCCAATGATAAAATACTTAGAAATCGTTTTAGAAAGAAATGTTGGTTATATTTAATTAGTGATACGTCTGATGGACAATTCAAGTCATTAGCATGCAAATAAAACAATTTTTTGTGCAGGACAAAATTTATGTATGAAAATGTTTTTCATTGTTTGGTGTCAATTGAATAAAAGCTCGCGTTTCACAAAATTTTGTGGTTAACAATTTTTAACCGATTTTATTATACCGTAAATCACATCAGTGTGATTATGTGGGTGACTGAGTGTTCAAAATTTACCCCGACAATTACAATCGAATTACGCAGTTGCGACTGGTAAACAAATTTCCCCGATGTCTGTTTTTGTAATTGGGGTAAATGTCAATTTATATTAGGTAGAATTTGTACGGGGTCGAGATACACACACTTAGTTTAGGGTCCTGCTAAACCTCAAATAAAATCAGCATAATCAAGTTTATCAAAACGTTTTCTTCAACAGTCAAATCATTTTTCTACAATTACCCACAAAGAGATGTAATTTTGTAAGAAATTTTCAAAACCTTTCTATTCTAATGAGGAAAGTTAGTTTTATCATAAGGTTGCCAATTAAAATTGGAAATTTTGTAGAAATAATTTATACAGGGTGATTCATTACTAATTAAAAATAATTTAACACTAGAATCCTAACTTCAAATTATGAAGATATAACCCAAAACGCCTAAATAAAATGGAGCTGCTTACTTAGTTACAGGGTGTTTTGTTTAAAAATTTAAAAACTATTTGGGTTCAGTACTTTAAGACTGTTTTACGTATTTATTTCATATTTGGCAGAAAATTTAAACAGTATACACCCTACAAAATTATATTAAACAACCGTTTCTGGCTACCAACAGAGGCGTACGACAGGGGCAAGTGACAGGTTAATCGTTCCCAAATTCTACGCCACTGGCGGAATGGAAATTTTAGCACAATTTTTCGATTCTCCAATACTTTTTATGTAAATAAAGTACTTTTTTTCATAAAGATAAAGTCAATATTTCTCGATATATTTAAATTAATCATGAAGCTCCTCAATTTTAATGTGTGATAACTATGTCGATGTTTTGGACCAGTGAATTGCATTTAATACGCAAATGAAACTTTAATACGTTTCAACAATAAAGAACACAACTACTATTAAATAAACGGATGAATTGAAAACCAAATTGCGGTTCTGAAAATTATAATCTAAATAGAGGTAGGTACCTACAATTTTATTAACATATCGGAAATATCAGAAACGAAAAGTACCTAAAAACCTTTTATAACAAAAGTTCTATGTGACCCCCGTTTACATCAATAAGCTTATTTATTCTTTGGCTAAATGATCTTCTTACCTGGAAAAATATGTTGGGTTGATTGGCAATAAAATTAGCCGAATTTGCTGCCACAGTTCCTGACGAGGGTTTATTTCTTGTGAATATACTAAAGATTTCCAATTTCCAATACTAAAATTGAGGAAAATTATGAAAGGTATTTTCAGCGAAGGACTGACATCGGGTGTGGTTTGGGAATTATTCATTTTAATATAAGAAGTTTATACAAACATATGGATGAGCTTTTGGTTTATTTGCAGATGGCCGAAAAATTTATAGATATTATTGTGCTATCTGAAACAAGATATATTGAGTCAGTGGATAGTTTTACAATACCTAATTATAGCATTTACTACAATGAATCCCAAATAAATAAATGTGACGGCTTAGTAATTTATGTAAAAAATACAATATCACCTAAAGTAGATATAATAAATATAAATAAAACTAAATTCTTACATATAAACTTCTCCCTAAAAGTTCTAGAACAAAATATTGAATTTGGTCTGACAGCATATTATAGGTCTCCATCAACTAAAGTACAAGAATACATTAGCGATTTAGAAAAATATTTAGGAACTTTGAAAAAAAATAGTCTTGATATTTATGTTGGTGATATTAATATCAATTTATTAGAAAAAGAATCAATTGAAACCAATGCTTATTTGAATATTTTGAATTCTAATGGATATAATTCATTTATAAATAAACCTACTAGAGTAACTAATAATACTAGCTCTTTAATTGATCATATATTTGTAAGACAAGAGAACTCATTAAGCAAAGTAATATCAATAGATCCTATGATTTTTACCACAGATATGACAGACCATTTCACTCCATACATCTATATTAATTTTGAGAAAGTAATTAAACAAAGTAATTACGGAAATAATCAATACAAACAAACAAATTTTTCTAAATTAAATGATATGTTACAAAATGAAACTTGGGACGAAATATTCAATATACAAGACCCGCAATTATCTTACAACATTTTCATTACCAAACTCAAAGAATATATTTCAAGTTGTACTTACGTAGTACCATATAAAAATAGAAATTACTCAAAACTTAAACCCTGGATTACTAGTGGTATTATAACTTCTATTATTGAGAGAGATAATTTAAAAAAAAAGTTATTAAAAAATTATTCCGATGACCTTAAGCAAAAATACAAAGTTTATAGAAATAAATTAACTGCTCTTATTAAAAAAACTAAAAATGACTATTACAAAAACAAAATACTTGATGCTGGTAAAAATTATAAAAAAATATGGGACATCGTAAATAATATAACGGGTAGTAAACCAAAAAAAACAATTGAAAATGTAACCATGGTCCTAGAAAATGGAAGCATAATAACTGATAATAAAGAAAAAGCAGCAGAGTTCAACAATTTCTTTATAAATATAGGCAACAAAATGGCTAAAAATATACAAAAAACTGAACTTCCTGATAACTTTTTGAGTGATCCTACAATTAATGATTCAATATTTCTTGAACCTGTTACAAATGAGGAGATAATTATAATTATATCAAACTTAAAAAATAACTGTTCACCAGGACCTGACAATATTACCTCAAAAATGATAAAAGTTATTCACAATCATATATCTAAGCCATTGACACATATAATAAACAACTGCTTTTTGTATGGAAAAATACCTAACCAGTGGAAAGAGTCTAATGTAACTCCCGTTTTTAAATCCGGGGACCAAAAATTTTTGAATAATTATAGACCTATATCAGTAATCAACAGTTTCGGAAAAATATTTGAAAATGCATTAAAAGTTAGGCTAATGTCTTTTCTTGATAAACATAACATAATAACAGATAAACAGTATGGTTTTATCAAAAATTCTAATACCGAAAATGCTATAATTGACTTCCTCAAAACAACGGTGGGTGCGTTGGACAATTCATTAAAATGTATAGCAGTCTTTTTAGATTTAGCCAAGGCTTTCGACACTGTTGAGCATGAGAAATTACTAAACAAGTTATGTAATTATGGCATTCGAGGTGTAACTCTGAAATTGTTCGAAAATTACCTAACAAACAGAACCCAAAGAGTAAAAATAGGAAAAGTATCCAGTACTGATCTCAAAATAAAAATGGGCATACCACAAGGAACAGTGTTAGGTCCTATTTTATTTCTAATATATATGAACAGCGTCTCAAAAATCAAAAATTTCAAAGGGCATTTGATTTGCTACGCTGATGATACTGTCCTAATATTTTCAGATAAATCATGGGATTTGGTGAAAAAGAAGGCTGAATCAGACTTAAATAGAATCCAATTGTGGCTTATGGATAATTCGCTAACTTTAAATGTTGAAAAAACGAAATATATTACTTTTTCACCAACGATAACAAATCAACCTATAAACATATCTTTACAATTACATCATATTAACTGCTCTCAAATACAAAATTGCAAATGCAATAGTTTAAAAAAATGTTCCTCCATAAGATACCTTGGTATAATAATAGATCAATATTTAAAATGGACGGAACACATAACATATGTTGCGAAAAGAATAAGAGTTTTAATGAGAAAATTTTATCAGCTAAGGGAAATTATGTCAGAAAAAAACCTAATTATAATATATAATGCTTTTGCAGAGTCAATAATAAGATACTGTATAATAGCTTGGGGAGGAGCATTCAAGACTACAATTGGCATTTTGCAAACTGCACAAAATTTACTTTTGAAAATAATCTTCAAAAAGAGTAGATTGCACTCTACTCTTCTTTTGTACCGAGAATCCAAAATTTCAAATATTCAAACTATGTATACATATCAATGCTTACTTCAATTATATCATGAAGAAAATAAACCACCTTTAGTCTATGCGGGTACTAGAAACAATACAAACTTGAACGTTAGAACTACATTCATTAAAAAATCTGTCGCAAAAAACTCATTTATATATTATGCACCAAGATTATATAATCAATTGCCTCCATATTTAAAAACAATTAAAAAATATAAAGTATATAAAAAAGAAATTAAACAGTATCTTGTCAGTCATCCTGAAATATTGAACATATAAGTAATGGTTTCCTATGCTGAACATTCGATGTCATTACCTTTGCATTTATTTCATGTTTTTGTTTTTGTTTTTTATTATTATTAATGACACACATTTGTTAAATATATAATACTTTTACTACTTATCATAAATATTACAATTTCATGTAAAGTACTTGAGTAGCATGATATTACCGAACAAGCATTTGGTTAGGTTAGGTTAAGTAATGAATCACGCTGTATATTTTTCCCAGGTTTCTTGACGTCACTTTTGAATGACTTAATTTTTCTTAAGTAGCTCGTACCACAACTAACTAAAATCCTTGTAGCCAGTAAGTCTTGCATGAAGATACTTCCCAAAAGCATGGCAAAGGGTTAATATTTTCTATATATCCAAAGTAGATAAAGTAACTGACTATACGCCTAACTCATACAGACCAATCAGTCACTCTTCTTTCCTGAATAAAACACTGGAAAGATTGGTAGTAAGGTACATTAGCCACTTTTCTTTCCTGATTAAAACACTGGAAAGATCGATAGACTGGTACATTAGGAAAGCAAAATCAACGTAATTCGCTCTGGAAGTCCATAGAGAAAAAATAAATAGCAATAGCTTATTTTATAGACTCTGAGGGGGCGTAAAATAATGTGTCTGAGTGACTGAATCTTTTAAAAGGTGAGGAACCCCTAAATTTCTAGCGAATCTATAAAGACGGCTAGTAGAAAAATCGTTATCTCACTAGGCAAAGGTAGAAAGAGGATATCCGCAACAGGAAATACTATCTTTGCTGCTGTAGGCAATCTCAGTGGAAAATCTACTCAGAATTTATTGATATTTATGCGACTGGAACTAAGGCTACTAGAAACTGGCTACTTGATTTTGACAGTGACAAATGTTGTTGTGAAAATGCACGGTGAACAATTGATGAACAACTTGTCTGGTCGTCATACGCATTAAGAATATTATTTGCTTTTATATAGGATATCTAACCATTCTAAAAATAATATGAAACAAATGGTATTCATTTTTAAAATTTATTCAATTTTTAAAATGATGGCGATTCCATACCTTCGAAAATTCGTTCGAAGTAATTTTTATTAAATTAGCAAAAAAAAGTCTACAGGTGAAATATAAGTACGATATGCGTCAAAATAAAGAGTACCGGTTAAAATCTTTAGTATTGTGGTTCTTTTTACCTAAGAAAAAGCTTTTTTAATATTATCTCCTCATACGGAAGTGGCTGGAACAATAGCCCATATTTAAAATAAATGTAAGAAAGATATCAATATTTTAAAAAGGTACCTTCCTGTAGTTGGGACATTTCGTCGCACTACCAGTATACACTACCAGTATTTGGTGCGCGTGTTTAACCAAAGAAGTTTTGTACTGTTCCTTTTTAAAGTTTCCCTTTAGTTATCTTATATAAACTTGGGACCGACTACCAATAGCCACTTTATAAAATTTATTGTACTAACCCTTACTATGTAAAAGTTCATCTTATTAAGAACAGTAAACAACTAAACAGTTGAACGCAACTTTCACTATTTATTCAAAAATACGTTTTAAATTCAATGACAGATCAACAATTTAAAGTAGTTAATGAACAAATAAATCTTGGAAGTTCTCTACTATTAAACTGTTTACTTTGATTGAGTCTTCATTTTATATGTAGATAAGACGTAATTATAACACAAATATATTAAGTTATTGTAAAGATCAGCATGATATAGTTTTTTCCTGGTTTTTCTATATCATTACACAGTTAAATTGATCTTAGAAGGAAATACTTCAAGGATAATTCCTTGTTTACTATTCTTAGTCACTTTATATTCAAAAATAAACCTGTAATTTAAATAAAAGTCCACCTTTCCTTCTTATTTTATATTAAAAGCAAATTTAATATTATTACATAAATTTATTCAAATGTAAACTTATAATATCCGGCGATAATATGACAATATTCGTTTCAATATAAATTATTAAGAAATTTTGTGCTCTGGAAACAAAGGCTGGTTTTAATCAACTCTAAATGAACAGTACATACAAATTTTCTCCCAACTTATTAATTGGTCTCGCAAAATTCAATTAGAAACTCTGAAATATTTAGCAATTTCAGGACGTTATCTCGACTTGCATTAATTATTATCAAAGACTAAATCTCTTTTATTCGATAGGGAAGAACGAGCGGAAGACCGTTTTTGAAGAAATTTAATAAAACTAATATTTTCAGGTAGGTACGTCATGCTGTTATAACGGCCTGAAAACTTTTATCTAAAACAAACCAAAAAGTCTCTTAGCCAATGGTTATTGTTGAAAGCGAACACCAAACAAATAAAATGATTAATTCCTATATAAGCCCAAGGAATTAGAACTGGAATTACGAAACGCAGAATGTATTTTTTTAAATGAAAATTAAATAATTTAATTCAGTACGAAAAAAAATAAAGCATGTAACATGTCTAGCGAAATGCTATCTTTTCTTAGTTTACCGTCCTTCCGAACTCTAAAATCAACCCCGACCAACTGTATATTAGACACAACTTATCACCACTAACAAACCTACCCTTAAAATAAGAACGCACCTGAAACAGAACTCTTACAAAACAGAGCCCTTACAAACCAACCCTTTACAATAGAACGCAACCGTCCCACCGGAAACCACTGTCAATATATAATTGCTATACACCCTTATGTGGGGCTAAGCAGCATAAGCTTTCTAGATCCTATTTCTTGGGTGGATCAGTCCCTTTTACTTATTTTATCTTCTTGACAATTTCTCTCCATTCTTTTCTATCTCTAGTTTTTCCCTGCCATTTTTTGACTCTGGCCCTGTGTAGATCTATTTCAACTTCTTGCAGCCACCTCGATCTTGGTCTTCCCCTTTTCTTTCTCCCGCCTGGATTCCATTGTACCATTGCATACGTCGCTGCTTCATTTCCTGGTCTCCAAATATGACCTAGCCATCTGATTCTGTATTAGTTTATTTTGGTTACAACATCTTCTTTCAGTTCTTTCTTAATCTCGGCGTTTTTTCTGCTTCTATAATCACCTTGTTCTGTTTAGATTGGTCCTAGTATAGTTCTCATACTTTTCCTCTCAGCTATTCGTAGGTCTTCCTCATCTTTTTTAACCATTGTCATTGTCTCAGCTGCATGCAAAAATATTGGCCTGATTATTGTTTTATATATATTCATCTTTGTTTTCTTGGTTAGTATTTTGCTTTTAAATAATCTTTTATTTGCGAAATAGGCTTTATTGACAGCTAGTATTTTTTCTTTTATTTCTGGCTTTCTTTCTCCGGTTTTGTTTATTGTCACTCCCAGGTATTTGAAATGTTCTACTTCTTCAACCTCTGTATTTCCTATTTTAGTTTTGTCTTTTATTGGTTTTTCTCCTAATCTTAAAATGTTTGTCTTTTCTTGATTTATTTTAACCCCCATTGTCTCTCCTTTCTCTAATAATTCTTCTAGCATTTCCTTCATTAATTTTCTGTTCTTTGTGATTAAAACAATATCATCTGCATAGGCAATTGTTTGTCCACCCTTTGTTCTCAAGTTTCCTTTGTTTTTGTCTCAGAACATTCTAAGGCTAGATTAAATAGCGTAGTTGATAAAGCGTCTCCTTGTTTTACTCCTTTATTTATAATGAATTCTTCTGTCTCCCCTCTTTGCGTCTTTATGCTAATTTTGGTCTTACTCATTGTCATTTTAATTAATTTTCTTAGTTTTTGTGGGATTTTTAGTTTTTTCAACCACTGTCAATACTGTTATAAATTAGGGCAAATACTCCGTTTCCTCCCTTTCGTCAGACGAAACCCTTAGTAGCAAGTTGTCTGCAGAATTTAGACAATCCATTTCTCTGGTTGCTTTCAAGTTCGGTCTAATTACAAGGTGTTTCTATCTTTTTCACCTTAGTTTTTGTGTAGTTTCAGTTGTTTAATCGTAAACGTACAAAAAGATAGTGGCGCCCTTAACCCTTATATACCACCAATCCTTTCCCTTATGAGAGAGTCTCATAGCCGGGATCTCTTTTGGGACTAATATAGTTACAAATTGGCGCCCTGCCAAGTTCGAGCAATGAAAAAAATATGTCGTCGGGAATTAATTTGAATAATTGCAATAATTGTGTTATCAATATTTATAATAATTAATTAATTTATGATTTATGTGTTTAACTTGTATTATAACAGTTTGATAAATAGAATAATTCTTTTTGGCACTAATTTTGAAATACATTTTTCATCACCAACTGCATAAAATTTTACTTTATGCAACTAGTTACAAAAAGTATGACTTTCTAATCTATGAGTATAACGTTTCATAATGGTAATCAGTTTTAAAAAGTGTCACTTTATATGTCAAAATTAGAAAAAAATGTTCTATGCCACTTGGATCCTAAATATAGTCCAGAGACAAGGGAACAAATGAACTTCTTAGTTCATCGATTGGTTGGGTTTATTCTAGTGGTTGACAAACGTTTTGTTCATAGGGCCCTGATAAATCTATTGTTGCTTATCCCCTGATTACAGTCGTTCTAATAGCCTTTGCTAATGTGAAAATTTACTGAATTCAATTTTGTAAAATAGCCCTTTATGCAAACTTTGTAAAAGGATTTTTCTATATGTAGAAAAAGAGCCTTATATGTTTGTTTTGCTGAAAGGATAACTCTCTCGGTAACTTTAGAAAAAGAACTCAGTAGACTGATAGGTCTATGGTTTTGAGGAAAAGGCGGATTTTTCCCGATTTTTCTATTAAAATAACGATGGCGTTCTTCCATCTGTTGGGAAATTTTTGTAATTTTAAAATTGTGTTAGTAATGTTAGTCAATAATTTGGTGTGGCTGTGAGGCAGCGGTTTAAGCTGGAGGTTTACAAAATTGTCTTCACCTGGAGCTTTTTTGTTTTTAGTGTAAATATGATGTCTTCTATTTCTGTGTTTGTGGTCGGCCGAAGTATTTTTTTTGTTGCTTATTGTTAAATCTATTAATTATTTTAACAAGAAGTTCTGAATTTAATTTCCTTGAAATTGTTTCGTATTGGCTGTGAAAAGGAATATCTGTACACTATCCCCGATTCCCATTAGTCGGCAACTGAGATTTTCCCAATCTAATTGCTTGTTAACGTTACTATTGGGTCTAAAGCGACAACCGTTAACCAAATTCGATTAGGACAGTGCTCGTGACGCATCGTATTTCCGTCGAATGATTCAATAGTTGTTTCTGAAAGTTGGTTGATATTTTGGGTGGAATTTGCAATCACAAAATTACCTACAAACATTCTGACTCTGTTACTTATCAAAGTATAACTAGATACCGAATGACGGGTTCTAATTAAATGTCTAAAGTTGCGGTAAAATTATTTGAAACAATTCGGGATCCAGATATAAATAGTTTCATCCAGAAATTTTGTCAAACAGAAAGTTTCGTCTTCAATCGAATAGGTATAATATCGTATTCATTTAGCAGATGAACTTTCCTGCCAATGGTGAATTTATTTGTTTAATAATTATAATCTGGTTTATTTTACAAAGTAATTAATTTAGAGTTAATTCAATCTCAGATTATTGGAAAAAACCTTTGTTAAGTAACCTTACTTGGTAATGTCAAAGACAGTAGATGGAGCACCCTAAAAGTTTTGTAATGAAATCAATACAACAATTCGAACAAACGAATATTTTTATAAACGTGTAATGAAAGGCAAACATTTGTAATTAAACATTTGTTTAATAACTGTTCTTCAGGATAATCTGGTTATGCATTGTGCCGCCCTATTGCCGCACTAGTTACGTTACTGCTTTAATCTTCGACCTGCTTTTTCTGATGGCTTCCAGAGTAATGGTGGATTTATGCAGAAGTTTTAAGTCTTAGTCTTAAATCATAAGTTTTATGTAATAAGTCATAAGTCACATCACAAGAAGACTCCCATTCATTGGCCAGTTTCGCGCAATCGCATTAATTCAAAATTCAACTCGACTTTCAGCTGACCTTTTCTAGGTTATGTTTATGTTTATATTTCGATTTTTTGAACAGCAGATAACAGATATCGAAATAATTATACAAATATAATTATAAAATGAAGGATGAAGATTTAATTATATTGTTCATGTTAACAATCATCACGACAGCAACGCTCTATTCAATTAAAAAAAACCAAGAAAATATGCTTGTTCATTATTTCGGAAGTCGGCATGGTTTATGTCGTAAAGTATTGAGAACTGCCTCACCAGATCTATTAACTGGCCGTCATCTATTTCCATTTTGGTACCTATTTTATATATAAATTGAAATAAATGAAAAAACTTCCCCAAATGGTACAAAACAAGATACGACTAGGTACGAGGTTATGTTGTTTTGAATTTCTTTTGAAATGCAATTGTTAACAGACATGCGCAGAGTGAATTTATCATAAGTTTTAGTCATAAGAGATGAATGTTGGCCAACTTTTAAGACTTAAGACTAAAACTTAAGACTTACGACCAAGTGTATAAACATTTTAATTGAAAATCAATGATTGAACTTTCTTATGACTTATTACATAAAACTTATGATTTACGACTAAGACTTAAAACTTCTGCATAAATCCACCATAAGATTACAGAAAGAACTTGATTTATTTCCTCAGCCTTTCCTTATCTTAACAAGTAGATACCACCTGGAGTAAATCTCGAAATAAAATCTGGAATAAAAATAAAATTTTTATGAGTAGATCATAACCAATACAAGAATAATAAATTTTATTTTTTTATTTATTCATTTATTTATTAAATGGATTAACCAATTCACAATTATTATAGATGTACTTATAACATTCATAATCGAAAAATAATATACATAAATATACTTATATTAAAAGCTATGAGCTTGGTAATGTAGAGCCGAAAAAAACAATTTTATGCTGATAATTATTAGCAGTTCTCAGCAGTCTAGTTATAGGTTCATTCCTGCCATAGTTTGTCTGGTGAAATGGAATATGAAACAATTCCGTGTTACGCATTCTTTAACGTTAAATTTAATTAAGGCCAATAATTCAGGATAATTAATGCGACCACTAACCATATTGTGTAAACAGCATAAATCAGTTTTTGTTCTCCGATTTTTTTAAGATTGAAGATTTAATCAAGTAAGCATCTCATTGATGTGAAAATCATCTACCCTAATTCCCATTTTAAAAGCAGACTATCTAAGAAACCTATTCTGGACCCTTTCTAATAAATATATTGTTACGTTTGTCTGTGTATGTATGATTTTTTTTATTATGTTATAATGAATTTGATTTTACATGAATAATTGATTTTTTTACAGACACTAACATAATCTTTTATTTACTAAAACAAATAAAAACTTTCCTTCTCAGGGTTCTGTGGGTTCACAGGCTCTAGGTATTATAATTTATTATTATTTACTATTGTAGTTACTTGAACGCCCTATATCAATTGTTGATTTATTCTATTATTATTATTATGTTAAAAAAAATGGAAGTTTTTAATTAAATTTACTGTTAAATGCAAAACAGATCAACCAAATTCAATGTAATGTTTTATTACATAAATGTTTCAAAAAAATTAACACATTTCATTATACAAATAAAAATTCATGATCGTTTAAATGTTCTTTCATACATCACACATTCACGCTAATGAAACTAATACTATTACAATTAATTATGCAACTCACATAACAATTATGTGTGAGTTCTTTTTAATTTTTACAGTTGGTAGTCCTTTCTATAATTACAGTTACAAAAAAAATGGACGATAGATCACTAAGCGTTATTGAAAATTTAGTTTCTCACACACTGGTAAGTTTATTTAACAAGAATTCATTAAATACTTTTTTATTACTTCTCCTAATAGCGTTTGATACTGCCTCGATGTTTTAAAACAATATGAATACCTTTATATTGTTTTGTAGACTGTGGTTGACTGTTCGTGTGGGTCTCCTGCTTTCCTCCCGCGTGGAATCCGGTTCAAGATGTTACGAAGATCACTCAGGATCCACCTTTTACTTTGGGAACTTTTAAAAGGTAACTTACACTGGTCACAAATCACTATTTTACTATCTAATTACAATTTTAACAAAATTTCATATATGATTTTGATTAATCTGTTTCTAATAACTTTTCTTAACAAAAAAAACCTTTTATTCCTTCCAAAACCAAAAAATTACTAATTCCCTTTTTTAAAATCAATAACTACCCCGATTTTCCTTTTTTTCTTTTTTATATTCAAATTCGCCCTCTATATCTCTAATTATGCTTATATCATTCATTGTCCAATCAAATTAACCTTATGGTTTTTTATAAATAAATTTAATAATATCTAATAAAGCTTTGTTTTGAGAATAGGAAACATTACATCTTATATTTCTAAATTGGAATTTGTTTGTATCACATCTTTTATTATTTAATTCATGTCAATTACGTTAACCTTTTTCTTCTGTCATAGTTGACATATCAAAACATCTCTTTAGAAGCTACCCTATATCAGGCGACAATTGATGTCACTGTCATTTAATTCATAACCCCATTATTTGTTTATCTTTTTATTTTTCAGATTGTATAATTAGATGTAAGCAAAATTTCAGTGAAAGCTTTATAAGTACCAATTTTTGAATAATTTGTTATAGGCATCATGAATACATATTTAGATAATACATAGAAACCATCAACCTACTCGTCTGTATGGTAAATCTTATATTATTAAATCTTATATTATGTAACAGGTGATTTGTTGACAATTTTAATTTATGGAAATATAATTTAAATTTTATTACATTCCTTTATCTGTTTAAATTTAAATAAACTACCTTCCCTCTAATTAATTAATAAGATTCTCTTGTTAAATATTTTAATTTTCTAATAAGGCCATTTGATTACGTTACAATATATCAGTATTAAAATGTGGAGACAAAACTACTGAATTATGCTCCAAGATGATGCTACGAACTAACGTACAATATAATAATTTTAAGACGTCAGCTGAAAAATGTCTAGATGATCTATTAATAAAGCCAAGCATTTTGTTAGCCTTGGATGTAATTTCCAATAAGTGTTGGTTAAATGTTAATTCAGAATCAAATGTGATACCAAGATCTCTTATATCATTGGTTGTAGCAAGCTTTATATTTTTTATGCTGTAATTATATACTGGAAAGCAGGAATTTCTTGAAAATGTAATTTGGTAGCATTTGCTTTTATTCAATTCTAGCATATTAATATTGTAACGTTTGTTTATTTTTACTAGTCTTTTTAATTTATTTTTATACTATTTAAATCACTAACACTGTTTAATTTATATAACACAATTTATTTACAATACTTTAATTTATGTAAGACAATATTTCTACTCGCATTTATCTAACAACATACTACTAACTAACTCACTCAAAATATTCAAATCGGTCCTTTATATAGGTAAATATTGTCGAGCATATTCCAGTCTATTCTGGAAATCGTCTCGAAGATTCCCCGCTTCGCTCATCAAGCGCCGTATATTCTCGAAGATTCTCGCGTCATCTGACTGCTTCGCGTCTGGGTCATAGCGCCAGGGGCGTACTCGCACAACAATATCACACCAATGAACCAAATTATTTAGATCTTGCTGTAACATAATAGAATATTCTTATATAACTTTAAATCATCAGCAAACATCAAGCAGCAGCTTTCCGACAAGACTTCTATTACATCATTAATAGATAAATTAAATAAAATTGGTCCCAGATGTGACCCCTGAGGAACACCTGATGTCACCTTTATTACCGATGATATGGAGACAGCAAATCTAACACATTGCTCTATGTTTGATAGATAACTTTGTAGCCAGTTAAATACACTCCCCCTTATACCAACCACAAATAATTTTGACAGTAACAGTTCTTGATTAACTCTATCGAAGGCTTTAGTAAAATCCGTATATATAGCATCAACTTGAAGTTTACTTTCAAAAGCTGATAGAATGTAATTTTCATAACAAAGTAGATTAGAGGTAGTGGATTTTCCAGTTGTGAAACCATGCTGTTGTAAATTAATAATATGTCGTGTCCCAAGATAACTTTTTAAAAATAGGGGAATCCATAAGTTTTGGTATTTCAGATTGTAGGCATACAGCCCGATAATTGGTGACATCATTTTTCTTGCTCAATTTATAAATGGGTGTCAGAAAACTTTGCTTCCAAAATTTATTATTTCTTATACCTTAAGAATCCGTTTACGCTACACTCGTCGGGGATCTCTGCGGGACAAGGGTAAGAGGGGGCACCGTCGAGGGCGGAGACTAATGCATCCCTACTAGTGAAATTATTGTTGAACGTATTCAGGCAATTGTCGATTTTAGTCATATTACGATTATTTTACAGTTTTACAAATAGGTAGGTATACTTAGGCAAGCAAATTCAAACAAATAATAAACCTGTGATATCGTTTATTTTCCAAAAAATATTTAAAACTTAATAATTATAACAAACACATGGTTATAAATAGAAAATTAAAAATCAGTATAATAAAATACAAGTTCTTAGATTTACCTTGTTACATATAAAAAAATTCAGACTAGTAGTCAAATACTAGTTTCTATAAATTAAAAATATGGTTTTTATCTTTTAAAAGTGTTATTTCTTATTTTGACTTCAAATATTAAAATTATTAAATTATATTATTATTACAATCATTAAATACATGTTTATAAATAAAAAATTAAAACTAGAAAAATAACAAAATGTCAGTAGTTTTTTGATTTACAACTTGGACGAAAATATTAGCTTAACTATTAAAAAGAAATTACCTAAATGGGAAGTTTTATGAAAAAAATATATGATATAATGTATATTATAAAGGTAATAATTACAGGTAGTTTTCCTAGAAAGGACGGATCCTTGTTGCTGTGGTCTTTATAATGAGGTTCCTCTTACTATTAACCATCCTGTAGAATTTCTAAGAAGTGCTTTTGTTCTATGTACATAAAATTTTTAAAATTTCTATACCAACGTAACACAATTTGAATATAATAATTTATTTTTTATTTTGAGCATCTAAAATATAAGGAGGATCTTTTATTTTTAATCCACGTGTATGTCTGGGATCAATAATTTCTGGAAGTAAACAATTATAATAAAACTTCTCTAATTTTGGTACCATTGAATTTTCAAAAAATACATTGTCAATCAAAATTTCTATAATAGCACAGTCTTTTAAAGTCCAGACAACAAAATATGATTTAATTTTATTGCAAATGTTCAACTGTCCTTGAACTTGGTAATAATATGGATGGGATTTTTTTTAATTCATAACTAAGGTCATGGTGTCGAGTGAGGTATGTTATGATTTTTTGGTCTACAGCTTCTTCTATTCTATAATTTCTGGCCGAAAAGGTACATTTTACTTCTATTAGACAATCGCTAGTAGTAATTCCATCAGGAGATGATCCGAGATAAGGCCATTTCTTATTAATAAATAATCCACAGTTAGATATTTCTAAACCAGTTTTAACACTAAAAGTTTCTATTGCCCGACGTTCATTATTTTTTCCCCAGGCCAAGGCTTTAGAAAATATTTCCTTGTATAAAATGTTTTCCACAACTGAGGCACAACTGGTTTTAGGAAGCATTCGACAAATTTTTCCAAAATGTGATGAGGTAAGCAGTTGCTTTCGTAATTGTTTCCATTCTGCTGAATCAGATTGTAACTTAGTGTTTCTTTCTATTTTTTCTAAATCAGAGTCATTTTTGTTTAGAAGTTCCTGTAAAAAAATGTCTTTAAAATGATTGAATGTCGATGTTTCCATATCGGGTCTTTCACTACATTCGCCGTATTGGTTATCGGGACCATGTTTCTGTGATGTAAAAAATAGTCTTTTTTGACGCGCTTCTTGGCTTTTAATTTTATATTTCGTGTTTCATTTTGTTTTAAAATGTTTCCAGGACTGTGTCCGCTAATATGCTTATGAACTGTATACAGTGGCATCTTCGTATTTTTGCAACTACAGCAGCAAAACACCTTCCTTGATAACTCTGTTTAAGGCAATAATTAACCCTTTTTCCACCAATTTTTTGAGCTATCATTGCATTAAATTGTTCAACAAGATTATTGTCAACGTTTTCCAGAAGACTTCTAGAATGCCCGGCTAAATATCTCACTGCTTCCATAAGTTTTTCCTCTATGTTACAAAGTCGAAAATCGTTCATAAAGTTGTTGGAGTCTGGTTGGGTCTTGGTACAAAAATATTTTAAATTTGCACAATTTTTATGCTCTCCAAAAATGTGACTTACACCGTTCAAAATATCACATCTAACATTGTGAATTTGTTCCTCGTGTGTCTTCTCTTTTTAATTATTTCTGTAGATCACAGCTTTCAATACGGCCGATCTAATTTTTAAAATATTATTCGATAACACATTTTTTAAAACTCCTGGAACACCTTTCACTTTTTGTAATATCTCTAATTTTGTTACAAAAATTTCGTAATAAATGATTCCGACATTCTATTTTTTGGACAGTACAATTTTTATAAGGATTTTTATCTAAAATCGTTTTATAGCAGCTGCTATCTCCGTCAGCAATCATTTGATAATATATTAGATTGTACATTTCCTGACTTTTACAAAATCCCTCAGCTATTATATTTGCTTCCATACTAGTTGAGGTACCTGTCCAATTTTTGTAACAAGTATGCTCTCTCACTTCTTCTCCTTTATTTTCACCTCGTTGACATATCAAGCAGTATTTATTTCGAACACCCAAATATATTATTTTGCCAGTTTTTAAACCTACAATAGAAGCAACTCCAGAAAGAGAGTTATAATTACCACCTCCACGATACGACCTTTTAGCCCAACTACCGTCACATACTACTGTTATCATTGGTACCCCATTTTTATCAACAATTCCCGATTCTAGTGCTATCTTTGCTTCTTCAGCTGCTGCTTCTTTCATAGATTGCCAAGCAGTTTCTTCCCAAGCAATACACAACTTATTGTGAACTGTTTTATAAACAGTGCTAGAAAGAGATGGAATATCCATGGCGTTGGTTAAATTTTTGAGCTGGGTTAATCCTCCTCCAGTGTTTATAATACCTGCCACTGCTGCTGTATTTATATCGACTGTGGATGGATTTTCTGGACACGTATAAATTTTCTTTTTAAGAGCGCACATATTACATTCTAAGCTAATAATTGATTTAAATCCTATTCTATGCTCCTTAGTTATGAAAATATTGCTTAAAGTACATCCATAAGGCGAATGATTGCTGAGACTAACTAATTGGTCGAAAAAATGTTGAAAGTTGACAATTCGATTGCCTTCCACTGTTATTTTCCTAAAAAAAAAGAAAAACAGTGTTTTTATTATTTAGACTAATGTTTTTTTAGTTAAACATTATTAAGAAAAAAAATTTGTTTAGACATTCGTTTTTATGTATATTATGAAGTATTTTAACTAGAATTTCACATTTTATTTAGAAATACTAAGAACAATAAATAACTGAACAGTTAAACTAAACTTCCACTATTTATTCGAAGAATTCGCATTGAAAATCAATTACAGCTGTTTCGCTATAACGCATCGTCAGATTGACATTATTCTTCGAATAAATAGTGGAAGTTTAGTTTAACTGTTCAGTTATTTATTGTTCTTAGTAAGATGAACTTCCAAAAAGTAGAGGTTAAAACAATCAATTTCATTATTTAGAAATAATCAAAAAATGAAAATAATAAAAGGAAGGTAAATTTTGTATTTCTAAAAACCCGAAGCGCTTTCGTCTTACAAGGCAATTATTAGAGTTGCCTCATACATAAAATCTATCTGTTTTACTTTATCTTCGATTTTTAGATATATAAAATTTACCTTCCTTTTATTATAAGTCACTAATTTATTAAATTTTTTTATCTTATTTATCTACCTTTGTCCACTATTGAGTTGTTGAGAAAATCCTGTTTCTAAAGCAAGGTCTTCTAAATTCGAATCACTAAAAGTAAAAAATATATATAATTTTTTTATCGATAAGTTGATATTTAGTTATTTAACAATAATAACAGTTTTAGTTTTTTATCAAATATCAAAATTAGTTTTACCTTTGAGTATAATTCTGTAAGGTTGAACATCCTGCCGCCAAATTCAACTCATCTGTGCTAGAAAAATAAAAATTTTGTGGTTTAAGAAGTGTTACTTTTCGTCAAATAAAAAAACTTAAATAGAATGAGTTTACAGTGATTCGTATATATTCGGCGAAAAAGTATTTTGCCAAATTCCGACATTTGGCTAAAATATATACAGGAGATTCATATTATGGACCTTAAATTAAATAAATTTTTGAATAATTTTTACAACTAAACGAACAGAAAATAAGCGCTAACATTTAATTTATATGTTTTAATTACTTTATTATCTAAAACGTCTTGGAAAGGTTTTTTACAATGTTTTGTTTTCCATATGAATTTATGGTCATATTTTATAACATTTACAAAATAAAGTGTGCAAAAATATTTCCAATACTTCTTATATTATAAAGTAGATAATGAAAACAATTGTTGAATTTCAGCTCTTAATTTCTAATCGTCTTGTTGTAAAATACAATAAAAAATTATTTTACTGAATGTCTATAATTTGAATTTCCCTGTATATATTTCAGCTAATGCTGAAATTTGGCGAAACAATTTTTTACTGAATGTATACCAACAATCATTGAAAACTGTCGCTTGATACGAATGTACTCTTTTTTTTAATTATTTCGATTTTTTAAATTTCAGAGTATGTATTTGTCTTAATTGTCAAATCTCTTAAATAATTACCTAACTCTGACCAAAATTTATGATTTTTTATTATAAAAAAAATTCCTCTTAGTAACTTAGATAAAAAAGTTTATTAAAATGTTTGCATATCTTAGGATATAAATTAAGGAAAAGAAAAAAACTTCTACTGGAACATAAAAAATAGGAGGTTTTGCTATTTAGTACCTGCTCTAAATCTCTTACTGCAATATTAATTTATTGGGAATTTATGCTTTAGACTTATTATATACTCACTTTTCAAGTTCTATTTGCTCAGAAGTTATAATATCTTTTGTTAGACAAGGAAGTTCGGCCCGTCGACACCTGCAAAATAATTAAAATTAGATATAAAACGTTCTTAATTGTCATCAAGAGATATTACTTACGCATTGTACTTTAAAATATTTTTTGTCTTCTTTCTGACTGACGATAAACGCAATCTTGTTTTATGTCCTTTTCTTTTTAAATCCATTATTTTTATTGAAATTGTAATCAATATACTTTACAAACTTTAACACAAAATATTTGTACACCAATAATTTAAACACAAACACTTGACTTGAAAAGCAAATCATAAATGACTGATAAATAACAAAGGGCTATTAAGGTCTGGTCCGTTACTGTTCTTGGAAACTAGGCGGTCCTTAACCCTTGTTAAGCTAAAATCTATCAGATGGCAGCATCCTACTGGCAACTTTTATTTGATTTTTATGCGGTGCAGGGCTTAAGAAATCCCTTTAAATTTTTAGGTAAATTTCATTTAATTAATTTAAAGTTATAGTAAAACGATAGAAAAATGTCTAAGCTATGCTTGTCGTGTAATAGATTTTTATATTAATTAATCAGTCTTGAGAAAATAAATGTCAAATTTTCCCATATTTTTGATATTTTAATTTCTTTTTTTAGACGAAATGAAAAACTTTTTTAAAAAAATGTTACACGACAATCATACATTTGACTTTTCTTATTTATACAGTCTCTGTCTCATTATCGTATGTATTGGCGTTTTGAAATAATAAAGGATTTTGTAACTCTCTGAAATCGCACTGATTTCCTTGCGTGAACGGACTCTTAAAAAGCTTTAATATAATAATGAAAAGAACAAAACACCAAAATGTTCATCAAACATGGGGCTACATTTTGACTTCTGTTGACATCCCATTTTGTAGTTGCTGCATTCTAATAAAGGGGATGAAAAAAAATTTTCTCATTTAGATAACCCATATACAGGGTGTGAAATTACGAAGCTGTAGGTTTCGTATGACGCTGAGTTCAAATATAATGTTGTCCTTCCGGTTATACCGGAAATAACGTAAAATTTGTTATTTTAAATAGAACCTAACATTTTTTATTTTATTTTCGAATTCTACATGAAATTTTAGATAAAATTTGTGCAATGTTCTATACCAAACATCAAGTATTTTCGAGATATTTCGGTTTTTTTTCAAAATTTTGAAAAAATCCTAATCCACATTAAATAACGATATCTCCATTAATATCGAAGCTAGTGACATGAAATTGTATCCAATAAACAACAAGGGCTTGCCCGTTAACTCCATATTCCCATCTCATTGATATTTCATACAGGGTGTTTTAAACTTAGCCGCCAACATGCACAATTTAAATCATTTATAAGTTTTACTTTAAATAGAACACCCTGTATTTTATTACATTTTCCGATGTATTTTTTAAGCCAATTCGTTTGGTATCGTATTCCCTATACCTAAATCCAACACACTTTTGAGATATTTCATTATCTTAGTTAAAACATAACAACACCTAATAATTTCAACATTAGTAAATGGTAGGCCATGGCTGTCAAAGATTTGATAGCTAGAACGTTTTCATTTGACAGTTTTCTTTACAAGTTTGTATTTCATAGTAAATAATGGCAAATGTGGGATTTAGCAATGATGATTTTTTAAATCCGTTTAATTCTTGTGGCTAAAAACTAGCTGTAATTGAATTTAAAACATATTTTACGAATAAATAGTGGAAGTTTCATTCAACCGTTTGGTTGTTTACTGTTCTTAAACTTAAATATTGTAGGGGAAATTGTTTCAATTATTTAATACTTTTTTATTTCTTAGTAACAATGCTATTTTGTATCGTGATATGCAACGTCAGAATGCGTATCGAACGTTCATTTGCGTCACGAATCGCAATTGGCTCGACGAAAGGTTCAGCACTACGCTATATTATTTCGGATGAAATGTCAAAGGTAACTAAAAGATACGGTTAACGAATTCAGCAAAATGATGAGCGGTATACGTTCAGATGTTAAAATAACAAGCAGAACTATGCCTTTCACAAAAAATATTACTTTTCAGTATTTGTAGGCCATGGAAACAACAGTATCGATAAACAGTCTAATTTTACATTAATACTTTCCTAATATAGTTTTAAATTTCTGTTAAGCAAACATTGTTTCCTTCATGCTACTGGACAACTTGTGTCATAGTGAACTATATTGAACTAATTTCTGGGTTTGGTTGGTAGGCATCCTCTCGATGGTGAGTACAATACTGTTGGGTTCTGGATAAGGACCCATCGAATATGAGTTTCGCATCTCAGCCCAAAAAAATAAAAAAAAATCTTGGTTCGAGGAATACACCGGGAGCTGAGAGGGTTTTTGGATGTATCATTGGTCTCACGATGAGTCTTGGGGGGATAGACGTTTTTTCCCACTCAATATTATTTTACTACACTTGTGTTTTTACTGTAAATATTACCGTAATAGTGGTATAGTAATTTACATGAAATTTTTCGATTTGTTTCCTCATCAATACTGTTGCTTCGCCTTAAAAAAACCACTAGCTTGTGATATCTGTTTATGTCATGGTTGACATGTTCATCATTGACTAAAATATAGACTAATGCTTTGACGATTTTATAATTTTGGAGTTTTCTAAAAGTACGCAAGCGAACTTCTCACTAGCCTCTCTGCCACTGACATTTTTCTGATCACACCATTTCAAGAAACGATCGTATGAAAGCTAGTACTGTCGCTTTGACTTACTAAGCACTAATTCAAAAGCAGCTTTATTGACAGCTTCTTTAATTTCCGGCAGGAGAAATTTATTTTCTTAATCACTTACCATCGAGGAACGAAGAATCCAGAAAGACTAATTCGTCAATTAATGACGATAGTTATTAACAAAGACAACATATTTGGGTTTTGTCTACCTTGATAATTTGGTTCATGAATATATTAGATCAAATTGGATATAAAATTGATGATCAATTAATTAATGCCAAATAGGTATATGTTAATTTGGATTTTTATGATGTTTGTAAAAGAATTGTGTAATTTTTCCGATAAAAGAAATTTTATATCACTTTCAGCACTTATATATTCTAAATAATTAATTCCATTTTTTAACGTCGTTCGTATATTTTATTTACTTCAATTTAAACGAACATGCTGTATTGCCATTAAAAAAATTCACATTAATTTTTTATGCAAAGATTAATTGGCTGAACATAATTTGCTCTTGACTATTAAAGCCCTATAATGGCGTTTTTATTGTTTGAAAATAAGCTTGTGCTAGATTCAGTTCTCATAAAAAAAGTCCCAGACTTAACTTTGTCGTTTTAGTTGTGACCTAATGGCGAAAACGATCTGCCCTTTCCAGTCGTCTCTTCTTATTTTTTAATAAAACTTTATGCAAAATACGGTTACAATATGTCGAGTTCTCCACTGTTCTTGAGAATTTCGTATAATAATAAAGTGGATCGTAGAGGATAAAAGACGAAAGTTTGGAAATATTGCCAAGGGGTCCATTTTTCCCAAAGACCCTATTATTTTCTAAAAATTTCCAGAACGATCGAATGAAACCCCATGCATAAAATATTAAAACTTAAGTCTGGTGTATTCTCGTTTTACTTTCACTTATAGCCTTATAGTCAGTTGAAATGAATGTTTGAATAATGCTGTTTCAAGCATTTATCTACATACAGTAACCACAAATATCATCAAGTAATTTTTGCAGTCGCATTACGACAATTATATCTACAAACTCTAAAAATTCAGAGTGAATCGTCATTTTAGAATAATTAAAAGTTAGAAGACACCGATCGAACAAACATAAAAAACTAACAACCTACGAAAGTTTAAATATCATTCAAAAATTAAAATTTTAGACGTTAGCACAACCCTTGATGGTTCTTGTTACTTAAAGACAATTTTTAGCAAGACTTTATAAAGTGACACTGAATATACTTAAACACAATTTTTAACAAGATTTGCTAAAGTGACAGTGCATATTTTTATATAATGATCGTAAAGAATGCCGAAATAGAGAACTTTTGCTTCTTAATAACCAAAAACTCCTTTACGAGATTCCACCTTGCTTACTCATAACAATGTACTTGCAGAATAGGAATTACAGCAATTATTGCTTACTAGCACCAGATCCTTGCACAAGCAAGATTAAATATTGCTTTGTAATATCATTTGTGCGTTGGGCGACAATTTGTAATATGAGTTACCTGTTGATAGTGAATTTATAAAATATTTAGTTAACTTTTTTGAAAAAATAACAATATACCAAAAGAAAAAATGTAATTTGCAATAAAACAAACATTAATTAATTTCGTCTTTAATTAGTTGTAAAAGATACTTCAATAATTAACAGAATTTATAAATGTTTATCACACAAAAATTATGATAGTTAGATACCTCGGCTAGGGGTGAGTAAGTTCATTAGCTCTGACTATTGTACAATATTTGTTTCTTTAAGAAATTATAAGGGCGCCACTGAAATCTTTTTATTTTTTATGATACTACTGAAGAAAGTTGTTTAAAGCTGAGTTATTTAAATAAGTATCATAAGATGACAGAAAGATGTCAGAAAAAACTGTCTATGAAGATAAAAAAATGATTTGAAAATGTACAAACATATAAAAGATAATAAGATTTCCTTGGTGCTGAAATTAATGAGGTAGAGAATACGTTACAACAAAATAATCCGCAAACAGTTCTTTAAAAATACTTATTCTAATACAGTTGACGATATAGATAGATATACACGGAAACAAAAGAGAAAAAATATGGGAACAGTAAACTTGATAGATCACAATAAACTTATCTGTTACAAAAGTGGACGATCCTTCGCCGCACCTTGGGGTCGCTACGGCACTGTCTAGGTGGTTCCAAATGATTATGGAAGATCACTAGTGGAGGGATGATCTGCCCCAGTTGTAGAGATAATCCAGTTAAGAATGTGCATACGAGAGCTTACAGTTTACAAGTTATTCAAGTTTATGGAATCTCCAAATTCAAGAGATGCTTCTGGTTTACAGAATCTTCAATTAAAGAGTTGCCTCTAGTTTACTGTATTATATTCCAACTTTCTGTATATCACAGTAAACCAATACAAGAAAATGAGACTGGGAATAATTATTAAAACCTCTTTAACCCGATAATGGCAACTCATTAGTACACCTCGTAGCCTAGCTACTTTGAACTTCCAATTATAATTATAGAGACCGTATTCATTATTTTATTATTAAAAATGTTTTAGGATAGATGGAGCAGCTAGCGGTACTAATTGAATTTAATATTTAGGATACCAGGTGCTTAA
The DNA here is from genome assembly GCA_035357415.1 of Ophraella communa. Classification (NCBI taxonomy): domain Eukaryota; kingdom Metazoa; phylum Arthropoda; class Insecta; order Coleoptera; family Chrysomelidae; genus Ophraella; species Ophraella communa. Next base: position 6,820,253 of record CM068989.1, on the reverse strand, counting down.
AATGTTAACAGGTACTGTTACAGCTTACAGGTAGCAATATGCGTAAAAAATTGGCCTGAATATGGCTTGCTTCAAAGCTAAACTCTAGAGCTGTACTTTGTTTTGTACCATAAAATTTGATATAATTTGGGTGTCGTCTATAGATATAGTTAAATCTTAAAATCATTGTATTCAATTTAATAAAACATTAAACGAGGGTTGCCTTTTATATATCGGGATTTGGCAACCCTGGTGGTCGCTTTGCATCCCACACAATTTGTCAATCGCTCAAAAAAAGGCTCGTGTCGATTGGTCGAAGGAAACCCCAAAATACGATCGCGGTGCTTCGAAACACGTCTATGACATCGTGACAGGTGATGAATCGTGGATTTACGCCTATGAGCCCGAAAGTAAACAGCAGTCCACTGTATGGGTGTTTCAAGATGAGCCCAATACAATAAAAGTTGTTCACGCATGAAGTGCACAATCATTTGTTTGCCAGTTTTCTTCCAAGAAATCGAGAAAACCAACCGCCCAAGACGGATCACTCTTCACCACGACAACGCGACCTCCCACATATCGGCTCAAATAACTCAAAACATCGATTTGATGAGTCATCCGCCATATAGTCCTTACTTGACACCAAAAGACATTCCCTTACGTAAAAAAACAAACTGAGAGGTCAACGTTTTTCCACATCTGAAGAAGCGGTTGCTGCATTCAGAATGCATGTTTGGGAGATACCTCAACAGAGTAGCAAAAGTGCTTCGACAATTGGTTCAAACGCATGCAGAAACGCATGGAGAATATTTTGAAAAACAATAAACTGATTTTCGATAATTAAGATTTGTTTTTGTTCTCTAATCCCGAAATTTAAAAGGAAAATCTCGTAGAAGCAAGGCCAATTTTGGATAATACTTTGATCTGAAATCTGAGTATCTACATCTTTTTACTTAAAATTACTTAAAATAAGAAATAAGTTAATGGGTTTTTGGAAATTTATTAAATCTGCAATTTGGGCTCATTTAATGATAATTTCTTAAACCTTTGACCTTAAGAAGAGCAGTCCAGCATGTAATAAAGCAGAAAATTTAGGATCTGGACAACCTAGACGATCAGATAGCTTGAACCTCTTATTCTTTATCAAAAATTAAATGATCTAGAATAATTTAATTGTAATGTAAATATAATATATATATTTTATTACCTATCTAAGCTTATTTTATAAAACTGTTATGCATTATATATAATTTTTATCTTGGAGCTCTGTTTTTCAATATATTCATTAGCCTAAAAGATTTAAATATATTCATTGACGACATTGCTACATCTAGACATTTTGATTACATTCTTCTATTTGCTGGCAACCTAAAATTGTACCAAGTAATCAAGAGTACCTAAGCAACTTTTATTTTTATTGTATTTAAAACCACTGTTTTATGTTAATAAAGGTCATATTATAAACCTTAGGAGTTATAATGTGTTGTAATGTCTATAATATAGCTTTATTCTCTCTATTTTTATAAATTAATTCCTTTTTCTCACAACTACAATTACTTCAAATTATTCATATCCGCATTAAAAGCCTTGATATGACTTTTGATCAATTGTTGATAATCTTTCCGATTGTTCGTTCTTTAAAATAGACTCATAATGGTAATATCTTACCGAAACTAGTAACATTAGTTAACACATTTACTCGATCTTATGTTTGGACAATAAAACATTGCGATTTTACTCAGGCTCTCATTGTTTTAATTACACCATCAACAACATCTCATTTAACTTAGTTAGCATCAGTAAAGATTTGGGACTCGATTCATTGTTTAATTAAAAAAAAAACATGTACCTAACGTATAAAACTAACAAAGCACCGAAATTATTAGGTTGTAATTAATTTACCTCGTCTTTCATTCTTTGTTTGAGAGTAGCTAAGACGTCAAATCCTTTTTGCCGCTTTGATAGAACAAAGATATGGGTTGTGTTACTAGGTATTATTTACTGAGTTAAAGTTAATAAACATTAAATCTGTGAAATTTAATAAAATCCACCTAGATGATACAGAATGATACAGAGTCGCTTCATCAGACGTGTGGCTTTTAAAATCGTTTAGTTTCTTGAATATCGGACGCTCCTTTCTCATTTAAACCTTCATTTTTTTAAAGCAAAAAATGCAATTATGGACATATTTTTTATTTAAAATTTTGAATGCTAATGTTAGAAATACTCCATCTGCTACATTCCATCATAATTGAAGTTCCATAGGTCAGCGACATGCACTGAGCCCTGAGCCCTGAGCTGCTACCAAAGTTATTTTCTTTTGTTGATTCCATCTTTAGTGCGGTTTTAACCCATCGGTCTAATAGGTAGTTTGGACGACCCTATACAAGTACCTCGACAGAGGGAAGTCATGCTAAATGGCATCCAAAATATTTCGCCATCTTCCGGGGTTAAATACATTCCGGATATCAAGGAACTAGTCATACAACTAATAAAATTACATTGTGGGGCAGTTTTTAGGCATGAAGGTCACAATGATGTGATTTTTTAAAATTTATAGTCACCCATAATGACTTTACAGGTTACAGTGTCAAATTATACAGAAAATATTAATTCGTTATGTGCATGCATTAATTAATACCTTTGTTGTAAAATATACTTACATTATTAAAATATATGCCCTCGTAGAAAAGAGGAGGCGCCGGAAAAAGGTTATACCAAACATATATCATATCCTTTCCGCATTATATTTGAAAGGATTCTAATCAAATATAAAATCCTTCGGATAATTAAATTTTCGCTTTTATGCTAGCATAAAAAATAAACTTAATAAAAGAGACAAAAAAAAACCAATAATATATACTGGAGAAAATCCTCTTTATACTGAAATAATGTTATACGAAAAGGGTAAGACAAGATGAAAGAACTCAAATACAAATATGCTGTCTCCAATTTTCTGGTTTGGGCATTCTAATAAATAGCAAGTCAATTGCTATGTTTTCGTATTTGTCTTCGCAGTAAAGGGAAAGCTAATTTTGATAAGTGAATGCCGAAAAAGCGAGTTTTGCTGAATTTGAACGATTCACGGAGAATGAACGAATGAAAAAAAACCGAATTAATCAATTATGTCGAATATTATTAGAAGGAAAGTATATAATTTAATGAAATGAAATTATAGGCAGTCACTTTCATTAATTATATATACTTATTAAAATAAAAGGTATAAAAAAATCCTCGAAGTTAATTTTATATTTGTCGAGCGTATTTCTGCGACATAAAAGTGTAAAACCAGAATCAAAAAATTTTTAATAAAAAATTTTAACTGGATGCAAGCTGGACTAGAAAATGGCCGTTAAAAACTATAATTTTCCAAAGCCTTGTAATTGGTTGTACTGGTGTTACTAAGAGTTTGCGAGGTCTTAGTCTCGAAAACAAAATGATGGTTTTTGTCTCGAGATTTTAGGTTATATTGACAAAATTAATCATAGCACCTCAAGATTTAAATACCTAAACCTATGACAATCCATCTGACAGTAGCCTATATTGTTATGGAAAATAAGAGAATCAAAATTACATTTATTGTTTTTTTATTTTTGCCATAAAAAATGTATTTAAAATGCATTTCACGTTTGCTTTAAAAAAGTGTTATGAAAATTGACAGTTAAGAGATTTGTGGATCATAAAAAATAAGTAGGAGAAAATTGTTAATGGAATTTTGGTTTGAATAAAAAAAGGGACAAAACGTTATCAATAATAGAGAAAAAAGACATTTTAAAAAAATTAATAATAGAATTATTAAAAAAAAAATATCGGGAACAATATATACACACCGGCAAATTTAAAGGGACAGATATAAAATTTAATTAGTTCTTCTATAACATACATTGTAAATATTGTACAGATCACTTAAAACGAAGTTAGATTATAATGTTGGAAAGGGTTTTACAAAAGTTGTACCATGTTTAACCTGCTGAAAAAGAAAACAAGTCGAAGACAACAGAATGAAACAAAATACTGGTTTTAAACATAATAACTTTATTGTACAATTTTAAACTTAAATGCATTTTTTCTTTCGCTTTAATAACGTGTGTTTCCTCCACGAGCCCTAATAACTGCAGTCATTCGTCTCACCATACTTCTAATGAGGTCATCGATCAGCTGTTGAGGCAGTCTCTTCCATTCCTCAATCAATGCAATTCTTACTTCCTCTTTGGTTTGAGGTACCGGAATTTGTGCCCTAAGTTTTCTGCTTAGCATGTCCCACACATGTTCTATCAGATTCAGGTCTGGGGAACACGCTGACCAATTGTTATACCCACTTGTATTAAAAAGTCTCTTACACAGTAGGCGACTCGACGTGTGGGCGCGCATTATCCTGCATTCAAATGAAATTGTCTCCAATATATGGGGCAAACGGTACCACATGGTCTTGGAGAATATCTCTAATGTACCTATCTGCTGTTCATGCCCCATACCATAATTGAACCTCCACCAAAATGTATAGCAATAGTAAAATTAAAAGGTGCAGATTGTTCTTCTTGACGTCGATACAATCTCTCCCTGCCGTCGATGGAATATACACAGAAACCGCTCTCGTCCGTGAAGAGAATGAGACTCCACTGGTTAGCATTCCAATTTTGATGTTCTCGACCAAATTCTAGTCGCGCTACACGATGGTGTCTCTTGATTCTTGGGGCTTTTATCGGCATATATGACTTAAGACCAACTTCCTTAAGTCTTCTTCTCACTGTGCGCTCACTTATGTTGGTTCCACGAGCATCTTGCAATACGTTTTTGGTTTGAACTGCCGTTTGACATCTGTTTCGTAAAGTTTGCAACGTTATAAAACGATCATCTACAACCGTGGTTAAGCGTTGTCTACCTTGCCCCCGTCTTTTTATATACTCCCCGGTTTGTCTCCAATGACTTACACTACGGTGGATAGTTGATGGTGACTTACCAAACATTAAAGCAACTTCTCTGTATGTTTGTCTATGTTCGATCATTACTACTGCCCTACCAATATCAGTCGGTATTAAATCATTATTATCATTATTACTTGCTCGTTGCAATAAGAACACAACGGAGTCAAAAGAAAAACCAATTCCAACAGACCCGAACAAATTAACTAATTAATTCAAAATAAATTATCTGCTTATCAACAAATAATGTGTTTAAAATGTAAAATATTAATGTTTTGACATTTAAAACTTCACTTGTAGCGTGCAGCATTCAAAGCTATCTAGACATAGTCTATAAAATAGTATCTACAATAAAGAAATAAACTACAATCATAACCTGTTTCTTTAAATTTGCCGGTGTGTGAATAAAAAAATTATAAGAATGTATAGAATAAATTGGAAATTAATATACCTAATAAAAATACCCAAATATAATTAAAGATCAAGAGAAGAAATTGACAATTTTTATTATTATTGTCTATTATTTGAACATTCATTATATATTTACTTGCTCTTTAACAATATTCATTTTCGTCATTTTTCTTTTATGAACTCAAGTATATTTTGTGGTTTGAGACTTTTTATTTAAAAATTGAATATAAATCATTTGAGTAAATTAATCTTAAACTAATTATAATAAGTTATTAATTAGTAAAATTTAAATATAGTATAACAGTGCCCTGTGTGCTTTATTTTATTTTCCCGAGTTTAAAAGGGCCTGCTACCATAATTATTATGGTTATGAAAAAGAAATATTACAGTCAGAATATATTTACAGTCAGCAATTTTTGCCATTATATTTTATGAATAAGGGGTTTGTTTATTCAGTAGCCTGATAGTCAGTATTATGGAAAAACCCTGTCCATGTTACCTCTAAAGTCTCAAAGAACATTAATTAAACAATTTTAGTAATTTGAATTGTATACAGTTTTGTTATTTGAATGTTGCTATGGAAACAATTACAATTTGTGTATTTTTGTTGTTGTGTTTTAATTAATATGTTAAACATTCCCCATTACAATACTAGTAACCAGTGTTAACTGTATATTTAAAATTATTAAGTAGAAAACCTAAGGGTAAAAGTAGAAAATTTATAAAAAAATTAAAATAAGGTTATGTATATTAAATAATATTTTATCTATTTTTTTTTCTTTTAGACAAATCAAAATTTTAGAAATGTTAAAAAATATTTCACGTAAATTTTGAATATCGTTAATAAATGACACAATTGATTTTACTGTTTACAGTTCTTCTTCAAATTTAATACAATACCTTATATAATCCTAATTTTTAATACTATTTAACACAAATTAATATTAATATCACTATGCTTTTATCCACTTTTCTTAAAAAAGAAAAAAATTAATGCGTTGCATCTTTTCTACTCTCTTTTCAAAATGTATTCAACAACAAACATTTTTGATATAAACGATGAAGCTCAGCTGGTCGCTTACAAAGAACTTCTTACTTTTTTTAAATTTATCTTTGAGAAGGCGTATCAATGGTTTTGTCAATGAAAAAACTGCTTTTCATATTCCACCAAATACAGAAAAAGTTTAGGAAATACCAGGGATTTTCCACAGTATTAAAAGCTTTGAAGTATTTGATTATTTAGATAAAATTCTTTTCTTGACGAGAGATTTTGTATATTTAAATATTTTCTTTCCGTTTAATGCACATTAAGCTTCAAATTCAACAGGGATTTTATAAGAAAATTTATTTTAAACTTACAGATTTGTAAAATCTTGAGATGTCAGACATTTTGCAGTTTTTCATAAACGTTTATTCAAAACTCAAATACAATATTTACACGTGTGTCAACCTAAACGTTTGACAATAAAAAATTTACCAATTGCACTTTTACTGTACATTTTAATAATAATAATAATTAGTGTATAGCTTCCTTCGTTAAAAAATAAGATTAGAATTATAAACCTTTAAATTTATTTTGGTGTTTCCTTTCGCTTGTTCCTAGGACTTGCGGAAACTAACTGTTCCACACTTACTAGGAAAAATAAAAATAACTGGAATAATAAAATAGTTATTATTGTAACAGGGGCGTAATAAAGTTGTTTATATTTGAGGGCAACATTTACAAAATTGACTGCTTCCGGCCTGAGATTTATAAACATTAAATTACGCCCGCGGAGTACACAACGATTTATTGTTAACTTTTCACGATTTTTGGTAAAAATCCAAAATTCCAAGTTGTTTTGATTTGTATCTTTTCAGAAAAACTTGTTCCACGCTATCAATAAGACAGTTCTGATTAAACTGGATATTGTGGGCCCTAAAGAGCGGGCATAATAACTACGCCAGCTTTTCATGCCACGTTGCAGGTGTAAAGACCTTAATTACAAATATGGTATAATGAGAAAAGCCTTAATTATGGTCAGGTAAACAATAAATGTAATTGAACGTGAGTGCGAAACATAGCTATGGACAAGTGACAAGTGAAGGACGACAGCGCGCGCTGCGCGACGGAAATAGTAGAAAAGGAAACATAAAATAGGTCATATAATTATTATAACACCCAAAATGGTATTTGTCGTAATTGTAGTAATAAACAAGTGTAAATACAATAACTGACTCAAACTTATTATAGCATAGTTTGTTAAACAATGGTAATTGGTTTCAAGTCAGGTGATTGTTGGCCTCGCTTCGCTCGTGCAACACACTTTAGTCCCTTTGTATATGATATATTATTATCAGTTTATTGTAATATAGTTTACTATTTTAATATTATCAAATTAATATTGCTTTTATACGTACGTATTAAATAAATTTTATTATGTGTTCCTACCTACTGTAGAAAATTCCCTCGGCAATAAAATTGTATTGGAAAAGGAAAATGATGTATAAACTTGAGATCAGATCAACCACCGTTTGCCCACTGACCCGAGTTTCGCAATTCCTATCATAATATCGAAAAGATGTAAATGCGTCTCTATTCAAAGGCGGAAGTGTGGTTGGTTTTTGGTTTCATATACATTAATGTCAGGTTCGCTTCAAAGCGCTCCAAATATATATATTGGTATGTATATATAGAAAAAGATAACCACCGCTTTTGAAATGAGAACGGATATATTTATTTTTTGGTTCATCTAAAAGTATGATTTTTCTTTTTTGTTGTAAAAGATTATTCCGACATTTATGATCTTTTTGTCGACCTCAATTATGCAATATACAAAACTTAATTCTAAAAAACCTTTCTTGTTTAAACTGACGACTAAAGTTTCTCATTTAGTTTTAGTTCGGTTTGTTCGTTTTCTTTTATTTAATTTTCAGAGGAAAAATTAACTTAGATATTTTTCTACCTAACTTTCCGGGTTTATTAGTGGAAAATATTATAACCGCTCTTACAATAAGCTTTTATTCTGCATCAAAAGCTCGACTGGCATTAAAAGCTTAAAATATATAATTCGTGCATTACTTTTACGATTTGGCAGAAAAATGTTTACCTTTCTGATATTTTTTACATAAATACAGCTAAATCAAGCCAACATAAATCTCAGGCCAACTTATAATATAAATAAGAAATAGTTTATGCTGAATGAAAGAAAGAAAGAATCTTTATTTGCAAAAGGGTCAAAGAAGAGGAACTATAAAAGGAAACATTATGCTGGGATTTATTATTAAATTGAATTGCTAGAAAGCTTACAATGCTTTATCATTGCAAGGAGGAATTATAGATTATGTTCATTTGGATTAAGTTAAGTTTTGTTAAAACTGATCAAAGGTTAGGTTAGGAGTGGAGGTTTTGAATAAATCGATGCCAACAGAAAAGGCCGATCTATTCAGACAGCTCAGTGGATAAAAATACTGATGCAAGACATAAAAAAGTGATTGAAGTGTGAGCTCAGACCTTAGTCAATTTTTGACCGGACATGAGTGTTTGATAGCCCACCTGAAAAGGTTTAAAAAAAGGGAGAACGACAAATGCATGTTTTGCAACGATCGCGATGAAGTAAAACATAGCGTTTTCTGCTTCCGTTGGATGAAACAAATTTTATGGCAGTTATGATGGAAAACCTTAAAAATTGGGACACTGTACAACAATACGTTAATAAGGTATTAAAAGAAAATTAACGGTATTAAACGGAGGGAAAACGTATGTAATAGATAGTCGCTAATAAGCTTAGATGCATGTCTGAAGATGATTCCGAAGCTGGAGTGATAGTTCCACCAAATGAGGGTGGAGTGGGGTGGAGTGTAGACTACTACATAAAAAGATATCAGAATAATTTTCATTAAAATATTAGCTACTTTTCTTTATTACATTTAAAGTACTCGGTATAATAATAATATCAAATGTGAAACATTCAAATAGATGGAGAATGTATTTGACAACTTTATCTTGGATAGGATCGGTTAGTAGTATTCAATAACAATTAAAATAGTCCCACTTTAAATACCAAGTCCCAATTCATGTAAAAATTTACAATTCACAAAGTTTTCTCTTGAAATTAAAGTTAGAATCTGAAACAAAAAGAATACAATTAAAACTATTAATTTAATTCATATGTTTAACAAACAACTGTGTAATTTAAGAAGTTAAATGTATGAATATTATTTATAAGGTGAAGGTACTTACATGGTGATAGGTAGACACTTGGTAGTATTTGATAATAGATATGTATTCAGACAAATTATCACAACCTGAGATATACCTAAAACCACAAAAACTGTATCAATAAATGTTATCAGACAAAGGTGAAATCAGTGTACAAACTATTAAAGTTACAGTGATAGAGAGAGTAATCTGATTTAATGATAAAAAACTCATATTTATAGTGAAAGCTTACAAGACTATTTCAAACCACAATTAATAAAGGTTGATATGAGACGATTTAGTTAGGAAAAATGTATGCAAGTCAGTAAATTAAGTTTGTATATTAGTAATAAAATGTTAATCTTTGATACTATCAAGAGATTTCAGTTAAATCAGTACTTAGTTAATATCTAGTCCATACAATAGATTAAATAAAAAGCTTAATTTTTATTTCTTTTAAGTTAAAATAGAATTTGAAAGTTATAATAGGACTATTTTAATAGATTTATGCATAGATTTAGGTTCGTTTTATCCTATTAGCCCAAATTTATAAAGATTTCAAAGTAATTGACATACCTAAAAGTAGCACATTGCAAACTACAATTTAATATCGAAAAACTGATCAAAAAATAATTTAAACAGCTTTTTAATTAATAGAAGAATACAGATTTTCTTTATATTATCAAAGAAATAGTCAATCATGTAAAAATATTTCATCATTTTTCGTAAATGTTAAATTTTGCAAATTTAAACAATTGAAGTCCTGTCATTATTGTCATAATTGGAAAAAAGTATAAAAGGACCAGGACATTGAATTTTCCCTCTCTTGTTTCTCGCTGATCCATGCCGAATACGTCGATTGGTAATTAATTAGCACCATAAAATCATTATTAATAAAAAATTTGGTAAATCAAAGTATTCAACAAAAATATTATCTATAAAATATTTTAACAATATAAAAGTACATACCAATAAATTCATTTCAACAAAAACAATCCAGATTATAGCAGAATTTATGAGATTCATTTAATCGTTTCTGGAGGTATAGCCTGGCAGACATTTTGAATAGCCGTTGACGACCGTTGTGCTATCTAGCAGCGACCCATCTGATTTTGACATCATTACTTGAACATAGAAGATACTTATACGAGGTATGTGCGATAAAAAACTATTTATATGTGTATGCATGATTTGGTAAATGTAAATCCAGGTTGGATATTATAATTTGGTTATGATATCATTTATTTTGTGTAATAAATTTTTTTGCATGTGATAAACACTTGAAAAATATTAATAGTTTTATGCATAGTTTATAATAAACAATTTTTTAATTACAATTTAATGTTTGATAGAAGATTAAAATTGAGTTTTCTTGAATCCTACCCAAGGTAAAAAGTCGGGTTTTAAATTAAATAAATTAATAATTTAACTGAGCTAGTAAAATTCTTATAGGGCGTTCAACAATAAAAATCATTAATTATTATACCGTTAATCAATTCAAACATCTCAAAATAATAGAAACAATATATAACTAAATAAAATAATAAACCAAATAAAACAAATCATCACAAATTGATGTTCCCAGCGTGGAAATGATAAATTAATTAAATTATAAATACATTATAAAAAAAAACAAAAAGCATGCGTAATTTAAAAAATGAAAAAAACAAAAAAATAAAAGCTTTATTTTAATTAAAATGTAGTTTCTAGGCAGTAACAATTATAAAAATATAATCTTTATTCCAGGAACCTTAACTTACATGGTACATGGTATTGTTTCATTGATGAGTTTTTACTTAAAGAAAAAATATTAGTAAGTAGTTTGAAATAAAAACACGTAATAAAACTAATATAAACAGTAATTAAAGATTTATCAAATTACAAGAACTATACACTGGCTATTAAAATTGTCGGAATACAAAATAAAGGTGTTTGATAAGCTTTAATCAAACAATTCTTCGTTCAACCCTTTCAATTTATTGTGGAAGGGTTAACGCCGCCGTGCTCAGTCGTCCCCACCAAACCCAACAAATATTACACCTATAACCAATTACATCTCATTTGATAAGGGAAACCGTATTCTCACAAAAGTGGACAAAGGATTTAGGGTCTAATAGTGTTCCTTCCTAGAGCAAATTAATTTGTGGACAGAATTGCATCCTCCTATTATAACAAAGCCAAGGGATAATGGTTAATCTAAATTCTAAGTTATTTATAACGAGGGAAATTGTAATCTAAATAGGAGCCAGAAGATTCAAAAAAATGGTTAAACGTTTGTTCTTGTTTACTGTCTAAACAAAATTAGGTGTGGAAAAGTTGTACAGGAAGCGGTTTCTAAAAACAATGTGGGATGAGACAGATGAATAGGAAACATAGGTATTTAAAAGAAGGGAAGGTGTAATTGAAAAAGGTGAACAATGCATAAGGAATGACGTTAATTCTTCCACAAAAGGTAGAGTTTGTGAATTATTTACCGTTAATTAAATCAACTTCTCTATTACCTGCATTTATATAGGGTATATCAGAATAACTGTTTATAATTTTTAGTTTGCTGACACCTCAAATGTTTTAAAATAATTAATAGTAATGATGATATCTTGATTTTGCAAACTGATTTAGATAGTCTATCAAATTGGTGTACAAAAAGTAGTATCAATCTTAATGCATTCAAGTGCCATATTATACATGCCAATAGCTTTTGATTACAACATTAATAATGAGAATTTAAATTGTGTTTCGCAAATTAAAGACTTTACGCATTCTCCAACGCGGCTAGGCATGCTTGTGATCAGGTATCTCATTCCAGGCAATCACCAACTCCTCTCGAAGTTCTTCTAGAGTCTGAGGAGAACCAATCATAACCCACAGGTGCTCAATTGGGGATAAGTCGGGAGATCTTGGTGGCCATGGTAACAATAAGATCATTATTTTGAAAATAGTCTATTATGACTCTTGCGATATGTGGTCGGGCATTATCTAGTTGAAAAGTTGGATTTGCCAGAGTGTCAAGATAGGGTAAAGGATTGGGTTCTAAAACCCCTTGGATATAACGCTGCGCGTTCATGTTACCTCTTATGATGATTAAAGGTGATCTCGAACCATAAGCTATAGCACCCCAAACCATAACTCCAACAGTTTGATGAACATGCCTTTCAACAAAAAAACGTGGATTTCTCCTTTCACCACGTCGTCTTCTAACCCTCGCTCGACCATCGTGCATGCCTAAACAAAATCGAGACTCGTGACTAAAGACAATACTGTTCCATTCCTGATCCCAGAGTGACCGTTCTCTGTACCACTCAAAGCGATTACGTCGGTGTTCTGGAGTTAAAGGGTGAACCCAGTGTGGTCGGTATGAAAACAGACCAAAACTTCTTATTCGTCCGTAAACACTTCGCATGCCAATAGGTGTTCCGTGTTCTGCAAACCATTCATTTGTTGAGAAACGGCCAATAATCCTAGGCGGCGATCTTCACGTTCTGTTGTTCTACGGGGGCGTTCAGAGCCCCTTGCTCTTTGCGTACGGCCTTCTTGAAGCCATGCCTGACAACCCCTAACCATGGTGTCTACAATTCTTTGCACTCTAACTGCAATTTCCCGAAAAGAAAATCCGGCTTCCCGAAGTCAAGAACCAAAATCCGCAAAATTTGGATCTTTACTACGGCTACAATATTCATTTTTGAATTGTTGGTGGATTTAAAAAAAGCAGTATAAAAACCGGAATCTTCAAATGATAAGGCTGAAAATTTAATTAACTGTTTATTTCAGTAAAATAAATAAATTCACCAAATTTTATTAAAATAAAATCATTTAAACTAGGTGTTCGAATTTTTACATCACTTAGTATAAGTTCCATATTATTGCTGTTATTCAGAAATCTATGACGATTTTAGGGTTTATAAAGAGAATCACTTGTGATTTTACTAAAATCACTGCTGTTAAGTCCCTTTATTGTTCTATAGTCAGAACACACCTTGAATTTTGTTCTCCAGTATGGTCTACGAATTACAAGCTAAATTAAAATTAGTTCAGCATATTTTTTTTTAAGATACATTGCTTTAAATATGCGTGTTTTCCATCATTATGACATTTCAGAGCTCTTCTTAAACATCCCTCGTAGACAACAAAGCATTTCTAAAATATATCTAGTTGTTCCTCCTAGTGTAACTAGGCAAGTGCATGTTTAATTTCATTTTTAGATCAATTTAACACTCATCACGAATTGGACCCGAGAATAAATACAAAAAATATCACTAGAAGTTTTCTGTGATTACATATGTGGTTTGGAATTGTTGATAATAATGTTGTTGGACCATATTTACTCCCTCAGCCCTTTATAATTTCTAAAAATAAGGAATAGTTTGGAGTTCTTGAAGATACAAAATCCACTCAATGCAGTATCAATAATTATCATATTTCTTCAAAATGATGCTCACATACATATACAATAGATTATTTGAAATTATCTAAAAAATTTTGTTGTACTAACCCTTACTAAAATAAATTTAAAACCCTTTGTCTCTGTCACATCCACTAAATCCTGGTTTCTCATTAAATTCTGTTAATTTGATTCAGCCCGCTTTTAAACAAATTTATTTCCATGTTTAAAATGTTTTCTTAAATAAAAACAATAACAATTACTTATTTTCTTTTTGTATAAATTGATCTACATCTACAGCTTTGGGATAAATGTGTCTGTGTACGAAATAAAGAGCAAACATCTGTTTCTATTGTAAATCGACCATTAAAGCTTTCTTACCGATACTTAATTCTTCCTCCATACTACTCGAAAAATAAAAGCACTCTAAACCTCTATTTATTTACCCTAACAGGGATTTATTTTAAAATTGAACTCCGGTGATCCTCGGTGGTAAGTTTATCCCCGAATTGCTTGCCAATATAATAACTAAATAACCGATTTTTCATTTCGTCAAGTCATTGTCACTTTATATTTTCCATGCATACAATTTTGTAACGTATCCATACGTATAATAGTCCAGTCATTATAGTAAGTTTACCTCGGAAATCGAGATTCCCAGCTGTAAATATTGACACCCCAAAAGTTGTCTCAAGACCTACATAAGGTAGGATATACGTAACTATTAAATTTCAAGGTCAAAGGTCACAAAAATCCTAGTCATATGTCAATTTCATAACATAACTTATTATATTACTGTTCTTTTAATCTTAAAGGTTGTCAATACCGATTTTATATCAGCATAATATTGATAGACATAAATGTATTGTCATGTGTAAAGTAGCATGCAATTAGGCAATCCAAACCACGTGATCCAATATGGTCCAGTGCAAATATTTGTGACAGTTCAGGTAGAAAACAATTGTGTCGAAAGTTTTTGCTGTGTTTAGATCCATTTTTGTAGTATTTTTCTGAGATTTGTTGGCTATTTTGAGATGGAGAGCAGTTATTTAAAGAGGTTATTACAAGAACATCTTGATATTATTAAAAGGTAGTGATGAAAACTTGCAAAATATTTTGTTTACTTATTAATGTTATTAAGATGATTGTGAGACTTTAATATTATATTTAATATTACTTTAATTATTTTATTGAAAATTAACACTTTTCAGTAAAACACCCAGCTTTTGCCCTAAGCGCGGGTGATTCGATTGGCATCTAGCCTATGGCACGCTCCAAATCGAATAGATTCATTGTTCGTTTTTTGGTCCCCAGTAAAAGTCTTTTTCCCCCTAGTACCTCATGAAACTACCCTTTCTCCCTCATTCTGCTCACTTGTTTCTTTACTATTGGCTAGCAGCCCTGCTACCGGCACTGCTTGGGTACGCTTCAGGAGCTGAGCCAGCAAAATTTGGCTTACACATCGTTGCTAGCTCCTACGTGACTTTTTTTGTTTTTCAGAACCGCAACTTTGTAAATTCTTTAGTTTCGTGTTATACATTGTTTTTCAAATACATTCCTATGAAATAACTTTTCGCTGACCAATGTCCTGTCGCTGTTACGCAAAGGTTACTTAGTTTCTTTTGAATTAATGATACCGGGGAGCTCCGATATGTTATTTAACTTTTTATGAATTATTGTATCTTTTTCCCTCATATCAACCCGGGCGGGGAAGGGGGGTTCCTTTTGAATTATTTACATGGTTTCATTTAGAGTGTATCAATTTAGGCACTCTTCCAAATGAACCTTGGTATTGCAATAATTGCTCCAAAGCAATGACTAGGTAATTATAAATAAATACTTTTTTTAATAATACAATTTAGTTTTATTTTTCACTTACTTTTAATTAAAAATTATTGAATTAAAAAGGAAATCCATCTCTCAAATGTGGATGATGCAGATAATCGTAGTAATAAATCTCAAAGTCTATCCACAACATTTAATAGTAAGGTTCACAAATTTAATGCGACATGTTTCGGTCTTAAGACCATCATCAGGCTATAAAGAAACAATGGTATCAGGAGAATCAATAATAGTTATATAAAGAGCGAATAGTGTCGGTTGTCCGATTACATCAGTAACTAAAGTTAAAATATTTCAATTATGACAACTAATTACAAATAGAAGTAAAATTCAAAATTAAAGCAAAAAGTTAAAGGTACATGATATGGCAATAAAAGTAAAACTACGGCAAAACAACAAGTCAAATATGTCATGTATTGATTTTGTGACATATTTGACAACGTGCTGTCGAGTATATCTCGGTTTTTACATTTTCTTTCCCAACTTTTTTAAAGAAAATTTCTTTTTCGTAACACAATTAAAATGATAGGTAAATCAATATCTTGTCCTATTATAACTGCAGTTTTTTAGACTTTGATTTTTCAATTGCAGTTTCAACAATAAGAACTCTGGTTTGTTTGGTAGTAATATTTGCAGCTTGTAGTTTTTAAATTAGCATATATTAATGAGCATATCTTTGATATTTCGATTTGATAAGAATTTTTCTTGAGTAACTGGTACAACCATTGTTTTATCGAAGCAGACTTCACAGGTTTTTGAAGGTGCAACAGTTCTTACTGTATTCTGAATATCCGTCAAATACAATAATTATTTTGGAGCTGTAATTACTTTGTAAGTAATTAATGTATTTATCAAAAATACTAGAAAACCTATCTTCTCTGCTCCATACAACATGATGAAGAAGAAATCCGTAATTAATAAAGAATATCACGAAATTGATTGTGTTAACCTTTACTTTTTGGAAGTTCATCTTAATAAAAACAATAAATAACTGAACAGTTAAACTAAACTTTCGAAAAATTCGCTAGCTATTAGCGAAACAACTGTAATTGAATTTTAAAGCGAATTTTTCGAAGAAATAGTGTAAGTTTAGTTTAACTGTTCAGTTATTTATTGTTCTTAGAAAGAATATCACATTATTTTCATTGAGAACAAAATCAATTGGGCTCATATTGTAATATAATGATGATTTTATATTTGTATTTGAACAGAGGCACTGGTTGACCTGAAGTAATCCTATGACCTCGCGCTCTCAGCCCTCTATCTCGAAAACGGTTAACCGTATTGAACATTTTTTTAAACAAAATTTGTAGAAAATTTAGTGTTCTACAATATTGATTATAAACATAAATAGCAAAAAACCCGTAGGAAATAGGATATTTACAAAAATAGCGAAAAAAACCGATTTTTGTGATCTTTTACCTTGAAATAGTTGCGTTCACCCTACCATACGGAGGTTTTTAGATAGATTTTAGGGTGTAAATATATAAGTATTTACAGAATTATAGCCGGGTTTCTCAAATTTCGAAATTCTTACCTAATTTAAGCTTAAATAACTGGACTATAAAGGATGTCCATACAGAAGCCGCTTCAAGTGAGTCTCAATTTACATAATAATTGTATCTCTTTGGAAAATAAAACATAGGTTATCAGAATATAAAATTCCATGCAAAACAAATAAATAGCTATTTATGCCATCAGTTACGAAATGCCTAATTTTCACAAGTTACACAAAATCTCATTTCTTAACGTATTACATACAAGATTTTTTCCAATTTTGAAGAAAGTAATAAATTTAATATGAGTAATTAATAAAAATTTGGAAAACATAAATTTAGTTTGTTGCTGTTAGTTCATGTTAGTTGTCAGTTTGACATTTTGTAAAAAAGTCTAGACGGAAGGTTTTTTAGCGAGATTGATATATTTTTAGTTTGAAGAGGCAGCAGGTAATGCTATTATCAGTAATTCCCAAAAAGTCAAAGGCAGTTTATGATATGGCATACGAAAAAGTTGTTACGTGATGTGATGAGAAGAAAATTATATATGTTTATGACAAATTTGGTAGCATGTATTAACAGGCAAGCGGACGGGTACAAGGCTAAAAAGTGAAAAGTTTTAATTAAAGAAGATTTGGCCAAATTTTTAGTGGAAGCTGATGACAAAGAATACTTAACAGTAACATTTCTTCTAGTTGAAAATGTTATACCGGACGAAGGAAGCCATTTTCGTGTTGATATCCCACCTTCAAAAACATAAGTTATACGGCAGTTTGCAATTACCACTGGAGATATTGAAAATACGAATCTTGTTGAAATATTAAGAAAATATATTAAGTTGTGTCCTCAGGTTCTTAAACACAACAGATTTTTTGTAAAATATGCGAATGGAAAATGTACCAGAAATCCTGTGGGAATTAACACATTTAGCAGTCTGGCAAAAGTTATTGCACAATTTCTTGGTCTTTCAAATCCTGTTCCATATACTGTCCACTGCTGTAGAAGAAGCTCTGCCACTTTCCTAGCAGACAGTGGCGCTGATATTTTAAAATTAAAGAGGCATGGAGGTTGGAAATCTACCTCTGTTGATAAGGGATATGTTGAAAATTCCATAAATAATAAAAAACTTAAGGCGCAAGAAATATTTGGTGAAACATCTAATGCAATGTACGCCGCTTCCCATATAACAGCAAGTTCGAGCAATGAAAAAAATATGTCGTCGGGAATTAATTTGAATAATTGCAATAATTGTTTTATCAATATATAATAACTAATCAATTTATAATTTATGTTTTTAACTTGTATTACAACAGTTCAATAAATAGAATAATTCTTTTTGTCTCTAATTTTGAAATACATTTTTCGTCACCAATTGCATAAAACTAGTTACAAAAAGTAAGACGTTTCATAATGTCAATCAGTTTTAAAAATTGTCACTTTAAGATTTCTCAAATTTAGATTGCTATTTTTTATTTATAAAAATTTTATTAACTGCAAAGTTCAAGGCGACTTTGCTTGTTTATTGGTCATTCTAAAAAGTGATTTATCATCAAGCCAGTCACTACCTACGCAACATGAAGGACATTTAATATCAAAGTTTCAGGTGAACGTTGTTTTCTCGCATGAAAGCTCTCAGAAGTACAACAATCGCAAAGTTAGTCTAAGCATATGCATGCAACTATTTACATACCTATCGTGTAGAGTATTCCTTGAAGCCATCAGAAATTGCCTAGTATAAATTATTGCACATGCAAAGATAACGAAGTAAGTTGATTTTGAAAACAACTAGTTCGAAGAAGACGTGTATTCGAATTAAAATCGGCTTATGTCTATTTTCTTAATTTATTCTGTTTACCTCAAAGTCTGTTATGTCAATTATAGCTAAGAGAATAGCTGAAGACGACTACGAAATGTGCTGTAATAATAACACGTATGCAGTTAGGCATTTTTGTTATTCAGTTGTTTTATGAAATAATAATATAACCGGTTTGCAAATTGCAAATAATAATCTTTAATATTTTTCCAATACAATATCCGCCAGAAGTACCAATAATAAAAAAATATACACTCACCGGCAGAATTAACCAACCTAATTATTTTTGTTTATTTCTGAAATATACGTCAATTTTTTACATAAATTGCTATGAAGTGACATTTTGACAGTAACATTATTAACTATCAGTGTCTCATTCATTCTTTCTCGTTATATTAGTAATTCGATTCCAATTGAGCTTGTTTAGTGTATTTACAATTTTTTTCTTCATTAGACTTGTTTAGTGTTGGTGCATAATTTGGAAAATAGGTTTAAGTTAATTTCAAAACAGTTTTATTCAAAACTATGCCATTGGGAGCAGAATCAGCCGTCAATTTAGTGCTGTACTTTACAGTACTCTTCAATTCTCCCAATGTTTGAAATAATTAGTGAATCAACATAAACTAAGGTTTTTTCCTAGTTTTTGAAGATTGACATTAATTATAGAACTGCTGTTGCCAGCAATATGTGTTAATGGAGTTGTTGATGGATTTACAGTGTTTTCTGTGATCGCGGCTATGATGTAGCGCTTCAACAAAAGTTTCGCCCCTTTGGATCATTCTTGCAATCTTGTTTTTGCCTTCAATCGATTCTTCTATATACTTTTCTGCAACTGAGGAATTCCATCCACCGTGCTGTTTTAGCTTTAAGGTCAGCTCCAGCATTGGCCAACAACGTTGAAGATATCCTCCTGAAGCAATGACCTGCATACTTTTCTGGCTGGTCTGGTTTTAAGAACTCAGCTATTTTTTTAGGTGCTCCGCCAACAGTATATATACCAGCTCTTTGAGACAGATATTTTCCTTGTCTATAACCCACCAAAAGAGCGTTCAGGGAGACGTGTTGCTGTAAATTCATGTATTTTCTAAACACATCCAAATAGTGAACCTCATCACTGTTAATCACAATGAAAGCTCGTCGAATATGCGTTTTTGTCTGGTTAATCTTAACTACTAGCTGAGTACCCGTATCCTCCATATCACTAACTTCTAAATTATAGATCTCTTCCATTCGGCAACCTCCAGCAACCCCAAGTTATGCTATCACTTTGAGTTTTGAGTAATAGATATTCTTTATCTGGAGCGTCCCTCATGAAGCTTTCAATTTGTTTCTTTGTCAGCACCTTCGACTGGTTTGGCTAATGGTCTACATTTTGTTTATTGAAAAAAGCTATCAACTTTAGGAACTTAATATGTTGACATTCTCATTAACCATTATCATTAATGTTACCATCGAGTATTTGGACCATAATGAAGAAGGGTTGAATATTTTTACTGAAAATTTAAACTGTTGAAAATAATATTCTCTAAAAAAACTGTTCTAAACCCATCCAAAAGTAAGCCAACTTCACATTTTCGTCAGCACTACTTTTCAAATTTATTTGTTCATTAACTACTTTATATTGTTGATCAGCGCATATTCTTTTTCATATCTTTTCGCAGATTTAACTGGAATGATTTGCCCTATCACTTCCGCAGTTTTCTCAGCAATTTCAGATCCATTTTCTCCACAGATATTTCGTGTGTGCAGAAAAATTTAATATGTCTGCCATGTTAAGAATAAATAAAGTAACATAATTTTTTCACAGCAGCATGTCATTTGTTTCATATTTTATTGCGTTTAAAACCAAAGGCAGAATGAAAAAAAATATAGTACGATACACATCCGTGAAGTGATTATTACGATACTCGATTAGATATTCTTTAGTTTAACGAGGGAATATTAGTTGTGATGACATTTTCTGTTCTTTCTTATTAATAAATGTATTTATCAAATGTATTGGATAGCCCTTAGATGTAGCTATTTGTTTTATAATCTCAATTTCTTTATTAAAATTATTTTTGTTCATTGGAATTAAAAATTCTCTATGTATCATAGAATTATAAGCTGGTAATTTATGTGATATAGGATAATTTGAATGATGGTTACATCTGTTTGTGTTGGTTTTCTGTATACTTAAAAACGTATAATAAAATAAAAATATTAATTTAATCAGAAATATTCATCTGATAGGCAAGTTCATCGACATGTTTTTTAATTAATAGTAATTGATATACATTATATCACATCAGATGAGTTAAGGTTAACCTATCACTGTTTCCTATAATACGTTCTGACTGAAAAATTTTAATAAAATTTTCTACGTATTACAACAGACAAGCAATTTACCTTCTTTGTTATTGTAAACAACTTTTGTAACTTTTTTTAATTAATTTCTCTTGAAATTATTTTTTTACCTCAGTTAACATGACAATTTTCGAATGAAACAAATCCGTTGATTTTTTAGCTTTGACTATATCTCAACCAATTATCCACAAGATTGCTTTTCAGATAAAATTCCCAACTATATATCTCCTCAATATTACAAACAAAATGTCTTAAGAATCAGCTAACCCATTACGAATTTAATATCTGTATGTAGTGAAATGTTAATACTCCTTCAAGGGTAAAAAGTAAATTCTGCATAAGTAAACTTGTAAAAATTTCATCAAAATTTAATCAAAAGTTTTACTAAATGTTTGTTCTGGAATGAGTAAACTGTCATATGGTTTTTAATATATTGTTTTGGGTAGTTTTAACATTTTTTGTTCACCGATGCATAAATTTAGTTTTACAGTTATATAAATGTTACGCTTCCAATTATTTCAGATTTTAAAAATATTTTTAACGAACATTGCATTGCAAAAATGTTTGCAATAACGTATGTAATGTAGCCCCAAATTACAGTTTTTTAGCTTTTTAAATAATTCTGTGATTAAAAAAAATATTTAATAATTTACAAAGTGAATATTTTTTTAGTTTAAAATAGTGTATATACTGTAAAAAGTAATTTTTTAGTTGTAGATTTGTATAAACATATTGAAAAGGATATTAAGATTCTCAAAAAGCCGAAACTAGTAGCTGTTAACAACTTTACATATTTCTTACACATAATAAAACTTTGTGACATTGACTTGGACATTTAATTTCTATTTCTTAGTCACATTTGAGCTATGGATGATTCACTTTATTTATTAAAAATTAGTTGTTTAATTTGAATTAGTAAATTTGAAATTTTGTTATATTTAAATTAAGAAATATTTGTGTTTAGCATGAGGTATTTCTCTCTCAGGCGGATAGATTGAATGTTGATGTTGGTAAACAGCTAAATTAATAACTAACAATAAATTTATAACTACAATATAAGAAAAGATATTATAATAATAAGGCTCAAGAAATATCAAAAAGTTATACTTATAATCTTTTAACTTACTTTGCATAAAAATTTTCTTTAATATTCTATACTTGACATAGGGAGTAAATTTATTGTTCCATGCTTTACATGCGTCTCACATGGGCGTTACGCCATTTTATCACATTTATGTGATAAAATAAATAAATTCTTTATTTATTGATTGATTTAAACTTAAACTATCCATTACAATAATTACAATTATTATTCAAACCTGAATACACTGTAGTTAGTTCTTAAGTAGCTCTAATTTCTCGCTCTAAAGTTTATCTGCAGGTTGACGGTTCACGTTTCCTTAAAAGTTGGTTTATGTACCATCAGAAGTGTTTTTCCAATATTTTCTTAAACACTATATAGTTCAGCGATTTTGTGTGTTATTTATGGCTTTTAACTTAGTTTTAAATGGTAAGTACACTTTTATGTCTTTTACACACTAAGAAAATATTGTTTAACTTCACTTTTCACTAATTACTATATATTCTTTATCTCACTGAAGATGTGATTAAAACTAAATTATTTATTATTGATTGGCTTTTATAGTTTCATATGTTCCAGACCTTTTTAATTGTTAGAAATTTTTCTATCCTTTTTCTACTCACTAAAAACGTAATCATTTATTCTAATATTTCTAGAACTTGCTCGAATATTTTAATAGAAATACTTCTATCCTTTTTTTAATACATTACAAAAATATTATTAACAACATTTTTGAATCTACATTTAAATTGTTTACCAAATACTTTTTTTTATAATGTAAAGATTAAACAAAATTAATACACAAGCTGTTTTTTAACCCATAATTTAAATTAGGTTAAACACTGTCATGTTTGACTTGTATTTATATCCTCGGTAAATCAGTCCTTGTGTTCGCCTTCAATAAATGATACGAATTGAAACTAGACCTGAAAGCCGCTTTTAACTTTACCTCGTTTTGGTTATTTTGCCAGTTGACCAAAATCGTGATTTATATTTGTTTTTGTCCGGAATTTACACCTGTCACCGTGAATTATTACTTAAAAAGGTAATTTCGTCGGTAACCGCAACACAGCCGGGCGAACCTATAAAGATATCAAAAACGGCATTAACGAATATACCTAAAATTCTACAATTGCGGTTAGTTTTACGAGTTAACATCTCTTTGTTTGTGAGCAAATAAACTTTACAGCTGGAGAAAATGCAGGAGAAATAAACAATCAAAAAGTGGAAAACTATTTAATAACTTTTTTATATTTTGCACTTATAAAAATCTTCATTATAAAACGCATTTGCGTATCGTAATGTAACTTTACCGCACGCAAATTTTTGTTTTAAATGGTTGGCGACATGAGTGAAGTTTCTAAAGGCAAGACTATTGACATTGACATTTGTGGCTAATAGCAATTTATTAATTATATATTGTTCTTTAAAAAAGTATCTGTGAATATGAATATAATATTTTACTTATATAATATATTATTATTGGTATATTATTCATTTTAAAATATTTTAAAACATTAACATTTGATAATCTAAATGTCACAACTGTCAAATTTTATAAATTACACAGTGCTGCCGACCTACTTTTTAAAATAAAAATTTTCGTAATTACATAAAAATAAAATAGTATATTAAACAACGCATTTCATATGGAATTCTGTTATGACACGAGTTCAAGTTTAAAAAACGAATCGCGAAGCGATGAGTTTTTTAAAGAACGAGTGTCACAACAGCCATATGAAATAAGTTGTTTATAATATTTTTTATATTTTGCCCTTTTTACCATTTTTTAAATTAATTTTTTATTTTTATGTTGTAATTACGAAAATTTTTATTTTAAAAAGTATGTCGGAAGCACTGTGTAATTTATAAAATTTGACAGTTGTGACATTTAAATTATCAAATGTTAATGGTTTAAAATATTTTAAAAAGAATAATATACCAATAATAATATATTATATAAGTAAAATATTATATTCATATTCACAGATACTTTCTTAAAGAACAATAAAAAAAATGAATAAAATGCTATTAGCCACAAATGTCAATGTCAATAGTCTTGCCTTTAGATACTTCACTCATGTCGCCAACCATTTAAAACAAAAATTTGCGTGCGTAAAAGTTACATTACGATACGCAAATGCGTTTTATAATGAAGATTTTTATAAGTGCGAAATATAAAAAATTAATTTAAAAAATGGTAAAAAGGGCAAAATATAAAAAATATTATAAACAACTTATTTCATATGGCTGTTGTGACACTCGTTCTTAACACTCATCGCTTCGCAATTCGTTTTTTAAACTTGAACTCGTGTCATAACAGAATTCCATATGAAATGCGTTGTTTAATATACTGTTTTATATTTTGCACTTATAAAAATCTTCATTATAAAACGCATTTGCTTATCGTAATGTAACTTTTACGCACGCAAATTTTTGTTTTAAATGGTTGGCGACATGAGTGAAGTTTCTAAAGGCAAGACTATTGACAATGACATTTGTGGCTAATAGCAATTTATTAATTTTTTATTGTTCTTTAAGAAAGTATCTGTGAATATGAATATCATCTTTTACTTATATAATATATTATTATTGGTGTATGTATTCATTTTAAAATATTTTAAAACATTAACATTTGATAATCTAAATGTCACAACTGTCAAATTTTATAAATTACACAGTGCTGCCGACATACTGTTTAAAATAAAAATATTCGTAATTACATAAAAATAAAAAATAAATTTAAAAAATGGTAAAAAGGGCAAAATATAAAAAATATTATAAACAACTTATTTCATATGGCTGTTGTGACACTCGTTCTTTAAAAAACTCATCGCTTCGCGATTCGTTTTTTAAACTTGAACTCGTGTCATAACAGAATTCCATATGAAATGCGTTGTTTAGTATACTATTATCGGTGTCATTTATTTATAATTCACAGTCCGGTCAATCTATGTATTGGAAGCTACCAAAATTCCTATTAAGTTAAAACTGGGTAAGGTTATTTAAAACGACTTATTAAAATTCTCCATCGTTGTGACCCAAGTAAAAAAATTGACTCAAGGTCAAAGGTAAAATATGGCTAAAATATGGATATAAAATATCGCGAACCTGATCAAAAAGTTTTATCGTCAAATTGTAGATCATAAAATTTATAAAAAAGGTAATAATAATGTTTTTTCTAGAATCTATCGCTGCTGGGAAAAAAACAAATTCTTCGAGGAAATCTAAATTTTGTTTTTTATCACAAATATGTAATATTTGAATGTCATTGGTGTATATGAGTGAGTGTGGATGTTCAAGAACGTGTTTTGCATAGTTTGACTTATCTGGTTGTTGTAATCTATATGCTCTAAGTGTTCATTGAATCTTATTTCAAAATTTCTTTGTGTTTGACCTACATATACAGCATTACATTTTGGACAATTAATTTTGTAAACAACAGATTTTTTTAATTAAGGTAATTTTGTTTTTACCAACATTATTGTGTGATTTGAATGAAATTAATGTAGATGTTGCCGAAGATATTATTTTTGAAATTATATTAGAAAAATTTCCACAATATGTAATACTTTTATATCTTTTAATTTCTTTAGTTTGTTGAGGAAATATTAGTTGTATTGACATTTTCTGTTCTTTCTTATTAATTAATTTATTTATCAAATTATTTTGGTTCATTGGAATTGAAAATGCTCTATGTATCATAGAATTATAGGCTGCTAATTTATGTGATATAGGATGATTTGAATAGGTCAACGAAGTTTTGATTACTTAGGACCAAAAACGCTAAAAAATTTAATCAGTTTAAACTCAAAACAAAAATCTGGATTAAACCTCAAAATAGAGATTATGATCATAAAATAGTAAACAACCTTATTTAATACGATATCATATCTATATTATGTTGTACCTACTTATTTATTGAAAAGATTGTGATGTACAGGCCAAATTGTAATTTACTTCTTTAACTATTTTTTTGCATCATATTATTTAGTCGTACCACTCGTTTATGAATTATTCTTACCAAATTCTAACTAATTTTATTGTTAAAAAACATGTCACGTACAACTTGTAAGCAATCTCGTTTGCTCACCACTTCTGTGGTTATTTGTTGTTTATTTACTATTTTACTTATATTTGTCTTATCTATTTTCTTATATTGATTTTGTGTGAATAAACATTATTATTATTATTATTCTACTATTTCTCGGTTTTTACCGGTTTCTCCCCAGTCAGACGGGTCTGTATACCAAGTCTGACCAGTGGTTTAACCATTACTTACACTGGTCTGAGAAAATTTCGGATTATATTGCATGTTTTTAATATAATGGCTTTTTGTATTGTCTGATTATGTCGCTATCTAATTGAAGTTGGTTCAGATGTAGAATAAATGCGTTGTGTGTGATAACAGTTGCGGATATTATGAATGGTATGATTTTTACTTTTTCTTGTTTCCAGATTCTTTCTATTTCTATTGCTAGTGGTGTGTATTTGTCCATTTTTTCTGTATATTTTTTTGTAATGTTGCTATCTATAGGTATAGCTACATCTATTACACATGTGTTTTTCTTTATTTTGTCTATAAGCGTCAGGTCCGGTCTTTTATGTGGTATAGTTTTATCTGTGTGTATAGTTATGTCGTAATATAGTTTAAACCTGTTATTTTCTAATATACCCTCTGGAGTGTAATTGTAATAAGGTGTTTCTATATTTATCAGATTACAGTTAGATGCTAACGCCTGATGTATCACTTTTGCTGCTATGTTATGCCTTTCTGTGTATGCAGTGTCTGCCACTATTTTGCATCACCCTATTATGTGTTCAATTGTTTCCTGTTGTTGATGGCATTTTCTACATCGGTCGTCTATCTCTGTTCTTTTCATTATGTGTTTTTTATAGTTTTTAAAGGCTATTACTTGGTCCTGTATAGCCATTATAAATTCTTCTGTTTCCGGGTAGAGCTGTCCTATTTGTAGCCATTTATAGGTCTCTTCTTTGTTAATTTGTTGGCTGTTCATAATGTATAAGTGTAGTTTTTTGCTAATAAATAGTGAAAGCTTAATTCAGCGTTTAGTTGTTTACTGTTCTTAACAAGATGGACTTTTACATAGTAAGGGTTATTAGTACAATAAATTTCATTAATATTGCTGGTTTTAATTCTATTTGGTTTTTATTTATCAACCCTGTATCAATAGCAAGTGATTGATAGTGATACTATTGGTAGATGAAATTACTAATTGGTTCTTACCTTTTTTACACATTTGCTTAAGGAATTTTTTTTTCAAATAAATAAGGATCTCTATTTTATATTATTTTTGGCATCAGTTGCAATATATTTATTTTACTACCCACATACTGTCAAATAAACTTTATCGGAAATCTGCTAGTATTTTTTATAAAAATTGCTATCTTTAAAACATTATAAATCTGCTTACTTATTTCAATAAACCTGAAACTTTGTAGCTAGGAAGTTTTTATGTAATTTGATCGATTTTAAGCAATGAGAAAAGTACAAATGCGAAAGTAATACCGATATTTGCGGATAATCATCGACATAAATCATTCCGGCAACATTTCGCGCGTATCCGAACACACATATTTTAAAAATTATCGCAGCTGTTTTCGATGAGATAAAATTCGACCATTAATTTTCATGGTTGCGTATTTATAGGGACGAACGAGTACTAACCAGGCGAGTCCTTCAGCCGATATCATTTTGTGTGTATGTTGAGTCGCGTGAGTTTTAGCCATCAACGTAGAGCAACTTTTCCCAACAACACTCCCCCATTGTACACCGCCATTACTTGGATGCGGAATTCTGTCACAAATAATTAATTTTAAGTGTATAATAACTGTCTGAAATTCCAGCCAAGCGTGTCAGTCGATAACAGTGAAAAATGGAAGAATGCATGCCAGTATCTCGTTGTTGATGTACATTTTAAAAGTATTTCGATAAAGTTATTCGCCAGTTGGATTTAAAGTTGTCACAATTTCGCGAGACGCTCGTAAACTTTTCCAACTTTGCTACAGAACGTACAATAGGTTGCTGTTAATATTTGTAGCACTGGCTCCGAAATGGTTACTTTTATCAAAACAATTAAGTTAAATGATAAAACATTGACGTGTTATTTCTCACTAAATCAGGTCGATTCTGTTTAAGTCTTGTTATCGTCTCCTACTGAGACAAAAAACTTGGTGGGATAGCTCTGGCAGCTTTTCTGTTGTTGCCCATTCCTAAAATGTAAACGAAGCGCCTTAAACCAATAATGTATCAATGAATTTAGCAGTTTCATGAATCAAACCTTAGTTTATTAACTATGAGTTATTTAAATGAACAAAAAAATTGAAGACTTCCCTCATGGTACAAGATTAATTGTGAATTTTTTACACAAAAAATAAGCAATAAAGTTTTTGATCATCTTATAAAAAAATCTTAAAAAATTGAATTGCTTCTGTTGAAAAAGTATTCCTAACATTACATGTCCAAAGATAGAATTTTAAATTTGTTTGACGATAAATCCCCATCATTTGGTAATTTATTGGGAATCTTAACCTCTTCATGATCCGACACATCAGTTCATCACCGAGTGTTCCACAACTATAGGTCATTGGTTAAAAAGTAATTTAGTGGAAAAAACTGTTAAATTATTGTTCATTTTCACACCCCAGTAAAATCTTGTAGTTCGTATTTATTGATCAACATAAAACATTCGATGGAGCGGACAAATTTAGTCTTTTATCAAACTTACATTTTAAAAGCTCGTTCATCCACATAGTTGTGATAATGAAAACGTTAACTAGAGCAGAATCTTCTTTAAAAAATATACTTCCAGAAGTTTTAAACTTTAA
Source organism: Ophraella communa (assembly GCA_035357415.1). Classification (NCBI taxonomy): domain Eukaryota; kingdom Metazoa; phylum Arthropoda; class Insecta; order Coleoptera; family Chrysomelidae; genus Ophraella; species Ophraella communa. The sequence continues at coordinate 6,790,956 of CM068989.1, read as the reverse complement.
AAGTTACTTTTTTTATGAATAAATAATCAATATAATTAAACATTTAATATTCTTGATTTATACAGAGACCTAGTACCCACATTTTTTTTATATACAATACCAATATCTTAATAATGGCTTAAACAAATTTGTAGTATTAAATAGTTACTTATATTGCATTGACAGATATTAATTGCATTGATGGGCGCCAAATTTGTGTTGAGAAAAATAAATTAGTAATGAAAGCTATTAAATTTGATATTAATCAACAAAAAAACAACTAACGGTCTTTAATTTTGCCTTTAATTGGATGAAAAAGATTACCAAATATAAAAATTTAACATAGGACTATTATTAAATAAAATATGCTTAATAACCACAACTATTATAACACATAAATGACTAGGCTAGGGGTGAGTAAGTTCATTAGCTCTGACATATAGCACACTATTAATCTCTTGAGGAAATTAGTAATTGGCGCCACTGAAATCTTCTTATGTTGAATATCACTAAGAAGTTAATTCAATTATTTTTTTAGCTATAAATACTATGTAACGATAATATGTTCCAAAATTAATTAATATAACAGACATTATAACATAAAGTTTTTTTCTTTTATTTTTCTTATTAATACAAATATTTATATGGTCGTTTTTCATTAGAGTTTTTCCTTTAAAGCAGCACGAATCGGTATCGTAAATATAAGATGCTCGATGTATGATAAGGAAAATAAATTATACTCCAGCTATTGTATTATCCCTTAACAGAAATACAGATGTAGCTTAGCCGATGGGATTCAGAATTGACCTACAATTTATTACTAGAATTGAATATAGCTGATTTAAAATGCCGTGCTCGGAATCCTTAATCTGCAATGTTTTAATAAAGTACTGTAGATATTGGGTGTACCCGAATGTATTGGCAGGGATTTTAAGAGAATGCGGAAAACATTACATAAATCATACTTTTTCAAAGAATAAAAGTGGTTCTCGTTCAAAGCTTGTTTTGTTTCTCCAAGAAAAACGATATCCAGGGGCAATAATAATGCGAGGAAGAATATTTATTAAAATCCATGAAATATTTTTTAATTTAACAAAAATATAATGTTTAAAGTGTTTGTTATAAAGTGCCGATACTAGATTTTTACAAATTTAACAGAAAACAGTATACGATGGTTGCCTTTTATATTTGGTATTAGAGAACTAAAACAAATATAAATAAACGAAAATCACTTTATTGATTTTAAAATTATTCCCCATGAAGATCTATAGATTTTTGCATGCGTTTGAACCAATTGTCGAAGCACTTTTGCCACTCTGATTGAGGTTTCTTCAAAATATGCATTCTGAATGCAGCAACCGCTCCTTCAGGTGTCGAAAAACGTTGACCTCTCAGTTTGTTTTTTACGTATGAGTCATTCGGTGCCAAGTCAGGTCTATACGGCGGATGACTCATCAAATCGTTGTTTTGGGTGCTCAAAAATACAGTCGTTTGAGCCCATGTGTGGGAGCTCGCATTGTCGTGGTGAAGAGTGATCCGTCTTCGGCGGTTGGTTTTCCTAATTTCTTGGAAGATAACTGGCAAATGGTTGTGTACCACTCAGAATTTACTGTTTTGCGTTGTTCTAGTGGTACGGTTGCGACATGTCCAGTTTTTCCAAAAGAACAGGCGACCATTTGGTTGGAAGTGCTTCGTGTGCGAACAACTTTTGTTGGATTGGTCTCATCTTGAAACAACCTTACAGTCGACTGCTGTTTACTTTCGGGTTCATACGCGTAAATCCACGATTCATTACCTATCACGATGTCATAGACGTGTTTCGAAGCACCGCGATCGACCTTCGACCAATCGACACGAGCCTTTTTTTGAGTGATTGACAATTTGTGTGTGATCCAATCCGAACAAATTTTTTTGACCGTCAAATATTTATGCAATATTGAATGTATGCTAGTACCACTAATGCCTAAGGGGACTTGCCGATCTTGCAATAACAGTTCACGCACAGCATCAATGGTTTTCGAAATAACAACTGATGCTGGACGACCTGCACGAAATTGTTATTAATGATTTTGAGAATTTTCTTCTTGTTCCTTTCACACTGTACATCTTTGTATATGTCCGTGTGAAAAACATATTTTACAACACAAATATAAATCACGGAAGTTAATTGTAATAACATACCATAGCGTAACTAGTTTCGGTCTGAATCAGACCATTATCAGGCTTTCAAGGGCAAAATAATAATGGTTACTTCAAGAAAGATATCGATTACAAATCTGATACAATAGAGTTAACCATAATAAAATATAAATATAACAAAAGATCAATAATTTCTTATATTGAGTATAAATTATACAATTATAGTAAAATTTAAATCAATACTTTAAATATGATATCACTGTTGAATTAAGAATAGGTGTCGGTAGAACGAAGCAAAATGAAGATACTTTAAGAGGTAAGTAGAAAATCTAAGATAAAGAAGAGGTTAAAATAAATAAAGTAAAAATTATAAGTAATAGAGGAGTTCGGGAATGAAAGGAAATATGACAAATATTAGATTATCAAAAGATAAAGGGAGTTCTCGTACAAAATCTTCATATTAAGTAATAAAGGTTTATGATAATAGGGTATTGTATAATTATTTGTTTATAAGCAATAAACCAAACAAAGCAAATATATTTAAATTACTAATTCAGATACATAAAAAATGTTGCAAGCTAAGATCTCTTGTTTCCAGATCTCACAGAACATAAATACAGTGCTTTTCAGATAAAAGTATCCACCTTTAATAACTTTTGTTATACTGGTATTTAAAAAAATCCAAAAACACGTCAATTTATGTTAGAAGGGGCAGGCATTACTTACTGAAAAAGCCACCCACTCACCCCTAGCAGCATCCTTTTTTTTTAATTACTTCTCATATTTTTTATGTAAAATTTAGATACTACTCTTTGAACTGAATTCAAAAATGTATAATACTTGTAGGTTAAAGTGGTTAGTTTATGAGTCGCGTGCGTACCCCACTTGTTTTCGCGCTGTACAACTACCAGTCTAGTGAGAGCTGGGTTCCGACGATACAGAGTGGATGTTTAACATCAAATATGTTTTTTTCTTTCTACTTTGAAGCCTAGTAAACTAACTCACTCTGTATAACATTTTTAAATGGATTTTAGCAATTAATATTGGAAAGACTATAACTACTTTTCTTTACACTATAATTTTCTACAACATACCTAAACTAGTTATATAATATATTTAAACTTCTTGTAATAAGAAATGTATTTCTTATGTACAATAAACTATTGATTGATTGATTGAATTTCAAAGCCATCTTAATTTTGATACTGTTTATTTTACTAGATGTTGAATACAAAAATTATGAAAGACAGGGTCATTCGCTTCTTGTCCAGGGACCTTTCAAGACATTTTATAATACATATTTACAAAATTGGCCATAGAATGGATATATATAACAAAATATTAAACAAAAGGTAAGACAGAAACTACAGGCACATCCAAATTATGGATACTTGTGTCTTACCAGTCGCCAATAGATTTACTATACGACATGGAGGAAAAATTTTTTACCTTTCTAATAGATTTTAAAATTGCTGTGACCATTTCGAACAAATTTATTTTTTTTCATTCTTTTATCGGTACTTAATGGGGTAAAAATCCTTTTTTGATTTTTTATACATCCCCTAGTCTGATTATTTTACCAGTTTTACTATTTTTAACTCATTCACATGATGCTAATTACTGTAAATTTGTATTTTAAACAAAACTTAATTAGGAGTATGTTTATGCTATTACATTTCTAGCAATCCCAATGCATAATTATGGGATCGATAACAGCAAAATATTAATACATGATAATTGTGAAATACAGGGAGGTATTAAAAATGATCCAGCATCATTTACAACTACAAGTAATTTAGGCATGTTTTACAATCAACTATGTAGATACAATATATATCAATTAATTTCCGTAGTCGACGTGCATTCCATAATCAGTGCACTAATTTTATATGCGATTGTTTAACGCAAACATGTCGCTTTGAAAATGGATACACTACCTATTTTTAGCAATGGATGATACAAGAGCCGGTAAAACAACATAGCTAAACTCTATTTGAAAACGAGATATGGTTATAAATAATATATATGAGGGTTACTTTGAGAGAGGGCCGATGATAATTCATTTATTACATTTGTCACATAAATATTATTATTTCACTATCACTATCGTTGTCTACATTAATTATAAGGCGTTCTATGTTAGTATAAAATGCCCTGTATAAATCCTCCACTTTTATATCATGGTTTATTGTTCTTTTCCAACAATCCGCGTCTGGGAAATCTATATTTTGCCGGATTAATGCAATTACAGATGGACATAATGTAAGTATAGTATTTTGGGTCCGCACTTTGTTCTTTAGTTTTCTCCACAAATGCTCAATCGGGTTGAATACGCAGTAGTAAGGAGGAAGACGAAGAACTGTATGTCCTTTGGATGCTGCAATTGTGTCACATACATATGTCTTCTGTATGTTAAATGTCCTTAGAACCTCTAAAAGCTGCGTTTTTTTATATCCTTCCTCAAAGTACATGTAGTTTTGGGGCATACATTTTTGGATTTCCGCTTTTGTATTTGAAGAGCCTGGAACCTTCTTCAATTGGCGACTATGGTAACTGGCATTGTCCATAACTATGACACTATGCGGGGGAATATTTGGCAGTAAAGTGTTTTCGAACCAATCTTCGAACAATTCGGCTGTAGTATCTTGGTGGTAATCCAACGACGAATCTTGAATGTTCTTCGCCGAAAGTCCCAAACTGTTTGGAATCCAAACATCTTCTGATCCAGCATGAATAATTGTGATCCGTTTCCCTTTGTTCGATGAAGCTTTTGATTGGCATCGCACTGTTCCATCGGTCCATCCTTTTGCCGGCGTATCGTAGGTATCATACCAGGTCTTATCTAAATAGATTATTGGTCTTTGTAAAGACCTGTAATCACTTATCGCAGTCAAATATTCAAAACGCCATTGCCTAATCCGTTGAGATTTCATAATAATTTGCCTTTTGTCAATTTTGCAGTATTTGAAACCTAGTTCGGATAAAAGTGTCCATAGGTTTCCAGTTGATATCCTTATCTCAGTGGAGCTCCTTAGTCTTGTTTGCAATGATCTGATAGTAGGCACCAAGTTTTTTTCGTACATAGAGTCATCACGACTTTTTGATTGACAGCAACCTGTGGTGTAGTTCCATTTGAATTTAATCTAACCTAATTAGTGGCGTTCTTCCTTCTTCCTGCTGAATATAAGCAAAGTTGCCTGTTTTCTGCCCCTACTCATTCATCTGGTAGCTCCACCTTTTTCTAAATCTTCCAAGGTTATTTCTTCTTGCCTTTAATTTGTCCCTTGCTACCTTCAAAACTACTTTTTCCTCTGTTATTCGAGCAATTTACTCATTCCATTGTATCTCCCTATGCAACACCCAGTCATTAATGTCTATCCCGCATGTTCGTCTTATATTTTCACTTCTGCCTCTGTCCATCAATGCCATCAATATTTTTATAGCTTATCTACGCACAATCTTCATTTTTGTGGTCTCTAATATTCTTTTGGTTTCAGTGGTATCAGGTCAGGTCTCCGCTGTATAGTTCAATATAGGGCTTATTGGGGTCTTGTATATCCGGACTTAGACTTCCGTTTGAATATACTTGTTCCTTCTGATTGTGACGTTCGGGGATGCCGCTGTTCTTGATGCTCTTGTATATTGGTTTCTTACTTTAATCTCAAAGTCCCCGTAAATGATGAAAATGGCGTCTGTGCAGGGTCTTCCTGATCTAAACCCTTGCTAATAAGAAACATTCATTTATCTTGTTTGTTATTATTTTGGTAGTTAGGATTGTAGTGCTAGTTCGCCATTTATCTGGTACATTTTATTGAGAGAAAATTTTTCTGATTTAAGTTGTTAGTTGTTGGTTTAGCTTCTATTCTCCATATTTGAGAAGCTCGTTATTGATGCCATCCTGCTCTTCCTGTTTTTCAATTTTTGTATCTTTGATTATTGTTTTTAATATTATTAACCATCACAAAGTAAGGGTTAGTACAGATATTTAGTTGTTTAAACAACGAGAAATGTGAGTAAAAGTTTCTTTTGTATTAAATTAATATCAAGTTTTTTATTTGTTTGTATTAAAATCACCTTTTGGTATTTTTGATAAAAGTTTGTAATTACTAACTAACCATATTTCTGTGTAACTACACCATACAATGATTATGTTATACCGCCTCGAGTTTTATTTAACGGAAACTGAACAAAGTGTCTTGTACATTAACTTTCAACTATTATTAACTCGAATTTACAAGTGAACCGCCATGAGCGTTGTTATTAAGAGAACAACGGATGTTCAAGACACTTCCTTCTCTCGCTAATAATTTCTAATTGGATTGGATAAATAAGACTGCGGAACCGATAAATTTCCAGACGAATTTGATATATGCGAAAGGCTATAATTCTCGAAAGTATATTGCAGAATTCATATTAAAGGTCTATGCACTCGGAGGTATAAATATTGTGGCCGTAGCCGTGTATACACAATTTGCGGTTTTCGTTGGTGTGAGCGAGGCATGAAATACAAATATTTTATAACTTGTGGTTTGCGTTATAAAAGTGAAGAAAAAGTTAATTTTGTATCATGAAATGTCATCTTTATCACAATTACGTTGGTAGATGATTTTATAAATTGAAAGACTCACGGATAACAAATAGTTATAAATAAAGAGACAAGAAGCCTAACAGAAAATCGTACTTGTATCAGTTTTTTGCATTCTTTTAATTGTTTAATATTTTTAACGTCACACAGCAGCTAGAATTAAACAATTGGTCATTGCAAATAACCGATTCTTGTACTGTTTTCTGTTGTCTTGGAACAGATTTAAAGTATAATATTCCCGAGTTCCAAATTCGTCCAATTCGCGCATTACGTAATAATATTTAAGCGCGGGAAATTCAAATATATGTCAAATGTTTGTTAGAGACTAGGTTTTGTTCAATGTCTGCTTTATCTGAAGGATATATTTTATTTGCACATCTTTCCTTTTTGATTTACTTTACAAAAGCAACAAAAAATATTATGGCTTTCATATATTTTCGAATTATTATAATTCAAGGCAATACAATATATTCATTGGTAATAAAATGGTGAATTATAATCTCTTATATAAATACATTTTTTTGCAAAAAAGATAGTTTTGCATATAATATTATGACAGAAACTTAAATTAAAAACATGTGCGTAAAAAATTAATAGTTTCACGAATAGCGAGATTGGTGGACGAGCAGTTTCACAAATAAAGTGGGAAAGCAAAAAAAAATAGTTTTAAAAAGAGGCATTTCTTGTTCTCTTGGAAAGCTTTAAAATATCAATTGTATAACCAAACACTACACACCTCATTTTACTAAAAATTTACCCTTAAACAATAAAAAAAAATATTATTTTAACAGATTGATATGAACTGTAAATAAACAAACATAATATAGCAGTGTTGTTGGTACAAAAATGTTGATTGTCCCACCGTTTAAAAAAACAAACAAACAAAAACAAAGCTGTTTCAACTTGTGGATACAATCGTAACATATAAAAGACACTTTTTACTCGTTTTGTACTATACTTTCACTTCAGTTACTATACGAAACCGTTTTAAATATTAAGAATGCAATAAATGTTAATATTACGCGAGAAACCGATCAGTAACACTAAATGAATTACTCAAAAATGACGAAAATGAGTTTTACTAAAGGAGTACATTGAACCGACATATTTAAAATCTTTTACACATTGAACTATTCCATTCGTGCGTAAAATGCTATTTACCACACACGTTACGTAATATGAGGTCTGGAAATCCTTAATAAACCTACTTGTATATTCCAAAATACATTTCCTAACTACTTTGTACGATTGTTAGGTAAAAATCCCATCTTAAATATTTTTTGAAATGTTGTTTAAATCTAGATAGGTATTCAAATAATTCACGGTTTCATTAAATTTTAATGTCATTAGGGTAAGTCGGTGGTTGGAAATGCCGTTAATGGAGATATAATAACAGAAAATTTACACACCAGCCTTGACAGAGACCTATTTGTAATTCCAACCCTATAACTAGAAATAAATGAGTTCACTTCGAACACATATAAATCAAATTGTAAGCGGGTGGGCCCTGCGAGCGGTGGTTGCCTTATCACCTAAATTCTCATAAATATCAGTGGCTGTACGCCGTGCTGTAGGCAACAAATGTAATCTTGAGAGGGTAAGGAGTTGTTTGTTACTCTGATACGAGAAACAGTAGAGGAATATTCTTCTCATTTTCAATATTCGTTTAAGGTAGAGGGAAATTTTGAAATTCACATCGGGTCTTACAGGAACCTGACACCCAGCAGCTACACACTCAAAGCAATAGTATTAGTTACAGAGTAGTTATTTTTTATTTCTCCAAAAGTAAGTAGGGTTAATATTCTTATTGTGTAGTATTTATTGATTGTAATATATTGTACCGAATTATTCATTTTAAAAATAATATTAATTGCAGATTATAGTGTAAAATTTTGGCGGAAAAATTATTAGATCGTTGGCAAAGGCCGTTTAGTATTGTTATGAGTTGGATTAGGGTTCGATTAACTTGTGCTATTCTTAGAGCTTCCAGTATGTGTTTACGCAGGACACGTGAAAAATGAAGATCGGTCAAAGATGAATTTCTCGACGGAGCTGGGATTCCATTTTTTTTAAAAAATTTTAAATATTTATTGGAGTTTATATATTTATTTATTTTTTTTAATTTATATTTATGTTTGATTAATTTAAAATTAATTTATCTATTTTTTTGGTGTAAAAAAATGATTATGATGAAAAAAGTGTTTTGGGAATGTTTTCTGCTCGCTTATTAAAATTAAAATTTTAATTAATAAAAATAACAACTGAAAAAAGAAAAATAGACAGCATTTACTTTTAAAGATTTTTGTATCAATGGTTAATATTTATAAGGAATTTTTAAATGAAATTAATATTTAATTGGTAAGAAGAAATATGAACTAATAAAATTACTGATTGATAGTTTTTACTTAGATTTAACTGGAAATTATACTCTCATTGTATAGAATAATAAAAAACTCTTGTTTTAACTTAACTTCCAAGTTTAATTGAAAAAATTGAGTTTATAATTACAATTACAGCTGTTTCGCTAAATAACTAGCATCGTCAGATTGACATAATGAAGTTACATTTTGTTTGTAACTAGGTACCTGATGTTGATTAAGTAGGTAAGGCTAGACCAAGTATGGAAGTAATAAGACATAACAATTTTAAAGCCTAGATGTTATTAGCCCTAAGGGATTATCCTGGATGTATTTCCCTCTAAGATCAGTATAACTGTGCAATAATATAGAAAAGCCAGGAAAAAACTATATCATGCTGATCTTTACAATAACTTAATATATTTCTGATACAATTACGTCTTATCTATGTATAAAATGAAGACTCAATCAAAGTAAACAGTTTAATAGTGGAGAACTTCCAAGATTTATTTGTTCATTAACTACTTTAAACTGTTGATCTGCTAGATGTCTTTTAATTTCAAGTTCTTCTAGAAAATCTAAATTTTGTTTTTTATCACAAATGTGTAGTATATGAATGTCATTGGTGTGTATAAGTGAGTTTGGATGTTCCAGTAGGTGTTTTACATAGTTCGACTTATCTGGTTGTTGTAATCTATATGCTCTTGTGTTCATTGAATCTTATTTCAAAATTTCTTAGTGTTTGACCTACCTATACAGCATTCAATTTTGGACAATTAATTTTGTAAATACCAGATTTTTTTAATTTAGGTACCTAATTTTGTTTTTACATTTAACAATTTTGTACCAACATTATTGTGTGATTTGAATGAAATTAATGCAGATGTTGCCGAAGATATTATCTTTGAAATTGTATTAGAAATATTTCCACAATATGTAATACTTTTATAACTTTTAATTTCTCTAGTTTGTTGAGGAAATATTAGTTGTACTGACATTTTCTGCTCTTTCTTATTAATTAATTTATTTATCAAATGTATTGGATAGCCATTAGATGTAGCTATTGGTTTTATAATCTTAATTTCTTTATCAAAATTATTTTTGTTGATTGAAATTGAAAATTTTCTATGTATCATAGAATTATAAGCTGCTAATTTATGTGATATAGGATGATTTGAATAATATGGTGTAGCTACATCTATTTGTGATGGTTTACTGTATATTGAATAATTTAATGAATTATTCACATTTTCAATTCTTAAATCCAGGAAATTAATTGAATTATTTTCTTCAACTTCCAAGGTAAAATTAATTTTAGGTATTAATATAATTAAAAAATATATTTAATTGTCGTAAAAGATAATAAAAAAATTATCCAGGACCTGTATTATCAGTTATCAAATAAAAACCCACCTTCGCCCTTCTAAAAACTAACTTCTTAACGTTGTTTACTAAAAATTTCTGCGAGATAAATTTCAAAGGTATTTTGAGTTGGATGCTAGCTATAGCTCATTTTAGAAAAGTTCAACATCGTATTGCATTTCTTCGCTATCTATATATAAATTCGATTTCATTTCATTGAAAATCGGGTGCAATCATTCTTTCACAAATATAATTTTCTTTTGTATGTTTGGGTATCGGTGTACATCTAGGAATGACATATTTTTTCGAGTGGATCGGTTATAGGAAGGGCATTAAGTTATTTGAGAAGTTCGGTACGAATTTTGAATTGATTAATAGTTTGGAATTGGATATTGAGCAGTTGAAAGGTTTTAAAAGAATAAACACTGATTCATGCTATCAAATTATCTGAAAAGATAGTTTGTATAGGCAATTTGATTGAGAAATAGAACAGGAATAAAATGATATAAAGAAAACAAATAACTCGAATATTATATTGCTTATAAAAAAGGTTTTGGACAAATATCAAGTGGTAGAATGCATAGAAACAGGCGAGAAGTTGCCTCGCAATGGTTGATGTGGAACACCTTGTTTTAGATTTGGCTCATCTCTGAACCCCAAAGTTTTTCCAGCTATATGAATATATCCATGTCAAAATTTGGACTTGGATTGTGCCTACTAGCATTGCTAGAAAATTGCCTGAATGAATTTCTATTGTAGGAATTTTCAAGGAAAAAAGACTTCAAGAGCTAAATTATAATTTTAAGTAATTTTAAGCTTCTATATTTTTAAAAAATAGCTGCATAATAAATTTAAAATATGTAAGGATTTGCCGTAGAAGAATTGAGAGGACTCGTTTGTTGTTGATCTGAAAAATTACTGATATCATGTTGAAATCAACATATAAATATTTAAAAATCCATCAGGAGTATTTCTTTCTTCCGCACTTCTACTACTTTGATTATCTAGTCTTAAAATTTTAGGTTTCTTTGTTGTGTGGTTAAAATTGTGCTTATTATTCTAACTTGAGCATTCAGAACGAGAACCGTCACTTAAATTTCCTAGAACCACTTTAATTTCGTCAGGCAAATTGTTTGAATCCATAAATTGTACTTGTAGAATTAACAATGCGACTATTATCATGTTTTACTAAATACAAGTAAAAGCTTTTCCTTGCAAGATTTAGGCGATTTAAATATTAATCCTCAATAAAAATTGAATGGGCTTGAAACAGGTTTTCGATTGACTGTTGAGTACTCCAAAGAGTAAGCTCACTATCCACGAAAATGTTCGTTCATTTTGATAATCGAAAATCGAACGTTTAATACGTAAGACTTAAAATATCCTATTAACTGCGCCAATTAAATTTTTAGAAGTAAAACTTTTATTTTTAAAAAACTTTATTGTACGATTAACTGTACAAATTGTGGTTTTTCGAAAATCTAGTTCGATTCTTATGATTTTACTTGAAAACTAAACCATTAACATCAGCAAATATATATAAACCCGGTTTTAGGCTTTTAAAGGACCACGGTCAAACTTATACAGTGTGTAAAAGCCAAATGGAATAAATTCATTATTTCGGTTACTGTACATATTTACAAAAAATCCCGAAACACGTCAAATTTAAATTATAACTTGACATTCTTTAACGTAAAAATGCAACCCCTATCTTCAACCCCCAATTTTTTAAATGGGAAGTATAGGCTTGTGATATATCATTTGAAAGGTCTCTTCATTCTCTATTCAAAAATGTTATTGTTTTTAAATTTAATGCAAAAATTAACATATAAAAAATTAATATCATGTTGTTACCGAAATTCGCTACAATACAATCAAAAACTAAAATGTAATGCAAAACGTAATAAAATGTAGAACACAAAAAAGAACTATGAATGTTAATGAAGTAGATGTTCAAAATGTTCTCCGCGAACGTCTTGGCAATATCCTAATCTCAAATAAAACTGTCTTCTAACATTATTTAACATATCAGGCGTGATCGACCTAATCGCAAGCGTTATTCGTTCTTTTAAGTCATTTAAATCAGAAGGTTTAGTTTTGTACACATGGCTCTTCACATATCCCCATAAAAAGAAATCTAATAATGTAAGATCAGGTGATCGCGCTGGCCATTCAATCGATCCTCGCCTCCCTATCCACCGATTGGGAAATATTGTATCGAGGTACTGCCGGACATTAAGTTAATAATGTGGTGGTGCTCCATCCTGCTGAAACCATATCGTATTCGATGGGACCTGAGGGTTACCTGGATCATCTAATTTTAGTTCATCACTCAGTGCATTGGCAGCTGCTTTTTTTATCTGCCTTACATGACCAAACTCGCGAAACTGCTTTTCTATTTTACTTGTTGTTCCTTGGGATATAGGCGGTAAATTAGGAAATTTCTCATGAAATAGGCGAGTTACTTCCTGTTGTGTTCGGATGTTATCTCCGTAACCAATCATTTGTAAAACTGTTATTTTATGCATTTCCGTTAATCTAACCATTTTTCAAACTTTATACTTAAATTACAACAATGACAACTTAAATAAAACAATTTACTACTGCTTGTTAAAATAGCGTTGCCACGGAAATTCTCTAAAGTTTTTTAATGGTTACCATCTAAAAATCACATTGCTATGGTTTTTGTTCACTTTCTCATTATCAAGACCTAAACGGGAAATAAGTTTTAAGTATATTGTAATAAGTTTCGAGTATATTTTAGCGAATTTCGGTAACAACATGATATTAATTTTTTTATTTTAATTTTTGCATTAAATTTAAAAACAAAAACATTTTTGAATAGAGAATGAAGAGACCTTTTAAATGATGTATCACAAGCCTATACTTCCCATTTAAAAAATTGGGGGTTGTACCTGTCATTCTAAGGGGGTTGAAGGTAGGGGTTGCATTTTCACGTTAAAGAATGTCAAGTTATAATTTAAATTTGACGTGTTTCGGGATTTTTTATAAATATGTACAGTAGCCGAAATAATGAATTTATTCTATTTGCATTTTACACACTGTATATATGAACCCAATGGTTAGTATATAGGTTGTTTTGTTAGAATTTACTGTCAGTTTTTTTTTTATTAAAGTCACTGATCTATTTTTAAATGGAGATAGTTAAACAAAGCAATTAAAAATAATTGTTTCAGTCCACGGGAATATTTTAACTAAAGGTACCAAATTTTTTTTCAGATAATACTAAAAGCTCTGTATAAAATATTGAATATTTATAATTACATTAAAATAATTCGTAGATAATATACAAAAGTAGTTTAATATCATTAAATTTATGTAAATATTTTATAGCTAGCAATTTAACTAAACTAATATAGATGATAATGTATATAAACTAAAAATATGATTGAACACAAAAAAGCTCTTAAGTTATATAGATGACAATTTAAATAGTTTGAAATTTTAATATGAAAATTAAAATATGACTAACGAAAATTACAGGTTTTTGTAATATCAATTGTTGAGCAGTGTAGATAATTGTCAATAATTATTGATTTGGTTTAATATGAAACTAAAAACGGAAAGGTACATGTAATGGAGCATTCCAAGATAAAAGTAAAATGTAAAATACAGTTTACAATGAAACAAAATACAAAATTTAAATTAAAAATAATATCTATTACTATCCTTAGCCTTTTGCGTTTTTCTTTCAAATACAAGTTGCCAACAGTTAATTAAAATCGTCCATGAAATCTTTCGGCACAACGTATTTTTCACACTGTATTCTCATTAAATCCGTCCTCGGGCAAAAACCAGTTTTTTTGTATGTTATATAAAATAAAAATATCTCACTTCGTCTACTTTTAGCCTAGAGACACTTGTTATCTTGATTCATTTAGTAAAATCCGAAAAAATGTATTTCCATTAGGAGACGTATCGCTGGAAAAATAGGAAATGCTCGTTTATGTAAAACGTATTCTGGCTGGAAATAATGTTTAGGTCGGGATTTTTGGAAATGTGCTCGTAATCCTTCATATTATGCAGAAACGGTTACACGCCTTTGTTTACAATAGCTTCTACCCGGCTTTACGCCACTCATTTCCATTGAAATTTTCTCGTATTCCAAAAAAGAAATCATGAATTTGTTTAATAGTATACAATCTCTAATCGGTCGGTTTATCGCAAATGGCACGAACGACGATGTTTCGTTGAACGCAAATTGTCCATGAGCTTTCCGCTAAATTGATAAATATACAAACATATGCCTTCTTTATTCCATAAACTACCACACCGATTTATTGATGCCTTTGACTAATCTGTACTATTACAGAGGTAAAAAGCTGGTTTGAATGCAATTAAAAAATTCTTTTTGTGTTGAATAGCAGATTTATTGAGTAAGGCTATGTAATATAATAACATAAGAATGTAAAACAACTATAGTGGTTATATAGTTTTTTCCTGGTTTTTCTGCTATATCATTGCACTGATCTTAGAGGGAAATACATCCAGGAAAATCCCTTAGGGCTAATATTGTTGTCTTATTACTTCCACACTTGGTCTAGTTTTAACACTACCTAATCAACATCAGTAGCTACCTTGAAAAAACAAAATTTACCTTCAATATGTTGTGATGGTTTGTTTTTATAGATTTTTTTTATTTATTTTATTGTTTTTGTTTTTTAATTGTTAATTATGTTTTAACATGATATAAATTATTAACTGATGTATAGTTAAATTTTAATAGAACGCCCTAATAAAAATATGCTAGCTCAATAAATTTTGATTAATTTAGAGACTCGACTCTTTATCTTGAGTAGGATTCAAGTAAAACTCAATTTAACTACTCTATAAAACATCTAAGTATAATTAAGGAATTAATTTAATACATGCATTTTATAAACTATTAATAGTTTTAAAGATTTTTTACATGCCATATACTACCTAATAGAAATACCTTGTTAAATATTTAATAAATGCCAATACTTGTCCATGATTTAATTTTAAATAGTCATGCGCAAACAAAAACAAAATGTCCTTTCCGTTGGTAACGATATCGATGCTGCTGGCCCCTGCTAGTTAGATAATCCGCAACCACAACTGCTTGGTTGTAGGGAAAGAAATATGTCCTCAAAGGTTAAAAGAAATCTTATCAATCTTACCAAACTTCAGATTGATATTGATGAATCACACTATTCAGTAAGTACTTTGGCTATATTTAATTACTTTGATTCTAATATTTTTGCTAAATAATATAATTAAATTCAACTTGTGTTAAAAGTGAGGTTATGGTACCAGTTTTTACTATATTCAAGACGTCTTGATCAGTTTCAATTGCGAATAAGAGAGCGAAAACAAAAATTCACGGCCTTTTATACCTGTTCCCTAATTATGACACTAATGATGTAAAATTAGCAATCAATTGTTTCAATTTGCAAAATTTAACCTAAATTTACATAAAATGATAATATTTGAATGTTTCTTTGATAATATATAGAAAATCTGCATTCTTGTATTTATGAAATAGCTATTTAAATTATTTTTTGATCACTTTTTCCATATAAAATTGATGATTGAAATCTACTAACTTTGGCAGTTCCAACTCCTTAAATTTATACAATTTAAGCAAATAAATTGAAATGGATATTAATTTGTGCATAAATATCTTAAGATAGTTTTATTATAATTTTTGAATACTAATGGAAATTAGGCTTTTTATTTTAATATGAACTTGACAGCTACTATTATACTTAAATTTTCTGCAAAATATTTACATGCAACAATATACCTTCAAAAATTTAACTACCTAAATTACATAACTGTTTATTAAAAATATGAATTAAATTAATAGTTTTAATTATATTCTTTTGGTTTTAAATTCTCTCAGAGAAAGCTATTTGAATTGGGACTTGCTTTGATTGTTATTAAATAGTATTACTTAATTCTATTCAAGATATAGTCGTTAAATGAATCCTTCCTCTAGTTGAATGTTTAACATTTAAGATTACTGTACTAAATTTTAAATACAAATGAAATAAAGAAAAGTGACTGTTATATTCATGATAATTATTCCAATATCCTTTTATATTTTCATACTTTGTCTTCTTCTTTTTCTTCTTTTTCTTCTTTTTCTTCTTCTTCTTCCTAGCATGATTAACCATACTAATAGGCTACTGCCCATTCTTGCCATCCTTTTGGTGGTCTACCCTTTAGTCGTTTTTCTACTTTTAATTAGTCTGCGTCCTCCATTATTTTTATATGTTTGTTGTTGTTGTTTTATCTGCGTCTCTGTCTGACCCACCTTCCTATGTCCTGTATTCCACATATTTGTCTGATGTCTTCACTTCTTATTCTATTGTAGAGAGATTATGATTTTATTAATTTATTTGTTGTTGGGTTCTTATGTTTTCTTTTTTGTTTTATTATTTTAATTTTTTCTGATGATTGAATGTTATTTTAGTAAATTCACGTTAATTGTGACATGATATTATTAGTGGTTTGTTTTTATTTGATTTGACGTAATTGTTGAAGTTTTTTACTACAATAATAATGTTTTTTAGCCCCTTAAATAATATGTTGTATAATGATGACTAGCTCAAATAAAATTAAATGTTTCTTGAAAATAGACACTATCGTTAATCGAAAAATTATATCTCAGGTCGTACAGGTTTCACCACAGATTTACGCTCAAACAAATTATAAATTTTCTATCAAAATGAAATTCAAAAATCTTTACAATAAAGTAGTATAAATGTTCTCTAGCGGCTAATAACTATTATCGCTTTAAAACAGTTTATACGCACACTTAATACAAATTAAATAACGGTACCTTTTTTAACTTTGTCTCTCGAGTGTTTGACATTCACATGTAGGTGTCGCTGGAACTGGTGGTCTATCTTCTCTTCTGGTGAACACGTGGGATGTAGAACTTCCAATGGTTTAATTAAAGACAGAAACTCTTACGATGTAGAATTTATTATTGTTTACTTGTGGATTTGTTTATACAATTTACTGGTTGATAAGACTCCCTTTTTACAAGTGGTGTGTTACAAAGTTTTATACTAGGATTATTTCTGATATAAGGTAAGTCAAGCTTCTTATATTAATTTGATACTAACTTTTGTATCATTAAAATTACAGTTGAAACTGTTATATTATAAGATTACTCTGCTCGATTCAACAAACCTATTTTCGATTCAAAGTCGAATACTGTTAACTTATAAAGTTAATAAAATTTATGACTAATCAAAGTCTTTTTAAAAAAATGTGAATTACGAGTTAAATAATTTAATAACTGTTGTTAAATGTTTTGAAAATGAGTCTTGAATCTTTTTTAAAATTAAACTTGAGTATTGAGTCGTGAAAGTTTTTTAAAATTAAATCTTAAATGTTTGTTGAAAGTTTTTTTTAAACGAAGCTTTAATGTTTGTATAAAGGGTCTTGACTCTCGCAAAATTAGGCTTGAATCTCCTTTTATTCTTTCTGACTGGTTCTTTTACGTAAAGACTGAGATCCCTCTCTCATTATTCTCTGACCAATAAAAATGCTTCATTTAAAAACTCCACGAGAACCAATCAGAAGGAGCTATTTCTTAATTTGCTTATTTCTAACTAACTACTTATATTTTACAAACAATTTTTTTACATAATATATACAATAATCATTTTTAATGTTCAATAATTTTTATATCATTTATTATGTTCGGAAAAGCTCTCAAATTATATTTACACTGAGGCTTGAAGTCATAAATTCGACCGATACATTTCCGAGTAACTCTTACGTCACAACGTGCAGCTGCTATTCTAGGCTCTTGGAGTTCGAGGAAACTAAACATTTCAAACACGCGATGTTTACGAGCATTCTAATTCGTGTTAATTTGACGTCACAGGCACAGGTGCACTTCTAAGGTTTTTCAGTTCATGGAAACTAAACATTTCAAACACGCGATGTTGCGTACGAGCAGTCGTAGTTCTGATAATTTAACGTCACACATACAGGTGTTATTCGTAGAAGAACTTTTTATACACTTTTGTAGATCTTTGAAAATCCTTTTATATATTTAACAGAAAAATATTTTACAAAAATTTATAATTTGTTCGTTTGTTTTATTTTACATTTAGAATTATATTTTCATTATTATTTATTTTTTTTAATGGTGATTTTGATTATTTTTATGTAATGTGATTACTTTTTTATTATTTATTTTGCTTTTAATTGACTTAATAACGATTTTGTTTTTGATTTAATCATCATAATACACATTCTTATTGAAATTAATATTTTCTTTAATGAATAAATTTTTTATGATAATAAAACTTCGTCTCAATATAGATAGATAGATGGAATCGAATTGTGGTGGAATTAAAGGAATTAATGAGGGGTCGTACTGTCCGTGGTAAGATGAGGAAGTGTTGGACTTTGTGGGGATTCAGGTACAGAGAGGTGGCTGTATTGTTCCCCTCCTGTCAGCCATTCAGTAAGTGTTATAGGGAACCACAGAAAACCTATAACCTATAACCCCGGAGACGGGAGATAGGTTGTGGGATTAGCCCCAGTTTTGGGTGTTAGCGAATCGCTGGGGAAGATGTGTCGAGGAATATCTCGTATTCCTCAGGGAGGTTGTCTGGTAGAGTTACTTGGAGAGGCGTATTGGTAGATATGGCGTTTTTCTGTTTGGTTTTCTGGAGCGGCGGTTAATTGACCAAGGAAGTTTTAGTGTATTTTTGGCTAGTGTATTTAGATACCTATTTATTCTTCCAGACGATTTCTTTCAGGCATCCCGAGATTCTTGCTGCTTTCATTGTCTGTTCTCTGACCTCGTTGGAGAGATTACCATAGCTTGTTATTTCTGCTCCAAGATATTTGAAGAGATTTACCCATTCTACAACCTTGTAGTCGATTTCTCATTTGCATCTTATAGTTGTATGGATGCGTTTTTTCTTCCGTTTTCAAAATGGATAACTGTTATGCTATTTTTCCATTTGCTTTGGAAACAATTGTCATTGAGTTTAAGAAATTTACAGGAAAAATTAATTGACATTCAATTAAAGCAAACAGTTTTATAGTAAATAACTCCCAAGCACAGTCTGCTCATTAGCACATTTCAATAGCAGATCTGCTAGATATCCTTTAATTTCTGGTTCATTCCTTTGTTAAAAGTTCTAAGAAATATAAAACTTGTTGATTAACTTTGTGCGAAAGGTATTCTCTATAATTCAAATCAAATTAACTTCAAGTAAAACATCTCAGAGCTATCTACTTATAGCAATTTTGGATTAAAAGTATTTGTAAAAATAAACAAAGGGCTGTGAAATTCCGCACGCAAGTTAAATTCATAATTTTTACTGTATTTGTTATTAGTACTAGTTAGTCAACCTGACATTAGGCGGCGGTTACAGTGGAATCGAATTAGTACGAAAATTTATTTCACATTCTTTGATTGTATGTGTTTTTATTAAGTAAAAGAAATACACTCGTTTATTTAGATCTTTAGATAAATGAATTAATACTGATCTTGACAATGTTAATATTCATTTTTATGTATAATCTTTGATCTAACAAAAGATTTGGCCTATTCAAAGTTATATTGCTTTAATCAACATCAAGCTAATTACTTATTTCTTAGTTCTCTATAAAGTTACAAAATTACTTTTTAATTACGTAAGCAGTAGTAACAATAATAATGTTCAGAAAAAACATTTTTTTACGAATAAAACAGTTTTGTAATAACTTTTATAATTACACAATGTTTTTCACGAGTTGCAATAATGGCAGCTTTTAAATTTAAGGGCGTTTTATTCTTTATAAAAGCTTGTCGTTCGTGTTGAAAGATAAATGCATAGTATGTCATGCTGATAACTACCCCTTAGGTACTAACCACTACTGTTTGTCCCTGTCAATGTTTCACTAAAAATTTTAAATAAAATTTCAAAACATCAACATTTCTAATAAAGTCTTATATAAGGACTTTAAAGTGTGTTATAGGTCAAAGGAAATATTTCTAAGAAACCACATTCAATTTAAGGTTGCTTATTTTTTTTCATAATACTCAACCCACTTTTTGATTACGATTTCCCGAGCTTTACTGTTATAGCGCCGCTGGACATAAAACTTGAAATTTTACAACTAAATTTTATATACGCTTTACACGAAGACGACAACAGAGAACTGCAAAAAAATTCCATCAAAATGGATTTGACTGAATAAAAAAAGACATGCTGTATCATTGTGTCCGTTTCTCTCCACTATTTAGGTGAATGCTGAAAAGCCTTTGAAATTTATTTAAATTGTGGGTCAAACGAAAAATGGAAAAGTTTTTTAGGTTATGTTAGGTTATGAAAGTATATTTAAAAGTTTTTCAGTACAATTTTAATATAATAATAAATACAATTATAATATGTTGTAATAAAGAGATAAGCTTGGAAGATAAATTATTGCTTAATTTGAAAAATTATGAATTTAACCATTACTTAAGTATTTTTTGGTGTTTTTTCTTTTATTTATTTATTATTAATAAATTTAATTTATTTAATCTTAATTTTGTTTTTGTTACTTATTCAATAATTATTTCTTGGACGTATATTTCATTAGTTAAACAATTTTCTGGCAGGTGCTCATTAAAAAGTTGCATTGTTCAGTTTTCTGTTTTCGTTATACAGCGTGTCCACGGATGGGGTTTCCTATAGGTGAAAAATGTCATTCTTAATAAAAAGTTTTGCTTGTTCTGAAACCCCAGAAAATAAAACAAAATTCAAGTTTATCAAAATCCGTCTGATTTTATAGCCAGTTTTTTTTATGAAAACCGTATGAATTTTTGCACTAAGTTCGAAAATAATGTATTAATCTAGTGAGTGACGTTTACGTGTCCCAAGCAACTGTCAACTTTTATAAACAATTTTCAAATTCAAATGAAATAGATCATCCATGTATCAAATGTGACAAACCAATGAATAAAGGAAATTACCAAAATCAGTGTCACAGGTTTTTATTACATAAAGTAACGTTTACAAGAACAGCGACTAGTTTCGGCCTACAAGCAGGCCATCATCAGGCTATAAAAAACAAATGTGTGAGGTAAAATTATGCAGAATTACAAGTTTTAACAGCAGACCTACCTTAAATTAGTTATATAAAATGTTCAACAGATCATATGTTCGATCGGACCAACAAAATTGTATATTAAATATTAATTAATGAATGGGGTAAGTTAAACCAGTGACAAAGAGAAAAAAATATATGTGACATAAAGATTATAAAATTAATGTATAAGGGAAATGATTATATTAAAAAGAGGTATGAAAATGATTCATTGGAAAATGAATCAATGAGGAATCAGTTAAGAATTTAAATATTTTATTCAAATGTATGTGGTGGCATTGAATAAGTAAAGAAAAAAGTACTAATATATGGATAGAAAAATCAATGACTACCACTGTTAAGTGATAGAAACTTAAGGGTGGTAAAACATCAAAAAGAAGTAACCCCAAAATGAGATTAACAGGAGATACCAGTGACTCCGGTATCAGAGAAAGTCCTACATGGACATCAGAATGAAAAGGTCGACAGATCATGAATATGATCGAAATTCTTAGTAAAAGATGAGTAAGCATTGTGTAACAGTGTAAAAATTGTCCATCACACTGAAAAAACACACTAAAACTTTATAATTAAGCACTATCAAAGTAATAAACGCACACTATGAAAGCAATGGCGGCTAACAGAACATAAAAGTCCAGAAGAAATCATGAAACCGAAACTCTATGGAAGAGCATATATTATGGAACAATAAAATCTGTGGATGAAAATGTCAAATTTAAAAAAAAGAAAAGGAAACTAATTAATAAGGAATTGGGATCAAAAATTAGTGAAGGCCGATCGACACATGTAACAAAAATCAAGTCAGTACAAATATGGAATTAAGTAATAAAAATAAAAATAGCATATTAAAAATTTTTTTTAAAAATTTTTTTTTAATTTTCAACTTTCAATTTTCAAATTGTCATTCTTTAATAAATATTTGACAACAATGTTAACTATTCAACAAAGAGTATTTCTTATTAAGTGTTATGGTATTGGGGAAGTTTCGCACCATTATGCAATTGCAAAATTTCATGAAAAATATCCAGATGTATCCATTACGCGGTGTGGATTAAAAAAATTAATAAAGAAGTTTGATTAGAGAGGATCTGTTCACTAGCTATGCATTCGTTAAGGGAAATTTCCAAGTTGAGTCTACGAAAAAATGCAGTGGAGGTTGGTTTTTGTAAGAGTCACTTACAGAAAATATTTAAGCAAAACAAAATTTATCCATTCAAACCGAAATTCATTCATACCTTACAAGATTATGATTATGACACAAGGTTGGACTTTTGTGCGATGATTGGTGAAAAACTTATGCATGACCGATTCTTTCATAATAATATTTTGTTTTCTGATAAAGCAAAGTTTACAACAAACGGAGTCGTTTCTTCCCAAAATTGTCGATATTGGGCTAATGAAAACCCGAGCTACAGGATTAACTGTAATAGTCAATTTGCTAAAAAAGTTAATGTTTGGTGTGCGGTTTTACCGGATCGAATAATCGGACCGTATTTTCTGGAAGATACATTAAATCAGGAGGTATATTTGTACTTGCTTGATAACTTCTTAATACCTGAATCAGAAAATATTCCCTTGGAAAAAGGAAGATGTACTTTCAACATGATGGATGTTCGTCACATTCGACCTTGCTAATTAGAGGATGGCTGGATGAATATTTTCCTGGGCAATGGATGGGACGTTATGGACCAATATTTTTTCCGCCCCGATCCCCCGATTTAACTATTTAAAATTTTTTTATGGGGCTACTTGAAACAAAAAGTTTATGCAAATAATTTAAACCATAATATTGAAGACTTGAAACGAGCTATCACTGATGCCGTTAACGAAATTACCCCAGAAATACTGAGAAATACTTACAAAGAATGTAATAAGAGAATTGAGAGATGTTTTGAAGTTGGTGGTGGGGGGGATATATTGAATAGATTTTTTTGTTTACTTAGTAGTTCTTACATTATTATTCTGTATTGTTATTTTTGATAGTGATTATAATTCTTGAATAAATGTAATTAGTACATTAATACTGAGAACACAATATTATACCTACTATTATGTATAGGTATAATATTTTTAATAGCATTTAAGTTTTAAGCTCTCTTAGTCACTATCAGATATTTCATCAAAAATTAACAAAAACCGGCATACAGATAAATTTTAAAAACAGAAAAATGTCTAGAGAAAAATTAGACATGGACATGTTAAAAAAATAAATTCAAGGTATGCTGTTTATGCCACATTTCTCTTTTAATTTAAAGTTTTTGAATAATTTTCCCCTGTACACAAAAATGAATCTTAACTCTAAAACCCTTTTCAGTATCATAAAACTCTTCTCGATACTTGAAAAAGCTTAGAGAAAAAACAAGCCATTTTATCATTTTAACATGTTATTATTATTCATCATAGGTAAATATTTTCATAATTTTGATACTTGGTGCTGAAGTTTCTTATTTAAAAAATTCGACTTTCGCATGAGTTGGTGTAATAATATCTCTCCCAATTTTCAGCTAAAAAGTTACTGGAAAAACAGGAACAAACCGTATCATTTATACACATTCTAATTCCCATTCGGATATTTTATTCCGAGGCCGAGTTGATCTCGTATCAACCCAAACGTTGCGCCTGGGCATTAGAGGACCAGACACATGGATCACGTGACACACAGACGCAGTATGGCTGCTCCGTTAACTAGTCGAACAGAAAACCAGCAGCAAGACATTTTAGTATTCGTCTAACGGTGTTGGAGTGCAGACGCATTTGTAAAACGGTAAAAACATATGCAAATGTTTTTCACGGAAGACATACCCCAAGTGTTTGAACGTTATCCAATGCTAATTTAAACAAACCTCTTTAGTGAATAACTAGAAAACTTAATAATAGAAATGTTTAATCAGCTGTTTTTACATCCGATCATTTAGGCGGGTAATAAAACGAAAAACATAACAAAAAACGTGTTTTGATGTTTATGATATACAATCCACCTGTGCTAAATGTAACCTTTAATAAACAATCACAATAATTATGAACGTGTTAATGTTATTAATAAGACCAACGAACTTAGTAGGTTAGTGGTCTAGTAATGAGTTAAAGAGAGTGAAAAAATGGCTCTAAATCACGCACTATGTGCTATTATAGCACTCACAAGCATCTTATGTTACTATAACAGTTGTTACTGCGGTTTCGTGTTCGATGATATTAGTGCTATTAAGGAAAATCGAGACCTAAGGCCCCACTCACCGTTAATTAATATATTTTTTAATGATTTCTGGGGAACTCCGATGCATAAGGTAAGATTTCAACAACATACGAAATAGAAATCACCTGTTTGATCCTATGAATTATAAATAATGTTCCGTAAAGGCGTCTACGAAAAAATACAAGACAATTTTAAAATTTATTACCTTCATACGAATATTCTTTATGAATAATTCTTCTAGTAAACCATTTGCGAGACCATTTCAAATATTCTATGAAAAAGAAACAATTTGTTTTCATGTTTAAGACACGTAGAAAAATGGTTAGTGGCTATTAGAACAAAATGTTAATGATAGAAACAATTATTTAACATTTATACGGTTTACTAAAATTAGTTCATCTCAAGTACAAGGCTTAGACCTGTAGTTTTAGGAATTTATAATTTTTTTAAAATTGCAATGGCTGTAGATTATTAAATTGAATCTTGATGATAATTATCGAAGACACCGGTGCAATTAAAACATTGTACTAAAACTAATATTAAAAAAGTTGGGCCAGAAAACGATGATAGTTTAAGATATTTTTCTTGATCAGACCGGAACAATTTTTGAGGTTAAATGCATCAATGTTAAAAGTTTTGTTTTTTATCGCAAATGTATAGTACTTAATTTAATTTCATTGGTTTCTATGAATTACTAGTTTGTTATTTGTATTAAGTGCATTATTACTTACAGAACAAAAAAAACCTTTTGGTAAGACAAATTTAACTATGCTCATTATTTTAATATCTCTTTATTATAACTAACTTCGTGTATCGACCCTAATCAGTTTTGCCCATCGAGACTATCCGAGAGGCATGCCTTGGGTAAATGGTTTGATTATAAAAAGAGAGAAACCGGTCTTCTGCTCGGGTGCTAAAAATCCAAAGGATTTTGTGGCGTAACGAGGAATCCAATCAATCACTTACGAATGCTTTTGAAAAAAATATATTAAGGTATTAGCAATGTTGTCTTTGATGCCCAGCAATATAATGACAGAAAAGATATTTGAAAACTTTTTAAAGGTCTACAAAGAAACGTAATTAAAAAAATAAGATCACAACAAATACCTGAAGAGATTTCTTATTGGAAATTATTTCGTATACTGCAAGGACAGTGTTAGTTTAAGTAAAAAAAAGATCAACATAATTAAACAATTGCCTGTTAATAACAAGTATACCTTAGATTTATTTCAAACAGGTTGTTCTAAATATTTTTGTAAATTCAGAATTTGTTTCTATATACACAATAACGAGATTCTTTTTAGGATCCTTAATTTAAATATCTATTCTTTCAAAAAAAATGTATTTTCAAGCACTTTTAGCACTGATAATACGCTTTATACGTTGATTAACCCTGAAATATTTAGGTTATTCCACTCCTACATAAATCTGAAGTATATAAATGATCATGTTCAGGCCAATGTGGAAGAAAACTTGAGTATCGTATATGTTAAGAAGTATTTAAATTTAGAAGTTAAGAATTCACGTTCCTTCCTCGCTAATCATATTTTAGAAGAGAATGATTTCCAAAATGTTAAAATACTCCACAATTGTAATAAAGGAGTTAAATTAAATTTGCTTGAATTTTTTGGAAATTAGATTAGAAGGACCAAAAAATTTAAAAACTAAATTGTTCTTGATAACGGTTGCTGGAATGCTACCGAAACGTTGAAATAAAGGCATAAAAAATGATTGTGGTTTAATTTCCCGAAAAATTAACAAATTAAAATGAATACACCACAAGGAATATGCAGAAGATAGAAAATAGAAGACTCCAGGCGATTATTAAAAGAAAATTCTAATCAAGCTAAGATAGAGCCACTACCAAAACTTTCAGATTAACAAATATTGACCTCTAGCACGTAAACCTACTTCTCTAAGACTATGTCTGACTGTTTGTAGGCCTGTTCGTACACTTAACTTATTTAATTAAATTTATTATAATGATTAAATAAATCGTGTGAGAAATAATGTATTTTAATATCTTAATTGTCACTCCCAATTAAAATCCCCTACATTTTCAAGTTTAGTCATATTAAATTACCGGGTAAATTACTATAATTTTGTTAATTATGCTAGATTTAATATTTATGAATACCTACTGTAAGTAATTGGAAGTTCGCCACCAAAAAATGTGTCGTGTACATTTTTTGTATTAATATTAATGAAAACTGTTTTATGTGATTATTCTTTCAGGTATATTAAATACTTTTATTGAACCGAAATATTATGCCTGTTTTTGTGAAATGTTGTAATTAAATTTAATTTACAAAACAAAGGCACCAGGAAAGAAGTGATGAATTCTGAGTTTACTAAAAATTTTTTGAATTAATACTAACAATATGTCAATCTGACGATGCTAGTTATAGCGAAACAGCTGTAATTGAATGTTAAAGCGAATTTTTCGAATAAATAGTGGAAGTTTAGTTTAACCGTTCAGTTTTTTATTGTTCTTAACAATATTTGATTTTTTCATTTTTCTGTTTTTACGTTTGCTACGTTTATTTGCATGTAGCAATAAAAACGATTATTATTATTATTATAGTTTTACTTTAAATATACCGTCTTTCTTTTTCCTTATTTACAAAACCTTCATCCCCCACATTGCCAAGCCCTTCATGGTTGCTGCCTGATTGCTTTTTCTACTGTTAATCAAAAATAACTTTAAACCAGGATTCCTTTCTTCAGGAATTCCTTAAATGCTAAGAACACTGAAATCTCGTCCGCGCAAACAATTCCATATGTTTCTTTACCTTAAGATTGTTCAAATTATGAAACACGTTTTATACAAACAAAAGATCTTAGTAATAGAGAAATTTAACTAACATGTACGACCTAAGACAATTTAATCTAATGCACAACAGAAACAAATATTGAGTGCAGCGCAACAGGTGGATAAAACTGTGTGTGAAAAGGTAATAATAGGCAAAACAGATTATTTTAAATTTATAGTAAATAATGTTTAAAAAAGGATAGTTTCATTAATAGAAAAATTTCGGATCAGAAATCATACGAATGGATAATAAGGCAGGAATTAGTTTCCTGAAGACTGTGAAATATAACCGGGACAACCCATATAACCAACACTGAGGTGTTAAGAAATGGTGGATAGAGACGGAGAACTTCTGTCCATAGTAAAGCGAAGAAAGGTCCACATAGTTCACAATACAAAGTACCAATTTCTGAAACTAATAATGGAGGAAAAAATTAAAGGAAAGCGGGGTATAAGTAGGAAGAAATATTCATGGCTCAAAGACTCAGGGACTGGACGAATCTAGCCGCCCATTCACTATTTAGAGCCATACAGAACCGAAAACATTTCGCTGTAATTGTTACTCACAATCATTGAAATGGATAAGGCATTTCAAGAAGAAGAATATCGTATTACAGCACTGGACTATAATAGTATACTTTTCTATTTGATAAGAAATGATCTTAATTTTATTAAATTCAGAAAACATCAGTTTGGTAAATCTGACCAATGACTATTCCAGCTTATTACGATTTTCCTACAAAACTAAACGTGCTCATTGACAATATCGTCCTTTAAATTACAAAATACAAATGCTAATCAAGCTAGCACCCCCACACTGACTAAATGAAAAAAAAGTAGCCCTTAATTACGAGCTAATTAAAGGCTAATTTGTACCACAAAAATTAAAATTTGTACCACCGCGATAATCGAGAAAAATCGACTTCAAAATGGGGGGTGCTAGATTGAGATCAAGGCAGCACCCCCACTTTGATCAAATGCCAATTCAATTACATCAAAATAAAGGGCATATTAAAGGCTAATTTGTACCACAAAAAGTTAATCTATATTATTATTTATAATGTCAAAAAATAAAATCGAATACTGTAAATATCGCTGCTCTATAATTTTAGCACCCCCACTTTCGTCTATTCAAAAAGTGAACACACAATATTATAAAACTAATTAAAGGCAAATTTTTACTTTGCGGTCGTATTAAATGGTGGCGGATGCACTGAAATCTTTTATTTTTGTCAATATTATAAAACCAGGTAAAAATAGTATTTCCCGTCACTGTCCCTTTTTAAAAATCCCTAAATTAGCCTTTAATTAGCTCTTTATTAAGGGCTACTTTTTTTCATTTAGTCAGTGTGGGGGTGCTAGCTTAATTAACATAAAATACACCCCATTCATTGAGAAATCGAGAAAATCGATAGCTTACTCGTGGAGAAGATGGCTATTCATGACTGAAATTTTCCTCTTGGACTAATCTCTCGTGATTAAACTAGGGTTAACAAGAGGCAACCTGGAAAATAGCATAGACAAAGTACACATATCAACCAATACCGTTTTCTGACATAAACCCTGACATTTCTCACCTCAACTTTGCTACGACAAGAGGCGGTATAACTTCCCAATTAGCAGCGACGCGGTCCGAAGACCACTTACAGAATCAAATTTGCATGCTAGGCTGTCAGCTGGAGCTCATTTTTTGACACCAGTACATCGAAAAGCAAGATTGACATTTGCTAGAGAACATCTTGGTTTAACAAATCTACAATGTTCTAACGTACTTGTCAATGAGGAAGATTCTGTCTGAATTGTAATGACCAGTGTATGGACTCCCTGGACACCGTTATTCTCGTTGTATACTTCCAAGACATGCTTAAGGTATGGGCTGGTATCAATAGGGAGGCTAGTACTAATTTGATGGTACTTCAAAAATGCCAAACAATGTTAAGATTTATCCAGGCTATCTAGCATTTATCTAACCAAAGTAGAAATCAGCACCGGACCTCAATCCTATTGAGCAACTCTGGAATATATTTGGTAGGTATGTAATGTCACTCACTGATGTATTTCAACTATAAATCCTGTTACTGTTTTTACAGTTACTAGCTTTTTCTATTTTTGCGTAACGACCTCCCTAAATATGTTTCTTTCTCTTTTCGAGATCATTCTGGGCGTTCAATTTGTCCTGGATGTCTTTGGATCTGTAGGCGACATTGTACAGGGACGATCTCTCTGCAATATTAAGACTTTCTATCCACTATTGTTGGATGTTGGACCTAATTTCCATACATCCTTTTCTCTGTAGGTTGCAGGATGGACGAACTCTCCTATCCTGTTTAACCGCGTCCAATCTCTTATATTTCTTAACCATAACAGTTGATTTCTGCTTTCCCTTTGACAATACGTTGCAGTAGTTGATATTTTGAGTTTCGTTTGTCCAAAATACATTTTTTTTTCTTTTTGGCATTGAGCAATAACTTGCGGTTTCTGTCGATTCTTCTCAGAGCTTCATCGTTGGTTACTCTGTCCATGGTACCCTCAGCATTCTACGATACGTCCACATTTTAAATGCTTTAATTGTTGATGGAAGATAGCTTCAAGTTCCAGGTCTCTGCACCATACAGCAACACCGAACATACATAACATTTGGCATTTAATGTCACGACTAACCCTTGTATATGTACTTACTATCATAAACATTGTTTTATTACTGTTTATTTAAGGACCATAATCTGTGCCAATATGATTCAGCTCATTGATCATTTTTTGCAGATCTTCAATATTATCTGCAATTAAGACTGCAAATATGGACTGGTTGTTTTTTAACCTCTGCCGCAAATTTTATAGTCCCGACTGTAGGGTTAGGAATATTATAAAAAATCTATAACTGTAAAAACATGGACAAGAATTTATGAAATAACAATAAATACTCCCGTGGATGGAATCATAATAACAATACATACATTTGTTTTATTATTGTATAGTATCAGAAGCAGGCAAAAGCTTGCTTTGTAAGTTATAGAAAACGATTACACATCATACCCACATTGTTAAAACGTTGAAATGTTATGCGAGTTTAGTAAATCGCAAAGTTTAGCTATTAGTCTTCCATGTTAATCAATCATCGTCGTTGAAATATCGTACAAAGCAGAAGATACTTGATATTTATGAAAGTTTTCATAGAAATATGGTACTCTCTAAACTATTAGAAACACACAGGTAAATGGTTTACAATTAGAGAATACTATAATTAAAATAGGGGTAAATTATCAAAGTAAAACCCGCAATGGTAATATATCCAATAATATATAATTTCAAAAGTTTCTATTTGAATTTTGGGAACAAAGCAGAAACAATGATTGCGAACAATGTTTCGGTCAAATTTCAATTACACAATGTTAGCTTTTAATCAGAATTTGTTTACGGATAATTAAAGGAATAAACCTAAATTTAGAATGGACTGCGTGCACAGATGTGTAAAGCTCGAAATCGTATTTAAGAGTTATGTTTATAACGTACATATATATACACCGAGACGTAATGCTGCAAGTTGCTGCACGGACTTTATGGTAACAGTTTCATTTCACTAACCGAAAAGCCATAAATTGTGCCCACTTGCATTGTTCATTGTTTTGCCAATAAATCCAAGCGGAATTAATTAGTCGTAGGTATCGATTTCTTTTCAAGATCGATAGTATTGTGACATTAGGTAATTAACTCGGTAATTAATTAACTGGAATAGCTATAAGAATTGTTAAAAAATCCTAAATATGAAAAACAATCTTTATTAACAAAAATTTACTAAAAACTATTAACAATACTAAACGTTTTATAAACGAGTTGGTAAAAAATGCAGAGGCAATTTGTTTATTACGTTAATTCGTTATTTTCATTACTTTGTAAGTAAATTTTTGCATTTTTGCTCACCCTGTACCAATTTAAAGCAACATATTATACATTTTTGGAATCAGCTTAGCAAAGGCAATTTGAAAATTGAAAAAAAAGGTGATGATGTCATTACACGAAAGTGGTTCACCCTGTATATTAGATTATGATTTGAAACAATAGTAAATTGAAATAAAAAATCGACCTGTTTTGGGAATTTCTAATTTTATTGTTCATTTAGCCAATAGTTTATGAACGCACTGTATATCTCTTTTCAGTAGTTTTAACCTGTCCCAATACTCGATTTTAATTTCATTGATCATACAGGGCAACTGCAGTATCAGTTTTTTTATATTATTTCACAGGCAAGTGAGTTTTGTTAATTATATTGCCATTTTCATTATCTACTTTTGGCTAGAACATAAATATATACCATATAACTTATAAATATTAGAAAAATACATGGAAAAATGTTGGAAAACTTAAAAAAAGCATGGAAAATTTAAGTTTGTCACAATTTAATATTATTCTTTACCAGGAAATACATTATTATGGAAGTACTGGACACAACAAGCCTTGCCAGTACCATTAATTACATGGTTATGTCTTAGAAATACCTGGAAATACTGGCAATACATCTGAAGTGATAAGCCCCCGGATAATTTGTTAATAAAAACTGCCTTTTTGATATTTCGTTCACTATTTTCGTTTGAAGAACCGGCTTCATTTATCACCGGCAGTAACTCTTTCTTAAAATTTAATCAAGAAACAGTTTACAAAGTTTGCGAAAAGTAATTTAGAGAAAATGTTATTTAATTCGCAACCCGGAAGCTTCTCGTGTCGAAATAATTTTTTAAAAAGCAGCAAAGTAGAACCGGTTGAGTGTGTATATAAAAACAACAAAGGAATTCAATTATAAAGTTAACAAGGTTTCGAACTGTGCATTTGACGTATTGTGCTTATGCAGCGTTTTTGTAATAATGACATTTTAATCAACTGCATGGAATGATGCTACACAATCGTAAATTGGTCACTTTATTAAGGATATTAAAAATAAACAACACCATTGAGCTACCAGTTGTCTATAAGCTGTTTTAATCAAAAGTAAATAAATAGAAATACAATCTTTATATTCCAATTTAAGTTTATTATCAATACGTTTCGTAGATAGAATATAGTTTCCTAGCCTGAGGAGAAGGTTATAAGTATTCAAGATTCGTGTATTCTTGGAAAGAATTGCGGAAATGAGTGAAGAAAAAGGGTAAAATTCTACTTATATCCTTTTCTCGAGGATGTGTTCAAATGAAAGGGTATAAGTCTACTTATGCCTTTTTTTCTGAACATGGCGAGGAATAAATTTGCTTCTCAAATACTATATACTATACTTATATCATTTTATTCAGACATCGAATCGTATTTCCTAAGTTAACCCAATTTTTCCTTCAAATTTCAAGAAAATATATCATCAAACGACTTATACCGTTTTGTGTGAACATAAAAATCACTATGATGTATTCATATAAACAAAAACCGAGAAAAAAACTAATAATCTAAGAAATCTTGACTTAATCCCTTTTTTCTCTGCAGTAGCAGTAGCAACAAACAAATTGTGTCAAGGTAATTAACGAAACAAGAAACAATTCGTAATTGTAGGGATAACCGTAGCAAGAAACCAATTTGCAAGATTTATTGCAGATACTTAAAAGATCTAATAAAAAGAATAACCATCTACAATTTAAATAGATATTTAATATAACTTTTTCAAATAATTACTAAATTATTTTTGTTTTAAACGTTGCCATATTTTTATAAATATTTCTTGTATCTTTAATATACTGGTCCAGGATATTAATTTTATTATTTTACAGACAAATCAAGTAGGAAGATAACATTACTCAAATTTGTCATTAATTATGACATGTACATAATTTATTGTTGTTTTGATTAAGTACGCTGTTCATCAATCAGTCTGGCGAATCTTCAACTAAAGTTCAAAGTTCAGAGTTGCCCCTTGGCGTACCTGTCCAGTAGCGAATATTCTTCAAGCTTGATGCTTGTTATTTACTAAATTCTTTTTTCCTTTTCTTGTTTTTTATTATTATTTATATCCTACACGAAGAAAGAACATTTTTTCTTTTCTTTAAGTTTACTGGCAATTCTCAAATGGTACAAATTCTTAGTTTAATCGTGTTTGCAGAAGGAGGTGGATATGGGCAAATATCATAGAAATCAATCTATTTTAGTCCTTACAAACATCAGCTTTATACAATCATTTAAATGTTTGTTATTTCTTTAGCCCTTTATGAATGAACAGCTTTTTTTTGAAAAATAGGTTTTCAGTTCGCAAATTTTTAATCACAAAAAATTTATACACTACCTAGTTTTGAATTATAAAAAAGCTATAAATACTATTGTTGGTAGGTTATAATAACAGTTCACTACAAATAAATTGTATATTGACACATTTTTAGAAGAATCTGTATTTAAGTAGGTACAGCAGATCATGTCAAAAACTCTTAATAAGACTGCGCAAAACTCACACAAAATTCTCAAACATCCCGCTCAATTTAAAAAAAAGTCAGTAAACTCCACTCTAATAATTATAGAAAAATTAGCCTCATATTAAAAGTTAGTAAAGTTATGAAAGCTTTTAATTCAGACGAGGAAAATCTCGCATTATAAAATTTCAACTCAAAAATACCTTTTTATGCTGATATTAAAATAAATCGCAGCTCTCCCGTCAACTGGAGTTGCACTCCCAGACATTCACATTCGCAAAGAATGTGTTTAGAGGTTCGTCTTCACAGTAAATTGAAATAAAAAATCGACCTGTTTCGGGAATTTATAATTTTATTGTTCATTCAGTCAATAATGAATTTATGCCTTACTTTATGGACGCACTGTATACGCCAAGGTAGAACATGCGCCGATAGGAATGCCAAGTATTGCCTCGGTAATGCCATGGTACTTCCATGACCTGCAATGGTACTTCTTAGTATTTCCAATAATGCGAAAGGATTGCCTACGTAATGCGGCAGTATTTTTTTTGTAAACGTACATGTATTTCCAGAATGATAAGTCCCCGCAAATTATGCAACATAGTACTTAGTGTGTATCAGATAAGTTGTTCTTTTTGATTCAAATTAGATGGTTTCTAACCACTGACTGGACATAGCTACAGAGCAGATTTTGTCAGAGCTCTATAGACCTAAGATCAATAAATTTGATCTCAATGGGTTAACAGTAAATTTTTTCGAAAGTATAATGCTTCAATGACTGTATAATAATGAAAAAAAAACTGTTTAAAACTTTAGTATATTCAACTTTAATTATTTATAATAAAAATTTAATAACCAAATTGCATGAAACGTCAGTTAAAAATGAAAAATAAGATCGTAATAATTATTATACGATAATGTTGTAAGGAAAGTCGCGTGCACGAGTAGTAAATGTAGTAAGGTGGAACGATAAGCACTGTCAGATAATATAAATATAACAATGGCTTACGGAAACTACGTTTACAAATAATAAATGGGAAATTGAAAATTTCTTATTATCTCATTTGTCGTGCAACGTGAGTGTATGTTTGTCATATTATATATGGGGGTATTTTTTTGTCTTCTTGATAGTAAAAATTAAGTTATTACTTGAATTTTTTGTTGTTTTCCAAGTCTCCTCAATTTTTTAACAACGTTCTAAAGTTTGAATACTATTGTACACTTACATTTGTTGGACAAAATTTGTAGTTCATGTGAGACTGATCTATAAAATATTAAAATCGTTTTAAAAACGGTAATTTCTTATTGACGTTATATATTCAAAACGCCAGTTTATTAAACGTGTGGATTCCATTATTACTTGTCTCTTGTTTATTTTGCGATAT
Source organism: Ophraella communa (assembly GCA_035357415.1). Lineage (NCBI taxonomy): Eukaryota > Metazoa > Arthropoda > Insecta > Coleoptera > Chrysomelidae > Ophraella > Ophraella communa. The sequence continues at coordinate 6,755,673 of CM068989.1, read as the reverse complement.
TTAAAGCCCATTGCAGACAGAGCTCGCCAAAGAGTAGTGAGGCCATAGTTGATGTGAGTTTCGTCATTGATAAGCCGCTGTTTCAGACTACACAGTGTAGATTTTTCGCCTTATCAAATCTTTTTCCCAGTCGTCTAGACTTTTTGTGACACCGGAATCTTTACGCTTTTTTCTTGATTCCATGGAATTTTCAACAATTCGTCTAACTGAAGTAAGAGGCACCTTCGTCAAATTACTGGTTACTCTTGCTGCAGCACCCGCTTTATATCCTTGTGAAGTAAGGAACTATACACATTTTTATAATGATTTTCGCGTCAAAAGATGGCCAAAAATAGATTCTAACATGAACGCCAAAGGGCAGAAAAAGAAGAGGTCGACCAAGAAAGAGCTACACAAGGTCGAATAACATTATGAAACGATATAATATATTATAATATCACCTACTTATAGGTACCATGTAAGTACTCGTACTATTTTTCTTCGTATAGCTTAAAGTTTAAATTTCTTTCAGTTTATCTACTAAGTTATAGGTAAAATAGCACTCCTTTTTTCATCTTGTATAAAAATAATTCTAAAAGTTATTTTTGTTTGGTTTAAAAACCCATTTTTATGAGATTTCTTAATAATAACAAAATAACAGGAAAAACAAGTAAAAAAACTTTCGTACTTTTGACGTTCCTCGCCGTTTCCAGAAAATGCAATGCGGAGACTCATTTGAATGTAAAATATATCAAAGAATTTTTAAGAAGTGGATGTAATGCTCAAGAGAGTGAAAAACAAGTTTCTAAACTTTAGATATTTCTCGTAGGAAACTTTTTGGATAACATGATAACTAAATTGTCCAAGAGATGTATATAAATATAGTAGGCGAACAAGATACTGGAAGTTTGTTAAAATTATTACAAAGAAAATTTTCTTTGATATCTGGACAAATAAAACAAAATTAAAGGTATCTTTTTAATTATTACGCTATTTATATTACTAAGAACAATAAATTACTGAACAGTTAAACTAAACTTCCACTATTTATTCGGAAAATTTTGCTTTAAAATTCAATTACAGCTGTTTCGCTAATAACTAGCATCGTCAGATTGACATATTGAAATTACATTTTGTTTGTTTGTAACTAGGTAGGTACTTGATGTTGATAAGTAGTTAAGGCTAGACCAAGTAAGGAAGTAATAAGACATAACAATATTAAAGCCTAGATGTTATTAGCCCTAAGGGATTATCCTGGATGTATTTCCCTCTAAGATCAGTATAACTGTGCAATGATATAAAAAAACCAGGAAAAAACTATATCATGCTGATCTTTACAATAACTTAATATATTTATGTTACAATAATGTCTTATCTATGTATAAAATGAAGACTCAATCAAAGGAAACAGTTACAACGTGACTTTTAATTACTGATTATACTGTCAACTTTCACGTAGGTATTAGCTGCCTTGTACTTTAAATTGTCATGTCCCTCTATATATAACAGAAATAAAAGGGAATTAAGTAACAAAACTAGAAAGGAAGGAATATACAACAAAAATATAAAACCCTGTGGACGTTGTGGGAATAAAAATCATCAAACTGACTACAATGACTGTCCTGCATTAGGTAAAACATGTTTTACATGTGGCAAGCTGGGACATTTTCGCCAGTATTGTAGAAAAAGCGGCACAAAACGGAAATTAAAAAATCCTCAGAGTGCAAAAGGAAACAAAAAGACAAGAGTTGAAGTTGATTATGTTTTCAATATTGATAATGATGCAACAGTTGAGTGCACACTGGGTGGAATAAAGCACCCTCCTCAAATTTATTCCTCCTGGAATGAAGCTGACCTTGACTGCATTCACTTGTCCCATGTTCATTTCTAAGGTTGTGAAACTTGCCCGTTCTCTGAATGGTTGCTCTTAAATGAAGCCAGTCGATCGTGATGGACTATAATGGGCTCTTCCTTGGAAACTTTGACATCGTTAATCTATTTAATGAGGGTGTATGGACCTTCGAAGTTTTGCTGCAGTTTGGGACACACACAACATTGTAGTTGGGGGGTTGTGAAGTCACACTAAATTTTTATCTTGATAAACAAACCGGACCTTCGCAGGTGTTCGTACAGAAGATTCATTAATGCTGATCGAATAGCCATCAGGAAGAATAGAAGGTGTACATCTTAATTTTTTTGTGGGTCGACAGAACCTTCGACAAATAATTGGCTAAATTCATCGTTCCACAACTCCTTCAGATTGTGGTTGCATTGCCGTGATTCTGATTTGTCTAATGCTTTTTGATTTGGTACGGCATTTGATTTGGTCAATACAAATAGAACGAAAAAAGTATTAGCTACAAAGTTGTTGTGCCCAAGATGGCTTAAAAGAACAAAATGCAGAGCAATACTAAGCTATCGAGGCAATTACTTATTAAACAAATTCGCCTATCCCAACCTCAAACGTTAAAAACTCTAGGGAGTCCATTGCACGAAGAAGAACGGCTCAATTAATGGCGATAATATAATCGAATAAAAGGCTGCAATTTTACAAAAGCCTACTAAAACTTCAAGAAAAAAGGAAGCTAATTTATTGTAAATTTTCAAGAATTTTCTTATCGGAATATTTTAATGGTCTTCTGGGTGCCGTTTGCGACCGTATACCGAAACAGTAAGATACTTGTAAAGTTTTAAAACGTAATACTGGATAATGTTCACCAAATTTCAATATAAAACAAGTTTATGAAATATTGAATCATTAATTCAAAATGGGACATGACGCCGAAGGCAAAATAAAATAACTTTTAGCAGGTAGATAATACATTATTTTTTCTACAAATACCTTCCGAAATGCCTTAGCAAGTTTGTTGGCTTGTATTGCGGTACACGGTAGATGGAAGTCCAGTACAGTAGCAGAGAATTATATAGAAGACACGCAATAAAGAAAACAGAACATTGCGGATCAAATTTTGTCCAAAACTTCGGCTGATGAAATTGTTTTCTGCCTTGGTACAAGCTTCACAAAAATAAATTCTGTTAAATCTACCAATGAGACTGGCTATGAAGTTACTTATCATAATTGTAGTTTCATTAATTGTAAGTTTAATTGAATAAACACGTTAGTTTGAATTTTGTTTTTATATTTTCTCTACAAATTAATCACTTTTAGCACTATTGCTAAACTTTAATTTTTACACCAGTGTCATAAAATAGAATTTAGCTAAATATTTATTTATTGATTATTAGCGGTGGAACAGGGAATAGTTATTTTGTACACAGTATTAATCGAACAAGAGATATGATACAATAATTATATTTGAAGCTTAGAATATTTTAAAATGTCTACTTAATTTTATACACTGCACTTATATTATTTAGTAACGTTTCGGCACTAGATAGTGGGCACTCAATCAAAATATGTTTTATTTAAACTCTCGATGCTGAGATTGTTTTAAGATATCACTCCAATTTTTCAAAATTTTTTTGTAAAGGGTTTTCAAGCAGAGACAACCAAGAGACGCCCAAGTACATGTTAAAGTTTTGTTTTACAGTAATGAATTGGTCCACCAGAGCCGGAAAGTGAGTTGAGATGGCGCTCGCGCTTCTCAGGAAATTTAAAAAAGCGCGCGCAAACCCTTTTTCGTTTATTTTCTTATTTCTTTCATTAAAAATGAAATACAAAACTAAAAAAAAACAAACTTTATTGAACAATACAAAAAGTGCTTTTATATGAAACATAAAAAATGATATAAACAATATATTAAACTTATCATATACATAAACATTATTGTGGTCCTCGATATAATATATGGCCTATTGGACAAATTACAGGAGCAATGAAAACATACCGAACGTGGAATATGGAAGTGGTTCTTAACTTTTCAAAAAAATGACAAGATATAGACTAAAAGGATGCTTAAAAAACACATAGTTTTTTAACTATCGTTGCACACTAATCACCAAACAAAAGTCTAAAATAATTGTTCTACAACTCACTGTTACACAGTTTATAAATAAGAACTCTAATTATTGAACTTATTCTAAAAACACCACAAAAAATACAGTTAATACAACTCGTCAAAACAATAATGGCGACTGAATACTTTGGCAGTTGACACGTCACATTTCACATAGAATATGAAACAAACTTTATGTTCTAAGGTTTGCAGTTTACTTTCCAAAAATAAGACAGAGATGAGACATTTCATAAACTTGTAAACTAAACAAGGATAGAGCTAGCAGGACTATTTTATTGGACAATCGAACAAAAATGCTCATGTACTTGACCGTCTCTTTATTAATTTTTTCAGGGTTAAAAAGATCATCTTTTTATTTTATAAAATTTATCGATAGTTGATTCGAAATCTCATTTGAAAAAAAATTGCCACTCCAAATGTAAATTTTTAAATGGCAAACCAAAATAGATCGTTTTTCGGTTCAGTAGTGTAAGCAACACACATACACACATACACACATACACACATACACACATACACACATACACACATACACACATACACACATACACACATACACACATACACACATACACACATACACACATACACACATACACACATACACACATACACACATACACACACACACACACACACACACACACACACATACACGTCATTCTCGATATTTTCTGCTATCAATTACTATCCGGATTTAGGCGTGGTGCATTGTTACGGCAAAGTCCAAATGTAATTGAATTGCTTAGTGGGGTATATTTTTCCTTTTTTTTTATTTTGGTTTTATCGAAGTTAAAGAATGATGAATGACTATCAAACGAACCTCAAAATATCTGCAAATGCGGCAAATCACATTAGGTTTATATATACGTTTGCTTTTAAAGTCATCGAGTAAATTATAGTGTATTGCATACAGGTCGTACAGGAATATTTGCACATAAAATAAAATATAAAAAGGTTCTTTTAGACCAGCTATATTTATTTTTTTATTTGTGCGGTTCCTACAACATCTCACATTTTCATCCCCATTTTTCCTGTCTCTCCAATATTTAATTTACTAAAACATTTTCTAAAATATAGAATTATACATAGTAAAAAATTCCTTTTTTTCCATAGCTTATGTTAAAGCGTTGCTATAATAAATGTTTTGGGTACATTATCCTCAAGGGTAGATAAAGTGACATTTTAACATCAAGAGTAGATGAAATGTTTTAACTTTTTTTTATTCAATAAAGTTTACAAATTCAAACACATTAAGGATAAAACAACTAAAATTTTACAATTATTATTATGTTAGAAATATCTATTTTTGGAGCATCACAACTTGTACTCGTTTGTTTAAACACTTGATTGATTTTCAGGTTCGCCAAGTATACACTTGGATACAGCAATCTTATTGCTTATTGATTCTTCAATGTAAGATTCTGCAACAGATGACGATTTCCTTCCATCCAAACGTTTAAGTTTTAATAGATCAGCTTCAGAATTTGCGAACATAGTAGCTAAAGAATGACGGAAACAATGCCCCGTGTACATTTCTGAATTTGCAATTTTTAAAAAATCTGCAATCTTCTGGGGGATATTATTTATAGTGTTAATCCCCACCGGTTGAGTAGTGCACTTTTGCTATCGGTAATTCACAAAAAACTTACTGTGAGGTAAGCTGGGCCGAAAAACGCGAAAAAAAAATTATTTTTCGAAATTCGAGGTGGAATAATAAAAAAAAGTTGTAAAATGGGTAAAAAACGCGGCTGATTTTTTTTAGATTTTTAAAAAAATATATAACCGCGCCCCAGAGGCGCCGAAATATTTTTTTTTCAAGATTTGGCATAGCAAAAAACTGATAGGTCTCAACTCACTTATGATGCAAAAAAATTTGGGTAAGATATTTTGAATTTTAGCCGAGCCCCGCAACATTTAAAAATTTATTATGCAGCTCTTCGCTTGAAAAAATAACGATAGGATTGAATCCCGCACTCAAATTTTTTATAACATTATTTAGACAAACCACAACTCACCACGAGGAGGTGGCTGCATGTCGAGTTGAAGAAGTTAAATGTTGAAGAAGGTGACGTAGACTTGGCTAAATATAAACAATAAGATTTTTATTTTTTTTTCAACCATAATTCAGTAAGAAAAAAGTCAATTTTCTTTTAACAAGTCAGACTTAAAAATAATTATAGGTTTTTTAGAGGCTCAGTGGCGTGGCGAACTATCAAAATATTTTATGCATTTTGTTTTTGTGTCATAATTAAATCAAACCCTACATTCCTATCTATCAGTTTTTTAGTAAACCAAAACTATTGTAATATTAATAAAATTACATTCACCCGCCGTCACTTAAATGCAAAGGGGCGCGGCTAAACATTAAAATTTTTTCACCAAATTTTTTTTTTGTCATAGGTGACTTGATACTTATCAGTTTTTTGCTGTAGCAAGTCAAAAATTTGATTTAAAAAAAACATTTTCGACGGCCCTGGGGCGCAGCTAATATTTTTTAAAAAATTCTGAAAAAAAATCAGCTTAGTTTTTTACCCATCTCACTTTTTTTCACTATACCATGTCAGATTTCTAAAAAAAATTTTTCGGCCCACCCTACTGTGAGGTACGTTTTTGAGACGCAAGGCAATATACTTTCCAAGAAACTCACACCACTTTTCTTGTCAGTAATACAAAACGACCTATCCTGCTTGGTTTTAGTATCAGATAATGAAACGATTATCACCGATTTTCTGTCGTCCACATTAAGAACGCTCTCGAAGATAAAGTACTATTTTATCGTCTTGTACAATAAATAACTATTTCTACTTCATCAATTTTACAGCTAAAGTTAGATTTATTGGTTAAATATGGCAGATATTAAAAGTTATCGCCAGTGGAAAAATTGAAAACCTGCCGATCAATTCATCACAACGTCGACATATTTCTTTTATAAGTGGTTTAACGTAGTCTAGACAAATAGTTATTGAAAGGCGTTGCGTTGGTTCTCCTTTTATATAAGTTCGTTCGGGATGTGTAACCGGCAAATTAGTGTAGTTAAATAGTTTATGGCTTTAATAAATACTTCAGAAATAAGTGTCATTAGCGATAATGTCATCAATAGTATCAACGCTCAGTTTAATCGCTTGAAAATGTATACTTTCATGTAATTATCGAAACATGTGATCGACCATGCCACCTCAATCTGTTCTGTGTCAATGGAGCGACTTGTTTAAAAATTGTATGGGGAAAATGTGCGGATAGCCTGTAAAATATTTATAAATCTAGTAAAATATTCAACAGCGGTGGATTAAAGAAAATGTTTATTGTGTATATATCGACACTTTGTAAGAAAGTTGTTTTTTTATATTGCACAGTAATTTTACCAATTTATGGTGTTACTGGAAAGAGAATTAAACATGAATCAATAAGTTTATTGAATAGAAGTAAATCATCCATAGCACAAATGTGACTGATTGGTAAACGAAGAAAAATCAATATCACAACATTTTATTCTTGGTAATAAGCAAATCAAGGTAAGCAATACAGCCGTCAACCTCCATCTCAATAGTAAACTTAATACGAGGGTGCGGAGACTATTAATATAGTCTAAAACATTTTGATTCTCCTAATTCTCCTTCTGCTTTTGCAAACCATATTATTTCTGAAAGCCATAACTTTTCTCAATCCAATGTTACCAGATTGCATAGATGTTTCAAGGGACCGAGGATGGACCTGTTGGAGATGTTTGAGATTCATGAAGTTTCGAGGGATAGTACTTTTTTTTGTTTGAATGAACAGTTGAAGCCCAGGGACCCTTACATTTTTCTTAGTTTACCTTTTTGATTCTTGATTGGCTTTTTTGCTCCGCATAATCGCTCATTTGCTTTTACATGTTTAATTTTATTTGCTGTATTCCTTAACCTATTTCTTCTTCTTTTTAATTTGAATATTGTAATAATCCAATGTATTAACTATTTATCATTTAATTGTTATATTCACTTTAGATTCTAACTAGTTTCACTATGCATGTTTTTCTATTATGCTTGCAATTTTGTTCTAATATTTCGACATCTACAATATTTGTTTCATCTTTGAATGGTGTCCTGTGCTTCTTAAACTTGATTATGGTAGTTTCATGTCCTATGTATTTTCCTTTTGTCACTTGCTTTCAATGTAATCTGAGTACTCATTTAGTTTGCGCTATCTCATATTTTCGTTGTTTTATTTGCCTTAACAGTTTATTGTTGTGATCACTTGTGTTATGGACCTTTTTGCGTGGGTGATACACGATGCTGCGTCTTGCCGAATTTGGATTTATTTGCTTGCTGGTGTTCCTACACTAGTTGTTTAGGATTGACACCACGTGTTACGACCCATCATCTGACAATTTGTTGTGGGTATATTCTTGCCCTCATCCTCAGATTGATGCTAATATTTGCCACCCTTTCAACTTTCCTTACCTTGTTGAATATTACTTTCTTATTCCTTTCTTCACTCACAATGACAGATATGATGCATTTGCCAATGGGTCTTTGACCTTTTTCCTTTCTTGCGGTTTTTACAAATACTGCTCATACTTACTCTCCATTGTTTTTCAGGCTTTTGGGTACCTTTATCCTAAGCTATATTACAGTTTTCTTCTTGTTATTAACAACTAGGTTTAATGAGTTGCTACTCACCTAGTTTTTAGTTTTTAATACTTAATTTTAATCATTATTTCCTCATTTAATGCTTTCCTTTTATCAATGACACAATTTTTATATACATAAACTTTTGCTATATGCAAGCATGGTAGAAGTTGTTATTTTTCAATCACAACTATAGTTATTAAGGTAGGTTTATACTGATTCTTTGATATGTAATGTTTTCACTTTCTCTTTTAATTTTTAGCCTAATGATGGCCTATTGATAGGCCGAAACTGGTTGCTGTTTTTTAATAAAATAAAATTTTGTGACATTGATTTTGATATTTTTCTTCGTTTAATAAGTTTATTGATTTACTCTGCGGGTGGCCCCAATTGCAGTGTGTGGAATTACAAATTGCATTAAAAAATATAGAAACCGTAATGCTTGTCTTAGTGCTGCTATTTGACATGGTCCGTGATATTCAAAGCGATCATTTACAATTTTTGCACGGTGCGCCTATTGTACCAAAAAATGGTATAATTATTGGCTCTATAACCATTTCCCTATATCGTACAGCCACCATTGTCACATTCATTAACACCACTAAATCAGTGCGGCCATCATAACTACATACGCAAACTGAGCCACCACCAAAAAGGGCCGTCGGCGCCATCAAACGTTCAGTGTATCTCTGCCCTTTTTGTCTCCACATCAATATTCGACCATCACACATATTCAGCAGAAATCTGGACTCATCCGTAAAAATACAGTACCTCCAGTTCTGAAAAGTCCAACGACTGTGTTCTCTCGCTCACCGATATCTACATGCACGCTGATCCGCAGTCAACCGTGGATGTGAACTACGCCTTCTGACTCTTAAATTACATGCACGCAACCTTCTTCTAAAAGTTTGACTAGATAGCACTCTTTCCATAGCTTACCTAAAGAAGCTGTTAATTCTCGAAGCAGTAAATGTTCGGCTTCTTCTTGCAGTTACAGCTATAAAGCGGTCTTGAGCAGGAGTTGTAGCTCGTTTTCGAGCTACAACCATGCCTGGGGTGCTATTCTCGAGTTGAATACGTATACGAAAATTGATCGTCAGAGACATTTTGCGTATAACTTTGACAATTGGTATTCTCAAACCATTGGGTTATCGCGTATACGAAAAAGGACGTACGACTTTACACGGATGGGTCTTACACATGCGAAAATTTTAAAGCGAATACGAAATACCATACGCATTGTGTATTTATATGGTCATCTATTTGTTTTCTATGAATATTTTTGTTTCGTGTGTCTCATCCATTGTGTTGACCGTTTTTCATATAATTTTTTTATAACTTCCTATAGTTAATTTTGATGGCAAATTTGAATCAATTCATCAGAATAGCTGGTATTGAGGCACTGGAAAATGCAGAGCTCCTCAATGATAACAGGAGAAGATTTCGGGTATGTGATGATCCATTTGAAGAGTCAGAGCAAAATTTTACTAAACTATATAGGCTTAGTAAAAATAGCACTGTTGATCTCATTGATATATTAACTCCCCATATGAATCATCCTAGTCGATTATCAGCCCTGTCTATTGAGAGAAAAGTGAGTATGGAGCAAGGTTTGGGGATAATTTATAGAAGTAGGTAATTATTGAAACTCGTTTAATTTCAGGTATTAACAGCTCTTAGATTTTTTGCTTCTGGAAGCTATCAGCTTGATATAGGCACTAATAGATACCATGGCATAAGTCAGCCTTCAGTTAGTAGATGTATTGAGGAAGTTAGCACTGCTTTGAATACCCCCGAAATATTTAATCATTTTGTCAAAATGCCCAGAAATTTTGATGAAATTCGTCAAATACGAACAAAGTAAGAATAATTTTTTCATTACTCAAAGGATGTGGTCCTATCAACACATATTTGTAGATTCTATATCAATCATGATTTTCCCGGTGTACTAGGTTGTATTGATTGCACACATGTCGCAATATATCCCCCTGAGACACATCATCCCATATATCCAGAGGCTGTGTATGTTAATAGGAAGGGTTATCATTCAATAAATGTACAGTTGGTAATTGATATTTAATATTCAAATAACTCTTTCAAATGATACTATAACTCTCATTTTAGATTTGTGATAATGATTTGAGAATCATGAATGTCTGTGCAAGGTATCCAGGAAGCACCCATGATAGTTTTATTTGGAATAATAGTGATGTATTGCCATTCATGCAGAATCTTCATAGAAACAATAACAGAGTATTTCTTTTGGGCAAGTAATATCTGAATATTTTTTCAAGTGTTCAATACTTGCTGCAGAGAAGTGTTCTAAAGTCTCTAGAACTAGGCATTTATGAAATGCTCACAAATATCCAGCAAGCATTGAGCACTTCTCACTCTTCCTAGTTTATTTTGGTCATGGAAGCATTTAATAATGTGTTAATAATTTTAGGTGATTCTGGATATGCTTTGAGGCCCTGGCTGATGACTCCAGTTGAAAACCCAGTAGCAGATTCCCCAGAAGAAAGATATAATAATAGGCAAATGAGCACTAGATCTCTTATTGAAAGGTGTAATGGGGTACTGAAACTAAGATTTAGATGTCTTCTCAAACACCGCGTTCTTCATTATAGTCCAGAGAAATCATCAAAAATAATAAATGCATGTGTTATCTTACATAATATATGTATAAATAATAATATTCCACCTGTAGAGTTAGGAGAGGATTGTATGATGAGAATCTTGGTGAGGTTGATTTAGGTTTATATGAACCTGAAAATAATGCACTAGTGCATCCAAATCCTCGAAATCGTGAACTCATAGCTGGGAGATTATTAAGAGAAAGAATAATCAGAAGTCATTTTACAATTAGATAGTAATATTTATCTCATTGATTTGTAAGCTAAATTAAATATATAATTTATTTTAATTTCTATTGATATTTTGTTCCTACTCCAATCATATTACAAACAAATAAGATCTATCAAAACTTGAACTTAAAATTTTTTTGACTCTTCATACAAAGTGATCACTTTTAGAACAAATTCACTAAATTTTGAATAAAAAAATATTTTTTTTTTAATAAAATGGTCACTATACATTCCATTTCTAAGGAATATTTACTTATTTTTCATTCATTTTGTAAACATCTTAATAGAGATTCAAACACATATTAGCTTGGGCAAGTAGATACTTAATTCTGATGCATTTAAATAAAACTCAGTATTGTAAAAGTAACCCCTATATTCATTAAATATATTTAAACTATCTGGATAAAAAAACATAATACTGGTACAACAAAATATGAAAAAAAAACATATTCAAAACAAGAAAATAAAAAAAAAACATATTCAAAACAAGAAAATAAATAATTTTAACACTTTTGATTCTGGTTATCTTCTTTACACTTCGCAATTCTTTCTAATGCAGTAGCAATTCTCAATTTTGTTTTTATGTCCTGCTCATATAGTTTATTTTTTTTATCATAATAATTTTTTCTCATGTTGATGTCCCTTTCAGTCTGTTTTGCTAGTTCAGCAGTGGCAGATATAGTTTTTTCTAACCTCTGAATTCTTCTAGGGTGTTTGACCCTAATTTTTTTATTATTTTCCATATTTGATTCTGATGGCAATTCTAGTGGAGGTTCGTTTTCCTCAGGAACATGATCTACTATATTAAATTCACCTCTCTCGTTTCCTGTTTCAAGGAAATAATTATGTTCCTCACAAACTTGGTCTGGTGGTGTGTTTAATATCTGTTCATCAAATGCTACCTGCGATTCCCTTATTCCTGGATGACCATCTACCACTACTTGGCCCATAATGCCTAGTACTTCTTCTTCATCACTAGTAATTTTAATATTTATTGGAGGTCCTCCGCCAGTTTTATTATGATGCTTTTTGATAGTACTACTTTTACTTTTTGTCCTGGTTTTGATATCATGCCAAGTCTGAAATGTATTAAACTTAATTAAATGATACCTCAAGAATTCTCAACTTACTTTACGCCATTTCTTCCAATCTTTGTTGGCCCCTGGCAAAGCGTTTAAATTATTAGCCAAAGTCTGCCATAACTCTTGGGCTTTTTTAAACGTAAATTCGTTTGTGAATTTCCCAAATTTAATTCTGGATGAATTTTAATAAAATCCACCAATTCCTTTCTCTGATCTGAAGTAATATGCTCTCTTACTAATTTTTCCATGATCTTTTTTATCTTTCTGAATTTTGCATTGAATTTCGTTTAAAGTAAACCACTACCTTCTTCTCCTTTGTTGTTTAATTGCCTGAGCTGCCAGGGCTATCCGGCCATTAAGTTGGTAAACAAAGAAGAATTAACTTTTATCGTGTTGGGTACATTGACACTTGCACAATGTTGTCACATTTTCATTCGATCACAAGTTACGTAGACGAATCAAAAAGTCGTATGGTGTTCAAGAATGCACAAGGACAGTAGTATACGTTTTTAACCATACGTAAATTCTCGTATACGCAGCGTATACGCATTTAATAGTATGAGTTCGAGAATAGAACCCCTGTACGCTGTAGACCCAGTTTCCCAATATCGATTCCATGCACGACTAACAACACTTTGAGACATATTTAGCCATGTAGCAACTTCTTCTCGTGTATCCAACGTACTAATTGATCGAGTTGCACTGTTTCTAATCGCCGCAGCGCCATTTTTTTTCGGGTAAACAGATTTATGGACTACAGTAACAATGTTAAAGTCACTGCAAGCATATCTACGCGACTAAAATGTTGGTATTTTTAAATCGAATTCTTACAATTCTGGTTAAAGAGATAACAGAGTTTACTGATAGCATGAAACGTAAATTTAAAATATTAAATATATATATCCACTTCAATTGTTGAGCAGTATATATTGCCCTAATTACGGATTAGTTATTGGAAGAGAATATCTGGATAATTATCGGAATGCTAATTATGCAATAATGTATGCATGTTAAAGCATTCGTAGATACATTGTTGCAAAACAAGTAGTATATAGTTTTCTAACAAAAAAAATTATAAATGCTATTAAGTTAAAGAATTATCATATTTTAGTTGTATATAAGTGGGAAGAATAGTTAAGTATAAAGATCACAAAAATATTAACCAGATTTGCATTGATTGCAAAATAAATAAAATGCATCTTTATGATTTTTCTCTTATAATTAAAGTTGGTATTAAATAAAATATCTGATGGACTTATGGCAAACGTACAGCACGTTTTTTTCGTACTGCGGTTCGCTTTCAAAATTTTTGACCGAAACTAAATGTAATCCACTTTTGCTATCTGTTTTCTTAGACATACATTAATATAAAACTTAAAATATAACTTTCAATCGTATTTATTCACACTTAACCAGTTACTTTAGCTCCAGTGCACTCTGGTTAATAGTTATACAAACAAGTATATTCCTACATCACTTTTTTGCACACCAGTTACGTAGGGTTTATGTTGTATCAACTATAGACTAATTGCCTCTGCTTATTAAAAAGCCCCAAAGTGTAACTCTGACATTTGTGAGAGATTACATTAAATAAAATATTGATAACTGCAGCTACAAATTTTGATAATCATCTGGAGTGGAATATATTATTCGCGATTTCGACTACCGTTGAGGGCGCTAAGAAACGTAAACAAATATGGAGGATTGTGAGTAATCTTTTTGTTTGAGGTGTCGAACTTAGTGGTTGAGTTGTGTGTTTTAATTGTTTGGTGGTAATTTTACAAATACAAATAAAAGAATCAAACACCAACCTCCACATAACAATCCAAAATAAAATTTAAAATAATTTGCGATTACTCACAAAGTAGGTTTATTATTTATCCTCCAGAGGGCGTCTAGACTTTCGAAAAGGCGAATAGAAAACAGTTCAATTCGGACTATACCTTCTGCGACACTAGCGCCAATCTGGACTCTATGTTTACAACTATTCTGTGGATACTTTTTAAATCTATCAAGATACAGAAATTATATGTATGGTCAAATACAGTTCAGTATCAAAATTGCAGAAAAGAAGACGAATTAACAACAATATTGTAGTCATCCAGAAATAAGAAGTAACAACCTCGGTTACAACAATCAAAATGGTTGAATATCATTAATTAAAAAAAAATAGGTTATTACATTGATGGCAAATTAGAGTGGTATAGAAAGAATCAGCTACAATACCGAGCACTAACTTCCCACCAATGACTGTATGAAAAAGAAGAAGAATGGTCTAGTGATTGGTTATGTATCAAATAAAAGAACAGTCATGTTGACAATCAAAAATAAAAAATTAATTACAACTGGTTTAAATTGTTTTTTTCATTTAATTGTGTTATTTTTTACTTGATTTAATCCTCTGGAACCATATTTCTTTTAATTTCTTAAACCAATTATACAGGTGATTCTTTGAAGGCGACGTGTACTCAATCTAATCCATTTAAGAGAGGATTTACTATAACAGAAGCCAAAAAATCACCAAATTAAAAATCGAACGTCAAATATTATAAACTGGAGATAGTTTTTCATAGAAAAATCGATTTAGCAAACAACTACGAATAAACAGACAACAAAACAAATGGGGAGTTCTAAATCACCAACTAACATTGCTTCAAATGTCTAGATGCATACATATATCAAACTATCGTCTGCGTTGGTGTTCATCGTATTAACGATTTTCAATCAATCAATGCTATCAAAGTCATAACCACAACAGACATGCCTTGAATTATTATTAACCAGAATACGGCAAACTGTCTCTCTTTCATACTTCCAACAGATGTACCGGTAGTGATAACCGTCGTTTTATTAGGCTTGGTCAGTTTTTGTTTGACTTCGACGTCGTTCTAATTAGTGCTTCCAGTTAATCTAATAGTAGAGTATTTTATATTACATATTTATATTACAGAAAATATAATAAAAAGTTTTTAACTCAATGAAAGGATTTATTTTGAACGAAACGTATCAATTATTTTCTTGAAAGTAACTTTGTAACATTCTATATTAATTATTGGAATTTATTATTTTAATTAATTAGAATAAATACCTCTAATACCATCTATGATAGAGTGTTAGAAATAGTTTGATTATAATTAATAATATCTACAGTACTTTCATAATTTAAATCCGATTGACGCCATCGAATGCCCTCCGGGGATTAAAAAATATTCTAATAGGAAAGTTGCTAACATCGATGCTTCCAATTAATGTCTCACACAAATTTAAACTTAAGTATACTAAGTGACATAAAAGTCACAACACCCAGTTTAAATGATTTTATTTTTATAAAAATTTGTATAAGTACTTACTGAAGCATAATAAGTAAATGGTAAAAATTTCAAAATGATTGCATTGGTTTAAAGCCCTTTTACCTTTAATAATGTGTGGATGCACCCCGACGTGTTACGCATTCTCCAACGCGCCTAGGCATGCTTCTGATCAGGTGGTCAATGTCCTCCTGTGGTATCTCACCACCAACTCCTCTTGAAGTTTTTCTAGAGTCTGAGGAGGACGTTGCGAATTGAGTAATCTCCTGCCCATCATATCCCAAAAGTGCTCAATTGGGAATAAGTCGAGATATCTTGGTGGCCAAGGTAACAATGTGACATCATTATGTTGAAAGAAGTCTATTGAGACTCTTGCAACATGTGGTCGGGCATTATCTTGGAGAGTTGGATTTGCCAGGGTGTCAAGATAGGGTAAAAGATGGGGTTTCTAAAACTTCTTGGATATAACGCTGCGCATTCTTGTTACCTCTGATGAAGATTAAAGGTGGTCTCGAACCATAAGCTATAGCACCCCAAACCATAACTCCAACAGTTTGATGAACATGCCTTTCAACAAAAAACCGTGGATTTCTCCTTTCACCACGTCGTCTTCTAACCCTCGCTCGACCATCGTGCATGTCTCAACAAAATCGAGACTCGTCACTAAAGACAATACTGTTCCATTCCTGATCCCAGAGTGACCGTTCTCTGCACCACTCAAGGCGATTACATCGGGGTTCTGGAGTTAAAGGGAGGACCCAGTGTGGTCGGTATGAAAACAGGCCAAAACGTCTTATTTGTCGGTAAACACGTCGCATGCCAATAGGTCTTCCGTGTTCTGCAAACCATTCATTTGCAATGGACCTGATGGTGGAGAAACAGTCCCCTAAGGATAATAATCTAGGCGGAGATCTTCACGGTCTGTTGTTCTACGGGGGCGTCCAGAGCCCCTTGCTCTTTGTCAAAATTTGGATCTTTACTAAGGCTACAATATTCATATTTGGATTTTTAGTGGATTTTAAAAAAAGCAGTATAAAAACCGGAATTTTCAACTGATAAGGCTGAAAATTTGATCAACTGTTTTTTTCAGTTAAATAAATAAATTTACCAAATTTTATTAAAATAAAACTATTTTAACTGGGTGTTCGGATTTTTATGTCACTTAGTAGAATTTATATATTATATTACGTTTACTAAATACTTAGTAAAATACATATATATGGATATACAGTGTGTAAAAGCCAAATGGAATAAATTCATTATTTCGGTTACTGTACATATTTATAAAAAATCCCGAAACACGTCAAATTTAAATTATAACTTGACATTCTTTAACGTGAAAATGCAACCCCTACCTTCAACCCCCTTAGAATGACAGGTACAACCCCCAATTTTTTAAATGGGAAGTATAGGCTTGTGATATATCATTTGAAAGGTCTCTTCATTCTCTTTTCAAAAATGTTATTGTTTTTAAATTTAGTGCCAAAATTAACATAAAAAAAATTAATATCATGTTGTTACCGAAATTCGCTACCATGCAATCAAAAACTAAAATGTAATGCATAACGTAATAAAATGTAGAACACGAAAAAGAAATATGAATGTTAATAAAGTAGATGTTCAAAATGTTCTCCGCGAACGTCTTGGCAACATCCTAATCTCAAATAAAACTGTCTTCTAACATTATTTAACATATCAGGCGTGATCGACCTAATCGCAAGCGTTATTCGTTCTTTTAAGTCATTTAAATCAGAAGGTTTAGTTTTGTACACATGGCTCTTTACATATCCCCATAAAAAGAAATCTAATAATGTAAGATCAGGTGATCGCGCTGGCCATTCAATCGATCCTCGCCTCCCTATCCACCGATTGGGAAATATTTTATCGAGGTACTGCCGGACATTAAGTTGGTAATGTGATGGTGCTCCATCCTGCTGAAACCATATCGTATTCGCTGGAACTTGAGGGTTACCTGGATCAGGATATAAATTTGCCAATGTTGAAGTAGTGCCATTCAAGTTGCCCTCAATAAAAAAGGGACCAATGATATTGTTCCCTACAATCCCTGTCCAAACATTAACCTTTTGAGGGTATTGAGTGTGTTCTTCTCTCATCCAGTGAGGATTTTCCGTGGGCCAGCAGCGGCAATTTTTGCCGATTAGCATGACCGTTAAGTAAAAAAGTACACTCATCAGAAAACATAACGTCTTCTAATTGGATAATATTGTTATCCAACATGTCCATCATTTGCTCACAAAAAAAAGTTCTCCAAAATCGTCTTCCATGAGCTCCTGAGTAGGTATCATCTTATACGGATGCAATTTATTTTCTTTTAATATGTTTGCTATCGATGTATGGCTAGCATTGAGTGTAGTGGATGCCTGTCTACTCGATGTGTATGTGGGTTTTGCTGAAACTCAAGCAACACATCTAATTTGAGTTCATCACTCAGTGCATTGGCAGCTGCTTTTTTTATCTGCCTTACATGACCAAACTCGCGAAACTGCTTTTCTATTTTACTTATTGTTCCTTGGGATATAGGCGGTAAATTAGGAAATTTCTCATGAAATAGGCGAGTTACTTCCTGTTGTGTTCGAATGTTATCTCCGTAACCAATCATTTGTAAAAGTGTTATTTTATGCATTTCCGTTAATCTAACCATTTTCAGAATTGAATTAAACAAACTTTATACTTAAATTACAACAATAACAACTTAAATAAATCAATTTACTACTGCTTGTTAAAATAGCGTTGCCACGGAAATTCTTTAAAATTTTTTAATGGTTACCATCTAAAAACCACATTGCTATGGTTTTTGTTCACTTTCTCATTATCAAGACCTAAACGGGAAATAAGTTTTAAGTATATTGTAATAAGTAAGAGTAATAAATAAGAGTATATTTTAGCGAATTTCGGTAAACAATAACATTTTTGAATAGAGAATGAAGAGACCTTTCAAATGATAGGGGTTGCATTTTCACGTTAAAGAATGTCAAGTTATAATTTAAATTTGACGTGTTTCGGGATTTTTTATAAATATGTACAGTAACCGACATAATGAATTTATTCCATTTGGCTTCTACACACTGTATGTATTTTAATAAAAAAAAACATTAATTATCAACCAATAAGGAGTAACAGTTATACATTTCCCTTGACGTATATTTCCGACTCGTGAGTCCGTCGCAAAGGGAAGTAATCTAAACGGAGGAAATGGAAGTGAAATGGAAAATGGAATTGAACGATTCCAATATACCTACAGATTGTATAGACAATCGATTAAAGGATATTTTTACTTTGGATGATGTACTGCCGCCGGGTGAAATTTTATAATACGCTTACAATTTCAAAATCCAATTTTTATTGTATTTTATTCAAAGCGGTTTGCCATAGGGGCTTGTGCGTGCGTTCGAAAACAATGTTTGCATTCATAACGGTACACGGTTAAATCCTTTACTGTTTTCACCGATCCTGATCTATTATTTTTACTGATTGTTCTTGGGATTCGAAAATAATGAAGCTGGGAAAATATTACAATACAGTTGGGCGAAAAATTCAACAATTTTTCATACTGCGTCGATATTTTTGAATTTTGAAGGGTCTAAAACAATGTTTTAAATAAATTAATTATATTTTTTAGCGTGTTTTATATACTACAGATGTTAAAATAGGAATTTGATGCAGCTTAGCTTGCAAGGTTAGAAGGATCTGACTTATAGTGCGTCTGAGCAAATGTGACAACGTGGCAATTTTCATACCTCTAACTACTTCGTAGAACTAGAAAGTATCCGGAATTATTTATTTTTCCTAATTTTTATATATTTTCTTTTCGTAACGTTCTAAGACAAAAGTAATGCGTCAAGTAGATTGTGCCCATAGTAGGCTATGGATAAAATAGCATGACAACCATATAAATCAAATATTGTTGATTGCAAACAGACGTGAGTTTTGTAAAATAATGTTGCAAGTAGAGAAAAGAAAAAAAAACTAGTGCAATTGACTGAATTCGGAAAAAGTGCAGTGTATGAGACAATTAAAAGGATAAATACAGATATAATACATAGACCAGTTTCGGGAAGACCGCGTAAGATTCCCGGAAACAATTTAAACGCTTTAGTGAATTTAGGACGACAAAATTCGCGCCTAGGGTTTCGAAAACTGGCCAGCAGATTTAGAAATCAACGAAGAATAAATGTGTGTCCAGAAACTCTCCGCATAACACTGAAAAGACAAGGCTACATATCAAGGAAACCAAAAAAGATCCCTGCAATAACACCTCTACAAAAGCAACGAAGAATGGAGATTTGTCAACGTTTTCAAGGAGATAATTTCAGCAATATTTTTTTATCTGACGAGAGTTGTTTCCAGATTGGTGCAAACCATCTTAAAATCCTGTCAAGAGAAAATGTTACCGTTCAAATTTCCAAATTTCCCACTAAAATAATGGTTTGGGAATGAATATCTCAACGTGGTGCCATGCCTCTCTGTATAGTTGATGGTACTGTTAATAGTGCAAAGTATTGTGATATTTTAAATGGTTTTCTTCTTGAAACAGCTCATGCTTTATATCCAGAGGGGTGGCGTTTTCAGCAGGATAATGCAAGATGCCATATTTCTGCCATTACTCAAGCTTGGATGCAAGAACACCCACTGACAACAATTCCATGGCCAGTAGCTTCACCAGATCTTAGTCCCCTTGAAAACATATGGGGATTAATGAAGATTAAAGTGGAACGAGCAGCCCCACGAAATAAAGAAGGTTTGATTCGTTCGGTTTTACAGGCCTGGACCACCATCACCGAGTAGTATGGCAGTGACCTAGTTTCTGGTGCACCTGGACGTTTACTTAAGTATTTAGAATTAAATGGAGGTTGTATAAGTAAATGAGATGAATTGTTTGTGGTTATTTTATAATTCAAACAATAAAAATGTATACTGCAAAATTGTAATTGTGCATTCTTTTTTCCGGATACATTCTAGGCGGACTATATTTTACCCACCTTAGATGATTTAAGAATATGTAGGTTTGTCAATAAGTCCATATATTACTTCTTATTTAGCTGATTATAACATTTGACTACACATTAATAAAGCGACCTTGGCTGAAAATAGCAGGTACAATATTTGTTCTACTATAAAATGAAAAAGAACTGTCATTTTCTGTGAAAGCGCCATAGAAACGGCGGAACACATAGTTTACATGCTGTTCGTACAAAACTTCTTTGCGGAGATTGAATTATTTTGTTAAACAAACAGTAAAAATAGTGTTTTTCAGCTATACGAGGGTTGCCTTTTAGCCAAATAGTTTATTAGTAAATTTACTGACAGCTCTATCGTAAAGTTGGACATTTTTGAGGTTATACGTACTCAGAACGTTTTGACATTAACAAATAAATCTGGGAAGTTCTCCACTTTTAAAGTGTTTGCTTTGATTGCGTCTTTATTTTATACATAGATAAGACGTAATTGTAACACAAATATATTAAGTTATTGTAAAGATCAGCATGATATAGTTTTTTCCTGGTTTTTCTATATCATTGCACAGTTATACTGATCTTAGAGGGAAGTACATCCAGGATAATCCCCTAGGGCTCATAACATCTAGGCTTTAATATTGTTATGTCTTATTACTTCCATACTTGGTCTAGCCTTATAACTATCTAATAAATATCAGGTACCTAGCTACAAACAAACAAAATGTAACTTCAATATGTCAATCTGACGATGCTAAGTCTAGCGAAACGGCTATCATTAAAGTTTAAAAAAGCAATTTTTTAAATAAATATTGGAAGTTTTGTTAAAACGAAGAGTTTTTTATTATTCTTAAAAAGACAAAACCATTACAGGACTTTACTTGCAAAACTGCGACAAACGGTTACATTTGCATTGAACCGACCTTCTCTCACCTCATCGGTGCCATGGCAAAAATCCAATAAATACCTTTTGAACTGCTTACCACCTTACTGACCAGATCTAGTCCCATCGACTTATTTTTTTCTACGCATTATGCCAAGAAAACGGATATTATCGTCAACTGTCTTTTTTGCAGAAAAACTACTGAGTGTTATTTGGTTTGGACAGGATATAGAAATGGGAGCATTGCTACGACAAGTGTATAGAATTCCAAAAAAACTGTTTTATCTTTTTTTTTTGGGGCCTTGTCAAAATAAATACAATTTTATTGTTGTTACAATTAGGTGATAAATAATGAAATTTTCTCGATACAAAGACATTATTACTATATTTCATTTTATTATAAATAAAATAAAATGTTTTAAGTGAATGTGTACATCAATTTTATTAATTTAAAACACTGACAGAAGATATAAATGTCTAATGCTCTAAATTTTCATTGTTTCAGGAACAAAGCCACAAATCCTTTCGGCCCCTTTGCGTTCTAACGTTTCGATGGAACTATTTATTTTGGCAATTAGAACCCATGGGGTATCATCTCGTAAATATGCTACTCCATTCTGTTGTGTGTCTCATTTATTTCAGGTACGTAGGATTTTGTGTTTTTGGTTTTCCTTTTATAATAGACATCGGTATAGTTATATATATATACTATTGCACACAAAGGCATTGAATGTAAATTTGCAGCGGCGTTCGCAGACAACATGAAATTCTCTGTTCCTGCTTTATAATAGTGAATTTCTCTTTTCTTTTGTGTTTTATAATAATCGTTTTTGCTTGTAAACCAGACTTGGTGGACATTTGTACTAATATGCACAGAGATAAGTAAATACTATCTGGTGGAAACAAAGCGAATTTAGAATATAATAAATTGCTTTACTCTATTTTTAATAAATAAAATTTTTGAAAATAGCAATAGTAATAAAAGAATTTTTATTGATTGTGAAGGTAATTTAAAAAACTATATGTGTTTATTGATGGATAAGGACAAGGTTTTTGTTGTTGACAAAAAGTTTAAATATAATCGTTAGAGAAAAACCTAGAGAAAAACGTTAATTTGCGATATTGAAAAGAATTATAATAAAAATGAGTTTTCCATAAAATTGTTCTGTAAATCTATCTCATTTATATATCGAACCTGAGTGATAGTATCTGTAAAGCGGTGAAAAACGGGACATTGAAAAATCAAGGAAGAGATAACCTTAAAAGCAAGACTTACATTTAATATTTTATCCACCTGATTCTACGACAGCGATAGGCAGCTGGACGACTCTTCCCCATTCTTTAAATGGACCAGTGCCAAGTATGGTTTCCTTATCAAGATCTTTAAAAGTAAAAAAAGAAGATAACATATAGATAAGAAATAGGAGCTTAAGCATAGTCTAGCTTATCTAAATTCAGAACAAGTTATTGGAGAACAAATTAAAGCTGGCGAGACGGTTCACAAACTTGGAGAAGAAAAAGTGAATTAAAGAAACAGCTAACTATTGGAGTAATGTAATGTAGGGGTTGTCCATTGCGACCTGTGAGATCTATTGTGCCCCCTTACTTGCTTAGACGGTGGGTTTTCCCGTATTTAAAGCACCGCCTCTAATCCTATTTTCATTATGAAGGTTAGGATATCGATCGGTATCAATTCTATTTCGTATGCTCCAAGTTGTAGAGCTCTTGTATTTCCTAGGGCAGGACATGCCGTGAGTATGTGTATTGAGTTTTCCTCCTCCATTTCACAATACCTGCATTCTGCCTTTTCCTCAATACCCAGTCTATGTAGGTGTCCTCTTAGTTTACAGTGTCCCGTTAAGATACTTGTAAGAATTCTTAGGTTATTTTTGCTCAGCCCAAGACAGTGTATGGATTTTGGGGTTGTAACTACCTAGCAAGGTTTTAGCCTAGTAGTTTCTCCCAATGTCCGATCTTTTCCATATTCTCAATGCCACTAATTTCATTGAGGATGGAACTGTAGGCTATGCCACAGAATGGTTCAGGTCCCATTAGTGACATACTTGCTGCCCTTCTGGCAAGCGTATCTGCCATTTAATTTCCTTCTTCCCTTCCAGGGAGCCATAGAAGTGTAACTGTGTTATTCATGCCCAGTTCGTTCAGTCTTTCTAGACACTCCAAGACTAATTTAGATGTTATAATGCTGGAGTTGAGTGCTTTTATTGATATTTGACTGTCAGTCATAATAGTTATGTTCTGTTTGATCTGTCAATGTTGAATTGCGCACATTTTCCAATGGCGTATATTTCTGCTTGCAAAATGGTAGGATGTAAGCCTAAACTCTGGAGGTGCTTTGTTCTAGGTCCGTAAATCCCTATCCCCGTGCCTCTTTCAGTTTTGGACCCATCAGTATACCATAAGATTGTGTTGTCTATCTGTGATATTACTGTGGGATCCCATTGACTTTTTTTGCTTAACTTTACCGTGAAATTTCTTGTAAAGTTAAGTTTTTTTGACATTTTGTCCTGGGGTAGTTCCCAGTTTGGATTATGTTGAAGTGATTTAGGCATATGCCTTACATTTCCTTCACTGACCATCCTTTGGAATGTCCTTCTTCTTACATTTCCTACATGTAGATGTAGATGTGTAAGGTTTAGTATTACTTCGAGTGCCGTCGTTGGACATGTTCTCATTGCTCCTGTGATGCACACACATGAATTATTAGAGTAGAAAAACCTTTAAGACCTTCAAGAAGTTTAGACTCCAAACAAGAAGAGATCCGTTGCTGCAATCCGGAACCTTTTGACAATCAAAAAGTGGTCAAGAATTGGTTAAATAATTAGACCAATGATAATCCTTAATAAAATTGCATTACTGACCATCACTAGAGAATAAACTCCGCTATCACATCCCCAACAATGATATAGATAAGGAAAAGAATGAACCTCTGCGAAGACCTTCACGAGAACATCACAATGAAGGATCTCGATCAAGACCTTTTAAGTTTCAACGCATATCATCAAAACCAACCGCGATTCATTAAGTCCAACATTGATCACGACCTACCCAAGATCAAATCTGATAAAAGGTGGCAGTTTTCCGAGGATTTCAAGTTTACTACCACACAGTTTCAGTAAGATGACCCAGAAAATATATTCCTTCTATGTAAGTCACTCGGAGGATTAGCCTACAGTACAGGTAAATATCTACTTGCCATTAATGGCAAATATGGATTCTTTCGCAAAAAAAGAAGCTTCTTGATTCTTTCGTCAAGAGTTTATTCCTCTACCTGGGTACCAAGTAGTACAAATGGCTTCACAATTGCCCATCTAGAAAAGAAAACCTTGCATTTTGGGGATTGTGATTGGAATTCAACGGGACAACCCCAGAAAAATCAAAAATAACTTTCAAATGGTTCCTTCAACGTGGCAATTAAATTGTTAATAACAATAATTATGGTTCCAATTTTACACCCGGACTATATAATTATTATTGTAGTACTGAGCTTTCAATCTTTCCAGTTAACGCGAGACTGCCTGCTTAGACTATATTTTTGTCTATTTCTATCTAAAATTTGTTTTAATCTTGTTGTTAATAGTCATAAGTTTTATTTTTAGTAAATTGTTTCTCTCATTAACTATAACTAGATCCTTTCTAATTTTTTATTTTTTGTAATTATTTCTGTTTTCTTGCAATACAATTTTAATTTATCTTATAAAACTAATTTTTTTTACAATGATTTATGTTTCATCTAATTATTTTATTCTCTCATCTTGAACTTGCTACAATAACATTCGTACGTTTTCTGTTTATTCAACTCATCAAATACTTTTAATTGGTACGATGAACATCTAGAATCATCTCTGGTAGTTTTTAGAAGAACCAAGTAAAGTTGTTAAAATATATAAAGAAATATGTTGGCATTCAACGTGTATTTTCGACATCACGTCCTTCTCGAGGATTACTTTCAACGGTTTTATGAAGATTAGAAAGAAAGAAAAATAAAAGGAAAAACAGAATAAAGTGGAGAATAATTTCCCTACTCTCTGGCAAACAAAATGGAAATTGTAGTGGAATCCGAATTAACTAACGGCACGTAGAACTGTTCTGACTTAATTAAGGAACTTGTTATGTTTTTACTGTGGCAAACAAAAATTATCCATATTTTAAATAGCACGACTTCTTTGAGGTCGTTTTTACTTAATAAGCAAAACAAGTTTCTGAAAATCAAAATGTTTTTGCTATAAATTCTGTTGAAAACCTTTAAAAATTGTTTATAGAAAGTTAACTCAAAATATACACGCGCAAGTATTGCATAAGTGATTTATGAATAAAGTTTTTATTACTCTCTTTTATTTTATTTTTTTGGAAAAGACAGGAAATTAATTTGGAATTATGATCTGTATCTGTAATTCTGGAAGGTTGGGTCGCCCCACAGCACTTAGGCCACATCCTTCTGAGATTGAGCCTAACCTATTGGCTCGTCAACCATCCTACCTGTTTAAAGTAGGTGATAACGTCGCCTGTAGGCAGCTCCCTCAAGTTAGCATGTGTTAGCTAGTTCTCGCCGAATACAGAAAGTCTTGTTAGAGAGAGTGCCGGACAGTCACAAAGGACGTGCTCAACTGTCTCATCCTCTTGTTCACATCCTCTACATAGTGGGCTGTCCGATAAACCCAACCTGTTCAGATGTTTTCGTAGGTGACAATGGCCAGTAAGTTTACCTGTGACCAACCGCAGGTCCTTTCTGGTCATGACCACGTATTTCTTGGCTGCTTTGCTGTTCGGATATTTCAGAAGTTCCTTGGATAGTATGCAACCTTTTTCTTCGTCCCATCTTCCCCTGAATTTGTCAAGGGAGCATTCCTTTATTAGGTCAACCACCGCTGATGCCGGCAAGCTGACAAGACTACCGGGTCCCAAGAGCCTTTGGGAGGCAGCTTTTCCAGCCAACGAGTAAGCAATGCGGTTGCCTTTTGAAATTCCATGACCTTTTATCCAGCCTAGAGTAACCACATTGTTGTAGCAGGCTTCCGTAAGGGCCATGTGACATTCTAATACTGGACCTGATGTGATTCGTGGCCTATTCAGGGTTAATAGTACTTGTCTGCTGTCCGTAAGGATACGGATGTTTTTGCCAGTGATTTCTCCTATGGTAATCTCCTTTGCGGCTATGGAGACGGCAGTTAGCTCTGTCTGAGCTATACTTGCATTACAACCCATTGCCCATTTTATATTTAGGTTTAGGGGTCTGGAGTAAATTCCACATCCTGAACCTTCTTTTGTCTTAGATCCATCGGTGAAGATACATATAGTACCTGTCGCCAATGCATTTTGAGCGTTGAAATTAATGATTATCTTGTAGGGCCTGTGAAAAGCATATCTTGGTGAAGTGGAGTCTGTATTTGCTTGTAGCATTGGAAGCTCGTTTATAGCTTCGCGCCACAAACCACACCTCGACTCACCAGATTCTGCTTTAAGTTGTGTACCAGTGGAGCGGAGCCGTAGCATGGTCATCAAAACTACCTCCTTGATATATATATCAAGTGGGGTGATATTTTATTTTACACCATAATTCAATTTTTAAAATGATGCCATACTTTTTGTGACCAGTGTATTTTCTAAAGTTGTCTAATGTTTGTAGCAGTCGACTTTGGTTACAAAGCCATGCTAATTTTCTGACAACTGATTACTAGTCCATGAATTTATATTATGATTATAAAGTATTATTTTAAAGACTTTGCACATAATTTTTATATTTATTTTATACTCTCTTAAAGAAGAAGCATCAAGAAGAAATAATTTTTTGATATAACTGGAAATATGTAAAACAAAATCCGTTTATAATAATTATATATTAAAGAAATTATTAATGTCTTTTTACTAGTTTACTCTGAGAAGATTCATTAATGCAGTTGTAAAAGTACAAATACTGTACAATGATCTGTTCTTACACATATTCTTTAAATTGTTTCTCTTTTTTAATTTTATTTTGTTCTGTTGAACATTTTCATATCCATTTTGACATTTCGAGTGATCCGAGAACCTAATTACTAAACATTTTTTTTACACAAATCTCTATATCAATGAATAGGATTAGAACATTATGGTCTTTTTAATCTTCAATATGTATCGAATAATGAATTCCAAAATCCATTACGTCCTATTCAGAGTGTGCAACAATACCTCATACGATAACCACAAAAGATACAAGAGCTTACTCAGGCAGGATAAACACTTTGTTTTCAATAATAGCTGTTTCCCTATACTAAAAACAGAATGGGTATTATACATCTAAGGATTTACATCATTATCATCATCATCATGTGATTTACGATTATCATTTAATCTTCTTCACTTTAAAAATTTAATGTTGTCCATGAAATTATCAACAACAAGGTAATTAATGTATACCATGCGGTCCATATGTATGGAATAAATTCATTTGTAGCGTTATTATGTACTAATATGAAATATTGTCAAGAAGTGAATGGTGGTCATTCTGAACATTTAATTTAAGTGTCAAATACATTAAAAAAAACACATTCTTATCATTATGTGACATTTTTATCTTCATTCTACGTAAAGTTTTGTGTTAGAGACAAATTTTACATCTTAAAAATCAATTTTCTCAGTTATGATTCCACCAAACTTAAAAAACTTTATATTGCCGAATAGAGGACTAAAATCCCTTTCCAACGAGGTGCCACACGACCCCCTTTGTAATTTAAAATTTTCGAGGGGGTGCTTATAATTCCGAAGGGGTGCTGGAGGGGGATAATATTTTCATACTGTAAATTGTCAATTTAAGAATAAAAATCGACCTGTTTCAGGTTTTTTTCATATAGTACAAATGAATTTATTCCATACATATGGACCGCACTGTATAATACATTTGTATAGTGTTTCTCAAGAAAAACGGTTGACTATAAGGCAGAGCAGGTAAAATATTAAGCTTTTCTGGTCAAATTTAATACCCAAGACGATGCTAATAGGCTCTAAGAAATACAAATATATAAGAAAAAATATTTATCTCTAGATGCTCAAGAAATTGTAAAAACTATAATATAACTCCTTACTGAATAAAGGACTTGACGCTAGTGCAGCCTCGAGTGCAGCTGTAAGTGAAATATCTGACTAAGATATTTCTTACGACAATGAAAAGAATCGCATTAACCCCCATCGAACCAAAAAGAAAGCGAAAAGTTTATGCCATGTACGAAGGACAACATACTCTGAAGCAACATCTCATTAATGCGAAACTCAGATAATTTGTGGCATCAATAGTCCTTGGAGAATTTTGTCTAAATTTTCAGATATCGTACAATTGATAAAAAGCAAGTCCTTAAGGAATCCCATCGATTACAAAAGTGTCGTTACGGGTTCAATAAGAAAATACCGTGCTGAAAATCGTCCAATAATTCAACACCATCCAAAGGATGGACTCCTTCTATAAGTGTCAAACAAAAGCTTCTTCAAATAAAGGCAAAAGCATTGGAAAAACATAACAGAGAAACTAAGGAAA
Source organism: Ophraella communa (assembly GCA_035357415.1). Classification (NCBI taxonomy): domain Eukaryota; kingdom Metazoa; phylum Arthropoda; class Insecta; order Coleoptera; family Chrysomelidae; genus Ophraella; species Ophraella communa. Next base: position 6,726,472 of record CM068989.1, on the reverse strand, counting down.
GTCAGAAAATATTAAAATTAACTAACTCTCACTTAGTGTAGGGATATATTTGATGGACAGTATAATCTATGAAACTGTTTTCCAGATATAACGTCAAACTTTATTAATGTTAAACATTTTATTATCATTTTAAACAAATTTTTCGGACAAATATTTATTTTTGAACCCAACCGCTATCGCTTGAGGGTAGAAAACTTTTTTGATGAATTCATTATTCCGCACTTCCCGCAGTCATAAATTTTATAACAGCATTAATCGTCTACGGGAGAGCGTGATACCAAACATTAGTATGTGCTTCTTCTTCTAACTCGGGGATAAACTTTTCCAACAACTACAATATGGGGGCTTTAAAAATACACTACCAGAGGTTTTTTGCATGTCGTGTATAAATAAATAACTTGCCAGCGCAGTCATAAAATTTTTCAATTACATTTTGACCATACAATATTCATGGTTGACAATGGATATTGTTTCATGCTTTGATAAAGCCACACTAACGAGCGGTAGTTTCAACTTTTTTTATAAATTATTTAATTATAATGTTTTGCATCCACAAACAATTACTTCTTCAAAACATAGACTACACTACAATGCCTGTAGAAAAATAAAACGTACATACAAACAATGGCTTAATGTTATGGCTATAGAAAAACCTTTCTCTAATTTTCAAAGGAGTGTATAATACACCCCTTCATTTTATATTATTCGTTTTAAAAGACGGACAAGGCACTAACAGATGTTTTAGAACCCATACATTATTTTAATAATTAATATTTTAAGGATGTATTGTAATGAATATTATGATTTGAGAGAAAGTTTATTGATTTGATTGATTTATTTATTAGATTGATATTACTTATTTAAATGTACTAATAGCACCAAGATCTTTTTCTCAGCGGGTGGTTGGTTATGCTAGTTTCTATTGGGTTATTAGTTAGAAGGTATTTGAATAAAATTGATTAATTATAATTATAAATTTATTATAAAATAGTTAAATTAAAACAGTAATGTTGAAAGTTTAATAATGAAACTAATTAGAAAAAATATTAAAAAGAAAGGCCTTTAGTAATTATAAAAGAACTTACTTGATGTGAATTAAGTTAAACTAACCAATGTTGTTTATGTAAAGGCAAGTAAGATTATCAAATACACTAATTATTAAATATCAAGTAAATTCCTTTGTTTTTTTTTTAAATTATAAAATTCAACTAACTACTACAAAATTTTTTTAAAAAATTACAATTTTATCTGACCTTGTTATGTAAAGTCCTGTTTCCTGATTGTTGGAAAAATCTGTAGGTGATCTATGAAAAACGGAGACGAACGAAGCGATACGTGGTATTTGCGATTTTGGTAAACTGAAGTGTTGTTAGACGATTAGTTTCTTGTGTAATTATTGTTCTTTATTTGTTCCTCAAATTTTAGTGTTGATGGATTATAGTTCCTTTAGTTGTATTAATAATAGTAAGTACTCTTCTTTTTTACATCAACCGAAAATGTTTTAATTTCACTTTTGATTAGTTTTCAATGTCACTTTTGGCACTTTGTTTTACTTTATAATTGTTTTACTTTGTATTTATAACGTCACTTTATTATAACTACTTTAAAAACTGTTTGTTCACTTTTTAACTGACTGTTCACACTCACTGATCTTCTCTCTTTGACTTCCAATAATAAACTTCCTTCTAACGACCTCTGTTCAGTCTTTTATAAGTTTCAAACTTCTAGAAGCTTCTTTTTTTGTTCTAGAGATTAGTCATTTCTGGGAAAAAATATGTGTATCTCTTTCTTTCATATTTATGACTAGACATTTTTACTTCGTCTATCATCGATCATTCTAGAATAAAATATATAGTAAAATACATCTGTCTCCTTTTTACACATTATCTGTCTTTTTTTACACATTATATAATCAATTTTCGCGAAGTTTCTACTAGAAGTACTAGATATAATATTGATACATTACATAATAAAATTATTTCTAACTTAAAATTCTCTTACAAATACACAAAATATATAATAAAATAATACAATATAATAAAAATTAGAGCAATTTACTACAAAAAGGTTGTGGTGTAGAAAATGGACTAGTAGAAGGAAAGCCAGAGGTGCATCTGCCTTGCTTTTAAAAGAACTATCAATAAAGGATCCTGAGGAATATAGACTGTGTCTTCGTTTAACTCCTAAACAATTTGGAACTCTGTTAAATTTGGTATCACCTGCAATTCAGCGTTCTGATACTCAATTGAGAAATGCAATACCAGCTCGAATAAAACTAGAAACAACGCAACGCTAAATTTTCTAGCAACAGGAAATAATTACAGAACTCTTCTGCAGTTGTTTCGTGTTCCAAAACCTACAATATCGCATTTGATTGTTTCTATATACGGGCTTGGTTACATTCCAAAGACACTCATGTTCCCTATAAAACTCAACAAATTTAACTGTATCCCTTTCGGAACACCTCAAAGATATTCAATGAATATCTGCAAATTTGTAATCAACACGTGCTCACTACGCACTGGCATAAAACTGTTTACATTCGGCAAGTTCAGAGACTAGTAAAGCGGACAGTAAAATTTTAATAAAGTGGGGAAAGGTTAGTAGGTGAGTAAATAGCCTAAAGCGGCGTTTACATTGGTATAGCTACTTGTACCAGTCACTAGTACAAGTAACTGGTCTGCTAGTGAGCTATCTCAAGTCCAAGGTTAAGTAGGTGTCTACATAAAATTTTTCGATACTAGTATTACTAGTAGCTAGTAAACATAGCGATAAACATGACTCTTCGTCGTAGAATTTCGCGTTCACAATACATTGGAATAGGAAAATGTATTTTAAATGTGTCCCTGTGTCTAATTGAAGAAATCAATGACCTATGCAAGGATGAAATGGAAGAAGGTACCAGAAAAATAATGTGGAGAAGACAATGGATAAGAAGAAGAAATACTAGAGGAGCATCTGCATTACTTTTAAAAGAACTGTCAACAGAGGATCCTGAGGAATATAGATTGTGTAGTCGGTTAACTCCTTTAGCTACGGGAAATAGTTATAAGACCATCCAACATTTGTTTCGTGTTACGAAACCTACAATATCAAAATTCATACAAGAAGTTTTTGCTTCTGACCACTTCATTTTAAAATTTTAGTTTACCGTTCCACGTGCTCAGTGTACATACAACATAACCTAAAACCAACTGTCCTACCACTTCCAATGGCATCCGTGTGTATACATTCGGCGAGTAGTAGCGCGACCAGTAAATTTTTTAGAGTGGGGGAAGGCTAGCAGACTAGTAAATAGCCTGGGAAGCTATTCACTATCCTCGCCAATCCACTGGTACAAGTACTGGTACCCGTACTAGTCTGCGGAGTTAACATTAGATTAGTAGCTGACTTGCAAGTTACTGGTACCAATAACTAACCCATTTACTAATCTAGTGTAAACGCCGCTTAAAAAGCTATTTACTATCCTGGCCAGCCTGCTGGTACAAGTGCTGGTGCGAGTACTTGCCCACGAAGTTTACATTGGGTAAGTAGCTGTCTTGCAAGTTACTGGTACAAGTAACTAACCAATTTACTATACCAATGTAAACGCGCCATAATAAAGATCGTCAGATGCTAGTTTTTAGCTGTCATTGAATTTAAAAAAACAATTTTTTGAATAAATAATGAAAGTTTTGTTTAAAAAGTTCTATTTTTAACTCGATTTTTAATGTTCTTAGTAATATATAGGTGTTATTCAAAACTTTTATAAAATCTGTAAACAATACGAATACAAACATGTGGGCCACATAAAATAGTTCCACCTCGATATTTGTATCGTAGATTTTAAGAAAATGAGAAAACAGATCGATTTTTCTGTTAAATAGAGGGATCTTGCAGGCCATTCAATAGGACCTCTCTTTCCAATTTATTGCCTAGGAAATCGTTCATTAAGATATTGCCTTACATCTATACTTTAATGTGGAAGGTGCACCGTCTTGTTGGAAAAAGAGATCATCTTCTGAGTACCTGTTATTATTTTCAATTATGTCTGTAACAGCGGGATCAAAAGTGTCTTCTAATATTTCGAGATATATTTCTCCGTTTAAATTCTGTGGCAAAAAAGTGGCCCAACAATATGATCTCCATAAATTCCTGCCCACACGTTTAATTTAAGAGGATGTTGGGTATGTATTTCGTCAGCCCAGTAACGGCAATTGTGGCGATTTACGGTACCATTCTAACCTAACCTAACCTAACCTAACCTAACCTAACCTAACCTAACCTAACCCAACCTAACCTAACCTAACCTAACCTAACCTAACCTAACCTAACCTAACCTAACCTAACCATTCACAGAAAAAGAACATTCATTCGAAAAACAAATATTGAATAAAAAGTTTGGATTAGTATTTATTTTGTCCGTTATGATCTCACAAAACTGTAGTCATCTGTCTGGGTCATTTTCATTTATTTTCTGTACTAAATGTATCTCGGAGATGTATCTTGTAGTGATTAAAATTATGAAGTTGCAAACCATAGGCGTTACGTTACATTTTTAAGAGGTGTTGTACTTTAAACTTAGAACATAAAATAGTAAGGAAGTATTGCTCTTTCAAGGACAGGTGACCGGGATGGTTATCCAAGATGGCTACCGGAAGTTACTTTTTAACAGTGGCGTCCTATATTTTTATTTGTAGAAAAATAATGTCCTTATTCAGTATGGACACTAATCATTATTTATTAAAATAACCACTTTAATAAGGAAAGAAGAGGAAAAAAAATAGTATAACATTGCCTAAAATGGGGGTACTAGATTTAAGGAAATAAAACCAGTTATATACTACACAATTTTTATTAAAATTTTTCATTCTACCACTATTGGCCCTTAAATTGAATTTTGTGTAAACATGTCTAATTTTTTCTACATTATTTATTTTACTTTTACATATATAATAAATTCTTGTTTTTAAATATACTACACAGATGCTTTTTATAAATTGTTTCCTACGAGGACTTTCAGAAGTAGGTGGTAGAGTTTCAGGAACAGGAACTGGTAAAATAGTTTCACTGCTAGTAGTTATTATCTCTTCAGCATAAGGGTCGTTAGTACTTACCTGCATAGAAAAGGTATATGTTAGTGAAATATATGTTTAAGTAAAATATCTGTTAATAGATTTGAGAAAAAATATAGATTTGGTCAATGTTATTAAAGCAATTTGTGGATGTAATAATTACTTACATATTTCATTCTTACGATTTTAATTGTAGGTATAGCATTTGGTACTAGTAAAACAATTACTGAAGAAATTCTATCAAATGATTGTTCTGTAAAATGTGAGCCTAAAAAGCTGTTCTTGCCTGGACTCCAGTTATCTTTATCCACAATATTTAACCATTTCCGTCTAATATTTTCATCCCGAGGGAAACTGTGAATGAAATAATGTGTTAATTAATATACAAATACATTTATTGTACAACGTTGCTTTATAATACTCCATAGACATAAAAATAATTGACATATACAGTTATGAGATTAACCGAAAAATTGTAAATTAATGATAATTAAAATAAAATATCCTCTTTCCATTATTGATACGCCTATGTCAATTTAAGTAGATAGGTTAGGGATCAATACAAAGTAATAATTTAATTTAAACATAAAAAAATATAGTTTACGTATATATAATGTATATTTATTATAATAATAGCTACTTACCAATAAATAATTAATCCAAATTTTTAACAGAAAACTAAATTTTTATAACTTGTCAACAAAGTATGAGTCATAAATGGTTATCCAATATGGCCGACTTCCGTCGCCAGATTTTAACATTGTAGATATAACACAAACTCCTTCCTTACTATTTTATGTTCTAAGACTTTAAATGAATTAAGATTTTTTTGCAAAGACGGTGCAAATATAAAAAAAAATTGTAAAAGATCGTTACGTCTGAATACTCTATCTAAATACCTTTCTAATGATATGCTGCACATGTTACATTTAAAAATAAGGGGTTGGAGAAGTGAAAGGGAGGGTGTTGACAAATGACAGATGTGTCTCCCTTGGAACAAAAATCGACCTGTTTCCTCATTTTCTTAAAATCTAATAAATACTCGTACATACTATCAGGTAGACTGTTTTCTGTGGTCCACACTGAACTTATATGTATTATAATCAATCAATCAATCATCAATTGAAAACGTTTTAAAATAACTTCTGGAACACAACTAGAATATCAGGGAGCCCTGGCTGCTATTGGCTTCAGCCGTTTGGACGCTAGACTTATGTCGACAATCAGTCAGTCAATTTAGAGTTTTATATGTATAGATTATTGTGTTTATTATGAAACCTAACCTAAACTAACCCAATATTTTAAATAAACTTGGAAGATTTTATTCTTAGTAAGATGGGTTTGCACAGAGCAAGGGTTAATACAAGGATTTTTATTAAAACCTAAAATTTTTTAAATATAAATCATAAATTGATTTCACATAAAATTGTAAAGATTTCCAACGCCTATGGACGACCATTAAATTCATTGAAACCGTAGAGAATTTTTCATTTTATCATTCTATACATTTTTGAAGTATGGTACAAACTAAATTAATTTTTTATAGAGATTATTTTAAGGAAGCAAGTTTATTTATAAGATCCAATTTCTACGCTTGGTGGCCTTGTTGTGTTTTGTTTATAACAAAGTACAACATTAAATACATAACGAACGAGTAACATTAATTTGTACTTACCAAAACTTGTCAAATCGGTTAACTATCGTTAAAAACTTTTCCAAAATGCAAATTCTCAACAAATATTAAATTAGTTACGGTCGGACCCGTCCCTATTTCGGAAACTACTTCACTCAACACATCCTTTGAACCCTTTAAGGGCCTATGACCACCAATTCCCCATTGTCCTTACTCACTTATCCCTTAGTTAATACTCGAAATTAATAATTCACCCACCACATGCCACAGCCGAAAAGACCACGTAAAACAAAATTGATTTTTTTTAATCGACAGAGATTTATATAGAAATTGTATAAAACAATTAAATTTTTTAACGCCTACTGATTTTGCAAGGTAGTTTGCAGATGTAAGCTAAGATATAGTAGTTTTCACAATATATGGTATTGACAGAAGGATTAGAATTAAACTAATTAGACCCTTAATTTGTAAAATCCGAGATGCACATCATAAATGTAAAAGGACCTGATTCAGGTAATTTTGGAAGTGTTCACTTGTGTTACAGCGTGCAATAATTTTTTAACATTTATTTGTTATAACAGACATTAATAGCAAAGATTTTATACCCCACCGTACAGAATAGGCAGTATGTGTCGTCCGTGGATCAAAGTAATAGTGCTTCTTCCAGTCGTTTGTTAAAGAAAAATCACTTATCTTGTGTCGCGAAAATCATTATAAAAAATGTGTATAATTCCTTACTTCAGCAAGTATGTAACGCGGGTGCTGCAGCAAGAGTAACCTGTAATTTAACCAAGGTGCCTCTTACTTCAGTTAGACAAATTGTTGAAAATTCCATGGAATCAAGAAAAAAGTGTAAAGATTCCGGTGTCACAAAAAGTCTAGACGACTGGGAAAATTGCGAAAAATCTACACTATGTACGATGAGCAGCGTGTCCCTACAATCAAAAGTCTGAAGCAGCGCGGCTCATCAATGACGAAACTCACATCCACTGTGGCCTCACTACTCTTTGGCGAGCTCTGTCTCCAATAGGCTTTAAGTATCTAAAAATTAGCAAGAGACAAGTAATAATGGAATCCACACATTTAATAAACTGGTGTTCTGAATATATAACGTCAATAAGAAAATACCGGTCTGAAATTCGGCCAATACTCGACCTCGACGAGACGTAGTTTGACACGCATGACACCCCTTCCAAAGGATGGTCTGATTCCTCTGATGAGTGTAAAACAAAAGCACTATCAAATAAAGGAAAGAGAATCACAATATTACACGCAGGATCAGAAAATGGTTGGATCCCAAACGCTATGTGGCTTTCTGCCAAAAATATCAAGGACTCTTGTGTTAATTATCACGAAGATACGACAGAAGAGCTTTTTGAAGATTGGTTTAAAAATTGTCTGTTACCCAACATTCCGCCAAACAGCGTTATAGTAATGGACAACGCAAGCTATCATAGTCGACAATTGCAAAAAATTCCTGGCTCAAAGAATACGAAATTGGAGATTCAAAACTTCATGGCTGCAAATGACATATATTTTGAGGAAAATTATACAAAAAAAGAAATTTTACAAGTGCTGCAGTCATTTTCTTTAAAAAAACGTATGTTTGTGATACAATTGCAGAAGAATTGGTATATACAGTGTTACGACTACCTCCCTACTACTGCGTGTTCAATCCCATAGAGCTTATGTTGCACCAACTTAAATCGTGTGTGCGCGGAAAAATACTTCTCCGACTTTAAGTGGGAATGTGGTAGAATTAATTAAGAACTGTACGAATGACATTCCTACCGAGAGTTGGAAAAGTTCTGTTAGTCATGTTATAAATGTTGAAAACTCGTACGTTTCGGTAAAATCAATTGCGCCAATTATAATTAATTTAGATGAGGATAGCGATAGCGCCACTGAACTAATTATAGAATAGGATTGTAACATTTAAATAAATCACTTGTATATCTCCTATATTATGCAAAATTCAAATTTCTTAAGTTCGACCCTGTAGCTCATTTGCATCTTTTACCTGATGATTTTCTACACAATGAGATTAAATCTGGTAGTTTATTGCAGTTAATAAGCCAATACCATTTACTGTGAAAAATACTATAAATAAGGAATTTCAAAACAGAAGATATTTAATTTGATAACAAATAATGGAAATTATAAATATAGTTTAAAATGTAATAAATATTATTAAAATAGATAAAGCAGTGGTCACAAAACTATCATATAAATTTAATAATTTAATAGCACAAACTAACAAAATTCGTATTGCTTTGTCTTTTATAACTATTGAGAAGTCATTTGTTCGATCCAAAAATTTGTTAGCAATTTGGAGCTGAAATTGCAAATTTTCACTGGACTGCTGGACAAAAAGTCGATTGGTTGTTCTTCTTCATCCAGTGGGAGGCCATTAGGCCTCCCACTGGGATGGCCTAATGGATGTCAAATCAAAATTGGACAAAGTGATATCTTTCGCTAAAAACAGCTGTCATTGAGTTAAAACAAAAACAATTTTTTAAGTAAAAAGTGGAAATTTTGTTTAATTTTTTTTATTTCTAATGTTCGTATTGATTGTAATTCAACAACTGCCTTAAAACAAAAGGTTACAACTGTAAACGCACTTCTTGATGACATTCGCCTTCTTTTGCGAAACATCATCGTCCGCCGTGCCAAACTAATAAGACTAAACCAGCTGGAATTACAGTATTGCCTATTCTAATTTTAATTCCCTAGGTTTACCATTTAATTCTCGTGATGCAAGGCAGAGCGCAAAATTGTTTGAAATAAAATGAAAAGGCGTTAAGTACCTATGAGAGTTTAAGAATCGTTGCTTTGCTTAATGTTCTTAATAGAATGGACTTCCACAGAGTAAGCGTTAGAACTCTTCTGGAATTTTTTACAGATCCTCTATAATTAGAATATGTTGTTTTAATGTATTGCTTTGTAGAAACCTACTAAACAAAGCTTTGGAAACGATTATGGTCCTATAGTCTTATACAGGGTGTCTACGAAAGTGGTAGCAACTATTACGCTGGATGCCAATAAATAATTACAACCAATGACAATCCAGAAAAAGTCACATTGAATAATAAAATTTTTGTATCCTAGTAAATTTGAAAAGCATAGTTGCAATATGTATTTGATTTGCATTTTGAATAGCGCCACCTATGGGCCTCCAGCGTAAAAGTTGCTACCACTGTCGTGTACAACCTGTAGTTATTTATAAAAAATAGCAATTTTATTCTGTTTAATAAATAAACAATTTCAATAAAAACATAATGACTTAAACTTAATTGTTACAATTATATTTTCATGTTTTTTATGCATTGAAAAAAATTCGAACGCAATGTAAAATAATTTTAGCATTGTTACATTTTTGAAATATGTACATATGTACTTTATCGGTAAATGAATTTTATGGCACGAATTTAGTTTGAAATCTATTTTGGGAATTGTCACTTTTATACATTTTTCGTTGATGTATTTTGTAAACAGGCACAATGAATGCAAAAACATTGCTACTAATGAAACAATTTACATATTCAAACATACGAATAAAATCAAAATACGATCGCCATTAATTTAATTTACAACTAAAGCAGATTTATCTCATATTATAAGACTAGGTATTTGATTACTTTTGATATATTATAAAATGTTTGGTTCATAATTAAAATCACGACATTTATTTAAGCCTGTTCGTTAATTAAAAAGGATTAGAGGTGCCTCGTCACCTTTTGTATCAATGGAACTGTAATCCTGAAAACTTTCTATAAAATCCGCAAATACAAAGGATTCTATATTTTCATTGTAAACATATGAATTATGGATACGAGATTACTTTTTTTAAAGAATCTTCTTAATAATAATAATAACCAGGAATTTTTTCTTAAAGTAATATTGGTATATTATATATTATATAGGTATTATCTTGAAATAAAATAAATGGTTCTTATATTTAAAGAGAGCTTCTGACAATCCTATTGACTGCGCCAAATAAATTTTCTGATGAAATCCTTTTTAAAACTGACAACTCTCCAATCAAGTAGGAATATATACTTTTTATATTACAATTATTTTTGAAATTTCTTTCTTTTATTCAATAAATTGGCTTTTTTAATTAAAAGTTTTGTTCAAAAGCTTCATTATTTAATATTCTTAGTACATAAATAAATTATTTAAATTATTACCGTTCTTATTACTCTTTTAATAATTCTTCAAATTAATAAACAACCATTAAAAGAAACACAGGAGTCAATGAATATCCTCATTTTTTTGTTGTTGCACATTTACTCCCTTTTATATCGTCCATTACGGTGATATATTATTTTACAGCGAGAGCTGGAACACTTTAGGAAATATCTAAGGGCAATATTTATCCTGAAGGTTCTGCTACAAAAACGTATGAAGGCTATTTTCTTTCTCTAAATTGTCTTTCACTCTCTTAAATCAATAACTTTAGGGATGGTTATTTTTGGGCTTTTTTACGACCCAAACAATGTTAAAAAAAAGAAAAACTGTATTATCTTTTAATAAATAACAAACCACAAAGTGTGGAATTTCTATATTTGTAAAAGTAAATTTTATAAATAATATATATGTATGAATAGTTTTTGAATATCAAACATTATGGTAATATTTAGAATGTATTAACAGTTTTAAAGTTTGTTTATAAGTGAATTATTTTGGGAGGTTTAAATTTAACAAGCTATTACTGAAACAGTTAATGACATATTTGCTTACATACTGTTTCTGTTTAAATATGAATCTATAAATAACTGTTACCTACTAGTTGCATAATTAAAATAAATTGTTAAAACTAAATATTATTTAAGGTAGATCGGAAACATTGGGTATGTTTTTTTTAATAAAAGAATTTCTGTGTCATTTTTTTATATTGTTTTTTAAACACTTTCATCTATTAAAAACTTTGTTAAAATAGCTCATATCATCCAGAATTTATTACAAATCCAATTTTAGTGGATATTTTTTAAATTTCTGAAAATGGGGTACTAAAAGTACATTATACATAACGCTACTCTTAGAATCGTGATATCTGAGGAACGATAATACTTATAGAAAAAATTATAAGGACCATTTTTGTAGAGAATTTTCAGATCTACAAATTTGGTCTGAGGAATTTTTTCAAAAAAACTTACGGTTTTTGAGAAAAACTCAAAAAAACTAAAATTTTGACCATTGACCCCGAATAACTTCTGAAGCACATATAAGACAGATGAGGACTTTTTAATTTTTCATTTTTATAGTAAAATAAAGGTATTTACCAAAAATCAGCTCTGTCGGAATTTTTGTTATTTCAATATCGTATAATGACCGGACTAATATTAATAAACTATCATTTTTTGAAATGCAATTAAATATTTGCCATTGTTCCACTAGTTTTCTTTAACGTTCTTCATCTACGTCCGTATGTTTCTTGTAGAAATATTCTTATATTACATTTTTTGGAGGCGCCGGCGAGATTTGATTGTAAAAGATGGAGAGGTTAAGAAAATCTTTAGATGTTCACAAGAACACTCTCTTGCGAATTTATGTAGATGTGGAAAAAGAGCTGACAAAGGATGATTCAAATTTATTAGAGATTCAAAGCGAGATCCGAGTATTAGAACAGAAGATAGAGAGTCGGCAGTTGGTTGATTCGATGTTGGATTCTGAGATTGCGGAAGAGGACATTGAAGAACGGGTATCGGTTACAGTTAGAAAATCTGCGGGCTCTGAAGTAAGTTCTAGTTCAATTTGTACTAATAGATATAAACTTCCTAAAATTGAATTTAAAAAATAAAGAGACGAGATAATAATCTTGGGCTTATAAGGCTTAAAACTGCAAATGGTAGTCTCCTTCGCCCAATTCAGAAACTTTTTCCAGTTGAAATTGATACGGAAGTTAAAACTAAACTTACTTCAGAACTTATCTACAGGAACAAACAAAAATCAAAGAACTAGCTAATAACGTTGAAGAACCATCTAAAGAAGCGAAGAAAGAGAAAAAAGAAGAATTGAAAATGTCAAGGTACGGCCGAAAAATTAAAACACCTGCAAGATATTCTCCAGCTGTGGAGTAACTTTAGTTCCATTTACCAAAACAGGAACTGCAGGTGGGAGTATGTTGCGAAGACATCGTATATTTATATTTAAAAACGGCGTGCATCAAGGTTGTGGTTGCTACGCAAAAAATGATTATGTTATTGTTGATATTAATTTGACTAGTTTTCTTTAACGATCTTCATCTACGTCCGTGTATTTCGGGTAGAAATATTCGTACGTTACAGCCACTATTGAGGCTGATAAACTTTAACTGAAGGGCTGCAAAAGAAATATGCAAAGGTTGCAGTGTACCAGACTGTCAAGCTCTCAAAAAATAATTTAAATCTGAATGAAATAAGTACAATAGTTTTGCCAAATGGACGCTTAATAGACAGTGTATATAGATAAAAACAGATCTGTTTTATTTTCTTCAACGTCTTAAATTGGTGGTTAGTGCCAACACAAGCGAATCTTTTATTTTATTGACACTGTTACTTTGTTAAACTTTGCTGTCATCAAATCGTATAATTAATCTTTACTATTAAGTTTACAGTTTCTTTGGGCGTTAATGTACCATCGTCAATCCTCTATAAACACCATTAACGATTTCCCAAACACCTAAAACAACATTTAACCGCTGAATATTTTATAATCAAATACCCTTATCAAAACACGATTAGGAATCAAATAAAAACAATTATGCTTTTTCTCTTGCGCTTCGTACACCAAGAAAATTGCCAGTGAAATGGAGATTCCTGTTAGGACAATACAAAGGTTTTAACCCCTTTATTAGTTACGCGTAAAAGATAAGTTTAACTTTGTTAAACAATTCTTTTGTTTTTACCTTTTATAATGAATTATCAAAAAGATAAAGTTTGCTCTTTTATTGTAAATTGTAATTAATGTCGAGATTAAACAACTAATGCGGAAGCTGGGGAAATGAGAGTCTCGAGAGAGAAAATCATAGGAAAAACTTTACTGGATAGAGAACGAGGTGACAACATAAGGCGAATGTGAAAAGTGGGAAATATTAACGTTTGGATAGCAGAAAAGCATTATGCACATTGATTCAATTATAGGCTTTCATTCTAAACGGATCCGTTTTATATACGGAGCAAACGGATTCTTAAAATGCGTAGCTTAAGAATCACGAAAATCTATCAAGCCGTTTCGGAGAAGGAGGCAGATTATTTAATAGACATTTTGAGAGAATCCTTACGTTCTAGGATTATGCAGAAAACATTCGATATTCAAACTCAGAAACGCGCACAACCTCTAAAACGTTCTTCTGTACCATGAAAATAAATAGAATGTGGAACTCATTCTAGTGGTGGGATCCGGATCCGGATAGTTTCGATCCAGATCCAAAATTATCCGGATAGTCAGATAGTTCACTTTTCGGATATTCGGATTTCGGATCCTGATCCTAATATCGGATTTAGGATCCGAGTTTCGGATCCGAGCGTCGGGTCCGTATCTCGTATTTTACATACATTTAAATTTGAATCTTGAAATTTACTCTATGCGCCCAACATTAAGACTAAAACCACGGAATTATTCAGATCTCATTCGTGATCCATAAACAAAAATAAAAATATAAGATTCTTAGGGTCATTCTTAAAATTGTCGCAGATTGCAGGTGACTTGTTACTTGTTACATTACGACGTCGAGTCACGTATGTATATATATAGTTCAGCACTGCGAGCCAAGTAGGCCCATGGCTTGGTAGCAAGTTCTTCTCCATTCTTTTCTATTTTCAGCTTTCCTTCTCCAATTTGTTATTCCTATTTCTTCCAGGTCCCTCTCTACTGCATCTAACCATTTCGTTCGTGGTCTGCCCCGTTTACGTCTCCCTGTTATGCCTCCTCTTAAAACTTGCTTTGTCGGTCTCTCATTACCCAATCTTTGTACATGGCCCAACCATCTCATCCTTTGACCCCTGGCTATGCTTGTTATTATTTTTTCCCGTCACTTGTTCAAAGCAGACTTCAATACTCTGTTATTTGTTGGGGGGCTACCACTAAGAACCATTTACATAAACTGGAAATCCTTCAAAAGAGATTACTTAAAATTATATACAGTAAAAATATTAGATATTCATCGGATTCACTATATGATGAAATTAAAATTGTGGACAGTTATATATTTATGCAGTTTTAATGTACACTTACAAACATAAAGATATCCTACAAAGAAAGACATTTAACTATGAAACAGGCTCAGTATATACCAAATTAGCAAGTAAATCAATATTACGAATATATTATTTATATATAAGTGGGAAAATATTTAATCACCTCCCAGAAATGTACAAGATATATTTAAATGCAATAAACTCATTTTCCCTCATTAAAACATTAATGAAAAATTATGTTATAAATAACAGAATAATCTTAAGAACATTAATTGAATAGCGTGTGAGAAACTTAATGATAATATGTGATATGCACACCCACTTCATATTTTATTATAAAAAAGAAAAATGTAGATATTAGACTTATTTATTCATATATATAGCCATTGTTTTATATTATATTAATTGTATTAATTATATTAATTTTTGTTTGTAATTGAGTAAGTGCGAAAATAATTATACCTATGCGTAAACAAATAATGCATTCTATTTACAAAATTTTAAAATTAGTTAGAAATGTTACAGTGGCTAGACTTTAATTTATTAACAGTAAGTAATTCAGCAGCCTATGCGCAACCGTTAGGTCATCAATGGGCTACCAAGTTACCTACATATTTAAAGTTTAATATTGTGCTAATAATATTGTGTGTATACGTGTACCTACTTTATACAGCTGAATAAAGATTATTATTATATATCTTTCGTAATACTTTCCGTTCGAATATATCCAAAGCCTTCTTTTCTTTTATGTTCAGTTTCCACACCTCAGATCCATACAATACTACTGGCCTTATCATAGTTTTGTAAATCCTTTTCTTGGTGTTTCTTAAGACATTCTTTGATCTTAATATATGCAACATACTTCCCATACATTTTATGCCTTTGGCTATTCTTTCCTGTACCTCCTCCTTTTCATCTCCACTGCTTCTAATGGTTACCCCTAGATAATTAAAACTCTCTTCTTTTTGAAAACAATATTCTGATTCTGCCGTTGTAGCTTTTAATTCTGCAGTTACGTCACTGAGACCTGATCCACTTTTTAGTACCATAAATTTGGTCGTGGCTTGATTTATTGTCAGACCTTTAGCTTTTGCTGATCTTTTCAATTTTTTATCGCTGCAATTAGATTAGCCTCTGTTCTTGCCAAAATAACAATGTCGTCTGCATATGCCATTAATTAACACATATATTGTCCCCTTTGTCGGTATTCCACTTTCTCTTACAGCGATGTCCAGAATTATATTAAATAAGTTTGTAGAAAGCGGATTTCCCTATCTTAGTCCCCTTGTGACCTTAAAGCTGTCTGATGTTTGACCTTGAATTAGTATCTGTTAGGGTCATTTTTACTAGACGTATCACTTTTTCACTCACTTCCAGTTCTTCTATTGCCGAAAATATGCTTGTCCTTTTAATTGTATCATAGGCTTGCTTAATATCAATAAATATCATATAAAGAGGCAAATTTTGATTTTGAACTATATTATCCATTACTTATTTTAAGATGAATATTTGATTCATGACTGATCTTTTTTTTCGAAATCCACACTGATATTGGCCAATTTTATTTTCTACTATTGTATTAATTCTTTTCTTTATTGCAATTGCCAATATCTTGTATACGATGTCCATTAATGCAATTCCCCTGTAATTTTCAGTAGTAATTTAACTAGTGCAATGAAAATTATCGATTCATTTTCATTGCACGAGTTAAATTTTATAAGAAAATTTTTTGAATCAAACAAATCGTATTGTGTCTCTGTCATTTGCTGTCACATTGACATCAACTGTGGCGACTATAATTTTTATGAGAAAAGTTTATGAATAAATCAAATCGTTTTGTGTCACTGTCAGTTGCTGTCACATTGGCGTCACCTGTGGCAATAACAATATTGTACAATGTCGCGATTTGGAAATGCTTCTGCTGTAGATATTGACAAGAATATAGACAATCTTACGCCAACGAATACGAAAAAGTCAAAAATGTCAGTATGGAGACAATTTCAAGAGTTTTGTGCTGAAAGAAATCACTTATTAGAACGAGGAGTTTTGGTGGAAAAAATTGCCTTCACTCTAAAGGACTGGGCAAGAAACATGCGCAAGAAGGATGGATCCTTCTATAAAGAAAGTGTAGTGAAAACAATGTGGAACGTAACAGCAGAACTTGTTCAGGAAAAATATTGCGGTATTGTAATAGATCCATTTAATGATGTAAGATTTAAATCTGCTAGGAGTGCCCGAGATGCTACGTGCAAAATATTACAAATGAACCCGGAAAAGAGAAAAGAAAGCTCATCGGCTTTTACTCACAAAGAATTGCTGCAAACTTTGAAGCTTTACGTTGAAAACGAGCCGGTCTGCAGAACAAATTTTTCATCTCATATCTTATGACCTAGCATTTCGAGGAGGTGAGGCAGTCAACTGTTTGACGGATTTTTTTCAATAAGAAAAGTTTCATGATGGAACAAGCACAAATAGAATAGAATATAATCCAGTATTTTCAAAAACCTGCCAAGGAGGAGGCCGTAGATTAGCGGACAGTACATGGTTAATCCGAAACATTAGTAATGAAGACATCTGCCCCGTTAGGTAGATCAAATTAAGGTTTTTTTTTTAATTTCACTTTTTAATGCTTTTTTTCAAGATTATACAGAAAACTTTTGTCAAAACGAGGAACTAACGTGAAGTGGAACCGTCTGTTTCTTACACCGAATCGAGAATGGTAAAATAGTGGTATATGGTTCAAGAACATCCCAGCTGGTAGAAACGAGATCGCAAAATGGACAAAGCTGTCTGTCCAAGAAGCAGGTCTCGATAGCAAAAAGTTCAAATTCACAAACCATCGAGCAACTTCCGTAAGCCATCTAGCCAAGGTTGGGGTAAACGAAAACCAGTTAACGAAAATAACAGGACATGGAAATGTCAATTCAATAACACCTTAGTTACAACTTGATAAAGAGTTTCATGAGGAAATAATAAAGAAAATGAGAAACAGTGAGAACAGCGAGGTTGGTGATTTTTCAGTTTCAACTTCTTCTTCCAGTAACTTTGTTTCTGACTGACAACAAACCTCGACTGATTCAATCATACATTTTAATAATTGCGTTTTTAATTGTAAAAATTTCAATAACTAGGCTTAACAGTGTTCATGTTATTTCAATAAATAATAAACGTTTAATATAATTACGTCTGCATTTATTTTGAAGGACCTGATAATTTGCACTAGTGCAAAATTATCGCCTAATTGCATGCTCATTGGCTGAAACAACAATCAAAAAATAGTCGGAACATTGTTGAAATGTCAAATTTGACAGATGAAAAAAATTTTCACATAATGTTTTTTCACCTTTTCATCTATTCGGCATTTTTTCATTCACCCAGACTGATCTTATTATATTGAAAACATTCTCTAGTTTTTCTCCATCTACTTTTAACATTTTCACTGTTATCCTATTTTCTCCTGGCGCTTTGTGATTTTTGAACATATTAATGATGTTTGTGATATCCTCTTTTGTAGGCAGCTCTTGTGAATCATTGTTTTCTAAGATTATTTCTTCCTCATCATTGTCTATTTCAGGATTTTGCATGCCATATAATTCTTCGAAATACTCCGCCCATATTTGCAGACTTTCCTGTATTCCCCCTACTAATTGCCCCTGTTTTTTTCTGAAACTCTTGAATCTCTTATATATAAACCATGTGGAGGTTATGTAATAAGAAAATTCTACCGTACATATCATTAATTGATGCTGCCGTAATAAAATATTACAAAACTTTATCATTATTAACATATTTCCCAGTAGTTTTAAACTACTAGCACCATCTTCATTAAAATCAGAAACTTTGTAGCCTTTTTAATGGTTTCTAAATGGATTAATAATTCTCAACATTAGGTGAAACATGAATCTTATATCAGTAAGGTATTTGGTATACGATTATCTGGCAAACTATCTTGCTGCTAATACAGTAAAAGTAAGATAACTTTAGCGCACGGAATATACCTATCATGTAAATATGCACGACGTATAATGTTTGATGCCTCCATGTCGGAAAATTTAATTAGTTTGAGGAACTGGATCAGCGTTAAGTCAACAAACAACCGACTAATTAAATTCCTATTGCCTGCATTAATAGTAAATCTACGACATAATAAACCAAATCGAATTAGAGTCAACTCTATAAAGACTTAACGTACTGATTGCGGTGGAAATTTAATAGATCGATAGAGAAGATTATACATCTTTGTACTAAACACACACAACGAAGTTGTAACACCTTTCGGTATAAAATAATGACGTATTTATTTGGTTAGATCGTAAACGGGACGTAAAATCGGAATAGGCACCTTAAATTTCGTTATGTGAACCAACCATCGCAGATCTAAGGGTAGAAACACGGGGATAAAAGGTCAATTAGTATTCATTTCCAGGCCTTCATTCGCCAGTTACAGCGCATGCAACAAAAACTGGATATTTGCCAGTTTAGAGGTAATTCTATTTACATTAACACCTTCGTAGCAATACTGTTAATTAAAAAATATATTTCAAAGTATACATCAAATAAAATTTATATTAATCAATAAAAGAATTACATAAATTTTATTGGGGATATAAACAACAGAAGATAATCGTTGTTCCAAAGTTCTTTGTGTATTCTTAATCTAATAATATTGTACAATTTCATTTTTCCCTCTGGTAAAAACGGTATGCGCCAAAACAAAGGACATTGAAATCAAGAAGCCTGTGAAATATAATCGCGTCATATGAAACAAGTGACAAAAGTTATCATGGTATTTTTAAACGTTGTTTATTCTATTATTGTTTATTAAAGATTAAGATTGATTGTTAACAATACCATCTAGATTTATACAAATTATATTAACCGAGTACAACATCTATTCAAAATTTTTCTTTTGTTACAAAAAAAACTGCCACCTACCTACACTTAAAAAAAACAGGCCGTCCATTAAACCGTCTTGGCTCGAATACCGGCACGTTTTGAGGTAACAGCCTGGAAACCAGATTTAATACTAGCTACAGAACATCTAGAACCACATGTTTCACATTGTAAAAAAGAACAACCTGGTATCTTTTTGCAGTATGTTATCAGGGGATCTACATGTATGACATGTTACATATTCTTTGATATATCTTCTGAGCACGTTTTTTCAATCTGTTTCTGTTGGAATCTACCCTTAATGATGAGCTGAGTGTTTCCATCTACAGATCCACTGGTACCCAATTCAGCCAGCAAGAAATCCAACAGATGTTTCGGTTGACGATGCAACATTTTACATATTTCCGTGAAATTGGCGAAGGACGTTTTCTTAGCACCGATTTTAACAACTTGCGGTGGTCGCATGACGAATTTTTGCTTTTTATCAGCAGCCATATCAGGATTTTTATCCCTCATTACATTGAAAACTCTTTGCCCATGTGGTTTTTTGACAATTTGGCTGATGCAATAATTGCAATATACATTTAAATCAATTTTTGGTTGTTTTCATATTATACAAAAGTACAGTAGTCGTTCACAACAGATATTTGTTCATATTAGCATCTATAAAAAGATGATGCAATTTTCGATGCATCATTTAAAAAGAAAAAAAAGATGAAGAAGAAGTTGGTTAACTTCAATACCTTCATACATCTGTGATTTTGAAATTCCAGTTGTGGATGATACTTTGCGAAGAAATATTCGATTATTATGTTTTTATCGTATTATTCCTGAACGTCAGTGTCAATTTAGTTTAGGAAGTCCTGGGTTTCGGTCAGTATTTAAAAATCATCATCAGACATTAGTCCTAAAATATTTTGAAAAATTCTACATTAATTTACATATAAAACAAAAAAAACATTTCAAAAAACATAATTTAAAATTTTTAACATATACTCACTAATATTTGGATAAGAACAAAGACCTACTTTACATTTATTTGAAACAACAGACTAAGCCAAGCTTTTTTGAACATTATTTCATGAAAGAACAATACAAATATACAAAAAAAAACCTTAATCTGCTTACCTTGTTAAGTCCAGTACATAATAATATCTAATAACAAAACATACTTTTTTGTATTAGGTAGGTTGTTAATTATTCTTTATATTCAATTTTAATTTTTATTAATTTAACATATTGATGTTTGGCTTTGAGATCTTTATTTAGAATGAAAAGGTATCAGATTTTTAAAAATTTTTTTTTCTCTCCTTTTTACGATAAGGGAAAAAAGATTTCTTTATTATTGTTTTGTTTTTAATTTCGGTGTATACAGGATGTTTAATTTTTATTTAATTTTTGGTAAATGTTGCTTAAGATGGCAGTATCAGTTCTAAAGTTCTAAAGTTTACTGCATTAGAGTGTTTTTTTTATATGGATTATTTCCTGTATTATTCTTTTATGATAGTTGCTTTCATTTACCAGGATTTCTGTATTTTCGAAATCAAAATTATGTGAGTTTTGGTGAGCGTGCTGCGTTAGTGCAGTTTGATGTTCAGTGTTGTGTCTTTAACTGTTTTTATGCTCATATATTCTTTTTTTCAAATAATTCTTTGTCCTAATATATTTTTTCACATTCCAAACAATTTATTTTATAAACAACATTGGACGTGACATTTTTCATCATCAGACATTAGCCCTACAATGTTTTGAAAAATTCTACATTAATTTACATATAAAACAAAAAAAAAAAAACATTTCAAAAAACACAATTTAAAATTTTTAACATATACTCACTAATATTTGAACAAGAACAAAGACCTACTTTACATTTATTTGAAACAACAGACTAAGCCAAGCTTTTTTGAAGTTATTGCAACCTTATTTCATGAAACAACAATACAAATATACAAAAAAACCTTAATCTGTTTACCTTGTTAAGTCCAGTACATAATAATATCTAATAACAAAACATACTTTTTTGTATTAGGTAGGTTGTTAATTATTCTTTATATTCAATTTTAATTTTTATTAATATAACATATTGATGTTTCCCTTTGAGATCTTTATTTAGAATGAAAAGGTATCAGATATCTACACTTTTTTTTTCTCTCCCTTTTTTACGATAAGTGAAAAAGATTTCTTTATTATTGTTTTGTTTTTAATTTCGGTATATACAGGATGTTTAATTTTTAATTAAATTTTGGTAAATGTTGCTTAAGATGGCAGTATCAGTTCTAAAGTTCTAAAGTTTACTGCATTAGAGTGTTTTTTTATATGGATCATTTCCTGTATTATTCTTTTATGATAGTTGCTTTCATTTACCAGGATTTCTGTATTTTCGAAATCAAAATTATGTGAGTTTTGGTGAGCGTGCTGCGTTAGTGCAGTTTGATGTTCAGTGTTGTGTCTTAAACTGTTTTTATGCTCATATATTCTTTTTTTCAAATAATTCTTTGTCCCATATATATTTTTTCACATTCCAAACAATTTATTTTATAAACAACATTGGACGTGACATTTTTGGATATTTTTGGTTTTAGGTTTGTAAAGATGGATTTTGAAAGATTTTTATCAGTTTTGTCAGATAAAAACGCGGTAAAGAAAAATATACACGAAGTGTATTAAATTAAAATAAATGACCAGCCGCCGAACATGATGGGTGTACAAAAATAATATATGTGCGAATAATAAAGAAAAATAAAACAAAGAAAATATGTAATTATTAAAATAAAGTAAGAGATTGAATTGTAATAATAATTAAATTAAAACTAACGCGGGGCTTTAACAGGTGGTTTCCTCTATAAAATACAGATTGGGCAACACTTGACAAGACAAGACAAGAAATAAAGAGTTGTTTATTGTGCTTCAGTCTTGCAATGAAAGAACAGCCATCATCGTAGAGAAACCTCTTCATAGTTACCGTGTAGCGATTTGGTGTGAAGGTCAGGAAATGGATTATTGGGCCCTTACTTCGTGGAAGACGAGCGCAAATCAAGTGCTATATAGGGAACAAATTTTGACACAATTCCTTTATTCCTATTCCCAGCTTATTCCTATGACACTATGACAGGGGGTAGATATGTTCGAAACATTATTGAACCCATTTTACTTATCCTCTCCGAAATGAAATTTGAGACAATAAGTGCGGGTCAAAATATAATGAGCAACCCTGTACTTATTTTAATTACTGTAATGGATCTAACTTCGTATCAATTTCACGATATAGAGATTAATTATTTTAACTCGAGGACCTAACTTCATTACAGATCCTACCCTAATATTATTAAAGCTTCTACGGCCACTACTGTGTCCTCTAAGGTGAACTCAGCCTCGATTTCTATTAATGAATTCATCCAACTGGAAATGTTGTACCTACCCCTAAATGTAACTACTCTGCAAACAGATGTTTCTGTGTACCTTTGTGATTATTTCAGACACCTGACAAGGGACTAGCGTAACGTTTAATAAGATCTTAGAACGAAGACATTAAAATAAAAGAAGAAGATAATGCGAAAACGTAATGTTTGTAAAGGAATTAAGGCAATGAAAATAATTAAGTTTATGAAATGATATTGTTTGGTGCAATTAGTTTTCTTGGATTTTCGCTTAAGCGGTGTGGATTTGGGAAATATTTACTGTATTAATTATTTGTTTTTTTTTTAGGATGTGTTCAATGTTCCTTCCTGAATTGTCAAGTTTTGTGGCTGCCATGCTGTTTGCTGTTCATCCTATACATACAGAAGCGGTGAGTAATCCACTCATATATATATATAAAGATATGTTTCTTAAAACTGTAAACGTCAAAAATCGCATTGTCTACATTACTTGTAAGTGACATTTAACAATAACATGCACTTAATGAGATCTCATAACATTCAAGTGCGTTTAGATGAGAAAACTTAAATTTGTTTGTTTAATCAAATAGTAATGAAATTTAACGAGGCTCCCTCTGTAACAAAATGTTAATAGTACATAAAATAATATTGCCTGGATTAATAAACAGTGAAATTTTGAAAACGAAAAAATAACTATTCCGTCCTTTATCTTTTTCCAAAGCAATATTTTATTGAAGTATATTTTGGTCCAAAACAATCTAACCTTTAGTCCTAATAACTATAAATCACCATATATATTATATATTTTTGCATTCGAATAATATTTGAATATTTATTTACTCAGGAAAAATATTCTACATTATTTGAAATGAACATTTCTATGTTTCTACGAAAATATTTAATGGAGTTCTAAATTTTACATATTGCTTCAAATTGTGACCTATAAAAAAACTTTGTATAAATATTTAACATTATATGTTGAAAAGGAAAAAGAACAAAAGGAATTTGCGTCGAATTCTCCTTTATAAAAAACGAAAATGTTTTTCTTGGCAAAAAAATTCCTCCAACATAAACACTACCAATTTTCTGATGTCTATAGTGAACTCATAAATCCTCGTTCAACCTAAATAAACTTTTTTCAATGGAAACATCGAGAAACTAATATTGTCAATATAAAATTAATATAAAATGTATACGAAATCTTAAAAAAAAATTATAAAAATACTTTTTTAAGCAAGTTGACAAAATTATTAAAATCTGATAGAGGAATATACTCAATTTATCATTTACCTTTAAAAGCTAAGCATTATAGAAGTTATCATTAAAAAACACCAAAATGCATGATCCATCTCAGCAACCAATTAAGCTACAAAATCGTGGATGGCACCAAAAGATGTGTCATTTTAATAGCTTTAAAATGACATATCACTCGCCCTTAAAAGCAAAAGCAGTGCCTTATAGAAGTTATAACTGTAACAGTAGCAGTAAATTTATTTTCTTTCAAAGATAAAGAATATTTGTCGATCATAGATAGCTGCTCGGGTTATGTTGACTTTAAACCACTTAAAAATCAAACTTCGTTAGAAGTCATAACACACCTGAAAGATTGGTTCTCAGTTCATGGTATTCCTGAAACAATTGAGACGGTTTGCGGCCCACAGTTTACATCCAAGGAATTTAAAGACTTTATTGAAACATGGAGCTTTGAACATGAGCAAAGTAGTCCTTACCATGCCAGAGGTAATGGCATTGCTGAAAGAGGTGTACTAATAGTGAAGAGTACTTTGAGAAAGTGCAGTCTGGATAAATCTGATATTCATCTCGGTTTGCTTAACTACAGAAATACTCCAAGAAATAATGCTATAGGATCACCTAATCAAAGAATTTTTAGCAGAATAACAAAATCTCTGTTACCATTTGTGTTACCAATAGTGTGCAATATTCCATTAGAATTAACTAAATTTCAAGAAAACAACAAATATATGCAAGTGAACATACAAAAGAAAATAAACGTTTTAAAGTTGAAGATAAAATAAGATATAAAAAAGCAAATAGAAATTGGAAACAAGGAATTATAGTTGATACTACGGAAAACCCCGGTTCAATTATCATCCAAACAGATGATGAAAAGCTTGGAAGAAGGAATACTGTAATAATCAGCAAAAGTAATGTAACTGTAGATCAGGAAGACAATATAATTATACCCGAATTAAATAACATACCAGGACCTGATAAACCAGCTCTAGCAATACCGAATGAAAATGAACCCGATATTCCTATGTTTCGTAATATTTCTACTTCTTCATTATCAACAAAATCTGTTACTCAAGAAAAACGAACCAGATCGGGAAGATTATAGAAGCTATAACCAAATAACATTTGCAAAATCCATAATCAATCCAAACTTGCAAAATCCATGATAAATCTCTGCAAACAATCAAGCTAAATAGTCTTAGATGGATCCAAAATACGAGGGTTTTCTAATCATAGAAAATCACTTTTGCAAGCGTTTGAACCAATTTTCGAAGCATTTTTGCCACTCTGATTGAGGTATCTCCAAAACATCTGCATTCTGAATGCAGAAACCGCTTCTTCAGGTAAACATTAACCTCTCAGGGTGCTCAAAAATGCAGTTGTTTGAGCCGATGTGTGGGAGCTCGCATTGTCGTGGTGAAGAGTGATTCGTCTTCGACGGTTGGTTTTTTTGATTTCTTGGAAGACAACTGGCAAACAAATAGTTTTGTACTACTCAGAATTGATTGTTCTGCGTTTTTCTAGTGGTACGGTTGAGACATGTCCAGTTTTTCCGAAGAAACAGGAGACCATTTGCTTGGAAGTGCTTCGTGCGCGAACAACTTTTGTTGGATTGGGCTCTTGTTGAAACACCCATACAGTCGACTGCTGTTTACTTTCGGGCTCATACGCGTAAATCCACGATTCATCACCTGTCACGATGTCGTAGACGTGTTTCGAAGCACCGCGATCGACCTTCGACCAATCGACACGAGCCTTTTCTTGAGCGATTGACAAATTGTGTGGGATCCAACGCGAACAATTTTTTTTGACCATCAAATATTTATGCAATTTTGAATTTATTGAATATTTTAAGTTACTGTAAACAATACAAATAGCGCTCGTATGTCAAAACGTTCTGAGTACGTATAACCTCAAAAATGTCCAACTTTACGATAGAGCTGTCAGTTGTCAGATTGCAACACCAGGGTTGCCAAATCCCGAAATATAAAAGGCAACCCTCGTATATATCAATTGTGTTTTGAACAATTTTATTCAGTTTAAGCTTGGTGGTAATTTATGTAGTTTCCTATATGAAGATTGACCGGACCAACTATAGGATATTTTATTCTATTAAATCAACTATCATTATTTCCGGCAAATACAAATTTGATGGCAATTACCTAAAATTACAATGTTTTTGACAACGGAAAGTAATTGTTTAACCAAATTCGTATTATGGATATAACATTAAATGTAATTTAGTTGTGCGTCGTCAAAATCTATTATTTATTTATGTGTAAAGTCCCAAATCAGCCAAGGACAATTATTAGCAGTCGACATTTTTCATTATTTTTTTTTCTCGTGTCGAAATTGTGTTTTGGTACAAATTACCGGGAACAAATTGACAGGGAACGAATTGTTCGACCACTAGTTATCTCTTGCACGTTCATTACTTCCAGAAATTAATGGCGGAACGCGACATCAAAAAGACAATTTACGTCGGCGGATTCTTTTTGAAGATAAATTGGGAATTAGTTTCGTCTAAATCGATCGGCGAGGAAAAGTTCATTTTATCGATAACCCTTTATTTAAAAAAAATGTAATTTTAAGTCTTTACCTTTGTTTATCTTACCATTAAATTGTTTGCAGCTTTACTGATACTAATGGTAAGTAATATTTAATACAAAAATAAAGTTGGCTTGAGTGTTGATCATCGACCCGACGCTACCGCTCCCGTGTATCGATGGAAATGGAGGGATAATGGAAAACCATTAGCAGGAAGCCACGTACCGATTAGGAAATAAACAAAATATTCTATGGCAGCTGTAAAGCCAGACTAGCCACCCCTGGCGGTTCATTCTTGATAGGATACCGAATCAACAAACTAACAACATCAATTAAGAATAATAAAAAAAACTCTTTATTTGAATGTAACTTCCTAGATTATTTAAAAAAAATTAGGTTTTAAATTACAATGACGGTCGTTTAAATAAACTTGGAAGTTATGTTCAAACGACGACTTTTTTATTATTTTTAATAAGATGGACTTCCAAAAAGTAAAGGTTTTTATTTTTAATTTACCATCCCACTTAATAAAATACACATAAGTTCAAAAGTTTGAAATATTTAGAAATAATATATCTACGCATATGGTTTTTTAAAAAACTTTTGATATTTATTTTAAAGCGTTTAAATCAAAATAATACTAAATTTGATTCGTTTTTGTATTAATTTGGTCATATTTAATTGATTTGGGTGCTTTCACATTATTCCAATTCTTGTTTAAATTTCAATTGAGCTGTTTAAAAATGCCCAGAGACATGATATCCTATTTTAATAGGTCTAGAGTAATTGCTTTGTTACAACAGTTCTTTAGTCAAAGTGATATCGCGTATATTGTTGGTTTTACTCAGGGTGTTACCCAGTATCAAAAATTAAAAAAAAATTCCAAGACACAAATGATGTGAATGATCGTCCCAGAAGTGGCAGAAGTCGATGTACAACAGCAGCACAAGACCGGCAGATAACACTGATAGTTTGAAGAAATTGACAGGAATTTACAAAGTGGCATATTCACAGAAATTGCTAGACTTGAAGGACTGAATATCTCAAGGCAAACAATTACACGAAGATTAAATGCGGTAAATTTGTATTGCAGAAGACCTCTACGTATTCCCAAACTAACCTATCAATAAAAAGTTGTAAGGTTGCAATGGGCTCAAGAAATGTTACACCATGGTCCTAACTGATATAGCGTGATGTTCTCTGATGAATCAAGAATTGGCTTGGTTTCTGATTCGCGAAGAACGCTAGTTTCGAGGGCCGCAGGACGACAAGCCCGATTAGAAACAGCCCAGCCACGTGGAAGGTGGAAGTATTATGATTTGGAGTGGTATTATGAGGGGTACACGGACGCCTCTCCTGGTTTTGGAGAGAAGAATCACTGGTGCTGTGTACATCAAGATAGTTTTAAATCCTGTTGTGCGTGCGTCTATTCCGGGGGACGGTAGGTGATGAATTTGTGTTTGTGCATAACAATGCACCTCCACATCGAACCGCTGCAGTACAAATTTTTTTGGAAGAAGGAGGAATATCCACATTAAGATGGCCATTAAATTCCCCTGACATAAACGTCATTGAACATGCCTGGGACATTCTTAAAACACGCATTAAGAAGCGAAACCCTCCCCCAATTAATCTACGAGAACTGAAAGATGCTGCTCGTGAAGAATGGGAGAGAATTCCGCAATTTTATTCAAAAACCTTTTTTGCTTATTAATTTATTTTAAAAAAATTGTAATACATTGTATGTTTTTCACCTCAAAAGAATATTTAGTATTGGTTAGAGTTGTAGCAAAATGATATTTACTTATCAAAAAAATTATTTATAAAAATTAATAAAAGGATTAAATATTCCATTATTCCAAACTTTTGGACATATGTGTGGATAGAATTTAGTTATTTTTTTAGAATTTAATTAAAACCAAATATAAATTGTAAAATAAGTATAGTTTATTCCACGATCCTTTGCCATTACATCTACATTTTCCAACATTATCCAACTTTATTCATGAAATGGATGAGACGGAAGTATGAAGTCATTAAAGTATTTCCTATTTGTCGACATAAATCTTATTTTTTACTTTTGACAGTTCAGTTGTCATATTTTGCATCATTATATGTTATTGATTATAATTTTGAAGTTGGCTGTAAAGTAACATTCATCTATACTTTCTTTAAAAATTAGGGGAAGTCATTTCAAAAGTCTGGTTCACACCACTAGAAGTTACCAGATTAGTTACTAAGGTACGTGTTTCGAAAAAGTCTTGTTCAAAATCTATAAAATATGCATTTATTGACGCGAAAAATAGCCAATCACAGATAACCCTTATGTGCATATGTCAGTATCAGATCTGTCAATTATTATGAGATGTCATGCTAAAAAGTGCTGTTTGAAACTGGCTGCTATCTGATCAAACAGAGATCTACAGAATGAAAAACTTAAATTCAAATTACTCATCCTAGTTTTTAAATAGAGTATAATATAAGATAAAAGTAAAACAGCAGAATACGTCACCGATTATGACGTAACGGCAAAGGTTGGTTGAACAAACTGTACAGTATCCGCCAAAATAAAGATTATCTAAAATAAAAAAAAATTAGTTATGAAATACTTTTTATAATATGTTCAAAATGTGCACCTTGGCATTGCAAACAAGCTTGATAACGTTTCTAAAGATTATTAAACATATTTAGGAGAAGTGGTTGATGCAAATCTTGAAAACCATTGTTGAAACCATTGTTTACGAATTCTTAAATTACGCGCACGACAAAAGGTCTTGCTGTTAAAGCTTATCCAGCGTTTATCTAGTAGTATTTTGCTGATATTTAACACATCAGACCCAATAGTTGCTTTGGTTGCCTTAGTACAATTTTAGTGGAAACTGATCTGTCATGGCCTTCGTTGATAATTTCTTTCAAACCATTTTGCTGCAGCTGACCACTGCCTGTAGGGTGCCACTGTGGACTAAGAGGACATCTACACTTCTTGCTTGTAGTAGAAGTCCCTTACTGTTCAAACTGTGGGAGGAGAAAATTCCTTACCACATCCTGGGCACTTGTTAGGTTTACGTACAACTCAGACAAGACATCTTTAGTGCACCCTGGTTCCACTATGTTCATTGTTGCAGCTGGGACAATTCTCTTAAGTTGATGGTAAAAATATTATTTTTTAAGAAACAAGCAAAACTGAAAATGAAACATTCGACAGACAAGCTTACTTCTTTTCCAAAAAGATTTGTAGTTTTGCCTATAATCAATTTCAAATGCAAAGGAAGAGATCAGTATTTGCAGTAGGTATATACATTATACATACATGACCAGAAAATCTACAAGCAACATTAAAACATGTGCTATTTAAAAAAAATAATATATTTTCTTTACACTTTATATGATTAATTTAACCTTAATTATAACAAAATGCTTTTTTTTGTTAACCTAATTAATTTCGGTAAAAAAACAATTCACTTTTAAAAATAAAATATAACACATCAGTAGGAAGATAACTGATAAAGTATAATTGGAACTGCAGAAAATTCAAAATGTACGTGAAAATGATTACGTTGGAATGGTTTTAGCTCGATGCGCTCAGTTCGCATTAGGCGTGATTCTTGCTTGTAGTCGAAATTCGTTTTGATACTTTTTACAGACAAAGCATCACCGGAATAGGCGTTTGCACGAAAAAATGAAATCACAGAGGTTCATTTAAAACGGTGATTTTTTAATACAAGTGGCACACTTAACAAGCACTTTGACTGTAAACATTTTGGGAATTTATGTTTTAATTAATTATTTTTAAAACGGTTTCGTATTTTCTATTTGAAAAACGGTAATTTATAGATGCAATTTAGAAACGTACAAATTTTTACTGAAGAATAAATTGAAACATTTTGGCATTGAACCTACATACTTTCAATACTAGAAGAAGTATTTTGGCATGGCGAGAGTCTCTTTTTTGTCTCGTTTAATCAGTTACATTTTTATGGAAAATTTAAATAATCAATACAAGAAGAAAAAGCAAAAAATAAATTGAAGACTTACATAGGAAAAGTATAAGAAAAAGTAGTGACTGTACTCTCTGTACAATGAACAATTAAATGGTAACCAATTAGTTTTTTAGGTACAAAAACTTTTATAAATTTTTACCTATAATATCAATAAGAGCTGTTATTTCCGGAAATTTTTTGAGGGCACGAATATATTGAAAATTATTTATATTCATATAATTTACTTAAAATATTCGTGCCCAAAAGACAATTTCTAGGAATAATTTAAGCTTGCATGGTATTTGGAAAGAAAATTTCGCACCATAATTTGGAAAATAATAATTAATCCAATTTGACGTCTGTCATAAAGCCTCATAATTACTAGTTTGAACGTCTGTACCATAGAGAAATATAAAATATTTTTTTATATTTCGCACTTATAAAAATCTTCATTATAAAACGCATTTGCGTATCGTAATGTAACTTTTACGCACGCAAATTTTTGTTTTAAATGGTTGGCGACATGAGTGAAGTATCTAAAGGCAAGACTATTGACATTTGTGGCTAATAGCAATTTATTCATTTTTTATATTTTTCTTTAAGAAAGTGTCTGTGAATATGAATATAATATTTTACTTATATAATATATTATTATTGGTATATTATTCTTTTTAAAATATTTTAAAACAATAACATTTGATAATTTAAATGTCACAACTGTCAAATTTTATAAATTACACAGTGCTGCCGACATACTTTTTAATATAAAAATTTTCGTAATTACATTAAAATAAAAAATTAATTTAAAAAATGGTAAAACGGGCAAAATATAAAAAATATTATAAACAACTTATTTCATAATATGGCTGTTGTGACACTCGTTCTTTAAAAAACTCATCGCTTCGCGATTCGTTTTTTAAACTTGAAATCGTGTCATAACAGAATTCCATATGAAATGCGTTGTTTAATATACTATTATTTGTCTGTGGTCTGTACGCTGAGGTTAAATAAATTTTTTTTAAATTGCCATGGTAACGAGTCAAAATTAAAATTAAAAAGTAGAGTTGTGAAATTTTCAAGAGAAATTTTTGTTAGAGAGCAAAACTATATAATTGATTGATTATTGCTAGAAAAATGCTATATAAAAGCTATAATGATCACAATGAGTTAAAAAGTACAAGAATTGGTGGGTAGTGATTACTTTTGATTGGTGTTAAAAAAAAGTAAGAAATAAATAATGATACTAACAAGCTCAAAAACAGCAAAAAAGTATCTACTGTTAACATAGACTATTAACAAACATATTGGAAGAATAGTGGAACAAATAATCAAATTAAATAAAACCCAACTTGGTAGCCGAATAATTTAAGAACTTATTTAGTTATTTAAATATATACCCTTAAGAGAAAAACAAAAGCTACTCTATGCTGGTCTTAGTTAACTTCAGTACACATTTATGTATGTATGTTAGGGGTGAATATTTCTCTCAAGTATAAATGCAATTATCAAAAATAGCGGTAATTGCTCGGCAAAAGCATCAAGTTGCCATAACAACACATTTGAAACCGTATTGCTAGACGCCAGTAAACAACACAAATAAATGTCAAATAGTATTCAAAAATAGAAAAAAATGAGGAGTTTTGGTCAGTACCCCATACAATCTAAAGAAAAAAGTAATAATGAAAGTGGACCAAAAAATACCAAATCCAACAGATTACGTGAAGAATTCCGATTAATTTCATTTCTGCATAAAAATGACCAGATGATTTTGCGTTCAAGTGTCGTATCTTATACAAATTGCATTCGGTTGTTTTTATATTTTGTTAAAGAGCCTAAATATGAACATAAACTCTTGCAATTTTTATATATCACGCTTTCTTGCAAAATTATCGGTAATTTTTATGCAAATGTAACCGATAATTTCACTTATGACCTATAAGATCTATTGTGTCCCTTAATTCTTCCATAGGTCTGATGTTTTCTCAGACTTCTAGTTTTATTTACCTAAAAAAATTTAGAATATCGTTGAACTTTAAATCAGGTAGATCCTCCTCTTTTATTTCATGTGCTCCTAGGTGTCTGGCCCTAGAATTATGCAAAGTATAGGGCATTCCAAGAGTATGTGTATTGAAGTTGTGTCTTCTTCCTAACAGAATCTGCAAGTTGCTTTATATTCTAACCCAGTATCGAAATACTGGAAGTTAAAAATGACCTGAGAGGAACAGAAAGTAATGCTGAGAAGGCAGCAATAGAAAGGGGCGGAAATGGAGAGAAATATTTAAAAATATAAAATGAAAATAAGAGTTAGTCCACCCTAGTAAATTGAATCCTTCAATAAAAAAATCGAAGAATAGAAGAATGAAAATTTCACTATATTCTTTTACTTTTTATTTATTTATTTATTTGCAATTTTTGTACAGCTCCGATACATACGATAAGACAGGCCAGTAGCAGTGTTGGTCTTATCTTTTTTTAAATTTAAAAATACGTTACTGCAAAAAGTGGTGTCCTTTAACAAAGTAATGTTTTTCTTTGATTTTTTTAATATTATAAAGATGTCTTTTATTAAAAATCAACAAATTACTAATATTATTGCTATTTGTTAACGTTTTAACTATAAATACTATTAAGGCGATGACACAATTAAAAATTTATAGAACAGAATATAAGTTTTAAGACTTGAAGAATAAGAAATAAAAGTAAAAAGACAAAATAAAAGTTTGGAATATAAAATGTCATCAATCATATTTTACTAGAAAGCCGTGGCTTAAACCTTTCGCGAGTTTTGCAGTTTTTCGTTTTTCTAATCTAATTTCTATTCTATTATTGTTTATTTTGATATAAAAGATTTTTAATTCCTGTGTAATGATCAATGAAATGGTGCAGCACAAGTATTACCAAAAGTTGAATCGTAATTGAAATCACCTTCAAATTACCGACCATAAATGTAACAGTAACAGCATAAGCATGAAAATTTTCCATTTTTTTTCAAAGTCATATATTCCGAATTCTCATTCCTAAAATTTTAAAACCAACAAGTCGGTTTCTTATTCCTATAACTTCTTATTTCTTATAACATCAATTTTGATTGTGATTTGTCGCATTAGAAAGCACTGGTCCATTCCTTAAAACCTATCTCTTAAATTATATATCTTATAAGTTTTTAAATGTGTTTCAGCCTTTATCAAACCATACTTCTTGTGGTCTACTTTCATTCACAAGTTGCTAAAACATCTAAGTACAATAATATACTTTGACACTAAAAAAATTTTAGTTAACTATTTAATAGACTATTTAATACACCGACAGCCATCTCTAGAATTAGAAACCTTGAATAATGAAAGCTTAAAACCCGCTCCGATATTAACATGACAGGAAATAATTAGAAGCACCTCCTCGTGAATTAAATCAAACGGATTTAAAGTTCCTTACTTCTGGTGGGTGAAGTTTAGTTATAGTCTGAGGTAAAGATCCCTTTTATGCTCCCCAACTGAACCGTATAGTGTCAATTGGAAGCGTTCGTAACTGGTTTTAATACCACCGTTTTGATGTCAACCGTTGGTTTTAGTTTGTAATTATAATATATTGAAATTTATTGTACTAACCCCTACTCTGTGAAAGTCTTTGCTATTTGAACAAAACTTTCATGATCATTTAAAAAAGGTAATTTTTTAGATTAAAAAAAAATAACATTATGTATAAGTTTACGCAGTTTGTTTAATGTAAATTTATTTAGAAGCTAAAGATTCTGTAGGCCAAAATTCTTAATTTTTTTTATTATTTTATCATTGCTATTAATTTATTAGCTGGTGTTCATTACGTGGATTATATCGTAATTTATCACACCCAGTAAACACAGCCTGCGTTCCAAATTAATAAATTTATGGAAATTCCTTCCGTCTATACATCTCCAAACACGATCATCTTCAACATCTACATATTCTTAGTAGCAAAGCTTATTTTAGTTTCCCAAAACAAATAAAGAACGTTTCTCTATGAACTTTGCTACTGATATGCTGCTTGTCAAAGGAACGGAAACTTTAAAGTTCAAAGATATTATTAAAGTACGAGTTATGATATAATACGATACTGTTTTACGTGATACAAAGTTTCTTTGCCGTAATTGATCGTTCTGCTATAAATCTCGGTTATTTGCTATAAAATAATTTCAAGTAGGTAGCAGTATTTATATGAAAACTAATAGCAACTTTATATACCTTAATTTATTTATGGGGGAAATTGTGTTAATAATAAGTAAAAGACTTACAAAGACTTAAAAGTATGTATACTTACATTGCCTACTCCGGTTAAATCAAAGATGGCGCTTTCAAAATAATTGCTCCATAGGTGGATGTTTGTAGATTGCAGAAACCTCCGATAGGAAATGAATTCTAAGAAGAATAAGATTGAAGAAACGAAAATAACATTTTGAAATACTTATGGGGAGTTTAACACAATTTATTAACAAACCGTAACTATTTTACAAGAATTCAGCGGAAATAATTCACTAACTGTGAAATTAAGAACTGTTCGATTCAATGACTGAACTAAAACTTACTTTTAACTAAGAATTACTATATATTTATATAAAAGAAACATTCTAGAACTTTCCAGACTAACCAGTAGATTCTAGATCAACTAATAACTTGTAGAATATTCCAGAAAAATTTACTACACTAACTAATAAATTTCACGTCACCATACCGTCAGAGTATTCTTCTTTTTTTAAAGTCTCTAACCTATTTGTCAACTCGTTACAATTTTTATCACCCGTGTTGACTCTTTGCTTAGAATTAAAATGTTGGTGACAGCTGCAAAATGACAAATTAGTTCCTCCAAAATCCTTAAATTGTTGAGTTATTTCTATCTTAAAGAGCTATAAAATTTTGTGACTAAAACAGCTTCTAAATTTTTCGACTGACGTCTCGACGCTAAAAAACTCTCTCGAAGGTAAAGTACAATTTTATCATCTTGTACAATAAATAAATAAATATTATTTCATAATTTGGACATTTTCGTTAGATGCAAAATCTTTTTATTGATTCTTTCGAATGTTAAGAAAAAAGCTGATAGTTGATGAGTAGTGAAATAAGCATTTTCTCTCTGTGTCCTACAAACATTACAGAAATTAAATTTGCGATTAATACAGTTACCAAAAAATTTGCATTATCTATTGACCAGATTGACGTAGAAGTATTCAAAAATATCAGTAATCTTAACTGTACTTTAAACAAGTTTTTTTTTAACGAGCAGCTCAAAATATCAAAAGTTCATACCCATTTTTAAAAACAGGGTTTCCAGAAACATGTTAGCTTCTATATTAGAAATCTTATCATCTAATTTTAATGGAATATCTGGTTTTTAGCTTGGTTTTAAATAAAATAAATTAGCTGCGAATGCAATAAATGAATTTTGCAGTAATGGTATTAACCCTACAGTTTTTAACCCTTTTTGGTCCCAAAAAGGCAGGAAGCCAATTTGTAACTAAAAACTCTCCAAAAGAGATCCCGGCTAAGAGACCCTCTCCAGGGGGTGGTTCGACTCCAAGTTAATGCTCACTATAGGAAGGATTGGGATGTATAAGTAATAAGGGCGCCACTATATTTTTAACGCTATCGATTAAGCAAACAAACTACACAAAAACTAAGGTGAGAAAGATAGAAACACCCTGTAATTACTTTAATTAAACAATAAATAAAGAAGCTACTTGAAATAAAGACCGACCACGCCAACCCTTAAAACTTATAGTCTAGGGTATACAAATGAAACTTTTTTTTATAATTAATTATTTATTGAAACTGTAAGTACTTGCTGATAATGAACTGGAGTTGTAAAAAGTGGACTTAACTTTAGGTTTCTGTGCTGTCTAGGAGGGCGGCTTCAGCTTCTTCTTGGAGAGATGAAAGGTTCTTTAATGGTTCTGGCTGCTTGGGATGTAATAGTTTTCTTAACAGCTCAGAAGTGGTTTGAAGGACTGTCTTCACATAGGGACCTTCCAAAAGCGGTAACTGGGCTCTAAATTAGCGATAACTTGACTCCAACTTAGCGGGTTGTATCTTTCAACAACCAAAAAGAAAATTCACAAGATGAGGTATTTTAACGTTTTTCTTCAGACTCTTCAGTCGGCCTGTTAGTCGATGAAAGGAGATATGGTTGCCTTACGGGTCTTTAAATAGTCTTGTTCAAAACGGAAATCGTGTTTGGGTCATTTGTTAGAAGAAATGCATTCATTATTCAATTGCAAGCTAGGGACGCGTTCTTTGATTGGCCTCGTTCAAACAGATAAATAGTTAGCGTCTATAAGGGGTGTCTCGTGTACAGTAGCATTAACAGTGAATCGGGGTCGTTTTTAACGGTAATAATAGCGGTATCGTTTACGGTCGGTAATAGTGCAAGGTGACATGACGATAGACATATTACAAGCTTAGTTCAACTTCCTAGTCCTAGTCCTATTTTTGATTCAGTAAAGAATAATTTGTTGACTCATATACTCATACATCTAGATCACAGCTTAAATTAGTTCCTGTTGAACATGAGATTCTATGGAAAAAAGAAACAAAAGTAAAATAATACTTGATCTGGTGTGTGAACAATGGACTACCTACTGATTAACTCAAAAAAGGGTAATTCTTGTGCTTCTTTTACAAGTTACACTTTTACATATATGTTTTACATATATTTATTAAAATATTTAGAGACTACCCAAGTAGCATTTTTGCGGCGATAGCCACATAATACATTAGTATATTAAATGAAACTCCTTAAACCATTCGACATCATGTCAAGGATGAGCAAACTGGAACCAAATCAAAAGAATGCTAGCATCTTACTTTCAGGAACGACACAAGACACAAAAAATTGACTTAAATCCTACAACAGGTGGAGTGCTCCAGGGATCAGTTCGCTTCGATGATGATTTCGCCGTTTTGTTGGTCAGCAAAATAGAAAAAGTCATACAGGCCTCAAACGAAAGTTTAGCTTCTTCTTCTTATGTGCCTATTCGTTACGAATGTTGGGGATCATCATGACAATCTTAACCTTATCTGTAGCATATTTAAAGAGTTGCAGAGATGATTCTGGAACCAGGTTCTGAGGTACTTTAATCAGGAACTCGCCTTCCAAATATTTTTCCTTACAGAATGGATTGTAGAAGATCTGGTTATCAATTGCCGGAAGTGTTGTAGCTTTC
The DNA here is from genome assembly GCA_035357415.1 of Ophraella communa. Lineage (NCBI taxonomy): Eukaryota > Metazoa > Arthropoda > Insecta > Coleoptera > Chrysomelidae > Ophraella > Ophraella communa. The sequence continues at coordinate 6,688,365 of CM068989.1, read as the reverse complement.
CAGATTTGATTCAATTATTCTTTATTCTTCTGAGAATGTTTTCATTTATGACCCTATCAATCCACGGATCCTGAGTATTCTTCTATACAGCCACATCTCAAATGCTTCCAGCTTCCTGTACATATCTTTATTCAGGGTGCAAGAACCATAAAGAAGAACAGAGAAAACATAGCATTCAGCATTCTTATTTTTATCGAGAGATATATATTTCGACTTTTGATTATGTGCTCATCTGGTTGTAAATTGATCTGGTTTTTCTTTCTTTTTTAGGTTATTGATCCATTCTTCTATTGGCAATTCATTGATATAGAGTTTTCCTTCAAAGTTTGGCTACTATTTGTAACTGGCTATCATAAAATGGTTTCATGCTTGCCTATCATAAAACAGGGGGGGTCTTGGATTCCAGCAGAAATGTAAAAGAAGCTTTCACTATAAAAGTTGGTAATTGCGACACCATTACCGATGCTGGATTATGATTTGACAAGCGTCATCTATCATCTCCGCTCTCACGAGGATTATGCTCAAAACCGAAGACGTAGTTTCTTTTCTAATGCTGTTTACTCTGTTCCTTTTTTATCTGGTGTCGATTTGAGCGGAAGTCGTAAGCACCAATATTATTGGGTTATTGTTTACGTTTACCTAAAACTTAAATAACCCGGAAAAGTTAATAGGAAAAAGTTATAAATATATTTCAACGTAAATTCTATGTTATTAAAATTTAAACACTGAAATACTATACCATTCTAATAATTATTAAACTAAAACTGTTTCTGCGATAAAATTTAATGCAAACTCTGCCAACATTCCATTTATTATACCGCCAACATTGTTCACTAACATTTCGACTACAACTTTCTATGATTTCATTCCGGATAAATAAAATACTAGAATGACTTTTGAATAGAAAAGCAATTGTTTAACATAAAGACAAGTGGCTGGATTTTCTAGAGAGAACTTGTGAGTGAATAGGATTTTCGATTTTGCATGTATAAATAGTGTCTACATAGTCGAGGAAATGAAGCAAAAATGTTCCGAATTAGTCAGACCCATGGGAATGTGGTTTATTGCCCCTTTTTATTTTTATAGAAACCGAAGCCAAAATTAATTTTTTGAGACGCTTTTTGGCACATTAAAGAACTAGCCGAAATCGGGTTACTTGGAATTTTCGAGATCGTTGCATGCATCGGCGTTCATTTCCTTGGGATTCTCACAAAATTCACACGGAAAAGAAAAGAAACTCAACACACGGATTGCTTAATCCAAATGTAACACCTGGTGCTCTCGAACCTGGAATTGGACCTCATCCCCGAGAATTTTCCTGGCAAGATCACCGAAATGATCCCGAAAATCATTTCTTTCATTTTTTGGGGCATATCCAAGCTCCTTGTTGGCACTTTTCAACACTTGGTGCACCGTAACATAGCCCTGATGGCATACCCATGGAACGTTCCCAAAATTTGGCATCGGCGAACACCACCCGGACACTTGATGCGCCCAAACCTTGACGCGGACGTCATTCCCTACCTGGTGCATTGGACTCTTTATCTTGACATCGATTCCTAAGAATGCCCACTAAACATAATATTCTAGAAGCGGACTTAAATACTGCAATAGATGGGTGGAATTGTTGATGATATTTAAATTATTTAAGAAGAAAAGAAAAGAAGTCAAATAATTTGGATTAAGCGTCCCAAAAAAATGCTCCAACAATGATTTTCGGGTTGTTTTTGGCGTTCCTACTAGAAAAGTTAGCGGGAGAGACGTCCACGTCCAGGGGTCCGTAGAGTGTTCGTAGATGCCAAAATTGGTATGGGTGAAGATAATAAAGAAATCTGGCTTCCTTTTATGTCAAACTCTTTTAAAAATATTTCAAGAGGGATAAAATTATCTAAAGTAGGTAGGCTGATTTATATATCGTCTGCAATGCCATGAAAAGTATAGCAATTTTATTTTAGCCAAAGAAAGTAGAGATTTTAATTTTAATCAAACGAAATTAGAAGTTACGAACTTGTTTGGTAAGCAACATTCAGTATTTCATTTAAGATATCAATGTATGCAACTAACTAAAAATTATTCAGAGGATTTTGTTACTTTTGCTCGAGTAAACAAAATTTGTGAATTTAGTGTAAATCATATATCTGCAGACTTTAAATGTCTGATATTTACGTGTGGTTTAAAATCTAGTAATGACTCAGATTTACGTACTAAAATTTTAACAAAATTAGACTCTACTAAAACTTCAGAGACACACAATTTAGAAACTCTTATAACATAATGTAACAGATTTTTAACATGATTGAAAACAACAACAAATCCTACTGACTGCGCCAAATTGTTATAGATTTGCAATACAACAAATATTTAAATTGTTAAAATGGTTTTTATTATTTACATCCCAAAAGGCGTCTCAAAAAGTCCATTTTTTTAATACATACCAATTATTAATATTTATTCTCTGTTAATACTGCATTTATTACTATTGTTCGTATGCAAATATAAAGTTATTGAAACTAAAATGAAAATACATCTTGACACATTTAGAATTGGATTCGTGTTTCGCATAAAAAATGAAAAGAAGTTCTCTTCCAAATCATATATTTCTATTTAATTTCGAATTTCTATCTCTTGTCAATGGGATTAATGGACTTATTGAACTTGACATTTTTGAAATATTTGGGTTCTACCCTTACTCGATTTTTTTCCATTCAAATCGAATGGGACAGAAAATAGCCTATTGTGAGATCCAGAAAATTTGAATATTTTCGGCTTATCTGGAAAGATTTTCAGTCACCGTTAAATCCTAACTTTCATTGAAATTTCGAAACGGTGCCTCGTTTTTTGTAAGGGATGTTTAATGTTCGTGTTTTGTTTAACGTTTTATGCAGACGTTGATGTGTATACTGAAAAGATGCCGTTTATAAATGCTGAATACAAATATCTGGTTGTATTTATCTTTCTTTTTTTATTCATCGCAAATATTTCAGTTGAATATTTGATTGTAACATCCATAAAGTCAAACAATTACTAGAATAATTTATCAACTTGTTTTATGCCAAAATTCAAATTGAAGGAAAAAACAGAATTTTGTTTTGTCCCAATTATTGTTGGGCCGCATTTGATATGGATGATTTACATTTCCTGAACTGACGAGATAAAATCGCAGGGAATGATAATATAATGTAACATTTAAATATTCGATAATAGTATAATGAGCATAATATCAACAGAAGTTGTTTAATATTACCTTAATCAAATAAATCAAATTAATTACATATTGTGTAAAAAGAAGACAGATATATTTCTTCTATATTGTGATCTAGAAAGATCGACAGTAGACGAAGTGGGTATGTCTAGTTATATATATGAAAAAGAGAGAGATGCATATAGTGTTCTTAGAAAATGGTTAAATTATAAAACATTCCTTCGTGAATGTTTTATATTTCTGGAAGGTTAGAAACCTATAAAAGGACTTGAGTATGAGTCGTTAGGGGAAGTTGGAAGTGAGCCATAGAAGATCAGTCAGTGTGAACAGTTAGTTTGAACAAAGTGCACAAACAGTTTTTAAAAGTCTTAAAAATAAAGTGTTATAGTGACATTAAGAAGATAACTAAAAAAAAGTATTACTAAATTGATCAAAAATAAAATAAAGTGCCTAAATAGTGACAATAAGAACATAAGTTTAAAATTATTACCAAAGTTATCAAAAGTGTCATAAAAAACATTCTCAGTGTATAAAAAAGGGAGAAATTAAGTACTTACTATTTATAATAACATTAAAAGAACTATAATCCAACAAACACAAGAAACCAAACGTCTAACAATTTAACAGTACCTGTTAAAATTTTAAGCAACTGGTATTCTAAATATTAAATTAAATTAGTAGTGCGAGCTCCAGCTTTCCGAAAGAATTCTTAATAATAAAATAATGAATACGGTCTCTATAATTATAATTGGAAGTTCAAAGAGTAGCTACGCTACGAGGTGTACTAATGAGTTGTCATTATCGGGTTCAGGAGGTTTTAATAATTATTCCCAGTCTGTTTTCTTGTATTGGTTTACTGTCTTATACAGAAAGTTGGAATATAATACAGTAAACTAGAAGCATCTCTTTAATTTGAAGATTCAGTAAACTTGAACAGCTTGTAAACTTTAAGCTCTCGTATGCACGAACATTTTTAACTGGATCATCTCTACAACTTGGGCAGATCATCCCTCCACTCGTGATCTTCCATAGTCATTTGGAACCACCTAAACAGTGCCGTACAGTGCCGTAGCGACCCCAAGGTGCGGCGAAGGATCGTCCACTATTGTTAACAGATAAGTTTATTGTGGTATATCAAGTGTACTGTTCTAATATTTTTTTTCTCTCTTATCTCCGTTTATATCTATCTATATCGGCAACTGTATTAGAATAAGTAGTTGTAAAGAACTGTTTGCGGATTATTTTTTTGTAACGTATTCGCAACTTCATTGATTTTAGCAACAAGGAAATCTATTTATCTTTTATCTGTTGGTACATTTTCAGTTTTTTCTGACATCTTTCTGTCATCTAATGATACTTATTTAAATAACTCAGTTTAAAACAACTTTCTTCAGTAATATCATAAAAAATAAAAATATTTCAGTGGCGCCCTTATAATTTCTTAAAGAAACAAATATTGTACTATAGTCAGAGCTAATGAACTTACTCACTCCTAGCCGAGGTATTTAACTATCATAATTTTTGCTGTGATAAACATTTATAAATTTTGTTAATTATTGTAATATCTTTTACAACTAATTAAAGACGAAATTAAGATTAATGGTTGTTTTATTGTAAATTACATTTTTTCTTTTGGTATATTGTTATTTTTTAAAAGTTAACCAAATATTTTTATAAATTCACTTACAACATTTAAATCATATAACAAATTGACGCCCAACGTCATAATATGGTTACAACAATCACAATATTTTACCAAAGTCGGAGATTTCACGTATATCTTCGTTGGTTTCCCTTTTTCATAGAGCGACTACTGTTTTTTTCGACCAATCAGACAGCAGGACTCTATATATTAAAGGTCAGATAAATTTGTAAACTTTTTGAATTTTTATAAAAGTTAGTTAAGTTATATAATTTAAAATAATTTAAAACAAAATAATTTATTTGATACTCAATAATTACTGTATTTCGGTAATAACTTATTTACCATTACATAAATAACAATAATTAATCTAGCACAATTTAATAAAAGGCCTTTCTTTTTTCATATTTTTTCTACTAATTATTATAATTATTGGACATTCAATATAATACTGTTTTAATTTAACTCTTTTATAATAAATTTTGTAATAATTTATCAATTTTTCATTCATATACCGACCTAATTGTCCAACTAGAAGCTTGCAGAACATAACTCCCTTGAGGAAAAGAAGATTTAATATAATGACATAATATAATTAGTGCCATTATTTAATGATAAACAAAATATAAACCAAATTAAAACAAAAATATGGAAAGCAACTCGGAAAAGATATAAAATTGGGAAAATACGAGTTTGAAGACGTAGCCAAGTTTAAATATGTGGAAATCATGACAAACAGTAATGGGGATAAAAGTGAAAATGAAGAAAGAATAATTACCTTCAAACAGATCTTTTCATGCAATTAAAAAACTACTAAAAAGCAAAATATTAACAAGGAAAACAAAGATTAGCATATTTAAAGCTTTTATAAGGCCAACAATGCAGCAGAAACGATGACAATGACAAGCAAAGAAGAAGAAGAAGAGCTTAGAATGACGGAAAGAAAAATTAGAACCAATAAAGATCGGGGAAAATGAATACAGGCAAATAATTACTCGGATGCTGGTGCTTCATACCTAAATAATCATCATGTTGGTTGGTTAGTACAAAAAAAATACTGTATAATTTTGATTTTGGAAAAATACAAACAAACGCATTGAAATTGGAAAAAAATAGACATTAACTTAAACTAGTTTGTATAAACTAACTAATCTATTTGTTTTACACTGAATCAAATTACGCCGGAGATCATCTCCTCATGAATTGTAATATTATACTATGTAGACTTTCCACAATAATTTAACAGAAGCAGTCAAAAAACAACTTCATGAAAACTGACAGATGTGAAGGAAGATATACTGGGAAACCAAGACAAGGAGACAATGGAGCAACTTCAACTAGAAGATTCCACAAGCCGACCAAACAAACATTGGATTACGCAAGAGACCATTGCCATAATCAAATAAAGAAATGAACTAAAGAATAAGAGTGACATCCTAACACAAGAAAACAAAGACCTATACGAGGGTTGGCAAAAGAATGCAAACAAAATTTAGACAAGATAATAACAATTATGTCAAGAGATTATCCGAAGAAATAAAAGACCACCATCTCACTCATGATACCAGAGATTTATATAAAAAATTAAGAGAATTAACATGCAAATTCATACCTAAGACATTCGCAATTGAAGATAAAGATAGAAGATGGAAAGATGATAAGGTTCTGGAGAGTTAAAAACAATATTTTCAAAGAATTCTATACCGAAGACAGGACTATATATAGACCAACAACCGGAAGATAACACACAGCAGGAATACGAGCCCGCTGTTCTTGTTCCTGAAGTAGAAGAAGCTATAAGACATAAAAATAATAGAGCTTTAGGGTTAGACGGTATATTTGCCGACCTCATAAAAACACTAGGAGAAAATAACATCAAAATATTGCAAGATATATGTAATAAAATCTGGCTAAAGGTGGCTGGTCTCAAGACTGAACAACTTCTGCATTTGTACAATCAGTACCTACAACAAATTTAAATAAAATACTGCCTAGGATAATAATAAACAAAAGACTACAAAACTACCTAGACAGTCAGATTCCTTCAAAACAGGCGGGTTTTGTTAGGGGGAGAGCAAGGTTCGGGAACTAATCTAAAAGCCCCAGACTTCATCACACCCATGCTCTTATGCTTTATAGACTTTAAGAAGGCCTTCGATTGTGTAAAATTGAGCAGTCGCTGGAAGGTATTTGAAAGAAATGGGATTATTTAACACCTATGAAGAATATGTAATGAGATTTTCGATGGGAGGGTATCAATCAATGGCAAAAAATGAATACTTTAAGATATGTCCTGGACCATAAAATCGACCGGTAGATGCCGAATAGATGCGTTCGAGATGTGATGCTGGCGAATGATGCTTCGAATACCCTGAATGGCACACAGAACGAACGTGACTATTCTAAACGAACTGTATATTACAGATGGACTTTTCACCTTATGCGGATGACGCATTCTCAGATACTTTGGACACAGTGTATAGTTGGAGGCAAGAGACTCACTGGCAGATCTCCGTTGCTATGGATAGACCAAATTGAAAAAACCACGGGACAGAAATTGCAGATAAATTTGAGGGAATCCAAGCACCAGCAACGTTGAAGACACAGTGTTCATTTACATGACATCACGACATCAAATATGAAGATACTACTAGGAACAAACTGAATCTAAAAGGCTAATATGTATTGATGAAAGTCCTTGGATACAAGAACCATATTTTAAATTTTATAGGTTGTATGTCGATAAACCGATCAAGTTTACTTTTTTTAGCAACTCCTTAATGAAATCAAGACTCGTTACATCTGTGTTATACGCAGTCTTATCCCGAATCTAAACTAAATACTCCGTAGGTACGTAGTTTTTGCTGAAACCGAAAAAGTTTAATAGAAAATTGGATTTTGAATATGCGAAAATTTCGGTTAATTAACTATACACTAGTCGAGTCACGAACAATTCCAACCCTTGTCAAAAACTGTCCACAAAATTGTAGAACGGCAACAGTATGTGAAGTTTCCTAAATAACGATACGCTCGGCTTGACACTAATCTAAATTTTAACATAACAGCTCTATTAAAATAAACAGTAAAACGATTATCTGAATTAATTAGTTTCTTCTGTAATTTATAATTTAATTAAAAAAGTTTGCCAAAGTTCCTCAAACCAAATATTTGTCTTTCATTTCGAATAATAGATGACAATGCAAATAGATTTATTTTTAAAACCATACATCGACATCATAATACATTTCTTATTTTTGATATTTGTTTTTCAGGTGGCCGGTGTTGTAGGTAGGGCGGAGACGCTGTCATCAGTCTTCTTCTTGGCGGCTTTCATTCTATACACCAAGGCGACGCGGAATAAAAAATATACAGGTAAAGATTTCATCTCTATATATTTTGCGTTGCTTTTATTTTATTTTTCGGTGGCAGTCGATCAACTGTAAAATGATTTATAACTGCTATATTTTTATCTTACGTCAGTACAGTAGAAATCGAAGTTTTTTTGAGAAATATATACGATACTAAAGAAAACAAATCCATTTAAAAAAAAGAGAAAACAAACTAATACTCTAGGGGTCTAGAGGTTTCCGTGACAGACGAAGTTTTATAAACGTATTTTGACCTCCTGGATTCGAATTTTAAAGAAGAGCTTGAAATTTTAGCCTGATTTTAAATACATATCTTTCTTTGTGAAACTATATATAGTATTTTTCACAGTAGATGGTATACAGTTCCTAATTAATTCTACCACACTACCATTTAAAGTCAGAGAAATATTTTTTCCGCGAACACTCGATTTAAGTTGGTGCCACATAAGCTCTATGGGATTGAACACGCAGTAGTGGGGAGGTAGTCGTAACACTGTATGTCCCAATTCTTCTGTAATTGTATCACAAATATACGTTTTTTTAAAGAAAATGACTGCAGCACTTGAAAAAGTTCTTTTTTTGGATAATTTTCCTTAAAATATATGTCATTTGCAGCCATGAAGTTTTGAATCTCCAATTTCGTATTCTTTGAGCCAGGAATTTTTTGCAATTGTCGACTATGGTAGCTTGCGTTCTCCATTACTATAAAGCTGTTTGGCGGAATGTTGGGTAACAGACAATTTTTAAACCAATCTTCAAAAAGTTCTGCTGTCGTATCTTCGTGATAATCAACACAAGAGTCCTTAATATTTTTGGCAGAAAGGCACATAGCGTTTGGGATCCAAACATTTTCTGATCCTGCGTGTAATATTGTGATTCTGTTCCCTTTATTTGATGGTGCTTTTGTTTTACACTTATCAGAGGAATCAGACCATCCTTAGGTAGAGTATTGGCCGATTTTCAGACCGGTATTTTCTTATTGACGTTATATATTCAAAACGCCAGTTTATTAAACGTGTGGATTCCATTATTACTTGTCTCTTGTTAATTTTGTAATATTTAAAGCTCATTGCAGACAGAGCTCGCCAAAGAGTAGTGAGGCCACAGTTGATGTGAGTTTCGTTATTAAGCCGCTGTTTCAGACTTTTGATTGTAGGGACACGCTGTTCATCGTACACAGTGTAGATTTTTCGCCTTATCAAATCTTTTTCAAATCATCGGATATCATATCTGCAAAGGTAAATGGAGGTTCTGAGGAAACTTTTTGGTTTCAACATTGTGGTGCACCTCTACGTTATGTTGGAGATGTTTGAAGGTGGATTGGTAGACGCGGATCTATTGAATGGCCAGCAAGGTCACCAGATTTCAATTCTTTGGATTATTTTTTCTGGGACCATCTGAAGAATGTGTAAACCAGCAAATATTTAAGATTTAAAGGGATAATTAAGCCAGCAATAAACACTACTTCTCAATATTTCTGTTCATAACTTTTAAATTATTACAAGTAATAATTTCAGTGTTTATGTCCATATAAACCACTCAAAATGTCCTTAAAATCCAATAATTGGCAATAATTAGTAAGGCATATTATTTTGTCAAGCATTTCAATGTTTAATATAGTTTGTAAGATGCCCTTCTTATATTATGTTCAAAAGGGTGTTTGGTAATACGATTAAAAAAATGCAAAGTAAAGTTTCAAAAAGCTATAAAATTTATTTAAGAAAAAAATTAAATAATTAACATTAATAATGAGTACGTCCACCTCTGGCTCTAAGAATTTCGGCATAACGACGAGGCATGCTTTCTACCAAAATTTGAATTAGTTGTTGTGGTAACTATTCATAAATCGCCAAAACAGCATCTGCCACTTGGTTCAAATTTTGGAAGGGTTGATGATCCTTCACACATCTCTCTAGTTCATCCCAAAGATGCTCAATAGGATTTAAATCCGGGCTTTTAGCTGGCCATCTCATGACATTAATATTGTGCTCCTGTAAGAAATTTTTCACGACCCTAGCTACGTGTGGTCTGGCATTGTCTTGTTGTAGAATGAAGTCATCGCCCATATTATGGGCAAACGGGACGACATGAGGTTCTAATATCTCCTCTATGTAACAGATAGCCGTTAAAGTCCCTACCCGAAATACCACAAGCTCCGTGCGCCCTCTTAAAGTTATACTAGCCCATAGCATTATGGATCCTCTCCAAACGGAACAACTTCTAAAACGCGTCCATCATTATTAAATAACATGATGTTTTATTTATCTGTAAACATTACATTGGCCCACTGATGTAAAGTCCAATCAAGATGATCTTGACAAAAGTTTCTTCGGTTTCTTCGATGAGTTTGAGGTAATGTAGGGGCTCTAGCGAGTCGTCTTGCAAGGAGTTGTCCTTCGTGAAGTCTGTTACGTATCGTTTGGTCCGAAATTCGCGTTCCTGTAGCTTGTACAAGGCGATTCTGCAGTGTTCTAGCAGTAGCGGTACGACCCCTAATTGCCCAAAGTCGTAAAAGACGATCTTCTCTCTGGGTTTGTCGATAGGGGCTCTTTTTACCACGCCGTAAATTTGGCGATTCCATGCTCTGGAAACCGCAGAATGACTTCCATTAAGTATTTGGGCTACACAACGCCTGGAATATCCCACTACGATCAATGCCACTGCTATAGCAACTTGAAATTCATTGAGGTATCCGCCTTCTACCCAATACATCAACATCCTTTGTTTAAATTTTAAATTTTAACATCTATCACAACTTAAATTAACCTGAAACTAAATAATAAATTTATTATATGAATGATTTTTTGTTTTTTATATAGCTAGAAGCAAAAAAAGTAAACAACAACCAAACGGAACATGATATAGAATTGGTAGAGGGTATACACCAAAAGTTTTTACCATGAAATATTACGGGGGTCTGGGCTTAACAACCTGGACCAAGAGGAGACAACCTCAATAAAAACCTGAATCTCACGGTGGGACACCAGGCCAAGGGGATGCGTGGCTGAACAGAAGATCAGCAGCGACTGGTAGTCACCTTGGGGCACCGGGCGAAACCCCATTGTATTTAGCCTTCCCCTGGCATGCGGGGCTCTGTCAGGGGCGACCACCCCTTCCCTAGCTGCTCGTGGGACCAGATATGGATACCAAACAAAAGACGAAAAGATCGGGAGCGCACCGTCGAAAGATGGGGCGCGCCCGAAGACTTCTTACCGGAGATGGTGGAACCGTAGAGGGACAGCCAGCTCCGGTATTGACACCAACTCCGTTAGGGTCCGGCACCTCAATCGAGGGGCAAGGAACCAGCGGAAGAGGCGAGAGGGCTGGAGAAGCCCATAAAACCGAGACCGGCAGGGACTCAGAAGAGGCCCAAACCGGACGGGCGAACACCACCTGAAAAGGTGGTAAAAATAATACAAGCAAATATACATCACTGTAAGGCAGCCACGGCTGTACTACAGAGATGTCTACTCAAACAAGACATAGATCTTGCTCTTGTGCAGGAACCCTATGTCGTTGGGAGAGCGGTCAAAGGGCTACCATGCGCGGGAGGCTACGACTTGATCTATTCGACGAATGGCCACCCTCAGGCATGTATAGTAGCCAAGAGAAATCTTGATGTTTTTCCACAATGGGACCTGTGCACAGGAGACCTAGTGGCAATTACAGTCAAGATTAAAAGAAATAATATGTCGAGGCAGATTGTTATTGGCTCGGCATACCTACCGTACGACCAATCAGGTCCCCCTCCTTCCAAAGAGGTGAGAGAACTGGTTACACACTGTAGGGACAAAGGGATCGAACTCCTTCTGGGGTGCGACGCCAATGCTCACCATATCATATGGGGGAGCACAGACATTAACTCAAGAGGGGAGTCACTTCTGGAATACATTGCTTGCAATAATCTAGAAGTGGCTAACGTTAAGGAATGACCCCACTTTTGTGATTGAATCGCGGAGGAGGTCATTGATATCACAGTAGGTACAAGAGAGGTGTGCAGGTGGGTGGACGGATGGCATGTCTCTAGGGAGATGTCTATGTCCGACCATAGGCATGTCCTCTACAACCTAACCTGTGAAACGGGGAAGGAGGAGGTCACATATCGCAACCCTAGAACCTGTGATTGGGACTCCTTCAGGGAGCACCTTGAGCAGGGTCTAAGCGAATGCCTCCCAGCCCCAAAGAATGAGGCTGAAATAGACTTCCTCTCAGAACAACTGACTGGAGGTCTTATGGAGGCCTATAACAGAAACTGCCCAGAGAAAGGAAGAGAGGGCTAATAGGGACACTGTATGGTGGACCAAAGACCTCTCGAGTCTCAGGACAGAAGTGAGAAGACTCTTCAACCTGGCCAAAAGAACAAATGGCTGGGAAGCCTATAAGGCTAAAAGGAGAGAATATGGTTATGCGATTCGCAAAGCCAAAGAAAACTCTTGGAGAAAATTCTGTGAGGACATTGACAGCCTTCCAGAATGCTCCAAGCTGAGAAAAAACTCTCCAGAGGGACACCATGGGTAGGGTAGGATCTCTGAAGAATAAAAAAGGGGAATACACAACGACCGGTGAGGAGACCTTAGATCTTCTTCTAAAATCACACTTCCCGGGATGTGAACCTGTCACGGAGCAGGGGCACATCTGTTCAGGGGCACTCTGTAGGAGGGCATCCAAGGACAGCTGGGCCCTTGCCAACAAAATCGTGAACAGAACCAGACTTGCATGGGCGATAAAATCCTTTCACCCATACAAAGCTGCGGGACCAGACGGTATCTTCCCGGCACTGTTGCAACAGGGCAGGGAAATCATCGAGGACCAATGTGCCGACTACTCAGGGCTAGCTTGGCACTGAGCTATATCCCCTATGAACTGGAGGTCTGGAAGAGTAGTCTTCACACCGAAGCCTGAAGTAAGGCACGTATGCTGAGACGGGCTCCTTCAGACCTATCAGCCTGACCTCCTTTTTTCTTAAAACTTTGGAAAAACTGGTGGACAGGTACCTACGGGACGGTGCTTTGAGGGTAAAACCTCTGCATCGAAACCAGTTTGCGTATAAGAGTGGGGTGTCCTGCGAAGTCGCGGTACACAAGCTGCTCCTGAAAGCGGAGCAGGCACTCTTAAATAAATAGCCCTAGGTACATTTCTGGATATTGAAGGGGCATTTAATGTTGCCTCCTTCGATTCCATACTTAGGGCCATGCAGAACCGTGGCATAGAACAGGACATTGTAAGATGGACTGGTAATATGCTACGGGAAAGAACAATAATAGGTACGCTCTTTGGGGAGACGAGGATGGTCTCAGCCACTAAGGGGTGTCCGCAAGGAGGGGTGTTATCTCCTCTTCTGTGGAACCTGGTGGTTGACGAGCTCCTTTGTAGACTCAATGACGAGGGTATCTATGCCCAAGCCTTTGCTGATGACGTCAGCATAGTTGTAAACGGTAGATTCGGGGCCACTGTGTCCGAGAGAATGCAGCTGGCACTGAGGATTACCGAAAAATGGTGCAGACAAGAGGGATTGTCAACTAATCCGGCAAAGACCTCCGTGATAGCGTTCACCCTCAGAAGGAACCTTGACTTGAGGGAACTTCGTATGTGGGGCCAAACGCAAAGTTTAAAGGGGAAGTCAAATACCTAACGGTAACCCTAGATAGCAAACTAACCCTTTCCAACTACATTAGAAACACAACAGATAAAGGCCTAAGAGCTCTCTGGGCATGCAGAAGGGCTGTGGGCAATACGTGATGCACTGGCTTTATACGAGGGTGGTGGCACCTATCATAACCTATTGTTCTGTTGTGTGGTGGCATAAAGCGAGATGCTCAGTAGCATCTAGACAGCTAGGCAGGGTACAGAGAGTAGCCTGTCTAGCCATAACCGGGGCGATGAGAACAACGCCCACGGCGGCCCTGGAAGCTATGCTGGGACTACCTCCACTACATCTTATTGTGGAAAGGGAAGCACTGGCAGCTGCTTACAGGCTGAAAATAAACAACGAATGGGGCAGGGCGATCCCTAGGTACCATTCCACAATCTCGAAAGAGATTGAACATAATCAATTACTGAGCATGCCCTCCAGATAGAACACCTATCTGCTACGACCTTTCCAAACCATATACGGTTCACATTCCGGATAGGGACGAGGCTCGTACCAAGATTAGGAAACAACATGAATCCGTTTGGTACAGACGGATCCAACACACGCACCAGCACTGGGATTGGAATCTACAATGAAAATACAGGGAAGACGTATAGTCTCAACCTGGGTTCAGTAGAGACTATCCTGCAAGCTGAAGTGGTTGCCATCAATACATGCTCGGAAATCATCCTGAGCGAGACAGTCCCTAACAGGACTGTCAGGATCAGAAAGTGATAGCCAAGCAGCTCTCAAAGCAATAGAGAGCGTGCACACTGCGTCACGAACAGTGAAGCACTGCCAAGGAACTGTAGCTGAACTGGCAAACGCCACAAGGTTATCCTTGAATGGGTACCAGGACACACAGGGATTCTTGGAAATGAAAAAGCTGACCTCCTAGCCAGGGAGGCTTCAGAAGGAACCCTGATCGGACCTCTTCCCACATGTGGGGTCTCATACCAACATGTAAGGGAAACAATAGAGGAACGACTAAAGGGAACAACATAAGAAACTCTGGATGGAACTGCCTGGACTCAGGCAATCCAGATTATTCATAACAGGTCCATCCAGGAGAAAACTACAGAACTACTCAGCCTTAGTAGAACCCAATTGAGAAAGGCAGTGGGACTGCTTACAGGACACTGCCATCTCCGAAAACACATGAACATAATAGGACTCGCTGAGGACCCATTATGCAGAAAATGTGGTGAGGAAGACGAAACTCCTCTTCACGTAATATGTCACTGTCCGAGCCTTAAGTGGCTTAGACAGAGACACTTTGGCATTCAGTTTCCTGAGCCAGAGGAAATCGTGAAAGCGAATATCAGGGACATTCTAGAATACATGAAGGAAACGAACCTGGTATGATTACTTCAGGGGGGTACAATGAGCCTAGAGCTCCAGTACATGCATGAAACGCACCCCAGAAGAATAGAATACCATGAAATATTTTTCACGATAAATTGCATTATAATTTATAATAATGCCTCCTTTTTCATTTAGAGTAATTTGTTTATAAAGTCTAGGCAGAATTCGATTTTGCAGTTTGAGTACATATTTATTTTTTATGTGTGCCTGGCCTTATTTATAAAGACATTAATATTACATTATTGGTTTACTTATGTTTGTTACTGCCATACATCATTTTATTGATATCTAATCAATAATAATAAAATAAAAAATATTGTTTGAGCATATCAATAAAAAACCACTCATTTACTGTAGGTAAAGTACCAATCAATATTATGAAACACTTAAAGATCTGGACATGTTAACTGAAGAATGGAATTGTTTTGGACGAAAATTATTTCTTAACATTGATTAGGGTTTCACATTAGAAGACATAGGGCGAGACTTTCAAAAATCTCGTTTGGGTAAATTCTAAAAAAAACAAATCTCTTTCTAACACTGAATCTTTAAAATTAAAATTATTTGAGTAACGTATAAAAAGATGAGACTGATATATAAAATACTTTTAAGAGAGTTTATTTTTTCGGTCTCTGAAGAAGATAATTTGACTATAAAATGTAAGTATTTAATAAGCCAAATAAAAAAAATTCAAAAATAAAATATCAAAGAAAAGTAGTTTTTTTTTTCCAAAAAGACTATTGCCAATTTACTAAGTGGTGGGCTGAGCTTTTGGTTTTTTCCTATCAGTTTTTTAATATCCATTCATTTTTCTTTGATTTTCCTTGCGAGTAAGTTTAAAAGGATATACAGCAATATGGGAAATGTTATAGTTGAAATAACGCAAGCGTATTTTTAAGAGGTTTATCAAATTTGCGAGGTTCCAACGACGACGCGTTTTTAGGGTGAAAATCCGAGGTAACGAAAAATAAGTATGATTCTACTCGCTTATCTTCTCCGTAAAATACGTTACGTATACATTTTATCGAAAATAAACAATATTCTTGAAGGAAAAGAGAAAAATCTTCACACGTATGTGTGTGTAAATTTCATATTTTGCGCGCCTTGCGGCATCTTCCCATTTTCCATGAAAGGAATTCATGGAAAGCTATTTACGGTTCAAATTTATGCAGTCTTAAATACATTAACGAAATCTATGAATAATGATTTTAAATTACTTTTAAATCGTAGTAAAAAAATGCATCAGACTAATAAATCATGTTTTTGATCTATATGTACAAGTAAAATCAGTTTGCGAAATTAATCACTTTGTTTACGTAGATGAGGAAGTGCCGTTATTGTTATTTTTACAGTATTTTGTGTGATTTTTGTGAAAAATATATAATGATAATGGTGCTACAGTACTGCATTTGCAGAAAAACTAAATTATTACGCCCCAATATCTCATTTCACTTGTGAGTACCTATTATGTTTACGTTATAAAATTATATAACAAACGAATTAAAAACCTTTTCGGCGTTTTGATTAATAAAATTGTACAACAAATCCCAATATATTATTTTGCTTATCATATCTATGATGAAGATGTTTATTCAGTACAACTTTTAAACCTCTGGATTATTATCCCAAAAAAATAAAATTTAAGCACGCCTATGTCACATTCTATCTATACCCTCCCATCCCTTTAGCTATAAGTTTTATGGTTTCATGAATTAATGTTTTATTATAAGTAGAAGACGAAATCGAAGACTTCGAAGAAGAAATAGTAGAGGAAACTTGGGATTCACAACACCAGAAGAAGTAGCCCACATAATAAAAGGAAGGAAAGCCAGAAAAGCTCCTGGATACGACGGCATCAACAACAATGCACTGAAGCGTTTACCAAGAAAAGGGATAGTATTTCTGACAGTGATTATAAACGAAATATTAAGAACAACGCACTTTCCGGACCAATGGAAGGAAGCAGAAATAGTGATGCTAAGGAAATAAATCAGGACAAGATCCCAAGTTTCCACAAAACTACAGACCCATCAGTCTACTGCCAGCGATGAGCAAAATAGCCGAGAGAGTCATCCTCGAGAAGCTAAACGAAGAAACCGAAGCAATAGGAATACTGCCACAAGAACAGTTCGGATTCAGAAAAGAACACAGCGCACCGGACCAAGTACTTAAAATTGTACAATCCACAACAGAGGGATATAACAGAAATCAATCAACTGGAGCTATCTTCCTGGACATCAGCAAACCCTTTAACCGAGTATGGCACGAAGGACGGATATATAAGATGAGAGAAGCAGGGTACACTAGAGAACTGACGAAACTACTACTCAGCTATCTGAAAAATAGAAGATTCAGGATAAGAATAGGAAACGCAAAATCCGAAGTAGGAACAAAAGAAGCCGGAGTACCACAAGGAGCAGTCCTCTCACCGGTGCTTTACAACATATACATGGCAGACATTCCAAAAACAGACAACACAATGCAGATGACACGGCTATCGTTACAAGAAGCACTCAACCAAGGATGGTGACAAGAAAACTCCAACAGGCTATGGACCAAATAGACGAATGGTGCACAACATGGAAAATCCAAACAAACCTGAAAAAGAAACCAAGAAGTCTACTTTACTAAAAGAAGAAAAAAACAAGAAGAAAACATTAACATAGGAGAAGAAGAGACCCAATGGAAAAATAAGGCCAAATACCTAGGAGTGATACTGGACAAAGGACTAACCTTCAAAGAACATGTGGAAAACAACACAAATAAGGCAAAATAAGCAAGAGAAAGAACATACAGCCAAAACCTACAAAAAGAAGATACAAGCACAGCAGAACATTCCAAGGGAGATGTGCAGATTCTTAAGTAGGGTCAGCTTTAACAAGTGGATCCACAGTTTGTCGACTAAGGACTAACTTTTTACAGGCAGCGAAAAGCACACACTCTTGAACGCCTAAAAAGAAGACAGGAAGATAGAGGCGCAAAGCACCATTCCAGACCAAACAGAAGACACCTGGAAACCAATTCCAAAAACCAAAATAGTGGGAGGAAGAGCACAATCCCGAGGACTGAGGTCCCCATCGGACGTGATGGGGGGTGCAGGAAGTTTTTCCCGGAATGCACCGCTCCTAGAGGGTTGCATTCTGGAAGGGACGGGTTCGGTTAGGACATTTGTTTTACCAAAGGATAATATTTTATGATCAAATTGAACAAAACAAAACCATTTATTCATAAATTAATATTCAGAACAATAAACAACTAAAAGGTTAAATTAACTTTCACCTAGTAAGGGTAAGTACCATAAATTTCATAAATTAATAGTTTTTTATCATTAATTTTGCTTAAATTATTACGTTCTGCGCGTTTATAAAAATTACCCACGTATGTGATATTCCTTATTCTTTTCTTATTATTCCGAACGAGTATTATATTACTAATTTTCGAAGTGTCAAAACTGTGTGGTAGGTGTCTTTTTCATAGGAAACGTTTTTCCCATCACAGAAAAAATAAATTACACCTACATTGTAACCATATTCTTCTTATTTTGTATACCTTTATTATTTTATTGTTATAAAATAACAAACATTATTGTGTCATTTTGTCCCATTCACTGCAGCAACCACCCGTTACACTCAAAGAACTCATAATTAACACTTTAATAAATTACAGTGGTTAGAAAAAAAGTCGATAATGATTGATTGATTACACCAAAATAGAGGAACAAATAAAGTTTTCTAATTATCACGAAGAGTTAGACACAGGAAAGAGAGAAAGAGAGACATAGAGAGAGAGGGGGTTCTTGTTTGAAATTATGATTGATTATATAAAATAAAGAATCGATATTTTACTCAATGAACGTTAAGAAGAAGAGCGTAAGCGAATTTGTTGAGGAAACTAAAGCTTTTGTCGAGTTACTTATTAAATTATGAGAGTTTTTATGAGATGCCTTTGAGTACGAAATCAATTTAATATTTACTGACCTAGTTGTGAAAGTAGCTTGGAACAATGCACTTCAACAACAATTGTTTTCCACTCGTATTATCTTGTTTGGGATAAATATTGCTTTGGTAATAGGAAATTTTGATATTTGATACTCTATAAAAATCTATTGTCGAATAGAGATATCGCTATTGTATTGTAATTAGCTGGAGTTGTGGATGAAAAAAGTTTTTATGTCATACTAGTTCATTATTGTGTTTTTATTGCTTAGTTACCAATTATCTGATGGCGTACTTTATGGCCCGCACGGGCATAAAAAGAAATAATTTTTTGTTTAATAATTTTTGGTATTTCATATCGTAAACTTCTTTAGACTTTTGTGGCAACAGATTTTCAGTTGCTTCCTCTGCTTTTTTAATAATCTCATCAGGAATTCCAAAATCTTAGTTCATTTTGACACATCATGTAACAATTATTGCGATTTTATGACATTTACGTTTGTCCACATTCACCTAGCAACGATATTGCCTACTATGAGAAACTGGCAATGTACTGATTTGTATTGAGATAGGATTGCAATAACGAACTAGTATGACATAAAAGTTTGTATGTACCAATGGCATAAACAGATGTGTAGACCCTCGGGTGACTTACAAACCCTCGGGCTCGTAACACGTCGCCCTCAGGGCATAAACATCTATTTATACTCTTGATACATAAATAACTATTAATAACCTTGGTAAGTATTAAATTTGTGGTAGCAGTGACAACTTAAATTATTTAATTTTCTTTAAAATATTCATTGGATACCACAGAGATTCGTCTCATAATGATGTCTTTGAACCATCTATTTTTATAGACTGTTTCTTCAATTTCCGTTATTCTTTGGAGGCTGTTGCCTCATATCATTTACATCAGTTTCGTCAAATTTGTCTAATTGAAATGAAATTGAGTATTTTTTCTCCATTCTTTTCTCCCCCCTTTTTAAATAACTTTGCGACCACAATACACTCATATATTTGCTGAATTTTATGTAACTGTTCACAGATTGATGATGGTCTTTAAATAGACCGAAAGTAGTAGCTTTATAACAACAGTAAAAACTTTAATAACAATAAATAATTTGTGACATTGACATTGGTCTTTTCCTTTCTTCATTTACGGAGTCAAATTTGAGAAATGGATGATTTACTTCGTCTAAAATATTAATTTTTACCACTGAAATTGTTTATTTATAATTGAACATGGTTATTTATTTGAAATAAAACTCTAATAGTGGAATTTTAAGCACATAACTAAGGTCTGTAAGCAAAAAAATGTAAAAAATAACTTGGCAAACCCTACACCTTACAGATAGTGTAGTGTAGAATTTAAAATTTTACCTGCTAACAACGAAAGTAAAACAGGCGACAAATAACTTACTGTGTCCATAAAATAAATAGGTATAACAAGTATAGACGTATTTTGTTTCCATAATGGAAACGTTGGCAGTTTTAACACTGCGTTAGCTTCACGATTCTTCTTTATTGTTCCTTTTAGATTTTTATTTGTTCGTTTTGGATATTCCACGAAGAATATCCGTAATTTTCTTTTGTCTCTGTGTTGTCATTTCAGTTGCGTCATCTTGTTGATTCTGATTTCCTGGCTGATTAATTACTGTGTTATTTCCTGTGTATCTTCTTCTGGGACTATTGCCTTTATTACCATCTGTGCTAGTTTTGTCTTGGGATCCATGAAGGTGTACGAGCTTACACCTTGTCCTTGTAGCTCTCTTAGGTAGCCTGACATTTTCCTGTACTCGTTTGGGGTTTTGTCACTAGTTTTTATTCGTATCCTCTCGTTGTACATGTATATAATGTTAATATTTCTTACCTGTGCCTTAATTTTGATTCTTAGTTGTCTTCACTATTATTGGTGGCGGTTTTTATGTCTTTTCATCTCTTTTTGGCAACTTGTTTGCCCTTTTTTGGGTTGCTTTTTTCTCTTTTTGTTTTCTTGTTCTTGTTGGCGTTATTTGTGTGACATCGACAAGCTTTAGGCATTGGATTTGTCCCTTCAGCTTTTAGTTTCCTTCTACTTTTGCAAGTCTTCTCTGGTTTGTCTCATTGTTACCCTTATTTTTTTACCTGTCTTTTTTCCAGTACTCTAGTTCTATTTATTAAATTGTATTATATTTCTTGAATAAACATTGTTATTCTTATTATTTACCGATAAGCTTACAATAAATCTGGATTGTTATCTCAACATCACCGGTCTTGCAGGCAAGGTAATTTTAAGTTGTTACACTGTTTTGTCTGTTCATTAAGGAATCTTCTTACAAGAGAATGGCTGACTTCTGAATGTTTTTAATTATATTTGGATCCATGTTTAAGATGTTAAGGCTGGTCTTCAGATTACGTGGAACAACTCCTGTGCTGGATATTACTATGGGGACTACTGTTACTGTTTCTTGATGCCAAGTTTGTTTTATGTCAACTGCCAAGTCAACATAATTATCGATTTTTTCCTGGTGTTTTTCTTTTAGATTATTAGTGTTTGGGACTGTGATAACTATTAGGTATGTGTTATTTCCTTTATTTTTAATCCAGGTTATGCTTGGGCGGTTGTTTGCGTTCATTTTATCTGTTAAAAGGGATCTATCCCAGTAGAGAGTGTGGTTGTCATCTTCTAATACGTTATGAGGTCCATATGTACTTGTTTTGTGCACAGTTTTAATTGGCGAGCAAGAGTTTGGTGTAGGTATACATTGTTGCATATTTGGTTGGTGCCAATACTGAGCATCCCGCCGTAATGTGTTGAATCGTTTCAGGGGCAATTTGACACTTTCGGCGTCTAGCATTGGTTATTTTAGGGTCTTTCGTTTTTCGTTGCTCTAACTCGATCTTGGATTGCCATCATGAAATCCTCTGTTTCAGGTAATAAATTTCCATACATTAACCAGTAGTTGGACGCTGTCTTCTCTACATGAGCTGATTCCAGATCATGGCGATATCTACCATGCAAAACCTTCTGTTTCCAGTTATTTATTTTTGTTTCTTGAAATGTTGTTCTGATGACTCTTTCAGTTAATTCAGTTTGTTGGAGGTTCAAAGGGGTGTAATTTTTATTAACTGCGTCCATTGTTTTATAGAGAACGTTATTGTTATTATTATTATAAGGTATTATCTAATTCTTCACTATTGGAGTAACCTCCTCTGAAACTGAGGACTCATCGTGGGTTTTCACCTTAGTACTGGATTTTATCCGAAAAAAAATAAAATGTATTAATTTATTAAGTAAAAAACAAACATACAACGAATTTGCATAAGTAAGTGGGTCAATATTGAATGTAAACATGAGTTTGCGAGTAAGCACTGACCCACAAAAGCAGAAAAGGATGAATCCGCATTTGTTATGTTTACATATAGAGTGGTTATAAAAACAGAAGCGATACATAATATTGAGACACGCAATGGGGGGGTTCTTTCTCTATCAAACTAAGAATGGTTTAAGACATCAGTAATGACGACATTTTTAATGCATAGTAATTATTAGGTTGTAACCAAAGTGTGCAAAATTAAAATTGTTTCAATATAATAGTTGATCGAACCCACAAGGTTTTAAATTAACCATTCCAAGGGCTGTTCCATCACTCCACTCCTTACACCATTTTTGGGAATTTGAAATCAGAGATTTAAAGAACTTATGTCGGGCGCGTTATTTAAGAATCCGTGAGAAATGATTTAAAAAATGTTACGAAGAAGATTGTTTGCCACTCCATATAGAGCATATTTTAAAAAATAAATACTTATATTACAAAAATTAATTTATAAATAAATTTTTCATACTGTTTTTTCTTGGCGGATACTGAAAATGTCCATTTTTTGAAAAATGTATATAATTTCATGAAACACACCACTCACCAAGTCACACAAGAGTTTAAAGTTTCTCGTCTCTATTATGTACCTGTTCCTAACTTGTAACTCTTTACTTTTATTGTGTTGAATTATATTTCCTAAAATGTCCTAAAAACTTTATCTAGAATTATGACGGCCGTATTTAAATTTTATTTTTATTTTATTTTTAGGATGGAAATATCTCGTACTTTCGATGGTTTCCATGGCGACGGCGATGCTATGTAAAGAACAAGGGATTACGGTGGCTGGAGTTTGTGCAGCATACGAAATTTTCGTTGCTCAAAAGGTGAGTTTCTAGTAATTGCTTTTCGCTTTCATAACTCTCATAAAGAGACGACGAACCCACATAAATGAAAATCTAGACCGTTATTTGAAAGATATAAATTTTATGCTTTTTATCATAAATATTAACTATTTTTTAGCGATATATTTTTAGTTGGAAACTTCGATTATTTAAGATTTAAAACTATTTTTTATTTTGGTGTTAAGTCTTAGTATCTCAAAATTGTTTTTTTCTTTTTTACAATTAATTTTAATTTAATAATAATTTAATTTTAATATTAATGAAAGAAAGTATAATATCGTCGGCTTAACATGCAAATGTCGTAAGTCCACAATTGGTCAAAAATAGACTTGAAATGTTGTAAGTCCCAAAAAAACCAAAAAAAAAACTTTTTTTGTTAATTATTTTCCATAATTTGGTAAATTAGATATGTTTAAACATTTGGTAAAAGTTTTTGTTTAAAAAAATTTAATATACCAATATATATAGGAAGTTTTTTAGCTCTCCTGTAAAATTTACAATTTAGGACTTACTACATTTACATGTTAAGCCGACGATATACGTTTTTACAAAATTTTCATTTTTATTTTTAACTTTGATCTATTATAATATGAAGGATCGTTATCTTACAGTTATTGCTAGTTTCAGTTGTATTATGAGCACGCGTTCATATATGTTAAAATACTTGCTACGTCCAATTACACAAACTCTCTTTCAAGTATATTTAAACATAGAAACATTTTTACCTATTGTCAAATTTCCTTTTTCATAAGTAGACAATCGATACAACGTTTCAAAGATAATAATCCCCAAAAACTGCTTTCAATGTCATAGAAAGTTTCTAAACAACTAGTTTGTTCAACAAGGAAACTAAAACAATCACACAAATCTATCTATTATTATTACATTGTCAGTCACATACTCGTACAAATACATTCGGCCACGAAATTGGATGTCGACTAACAAGATTATACATATCCACCAAATTTGAAATGTTTCGAATTGTGGATATGTACAACTTCGTCATTAATAAGTAAATCAATTCCAGGTGGTACGCCAGCTTCGAATTAGCGTGTACATTTTAATATAATTTAATTTGCATCGACCTTATTATGTTAATCAATATTTGATGAAACAGTTTGGCTAATGTTATAATAGTTTCTCCTCGTTGTATGAACTTATAAGAGCTTTATTTTATTAGCAGAAAGCAAAGTTTAAACTCTCTTGATGAAGATTACATAATATGATTTTTACTTTTACATAAACGCAAGTTTTTGTAGGTAAAGTGCATTCGAAAAAAGTTGTCGACTTTGGAAAATCAGTAACAAAATTTTCTAAGTACTATTGATAATATTTTATTTCTTTAGAACACAAGAGTTAAGTTATGGAATAAATATTGAGAATAATTGGGTTAGGTTAGAAGGCAGATATGAACCAAACTGCATAATTACATAATTATATCAAAATTAAACTAGATTTCAAAAATAAGTTACAATCAACCATTTTATATAAAATAACACCAGTAGAAATAAAATTTAAGCAACAATTAGTTTTAGTTTTTTGTAGCACTATGCATATTTTGCAGCTCCAAGTTGGGCGCCAATTGTGTACATTATTGGATTATATTTATTAATTTAGTTTTATAATATGTTAAATATTGTAGATTTTATCCAAAATAATTACATAAATATTTTTATTTGCTGGAATTTAAAAACAATGTAGAAAACAATACTTAAACAAAGGGGCAGCAGCATTAAGAATACTTCAAATATAATGAGATATTATTTTATTTACTGAAGTTAAATGCATTGAAAAATAAATCTAGTTCCGCACAGGCAGTTTCTTTCCCAGAAAGTTAACCTTTGGTAGGTATAAAAGTTGACTAAATTATTGGTTTAATAATACAGCAGACAAATATTTAAATATGTAGTTGTTTTAGATTTGCCCTGATTTCCAATAATGTAGTAGTCTAATGAAAATGTTTGGTTAGAATAAGATGTGGCACTTTATCGATAGTTTTAGAATAAAAATAATACTGCAGTAGTGTCGTTCTGGCTATCGTCCACTGCATAGTTGCTCAACTGCAATTGTTACAGTGGTCGATGACGTTTTACAGGCAGTTGATAAAAACAAACTATGTGCCCTCATTAAATTGAGTTGTCGAAATCATTTTACAGAATATTTGACAAACTCTTTAAACAATATCTTTCAAAGCGTCATCATTGAGTTAAATTCCAGTAAGTGGAATCTGAATGGATAGAGGTTAAAAGTGGCGTATCTCAAGGTTCGATTTTAGGCTCTACTTTTTATTTTGTACCCTTCCAAATTTTACAAAAGTTTAAGAAAATGGTCTAGCTGATGACACACAAATATATCATTTGTTTGATGAAAATAATCTTGGTAATTCTTTACGTAATTGCTATAAATCAGGATTTAAACTTATCAATTTCATTACCAAAATTGAACTATCCATCAATACCAAAAAGTCCCATGTGACGCTGTTTTGGTATGCGACTGACACGTTCAAGGTGCCTGAAAAGAGCTTAATTTTTAAGCTCATGTCTTCATGGCAATAAAAAAGAGGTTTTGTTATCTGAAATTAATATACTTAAACAGGACAGTATTCATGACTTACAACGGCTGTTAAATATGGTTGGAGAACGAAGTAAAATCATGGGCCTGAACATCAATACTGCAAAGACAAAGTTCATGATCATCTCTAGTGCATATGCTAACTCGAAGATAACATAACATTTGGTGGAGCGCCTATCGACAAGGTGGGTAAGATCAGGTATCTTGGAACATGGCTTTTCGAGGACTAGACATCAGACAGAGAGATAAAGAGTCGTATAGAGCAGGCTCAACAGGCCTTTCTGATGTTTTGGAGTGTGCTTGTCTGTTCGGACTTTGATGTCAACTTGAGAATAAGGTTCATGAAATGCTATGTTTGGTTGGTGCTTCTATATGGTGTGAAGGATTGGACCTTGAAGACGAATATTATCAACAGATTGGAGGCATTTGAGATGTGGATATATCGCAGGATGCTTAAGGTTCCATGGACGGAGAGAATGACAAACGAGGAGGTTCTCGGAAGTTTAGGCAGATGGCGAGAACTGTTCGATCTCATCAAGAAGATGAAAATAGCTTATTTGGGACATACACTCCGCCAAAAAAGTATCGCATCACTTATAAAATTACAAATATTTATTACCGCATTTGGTTAATTTAAATTATTTCTTTATGGCCCTTAAGAATATTAAGGCTAGAATAAATATTAAAATAAAATTTGTAAATACAGCTTACTGTTTAAGAAAAAAAAGTGATAATTGCTATTTTGTCTGGTTTTTATATTATCAGTCTTTATTTTACTTTGGTAAAGAGTATACAGTTTGCGTTTAAATTAAAATTTTGTATTAAATATCGAGTATGGAAGGTCGTGACACGCATGCAGACAATAGATTTTTAGTCCTTCAGGCTTTGCGTCGAAGACATGTGACTGCAAGTCAACTTCAACATGACTTAGCCGAGACTCGAAATGTACGTGTGTCTTCAGAAACTGTTAGGCACATCTTAAGACAGTCTGGAATTAGGGCCAGAGTAGCTGCCACTGCCCCGAGACTTACAAGGGAACACCGTATAGCACGACTAACATTTGCAAGAGAACACGTAAACTGGAATATCGACGATTGGGGTAACAAACTCTTTACGGATGAGTCAAGATTTTGTTTATACACTTCGGATCGAAGAATACCAGTTTATAAACGAGATGGCGAGCGTTATTTTCAATGCAACCTAAGACCGGCGACAAACTTTGGAGGAGGATCTATTATGCTCTGGGGCGGAATATCTTTAAGGGGTCGAACCGAATTGGTACAGCTAGATGGAGGATCCTTAACTGCTGATAGGTACATAAGAGAAATTTTGGAGATGCATGTTGTTCCTTACGCCCCATTTATTGGTGATGACTTCGTTTCAATGCATGACAATGCACGCCCACACGTCGCAAGAATCGTTACAGAGTACCTTCAAGAGGTAAATTTACAAGTTTTAGATTGGCCAGTGCGCAGCCCGGACTTAAATCCAATAGAACATGTTTGGGACTATCTTTACAGAAGGGTGAGATCCGGTAATGTGACGCCAGCTAATCTTCAGGACCTGCAACGGTTGTTAACCATAGAATGGGATAATATTGATCAAGATTATCTGAGAAGATTAATTGGATGTATGCCACAACGTTGTCTAGATGTTATAAGAGCTAGAGGAGGCAATACATCTTACTAAATTACCATTACTTTTTATTTTTATTTATTTTAAATCAATGCTGTTTATGCGCTTACTTCTAATTTATGAAAAAAATTAAATAAACCCTCTGTTTTTCGTACATTCTGCATTTTTCTTTAGATACTTATTGCTTACTTAAAAAACCAAAAGAAACAACAGTAAAAAAAATCATATTTTAAATTATTTTTAATACAATATTTGTAGTTTTATAGGTGATGCGATACTTTTTTGGCGGAGTGTATAATGCGAGGAGAAAAATTTAGGTTTTTACAGTTGGTTATCGAGGGCAAAGTTTAAGGCAAGAGAGGAATATGTCCTGGCTTCGAAACATAAGACAATGGACAGGGCTGCGCGATGTACAAACGTTGATACACACAGCAAGAGACAGAGAAGCAATGGAGCATGTGATCGGGAACATCCATTTGTGGATACTTATTTATTTATTTATTTCTTCGGTACATTACCCTACGGGCTTAAAGCCCAACTACAGAGTAAGGAAATACAGATGTTTTAATTTTAATTCTATAAGTTTATATAAGAAAACTAAAAAAAAAAGAAAAATAACACATTCAAACAGTTCAATTTAAGTAGAATAATTACACTTAATAAATGAGAGAGTACAGGAGAAGAGAAAATGTCTATGTTAGAATTTATGTTATTGATTATGATGCATGTGGTGTGAAGTGGAGAATTCTTCAGGACATTCGTACGAGGGCACTTAAGTAAAAGGTATCTGGTTGTCTGGATTCAATTCGGGGAACGCGAAAAAAGAGCAACTCCAGTAACTTAGGGCAGTCAATCAAATTATGAATTAATTTGTATTCGAATATAACGGCGTAATAATCGCGCCTATTTTTTAAACTGAAAAAGGTGTGCCGTTGCAATAAATCAAGTTGCGATGTTCCAGGTGGAGGGTAAACACCATCAGCCCTAAAACTTAATAATTTTAAAAAACGTCTCTGAACAGCCTCAATACGATCCACGTGACATTGGTAAAACGGACTCCACACTACAGATGCATATTCCAGCTTGGGTCTTACAAAAGTATTGTATAAAATTTTTAATGTGTTAACATTATTAAAATCGCGAGAGGTTCTGACGATGAAGCCATACATACGATTTGCAGAGGAAATAATTGAATCAATATAATTGTTAAATGAAAGAAAAGAATCAAATATAACCCCAAGATCAGTCGATGTATCTGGTCGCTGAATGGTAACGCTGTCTATGGAATAATTAAATTTATACATGCTGGTTTTTAGGCCAAATGTCATTACATTACATTTAGCTGGATTGAGAGGCAAGTTATTCTTTTTGCACCAGTCCACTACACGAATTAATGTTAAAAACAAGTTTTCACAATCCTCAATAGATTTTACAGTGCTGTAAAGTTTCAAAAAATCATCTGCGTATAGTAAGTAGTTGATACTAATAACATCAGAAATATCATTTATAAAAATGTTAAACAATAGCGGACCCAGGATTGATCCCTGTGGAACGCATGATGTAGCGGTATATATAATAGATTTAAATCCATTGATTTGAACAAATTATGTACGATTTTGCAAATACGATTGAAAAAGCTCAATCAGAGAATGCGAAAGACCAAATGTTCTAAGCTTATTCAAAAGAATACCGTGATCGAGTCGATTAAAAGCTTTGGAAAAATCTGTGTTATTTTTACACAATTTGAACATTTTTTTATATTAGAATTGCATTGTTTTAATTCATGAGAATCTCCGCAAATCGGACAAGACGTGGGGTTGGTGCAAGTACGAGAAGAATGATTGTAATCATTACACTTAAAGCAACGATGTAAATCAACTGCATCAAAAACACTACAACTATCATAACCGATAAACAAATTTCCAGATCTAAGTGCCCATTCATAAACCGATTTATCTACTTGAATAACTGACTGCCATATTATGTTTGGATTCTTTCTAGTGGGAAACACTTTTAAAAATACGCCTCCAAAGAAGAAGAAACAGGAAAATGCTTAGTATGAAGTCTAATTTGCTCTTTAGTAACGCCCTGGTGATATTTCACTTGAATCTTGGTGATGTGGTGTTTTATAAAATTTATTGTACTAACCCTAACTATGTGAAAGTCCATCTTATTAAGAACAGTAAACAACTCAAAGGTTAAATACACTTTCACTATTTATTGGTAAAATACGATGCTAATTCTAGCGAAACGACCGTCATTGCATTTAAAAACGTATTTTACCAATAAATAGTGAAAGTTTAATTCAACCTTTGAGTTGTTTACTTTTCTTAATGTGGTGTTTATTCGGAAATTGATTCATTCAGATCGCTTACAAAGATTACAACACTTTGGCTAGGACACACAAACTTCTTACACGAGCGCATCTTCTTACGAAAGAAGAACCTCCAGTGAGTGCAGAGTGCGGTTCGCCGTTCACCGTAAAACATGTGTTAGCCTTGTGCTAAGTACAATATTTACAGACAAAAATACAATCTACCCAATTCCCTCATGAATTTATTAAATCAACAAAACGTCAATAACTTAATATCTTTTTTGAAAGACGTGGACATGTTATTTAATGTGTAATATTGTAGAATATTCCCGCTAATGACCTAATAGGTCAAAGTAGAGAAAATTTTATGATAATGGGTATTATAATAAATACACACTTCATTAGTACGTTTGTGGTTTTGGTTTCAGATTCGCCTTCCCGAGCTCAAATACATGCTGAAGTCGGCCATCATCTCAAAATCGCCTTACCCGTGGTCGGTAAAAGCTACAAAAAGGCTGACAGTTCTCGCCTCGTCGACGCTTTGTCTCTTGTTAGCCAGACTTCAAATAATGGGATCGCAATTGCCGGTTTTCACCAGATTCGACAATCCTGCATCGGTTGCGGCGACGCCGGCCAGACAGCTAACGTATCACTATTTAATTAGCGTTAATTTGTGGTTGCTGTTATTCCCTTGCGATCTCTGCTGCGACTGGACCATGGGAACGATACCGCTGGTAGAGTCGTTTTTCGAAGTCCGAAATTTGGGCACGGTTGCCGCTTATGCGTTTCTAGCGGCAGTTCTAGTGAGAGCTTTCAGTACGGAGAACAAATCGCAGAGCACTGTGCTGTTGATGGTAAGCATATTTTCATAGTAAAACTTTTTTATTTAGTTATCGATAAAACAATAGTATATTGTGTATCTAGAAGTAAAAGCGATACATTCCCGGACGACAATGTAAATTGTTGGCCGATGTAAAGCCGAGGTCAACAAACATTGGAGTCTGGGAATGTGCTTTTACTCCGAGGTGCACATTCTATTTTTTGTGAAATCACATTCAATATTGCGATTCTCTATTTATAATTGTGTGCTTTCCTAAAACGTCAATGTGACAACTACAAACCCAAAAAATCAAAAGTTTTGAGCCTTGAGCATATTGAAACCTTTATCATTGATCGACGTAGAAGATTGGGGATCTAAACTTTTAATTAATATACGTGATAATAAAACTAATAAACCAAGGTCTTTTGTAATAATTGAGACATATATACCCTTTTATAGAAAATATGTAGCAAGGGAAAGAGATTTTTCTAGGCCTAGGCCCGGAATATTTTTCTCTTACAGAACGGGAATCTTCGTTGGCTAGCAACGGAATATTGTACCAGATTAACGTACTTTGGGGTTAGAAATTGATCCGAGAACATAGCCATTTCCAAGCGATTTCAGAAAAATAGTTTTGTATATCAATAAATTTGGGCCAATCAATATATAGGTAAGCAACTTTTAAAAAATACATTATTATGGCGAAACACTTTTTACAATGTGGTCCGTATTCCTACGTTTAATTTTTAATGAAAGGTTGAAAGGATGACTTTTATCAACATTGTAAAACAAATTTTGGAGGCTAATTATACCAAAAATTGACTACGCTTTGATAGGCTATGCCTTTGCTAGCTCTTCGACACTGAAACAGAAGCCATTCATAATAATGCACTAAGAATCTCTTTTGGAGCATTGAGAGCAACACTTTTTCAAAGTATATAATATATCCGAGGCAAGTAAGTACTGTTTTGAAATTACGCCGCCGCAGCGCTGCAGTTGCCGTAGCTACATCAGTTGGGAAGCCACAAACGACATTACGACGCCGTTTGATCGAGTCTTCGTTTACGTTATTTTAACATGTCGCCTACTATCGTGTTGTGATTCGTTTTCTCTGTGCTAAAGGATTAAAAGCAATTGACATTCATCGTCAAATCTGTAAAGTTTAAGGTAAAAAGATTTGTAAGTGAAGGAAACATTAACCTCAATACAAGCAGAAGATATAGAGGCTGGTCAAGTTGTGAAGAGATCGATGGTTGGTAAGGGCGAATGTTCCCCCTTAGGGGTTGAAATTTTAAAAATGCCGAAACAGGTGTTAAGTTATTTCTAATTAGTAGTTTTTTTGCATAGTTTGAAGTGGATTGCATTAGAAATGACGAACTTTCATAGAAACTTCAAATCCCTTTTTTTACCCTCTTAGGGGTCTAAAATAGAAAAATATTATCTTAGGGTGTGGTTACATTACAAAAGGAACCTACTGTCTACTGTCTTAGGTGCGTTACACATATATGTGACGGACTTACTACTTGCTACTGATAGTTTTGATGTCGCTGACACAATGTTAGTTACATGAGTGTGTAAGAATCATTTTGTTTCTTAGCCATGCTAGTTGCACATGACAATAATCTTGTCCTTTGCCTGCATTGTGCCCCTAGTCCTGAAACTTGCATTTATTTTGAAAATGGTAAATTTATTTTTAAAAACTTTGAAATATGTATTTTGTATTTTTGTAATATTTTTTTAACCTATGCAATGTAATACACTGGTTGTTATTACGGCATATTCTAAATCAAATATCTTTATTGAAATAGGTAACCCTAATATACAAACAATTCTTTTGACAAATTATAAACAACAATAAAATCAAATAAATTAATTACACCCAAAAGTATCACAAATTTTAGAACTATTAAATTTACACTGAAAAACACAGAAATTTTAGTTGTGAATATATTTAAGTATTTCCTTTTTAAAAATACTTAGTGACGATCTAGATTTAATACTATTTGGTAATTTGTTATAATGATCGAAGCATTTAAAAAATAAGGAATTCATGGGCGTTCGTTTATTTGTTCTAACTATATGTAAGTCTAAAATAAATACATAAGCTAAAAAATAACAGAAAGGTAACACAGTTGATTTGTTTCGACGTTTTTTTTTTCTTTTTTAAATAAATTTTCAAAACAGTCACATGCTCCGAGATTTTAGGGACACAGTGAGTGTGTTTTAAAAGCTGACAAATTGGTTCGAAGAGGCATTCGCTTCTAACTCTTTATAACGTACCATTTGATAACACAGGTTGGTTTTTAAAAGACATGCAACCAGCACAAAAAAATATCAGTAGCATCATGTACGTCGCATATATGTGTAACACGCCTTAGATTCATGTGTCTAGCTTCAGTAGTTTAGGCTCTGCTATGATGAATCAGTGAGGACGAACAATTTTATGTACACTGCTCAACAATTGAAGTGGATTTTTTTGAAATTTCAGAAAATTGCGTACAAAAATAATATTTACAATATACGTTCCATGCTATCAGTAAACTCTGTTTATAGCAAATTGTTTTTGTCGTTTTTTTTTTCTTTTCATACGCTGTTATCTCTCTAACCAGAATTGTAGGAATTCAATTTCAAAATACTGACATTTTCGTCGCGTAGAAGTGCTTGCAGTGACTATAACATTGTTACTGTAGTCCATTAACCTGTTTACCTGAAAAAAATGAAGCTACGGCGATTAGAAACAGTGTAAGTCGATCAATTAGTACGTTGGATACACGAAGGCTTAAGTCAAGAAGAAGTTGCTACACGACTTAATGTGTTCCAAAGTATTGTCAGTCGTGCATCATGGAATTGATATTTGAAAACTGGGTCTGTAGCGTACAGGCATGGAGGAGGACGAGAACGAGCTACAACTCCTGCTCAAGACCTCTTTATAGCTGTAACTGCAAGAAGAAACCAAATATTTACTGCTTCGAGAATTGACAGCTTCTTTAGACATGCTACAGGAAGTGTGATATCTAGTCAAACTGTTTGAAGAAGAAGATTTAAGAGCCAGAAGGTGTACTTCACATCCATGGTTGACTGTGGATCAGCATGCAAGCAGATATTGGTAGGCGAGGGAAGACAGTCGTTGGAATTTTCAGAACTGGAGGTACTGTATGTTTACAGATGAGTCCAGATTTTAGCTGAATTTGTGTGATGGTCGAATATTGGTGTGGAGAGAAAGATGACAGCAATACGATGAACGTTTGCGTCTGAGGAGGCATATGATATGATGGCCGCACTGATTTAGTATTGTTAATGGATATGACAATGATGGCTGTACGAGATAGAGGCATGGTTATAGAGCCAATAATTGTACCATTTTTTGGTGCAACAGGCGAACAATTTGTCTTTATCGACGATAATGCGCGCCCGCACCGTGCGAGAATTGTAAATGATCGCATTGAATTTTACGGTTTTATAAGAACTGGCCACCATACCTTAGCAATTTAATAATAATTTAATAAGAACCATTCTAAATAGAGTGCCAGCACTAAGGCAAGCTAAGGGTGGACCCAACGATATTAATTTTCATAAA
Organism: Ophraella communa; assembly: GCA_035357415.1. Classification (NCBI taxonomy): domain Eukaryota; kingdom Metazoa; phylum Arthropoda; class Insecta; order Coleoptera; family Chrysomelidae; genus Ophraella; species Ophraella communa. The sequence continues at coordinate 6,654,103 of CM068989.1, read as the reverse complement.
AGGACTTTATGATCTGCACAGTAAATGATTTAACATTTTTCAATTTTTTCTGTTTTATAGTAACTTCTTTTTTTATGAAAAATTTGTTTATTTTAATATTTTGGGTATATTGTAACGTGAAAGTATAAATATTAACTTATTCTATCTAATTTTGATTTATTATTAACCAATGACAAAAGAACATTACAGATTTTTGTAATATCCATTTCAATTGTTGAGCAGTGTACAATAATAATAATATTACAGCTAGTGAAATCAGAGAAATCTAGAAGCATATACCGATTAATTTATAATTGGAGTATATCTTAATACCCTATCGATGTACTGTGGGGTTATAGAGTAAAAACGATGTAAATGAGAAATTTCGAATAAATTGCCACCGTGATTTATACACGATGTTTTACAAAAATGTAACTTCAACCATTGCCTCGCACCACTTTCTCACGCAATTCCAACATTAACCTATTAATAATTCACCTCTAAAGTACATTTACCGCTATTTTAAAAATCGTAAATTCTTCAGTTTAAACTACAGTCCGAAAATAACAAGTAATTTGGTAAATTATGATTACCTATACATACTCTGTTTTAAAATTACCGGCAGTTACAGTTATTGGTCATTTTAATACAATTACAACCATCAGTCATAACCAATAAATATATCTTTGTCTATTGTAAAAACTGCAGCATGATATCTAACACTTAATATTTAATTCCATTATTTTATGTAAAAGGATTTGTTATTTACAATAAATTTTTTTCAAAGAGTCACAAGTATGGTTTAAAAAAGTAGCTTGCGACTAAAAAGTAAGGAGTTAAGATCCAGTTGTCAATAAGAAATTTGTTTCAAAAGGAGAGCATATTTAAGTAAAGCTAAAGACCACAGAATGGGAAGAAGATAATAATATAGGTTCATGGTTCTTGTAAGGCTTCGTAGAGTGCTTTTGACTGTTTATACAGTATGATGCAAATGTATGAAATAAATTCATTATTTCTGAAACAGACGACTTTAAAAAAAAATCTTAAAACACGTCAATTTTAATTTTTGAATGGCCATCAAGATTTTAACCATGATTGGTTACTTTTATTTAATGCTAAATACCCCAATCGCGATCCAATTACTCAATCAACAGTAAGTAAAATTGAAAAAAAAATTTTAGAGAAACGGGCCATGTTAAAGGTCTTCCCAGAAGTGGTAGGACGTTGTACTGGCGTTTCAAGAAAATTCTCATACCAGTTCTAGGCAGGTCGCACTAGATAATAATGTCCACCAATCAACTGTTGTAAGAGTGCTAAAAAAGGAGAAGTGGCATCCATACAAAGTACATCTGATCCAGGAGCTATTGGAAGATGACTTTGATAGAAGAATTGAATTCTGCGAAATCGTTATGGAACAATGTAACAGAGATCCGGGTTTTTTCAGATGAAGCGTTTTTTATGCTGATCGGTCACGTAAATCGCCAGACATGTCGATATTGGGCAAGTGAAAGAAAATTTACATTGGATGGAAGAATATAGGACACAATATCCCGAGAAGATGAATGTTTGGGCCGGCATTATAAACAATCAAATTGTAGGGCCATATTTTTTTGAGGAAAACCTAACTGCTGCTAGTTATCTGGAATGTCTTCAAAATTATCTGTTGCCACAGCTGAATCAGCTATTTCCAAATATAAATGATTTATGATACCAACAGGATGGGGCTCCCTCACACTATGGCCTTGAGGTACGAAATTATCTTAATAACGTTTTCCCAGGAAGGTGGCGACTTTCTTAAGCCTTAAGGACAATGGACGCTGGAAAGAGCGTGGCAAAGGTCACGCAGAAACAGAGCTTCTGCTCCTGGCTCACAAAGCTGTTCCAAAAGTAAATAAAATAAAAACGGAAAACAAAGACAAGGTCGTCATCCCGCCAAGGAGGCAATGGAGCGTTGAACAAGTAGAATTTCCTTCAGGTAGCTTGGTGTGTTACATAGATGGCTCCCACATGAAAAATACGTCAGGAGCAGAGGTTCTGTTGGCCACTTTGAGCTTAGAAGACATCTACATCTCTTAGTTTTGGTCGAAGACACAGACTGTCCAAACTGTGGGAAAAAGGAAACTTCCTACTTCCTGGACACCTATGAAATTTATGCACAAGTCATCTTTTGTGTGCAAAGGGTCGAGGAAGAAGACCTACAGAACCTTCCTCCAAAGAAGGCCATGTCTTTCATACGAAGATTGAGAAGTTTCAGCGGTTGGTACCGAACGAGTGATAAGAACCTGCGTTTTGGTAAAAATAGTCCGAAAGACCAGGTATAAGCTCATTACATTAATTCAGTCAAATAGTTAATTTTGTATTGTCATGTCCAACACATGACCGAGGAAAGCATACCAAAACAGATCCTGGAATGGTGGCCAAAAGAGAGAAGAAAGAGGGGAAGGCTCGCTCAAAAAAAGATATAAATAAAGAACTAGAGTTAACTGAAAATTTGTGGACCGACAGATGTGAGTGGCGGTTAGGTGTGCCGAGATATATACATAATCTCTAGTTATGCATTTTTTTTATTAACCATTTAGCTAGTTTTCTTCCCTTTTTTATATATCCCTGTAGTAGTTTCGTCAAACTTTTCTCTTTACAATTTTTTCTGTACCACAACATTTTTTTAACAAGCACATCTTGTTTCTATCTTTTATTTTTACAATTATCGGTAAATTTCGATATAAATTCGCTATAAATGTGCATTCAAGGTAGTTCTTTAAAATCACTTATAGTACAGGACTAACCTTTTTATATATTTTTTCTAAGTTCGTATTATTAGTTTCTGCGAGTACTTCAACCACTTGAAAAAGTTGCCAGTCAACCTCTTCAATGATCTATTTAATTTCTGTAATTTTTATTTTCTTTAATTACGCCCACAATCGAGAACATTCAGAAATTTCAATTAGAATTCGTAAATCTGTGCACTCGGGTATTTTTAATTTCCATCTTCGACTTATTTTTTTTGTAATATTTTACCTTAAGATTTTATTACAAAGCTTAATGTAAGATCTTCAAAGTACTTTTAAATGAAAAACATTATTAAATTCATTAGGCTTATTGAGTATAACAACATGTACGTAATAAGGGGATTGCTGGAGTGAGCTATGATTTAAAAATAGGAAGTTGATGTTCGCTCTTTTAAATGAAACTTGAAAGAAAATTAACGTTAATTTTTATTAAGAAAAGTTGCTGTAACATTGCATACATATTTACTCTTTATAGTAATTTTAGAACAAATGTTAAAATTTTCCTATATCTCACTTTTATTCTGAAAAAAATGTACTTTTGTTGCAGGGAATTTCTCTGATGGTGTTCCCGTTCATACCGGCATCGAATTTGTTCTTCCCAGTTGGTTTCGTGGTGGCAGAACGAGTTCTTTACATGCCCTCAATGGGTTTCTGTATGTTAGTCGGTTACGGTTTTCATGTTTTGTCCCAGAAAAAACGGAGCAAGCTGGCTTACTTGTTCCTCTGTTTATTATTCGCTTCTCATGGAGCTAAGACTTACTTGAGAAACTGGGACTGGGAGAATGAGCACTCTATTTTTATGAGCGGACTGAAAGTGAATCAAAGGAACGCTAAACTTTTCAACAACGTCGGACATGCGTTAGAGAGTCAGGGAAACTTCGAAGAGGCTCTCAAGTTCTTTAAGACTGCTGTAAAGGTGCAGGAAGACGACGTGGGTAAGTTCATTTTTATTTTTAATACTGTCTATATAAATACATCAAAAATCTCTTAGTAACATGAAACTTATTCCTTTTTTATTAATAAACCCTGTAACTTTTTTTGTAAATACGTGCGATTTATCATTCATTGTTTAATTTTACTGTTCTTACAAAGAAAAAGTGACAGCCCCTCAAAATTGTGTGATAAATCGCTCTAATTGAAGAAGATGTATTAAACTTTCAAGCAATGTTACTAAAAGTAACAATGGACGTGTAGTATTGCATTCATTATTGAATTCTTTGTATAAAGGCAAATCCTTCAAAGCCCCAGCAAGGGTGGTTCATAAAAAATAACTAAAAGTAGTATACTTTTCTATTGAAACATAGTCATAGTTGTTATTTTTCAAAGAGTCCACTCTGTAATTAGGCATTAACTAACCCAAACACAATAGAAACCCTAGATAATATTGTCACAACAGGTAGCTAAATAGATCCCATGGTCGTAGAACCGAAGTGTTTTTAAAGCATAATTCAAATTAAAATTAAAAGTAAAATAAAAATATATTACATTTTAAAAAGTAAGAATTAAATATAAATTAATGCAAAAAGCACTTACTCCTTTAATTGTCGGCTTCAATTTCGTCGTATTCATACGACAATGAGTCAGATTCGTTGCCTGGGGGGTTAGTTTTGAAATATTTCACCAACGAAATTAAATATATTTCGATCAACTCTAGTTTTGAAATAATTTCATGCATGAAATATATTTCGAATTCGAAAAAATTTCACGACATTGATTCGAATGCTATTTAACTGGTGAAATCAATTTTTCACGAAAATTTATTTTGTTAAAACAATTTTTTTCTCTAGTTATTATTATTAAAGAATTGTTATTATTATTAAAAAAAAAAATTGTGAGTGTATTTTGGTGAAAAAAGTTTTATATTTTGTAAACACTATGGCAAATTTAGAATAACTTTACCAAGTAATGTTAAATAACGTCGTGGAGATTATACAGGATAATTTTTTAACACCAAGAACAGTACTTCACAGTGACTCACAGTTCATCAAAATTTATAGACTTTGTTAAACCATCTCAAATACAAGAAAAAACGTTTTTCAGATTTGTGATGCAAATCTTAAAATAATGAACATTAATTCAAGATTTCCTGGGCGAACAATGATGCCTATATTTGGAGACACAGTAATGTAAAAAATGTATTAGAGCAAATGCATTATGGCGCCAATAAAGACAAATCTTTCTTTTTAATTGGTTTGTATTTACAATAAATTAATTGTTCTAGCAATTTAACATTTCCTTGTTCTGTATTGTATATTCACATACATATTTTATTTATGGTGATTCTGGCTATCCATTGAGGACTTATTTGCAAACTCCCAAGCCCAACACTCCAGAAGCAGTATATAATGTAGCCTTTAAAAGAGCTAGAAGCAATATAGAACGCTGTAATGGTGTATTAAAAGCGAGATTTCGATGCTTACTTAAACATAGAGTGCATTATAAACCGTCAAAGGCAGCAATAATAATAAATTCCTGTGCTGTTTTGCACAATTTTGGGTTTCTAATAATTTGATTATTTTGCATATATTTCAATAATGCTGCTTTTTGCTCATTATTGACGAACATTCTTTTTTCTGCTTCACTCATATTAAATTAAGAACTTAAACAACACTAAATCTAACCTCAATTATTTGACTTTTAGTACTGTATGACAGCTATTACACTGTTGTAAGATTGTCCTATTCGAAATAAATTCATTTAAGTGAATTTCTAAAAATGTCATTTCGTTACAATTGAAAACTACCGATAGCAGTTCGACAGTGAATCGAAAATCGAAATATTTCACTTGTGAATTAAATTTCACTGATATTCAAAACTAACCCCCCTGGTCCGATAGGAATTACAATGGGTTCGAACAGTTCTTCAATATTGATATCAACACTGCACAATCGTTCTTCTTACTTCTTTACATGATTTATGGCATTAGTTCAAATTTCCCGTGTTACGTTTCCAATAGTATATTTCATTAGGAGTCCAGAAAATAGGCTTTTCCCGTGCGCGTGTGATAAATTCATGCAAGCACGGGAAAAGTATTTATGGACGTGTAATGAACGATACTTTTCATTATACCTCTCTGAAAACAAAAAACAAGGTAAAAAAATCTACACAATGTTAGAAACGTTTATTTTTAAACATGAACGAACAAAAACCTATACCTAATTTTTAATTTTTACTAAATGAAATATTTATGTTACAATTTGTGTTGTTGTAAATGTGCAATTCTTTAGCATGCATTCCATTTTGTAGAATTGTAGTTGATGAAGTCGAAGGTACATTAGTATTTATTTCTTGGTCTTTCCCAACTACAATGGCTTCTGGTGTTGACGTTGTATTTCCTATTCTTGAATGATTAAACAATTTACGAGAAACTTCAATCTTTCTGCTTACTGATTCTTCGATGTAGCCTTCAGCTACTATCGACGAATGCCAACCTCCATGTCTTTTTAGAGTAAGCAAATTCGCTCCGCCTTCGACTAACATAGACGCTGAAGTTCGTCTTAAACAGTGTCCAGTATATTCTTCAGGATTTTTTAGGTTCAAATATTTAGCAATCTGTTTTGTTGTACCACTTATAGAATGGCAACCTACATGTTGAGCATAACATCTACCATTACGATACGCAATAAGTAATCTTGTAGTTTTCATATTTGTAGGCCTTAGATTAATATATTTGCGATAAAAACTGCGTGGATCAAAGGGGCATCCTTCCTTTGTAATGGTAAAACTTCTTGATTTGTGAGTTATGCCATCTCGAAGGAATACCACCAAAAACCGGCCATTGTCTTCCACGTCTTCAAAGTTAATCGAATCAAGTCATCTCTTCTGCATGCACCGAAAATACCAAATATTAAAATTATTTTAGTTAATATCCACTTCTCATCTGGTACTTCAAGTATGAATTTGGCGACTTGGCCTGCAGTTAATACTTTGGACTTTTTTGGTGTGTAACCAATACTTTGCCGTTTGAGAAATGCAATAGATTTTGGCAAGTTACTAACATTCACATTTTCTTTTACTGCTAGACAATTTTTTAACATTGAAAATCGACTCCATAAAGTTGAAGCTTTCATGGATTTGGTTTTTTTAGACAAATAAACGAGAAGAGTATCATCACTTACTGTGTTAACTTATTTTTGCTGACGCCACTTGCAAAATAGACGGTACTCATTTTCATATCTCTCACAAGACTTCCTGGGCAATAATTCTGCACTTACTTTCGCAGCTTCAAGTGATATTTTTTCTTTTGAAGAAATCATTTTAAAAATATTTTGAGTACAAATTCGAAAAACTGTCACAATATACAAGCGTTGTTTAACGTTGCTAAGGAAAATAAACAAGCATTGTTTGCGGTTATTAAGGAATTTTCAATAGTATGTTTTATTAGTAGCCAGTTAATGTCATTAGCGCACGGGAAAAATTTTCCTGTGCGGGCGCACAGGAAAAGCCCCTTTTCCGTGCGCCAAATAGACATGTAAACATAGTGTTTTCAGAGAGGTATGATGAAAAACAATTTATCAAAGGTTGTCTAACGTCAGTCAATTTAAAAGTTGGAATGTTTCTTCCCACCTCACCTTTTACCTGTGCCCATATTAATTCTATAGGGTTTAATTGACAGTGATAAGGTGGCAAACGTAATACAGTTATACCTTTTTTCTTCGCCATTTCGTCAATTACATATCTTTTATATTGTAATTTGTGGCGCTTTGCAATTTGCAGTAATTCCGTTTTCAGCATGGTGTCGTCGAAGGAAATATTCTTGCTCTGGAGCCACTATTTAATATCTCCTTTTTTCCATGACGTCGACGGTAAGTGAATTACTTACCGTCGAGTTGGAGTACTTACCGTCGAGTTGGAGTACTTACCGTCGAGTTGGATTACTTACCGTCGAGTTGCTAGTAAATGTCACCTACTGACATAAAAATATGTCACGGTAAACAGTCAAAAATGATCAATCGTGCAAAATAGTTATTTATGCACCAAGGACGAAAAACTGTCTATTATAGTCGAGCATGCAAATAGACAATAGACAGTTTTCGCCGAGGTGCATATTACATTTTTTCGTCGTCCCCTACGCTTTTATGAAAGTAAGAACTCACCTATTTGCTACCCCCGGCTACGTCCCACTCTCCCAACTGCAGACTCGATCATAATTCAAATAAAATTATAAAAAATGTATTCTGATTTGAAGTGTAACAACTCTCTATTTAAATCATATTACTACAAAATTATCAATCTCGAAGATGGATATTGAAAGAACAGTTTGTGCAATTATTAATATTAATTCCTGCTGTCGAAGAAGATGCCAGAGACAAGTTTTGATTATTATTATTATTATTATTATTATTATTATTATTATTATTATTATTATTATTATTATTATTATTATTATTATTATTATTATTATTATTATTATTATTATTATTATTATTATTATTATTATTATTATTATTATTATTATTATTATTATTATTATTATTAATATTATTATTATTATTATTATTATTATCAAAAGACTTATGCACTTACTCAGCTTTCGCTGGTAATATTTACCTATCCCGAGCGTAAACGCAAATGGGATTAGGCTCAAAATTTACATATTTAAAAATTTCCGAACAGTGTGACATGTGTTTAAAATTGCCGCTTTTTGCAAGTCAATAAAAGTGTTTTTATGAAGATCGAGTTTTTTAAGACTGTCTTCAAGACTTTTGGGAATGAGTCCAGTTGATGATACGATGATCGGTACCACCTCCACTTTTTCTGCATGCCACATCTGCCCTACTTCTATAGCAAGATCGGTGTACTTTGCTATTTTTTCCTTATATTTGTCCAAAATATTGTTGTTGTTTGGAACTGCAACATCGACTAACAGCACTGAATTAGCTTTTTTATCCACTACTACAATGTCGGGTCGATTATTCGTCACCTGTCTATCGGTGATAATGGACCTATCGTAGTAGAGTCTAAAATCTGCATTCTCGAGCACTGCCTGTGGATTGTACTTGTAATACGGTGTATATGTATTCAGCAGTCCATATTTGTTGGCCAGTTTCTGGTGGATAATATTACACAGCTGGTTGTGCCTGCGTAAATAATCCGTGTTGGCTATGGTTGAACATCCTGATGTGATGTGTTGTATGGTTTCCGACGTTTGTTGGCACCGTCTACACTTGTCCGATGTAATAGTTTGGTCCCTGATAACAAATTTTTTGTAGTTGTTCGTATTAATTACTTGATCCTGAATGGCCATCATAAATCCTTCAGTCTCTGGGAACAAGGTACCGTCAGCAAGCCACCTATTTGATGCTATTTTGTCAATGTGTGGTTGGTTAAGGTCGTGATGATGTCGACCATGTAGAGCTTTTTGGGCCCATTTTAAGTGTTTCTCAGCATCTGTTGTTACTTCTAAATCCACATTAGGACCTGCTAAATTTAGAGGGGAATAATTTTTATCTGCTCCTACAATAAATTTGTGTAAATTAGATGATGTTGATTTAGTAATAAAAAAGTCTCGTAATTTATTTATCTGCTTATTGTGTAGATTGATTATGTCACATAGAGCTCTTCCTCCCTCCTTTCTCGGCAATGTTGTTCTAAATACCGACGATATTGGATGGTGATATCTGTACTTGGTCATCATAGTCCTTGTTGTTCTCTGAATATCTTCCAATTCAGTTTTTGTCCATCTTAGAATCCCAAACGAATAAGTTAACACAGGTACGGCATATGTATTAATTGCTCGATTAAGGTTTCCTGCGTTCAGTTCCGATTTTAGTAATGAACTAACCCTCTGTGTATACTGATCCTTGATTTTGGACTTGGACTGTTTTTGGTCTAATAATCTGGCTTGTTGAAATCCCAAGTATTTATAGGTTTCCCCATTCTGCATGGCAGCGATTATATCTCCATTAGGCAGCGCCACATCTCCATTGACAATTTTTCCCTTTTCGATGTTTAAGGTTCTGCACTTATCTAAACCAAATTCCATGTGTATATCACTGGAGAACCTTTCGGTTATATCCAGAAGATGTTCAATTTGTTGTTGATTAGCAGCAAAAATTTTTATATCATCCATATAAAGAAGATGGGAAACGGTGCAGTTGGTGTTTCTATTAGTCTTAAGATTGAAGCCATATTTTGTGTCATTGAGCATGGTAGACAGTGGATTCATGGCCAAACAGAACCACAGTGGACTAAGTGAGTCACCTTGGAATATTCCCCTGCGAATAACAATTTCGTTAGTCTTAATATACTGTCCATTAATGTTTACCTGAAGGCTTGTTCGCCATTGCTTCATCGAAGTTTCAAGAAAAGTAACTATGGTGGGATGTACTTTATAGATGTTTAAAACACTTAAGAGCCAGGAATGTGGTACGCTGTCAAATGCCTTACGGTAGTCTACAAAAGCAGTCGATATGTTGCGACATTGCTTTTGCGCTTGCCTTAGGATCACAGAGTCAATAACAAGTTGTTCTTTGCATCCCTGGTGACCACGTTTACATCCCTTTTGCTCCTCTGCCAAGATGTTATTTTGGTCGACATGTCTATAAATTCGGTTAGTAATGCAAGATGTTAGTATCTTATAAAGCGTTGGAAGACATGTGATTGGTCTATACTGTGAGGGGTCCTGTGTGTTAGCTGTTTTGGGAAGCATATGAGTTAAACCATGAGTAAGAAAGGCTGGAATGTCTTCTGGATGTTGAAGAATATGTGTAAATTTTGATGCGATTATCTCGTGTAAGCTGTCAAATTTTTTGTACCAGAAATTTTGGATATTATCAATTCCTGGAGCTTTCCAACTGTTAGTTTCTCCTACGGCTTGGTTTACTTCAGCTGTTGTTATGTTGTTAAACAACATTGGAGCAATGTTTGACTTATCCTTCTCAATTTGAATCCATTCGGCACCCTCGTTGTGTTTTTGAGGATTGGACCATATTGAAGACCAATAGTCAGTAAGTTAATGCTTACTTGGGAGATTATCGTTGCTGTTTGTTCCTACGCTACTCAGTTGTCTATAGAACAGCTTTTCATTGTTGTCAAATAAGTGATTTTGTTGCTTCTTTTTAGTACATTTAACATATCGAGACAATCGTTTAGATTTGGCTTTTAGCTTTTGTCTAAGAAGGTCCATATATGAGCATAAGTGTTCCTTATGTCTTGGATGTTCTGTGTTAGTTTTAATTTTTTTAAAGATTTTCTTGACCCTATTAGTTAAGCGTCTGGAGGGTTTTGTGCTGGTTTTAAATTCTGTAAGTTGTCCCAACTCCTTCCTTATGTCATTAATGGACTTCTCGAGTCGCTGTTGCCACCAAGGTTTATGTTGCTTCTTCTTTTCGGAACAGTTTTTGTTCGGAAACCGGATTTGTTGGTTGTGACTTCGTAGCACTGCAACTGCACCACAGTAGATAAGGGTGTGGATTTCTTCCAGTGTTTGGCAGTCCTTAGCACGATCATTTAAAAATAGATTAAAAAGTGCAAGAATCCTATTGGTGTTCTTATTTGATCTCAGTTTGGGCAATATTGGTCGCTGAATTGGGTTGGTACCATCAAATTCTACTATTGCTTTAGAGAGTTCGGCAACAGCATTTTTGTGTTCGTCTGTTTGTGTGTCATTATCTATGTTTTCGTTTTGATCCATGTTTGGTGTGTCCTCGCTAGTGTGGTCATCAAGTCTTATATTATCCACCTGATCATTTGTAAGTTGGATTACATTATGATCGTCTTCTGTTTGGAGCTCAAGAAGGACTTCACTTCGTATTTGTTGAATTAGTGGACCAGATATTAAATTGTTTTTAATAATTGTTCGACGCTGGTCAGCAATACGTTGCTCTGTAACATGTTGAAAATCCGGATATTGTTCTATAAATGCTCGATGAAGGGCGAATCTGTAAGTTGTTAGATCTGTCTCACTTTTAGTGATTTTAAAATAGGAACGTATAATGAATGAATTCATCTCTGTAGTCCACTTCATACGCTTCCTGGGCTTTCCGGCTTTAGTGGTCATAGATGTACCGTCCTGCGATACTCCAGAAACAGCAGAAACCGGTGGAGGAGATTTGGTATTATTTTCCTCTTCTGTTGTCGCAGTAGCCATACTCGGTGTCACGCTGCGCATGCCGCTAACCGAGGAAGAGGATGCATCATTTTTCGAACAAGCCCTTCTGTCATCAACTTGAACGCGACAAGAGTTGTAGGTGTTGCCATGTCGATTCACCAGACGATTCCTAAGTGTTAAGGTATCGGTAACAATCGAATTACTGCTCCCCCCAGAATCCGTGGAGCAGACAGCCGACATACCAGGTACACCGGCCGTGTGGGATTGTGAGCGTAGTACTCTACCCACCTGGGGTAATTTAGTTTTAAAACTCGACATTGTGATTGAAGCATTTTATACCTACTGCCAGGTACTACCATTTTCCCCTGGTAGCCCAGGTAACTCGGACCCGTGGGGGCGTCACTCCCCAGGTAGAAAAACTACCCCGTGCGGGTTTATTATTATTATTATTATTATTATTATTATTATTATTATTATTATTATTATTATTATTATTATTATTATTATTATTATATAGACTTAGCCAAATGGCTTCGCACTCCCTTATTTTAGGGAAAATTCACTCATCCCAGATATCGTTGATATCAAAAGGATTATTATTATTATTATTATTATTATTATTATTATTATTATTATTATTATTATTATTATTATTATTATTATTATTATTATTATTATTAAGCTAGGTATCTTTGCAAATGTATGCACACCAACCACTTGCACTGTACACTTTCCTGATTTATAATTGACAAAAAATATATTATGATTACAATGCTTCGGTCTTAAGTTGGCGTATTGTCGAAATATTTCTAAAGGATTCACTTCGTCGCAAAGTTTGTCTGTAACTGTAAAAACACGCCTTTTACCATTTTTTGAGTCTGGAATGATTATTACAAGCATGTTGCTTTGATAAAAAATATCCTTGGTCGTTATTTTACGTAGTTCGTCTCTTCGACAAGCCCCAGCAATTCCAATAATCAAACAGAGCTGAAATATAATATAACAATAAATGCATCAGCAAAATAACTAAAAACATTTTACCTTGTGCAAAAGATAAGTGTCATCAGGGGCATCACCAAGAAATCTGTTTATTTCATCTCGACTGAATACTCTAGATTTTTTCGCTTTGTACCCAACGCTTTGTTTTTTCAAAAATGCAATAAGTTTCGGAAATTTGGATATGTTAACGTTTTCCTTGATGGCTAGTGTAGACTTTAGCATAGAGTATATTGACCATAGCGTCGAGGACTTATAATTATTCTCATCAGCTTTACTAGAAAAATAGGCCAGAAGAACATTTTCTGAGAGATTCTCGACCTTATGTTCCTGACGCCAGTTCTTGAATTTGTTGTATTGTTTTTCGTATAAAATTCGTGATTTCTGTGGGAGTAAATCCAACGTGGCCGTATTTGCCAATTCCCGTAGCTCCGGAGGAGTATTACTTACATCCACATCGCTATCACTATTCATTTTTGATTACTTTGAACACACACCGCGGTCTTATTCACACGTAAAATCTAGCGAATTTCGTAATTACTTCATTTGACAACAGCAAATGACAGTAATTGTCACAGGCGCCTACGTTTTTATTAAACGAAAATTATTCAATCGCCGCTCTCGAACAGTGCCGTACCATAGCAACCGCAGCGGACGAAAAGTGTTTGCGGACGAAAAGTACTTGCCTCCAATAATAGTCGATTTTTCGTCCGGAAATCAGTACGTAAAATGTAACTTTTCGTAGAGGTCGACGAAAAATAATATTACTCAACCTTAAAAGTAAACTTTTTCATATAAAACAAAATAAAACATCTTTAAGTACGACTCGAAATATTTCTTTACGATAATAATGTGTCTATTTAGCACTAGAATAACTCATAAACAAGAAAGTACATAGTATAAAAAAGTTTGTTTAGATAAAATGCTTTGACCTATCTATAACAACTGGGGTATTTACTGCTAATTTTTAGTACGTAAATTGACCATCTATATTAATTATTTATCTAGGGTTTCTTACATTAATTTGCCCGATAAAATAAGACCAAGACTAACAATAAGTCCGAAACAAAATTTAAATAAAAAACATCTAAATTAAATATCGAGCAGTGTAAACAAATAAATATGTAACTGCTTTAAAAATATGTCTATTCGTTGTACAATCAGCAGCTCGTAAATTACACTTCCGAAGAATGCTTTATATTGTCTTATCTTAAAATTTATTGTACCTCTATGTACTTTTAGCTTCTCATTCAAATTTATTATGTGTAAGCACGTTTCAATGGAAATCATTTTATATTTATCCATATTTCTCTCCGCTCTTTTTAGGTGCTCACATCAATGTAGGTCGAACGTTCAATCATTTGAAGATGTTTAAGGAGGCCGAAGAGGCATACTTGAAGGCGAAATCGCTTTTACCTAAAGCTAAACCGGGTGAAAGCTACCAAGCGAGAATAGCGCCGAATCATTTAAACGTATTCTTGAACTTGGCCAATTTGATATCGAAAAATTCGACTAGATTGGAAGAAGCAGACATGCTGTATAGGCAAGCAATAAGCATGAGAGCGGATTATACGCAAGCCTACATTAATAGGGGAGATATATTGATAAAGTTGAATAGAACCAAAGAGGCACAGGAGGTTTACGAAAGGGCCCTTCTCTACGACAGCAACAATCCCGATATATACTATAACGTAAGTAGCTTACCATTTTTTTAAGTGTATTTTAATATTAATGATTCGTATATCGGATTTTAGTTAAATCTGAATGTTGACAGAACCGTAATCAGCCTAATATGAAAAACGTATTGTATTATAATAATTTTATCACATATTAACCAAATCAATCTAAACTAGCCTAGACATCATTTTTTCTCAATTATTTTTAAAATCTTTATTATTATAAATGTATGACCACGTGATTAAAAATGTTTTTAATATAATTATAATTAATTCGCTGCTGCTAACCTCACTTCGCTCGGCACGCAGTGATTCATTTATAATAGTTCCAAATTTAAACATAATTGAGCTGACAAAAATAGTTTTATTATATTTTCCACTTATAAAAATCTTCATTACGAAACGCATTTGCCTATCGTAATGTAATTTTTACGCACGCAAATTTTTGTTTTAAATGGTTGGTGACATGAGTGGAGTATCTAATGACAAGACTATTGACAACGACATTTGTGTCTAATAGCAATTTATTGATTTTATACTGTTCTTTAAGCAAGTATTTGTGAATATGAATATCATCTTTTACTTCTATATAATATAATATTATTGGTGTATTAGACCTTTTAAAATATTTGAAAACATTAACATGTTATAATTTAAATGTCAAAACTGTCAAATGTTATAAATTACACACTTACACATTACATACTTTTTTAAAATTAAAATTTTCGTAATTACATAGAAATAATAAATTAATTTAAAAAATAAAAATAAATCAGATAGGTCATCCATCTTAAATGTGGCTGAATCCAAACAGGAAGGATCCAATGAAACTCAAAGTCAAAACCACAGACTTTTATTCGTTTAAATTACACTTATTGCAACTAGTTTCGGTCTCAATTAGACTATTTGTAAGTCAAATTCATCATACCATTTGAAACTTATTTCTTTTACTTCATTCAATTTTAAGAAAGCTTATTTAACGAGTAGTGTTTACTACTACTTTTGGTTTTCTCCTTATGTCGTCTTCTTTCAACCCCTACTATCCGATCACCGTCAATTCTTTAATAATAATTCAATAACAATTATCCCCTTCCCACTTTTGGTTTCTTACTCCAATTAATGGGAACCCTCCATCTTCTCCATTTGTCCTACTCTTGGTTTTTTACTCCATCCAGTAGGACACAATTTCCTTCCTTCTTCTCCTCAACCTTTGTCCTACTTTTGGTTTTTTACTCCATCTAGTAGCTACTTTGTTTAATATACTATTTATGCACGCAAATTTTTGTTTTAAATGGTTGTCTACATGAGTGAAGTATCTAATCACAAGACTATTGACAATGACATTTGTGTCTAATAACAATTTTATATTGTTCTCTAAGAAAGCATTTGTGAATATGAATACCATATTTTACTTATACTGTCTACATCTCGTGGAGAATAATTTCTTAATATCAATGGTAACTTGGTTTTCCAATCCTCTGTGTCGTCCAAATTAACCTCTGCAGACTCACAACAAATTGATTTAAACGTTATATTATGACGCTTGCAGAAACTTTCTAACCATCCATTTGAGCTGCAAAATTTTCCATTTTCAAACTGCTTGCTGCCTCGAGTGCTTTTTCTTTAAGTAGTGACCCAGATATTGGAATTGCTTTATTTCTGGCTTTGCAAAACCAGTAGACGACTTGATCCACTGCCAATCTAATTTCGGAAACTTTCGATTTTGCTCCAAGTTAACACCTTCCTCAACATTCTTTTTTAACTCACTTTTATTTTTTATTATATCGTTAATTTGAGTTTTTCCAACCCCATATTTTTCGGCCAACTTAAACCATACTTTTCACTTTCGGTGATATTTATTTTGTCTTTTAGCGACATACGTTTCCTCTTTTGCAACATATTTTTATAGCAACTTAAGAACCTTTCGAACACGGAGAAAGCTTTAAACTAACGAAATATGTAATATGTAACAGAAAGACCGAGCTACGAAAAATGCAGATAATTTCATCCTTTTTAGGTAGGTAGATACCCATTTAAATATCTAATAATATTGGGTATTTCCATCAACAAATAGACTAAAATATTTTGGCCAACATTAACAGGTATATTTCTATGAAATGGGCTTTAAAAATTTGAGATTATTTGGCAGCGGCCACATTATAAAGGTGTCCGTAGATACCATGGGAATTTCCATATAATCGGTTTGGGGAATTTTGAAACTGACACAGGCAAAGGTGGCCGCTTCTGACACGGGCCCGTTGACACAGGTTTTACTGTATTAAAAATAAGCTGTCATCTGAAGTTAACTAAAGTCAGTTTAGTACGTCAAAAGTATCCCTTTTTATTAAGGTTTTCCTCCACATTCATTACAGTTTTAATGTAATCTGTAATGTAGCCCCAACATGAGGACGAAATGATTTGAGAGGTTGTGGACCATGTGTGTTTCTATTATTTGTTCTATTTATTTATTTATTCACGGGCAAGCCCAATTCTCAATAAATATACAGTGTTAAATTGCTTTAAAAACAGCAAAACCAAAACTCAAAATACAGTAGAGGGTGACAACACCAAAACTTCAGCCAACACTCGAAAGTTTGATATCAAATTTTAAGCTCCATCAGATGTTTTTTAAACTTGAAAGTTGACACATTAAAAATTGAAATGTTCTCAATGGAGTTAGCTAATCTAAGTGTCCTAGGGAGAAAACTATGCATTGCATAGTTGTACCTGTGAAATGAAACATGAAAGGTTTGTACTTGCCTAGTTACACGAGGAGGAACAACTAAATATATTTTAGAGAGAAGCTCGGAACTATTTCACATTCCATTAATTATATTAAAAAGCTGTATGAGATCTCTTTGCTTTCTGCGAATCTCTAGGATAGGGATGTTTAATAAAAGCTCTAAAATATCAAAACGATGGAAAATACGCATCTTAAAGGCAATGTATCTTAAAAAATTGTGCTAAACTGATTCTAGTTTAGCTTTATAAGTAATGTAATGCGGAGACCATACTGGAGAACAATAATCAAGGTGTGTTCTGACTAGAGAACAATAAAGGGACTTAATAGCACAAGTGGTTCTCTTTAGAAAGCCTAACATCTTCATAGATTTCTGAGCAACAGTAGTAATATGAAATATACGTGAGTGAGGAGTCTAATGTAACACCAAGGTCTTTAATTTGCGAAACACAATTTAAACTGACATTATTAATGCTGTAATCAAAAGCTGTTGGGTGATGTATTCGATAAAAACGCATAATATGACACTTGGATGCATTAAGATTCATACCACTTCTTGCACACCAATCTGATAGGCTATCCAAATCAGATTCCAAAATCAAGGCATCATCATCACTATTAATTATTTTAAAACATTTTGAGGTCGTCAGCAAATAAAAGAGCTTTGCTACCCTGAAAGCAATACATTATATCATTAATAATCAAGTTAAATAATAAAGGACCCAGATGAGACCCTTGGGGAACTCCAGGAGTCACTGGAAAAGTATGAGAATAGTAATGATTAACCCTCACCACTTGCAATCTATCCGATAGATAACTACCTAACCATTTTAAAACAGGACCATCCACACCATACAAACAAAGTTTATGTAACAAGAGTTTATGATTGACCCTGTCAAAAGCTTTGGAAAAATCAGTGTAAATAGCATCAATTTGCAAACCCTTCTCCAATGCATCAGCCAAAAAGTCAACATATGTGAGTAAACCCAATTCAGCAGACCTTTTAGATGTGAAACCAAATTGTTGGGATGTTATAATGCTCGAGCAGTCATAGGAGAGATAGTCAGTCAAAATATTTTGGGAATTATGCTGAGAATAGTTATAGGATGACAATTTGTGATGTCAGATTTTGTACCTTATTTATAAACTGGAGCACCGAATACGGAACTACGAATAGAATGGCAAGAACCTAGTTACTGTCTAGATCCGTATGCGACATCGAGTAGCAGCGGTTGTGTTAAAAAGTATTGTCGATAATACAGATTCCTTAAATTTATATCTAGTGCCATCTATCTGTCAATAAGAAGTACTCTGCGATAAAATAGACAGCTACATTTTAACGAAACTTAAGTAAATATATATGTTTACAATCAAAAAATGATCATTTATTTATTTATTTTGCTTAAAATACAGGTCATCTTTCAAAAGATTATTTCTCAAACACTTGAAAATATGAGGGACATCAAATATGGGAATAATTTCTTGGTCATTGATCACAAACCAAAATTTCTATTCTCTTCTTTTCTTTTTAAGTATTTCTTCTTCGTTTCACTCATTAGCAGTCTAATAGCTCCGACATTATTTTCACTTTGGTCACAAACTGTCTATACTACCTATACTTTGGCATTTGCAGATTAGAACCTTTAACAAATTTTTTAATGCCATGGATTTATGAGGTCCTTCACTAAATGTAAAAGCTAATGGTTGCTTCCACTGTTTATACAGTCCTTTCAGCATAAAAACGTTTGCATGATCTGCTAGTACAGGTTTTCTTTCTTTATAAATTACAATTTGATTTATTCACTTACCAGGTAAATTTAAAGTTGGAACTGCTGTTCTTATAAGACCTCTTTTGGTACCTAAAACTTTACAGTTACTAGAAAAATGTTCCTCACAAAATACATATTTTTTATAAATGTCTTCAACTGACAAGTCTTTATAATTTAAAGACTGTATCTTTAAAATCCACTCACTAAACACACTTGGTTCATTTTTTGGAAAACGATGCATTTTGCCTTCACGATTTGTACATGTAGGTACACTACATTTCCTATCAACCTAAGGTGGGTTGATAGTTTGAATCCATTTTAGGGACAGAATTTTTTGGAAGCACAAAACCAAAGATGATATACACCAACAAAACTAAAAAAACTCCTGCTCTTTTCCTGATTCTCAGAACTACAGTCTCTTTTCTTAATTTTCATAAAACTGTTTCTCATCAAATACATATTGATATAGATGTCTCTGACAGATCTGTCAAATTAAAAAGTATTGTCGTTAATAGTATTAGTAGAGAGACCTCTTCCGAAAAATAGAACAATTAAATGAGTAGAGGCAACGATCAGTGCCATCCTATGGTTGTGTTAAAAATATTAATAAGTTTTGGCGGGAGTATATTTGCTTTCATTTCTATTCGTAGTTCCGTATTCGGTGAACTGGAGTGACATATATGATGTTTTCTAGTAATCCGGAAACTCACCAGTAACAAGAGACTTATTAAATATATGAAAGAGCGGACGCCATAAAATAAAGCCAAATTTCTTAAGAAAAGTGGGAGGTAATCCATCAGGACCAAGACCTTTTTTAACATCAAGTTTTGACATTTTTGTATAAATGTTAGAGATATCAATATCCGTTTGTTATTAACAAAAAGTAACTGATTTTAAAAAGTATTACTTATTTTTAAAAAATTAAAGCAATATCTACCTCTAGAGATCACAACGTAAATATAAAATAATAAAATTTACAAAAAGTAGATATCAATGGCGATCGTATCGATTCGTAGCCATTGTATATAATTGAGGAATCTGAATATTTCCTTGATGTACATTCGCCGGATTTGTTGGGATTATCATTGTGCAGTTCCCAAACAAACCTCATGAATATAAAGCCGCCCATATTGATATCTGCGTCAAAGCCCCCTTTTCAAAGTAAACAAAGATTACAAAAAAGCGCGTAGATGTATTGATAAAGCTGAATAGGTTCGTAGGAACGTAAGGCCTTTTTATAAAAGACACTTCTTTATATCACAACATCTCTGATGTTTGTTATTAAGGATGTCGGTTTTTTCTCTTCTCTGTTCGGTAACATTATCACTTGTTTAGAGATGAATGTGTTTGCTTTGCGGAAAAAATATTGTGTTTGGCGACAAAAACCGTTTTAAGCCGGCGTATGGTAATCCAAGATGTTTACAAAACAGGCGAAAGTTTTTCGTTCGAATTTTAGTTGGTAGTTCGATAAATTTGCCTAATGTCAATTTTTGTTTGTTTACTATTTTAAATAAGGACACATTTGATACGTATCTCAAAGTAACTTGAACATTCTTATTAAAAAAAACTCAAATGTCTAGAAGATCTATTCTTCTTAACCTCTTTTATCGCATTTATGATAAGGGAGATATTCCTAAACAATTGCTATTATCCACGTTTGTGCTCATACCTGAGAAACCGAATCCAAGATAATGCTCAGATTACTGAACCATCGGACTTATGAGCCACACCTTGAAGTTGGATTTTTGGATTCCTTCTAAAGGCTTTTTGGGATTAACTTCCTTTTCCAGGCTGTCTCGATATACACCAAGGGTGTACATCGATTTCGATAAAGCCTTTGACAAGGTGAACCTTAGGCTAGGTTAACTGTTATATCATTAACATTATTTCCGCTATGACCAGAAAGGTGGCTTACCCCTTTCATCTGTAAATTTATTCGGGTGAATATCTTTAGGAGCCAACGCTTTACTTTCTTATTTAGAAGGGCTTAAGAAGGATGAATACCTCTTGTGGTTGCTATTTTTTCCTCTTGCTTTTTTCCTTTTCTTTGCATCGTCTCCGCATATTCACTTGCGCTTAAGTGTGGTTCTTGTGCCCTTGATATTTGTTATTTCTTTCAAGTGCGGAGTAACCAATCAGGCTTGACCAAAGCAATTAATTAGCATTTTTGTCCAGCCTCTATTATGACTGTAAGTTTAGGTGAAACTGTAGGGATAGCCTCGGTTTTACTCTTTGTTGATGTTAGGCTCCATGGTTCTACGAGAAGCTTGGGCTGATTTATCACCTTTGACAGATCCCAGAGCATAAGAGGGCTTTATACTATGGGATACTAGCCGGTGTTCCAAGGAGATCGTTTAGGACCACTTTAATGAAAGCTGTTATTTGGGTAATCGGGCAAAGAAAATAAGAAATTTTCAAGAAATATGAACGTTTAAGTAAAAATCTAGACGTAGAAATAAATAAAAACAAAAATTTTATTTGTAGTATTTTGCTGTGTCGATGTGAAACTTGTGTTGTTAATCAATATGGAAAGAGCGAGACAGAAAATGGAAGCTATGGAATTGTGGATTGTGAATTCTTAATGCAATATGTTTGTTTAATTTTTCATTTGAAACAGTCTAGAAACATTTTGAGTAAAAATGAGTGGCTTTAGTTGAAGATGGACGATCTCAGCAATATGTTGCTGAAGTCATGGGAATCAACCAATCCAGCGTTTCTAGAGTCTTGAGAAGATATAGAGAAACTGGAAGTTATAATAGAAGATCAGTTCCAGGACGTCCCAGGTGTACTAATCCTGCAGATTACTGTTATTTAAGAATTCAGACTTTGCGAACTCGTCATGTTACAGCCAGATAACTTCAAAATGTTCTCTCTGGAGTCCGTAATGTTGGAATATCTGTCAATACAGTTAGAAACAGATTAAGGAATTTAGAAATCAGACCCAGAATTACTGTTACTGCTCAATTGTTAACCAGAGCACACCGCGTAGCATGTTTAAGGTTCACAAGAGAACATGTTAATTGGCATATTAACTATTGGGCTAATATTCTTTTTACGGATGAATTAAGATTTTTACATTTTGGATCCGATAGACACATTCCAGTTTATAGACGCGCAGGTGAGCGATTTGCTCAGTGTAACATAAGAGCAGCCAGAAATTTTGGAGGTGGTTCGATTATGGTATGGAGAGGCATCTATTTTGAAGGCCACAGGTTGTTAATTGTGTTTCGTAAGGGATCAGTGACAGCTGATCGGTATATAAGGGAGGTTCTTGAGGAAAATGTAGTACCATTTCTTCCAGTCATTGGGGAGAATTATTTTATTCTAATGCACGATAATGGAAAATGGAAAATCTTCAAGAGGTTGGTATCCAAATTTTAAATTGGCCAGCAGTTAGTTCAGACCTAAGCCCAACTGAACATGCTTGGGACTACCTAGATAGGCGCATAAGAACTCGTAATATCGTTCCAGACAACCTTGCTGAGCTGGAAAATGTTTTAGTAGAAGAATGGAAAAATTTGGATTACATAAGTAACCTTCTGAGAAGCCTTCCATGGAGAATAAGAGATGTTATTAGAGCCAGAGGTGGCTATACCAGATACTAAAATGTTTAATTTATCGTTTAATTTTTTTATTTTGTTACTTTGTATTATTTGCGAACCTTTTGGGGCGAGTGTATATTAGTGTATTATATACTATATACTTTTATGGGAGTTTTTACAAATTGTTTTTACCAAAAATACTGGGGTAAATCGTTTCTAATTTAGTGCCAACAGGTACATAACACATATCCTTAAACCGCATTTAATTTTTCTAGAACTAAAATTGAGAAGGCCAAAATTGAAGTATGAAAAAAAAGGACTAAAAATTTAAGGAGTTAAAATGTACCGGAGGAAAATAAAAAAGAAAAACTTGTTTTAAAAATATAGAGCTCCAAAAATAGAAACTTGATCTCTCTGCTTGGAAAGATCCAAGTCTTTTAAGAAGGCTATTCTTAAAATGAATGGTCAACTTTATTAATTTCCTAAACTCTTTTATACATTACTCACATTATATTATAAATGTTTACAAAGTGTAACTTACACTTTATATAATGATATTTTTTTCTGCCTTCGTACAATTCACTTATATAATTATTACCTGACTGCACTCCACAGATATTTAATATGTGTTCTGTGTTATCTGAATCTTTGCTAAAGTATAATTGGCTAATATTACTTAGTCTAATTTAATTTATATTTTATCTTATATAGCTTTAATTTCTGTTGTTATTTCACCACTGATGATGGTCTGCTAAACGCAACATGTCGATGATGTAACATTTTACCAGTAAAATTATAGATTGTCTTCAACTGCATTATTTACATTGTAATACAGAGACACGTTAATTCTAATAAAAAATTATTTCAAAGCAAAACATTTAAAATATTTTTAAAATAATGTTGACGGGATTATTTTTGTGAGGTCTATAGTTGTTTACATAATTTTTTCGATGTTAAATTCCACTCATCCACTGTTATATTATATGTATATGTCAACTGTCATTGTTTTCTAGTTTGCAGAACGTTAATATCAACCGAATCGTATTTACTTTGATCCGAAAATTATTATGGTGTATTTTCCGCGTCATCAAATGGCTTTTGTACGAATAAACAATGGATATGTCACCAGATTTTACAATAAATAATATGGTTAACTGTCAGTTCTATTGTTTTATTGTCTTTATGTATGTTTGGCACAACAAATAGGTGCATTTGTTGTACGGAATAACAATTTTTGTATTACAAACTAGAACTGAATGTTTCTGTTTTTATTAAAAAACTTAATCCGCTTAAAAACAATAAAAAGCAAAGCGATATTATCGAACACGGAACTTGATTCGCGGCTTAAAACCCAATGTTCAATCAGAGCAGCTTAATCCTTCCGCATTACAGCAAAGTCAGATTGTAACTTCAATTATTGTTGAATAAAATCTTATGGTTGACATAAAGGCAATTAGAGAAATAAGTATTTAGGATTAATCCTATTTAACTTTAGATAAAGATTTTGTAAAGTCATTTAAAAAATATGTTTCTAATGAACATTGTTTATTACTGTAATTAAAGTAATTAAAATAAGGTTTTAAATAAATCAATTAATTATAAAGCCACTATAGAAGTTTGGAGCAATGGGAACTTGCGCCACTGCTTCAATGGAGGCGATTTTAAACTTGACCCCACTGCAAATTCTGCTAGAAAGTGTAAGGAAGAAAACAATATATGGAATGATCAAAGAAGGAATTATCAGGGAAAAACCTCGATCACTTCAGTTTGATCAAACTTGGGAAATGCCCCAAGATGATATGCCAATGAAATTCAAGTTTGTGAGAAAATTCATCACAAAGTTGAGTAATAAATCTGAATGGGATGAAGACACCATACAGAATTTAAACCAGAATGCCATAAAGTGGTATACGGACGGTTTCAAGCTAGACGAGGGAACTGGGATAGGAGTTTTTGGACCGAGAGCCAAATACTCAGAAAGCTTGGGCACATACCCGAGCATCTTTCAAGAAGAAGTCCGCGCCATCGAAAGATGTGTGGAATTCAATATTGGAAGAAACTACCGCAGACAAGAGATTGTGATCATGTCGAATAGTCAAGCAGTCATCAAAGCGCTGAGCTCAAATATAATCAGTTCGAAGATGGTTTGGGAATGCCTAGGCAAACTAAATGAACTTGTACCAACTCCTGGACTCAACGGGTACAAACGAGACGAGGTCCGTTGCTCAGTAACAGTAGAACTTTTAATGGGGGGGGTCATACTAGTAATACCAAAAAAGGAAACTATTAAATTAGGGCGCCACTCGATTCTTTATTTTGCAACTGCAAGAATGAGAAGAACAGTTTCAACTATATACATAAGAACATAAAAAAAATCAAAATCAGTATAACAGCAATTTTTCAAATAACAAAAAAAAATATAACATATCTGTAAGAGAAATAAAACAACAAAATAACTTTTCTCATATCTGAGTCATCAATAAGCATGCAATAACAGAGGTTTTAACAACTTGATAATTGCGAAATCAAATAAATATATAAAAATCATACTAAAATGTTCGAACTAAATAAATAAATATAAAAATATATTAAAGTTTCCGAAACAAAGTGAATAAATAGAAATAAATATTTTAAAATGTGCGAAACAAACTAAATAAATAAAAAAATATATTAAAATGTCTGAAACAAACTAAATAAATGAAAAGACATATTAAAATGTCACTTTGTTTTATAGTACACCTGGTGATCACTGGGTTACTCGTCAGAAACCAATAAATAAATCTTAACGATTAAAATTCAAATAAAAGATTATTTTTACAACAAAAGAACATACTCGTAATTTCTGAAACGATTTACATAGAACAAAGATATATAATATGTAAAAATAAAAACTGTAAATAAGATGGTAATAAAAAAGAAACAAATGAAAAGTTCACTTTTGTATTATCACAAATATTTAGTCAATCAGTAAAAGTCTAAAAGGAAATAAAAAGTAGATACGTATTGTTCGATATCCACGTATTACAGGTGTAACAAACTACTAGTTTAATCACTATATTTCAAATCCATAATGTACCTAGTTTTTGTTTTACTTTTTACGTAAATGAAAAGTTCAATATTTACGGTTTTGTCTCCTATCAATCTTGAATTTTGTCCTGATGACGAGAATGGCGTAACCGGCTTTTTGTTGCACTGCCGCTGCTGTGTGCTGGGTGTGGTGGAACACAATGAAACGACGATATATTACGATTTTACACTTAAAATTGAGATTTACAATAATATCTCTTATAATCGTGACGATAATTACTTTACTAATATGTAATAGAATAACGATAAATATTCAGCCCTACTATGCGAGGGCGATATTATAATTTTTACACAAAACGATAAAAAAACATAACGGTAAATACGAAATCTGGTTCGTTATTTCAACCACCTTGCTCTTCAACGTCTCATCGGGAAAGAGAGCGTGGCGTGCACCTGCACCCCACTCATGAACCTGCCACCCTGGCGCGCTTTTTCGTAAATTTAAACTTGACTAATCACAGCAAAGCAAGGGTTGCTCGGCTTGAACTGGTAAGAATGAGGTGAATATAAGATACGGGGGGAATATACAATACAGGGGTCGTCTGGGAAATTGGGCGGTAATATAAGGAACATTTTCAAACTGTTACACAGCCCCTCCTTACGATTTTAACCTGGCCACAGGTCAGCGTTAACATCGGAATTACCAAACAAAACGTAACAGTGCGAAATAACGAATGAAGACGGTAGCGGTAAAAGAGAAAAACCGAGCTATGAATCTTCGAAACCTAAACCAAAGCTGAAATGATCTGTCGTATAAAATGAGAAAGGGGAAATCCCTTACGTGATATTATCTTGAAAAGAATAAAACATTACATGTTAGGATTGGTGATAACTACGCGTATCAAACGCCTGTAAACAGGGACAAATTCGGTGAGGTCATCATTGGTAGAGTTAAAATCGGGTAAGGTCTTTATCCTAACATGGGTGAAAAAGAAATGTATCCACCTCTTGTCTATATCAATTGCGGTAAGATAAAATCTCGAAAAGGGTTCGTTAGCATCAATAACACAATAAAAATTATTGGGTTTCGGAGAGAATAGAAATTGTAAAGGGATTCGGTTGCGAAGAAATATTCGGTAAAGTCTTCTCTTTGCGATACGATAGGGATAAGGTTTTTTCTGTTAACGGTACAATTATCAGAAAACAAAACGATATACAAGCGGTAGACGGTAACAAAGAAAAGGTCTCTTTAATCGTCATCTTGTAGGGACTCGGTATCTGTGTCATCATTAGAAAGGTAAGGTTTTAAATCTTTGACGTGCCAGTTGCCAGCATTTGAGCCGTCTTGATTTTTTAAGCGATAAACTAAGGGCGATAGTTTCTTCACAACGGTGCACAGTACATACTTAGGGGCTAACTTGGCCATAAACTGCTTTGGGGCACTCGAGAGAACCATATTTCTTCGCCAGACTTTATCTCCTTCATTGAATTGGACATTTCTCCTGCGCAAGTTATATGTTTTAGCATTTCTCTGATATGCTTTCCGGATGTTCGTCCTTACTCTTGAAAAGACTTCAGATAGGCCTTTTACTTGGGCTGCGTAGTTATTACGGTCCCCAGGGACAACTTCCATATCAGATAATTCCGGTGGGACTTGACCATAATAGTTGCCGGAAATCGGGACATGTCTGGCAAAATTTAGGAATGCTGGAGTAAACTGGGTAGCTTCGTGCTTGGCTGTATTTATTGCTTGACGAATTTTGGGTAGTTCTTTGTCCCATTCATTGTGGTCGTTCACGTAGCTGCGAATGGCGGTACCAATGGTTCGATTATTCCGTTCTACGAAGTTACATTGTGGTGAATAAACGGCGTTAAACCAAATCTTTTGGACGTCGTATTGATCGCACAGATTCTTCAATAACTTACAGTTGAGGTTCGAAGCGTTGTCGCATATAAGATGCTGAGGGACTCCGAACATAAGAAAGACTTGATTTTCCAGAAAGTTGCAAATGTTTGAAGCCGTGGCCTTCCTTAAGGGATGCAGAAGAGTATACTTCGAAAACCAATCCGAAACTACTAATAACCAAGAATGACCTCGTTTGCTGCGAGTAAGAGGTCCGATAAGGTCGATAGCTATTATTTGCCAGGGAAAGTCCGCTTTTTTCTGGTGGCCCATTAGTCCTAGTGGTGCGGTATTTGGTGGTTTTTGGGCGCCGCAAGTCTGGCAGCGTCGAATATACTTAACGACGTCGTTGCGCATCTTCGGCCAGTAATAACGTTCTTGGATCCGAGCTAGTGTTTTATAAACACCAAAGTGAGCACACACAGGTGGTTCGTGACAACAACGAATTATTTCCTCTCGTTGAGGTTTGGGTACCAACGTTTTCCATTCTACGGAATTCGAACTAAATGGCAAACAGGATGGGACATACTTGTAAACCCGCTCGTTTTCCACTTTCCATTGAGGGAATTTTTCCGGTGTAGAGATAATTTTGGAACGTAGATTGTCAAACCAAGGGTCAATTCGATCGATATCGACTGCAAGATAGGCCACCTCGGAGGTTTCTTCTGCAATGTCCTTTTCATGCATTCTACTTAAAGCGTCTGGAACCTGATGGGACGCACCTTTCCGGTGAACGATGACAAAATCGTGTTGTTTTAACCGCATCGCCCAGCGGGATAGACGTCCTGTCGGATTCTTTAGGGTAGTGAGCCATAAAAGTGAATAATGGTCTGTAACCACGGTAAATCTTGCTCCTTCGACGTAAGGGCGAAACTTTTCAACCGCAAAAATAACAGCAAGGCATTCGCGTTCTGTGACCGAATAATTCCTTTCTGTCTTTGTCAATGTTCTGCTTGCGTACGAGATAACTCTTTCTCCACCGTCTATTTCCTGCGTGAGGACAGCTCCAAGGCCAGTATCACTAGCGTCACATTGAATAGAGAAGGGTTTAGTAAAATCTGGTTGTACTAATACGGGGCTGACACCAAAGCCTCTTTTATGGAAAGAAATGCTGACTCTGCTGCAGATGTCCAGGAAATAGCTTCTTTCTTTCTTTTTCCTTTAAGTAAATCATTTATTGGGGATACCAGGGTAGAGAAATCTTTAATAAAACGCCGATACCACGAACAGAGGCCAATAAAGCGTTTGATTTGAGTCGTATTTGTGGGTCGGGGATAATTTATCATCGCCGATATCTTGTCAGGGTCGGATCTCAGAGAATTATCACCAACGATATAACCAAGGTATTTTAAGTGGGTCTTGAAAAATTCACATTTTTTAACGTTAATGGTCAGATTAGCTGCCTTAAGTTTTTCCTTGACTTGATGTAACAAAGAGATGTGTTCTTCAAAAGTAGCCGAACAGATAATTATATCGTCTAGGTAGCAAAATATGTACGGTTCA
This sequence comes from Ophraella communa, assembly GCA_035357415.1. Lineage (NCBI taxonomy): Eukaryota > Metazoa > Arthropoda > Insecta > Coleoptera > Chrysomelidae > Ophraella > Ophraella communa. Next base: position 6,625,127 of record CM068989.1, on the reverse strand, counting down.
AATTCAGGTCCAAAGATTGCATCAACCAATCGTTGCTGGGTTTGTGCAGAGTTACACAGACCAAAAGGAACCACAGTAAATTGAAAAGAACCACGTCCTACTACGGCAAATGCAGTTTTTTCACGGGAAGAAGGGTCTAAAGGTATTTGCCAAAAAGCCTTCTTGAGATCTATTGAGCTAATGTATTTAGCACCCCGAAGTAATGAGAGAATGCGATCTATATTCGGTAAAGGGTATGTATCATGACGAGTGACTTCATTAAGACAACGTCCATCAAAACAGAACCTAAATTCACCTGTCTTCTTTTTTACTAACAGCACTGGGGAACACCAGGGACTGTTGGAAGGTTCGACGACTCCCAATCGGAGCATTTCATCTAGTTCATCATTTAGGATTTTAGACATGTAGGGAGACATAGGAAAAGGGCGTTTCTTGAATGGTTTTGCGTTTCCGGTATCAATTGTCAAGCTAATCTTGTCGGTGCGGCCAATTCCATCTTTACCACTGATTTCATCGAAACTAAGAATAACATGTTCAGCAAATTCAAGCTGCTCTGCATCCAGGGACTCTATCGAGCATAGGGATGGAGAAGGTATACTAACTGTGGAGGTGGATGCCTGATGAAGAGACTCACTACCCCTATTTGTTTTCCAGGTATTTTGACTGAAATTAATGGACAAACAGAACTGTGTAATGAAATTACTACCGAGAATAAACGTTACGGGGAGAGATGGAACTATGAGGCAGTTTATGACATGACAAGTAGCATCAGCTACTATGGGGAGGTCGGCCGTGCCAACGACTTTCTTGGTAGAACCGTCTGCCAAAGAAACATTTTTGTGGGAAGAAGTATTTATTTTAACCTTGTTTTGCTCAAGAAACTTCATCCCTAAAGAACCGATGACAGTAGTTGAACAGCCTGTGTCCAATAAAAGTGTAAAATCCTGGGAGAAAATTTTTACTTCAAGATATGGTCGCTCATCTGGGGATTTATGAATAATTAAAGGAGAAACTTGGGCTTGTTTTTTCTGGCGATAAAAGTTTCTTACTACTTCTAACCATTTTGACCACTCTTTAGATGTAGTAAATTCTTGGTGTGGGCCAGATGCTGAATAGGCCGCACAACAGGAAGGTTCGGGTTTGAAGTTTACTGGTGAGACACTCCTACCGAACTGGGGAGTCTCGGCAACTAGTTTTTTGAACAAGTGGGACAGGTGGTGACTGTAAAGCCCTCAGCACCGCATCGGAAACAAAATCTTTTTCTCTTGTGCTTACATTCTGAGAAAGAATGTCCTGTTTCTTTACAGTTCCAACACTGATAACATTGTTTGTTACCACTTGTAACACGAGAGGAAGAATACGAATTGTCGGATTCTTGAACTTGGGGACGAGAGAATTTTTTTGGGTGTTTGGATGTAGATGGTTTCATAGTCGGTCCATTTTCTACATAAGACAAGCTAGATGAATTCTCTTTTTTCACCTGAGGGAGCTGAGCGTTGTTCTCCAATTTACGAATTATTACGGATAGTTCGTCGATAGTGTTTGTGTCCACGAGGGCTATGAGTGGGATATATTCGGGCAATATGTTTTGTCGAAGATACTTAACCAGAGTTTTCTCTAAAGGGGTTACTGTGAGACGCTTCGAAAGAGAGAGTATATGGGCTTGAAAAAGAGCAAAAGGTTCGTTGCGCTTTTGCTTGCGTGATTTAATTTGGTTCCACAGGTCTTCATCATAATCGTGTGGCAGAAAAGTGGATTTTAGAAGAATAACTAGTTCCTGCCAGTTAGAAACTGTACTTCGAACGCTCCTGAACCATGTAGATGCACTGCCAGAAAACAGTTCAACAGCTGAACGGAAGAGCACTTCGTCAGAAATATTTCGAGAGTCTGCTATATCTCGAATTTTTTCGAGAAATGTGAAAACTGACTTAGGATCTCCATTGAACTTTATGTTCCACTCAGATAAATTCACGGGGTGCGAGACCTGTATTATAGAAGTGGGAGGTATCGCTGACGACGGGCTGTGCGAGTGGTTTGTCAATGGGGTTGGGGGATTGGTAAGAATCTTATCATCTAAACGACCTTCAAGCAAAAAACACATGGACAATGACTCGTTCTTAAACTCTATCTCATCCGGATTATTTGCCTCAATCGGTAATCGTTCAATCCTAGATAACAAGTGACCTAAACGTGCCTTAGCCCTACGATATGTTGAATCATTCACATCACCTTCGAATTCCTCAACTATGCCTGTAATGTCACCAATGATATTGTCTATCTCAATTTTTTCTTCAGGAAAATTCAAAACATTCTCATTAAGATCAATTTGAGTTCCCTTGCTAAGAAGTTTTCTAAGAATGGTTTTCTTTTCACTAATGTTTTTTCTTGTTTTAATACCCCTAATATATAATTCATAGTCAAGCTCGCCGCTTTTCAAAAACTGTACGAAAGAAGACTCCATCATGGAAGACAGCGAGAGCGAAATTAGAATATTGCCTAATGAAAAATACAGGGCATGAGCGCCAGAATGGCTTTTGACCACAATAAAGATAATAGAGACAAAATGGATGAACTAAAACATAAGATTTATGCTCGTTAAACTCAACAGCCCCACGTTGGGCGCCAAATTTGTGTACCAACTCCTGGACTCAACGGGTACAAACGAGACGAGGTCCGTTGCTCAGTAACAGTAGAACTTTTAATGGGGGGGGTCATACTAGTAATACCAAAAAAGGAAACTATTAAATTAGGGCGCCACTCGATTCTTTATTTTGCAACTGCAAGAATGAGAAGAACAGTTTCAACTATATACATAAGAACATAAAAAAAATCAAAATCAGTATAACAGCAATTTTTCAAATAACAAAAAAAAATATAACATATCTGTAAGAGAAATAAAACAACAAAATAACTTTTCTCATATCTGAGTCATCAATAAGCATGCAATAACAGAGGTTTTAACAACTTGATAATTGCGAAATCAAATAAATATATAAAAATCATACTAAAATGTTCGAACTAAATAAATAAATATAAAAATATATTAAAGTTTCCGAAACAAAGTGAATAAATAGAAATAAATATTTTAAAATGTGCGAAACAAACTAAATAAATAAAAAATATATTAAAATGTCTGAAACAAACTAAATAAATGAAAAGACATATTAAAATGTCACTTTGTTTTATAGTACACCTGGTGATCACTGGGTTACTCGTCAGAAACCAATAAATAAATCTTAACGATTAAAATTCAAATAAAAGATTATTTTTACAACAAAAGAACATACTCGTAATTTCTGAAACGATTTACATAGAACAAAGATATATAATATGTAAAAATAAAAACTGTAAATAAGATGGTAATAAAAAGAAACAAATGAAAAGTTCACTTTTGTATTATCACAAATATTTAGTCAATCAGTAAAAGTCTAAAAGGAAATAAAAAGTAGATACGTATTGTTCGATATCCACGTATTACAGGTGTAACAAACTACTAGTTTAATCACTATATTTCAAATCCATAATGTACCTAGTTTTTGTTTTACTTTTTACGTAAATGAAAAGTTCAATATTTACGGTTTTGTCTCCTATCAATCTTGAATTTTGTCCTGATGACGAGAATGGCGTAACCGGCTTTTTGTTGCACTGCCGCTGCTGTGTGCTGGGTGTGGTGGAACACAATGAAACGACGATATATTACGATTTTACACTTAAAATTGAGATTTACAATAATATCTCTTATAATCGTGACGATAATTACTTTACTAATATGTAATAGAATAACGATAAATATTCAGCCCTACTATGCGAGGGCGATATTATAATTTTTACACAAAACGATAAAAAAACATAACGGTAAATACGAAATCTGGTTCGTTATTTCAACCACCTTGCTCTTCAACGTCTCATCGGGAAAGAGAGCGTGGCGTGCACCTGCACCCCACTCATGAACCTGCCACCCTGGCGCGCTTTTTCGTAAATTTAAACTTGACTAATCACAGCAAAGCAAGGGTTGCTCGGCTTGAACTGGTAAGAATGAGGTGAATATAAGATACGGGGGGAATATACAATACAGGGGTCGTCTGGGAAATTGGGCGGTAATATAAGGAACATTTTCGAACTGTTACAAACTAGGCCAGAGGAACACTGTCACCCTCCTATGGGTCCCAGGTCACATAGGAATAGAGGGAAACGAAACAGCAGATAAGCTGGCAAAAAAAAGGAGCTGAAACTCCACATTTGGGACCAGAACCATCTTGTGGGATCAGCAGTAGAGTAATCTTAGGAAAACTAAGGGAAGAAATGGAGATACTACTGGGGAACTATGACCAGAAGAGATCTCTTAGCTGCCTCAACCTCAGTAAAAAAAGGCTCCGAATTCTAACGGGAATATTAACCGGGCATTACCGGTTAAGATGCCACATGAAGAAACTAGGGTTAGCAGATGAAGCAAAGTGCAGATTCTGCGAGGAAGAGGATGAAATCTTAATACACATACTCTCAGAATGCCCTGCCTTGCAGAATTCTACGGCTAAATACCTAGGAGCACATGAAATAGAAGAGGAGGATCTACCTGATTTGAAGCCCGACGATGTCCTAAACTTGCTCAGGAAAATAGGACTCGAAGAGCTGCTATAAATCTGAGAAAACATCAGAACATGGCAAGTAAGGGGGACACAATAGATTCTATAGATCGCAGTGTACTTATCACCCCTAATTTATACGTACATACACTATTAAAGTTATAGATTAACTTATGCATTAAAAAATAAACAGTAAGGGTTAATGCAATAAAATGTTTTTACCAATAATGTACATTATATTTTTAACTATTGCGGCAGTACTGCAGTATAAAATTTATAAGTGGACTTTTTGTCTGTTCAAACCTTTTCCTATTTTTCTAAATGGCTAATTGTCTCAAAAGGACCACAAATTGTATCAGCCTAGGTAAATTTATGAAATTTTAGAGATAATTTTAATTTTATAATATCATTTAAAACCACTCTACAATTTGCATTATAAATTAGGTTTTACTACTTCCTATTTAGTAAAAATAGATTATAATACCAGAAAATAACATTACATTTTTTATTACTTAGTATACACAGGTACATAAAAATAATACTTAAATCTCAATAATATTTAATTATATAAATTCAAGAAAATACTTAACTAAGGGTTGAAGCACCCCAGAGAAAAACTTTCACAATAAAGGAGGCACTTTAAAGAAGGAAGCACAAAATGAGGATTTCAAATCAGAGTTCGATCTGGATCCATTTAGTATAGAACCCTATAGTACGTATAGTCCATCCTGGTGGTCTATTTTTCTTCATTTTTGTCCACAATCTAGTTCATTAGTTTAACCTTTACTGAATCATTTTTTTCTTGGGTAAGTTGTTTCAATTAATGAGTTGTTTCAATTTTAATAATTTATAAATTGCACAATCAGATTATAAAAATTTGCAACATAACTATTATTTTCTTAACAACAAAAAACTATTATTTTAGCAAAAGTTTTAAACATTATTTTTTATAATTTGTATTTATTTATGTTTTTTAAATAAAATTATTCAACAATTACTACTTTTTGTATAAAATTAAATTATGTTGGTACTGGCTATTAAATAACGAGAATGCTTATGAAAAAGAGTTTTATTTTAAAAATTATTCCAAAATCGAATGCTCCTGTTTTCGTACTGGAATAGTAGACACTTCCAGCTATCTAAAGCTGCATTCGATTCCCACCCTACCTCTCTAGGTCGCCTTCTGCGCGCGCAGTCTCGTTATTTAATAGCCAGACCTCGTATGTCCGATTTATTTTCCAAGTAATAATCATAGCTTTTAACATATAGTTTTCTTTTTTAAAACATTTATATTTATTAATTGGCAGAACCATAATTTATTTTAGGTTATGTTATGATCTGAGGTTCTATGTTTTGTGACCGTCTTAGTTACTTTCAAAATTGTCTAATAAAATGCACACAATTACCAACTGTGACACAAAAAATAAATGGACGAGTCTATTGTAAAAGTGAATTATAAAAAAGCATGTCTACGATAAATGAAACTGACGAGCGGAATTTTGAATTTAATATTTATTTCAGCTTATTCAAAATAAATTTTTTGTTGCAGCTAGGAGTGGTATTTCTGGAACAAGGAAAAGCTTCCCAAGCCTTAGCTTACCTGGATAAAGCTCTTGAATTCGATCCGGAACACGAGCAAGCCCTATTGAATTCAGCGATACTTCTACAGGAATTCGGCAGAGCTGATTTACGTAAAATTGCCAGAGAACGATTACTCATCCTCCTCGGTAAAGATCCCAACAATGAGAGGGTACATTTTAATCTAGGAATGCTAGCAATGGACGACAAAAATATCGAGGAAGCTGAAAATTGGTATGCGCTATGTTTAAAATTGTTACGAATGGAAATTATAGTATTTAAGTTTGTTAAATAGTTTGTCAATTTAGGTTTAAATTATAAATTGTTGCAGGTTTCGTAGAGCAGTTCATCTTAAAGTTGATTTTCGAAGTGCTCTATTTAATTTGGCTTTACTGTTGGCGGACGACCAGCGTCCTTTGGAGGCTGCTCCATTCCTCAACCAACTCGTCAAATATCATCCCGACCATGTCAAAGGATTGATATTACTCGGGGATATTTATATAAATAATATCAAAGACCTAGACGCAGCTGAAAACGTAAGTATGATCATTTTAACTTGATATACATCAAATATATAATATTATTTTTTTATAGTAATTAAGTTTCAACCTATTTTTGTTGTACGGATGAATAATTTATTTAAATTTTTAACAAATTTTGCTGGTATATTTAATGAAATATTTTCTAAATGGAACAGCAATTTTTTCTGTACTGTATCGACCTCTTGTTGACTTTTATCTATTTTTTTCTTTTGCTTTTATGATTTCATAAAACGTACAGTTTATTTTTGTAAAGAAATCGGAAGATGATAAAGACTTAAATATATTACCAACAAGTTTTTACTGAAAAATCCAATATCTACTATTTTTGGCCTGGATTTTGAAGGGTTTATGTTAGTTCTTGGTTTATTCTTGTTTATTGCAGTATTTTATACTTTGGGAGAAGACAAGTACAAGCTAGACAACAAAATATACACTGCAGGTGAAAATAGGTTCCATTATTTTTTAATTAAAGTGGTTGTTAAGAAAAGAAGGCCATAAAATGAGAAAACTGAGTTATACAGTTTTGTCAGTTTATATAAAAAATTGTATAATCAATGTTAAAATACATTTTAATATAATTATCAGTAAGTACCACAATTTTTATTCTCAGTAAATTGGGAGATGTATCTTACATGACTATCTATCTATAATTGTCTGCTGAATTAAAATTTTTATCTATCAAATAAGTATTATACACTATTTTCTTCCATCCATGTATCATTTGATTTTAGGCAGATATTCTACCAGCAATACCTATGGTACATCCACATTTATTATTTACAGTAGTTTTATACAAAACATAATTATACTTCTTAATACATAGTTTTTTGTAAATGGTGTTTACAGATCAATGACATCCAAATACTACACACTTGTAATAAAAAACAAAATTTAGATTTCCTTGAAGAACTTGAAATAAAAAGACATCTAGCAGATCCACAATTTAAAGTTGTTAATGAACAAATAAATCTGGGAAGTTCTCCACTTTTAAAGTGTTTGCTTTGATTGAGTCTTCATTTTATACATAGATAAGACGTAATTGTAACACAAATATATTAAGTTATTGTAAAGATCAGCATGATATAGTTTTTTCCTGGTTTTTCTATATCATTGCACAGTTATACTGATCTTAGAGGGAAGTACATCCAGGATAATCCCTTAGGGCTCATAACATCTAGGCTTTAATATTGTTATGTCTTATTACTTCCATACTTGGTCTAGCCTTATAACTACCTAATAAACATTAGGTACCTAGCTACAAACAAACAAAATGTAACTTCAATATGTCAATCTGACGATGCTAAGTCTAGCGAAACGGCTGTCATTAAAGTTAATAAAGCAATTTTTTAAATAAATATTGGAAGTTTTGGTAAAACGAAGAGTTTTTTCATTATTCTTAAAATAAGTGTAATTAAAATTTAACTAAATAAGTGTTTATGTGAAATAAACCTAAATAACCAGCACATCTAAATACTAAATAGAAATTTGTATAATTTAAATTTAAATATTACCTACAGAAGTACAAAAATAACATCAGATCTATTGAATTTTAATTTCTTTGGCGCACTTACATAAAAATGAAGTAAATTTTATGACTGCGATTTAACGTTTTATATAATTAATGACATTCAGCAGCAATAAACTGCAATTTATCGATAGAATCAAACCTAAAGTATAAGTGATTTCCATTATATCGAAAATTGACTTTATTGTTAGAATCTATTGTTATATTAATCGCACCATTAAAAATATCTCAATAGATTTTTTTATAATAATAGCATTATGGTAATTCTTTTGTGTTGCAACTACGTTTACAACAAATTGATTAAAAAAAATAAGATGACTAAACAATGGTTTACCAAATTATGGTTTAATTATAGCAGCTACACCTTTAATTACTTTAGATACTAATTTTAAGACATGCTATGGTAATTTTAAATGAATAATTCAAAGGTTTAAAAGATTGAGAAAAATTGAATATTTTAGTTTTGCTTCTATTAGATTTTATGTTGAATAGACAACTAGTTTTCTTCATTGATTGCTGGATATTAGCGATCATAATGGCAATTTGAAACTTTGAATCATCTGCCTTAAAAAGGTTGGTCTTGTGGTACCAAAACAAGTTCTTAAAATCTTTAGCCAAGTGATTCTCTTCCTGCCATGGAGTTTTCCTCTTTTATTATATTTAGCCATTTGGCTTCTTTCTTTGGGCGTTGGGCATGATTTTTACCCTATTTGAATTCTGCATTTGTCACTCTCATCTAGACAGGGTCCATACACAATATCTTTTTAACTACTTTTTAACTTTTAACTAAGGCATCAGTGAGATGCTTAACCGTCAATAGTAATGCGGATAAAGCTGTTATTTTTATATTGCTTCCATTTTTAATCTGTATCTACCAGTAAATGCATTCTTTGGTACTGCAAGTTGATGTCCATAGAGATCTTTATCGTTGGATTTTGTTTAACTGTTGCCTTATCATTACCAAAGAAGACTAGGTACCATTACTTTGTTAGGATTAATCATTAAATTATGTTGTTTTACGTTCTTTTGTTTTTGAAACTTAATTAGTGGCCAGTCTTTAGAAAAAAACCGATGACAATAGCTGTTATCAAGATGGCAAGCATAAATATAGAAAATTAATGGAGCTAAGAAGGCTATGCCGCTGTTGACTGTTGACACTTTTTGAAAAATTTTGACGAACTGAAATAATTTCTCTAGATAATGCATCAAGGTATTCGACTATTTTGAAAAACCTATAAAATTATTCATTGCATGGAAGAGTTGGTTGATACAGTATCAAACGTCTTGGAGTAGTGAAGAAGGACAAACACATATATCGAAACAGCAGTCATTAAACTAAAAAAACTAATTTTTTAAATAAGCCGTTGAATTTTTCTTTTAAAAGTACTTTGTTTAACGTATTTAATTGTTTACCTTTACCTGCACAATATCTACATTAGCAGGACTGAGCCAAGCCTTCTGAAGTCTAGTCTGAAAACCTTATTTACAAACCTTACTTTGACTTTTACTGTACCCAATTCTCTAATTTTGCAATAAAACAATACAGAAGTTCCAAAAACGGGAGTGATGCCATACTAGACGCTGGGTCAATTAAAACATGTTGCCGGATGGAATATTAGAACAGAATGTTTTACTATATTTTAAAACGTTTACGGTTTCTTAAGTTGTCATGATTCCATTTTTGATGCTATTTTTTGTCAGTAACATCATCTTGATTTTCAATTTTATTCAATCATTTGCGTCGTCGTTTACCCTTCTGAGTTCATGATTTAGTTTGTAAAATGTATATCTTTATAAAATAAATTAGTATTACTATTTTCAATGTAAAGTAAAATAGTTAATTAAAAGGAGAGTATAGGATAAAACCGTTAATTCTTGTAACAAATAAAAATTTTTTAACTGCAGTCATAGCGTTTTACTGTTTCTTAAAGATCTGAGAGGTGGCCGTCCAATATACAGGAAAAAAGACGAATAATTTAGAGCCATTAAAACACTTCCCCATAAACTATCGAGTTTTATGTTGCGACTTTTATTTCTCGCCAAAAAAAGTTACTTTATATATCGTTAGTAAGTTTTATTAACTGAGAAATGGTAAATTTTAGGAATCCGCATCAGAGTTGGATCCAAAATTATATTTTAGCAGTAACGTTAGCGGCATGGATTTTGAAATTCGGTGTTATAAAACCGTGATAATCTCCCTCGCAATTATCCGACTGAATACGAATACCAAGTAGGTCTCTAGAACCGTATAATAATCTTCTGTGTGTCATTTAGGGATGAAAACCAAAATTATTTTTTGATATTGCGTTAATAACAAGGAGGGTGAAAGTCGACTATAGGGCAAAAAATAATTAATTAATATTTTTTTTAAACAATTGTAAATACTGAAATAGGGGGACAACACGATTTATTCACAAATTTTCGTTGTTTAAGTACAATAATTCAGCTGGAATAATTGACTAACTGTCTTGACAACTGTTCGTTATGATGAATTAAAACAGTGCCATCTGTCAAAAGATATGTAAACAAAGATAAACTTTCTTTATTATATATTAAGATAATTTTTTTTGCCTAATAATTTAAACTGAACCGTGATTTTTATTACAATTAGAATTTCCATCATGCTACATGCTACATGCAATTATTTTATAATTTTTTTTACTTAACCTATGTTAGTCCTAACTACAAGCCTTAATCTACTAGTGCAGTTTGTTTATGTTTCTGTTTTTATACAAAACATGCAGTTTTTAATTTATCTTATAAGTTTCGTGCATCTGCACTATTACTTATATCTATGTTAGTATTATCTACAATATTATCTACAATTAGTATGTTAACCTAGTCTACCTTAACTAACCTAACCTAAGCACTTCATCAATAAGCTATTTTTTATATGGTCGATTCATCCTCCGGCAGTTCGGTTGTTCCAGAACTTTTCCAGAGGTGTTATCGACCATTTGCATACTTTTCCTGCTGTTGTTTTGAGACTAGCTGAGCTAGTCTATTTAGTTTTTCGAAGGTATCTTCTTGATAAATTATATCTTTGATGTCACCTCTTAAGCCGTTTCTCAGACCTTCAGGATCAAGCATATTTTCACACTCCAGCACCACGTGTTCCGGTGTTCCAATCTCCACACAGTCGCACCTTTCAGAGTCTTTCAGGTTAAACCTTTGAAGATATGTTGGATACGGTCCATGTCCAGTTAGAAAGTGAACTAAGCCTTGAGTAGGATTAAAGTAACTTGGAATTTCATCGATGTTTGGCAGGATCCGATGAACCCGTCTGGCTGTAGTAGACGTCGTCGACATCACCTGCCATAATTTTCTGATCTCCCGCTCTACTTCTGATGGTCTTTCTACTCTTTTCCCAAGAACTTGTTCTGCTTTTGTCGGTTTTCCTTTTCTTAGCCAGTACATAGTTGCTCTTCTTTTAATTTCTAGAGTTAGCGGCAGTACACCCACTAATGTTGTAAATGCCTGCGTGCTAGTCGTTCTAAAGGCTCCAGTTAAGATAATTAAGATAATTATCAGATTAGTCTTAATGAAGACTGATTGTTCTACAATTTATGAATCAATTGACCATTCCAGAACACGTGACTTTGACAAGATCCGCCATTTTCTCTGGGTGGCACACCCACTTCAAAAAGTGCAAAACTCTGTATAAACAAATGGAATTAATGAGTTTGTATGCCACCCAGCCGATCGTCAATGACGTCATTCTGGAATGGTCAATTAATAAAAAAAGAAGCAGATTATAAATGACAGCTCTGAAATCAAATAAAAGACTGACAACAGAATGCAGTCCAGTATTGCCGATGCAACAATAAAAATTATCCAAACATACGATTCAAATTATTAGAATTTATCAAAATTTCCAAAAATAGTGTTGTCTAAATAAAGTCAATATGGATCAATAGCCATTTTATAAATCAATTCTGCAAAATATTCAAAAAACTATAAGAGTAGCGAAATACTTTGAAAATTGGATAATTATCCTTACCTTAACAACACTGGAGAATAATGATTCAGCCACTAAAATCTATGTATATTGATAAAATCATCCAGTTATATTATATCGATTATATCTACAATTATTACTAATGGCTCGTGATTGGCTGGTGGCGATAACCTTACTTTTAGTTCGCATATTTTCTGTCGACTGTAAATGAAAGATTCTTTATGTCTCCAGGTTAACCAATGGAGCATACTCGATATTTCGAGATCAACCAATAGGGACTTCCAGAACAATTATCTACACCAACCACTAAATTTCACGTCACTATATGGTCAAATTCTTCTTGTAGTCTCTCTTTTAACCGTTACAACACTTGAAAAAAGATTTTTTATCATTTTTGAGTAATTTTCTCCAGGGTCCCTGTAGACTCTCAAGGGTCTACATTAAGTGTTCTGTAATTGCTGTCAATAGCAAAATAAATAATATTAGAGGTAATGAAATTGATTGTAGTGACCTTTACTTTGTGCAAGTCTATCTTACTAAGAACATTTTAAACAAAACTTCCACTATTTATTCAAAACAATTTTTTGTTTGTGTTTTCCGCAATTTTTTAACAAACTCACTATTTTTTTTCTTAAATTGCGGTGGCGCCCTTATGGTACACTCCTTACCTTCCCCTTATATGCTCACCGATGAACAGCATAAGCCTTCTGGTAAGTAACTTTCGGTAAAGTTAAACATTCTTAAAAAGGTTACACACTTACAAAACTATTTTTTCTGTACAACACAAAAGTTTTTATAACCAAACCGTTTTTAATTCAATTTTTTTTTCTTGTTTAAAACGAATATTTAACATTCTAAAATTTAATAATTTATATTAAAATAAGGTAAATAAATATACATTTTAAAGAACAGTATTTTATATTTTATCACTATTCATTATTTAGGAACTGTATTTTTACCTAAACATACACCTTTCAGCTAGCACTGCATCTAAAATGTAGGTTTCAGGGCCAAAGAACTCGGAAAACAGATCAATGAAACTGGACGCCTCCCAACTAAATTTTCTCTGGTAATGCAGGCGTAGGCCAGTGGGTTAAACTCTTGTACCACCGGCTGCGGCTGATTCAAAACTACACTTTAAAAAAATAACAAATCTAGCTTTTAAATAAGTTGGATTTTAAAGTAGTTTAATTTAAATATATTTAAAAAATCAATAAGCAATATTGAATCTATACATACAATAATTTGATAAATATAATATTTATAACCTCTGGTTTATAAATACTTTGCTAATTTCCAAGTTAGATTTGACCGATTTGCAAAACAATAGGCAGGTTGATTGCCATCACGTGTCTTTTCATTAGAAAACAGTCAAATCTAACTGCAAAATTTTCAAACCAGATGGTGTAAGTAGAAACCCCTTTAAATACATTACTATTTATGAAAAATTTCAGTCTTCTTCAAAACTATTTTTGTCAGCTCAATTATGTTTCAATTTGATATTACTATAAATAAATCACTGCGTGTCGAGCGAAGCGAGGTTCGCAGCACAAAATCAATCTAAACTAATTTAAAAATAAGTTTTTCTAACTCAATTAGTTTTAAAATCTATATTATTATAAGTTTGTGATTAAAACATGTTTATAAATTAGTTATAATTAATTCTGATGTCTTTATTTTCGCTACTAATAAACGATTAGTTTCCAAAAGTTAAAAGTTTGTCAGATCAAGATCCTCGAAATCGGTAACAAATTTGTTAAGTTGTAGCGATATACTTTCGGATGGATTTATATTATTTGAATTCTGTTGAAGTTGTCGATTGTCTTACCTTTGACTTGTTTAATGAGAAAACCGAGTGAAATACGAGTTGACAACTATGCGGATTATTTTACAGGAGGCTAAATTGCAAAATCTTCTCATATTACTTTATTTATTAGGTGCTCTAGATTAATACCATCAATATGTGAGAAAGTCCAAGCTGTTATTAACATTTCTACATCATTATTTAGTATTTTTAACAGGTCGGTTGAAAAGTCCCCGGTCTACCATAGTAAAACACAATATTTTGACAAAATTCATTTTTTTTTTCAACATAGTTGCCTTCAAGGGCGATACAGCGATTATAGTGACCTTTCAACTTTTCGATACCATTTTTGTAGTACTCCTTCGGTTTGTCCTCAAAATAGGCTTCAGTTTCGGCGATTACCTCAGTATCAGAGCCAAATTTTTTTCCCGCGAGCATTCTCTTCAGGTCTGAGAAAAGGAAAATGTCGCTGGGGGCTAGATCTGGAGAATACGGTGGGTGAGGAAGCAATTCGAAGCCCAATTCATGCAATTTTGCCATCGTTTTCGATGATTTGTGACACGCTGCATTGTCTTGATGAAACAACACTTTTTTCTTCTTCATATGGGGCCGTTTTTTCGCGATTTCGGTCTTCAATCGCTCCAATAATGCACAGTAATAGTCGCTGTTGATTGTTTTTCACTTTTCCAAATAGTCGATGAACAATATACCGTGTGTATCCCAAAAAACTGAGGCCATAACTTTGCCAGTTGACTGTTGAGTCTTTCCACGCTTAGGTGGCGGTTCACTGGCCGCAGTCCACTCAGCTGACTGTCGATTGGACTCAGGCGTGTAGTGATGGAGCCAAGTTTCATCCATAGTCACATATCGACGCAAAAAATCGGGTTTATTACGACTTAACAGCTGCAAACACTGCTCAGAATCGTCAAATCGTTGCTGTTTTTGGTCGATTGTGAGCACGCGCGGCACCCATTTCGCACAGAGCTTCCGCATACCCAAATATTCGTGAACGATATGTCCAACACGTTCCTTAGATATCTTTAGAGTGTCAGCTATCTCGATCTTATTCACTTTACGGTCACTCAAAATCATTTTGTGGATTTTTTTGATATTTTCGTGGGTAACCACCTCTTTTGGGCGTCCACTGCGTTCACCGTCTTCGGTGCTCATTTCACCACGCTTGAATTTTGCGTACCAGTCAATGATTGTTGATTTTCCTGGCGCAGAGTCCGGATGAAACTCATTATCAAGCCAAGCTTTTGCTTCAACTGTATTTTTTCCTTTCAAATAACAATATTTAATAAGCACTTTTTTTCCATCATTTTGAAAATAACAAAAGTTGCTTCACTAAAAATGCAATATCTCACAAACTAATAGTCCGACAGCTGTCAAATTTTTACACGAATCTTTTGAAGGTTGATACTATCTAAAAATGAAATGGATTTAATTCTAGTGTCGTCATCTATAGGTCAGACCGGGGACTTTTCAGCCGACCTGTTAATAGTCACTATTTGGTTCTCTCTATCATAATCAGTGACAAAAAAATATAATTTAAATTAAAATATATAGATATACTACTTTGGTATTTGAATTAGCTAAACTATGCCGAAAAACACTTCTCTACAGACGTTCGTTAATATATCTTTCATATAACCAAGCAAATACTTTAATCACGAATTCTGTCCCCTACCAGCCTCAAAAGCATAACAAATCTATTGCTCATAGTTTACTATGAACTCTAATTCAAATTAGTTCTTTTTTTGTAATATGTGACCGAGGTCGTAGATAAAGTATAGTACGTTATTCGTATATGCCTTACCGTTAATTGACTTATTAACCAACGAGTGGCATAACGAACAATGATAAAAATAATAATAATGATATGCTTACGTAGGATTATTAGATAGGCGGTATTTTGTAACCAAAATGATATAAAAGTGTTTTATTCTATGACATTTGGTAGAAATAATATAGAAAAAAAAACATCTAGGCTTTAATCTTATGTCTTATTACTTCCATACTTGGTCTAGCCTTAATACTACCTAAACATCAGGTACCTAGCTACCAACAAACAAAATGTAACTTCAATATGTGAATCTGACGATGCTAGTTTTTAGCGAAACGGCTGTCATTGAATTTAAAACGTATTTTTGAATAAATAGTGGAAGTTTCATTTAACCGATTAGTTGTTTACTGGTTCTTAATTTTACATAGTAGTACCTACAATAATTTTTTTTAACAAAAAGCTTTTTAGTTATATAAAAAACCAAAACCAAAGATAAAGAAGGAAGAATGGAAGAGGCACTACAAAGAGAATTTGACCAAGAACAACAAAATGTAGACAATATACCATCATTTCAAGAATGCGAAGAAGTAATAAGAAAACTAAAGCAAAGACGGAGTAGTAAATGAATTAATAAGGGAAGTAGGAGAGGATCAATAGAATGGCGAGCAAGATCACCTTTTCTTACCCCATTGGACATTTTTTATGGGGCTATGTCAAAAATATTGTTCACAAAACTAAACCACATGATTTAGATGATGCTTGCGATTAGATCGGGCATGCCTAATATGTTAATTAACGTTGGATCACACTTTTGTTTAAGATTGGGATGTTGTCAAGACGTTCTGGATGAGCATTTTGAACATCTACTTTATTTATATTCATTTTTTTCCACTGTCAACCATTAAATATTATATATCAGGTATTTTTTTTGTTCATTTTTGTAATAAATTTAAAAATATTTTTGGGTAGATAATGAAGAGACCTTTCAATGGATATATCGCAAGCACACACTACACATTTAAAAAATTGGGGGTTGTAAATGTCATTTAAGTTGAAGGTTCAGATTTTCACTATAAAGAATGTCAATTTATAATTTAAATTTGACGTGCTTCGAGATTCGAATGTACAGTAACTGAAATAGTGAATTTGTTCCATTTTTCTTTTTGACACTGTATAATTATTTGCTAGAACAAAACACCTTTATTATTATTAAACAACTCTAACCTTTACTAAAACATTATGGTTTGGACTTTGAGTTTTATTAAACCTTTTTATTCACTTTTACTTTTGTTTCAATTTTATTATTATTTGATAAAACCTAGCAACAAAAACTTCGGTTTAAATGTCTTGAAGAATATTATTTTATTTTGTCTGTTCTTTTTTCGGACTGTTATACTTTCACGGATTTAAAATAGTAGTAAAAATACCTATAAAAATGTCGGAAAGATACTTAAACAATAAATCATTTAGTTTAAATCACAGTAACGCTCCTTTTTCTACAGTGTATCAGTGTATCTCACCCCGATTGCTCTCTTACTGGGTTACTGGTGTTTCTGGTGATTTACAACAAGGCCATGATGACATAATACCGTCGAAATTGCCTGTGAACGCGTTCGCCAAAACCACCATTAAAAGAGAATGGTGTTGTAAAAGTGTAATTATTGACCACTTGCAGGCGTGTGTTTCACATGTCATTTTTCCAATGGTTTTACATGTAAAAATTTACGCGGAATTCATTTGTTTGTCGTAGGTGAACAGTGACGTCGAGTGGACTGCGTTAAAATGGTAAATAAAATTTAAAGTACCAGCCCTTACTTTGTGGAAGTCTATTATATTAAGAACACCAAACAAATAACTTTGTAACTAAACGTAGAAATTGTTTTGCAAAGGTATTTGATTATTGTTATACTAAGTGACATAAAAATCTGAACACCCAGTTTAAATGATTTTATTTTAATAAAATTTGGTGAATTTATTTATTTTACTGAAATAAACAATTGATAAAATTTTCAGCCTTATCAGTTGAAAATTCCGGTTTTTATACTGCTTTTTTTGAAATCCACTAACAATCCAAAAATGAATATTGTAGCCGTAGTAAAGATCCAAATTTTGCGGATTTTGGTTCTTGACATTCTTTACGATTGGTTACGATGCCTAGGGTACGGAGACCTGTACGATTTAGTGAGTTTGATAGGGGTCGTATAGTGGGACTTCGGGAAGCTGGATTTTCTTTTCGGGAAATTGCAGTTAGAGTGCAAAGAAGTGTAGACACCGTCGTTAGGTGTTGTCAAGCATGGCTTCGAGAAGGCCCTACGGAAAGAGCTGTTTTAGAAACCTAAGCCTTCAAACAGTGCCCTCGTAGAACAACAGACCGTGAAGATCGCCGCCTAAGATTATTGGCCTGGGGAACCGTTTCTCCACTATCAGATCCATTGCAAATGAATGGTTTGCAGAACACGGAAGACCTATTAGCATGCGAAGTGTTTACCGACGAATAAGACGTTTTGGCCTGTTTTCATACCGACCACACTGGGTCCTTCCTTTAACTCCAGAACACCGACGTAATCGCCTTGAGTGGTGCCGAGAACGGTCACTCTGGGATCAGGAATGGAACAGTATTGTCTTTAGTGACAAGTATCGATTTTGTTTAGACATGCACCATGGTCGAGCGAGGGTTAGAAGACGACGTGATGAGAGGAAAAATTCACGGTTTTTTGTTGAAAGGCATGTTCATCAAACTGTTGGAGTTATGGTTTGGGGTGCTATAGCTTATGGTTCGAGACCACCTTTAATCTTCATCAGAGGTAACATGAACGCGCAGCGTTATATCCAAGAAGTTTTAGAACCCTATCTTTTACCCTGTCTTGACACCCTGGCAAATCCAGCTTTCCAACATGTTAATGCCCGACCACATGTCGCAAGAGTCATAATAGACTTCTTTCAACATAATATCAAGATCTCTTGACTTATTTCCAATTGAGCACGTGTGGGATATGATAGGTAGGAGATTGCTCAATTTGCAACGTCCTCCTCAGACTCTAGAAGACCGTCGAGAAAAGTTGGTGGTTGCCTGGAATGAGATACCACAGGAGGACATTGTCCACCTGATCAGAAGCATGCCTAGGTGCGTTGGAGAATGTGTAACACATCGGGGTGCATCCACACATTATTAAAGGTAAAAGAGTTTTAAATCAATGTATTCATTTTTAAATTTTTATCATTTACTTATTATGCTTCAGTAAGTACTTATACAAAATTTTATAAAAATAAAATCATTTAAACTGGGTGTTTGGATTTTTTTGTCACTTAATATATTTAGTTAAAATGGTAAATTAGTTTTGTTTAACCTACTACAAGGAATATTTTGCTAAAATTTATTATTCCTTTTAACAGAGACCTTTTACAAAAAAAAAATATAATCCGTGTATAACGAAATTAACAAAATCTAATTCAAACTAAGTCTTCGGTAAATTTTTTATTCTGATCGATTTTCCCCATAAAGAAGGCGTCTGCTAAAATTGCGTTTGCGTCGCGACGTCTGAATATCCGGCTTTAGCTTTTACTGAATAATTGATCAATTTTTCGATACGAGAGCAACATAATGAAGATTCCATTTAATGCCCCAACAAACCGTCTCTAAATAAAAAAATAAAAATTAAGTACAATTGTAAAACCATGTTCGAGATGTCTTTTACTATTAAACTTCTAGTTTTAAATCTTTAATATTCACGGAAATTAGAACTGCGAATATCTGTCTTTATCTAAAATCGTTAAAACTGCAAGGGAGATTAATCCAGCTGAAAGGATTGAGTAATAATTTAGCAGTAGGTTATCCATAAAAGTTAACAAATATAGTAGGAAAATACTAAGTGTTATGTTAAGAAAAATAGTTTTCTTAGATAACATTAACACACTCGTCAGAATGGATGACTTTTTTCGTAGGAAAAATCAGCTATTC
Source organism: Ophraella communa (assembly GCA_035357415.1). Lineage (NCBI taxonomy): Eukaryota > Metazoa > Arthropoda > Insecta > Coleoptera > Chrysomelidae > Ophraella > Ophraella communa. Next base: position 6,605,393 of record CM068989.1, on the reverse strand, counting down.
TATTGGAAACAAAAATATTGCTTTGGCAGGCATTGAGGGAGCATTTAACAACGCTTTACCTCATTCACTCTGTGCAAAGGAGTTGGCAGAATTATCTGTAACTTACAGGAATGAGATAAAACCTCCATGCAAAAGGCTAGTGAAGCTGTGAATATTTGTTTGAGCCTGCTGAGACGACAAATTCCCCATGCAACAGGATTGGATAGAGCTCGAAAAAGATTCAATGGCAGCAAAAAACCTATGCATACCCTCAGAAGGTAGCAGGAGCAGTTCGACATCACTCATAATTGCAAGCACGTCAGCCGCAGATAACCCACGTCTAATCTCAGCAGCTCAATCTAGAGGTACAGCTACTGCAATACCCACGATACCCACATCGAATAAAATAACACTCAAAGACATAAATATCAATGTTCCAGTGGACAAGGTAAAAGGAAACCACGTAAGAAAGCCACAGTAATGTTATTAACTTCAACGTCAAATATAGAAGAGGCAAGAGCAAAATCAGTTCCTCCACCTATTCCAAAGCTTTGGATTTTATGATATATCTTCTTTTTAAGGTTACACTTAAGCCAATGATGATGAGGATTATCTTTGTATTTATGGCAATGACCTCTACTCCAGGTCCAAGCCAAAAGAGGTCTGTCTAAAGTGCTTGAGCTGTAAAAAAGGGTACATGCAACATGTGCAGGTGTTCCGAAAAAAACAAAGTATTTTATGTGTGAACTATACATGTAATCCACTGATTTTCATGACAAATTTCGTATGCCATTTTATTCACACCAAGTGTGTCATTTTACCAAATAAACCAAAGAATACATAGTTGCTTAAAGTGTTCAATATTATCAATAAATAAAGATTTGATGATTAATTTTATAACTAGTATGTCATTTTGTACGCTTCTCTCCTATTAAGAGGCACATTTAAAGGAATAATTTCAGAGATCCTTCAGATGTACCTAAACCTAGGATACAAGTATAAAGGTGAATTCAATCAATTCGCGGAGGGAGTAATCCTAGATAGCAAACTTACCTGGAACTCCCATCTGGTAATAAACAATTATAAAAGCCCGGATTTTTCTTTGGAATCTCAGAAGGGTCTGTGGTAAATCGTGGGGAATTAAATCCCAAACAGATATACTGGATCTAACAAACTGTAATAAAACCAATGGTCACGTATGGCCCAAGGATATGGTTAGAGACCACCAGGAAAGGGCTTATAACGTCGGCAAAGTAGGAATGAAGGGAGGGAGGCGCAATCTTCTTCCCAGGGCCAGAATTCGTTCTATACACAGATGACTCGAAAACCCTACTAGGGGTTTTTAGCAGAAAACTGAGAGTTGACATTTTAATAAACCTTAGTAAGTAGGTACGCTACCAACTTTTAGGCGGAAACGTTTGCTGTAGATTTGTGCGCAAAAGAGTTGATTTATCAACCCCCGGTAAATAAAAACATATTTATAATTTCGGACTGCCAGGCAGCTCTAAAGGACTGAATTTTACTCTGGTTGATTCAAAGCTGCTGTGAAGCTGTATCGAATTCCTAAATAACCTTGAAGCAAATAACAGAGTATCGCTACTCTGGGTTCCAGTGTATGCGGGACTGGAGGGCAATGAGAGAGCCGATACTCTGGCAAACAAGGGCACGTAGTCCGCGTTTATTGAACCGGAACCATTTGTTGGCATGGGAAAAAGCACCGCCAAGGACATTATCTTCAGTTGGGCAGCAAAGGAGAACCCTCTGTATTAGGAGAATATACTCGCCCACTCAAGCTTCGGGTAACAAAACAGCACATCTCCTGGAATGGAATAGAAGTCATCCACGCATTCTAACTGGACTGCTGACTAGACACTGTCGTCTGAGGAACCACCTGAAGCAGCTTCTTTAGAGTGATAATTCGGCAGAGCACATTCTTTGTTACTGCTCCGCTTTAGAAATGAGCAGGCTCCGCTCGTTTGGTTTCCTACAGCTTGAAACTATCGACTTTGGATAAGTCGATCTTGGACTTTGTTTAGAAGTGCAGACTGGATGGTGAATTGTTAGGGGTGAGCCACAATAGACCCGAGTTTGGTGGCAGTGACACATTAAACATGACGTAACCTACACAGAAAATATTAGTAAAATTTAAAAAACACCAATTTCTCTCCGAGTATATAACTATAGGTGTATAATCTGCTTCAGTCTTATCAAAACTCAAATTATTCCAAAGAAGGGTATGTTGTTGTCTTGGTCTTGGGCTGATTTATGAGTCTTTGTCTAGTTCTTGGACTTGTTGTCAAGACAAGATTAATACTGTACTTGCCGTTCCACGAAGTCCCACTTTTAATACGTATAGGAAAAGCTCTATATCACAGTGAGTTGTAAAATTAATTCATAATTTAAATCATTAAACATTTAGTTCAGATGCATTTTCCAATGGATCTGGCAGCATAATATAACTAGCAATTTTCTCTCATCTTAAGTTTTATCCTCACGTCGTTAAACATAATCCAACATGATGAAGCACAAAAATTACATATTAGATATTTAATACTCCAACGATATTTATTTATTGATTTTAATGCAAGTGTTGCTGAACTTCATGCGATAAATCTACTTATATGCTTTTTCCACCTCAAATATTTCTGGTAAGCGCTTTAAAAATAAGAAGAATTACATCACATCAGCGGATCGTTGTCACATGCCATTTAGTATATATTTATCCTCTGAAAGGATATAGTGTTGTCTATAACTGGAGGAAATGTTTAATGCATACCGCGATTTTATTGATTTCTCAAACTCTTGGAATTGGAGTTCAAAAACATCAAAAGACTTTTTTCAACATTACGAAGTCGGTTATTCGAATTCAAATAATGAAAACTGTTGAACTTTTTTAATAAAAAATTATCGTTATTAATCGTATACGAAATGAACATTAGGTTTTAATATTTCTTAACTGTTATATCCGAAACAACCGGCAAACGAAAAGCCGATTTATCCTTTTCACTACAAAAACCGAAAACTGAAATGTAACAAAGTCAATTAAAAGAAGCAGTTAACGTTAGAAACGAAAAAGAATAAGAGTACACACTTCTGTCAGTGTTTAACTTCGTTGTAAAATTAGACCAACCGAACAATGGGTTTTATTCTCGTATTTAATTATTTACTATCTTTATTCCGTTTGGTTGACATCGTTTATTTTAAGGAATTTTTCAGCGTAATCTTTTTGTTAGAATGACAGAAATGTTTACATTACAAATTACTTAATTCAAACGTCAACTTTTTTGCTGTTTGAAATTTTAATTGAAAGGAGAAAGGAGACTATTACACAATAATTTATAACAACAAAAATGTCATGATTATGATAATTTAACAATTAATATTCAATCGTGTAAATTATCTCTAAAATTTTTTTTAATTGCTTAACAGAAGTTCTGCGGTGTAAGTTTTATGTGCTGAAAGTTAGCAGCTTTTGTAAATTTATACTAGAATTTAATCTATTGTCATAGTCTGATAAGAAATGAAAAGAACGTTTTCCATTTGCGTACGGAAAAGTCCAGTTTGTTGAACTCATTTTAGTGTGGACACTTTTCCGCACGGTAATAGAAAAAATAGTGTACCTAACACGTGCGTAAAGTGACTTTTTCGCGGCGGGTGAACCCAACTACCTGCTAGAAAGAAAAAGATTTATAATCCAACATGAAAATTCGACACAAATTGTTCAGAAAACGTATTTCCCTAATCCCTTTATTGCCAATGAAATCTGCCCCTCCCAATTTGATATTTTTATAATTAACAGGTAAATTTCTTACAATTTTCTCAGTTTTGTTTATAATTGTGACTTTTGATGTTGTGTTAAAATGAGTATAATTAAAAGTTGTAATAGAGATTTGCTATTATTATACATTTTCTAGTAGGTTAGGTCAGGTTAAGTTAGATTAGGTTAGGTTAGGTTAGGTTAGGTTAGGTTAGGTTAGGTTGGGATAGGTTAGGTTAAATACTTATATAAAAATAAATAGTCTTAGTAAAACACCAAAAATTAAACACAAAAATGTAAAAAATAAAATTGCGTTCCTAGAACGAATGATTTTATTACCTACTTACCTATCTGTAAGTACCTAAATTCTTGCGTCGAAAATTCCTGTAATAAAAACATAAAATTTCTAACCACGCGTCGAAAGTTCCTGTCCCAAAAATTTACCTGTTTTCTTGCGTCGAGAATTCATACACCCCTTTTTCGGACTTGTTAGAAAAACTACTATAGGTATACTAATCATATTTTTTAAACCTCAAACTTTTAGTCAAATTCCAAAATTGACAAATAAAACAATTTAGGTTAAAAATATTTTTGTAATGTTTGAAATTGATATAATGCCCGATTTCATCAACCTGATAAAATAAGGAAATACTTAAACGGAATTTAGGATGTACTAAATGCAATTCGCATTTCACCATGCTCTAAATATTACTTAAGAGCATTAGGAGCTTCCTTGCTGTGTCTGCCTCAATCATTTAAAAAAATTTTAACCTTGAAAATAGTTTGTGTCGTCCTTGTTTGTTGACAGTGCGTAAAATTAACACTTTGAAACTATAATTATTGTTACAATAGCAACTTTCTATTAAAAATGCAACAAATAACGGTAATCATTCGGTTTTAAAGTTAAAATTTGACATTAGTGACCTGTAACTGTCAAAATAAAATTTTTACGTTGGTATTTCTTAGTACTTCCTTGGGAATAAGGAATAATTAAAATCAGGTTGGTGAAATCTATCTATCTATAAGAGTAGATATAAAGTGTTTTAGACATATTAAGAAAAAAGAACAAACAATTGGATTAAATATTATGTTTTTCATCGAATAGTTCAATGGTTGTTGCCAGGAGATGGCAAATAGTTTTGACGTTTTGGGAGAAAGGAATGACGGTTTTTTAAAAAAGCCAAGAGAGTTGATGAAAATAATAGATTAAATATAACTATAATGACCTATTAACAAGATTGCTTAGCATATTATTAAAAATAGGCCTGCTACATTCTTCTGAAAAGGGTCACTATTTTTTTTATTTGTCGGTGGGTTTTCTGTAAAAATGGCACGACAGAATTGTCTGAGATCAATAAAAGATGGTGTCCAAATTTGTTCTTTGTTTCATTTCTAGAGATGTTCTGCGGAGACTTCTTTTTGGTGATTCTAACACCTGTTGAAATATCTTTCCTTGATTCGCATTTGTTGTCACTGTAACTGGACGACCAGTACAGCTTTTGCATTGAGTTGGAACGTTTCCTGTTTGTCGTAATTTTGCAACTACTCTTAACAAGTCCTTATTAGTCAGTGCAGACATCTAAAACTCTTCCCGAAATAAAAAAAGAACCGAAAAGAATGAGTTAATTAAAAGACAAGCATTGAAATGTAATACAATGTCCGTGGGGTATATAGCCCAGGAAGTAGTTGTTTTTTCTTTAAAAGACGATCAAGCTGGGTTGGGAAACTACTGACAGTTTTCTGTATCTCAGAGGATGCATGTGGAAATATTTTTCCATTTTTGAATTTTAATTATTGGATTCTCCTCGTTTTCTGAAATTATTTCCAGTAGGCACGCAAGAAAAACAGTTTTGTTTGACTGATACTAACAAAAAATGATGGTTACAATATTAAATAATGTATTCACCTAAAATGTATAACCGAATTGGTTATTTTCGAAAACAAAAAACAAAACCGTTTCAATAAACAAAAATAATTTGGATGTTGATTCCCGAAAAACGCCTCTCTGGCATTTGTAAATCGTTGGGATTTTATTGGAACACCGCCGTTTATCATTTTTTATTTTTGGTTTAATAACCAAATATTTTCCTTTCCGCATTCTATTAGGGACATTCTTTAGTTCGCTTCAGCTCTTTCGGTTCCTTCCATTAAAGAAAATAAGCTAATATCCTCCAGGGTTTGGAATAATTTCGTCTCGAAATTTTCTTATTTTTTTTTATTTCTTACATAAACATCAGCAACCGCAAAAACTCAGAGCAGGACTTCGTATATAGCCATTTCCATGAAATTAAGAGGCTAATTATGTTGGTAGATCTGTATATAATGAAATTTATTAAGATTTCTGAGTTTTTTCCAAAGTTTTGTTTTTTATTTACCCAGATATATTTATTTGGCTTAAAAAAATTAAACATTTTAGATCGTTGTTTAAAAAACGTTAGAGATTAAACTCCGTAGTGCAGTAACTTGAGTTAATGTCCAAAAGATCCATCTGTATTTAGCCCTCATTAGGTCCTGGGAATGCCCCTTTAGTTCGCCTGGCCTAGTGTTGGCCAGTACTTAAGGCAGAATTTCCGAATAGTTGATAGAACTAAGCAGTCATACAGGATGAACTCGAATGTTTCCCTTCTTGTTTATATCCTGTGCATAGAGGTGTATTACTCAATTTCATCCTGCTTATATGATTTTGGAGACTCCAGTGACCGTGTAGAAGCCCCGTCACTAGTCTGAGCTGTCTTATGGTAAGTTCTTTTGGCTGTGTGCTCATTTGGGTGGCTAAGTAACTCCTTTGAAATTCTACTACCTTCTATGCCGTCCGATCTTTCTCTAAATAACAGATGAGAGTGTGATTTAATTAGGTTAGTTATCGTTTTATTTGCAAGGCTAATGAAGGGTTTGGGTCTAAATGTAATGGATCTAGTAGCCTCTCTGCTCTTCTCTATTTCTTAAAAGTTATTCGCTACAGACCCTGATGTTGATTAAGTATTGTTAAGACTAGATCAAGTATTCAAAACATAACAATATTAAAGCCTTGATATTACTAGAAGTTTTGTTACAAATGTATTTATTTTCTCTACCTATAATCAGCATAAAATAAATGACACTTTTAGTAAATTATCATGTGTTCTTATCATAGTTTTGATACTGCCAGTCATCCTCTGCTGTTGCAGTCCTTAGATGATATAGGCATATGTGGTAAAGTTCTTATTATTATTTAAAAGTTATCTAACAGAAAGATATCAAGCTGTAAACGTGGATGCTGTACATCTAAATTAATTATAATTGGCGCAATTGATTTCAACATTTATAACATGACTAACAGAACTTTTCCAACACTCGGTAGGAATGTCATTCATACAGTTCCTAATTAATTCTATCACACTACCACTTAAAGTCGGAGAAGTATTTTTTCCGAAGTATTTTTTTTGGTGCCACAAAAGCTCTATGGGATTGAACACGCAGTAGTAGGGAGGTAGTCGTAACACAATTGCAATTGTATCACAAACATACGTTTTTTTTTTAAGAAAATGACTGCAGCACTTGTAAAAGTTCTTTTTTTGTATAATTTTCCTCAAAATTTATTTCATTTGCAGCCATGAAGTTTTGTATTTTCGTATTCTTTGAGCCAGAAATTTTTTGCAATTGTCGACTATGATAGCTTGCGTTGTCCATTACTATAACGCTGTTTGGCGGAATGATGGGTAACAGAAAATTTTTAAACCAATTTTCAAAAAGCTCTGCTGTCGTATCTTCGTGATAATAAACACCCTTAATATTTTTGGCAGAAAGCCACATAGCGTTTGGGATCCAACCATTTTCTGATCTTGGGTATAATATTGTAATTCTCCTTCCTTTATTTAATGGTGCTTTTGTTTTACACTTATCAAACCATCCTTTGGAAGGGGTGTCATGCGTGTCAAACCACCTCTCGTCGAGGTAGAGTATTGGTCGATTTTCAGACCGGTATTTTCTTATTGACGTTATATATTCGGAACGCCAGTTTATTAAACGTGTGGATTCCATTATTACTTGTCTCTTGTCAATTTTGCAATATTTAAAGCCCATTGCAGACAGAATTCGCCAAAGAGTAGTGAGGCCACAGTTGATGTGAGTTTCGTCATTGATGAGCCGCTGTTTCAGACTTCCGATTGTAGGGACACGCTGCTCATCGTATATAGTGTAGATTTTTCGCCTTATCAAATCTTTTTTCCAGTCGTCTAGACTTTCTATGACACCGGAATCTGTACGCTTTTTTCTTGATTCCATGGAATTTTCATCAATTCGTCTAACTGAAGTAAGAGGCACCTTCGTCAAATTACTGGTTACTCTTGCTGCAGCACCCGCGTTATATCCTTGCTGAAGTAAGGAACTATACACATTTTTTATAATGATTTTCGCGTCACAAGATAAGTGATTCTTCTTTAACGAACCACTGGAAGAAGCACTATTACTTTTTATCCACGGACACCACATACTGCCTATTCTGTACGTTGGGGTATAAAATCTTTGCTATTAATGTATGTAATAATAAATAAATGTTATAAAATTATTGCACGCCGTAACACAAGTGAACACTTCCAATGAAATACAACAATTAAAATGAACAAGAAGTGTAAGCTGTAATCCTCTACAATCCCTCTCTGAGAAACAAAATTACCTGAATCAGGTCCTTTTAACATTTATGAAGTGCATCTCGGATTTTACAACTTAATGGTCTAATTGGTTTGATTATAATCCTTCAAGTCAATACCATTTATTGTGAAAACTACTATACCATAAAAAACTGATATTACTTTTAACATTAATCCTGAAAAAAAGAACAAAGAAACTAAAATACTTATACAAAGTTGTTGACCTCCACTTGAAATGGGATTCACACATAATTTAAACTCGGAACTATTTTATATTTGTTTAAAAAACAAAAATAAGTAAGGATAATAAAAAACTCTTCGTTTTAACAAAACTTCCAATATTTATTTAAAAACTGCTTTTTATGCATTAGTCAAAATTATTTTACTTTTGATAACAAAGTATATATTCAAAATGAGGGTCTTCCAATGGGAAGTCCCATTTCTTCAATTTTAGCAAATATTTTTATGGATAATTTAGAAAACAAAATCTTTAATTCTAGTTATATAAACAATATTGTATTTTGGTATAGATATGTTGATGATGTGTTAGCAGGATTTGTAGGTAGCGAACGACAATTAGATATATTTTTTAATTATATTAATACCTTGCATCCTAAAATTAATTTTACTTTAGAAGTTGAAGAAAATAATTCAATTAATTTTCTAGATTTAAAAATTGAAAAAGTTAATAATTTACTAAATTATTCAATATACAGAAAACCAACACAAACAGATGTAACCATACCATATAATTCAAATCATCCTATAACACATAAGTTAGCAACTTATAATTCTATGATACATAGGGCATTTTCAATTCCAATGGACAAAATTAACTTTGATAAAGAAATTTATATCATAAAACAAATAGCTACATCATTTGATAAATACATTAATAAATAAAAAAGAGCAGAAAGTGGCACTACAACTAATATTTCCTAAACAAACTAAAGAAATTAAAAGTTATAAAAATATTACATATTGTGGAAGTATTTCCAATAAAATTTCAAAAATAATATCTTCGGCAACATCAGCAATAATATCATTTAAAACACAAAATAATGTTGGTACAAAATTGTTAAATGTAAAAACAAAATTACCTAAATTAAAAAAATCTGGTGTTTACAAAATTAATTGTCCAAAGTGTAATGCTGTATATATAGGTCAAACACAAAGAAATTTTGAAGTAAGATTTAACGAACATTTAAGAGCATATAGATTAAAACAACCAGATAAGTCAAATTATGCAAAACACCTACTTGAACATCCAACCTCACTCTTTCACACCAATGACATCCAAATACTACACATTTGTAATAAAAAACAAAATTTGGATTTCCTTGAAGAACTTGAAATAAAAAGACATCTAGCAGATCCACAATTTAAAGTTGTTAATGAACAAATAAATCTGGGAAGTTCTCCACTTTTAAAGTGTTTGCTTTGATTGAGTCTTCATTTTATACATAGATAAGACGTAATTGTAACACAAATATATTAAGTTATTGTAAAGATCAGCATGATATAGTTTTTTCCTGGTTTTTCTATATCATTGCACAGTTATACTGATCTTAGAGGGAAATACATCCAGGATAATCCCTTAGGGCTAATAACATCTAGGCTTTAATATTGTTATGTCTTATTACTTCCATACTTGGTCTAGCCTTAATACTACCTAATAAACATCAAAATGTAACAAAATGTAACTTAAATTTCAATCTGACGATGCTTCATAGCGAAACAGCTGTCATTGAGTCTTTTAAAAAAGCAATTTTTAAATAAATATTGGAGGTTTTGTTAAAACTAAGAGTTTTTTATTATTCTTAATAAGATGGACTTCCAAAAAGTAAGGGTTAGTACAATCAATTTAGTTATACTTACTGTCTTGTAGAAAGCCATATTCTTTATAGAATAAAAGTGCTTAAAGTACACATTTTCATCCATTGAAGGTTATGCAGAGACATTGTTTGGCAAAAATAATAGATATCCAATTTTACACAAAGAGAACTGTTATTACCAACTTTCATAAATATTGACCAATCCATTTAAAAATAAAAAATTAAAATGAAAAAAGTCGGTTTTTGCATCTTACTCGAAAAAATGAGATTAATATGTGAAAATAAAAAAAAAGTTGTAGATTTTGCCACGATCTACAACTTATATATCAACACTTTTCATTTTGAGGTCAAATTCTTCCTAGTTGAATGACTTTTTTTTATTTCTTATGTTTGTTATAAGCCCCTCTACTATAATTGTGTCGGCACATATCAAAAGCGCCTAAGTCACATCTAACAGATTTTTGGTAAATGAAGATTTTTTGAAATTGCAAGCCTTTTTTTAATAAAAATCCATAAAAAATATCCATTGTATACTTCTTAAACTAGCAACACCGAATAATGAAAAAGGAAAACTAGTCCGTCAGAAAAAAATTAAGTTAATAAATAAATCAACTTGGACTTAGGTGTATATGATGTAGTAATGATGGACTTAGTCAAATTTTCTTTCTCCTGCTGTATTTTACGGTTAGTACTTCCTTTATTCTTCCTTTTAGCTAATTCTGGAGGCACAACTTCTATTGTAATATCCATAATTTAATAAAATAATCAGAGCGTGGTTCTACACAGCACGTGCAAAGACGGACTGTGATTGGCTGTAATGGACTTAGGTTAGTATGATTTGAAGCCCGTGTGTGACTTAGGCTGAATTGAAAAAATCTATCAAATTTAACATTTATTTTGCTGGAAATCAATGGACTGAGGCTGTTTTGATGTAAAGACAAAATATCGGCCATATTAATCTTAATCGAATAAAAAAATAAAAAAAAGCAGGTGGTTGTTTGTTGTTATAAACAATTTTCGGTTATAATTGCACAAGTGCATAAAAATTACCGATAATTTTGCAAGAAAACGTGTTATCTAAAAATTGCACAAGATTTTTTTCATATTTTGGCGAAAGAGCCCGACTCCGAAGGAGGAGGGCTCTTTTACAAAATATGAAAATAACGGAGTGCAATTTTTATAGATAACACGCTTGAATGTAAAATTATCTGGTCATTTTTATGCACGAGTGTAATTCAATGGAATATTTCACGAATAAAGTGTTGTTGTTATTGGTGTCATGCCGACGGGATGTTTTCGCAGTGCAATCATCGCTCCGCAGTGCAATTACCGCTGTAATTTTTCGATAATTGCATTCCTCTTATGACATATATTATACATGAGGGAAATATTCATTAAAATTACTAATCTCTTTCTGCCTTTTTCAAAACTTTTTTAGTGCACTAACCTCCTTGTCTAAGCACAATAAATTAGTATATAGGTTAATAATAGTGGAATGCTCGACTATGAAACACGCCGTGTTACTTTTTGTCCTGAAGCTGTGTGCCATTATTATTGTAGGATTCCGCTTGGACGAAAATTTTTAATAAACGGCTTTTTGTACTTTATCGAAAAACATTTTTATTGAAAATGGATATTCGGGAATGTCCTTCAAAGTATAATAAATCGTCGTATACTTTCCGAGGAAAGAAAAGGGACGCGGTCGAACGAAAATATTTACTGAAAAGGAAATTAAGAATGCTTTTTACGACATATATTTGTGCGCTGCGGTGTTCGATATATTATTGGTCCTTGGAAATATAATTAAAAGGTTGACAAAAGGCGTATCGCGACACGTGTACTAACCAGCGGTTACATTTTCTGACATTCTACTTTACACTCATATTTATGGTTATACAAACGAACAGACCTACGATGAAAATATGTTTTTGGGGTCGCGATTTATATTTTATGACCCATACGTCAATTATTATCTTAAACAAGAATGTGTCCTACAGTCCTTATTTTTTGCACTAAATGATTTGCCGAAAAGAAGGTTAACTGTGTGATTCACTAGTGCTATACTGTAGGTATTTGAAAATCAAGAGAGAGTAAATTCCCAGAATAAAAACTAATTCGGTATAGTACAGTACCTGCGGTAAAACTTCAATATTTGTAATGCATTCTAAATTGTTTTTGTTAATTTCAATACAAAATTTATTAAATTTCTTGGACTATCACATTATTTTATGATCTTTCATTGTTACTACAGTAGGCCTAAGAGGATTAACGTGCGTCGTAGGCGTAACCAGATTAGAAAGGGATAATTGTTATTTAACGACCTCCGAATGGCAACAGCTTCTAATGACAGATATTTTGACTTAAATAGTGCTTAAGTTTCTAGAAATGCAGTTATTTGATTTTCGATAAACGTGACAAATAGTAGTGACTAAAAATGGAAGCAGTTTGTGAGTATACGCCAGTGAAAAAATTAAAACTAGACCATTTATCGCTCAATGAAAAAAGTGCTGTAGTGAATGTGTACCACTATTTTAAACATCAAAATCCCTCAAACACTATTGACAGTGTAGTTGAAACAACATCTAAGGCAATGGGATATGGAAAATCTACAATATATAGAGTTCTAAAGGAGGAAAAATCAGGTGGAGTAACCTCACCAAAGCCGAAACCAGGTAGACAAAAACTATTAAAAGTCAACGTGGACGAGTTTTTGAAAAATGCTATTCGTAGGCTTGTTCACTCATTTTTTATAAACAAGCAAATACCAACTTTAGATAAATTTTTGCAAGCCATTACGAATGATGTTGATTTACCCACAATAAGCCGGGATAAACTATGGAAAACGTTACATGAGTTAAACTTTAAATTTTAAAAAATGGGCAGACACTCAATGCTAATTGATTCTGAAGAAATTGTATGTTGGAGAAGACAGTACCTCGGAAGAATACAACAAGCTAAAGCTCAAAATAAAAACATTTATTATTTAGATGAAACATGGGTTAATGAAGGACATTGTGTAGGAAGAGTTTGGAAAGACAAAAATATAAAATCATCCCATCAAGCTTTTCTAGAAGGATATACTACTGGTTTTAAGGAACCTACAGGAAAAGGTAAAAGATTAATTATTTGTCATATAGGCAGTACAAACGGTTTTCTTGAGAATGGTTTACTCTTATTTGAAGAAAAAAAACCTTTGATTATCACGAAGAAATGAAAGGAGACGTGTTTGAGGAATATTTTGAACAGATGATTCAATTCATACCAAAAGGATCGGTTATTGTAATGGACAATGCAAGTTACCACTCCAGATTACTTGAACCTTTACCAACCACTAAATGGAAAAAAGATGAAATTGCAAAATGGTTATCTTCTAAAAATTTAGCCTTTGACAATACAATGCTGAGGGCAGAATTGTTTACTATTGCTAAAAAACATAAGCAAAATTATAAAAAAAAATATAGAGGAGAAATTGAAATCCTTCGTTTACCACCCTACCATTGTGAGCTGAATCCGATAGAATTGATATGGGCTCAAGTTAAAGGTTATGTTGCCAGAAATAACACTACTTTTAAATTATCAGATGTTAAAAATCTCTTCAATAAGGCAATATCTGAAGTAACAAGTGAAAATTGGCAAAAATGTATTAGACACGTTACATAAATAGAAAAAAAAATGTGGGAGCTAGATAACATAATTGATATTACTATAATAGAGCCCATTGTAATTTCTCTAGAATCAGATGGTGAATCTTCTGACACAGAGTGCGAGGAACCATAACTTTAAAATTATTAATTTATGTACTTTAATTTTATTTTTAGATTTTTATTTTTTAAGATTTAATATTGTCGTATTTTTTTCATGTTGCTCGTCAAATTTTATCCTTGCGGTTGTTTTTTTTCTCATATACCTACTTAATTGTTTTTTTAGCTCCTCATATTAATTTATAAGTAATTGTAATTATCTGTACATATTATATACATATTTTGTAAATAAACATATGCCTAAAACAAAATGCCTAAAATAATATGCCGTCTAGAAAGCTGTTCAACTTTACCAGAAATATTGGCATTTTAGAGTTTAAGATAGACACAAAAAATCTTCGTAGATGGAACTGCAGAAAAGGAATACGATCCAAATTTCATAGGATTGTCAGGGCCTAGAAAACTAGTCAGAGTATTGTAATATTCTGCAACCTATAAATGTATAAATTAAAAGATAATTTAGAGTGCTCCATTTGATACAAAAGTGCGACATTGACTTAATTTGTACTTTTATTTGCGATGCTCTAGTTATTTTTAACAAATTATTAATAATTCAAAACGTTTAGTCTGAATTGTACCGTCTATGGTTAACCGAAATTTTAGGGCACCCCGAAATTCCTGTAGCCGGAATTCGGTCATAAACGTAATAAAAACAAACTATTCATTTTATAAACGCACAGTCATAGTTTACTGAACATCAAATCCCGAGAGTATTGTATCTCTTTTACACCAATTTTATTTTCTCTCCGAAAGATACGAAATTTTCCATTCCTATTTATCGGTTCCTTGACTCTATCGTAAATTTCGTATATTTTGTATCAAGAAGATATAAAGCCGAGGAATGCAGGATACAGCTTGCGACGTATTGATCGAGTAAGGTCTGAGAAATTAAGGTGTTTGGTGATTCAAGCCGTCGGGAATATTTCTCTCCTTCATTTACATACGAAATGAAAGACATTGGAGGAGAAATTTGGGATTCCTTTAACCAACATAATAATATAATATTCCATAAACATTAATAATACAAAATAACTTTTTTATAAACTATAATAATAAATATTGTACAATAAATTTATTAAATTTTTGTTGCAGTGCTACAGACGAATTCTCGAACTGGAACCAGACAATATTCAAGGCCTTCACAACCTTTGCGTAGTCCACGTGGAAAGAGGTAAACTTCTAGAAGCCCAGTCGTGTCTTCAAGAAGCCCACAAACTTGCACCTGGAGAAGACTACGTCCTCAAACACCTTCAAATAGTTCAAAATAGGATCACCAAGCTTCACCTCAATCCTCATGATTTAAACGAAGTTGAAGAAAATCCTAAGGAAAAAAGCAAAGTAGTATCCAATAAAAGCATAGACGAAACTGACAAGAAGACGACTCCAATGGTGTCTGGAGATTCAGAAGAACAAAGATATAGCAGTAGAGTGGTTAACACGGAACCTATGTTTGTTAAAAATGTAGACAATGGTGATGAGTTGGAAGAGTACAGTGTGAATGATGTAAATGACGGTTTTACAAAAAATATACAGCATAAAAATGTTTGGAATGATGTAGGAAACGATAAAGATGATCCCTCTTCGGGGATGTCTTAAAATATATTTTTTGAAAGAGTAAAGTCTGGAATTTTCTACGAAAATGAAACAAGTGTGAATTAATATGATACATTTTTTTGGAGATAATAAAGTGGAATTGGTGGACAATAGTAAACAAGTTTATTAACACTAGAAATGTCAATTTAATTGCTGAATAAACTAAGAGATTTCTTATTGGTAAAGAGAAAAATACTAACATATTTTTATTTTAAAACAGAAACTTGGCCTGTAGATAACTTTAAAAAAGACAAATACAGTTTTTCTTTAGAAATTGTTCTTTAAAAAATACTGTAGATTTGTATAACCTTAAAGGTATGCCATTAATTCTTTGATAAAATGAATTACTTAAAATATAATTAATGTTTTTTGGAAAAGTCAAAGAAACATAATAATTGTGTTCTTTATAAAATTAAAATATTCATTAGATCATTTTTAACGATATTTTACCCAGAAAAAGAACTTAAAATTAATGTTTTATTATAGTTGTTAGCAAGATACTTTTTTATTATAGCTCCTTCCACAAATTATATCTCCTGTTTGATCGTCCTTAACAAATAAATCAAGAAATTAAGGTATTCGGTTTTATACAATTAATTCATAGAATATATTTGTTAAAGACAATCTCGATGTACATCATAACAAACAATTGACTATATTAAAATTAGATTTATAAAAAATCGTATCTATGACCTTTTATACGAGCCATTAGATGTAGTGTTCATTCTGTGATACTCAGAATAATCGTTTATAGCTATATTTTATCCTAAAACAAATTAAACTTAAAATTTTGATTCTTCAAAACTATAGTTTATTAAAAGAAGACATGAGAAATACCCTAATGTGACTTAAGGTTCACAATCACAATCATTCTCATTTTAATTCTAGGTTATACCATATACTTCATGATTACCAATGAAAAATTGACAATGCATTCACTTTATTATTAAACTTTTCAACTTGGTAGGTACAAACATTTTATTTCATTTTAAAGAATTAGGTTTTCCATCTGGGAACACACTGTATGAAGTAGAATAACTATTTGAATAAATTTTAAAAAATATAAGTAAACTGTCTCATGAAAATGTAATTGAATTTCTTAAAATACAGTTAAATTTTTTTTTAAATAATTGTCAATTTAAACCATGCTTTTCATGTATTTTATCTAAAGCTGGCAATAAATATTTGAAAAATATTGAGGAAAACAACAAAATAAAAAAGTGCTTACATCTGCTGTAAACACTATTTATATAAATATTACAATTGTCATTGGGAATCAAGTTGTAGGTATAAGAAACAAACATTTTTTAATTGTATATAATATATTATTAATCTATAATATGTAAATTGAAACAGAAGTAAGTTAGTTGACAAAAATATAAGAAGTCAATTACTGCATTAGTCAAATTTACTAATAAATATAATTGAATGCTAATACTCAATACTTCCCTTGTATTGTTTTTAAATGTCTAAAGGCCTAAAAAGATTCTGACATAAATATTTAAAAATAATACCATAATTTTATTGGAATTTTCAAAAAATGAGTGCCTTTGAAATGTCTCTACAAAGTATGTTTTAAGTTATGGTAAAAAGCAAGTAGTAGTAGTTTTTATGTTTGACTTCAATGAGTAAAAAAATAGATTGTTTGCATTCCACTTTTTTGTAAATTCAGATTTTTTTATACTTTTATACTTCATACATTTTATGTATTTAAATCTTGTCCCTTTCATTCTGAATGTAAAGTAATAAAACTCTTTGAATATCACATATTAATGTAGTTCCAGAATAGTTCATATTTCACAATATTCTCTTAATAAAATACCTTTCCTTTATTGTTCTGGGAGTAATTCTGCTTAGAAATTTTCTCATATATTATACTACTCAATAATACATTTTCACGCATTTTCCAATTAAATATAAGTAATACAAAGTTTTTTAATTTACTCTGTTAATATACATTTATTTGATGATTTTCAAATAACTTACTTATGTTTCTAAATTTTGTTGTGATTGCTATAATTGTGATTCAGGCAGATTTATTTAAAAATAAATTATTTGCAGCTAATTTAAGAACAGAATTTTATTATCCTAACATTTTATCTCTTAAGTGTAAATAACTTAAAATTCTAATGAATTCGTGTTCTAATGAATACAGTTGGAACTTATAATTGTTTTGTGTCAGATGCTCTGTGAAATTTGAATGGATTTAAAATGGACCGATTATTTTTCTGCTATTAAATAAGCTTAAAATATAATACATATTGTTTATCTAAGAATATATTTTCTTATACAAAATAGATATAATTAAAAACCGCACTGATTTCTTGAATATATAAAAGTTTTCATAAATCATTAGTTGAAATATTCCATTGTTTTCTTTCAACAAATTTAATAATTTAGAATTCAACATAAACCCATTATTCCACATTTTCAGCCAGTGACAATAAAATTGTGGAATAATTTGTTTTTTCTGTAACTATTCCAAATATTTTAAAAGAAAGAGTTGAATCAATACATTTTAAATTAACAAATATTCAACTTTGGAACTAGTTGGTAAATATCCAATCTAAATCCTAAATTGTTTGTGTCAGTATATTTTTAGGAAATCTGTGCTGTGATCGCTGAATAAATTGAAAAACATTTTTAATTATTATATGCTACTGTTTAAAATTGTATAAAAAGAATAATTATTGTATCGATGTTCGGCTTTCTAGCCATTAGTTTAGGCAATCCAGGTGGCCAAAATACATTAGTTCTCTTTTAGATCTTGTGTGTATAATATTAAAAAAAAACTAAAAATGAATAGAAAATTATTTTGCTACCATGGATGTTAGTTTATTTTGTATTGTGTGACGGTGCCTTGGAAAATCTTAATTAAGGCAGATAATTTTGTATTATAGAATATAAATATTTTTCTATGTTGTCAAACTGTTCATATAGTTATAAAATAAGTAAATCTAATGTGGAAAGATATATTTATCCTATGACTGAGTTTTTTCGTGTTTTTTCTTTCAAAATTTTTCTAATGTTGTTACCCCAAAAAATATACACATTTTATAATAAAAAACCAGTTGTCGTATACACTTTTGTTTTATTTACTTCAGAACTACAATAAATAGAGATAAAGAAGTAAAACCTTTTACAGAAATGTCACAAAAGTGAAATTTATTACAAAGAAAAAAGGGAAAAGTGTTAGGTATTTGGTAAGCTTAATGGATATCAATTATAACTATTTTTTATCAATATATTTCTTATTTCTAGTTAGATTGTAAATTACTTTACAAAAAAGCAATTTACATTGGAAAATACATAATGGATGTATTATCCTAAGCAATGCATCTAACTAGATTCACACTTACAGTGTAGTCTTCAGTATGTAAAAATAAAATATGATAATAAATAATTCTAGTAAATATCTATTTAATAATAATAACTATTTTCAAAAACAATTATAAACATACATAAAAGGCAACCTAAATAAACAAAAACTTTCTTATTCAATTATAAATGCTGATAACCTAGTTAATGAATCAATAAATAAATTCTCTTTCGTTGCCATCTTTTGGGAAACAAGTAAATTACATTCACTGCTATTGATTTTAAAGTTTTTAAGAACTCTTACTATATTTTAGCGTTGCTGACATCTATTATTAATTTTTAAACAATACTTTAATAAAATGAAAGTATTTGCTATATTTAAGAAACTTTACTTTTCTTCAACGTCCTGATCCATCCATTAAATTATTTTAGTGTAATATTTTGTATACTTACCGATGTTCCTTACTAATTACAAATGTGGCTGAGTGCCACAAAAGAAGATATAATAGTATATTATTCAAGAAGCATAATAGGCAGTTTGTGCGAGTAGAATACTATACTTTTTCCAAGAGTTTACTAGAAATTACAAATAATCTGCATTTCTCCAGGGTAACATATTATACACACCAATAGACACATGCGTAATATGTGTTGCCTGTACAGAATATACTTTCATACTTTGTTGCGGAAAGGTGTCACACACACATGAACTATGAACCCGGTTTATTTACAATATTTTATCTGATCTTTGATTTAAATGCGATTCTCGGAAATTTTCTTTGTCTTTGTAGTCTTTCTGGTTTGCAGTTTTATAGTGCTAATGAGTATTTAGCAAAATAACTTCCAAATTATACAATACAATAAGTTGATTTTGTTTTTAAGGTTAGGTAGATTTTATTTTAATACACTTTTAAATGTACAAGCATAATTAAGGATTTCTTGGAGTGTCGTAGACAAAGTTTATTTGGTTGGTATCAAGACAACCGTCAATCTATATAATTAACAAATACCCACACAAATACATACATAAATATTTAAAAATTTAATTAGGATTTTAGGAACTAAAAATGAGTACCTTTGGCATGTCCAGTAGGTATGTATTAAATTATAGGAAAATGTAGAAAATGGTAAGCAGTAGGTTTTATGTTTTTTGGCAATCACCTTTTATTCTTAAATTAATCAATTAAAAAAAGTGTGCTTCCACAAATGAAAAGATTTAGGTTGTTGTAGGTATTCCAGTTTTTTGTAGGTAAACAGATACCTATAGATTTCTTTACTATTGTCATTTTATAGCTCACACACAATTTTTTACATAATTATAGGCCCTATTCATAAAAATCTCCGATAATAAGTATGTAAAGATAAACAAATTATTAATGCTGGTATTTCTTTGTAGAAAGTTTGCAATATCCACGCGTGACATCTATTTATTAGAGGATAAACTAAATGTTTCATTCTAATTTAATTAAAAAAAAAGATTCCTTTTCTATTTTGTAAAGTCTATGCAATGTTATCCTTTATAAAATTTAATTATATAATTCTAATTCTTTTCATTTAGTATGATATTTATAAAAAGCAACTAAATAGAAACCAACACTTTGGATTTTTATTTAATTATTAATGGAGAATATAATACAAAATGATAATACCAACAAATTATTTTCCATTGCCATCTGTTGGGGAACCGGTAGAGTAATTCACTTTTATTGTTTGTAGGAAAATTTACTATATTCTGGCGTTGCTGCCATCTTTTTACCAGATGATAAACCAAACGTTATATTTTAAATTAACATGTTAATGAAATGAAGGTACCTAGGTATTTGTTAATTTTAAGGAAGTTCTATTTTCTACCAAGTCAGCGTTGTGCAGGTAACATCCATTAAATTACTTTAGTATAATTTTCTGTGACTTATAGATGTCTCTGATAGCATGATTTGAAACTAAAAATTCAGTACACAAGTTGTTTACAAAAATATTTTTACTTTAGAACTTTAACAAAATAATATAATATATAGTTTGGATATTTTAGGTCTTGATAAACAAAAATATGTTAGTATTTAACAAAATGTTTTTAAAATTCTAAATAGAGTTTGTCCAACTAATGTAGTTAGGTATATTGTTAGAAAACAGACAGGAAATAATTATTTTTTATAATATTTATCTTTATGAAGTTTATTGCAATGACCCGTACTATGTAAAAATCTGTCTTAATTAATCTAAGGATGATAATATATCCAAATAAGTATTATTGATTAAAATAGTTATATTACAAGGTCTTTGTTTAGTGTTCTTATCTATCTTTAATGTTATTTGCTTTCAAGCATAACCTAACGAGTTTTAAACAAGAGAGGTTTTTGTACCCGAGCACGTAAAAAACAGAATAATGTTTTTACTTTATAAAAAGTATATTCCGTCGACATCCAAACATCTAAAAACAAAAACTATATGGTTATCAGACTGCAAAAAACGAATGTTAAGGAAACCAGTTTTTACAGTCAGCTATACACTAAAATGCGTACCTAATTTTTAACTAAAAATAAGGAAGGTGAAATTTTGCAAATATATTTGTAATAACTAGATATAAAATAGAAAACCAGAATCGGAATTGCTTGATGTTTTGAAAATGAAATCAATTCCAATTTAATATTGTATTTCACTAATATTTTTAGTAAACCTAGTTTGGAATAAAATCTCTTGGGAGAGTCAAAATGTCAATAAAATACACATATGTAATTATTAGTTTAATTGATCATAGCAATTCCATGCATATATTTAGCATGAAACAAAACTATTTAAAGAAGTAGATATTCACTGAAATTAATTTTTTTTTATTAACTGGGCCAACATTTTTCTGATGACATGCTAAAATTCTTTAAATTTAAAAAAGTTTATATTACTAAGGCGAAAGATTTATTCGCTCTGAGGAGAAACCAGATGGATGATATTATACAAGAGTGTAGTCAAAACGCCGAAAAGCTATATGTCGGATACCACAATATGCAAAGAATTCAAGTAGGAGAGTGCGCCTTTGCTGATGACATTGTCATAATGGCAAATACAAGGAAAAACCTGCAGAAGAATATTAGAATATGGAACGATTCTCTGGGGAAGCATGGAATGAAGATCAACGTGAAAAAATCAAAAGTAATGGCAATTACAGAAGAGCATCAGGAACTAAACATATATATAAATAATTCGAAGATAGAGCAAGTTAATAATTTTCAATACTTAGGGGTCATAATCGAAAATACTGGCAGGCAGGAATTAGAAATTAGCACGCGAATAGACAAAGCCATTAAATGCTATTACGCAATGAATTACAAATTTATTAACAGAAAGGAAATATCTAGAACAACAAAAATGAAAGTGTACCACTCCATATATAGGCCAATACTCACATACGGATGCGAGACATGGGTTATAAACGACAGACAAAAGAGTAAGATACAAGCAACGGAGATGAAATATCTAAGACGAGTGAAAGGGATAACCAGGAAAGACCGTATAAGAAACCAGACAGTAAGAGACGAATTAAAAGTAGAACCTGTATTGGACTTTATAAACAAGAGGCAACTGAGCTGGTGGGGTCACTTACAGAGAATGAAGAATACCAGAATAGTTAAAAAAGTATGGCAGGCAAGACCAGAGACCAAACGCAAAAGAGGAAGACCAAAAAATACCTGGGACAAAGCAATTGCAAAAATCTTCAAAGAGAGAAATCTAACGTGGAATGAGGCAAAAACAAAAGCAAAAAACAAGAAAGAATGGGGGAAATTCGTACATGGATAAGAAGAGAATACCTCCCTACACCATACTATATGGTAGAAGGGTTTTGATTATATATATATATATTACTAATTATTTTTACTAATAATAAATATTTCTTGTTATTTAAGACTTTTAAATATAAAATGTACGTATACACCCAGCAAACACAATAACATATTGGATATATATTTGTTACGTAATTTTTGAAATATAAAAGTCACAGTTATATAAAACTGAAGTCACAACTAGATAATATTTATGTATTGAATACTGACAAAGGCCGGCACAGCTAGAGAACAATAGTGATATAATATGTACGTATTTATTTTACATATTTATTATGTATATTATGTTACATCTCAAATATGTCCAAATTACTATGTAACATATATATGTTTATTTCGGATCTCCGTTTCTGATGATTGTTCACCATAACCACTGTAAAATTGTAAAACTGAGCTACTTATCCATTTCTTTTTCTTCCTCATTGACAAGTCACAGAAGTCTTTCAATTTTTTTCTTTTTAAAGAATTATTTTGCCTAAAATGTATAAATAAGTTATTTGAATGTAAAACAATTATACCTACTTGAAAATAACTTTAGTGTGATAAGTATATAAATAATAAAAATTAATACTTACATAATACTTTCTCCAATACTCAACACAAAGACACCCAGAAAAATTTATTATAAGTATATACTTTGTTATTCATAATTTGCACGAGTATTTGTAGCACTCGAACGACTCGTGACAATTTATAGGTTATAATTTTCTTCTTTTTTCGTAAGACGTATTAGACGAGGCGAAATTTATAAAATATTTTATGTAGCTTTTACGTAATATATACATAAAATATTTTATGTAGCAAATTTTACGTATTAAATATATATAATTTTGTTCTTCTATTTATGTAGCAGAATTTACATCATGAATAGATAATCAATTAGATATATCTAATATATAAAATATTTTATAATGTCAATATTGAGAATATATAACAAAGTTTATTTAGATTTTGTTACATAAATACTACGTAAAAAATATATAATTGTTTTATATAAAAATCTTTCTTTCTCTATTATATATTTTTATGTAGCATATACATTTGTGTTTGCTGGGAATATCTAAATGTGTACCCTAGCATCCACATAAATAAATAAACAGGTTTTGATTCAAATAGGTAGGCTTATAAGCCCAACATTTACTTAGATGTAGTTGGTGGCATGGCATGTTCAATATATAAATTAAGTTTATATAACATACCTAATTTATCTCTGCATCAGGTAAAAAATTAAAAGAGTATAGCATTTTATGGCATGTTTTATTAAAGAAATTTTTCATAGAAAACCTAAAAGTATCCTAGGGTTAACCTAGATACTATAACCATTATTTTAAAAAAAATTTGAGAATGCTGTTTGTTTCTTGCTTCTCTTGAGTTAATGTACAGCTTTGAATTTATGGATTCCCTTTCCATGTTCAGGGTATTGTAAGTTTTGTCAAATCTTTCTGCCATTGATGAAACTGACATTTGTCACCCAACTAAAAAATATAAATAAAATGAATATGAAAGCATAAGTTTGTAAATTTATGAAAATTAAAAAGATGGTCCTTAAAGAGATTACCAATAATATTTTTTTTTGAAACTGTTGTCAATAAAAATAAACAATGTAAGGAAAAATTTCGGTATAGGGGAACAACTCCGATTTTAACGAATTTTTTTTTGGACACTCCCTAAACATCCCTGAGCACTACTGTGAAGTTTTTTTTTTCCGGAAATAAAAACTAAAATTTTTAAAAAATTTTAAAAATTAAAAAAAAAAAATTTTTTGTTTCCAATTTGCACAAACATTTTTTTGGAGAACCCGATAAAATGTAAGTTGAAACCTAACCTAACCTAACCTAACCTAACCCAACCTAACCTAACCTAACCTAACCTAACCTAACCTAACCTAACCTAACCTAACCTAACCTAACCTAACCTAACCTAACCTAACCTAACCTAACCTAACCTAACCTAACCTAACCTAACCTAACCTAACCCAACCCAACCCAACCTAACCTAACCCAACCCAACCCAACCCAACCCAACCTAACCTAACCTAACCTAACCTAACCCAACCTAACCTAACCTAACCTAACCCAACCTAACCTAACCTAACCTTTTTTTGGAAAAAAATTTCAAAATTTTAGTTTTCATTTCCGGAAAAAAAACTTCACAGTAGTGCTCAGGGATGTTTAGGGAGTGTCCTAACCTAACCTAACCTAACCTAACCTAACCTAACCTAACCTAACCTAACCTAACCTAACCTAACCTAACCTAACCCAACCTAACCCAACCCAACCCAACCCAACCCAACCTAACCTAACCTAACCTAACTTAACCTAACCTAACCCAACCCAACCTAACCCAACCCGAACCAACCCAAACCAACCTAACACAACCCAAGCCAACCTAACCCAACCCAACCCAATCCAACCTAACCTAACCTAACCTAACCTAACCTAACCTAACTTAACTTAACCTAACCTAACCTAACCTAACCTAACCTAACCTAACCTAATCAAACCTAACCTAACCTAACCTAACCTAACCTAACCTAACCTAACCTAACCTAACCTAACCTAACCTAACCTAACCTAACCTAACCTAACCTAACCTAACCTAACCTAACCTAACCTAACCTAACCTAACCTAACCTAACCTAACCTAACCTAACCTAACCCAACCTAACCTAACCCAACCTAACCTAACCCAACCTAACCTAACCTAACCCAACCTAACCTAACCTAACCTTTTTTTGGAAAAAAATTTCAAAATTTTAGTTTTCATTTCCGGAAAAAAAAACTTCACAGTAGTGCTCAGGGATGTTTAGGGAGTGTCCTAACCTAACCTAACCTAACCTAACCTAACCTAACCTAACCTAACCTAACCTAACCTGTGCAAATTGAGCAAAAAAATTTTTTTTTTTAAATTTCAAAATTTTTTCAAAATTTTAGTTTTCATTTCCGGAAAAAAAAAACTTCACAGTAGTGCTCAGGGATGTTTAGGGAGTGTCCAAAAAAAAATTCGTTAAAATCGGAGTTGTTCCCCTATACCGAAATTTTACCCAATGTAATAACCTATCTCTTTGCCGAGCTGTTTGCTTTAAAAATAAATTCATAATCAAGAAATTAATGTGAAAACTTACATAATAATAATATTGATCTTCCAGAGCATCATTATTGTAGTAAAATAGGGGCATAAATTTATGCCAGATAACAAAGTGGTCCAAATTGGCTGACTGCTAGTGCTGGCTTATCAATAATTTTTGTTGTTTTTTGTTAATATAATTTTTAAAGGATGCCCCTTGCTGTTTGTCTTAAGGTTTCTTTATGGAACTAGCTTTCCTTTTAACTTTATTTTTCAAACCAATACATACCTAAAATGTTAACTATATTATTATACCTTTAAGCAGGTAATGGCATTATATTACAAATCTATTAAAAAAATATTGCTTTATACATGTAAAATAGATGTAGGTACTTACTTGCTGCCATTTTTGGCTTGTTTTTCCTTGCCCTATTCATCACGTTTAACAGGGTGCTTTTCTCTCCCAGAATATTGTTTATAAAATCCAGATGCTTTTATATAAAAGCCAACATCACTTTCTTTTGCTGAAAGGACACTTTTTGGTTACACCATCACCTTCGTCTTCCAAATAATTCATTTTGATTATTATAATAATAAATAAAATTTAAACAACACGAACAAAACAAACTAATGAACTTAACCACAAACAGCTGATCAAAATATAAAAATGTGTGCCAATCATATATTTATGCGATGCCAATGACATAAATTAATTATCCCCAGATATTACCAAAAGTCGAAATCACTTGGAATCGCTAAAGATTTCGACTGTCATGGCCGACAATTTCGAGTCGAAATTTTCACTTAGAATCAGAGCCCTGAGTACGTATAACCTCAAAAATGTCCAACTTTACGATAGAGCTGTCAGTTGCCACAATGCAACACCAGGGTTGCCAAATCCCCAAGATATAAAAGGCAACCCTCGAAGACATAACAATATTAAAGGGATTATCCTGGATGTATTTGTTCTTTTCAATAACTTACAATATTTCTGTTCACAAAGAGCGTTCTATTTTTATATTATACCAAATAAAAATATGTATAGAAACATACAGACGTTATTATGAAAATAGTGAAATGTTTTGTCCATTAATAGTTCACTTAAAAATGGTGGTTATGATTATCAAGTTCCGCATTTAAAGATTCTATTTGGAACGTTAAATCTAGTCCCGAATATTTCAGCTTTTCTTAGGATTTTTTAATAACAAGAATGCAAAGAGGCACGTCCGCGAGAATATAAAAGTAAATTGAAACAATTTTCGGGGAAATAGCTATGCAAATTTTTATGAAAATTGAAAATTCATGCGATAATTTTTATTTAATGTGTTTTATAATATAATTTCGAAAGAGACTGAGTCGTCGGATTTTAATCTCCACTTTCATGTAAATTACAGTGATGGAATATTAAAATGAAAATGTTATACGTGCAGGTGTGTTTACCTTGAAAATTAGGTAAATTTGTTGCGTTATTTATTTAGTATAAAAAACAAATAAATTTACAATTTAACACCTGAAATACATTCATTAAATTATTCTTGTTAAAATATCTGTTAAAATTTAATAAAATTTATTTATAATTGAATTTCATTTTGAAATTATTTGTTTTGGAATTTACCCCTTTCAAATATACTTCTGCTTTTAAAGAATTTCGTTTATTTCTTTACTTCAGCTGTCATGGAAACTGTTCTCGGCAATTCCTCTCGACTAACTCCTCAAGAAATAAATGAAAAATAACCTTGTTTTAATATTTGGGGTGGTCCTTTTCCAATCAAAGCTTAATTAATATTCTTACTGAATAATGAGCTTGGGGTCTGTGTTGAATTTAATTTAGTTGGCAATGACAAAACGTTCATTTTGTTTTTTATTAAAAATGTGTATAAATACAAGTTCGTAAGCCTTATTTGACTAATGCCCGGTTTCACCAACGATAAATAGCGGCCTATTCGTTGAATAAAGTTATTTAATAATAAATCTGACAAATTTGCGTTTCACCAACGACAAATAAGGTTTATTCTAAGAATAAACTTCAGATAAATTATTTGTTGATTATCGGGCAAATAAATATTTATTAATTCAATAAAGTGACAGGTTAACCTCACTTTATGTGAATTTGTATGTAGAATCTAAATTAAAAATTTGAATATAATTTAAAATGTATTGTGAAAGGTAAATGTCGAAATCAATAATAAAATATATACATTATATATTATATAAACACATTTTCAAAACTTAAATTGTTTGAAACTGTTTTTAATAATATGTACTTATATATATAATTTTTTTTTGTTATGACCAAACGCTATCAGTTTTTTTGTTTTCTACAATGTGTATATTTTTCCACTATTGTAAGAAGATTCTCCTTTTCTTCTAAATAATTTTTACTTCTTTCGCGTTTCGTACTCATATTGTAAAATTAAATAATATTAAATAAGAGCGGCAAAGAACGACAAAGCGCCAAGATTTAAATTTAAAATTGTGGGGTTATGTTTTATGACAATGTTTGCTCATGCGCCTGAAAGTATAGTCCGTGAAGAAAATACTACATTATAACTTATTTGTCGAATAGCTATTTGGAGTTTTAAAAGTGTTATTGAAACAGAAATAAATTTAATCGACAAATAAATGTTATTCTTCGAATAGTTCGTCGATTTATTTGACGTTGGTGAAACCGGGCACAAACCAAGTAATATTAGGGCCTTAAAGTTAGATGTATTTTGATGATATCTGCTTTTTTTGGTGTGTTTGTGTTTGATTCTAAAATTTTATCTTAATAATTTTGCTAAAGAAAAACAAATATAACTATATGAAAATTAATGTCAGTGAGCGAAGAGCTGTCGAAGCGACTTACATGAAAATTATTAAGCATATCTATTTAAAGTTTACCTACAAGACCACACTTATCTCTAATAGTCTGGCTACACACAACGTTTTGCCTGAGAGCATGACTGCAGAGACTAGTTTGCGCAGGTAAGAGCGTGCATATAGACGGCAAGAGTCTGTTAGTGGTATGCCCATATTACACTTTTTCTTCCATTTGTTGAGTGCTGCTTCGAAGTAAATTTTAAATATGTGACGTTATTAACGTCAACTTTATTAAAATTAAATAATCCGAAAAATTAAATAATCCGAAAAATTAAATTCCATATTCCGCTGTTTTGAACTGTTTAACTACTTTGGTTTAGTCCAGTATATAATTTATTAATTGACTTTGCAAGAAGAGCGGATTTGGAAGGGATATCTGTAGGTTTTATTCAGTTTTGGTGTGACTGCGATCAAGGTAAGACGTTGTAAATTTAATTATTAAAATTCACGTGGCTATTTAAAATTAAAGTAATTTATCTTTTTCTTTATTTTCTTTTACCATCGCTTAACTATTTTAAAATTTTATTAGTGGTTTCGATATTTTTGAATTAATTTAAAACGTTACTCGGTCATATTTTTTCCTTCTAATTCTTGCATGCTAAAAATAACTAAGAAATATGTCTAAGTAACGTTCATAATTTTGTTATAATATTTTCTCTTAATGAACGATTAGATTGAACGTCTACTTTGTATCGACAACTACATCAAAAACTCCTTGTTTTCGTACTCTTATCTTTTGGTAGTTATCGTACTTTTAGTCGTATCGCTACTTTTTAGTTCTCGTGCAATTCAAATCATTCGATACTGAATATATAGTTTTCTACAAAGGATTTAAACTATTTGTTATAAAATAATATTTTTTTAGCTTTTAAATGTTTTTTCTATATCAATTTTTTGATATACTTGCTTAACGATACACTTACTTTCTATGTTTAATTCTAATTTAAAACTATTCATTTCAATTACTAATTTCTTAACGAAAATTTCTTTATTTTAAATTTATTTGTTCTAAAATTATTAACTTCAATAACATTCGATAAGAGTATTAAAATTACGCCCCAGGATAATTTTATCTGAGGGCCCTCTTTTTAAATTGTTTAATAAAAACTGATGCTCCTTCCTTCTTTTCTTATCCTTGAGGTTTAATCTGAGAAGATTTGAACTACTAGAGAGGTACTTCCGTCAACTGCCAGACCTGCCACCCTCGTAGACAGCTTCAGCTTTTCCTTCTGCTTGCTACTAGGCTTTGCTGCTTGCTACTAGGCTTTACTGCTTGCTACTAGACTTAGTACTTAGAATATATCATCCTGCTTGCATGCATGTATCGATTTTTCAACCAGCCTCCATAATAAAGAACTAAGCTTGTTCTGCTGCTTCTTGCTGAGCAATCGTCACTGCTGAAAGAAAAAGTCATTGCGGAATCCTCATCGGCACCTCTACCATGTGGAAGAAACCTCACTGTTGATCGAACCATCCTAACCTAGATAAGTTAATTTATATTTCTTATTTTTTGTAACCTGTGGCTTAATTTTTTATAAATTTCAAACTTTCAAAGTAAATTAATTTTTAGTGGTATAAGTGATTTAATCTTTAATTTATAGTTTTAGGCCTTCAGCCAAGAATCAATTGACATTTTAAAAATAACAGTTTTGATCTTATAGTAATATCACCTCCATTCACATTCACATTCACAAATAATATTTCTTTTCATTATGTTAATTTTTCCACTCATTGTATAACCTATGTATAAATAGTAAATTTATTCGTTAATAAAGTGTTAATATATTGAATTTGCTATTTCTTTATTTTATCTATTCAAATACCAAACTTCATTCTATTTTTTTGTTTGAATATTTGTTCTTTTTAGTAAAAAAGAAGTCAGATATGATGGCGCCCAAAATAAACATATTTTGAGCATCATAACATCTGAAAATAATTAGTTGAAAATCTGAGTTTCTAATTATTTTCCAAAATAAATCTACCCTTACTCACACCCAACTGAGCTAATCGGGCAACACTGTCCTCCATCTCTCCTGTGGAGTTTCCAAATCGAGGAGGAAGGTGACAATTGGCGCCCAACTAGATTATCTAAAATTTTTGGTAGCTTTGCTCAAAATAGTTTGATATATTTTTTTAATTTGTCAAAGAAATTTAAGTTAAACATTTTTAAACAATTGGTATTTGGCTAAGGTAAAATAAAGAATTTTTCTCAATATTTTGCGGATAACAAATTGAATTGCATGGTTACTATTATCTTACTTTTTTTTTGAAGAAAATTATTTTCTAGTTGATTTTTTTTTTCTCATAAATTGGCTAAAATATTGCTAATTTTCTCTTTGAAATTTTTTTCTCTTAATTTGGGAAAGCGTTAACTGGTATAATTACTAATTATTTTATATGTTTTCTTACTAATATTCTGGCATTTAAATCAGGTTGATTAAAAAATGCAGGCTGCACATCTTAAAACTAACGAGCTTACTTATGAAATCAAACTCCGCAATGTAACACCACCTACAAATGTAGAGGATAAACGTAAAATTTTGACAGGTTTACTAAGCCAAGAGAATGCAAATAGAAGTTTTTCTGGTGCACTTGTTAATAAGTATAGTCATAAAGATGACGTTATTGGTATTAGAGAAACTCTTTTAGATTTAAAAGTCATTATTAGTACTTTTTCTGGTGATAAATCTGATCCTCTTTTTAGGCGTATTTCGTCACGATTATCTCATTTATCTGGTAGATTGCAAAGATTAACAGTAGATACAGATGATGAAAACAATGTTAAGGAAAATTTAAAACTTGAAGTTTTAGGTGTAGAAGCTGAGTTTGATTTAAAAGTAAACCCACATACCTCAACCCCGATTCAATCGTCAAGCCCTGCAACATTTTATAACAATCATAACTTTTCGTCTGAACCTATTTATAAATGGAACATTCAATTTACAGGATCAAATCAAAAAGAGTCAGTTCATTCATTTTTGGAAAAAGTGGAAATGCTAAGAATTTCTAGAGGACTTTCAAAACAAGAATTGTTCATGAAAAGTTGTGATTTGTTTAAGGGAACTGCTTTTACTTGGTTCTTAAATAATAGACATAAAGTACATTCTTGGGATGAATTGGTAACTAAATTAAAGTCTGATTTTCTACCTTGCTATTATGATCATGACTTAGAATTAGAAATTAATAATCGTACTCAAAGCCCTAATGAAAGTGTAGCTATTTTTATTGCCTCAATGGAGGGTTTGTTTAATAGACTTACTGTTAAGCCTGATGAATTATCTAGAGTAGCTAAAATTAGAAGAAATTTATTGCCTTTTTTGTTTCACATTTAGCTTTACATAACCCTAAAACAATTGATGAGCTTTCTGAGCTATGTAAACGAATCGAAGAATCGCGAACTTGGTCAGAAAGATATAAACCACCTCCTGTTTCTACCTCGAGATTACTTGAACCTGATTTAAATGCAGTATGTACAAATAATAATACTAATAAAAGCCATACAAATATTTCTTTGATATCTAAATCTATAACTTGTTGGAACTGTGCTAGATCTGGTCATGCATATAATCAATGTTATAAACCTCGAACTGTTTTTTGTTATGGTTGTGGTCAAAAGAATACAGTAAAAAGTAAATGTAAAAAATGTAATTCAAAAAACCAGAAAAGTACTGGAAATGCAAATCTGGACAACGTTTCCAGTCAACAAAGTCCAGAAAACAGACCAGGTTTATCACGGGACAACATGTAAAAGAAAAAACTGTACAATTTAAAACTTCCATTGAAGAATGGAAAACATATCTGTCTTTTGTAAAGTCCTTCCTTAATATTCTATCTAATAATGAAAAAGATAAAAATTTTAATAATAGTACATTTTTAAACTCGAAAAATAATAATAATTTTGACAGTAAACAAATTTTAAATTCCAAGAATAATAAAAATTTGGATAAAGACCAATTTTTAAGTTCAAAAAACAACTTGCTACCTAATGTTGATTGTCATAATACTAGTCCCGTATTTGTGAAGAAACCAAATGATAACAGGCCATATCTTTATGTAAAAATTTTTGATACAGAAGTTTTAGCTTTAGTGGACACTGGCAGTAATTCCACAATTTTAGGTTTACAGGGTTTTTCTTTACTTCATTCTTTTAACGTCCCTGTGGATTATGATCAATCAGTTTGTGTTACTACAGCTGATGGTAAAAAACAACAATGTTTAGGTTCTGTAACTGTTCCTATATTTTTTGAATAATGTGAGTTACAATTTTAAAATTTTGTTTATTCCTTCAGTAACTCAAACATTAATTTTGGGCATGGATTTTCTAAAACTTTTCCAGGTGGATATAAATTTTCATGATCTTTCCTACACTTTACTTTCATCTCTTTGTGTTATAAATGCAATTCAACCAGCATCTAGTCTTTCAGCTTTTCAAACCCAAGAACTTCAAAAGGTAATTAATCTTTTTTCTAACATTGCTCCTAAAGATAAAATCGGTCGTACTCATATGATACAACATCATATTGATACAGGTGACGCTAAACCCATTTCTCAACGACAGTATCCCCTCTCTCCGGCCATGCAAGAGCATCTCAATAAAGAAATAGACGAGATGTTGGATTTAAAAGTTATTCAGCCTTCGAACTCTCCTTGGTGCTCTCCGTTATGGATTGTTCCAAAGAAATCTGGAGAATACAGAGTTTGCTTTGATGGTCGTAAGCTAAACTCGGTGACCATTAATGATAGTTATCCTATGCCTTTGATAGATAGCATTCTCAATAAATTGAGAGATGCCAAGTACCTTTCCTCTATAGATCTTCGTAAAGCTTTCTTCCAAGTTCCTTTAACAAAATCTTCGAGATGCAAAACTGCTTTCGCTGTTTATGGTCGTGGACTTTTCGAGTTTTGTACTATGCCTTTTGGCCTGGCTAATAGTCCAAAAACTATGGCTCGTCTCATGGACATAGTAATAGGACCCTCTCTTGCTCCATATTGTTTTGTTTATCTAGACGACATTATCGTCGCAACCCCAACATTTGAACTACATATAGAGATTCTTAAAAAGGTTTTTGATAGACTGAAGGAGGCTAACTTAACTATAAACCTTGAAAAATGTGAGTTTTGTAGAGAATCTTTAACATATCTGGGTTTTATTGTAGACCAACAAGGCCTTCGTACAGACCCTGGAAAAGTATCTGCCATTGTTAACTACCCTATACCTAAGACTACCACCGAAATAAAGAGATTAATTGGTTTAATCGGATGGTATCGCCGATTTATTAAAGACTACTCTTCTATTTGTTCTCCCATAACCGATTTACTTCACGGCCGAAAAAAGGCCAACCAATAAAATGGTCACCCGAAGCTGATAAAGCATTTACAGAGATTAAGAAACGTCTTACTTCAGCTCCAATTCTGGCAAGTCCCAATTTTTCTAAGCCCTTTATAATCCAAACCGATGCAAGTGATACAGGGTTAGGTGCAATTCTATATCAAGAGGAGGATGGAATTGATCACCCTATTGCTTACGCAAGTAAAACTTTGTCAAAAACGCAAAGAAAATACTCTACTACGGAAAAAGAATTATTAGGTGTCATTTTTGGGATAGAAAAATTTAGAGGTTACGTAGAGGGTACAGTCTTCACTCTTGAGACTGACCACAGTTCTCTTTTGTATTTACATAAACTCTCTAATCCTTCAGGACGTTTAGCTCGTTTATCACTACGTTTGTCGCAATTTGAATTTAATATTAAACATAGGAAAGGCTCTACAATGGTCGTTAGCGATGCTCTATCTCGTTCAACGGAAGAACTTGCTGTTATCGACATTTCTACTTTTAAACCTGATAAATGGTACCAATCTATGTTACAAAAAGTACAAGAAAACCCAGAATCCTATCCTTCCTTCCAAGTAAAAAATAATGTCTTATATAAACATTTATATTCATCTAACCCCATTGTTAGTAATTTAACAAATTGGAAAATTGTTGTTCCTTCTAGCAATAGAACTGATATTTTAAAATTGTTTCATGATCAGGTAACTAGTGGACATTTGGGAATATCTAAAACAATAGCTAAAATTTCGGAACTTTATTACTGGCCCAAATTAAGAAAGGATGTTTACCATTATATTAAAAAATGTACCATTTGTTCATCATGTAAAACTACAAATTTACCTACTGCCGGCCTTATGGGTTCATATAAAAACATCAATTTCCCTTTTCAATGGATTTCCGCGGATATAATAGGTTGTTACCCAAGAACTAAAAGTGGTAATAGATATGCACTTGTTGTAACCGACTGGTTTACCAAATTTTGCCTAGTCCATCCTATGCCGAAAGCAACTGCTCATAGTATAATTAAATTTTTAGAAAATCACGTTTTTCTTTTATTTGGTGTTCCGCAGATAATGTCAGTTGATAATGGATCACAATTTGTTGGTCATGAGTTCAAAAATTTAATGAGTAAATACAAGGTACAGAAAATTTTTTACAATGCTAATTATCACCCTCAAATTAATCACACCGAAAGAACAAATAAAACTATTATTACGGCACTTCGGTGTTACATTCATGATAACCACAAAGAATGGGATCTTTACATAAATCAAGTAGCTCAGGCTATTCGCACTGCCAAGCATGAAGTTACCGGGTACTCGCCATCATTTCTTAATTTTGCCAGAAATGTCCCTTTATCAGGTGATTTTTATGGCAAAATTGCTGATAATGCAGATAATGCAGTTTCAGTAGGTGAAAAACTTCAGTTGGTTGACGATTTGCAAACTATACCTAAACTATTTGTCGACGTTAGAAAAAAACTTAAAGACGCCTATGATAAAAATGCAAAAATTTATAATTTGAGGAAACGTGATGTTCAATATCATGTAGGGGACCGTTTATGGAAAAAAAATTATGTTCTCTCTTCAAAAATTAATGATTTTTCTGCCAAATTTGCACCTAAGTATGTGCCTTGCGTAGTAAATAAAGTTGTTTCAAATTTAGTATATAATATTAAAAGTTTGGATGGCAAAGATTTGGGAAACTGGCACGTTTCCGATTTAAAACCTAATTTTACTGATTTTGACGATAATTTACCTAATGATGAATCTTGTTCAATAGTCAATAGTGACACTGAATAATATACCTAATAAATTAGTTTATTTTTTGCTTTTGTTTGTAAGTGGTTTAGAAAGTGATAGTTTACCTGATTAATTAATAACTGTTTAGAGTTTATTGCAAAATATTTTAAGTTACTTGAAATTTTTCCTTATTTTCTGAATTTACTATGTAGAAATTGATTTAATTGAATTTAAATCAAATATACCTTTTATTGAAAAATTACCTTTTTGCCTCATTCTTAGTATGATATTAAGAGCACATATTTATATTATTTAAAATTTATCGAAATTTTGAATAAATGTGAGTCACTTTTCTCAATACAAATTGCTATTTCTTTAAATTTTCTGCTTTGAAATGCAAATACTTTTAGTAAAATCATTTGATACATTTTGATATTTCAATTAAAGGAAATTTAATAATTATTTCTGAACGGATAAAACTTGAGTTTTTTTTTTAACTTTCAATTTTGAAATACAGTTACTACCAGTAATGTCATCGGACAAATAGGTGTTTGACTAAAGGAAGTTATATACAAATTTTAAGAATCAGATGCTTAAGTTTTTATACCGAGATGATAAATTAGAAGCATTTGACTGAGATAATATTCCTTGTATAATGTCTTTTGTACACAATAACTTTATCTTTTGTGTTAGTATCAAGGTAAGTTGATATTAATATTGTGTTGCTTGGATAAGCGATATTTTCATCAAGTGATGCAATTTTGCAATGGGCTCATAAAACTGTTGTTTTCATTTTATAGAGACTTACAATTTTATATCTACATATTTTTTTCGCCTACTTTCTTTAAGATTCTCTTTATGATTATTAGTTTTTGTTTCCTATAGTATAAAATTTTGATAGGTATTTATATTTCTGATATAATTACAACCTAATTTTTTCTTGTATATTGGAGATATATAAATATTTATATTAGTTAATATACATATAATTTAGTATTTAATAGATTTCAAGTAAATATTTGAATTTTTTTGGGAAAATTTTTGAATTTTTTAAGAAAATTTTTGAATTTTTTTCAAAAATTTTCTTTGCCCAAGGAAGGGGGGTGTGACGTTATTAACGTCAACTTTATTAAAATTAAATAATCCGAAAAATTAAATAATCCGAAAAATTAAATTCCATATTCCGCTGTTTTGAACTGTTTAACTACTTTGGTTTAGTCCAGTATATAATTTATTAATTGACTTTGCAAGAAGAGCGGATTTGGAAGGGATATCTGTAGGTTTTATTCAGTTTTGGTGTGACTGCGATCAAGGTAAGACGTTGTAAATTTAATTATTAAAATTCACGTGGCTATTTAAAATTAAAGTAATTTATCTTTTTCTTTATTTTCTTTTACCATCGCTTAACTATTTTAAAATTTTATTAGTGGTTTCGATATTTTTGAATTAATTTAAAACGTTACTCGGTCATATTTTTTCCTTCTAATTCTTGCATGCTAAAAATAACTAAGAAATATGTCTAAGTAACGTTCATAATTTTGTTATAATATTTTCTCTTAATGAACGATTAGATTGAACGTCTACTTTGTATCGACAACTACATCAAAAACTCCTTGTTTTCGTACTCTTATCTTTTGGTAGTTATCGTACTTTTAGTCGTATCGCTACTTTTTAGTTCTCGTGCAATTCAAATCATTCGATACTGAATATATAGTTTTCTACAAAGGATTTAAACTATTTGTTATAAAATAATATTTTTTAGCTTTTAAATGTTTTTTCTATATCAATTTTTTGATATACTTGCTTAACGATACACTTACTTTCTATGTTTAATTCTAATTTAAAACTATTCATTTCAATTACTAATTTCTTAACGAAAATTTCTTTATTTTAAATTTATTTGTTCTAAAATTATTAACTTCAATAACATTCGATAAGAGTATTAAAATTACGCCCCAGGATAATTTTATCTGAGGGCCCTCTTTTTAAATTGTTTAATAAAAACTGATGCTCCTTCCTTCTTTTCTTATCCTTGAGGTTTAATCTGAGAAGATTTGAACTACTAGAGAGGTACTTCCGTCAACTGCCAGACCTGCCACCCTCGTAGACAGCTTCAGCTTTTCCTTCTGCTTGCTACTAGGCTTTGCTGCTTGCTACTAGGCTTTACTGCTTGCTACTAGACTTAGTACTTAGAATATATCATCCTGCTTGCATGCATGTATCGATTTTTCAACCAGCCTCCATAATAAAGAACTAAGCTTGTTCTGCTGCTTCTTGCTGAGCAATCGTCACTGCTGAAAGAAAAAGTCATTGCGGAATCCTCATCGGCACCTCTACCATGTGGAAGAAACCTCACTGTTGATCGAACCATCCTAACCTAGATAAGTTAATTTATATTTCTTATTTTTGTAACCTGTGGCTTAATTTTTTATAAATTTCAAACTTTCAAAGTAAATTAATTTTTAGTGGTATAAGTGATTTAATCTTTAATTTATAGTTTTAGGCCTTCAGCCAAGAATCAATTGACATTTTAAAAATAACAGTTTTGATCTTATAGTAATATCACCTCCATTCACATTCACATTCACAAATAATATTTCTTTTCATTATGTTAATTTTTCCACTCATTGTATAACCTATGTATAAATAGTAAATTTATTCGTTAATAAAGTGTTAATATATTGAATTTGCTATTTCTTTATTTTATCTATTCAAATACCAAACTTCATTCTATTTTTTTTTGTTTGAATATTTGTTCTTTTTAGTAAAAAAGAAGTCAGATATGATGGCGCCCAAAATAAACATATTTTGAGCATCATAACATCTGAAAATAATTAGTTGAAAATCTGAGTTTCTAATTATTTTCCAAAATAAATCTACCCTTACTCACACCCAACTGAGCTAATCGGGCAACACTGTCCTCCATCTCTCCTGTGGAGTTTCCAAATCGAGGAGGAAGGTGACAAATAGTGTTGGCGAAATACAACATCCTTGCCTAAGCCCTTTAGCCACTTTGAATCCTGTCGTTATAAGCTTTCCCGTTTTAATTCTTGTTGTTTGTTGGTAGTACAACATTTTTAACGCTTTAATCAGTTATATATTTACATTTGTTTTCCCTAGTGCTTTCCATTGTTTACAAACGCCAGATGAACTTCTTGGCCGCGAGCAAATTTCTCTATAATTATCTGAGCAATGAAAAAATGATCTATTGTGGATTGACCTGCATGGAAACCAGCCTGTTCTTCGGTTTTCATATGATTTTATCAATACTAATAAAACTACTCGTGGTTTTATCGTATAAGTATAATATCATAAGAGAGAAAATTTTGCCGGCAAAAATTTCGACTGGTATGAAAGTTTGTTGATAGAAAATTTTGAAAAAATCACGAGACGCCAGTCGAGTCGAGAGAATGAAATTTTTTTAAAATTTCATGAGCGAAAATTGCCAAAAAGCAACAAACTTGAATAAAACCAGAAGAAAATTTGGCAGGGAAAGCATTTTCTCTTGAATGGTATTGGACAAGACTATTTCACGAGAGTTATATGTGTTATAGTAGTTTCCCGTTTTTTTCTACTAAAGATTGATTTTGTGTATTATTGACATTGTAACTCAACGGTACAGCTTCATTTGTTGTTGCTTGCATTTGAGTGATCCGTTAATTTAATTAACTCCTGTTCAGCAACACCTTGCTTAAACAAGGCTGCCACAGCTGAAGATCGATGAGAATGGTTTGTTATTTTATGTTTTTTGTGTCTATTCCAATTTTTTCAGCTGACATTTTTGTCCACTTAGTGTTTATTCCAAGTGGACAGTTTTTGAACCAAGATCCATTCTTTCAATTGGGGTGAACGGTAGGAAAGAGTTTGTCTGATAAAATCTTTGGTCCTCTTTTTTCCATTAATTTCAAAAATAGTCTAACTGTGTATAAATTTTCGTTTGATGAATTTCTTACCAACCATTTGCTGCTTGCCAAACTTTTTGACCCGCCTTGAGTTGTTTTCGAAAAAAGGCTGTTGTATCGGGGGTTTCTTTGTCGTAACTTTTTATCATTTTTAATAGTTCTTTGGTGGATAAAGCTTTTGAACTGAGTTTTCTTTTTTCTAGACAACTTTGAAGCTGCCTTCGCTTGGTGTCTCTGGCCAATCTTGCACATTTGAAAGATATATCCGTGAAGGGTCGATTTTTATGCCGTATTCCGTAAAATATTTTTCTTGTACCATTTTTGCTGCTGTACTTCATATTGACTTTACAGACGACTCTTAATAGTTTTCGCCATTGCCTTTTTTCATATTAAAAGCGTAATCCTCGAGAATGTTTGCTAGTTTCGTGGTGGTAGTACATTTTTCAACTGTAAAATTTCTCACCCGTATAAACCTCTACAATTGGTTCCAAATAGAGCTTCTGGACTTCAGCGTGTTCAATGGGACAATTTCCGAAACCAATTTTCAGATTTCTTCACGTGACCGGCACCCGAATCTTGATATTTCGTCTGGATTCATAATTTCTTTTTAAAATTATGAAGATGCTTCAATAACGTTTGTGAAACTGACCACAAATCATCTCAAGAAAAGATAGCCGACTCCCTCTTTCCCGCGAATTCGAAATTGAACATCAGCGCCTTGAGCGGTGCGTTGCCCGAAGTAACACTTTTGTACAGCTAGTTGCATACCTCCTGAATTTAAGTTTAAATACTTTTTATACTTTTATAATTTACCTAACACGAAAATAACAAAAATTTTATGAATTTGAAAATCATCAAATTTGCCATCATAGTGTTAGGTAAATTACAGAAGTATAAAATAAATAGGTACTAGAGATTAATATAATAAAAACAAACAAATATTATTTTTTTTATTTATTTGTTTGCATCAACTACCAATGAGTAACACAATTGCTACAACTTATATTGCATTCCAATATGTTTTAAAGAGTTTATAACATTTTCAGTCCAATTTTCATCTAGGATTGATGTTAAACAATTAGGGATGTTAAAGTATATTCTAGTATTACTTAAAAGATGTTTGCATTGAAGGAAAGTAAAATTACTCAATATTCCAATCTATTCTACCTGTTATTTTTAAAGTAGAAGGCACTGACAATAACTGTTGTTCTCCAACCTGTTAATTTGAAGACACCAGACTTTTCGTAGCTGAAATTTCATAAGTTTGTTAATAAAATATTAAAGCAAAGCAGCTTATATTATTTTTATTGACATACTGACAAATAAAGGTGGAAATGCACATATATTTAAATTATTACTTACTCAATAACACAACGTCTAACTATAAAGTCGTATTTAAACAAATTGTTTTAGTCATAAGTATAAAAAAAATCATAAAACAATGCACTTCTTTTTTGTTTATCATTGTTGTTAATTGTAGGCTTATAAATATGTTTATATTTAAGACTAAAACATTCTGTATAAATCCTTATTTTATATATAATAAAAATAAATAAAACCTTACCTCAAGATCCTTGGGCAAAACATGCATTTTAACATCTTTGCTGGTTAAATTACAACCAGGAACACAACAACGGTGAACCATAATTATTATCTGGAATAAAACACTCGATAATAATAGTAGTACTAATAAACACGACCAAAAAGCAAACACTTCAATAATATAAAATTAAAAATTGGTTTTCCTGGCTTGACTTCTTGTTTTATGGTCGGTCAGCTGACGGACGGAAACAATTCGTGGCGGCAATTTTGAATATTGCCACACTAGCGCCTTCAGTGATGCGTTGCCTAACTAAAACCTCAGATCTGTCAAAGCGTGGGGAGTGAACAGGCCCTGAAACTGACAACTATAAAAATTTCAGACACCTTAGTAACGGATCTGTCATAATTTTGTCGCTGAGATATTACGTATTGTCATTAAAAATTAAGCGTTTTCATTGGACGAAATAATAAAACTGTGATATTTTGCCAGGTCAAAAAAATAATTATTAGAAATTGATTTAATACATACATTCCACGCAATTTAATGAATTTAATTTATACAGAAATCAATTCTATCTAATTCATTATTTTTAAAACTAGACTAGACTTTTCCAATGTGTATTTCTAGTCCTATATTTTACCAGACTTGTTCCCTTTCCTATTGTATGTATTCATTTTAAAAACGTTTTACAAGTTTTCACTTTTCACTCAAAGTTTTCAACGGTTAATCTCCAGTCAAGCTGTTCGAAAATTCTACAAAACATAATTAAATCAACGAATTGTAATGCCTACAAGATACAAAAGGAAAAATACACAAAACATTAAATTTATTTCAGTTGTGTGCGACTTTATGGGTAGGCGTTAAAAAGTAACTGGGATATTTTTATTAAATGCAGTTAACATAATTAATTTTTGTTTCTTAATAAACAAGATAAGAATTTTATTAAGAGAATTTTATTCGAGAACAAAAGAGTGTTGTTCACTTCCCTTTCATTAAAAAAAGTTAGACGTTCGCTGCTTTGTAAAAAAAAATTAATTTAGTGAAATTAGAAATTTTTGCAGAATCACCAACAAAGGAAAAACGTACTGTTTAATTAGCTACGCGTTTAGTTAAAGAATCGCGTTGCTTAATTAGAACTGTTAGAATTAGTGTTTGATTTTTAAACAAGTGAACACGTTTTTTATAGCCAATTGACACTATTTTTAATTTTTGAAAAATTATTATCATTTTTTCGTAGATTATATAAAATAGGTACGAGATTTTAAAAACTGCTAAAAATAAAAAAATAAATATTCTTTTTCTACGACTGCTATGGAAAATAGTCCTTTTCCCACAATTTACAAAACTACAAAGTGTCACTTTTCCTAAGCCGTGGGAAAAGTTGCCCAAGCCGTGGGAAAAAATCTTTCCCACAGCTTGGGCCATGGTACCCATGCCCTGGGCACTCTCCTCAAATGACAGGTCCACGTTTAGTAGTTAATGCTCAGGTCACGGAAGTCGCCACTATCGAAAATAAAATCACAATCAACAGGAAATCCGTTAATGGCATAACAATTCTGAATTTAAATGTTGTCAACAATATTGTTTGACAGTTAGTATTGTATTCTCTCGTTAGTAGATATATTTTCCAGCTAGAGTTTTTGTACTTGTGTGATAGATAGTATTGTATTTTCTTAGTAATTATTGTATTTTCTCGTTAATAGTTATATTTTCTCGTTAGTATTTATATTTTCCAGTTAGAGTTTTTGCAGTTATTTATTAAAATATGGTTTTTATGTGTTCTGTTACGGGTTGCCTTTATAAAAAACTATAAAAAAGTGCATTGTTTACCAAAGGATCCACAGGTAAGAATTTG
The DNA here is from genome assembly GCA_035357415.1 of Ophraella communa. Lineage (NCBI taxonomy): Eukaryota > Metazoa > Arthropoda > Insecta > Coleoptera > Chrysomelidae > Ophraella > Ophraella communa. The sequence goes on along the minus strand of CM068989.1, from coordinate 6,562,387 downwards.
GTTTTTTAAAGCTTCAGCGTATACCTTTTTATTAGTATAGGATGCATATTCTATTATTTCTATGTTACATTATATTTGTAGATCCTAAGAAAATGGTGTGATGCTTTAAATAGACCAGATTTGGTTAATGTAACTGTAAATTACCTTTATAAATTTTAAATCTGCATTGACCACTTTACAAAAGACTGCTTTTTCTCAAAGAATAGAAATGTTACCGATTTGTAATTAGATGCTGTGCCTACTCTAAAACTTCCAGGTAAGAGAATGATTTTAAAATTTTGATTGTGAATTAAAGCAAAAACTTTTTTAAGTAACAAGAGCCTACAAATAGGGAAGTTGAAATACCTTACTATTATAGGTTAATGTACAATTTTATTCTCAATTTCTAATTATGAGTTTTATATTGACTACTCAGTTTTATAATATTTAATATTTATTTTTCAGAAACCAGCATCTCTCATTGTTCTGATGGTCCTCTAACAACAGAATCTACTCCCAGGACACCAGAATGCAATAGATCCATTTTAAAAATAATTGGGGAAACAAGAAAAATAAATTTGACTTCTAATTGTAATAAAATTATTTTGCAAAAATAAAGAATTATTACTTATTTTATTTTTATTTCTACATAAGTCATACCAAATTGTTAACAATTTTAAAATACTTTAAAAATATTTTGAAAAATATATTTATTATATTTATCAGAATATTTTTAAAATATTTTAATATAAATATTTTAAAATAACCAATAAAATGAAAATACAATTATATAGTTAGTGCTCAGGTCACGAGCGGCGCTGTAAACACGTTTTTAAAAAACCGCTATCTATAAACTTCTTTCTAATCTATGATGGTACCATAGAGAAATAATCAACACAATTTTCGATTATAGAATGCTTTGGACTACTGTCATAAAACGTCAAACGTTAAAAAGTACAGAGTACCCAAATGTTAGTGTTATGAAAGTAGAGAGAAGGTGTTTAATTTTAGTTAAATTCAACTGAATTTTGTGTTAATATATAAAAAAAAGTAGGTACCTAATTATGGACATCAGCGACAGTGAGTTTGAAAACACACCCCCAGAAATAACAGCAAAAGCTGAAAATGTCACCTTAGAGCTATTGCCAGAAATTTCAAGAAAGAAATATGAAATGGCTTATGCAAAATTTATTGATTTGGAGAAGAGTTTCAAAAGTGAATTCGTTTTCTGAAAATGTTTTGTTAGTATATTTCGAACATTTATCTACTACATTAAAAGCGTCTACAATATGGTCGCAATATTCGATGCTAAGAAGTACACTCAGCATAAAAGACAATGTTGACATATCAACATATTCAAAATTACGTTCTCTGTTGAAAAGAAAATCAGAAAATTATGTACCAAAAAAATCAAAAATTTTATCAGCTGAAGAAATCCAAAAATTTATTAACGATGCTCCAGATGAGAAATATTTACTGACAAAGGTAAGATTTATTTAAAAGTATAAGTACCTAAAACCCACATTGTTATTTTATATTCCATAATAGTAATTTTCAATATCATCGAATCTGGATTGAAATAATTAAAAATACATTTTTTGTATAAATTGATAAAGTAAATTTGGTATAATTCAAAGAGCTTGAAGTCTCGTATAATTACCTCCTTTAAATGAGTTGGCGGGTATGGCTCAGTGGTTAAGGCGCTTAATTGCTGCGCGAGCGGTCCGGGTTCCCATCCTCTCGGTACCTTGTTTTTATTTAATATTATTTTGTTCAATTCAAATGATTTAATTTTTAGGTCGCCCTTGTTTTTGGTCTGACAGGAGCATGCCGCGGAGATGAATTATGCAAATTGATGGTTGACGATTTGGAAGATTTGAAATCTGCTCTATTAGTAACCATTAAACACACAAAGAATAAAACTCCCAGATCATTTACCATAACAGGAGAATTTTACAAACTTTATCAAAAATATGCTGCACTTCGGCCAAAAAATATATCTCAACAACGTTTTTTTGTAAACTTTCAAAATGGCAAGTGCACCAAGCAACCTGTAGGTCTCAATAAATTTGGGGGATGGCTAGAGAAGTAGCAACTTTTTTAAAACTGCCAAATGCAAACCTATACACTGGTCATTGTTTCCGGCGCTCTTCAGCGACCATTTTAGTGAACGCAGGCGGTGATCTCTTAACACTTAAGCGCCATGGTGGTTGGCGCTCAAGTACCGTAGCTGAGGGGTACATAGATGACTCACTTCAAAACAAAATTGATATATCCAAAAAAATTACGAACTCCATTCAAGCAAATGAGAATGCAACTACAAATAATATAATTGATTCGAATACGATCACCTATATAAATGCTGGTGCTGAGCCGTCAACATCGTCAACACTAAACGAAACTCCAGGAATAATATTGAAAAACTGTTCTAATATAACTATAAATTATCATAACAATTAGTTTATAAGTACCTACTTGAAATATATTACTTTGAAATTGTTAAATTATTTATTAATTTGCAGTCGTAGAAAAAGTATAGTGTGCAACACTAGTTGCACAATATACTATTATCTATTAAAATATTAAATATTGTAAAAAAGGTTTCAAATAAGTCTGAAAAATAATGTATACATTTTCTGGTAAAACGATAAAAATATACTATTTATTATAAAATAAAAAGTAAATTTATTGAAATTAAGTATAAATATTTATCTAGTGCCTCGGCGTGATTGATAAAAATGTTCAGCATAACAAAAAACGAGTCGGGTGTTTTTTGCCTATTGTTTCTTGAATAGACCATTTCTTATCAATTCATTTTGTATCAACATTGTTAAATTTGTGTTAGTTGGTTTGGTTAAACATTTTAAAATTCCACCGTTTCAGGCGTGCAAATTTTAGGCAACTAGGTAAGCCAGTTGGAAAGAGGGACTATTGTGGGACGAAGGAGAAATACCAATCCCTTGAAGCAACAAGGACCGACGAATATCGAGGCATTAGAGTTTTTGGGCTACATTCTTACCGTCCCCACTTGCTGCTTCCATTGATCTGTGAGCAAAGAAAAGACAGACTTAAAAGGTGAGTTATTGGTAGGACGATTGAGCAGAGTACGGAGCGAAAGTGTGGGGATCCATGCGAGGATAAAGCCACTACTGCAGAGGTGCAGAGGGGGATTTTGTTGAGAGTGGTACAGGGGTACAGGACAGTGGGTGCAATAGTAGCAGCTGTGCTGTCAAGGTCATACCCTTTGGAAAAGAGGCAAGGGTAGAAGTGTGCCACAAAAGGGGAAGTTCAAGATTGGATGGATGAGGAAATGGTGAGAAAGTGGGAGGGACATGAAGGTGGCGATTAGGGGTGAGTGGGTGGACCGAGAGTTTGGGAGGTGAACTATTTCTTGACCCAAGTGCTCACTGGGCATGGGTCAAGAGTGGTATATCTACGCAAGATTGGGAAGAGAGACTGGAATATGCGTGAGGTGTGAGGTGGAAGATAATAAGGGTCATGTGTTTAGATATTGGAAGGACAAGGAGGATTTAGAAAGTTGGGAAGGAGACTCGGTGCAGCAATGTTTTGATGGCGAGTAGTATAAATGGGAGAGTGTGTGAGAGACCGCCGCCCGTCTTGATGAAGTATGCTAAGGTAGTGATTTCGAGGCGGGGGAACGGCGAGTTTGTGAGGTGGGTTTGGTTGGTAGGTATCCTCCCGAGGGTGAGTCCAACACTGTTGGGTTCTGGATAAGGACCCATCGAACATGAATTTCCCATCTCAGCCCTAAAAAAAAAGACGGTGCATTTTTCATTTTTAATTGTTGACTGCCTCACTAGTTTACTGATAGTTTCTAGATATCTAGTTTCTAGATATTGAAACCCATCCGATTTTAGTTTCTTGATTAAATAATGATCTACATTCAATTGTTTCTTTTTAATAAGGTACCGAATAGCTAACTAGAGCCAAGAATGATTTTCGGTATTCTTCTCAGATAGCACATTAGAATGTATCCTTTTCTGTTGAACGTTTCAAGAACAGTAGTAGGAGTACTTATTGGGGTGCAATTAGTATAGTTCGCAGGTCAGTAGTCTTTGAAAATGTGTCTATGACTGAACCTCGCTATAGACAAGAAGTAGTAGAATCTGTAGTTATGCTATATTTTCAGAATGTTCCCATTAGTGGTTTTTTTAACAAGATAATGCACGTCATCCCCAATCTCCTGAAATTTCACCTATAAGAAATATCTGGAACATGATAGACAGGAGGCTAAGCAGATTACCTAACCGTTCACGCACACTAGAAGGCATTAAGTGGTCTGAGATGCTATTCCTCAGTCTAATATAGTCTATATGACTATACATTTCAGAGGCGGGCCCTCACATTATTAAGGAAATAAGGTCTTAAAGTTTTGTACAAGTATGAAATAATAATAGGTTTGTTCCAACCAACCAAAGAACCGTTCTAGAACGGTAATATTACCACTCATGAGACCAAATTAGTGCACTGCGCAACTCAGTACACCACTGCGCACAAAAATTACTATTTTAGAACGCTTCTCTGCTTGGTTGGAACAGACCTAATATGTAATATTACATTGGTTAAACATGTAGATATGCTTAATTTCAATAAGATAACTTTTTTGTTTCTGGATGTACCATTATTTAGGATCACTATATACTAGGTTAATTACTACTTTTGATGACCAAATAAACCTTTGAAGTATCTATTTATAACTGGAACCACTATATGTTTGGTAAATAATAAATGATAAAAAAAACTTTTTCTTCAAAGTGAATACATGCTTTTACACTAATTAAAGTCATCCTTTGGTATATTATAATCTATTCAATTTCATAATTAAAAATAAAAAAAATTCACAAAAACAAACACAAATAATATTAATATTTATTTATAGGTTAAATAATTTGCTAGAAACAGAGTAAATACGAAATAAAAAATCTGAGATACGGTTGAACAAATGCTTGAAAAAAGTTTTGGATTTTGAATATTTTGCTATGGTCTGTACTGTAATTAAAAATTTTATATGTTAGTAAATTGTTTGTACTGAAATATTAATTTTTTTTAACATATTTTTCTAAATTAGTTTACTATTACTATTATTTGTACAAATAAGCAAAGCGGCTGCTCTTAAACAAATTAGCAGACATTTTATTTCAATAAAAACAGAATTGTGGAAATACTCCAAATAATTATACTTTCTTCAAAGTTTTGTCTTGAATTGTGAAGATATTTTTTAATTGTTTCACAATCTAATTTGTTTAATTTTCGTCATTTGTATATAATTTGTTTTATTGCTGTTGGATTTCGATTATGCAAATTTGGTGCCAAAAAATTTAAATACTAAATACACTTAATTGTAAATTAACAAAAAGGTGGATACACATCACAATGGATGAAATATATTCATTTCTATAGCGCCGTTTGTACAGTATACCTTAAAATAAACAGTGTTGAATATAAAAATATATATTTATTCATTAATTTTTATAATGCATTGGTTTAAATGCAAACGTGAATAGTATTGTGATCACTTTGACGAGATGTCGTAAAGCCAGCAAAGAGAAATTTCCTTAGTTTGATATAATCGATTCAAGTCGACGCTATTGTTTGTTACTATATTATTTAAACTTCCTTGGAAAACATTTTTTCTTTACCTTTGAATATTCCTCTTTAAAAACCGATTTTTATAATCTAAAAAAATAGACTATCGTTTTGAAAATAAAGCTTCAAACTACTTAAATACCAAGCTTAAAAAGTGCAAATACACCAAGAAAAGAGAGCAGATTTGTGAAACATTAAAAAGCAAAATCCGAGGCAAATGGCATAAGAAGTGAAACGTCAACAAAGTTTTTGCCGTTCAGGCTTCTTTTCTCTTATAAATTTAAATCGAGATATTCTTTTACTGCCATGCTCTTTTTAAATGAAGAGTCTCTGAGTAACAATCAAAGAGATTAACGCCAGAACATCGAACTTTTTAAATAGAAACTTCCGAAATTAATATAATCTTTTTCTTAAATATAATCCAATATAATCATTTGTTTTAAAAATATTAGAAATCTAGCAGATCAACAATTTAATATTGTTAATGAACAAATAAATCTTGGCAGTTCTCCACTATTAAACTGTTTACTTTGAGTGTGTCTTTATTTTATACATAGAAAAGACATAAAATATATTAAGTTATTGTAAAGATCATCCTGGTTTTTCTATATCATTGCATAGTTATACTGATCTTAGAGGGAATTACATCCAAGATGGGGCTATTAACATCTAGGCTTTAATATTGTTATGTCTTATTACTTTCCATACTTGGTCTAGCCTTAACTACTTAATCAACATCGGGTACCTAGCTACAATCATAATATATTGAGATAATTTTTCCCAATACAAATTAAAATTTTTTTTTTTTAATTTTAAATTTTTTTAAAATTTTCTTTAATTAATAAAGGTAAGGTTGAAACAAATTTTATTTTAAATTTTTTTTTTATTAAATTGAATTTTGAATATTAACCAAATGAAATTTTATCAAGTGATGTCTAACTAATTCCTATCTACCTAATCCCTAGCTGCTACCTATCTACCTTATCTAGTCTTAACTAATTACCTATCTATTCTTAACTACCTTAGCTAACCTTAATTACCGCAGAGTCCTTTTCTACTATCACTATTCTCCTCTTTTCTTTCCTCTTCTGACTCTTTCTTGTACTTCCTGGTTCTTTGATCTCCAACCTTCTATTCTTATAATACACCTTTTTTTTATCTTCCTAGTCTTATATAAATTAGCTATTTAATTTTATTCTATTATTACTCTTTCCAAATCACCTTCTCCAATGTTCTAATCCACCAAATATTTTTCTCTTCTCTTCATTTTTATTTTGTCTATATAATTTGTATTTATTTATTTTATTGAATACGTATAATTTTCAGTTTATATTAATATTTAATCTCTTCCTAAATCTCAAACTTCTTCTATTTATTATAAATCACCACCTTTTCTATTCGACTTTTACTTTTTTATAAATTATAATTTTCAACCTGTTTAACTTTTTTTAAAAATTCATTTTATTCTTCTTGTGACTTTTTTTAAAACTGACTGTCAAACTTCTTTTTCCTGGCAACCAAACTTTTTCATCACTACTCACTTGCACTTCATACTTTCTTACTAACATTTCTTATCTATACTTAACCTAATATAAGTTTTGTTTACATTACATAAATTTTTTTTTTAATCTAACCTAATAAAAATTAACTTTGACATTTACTTCAAATTTTGACATTTCTCTGAAAATAAAGAATAAAATATTAAATTAAAATAAATTTTGAAATGACCCTTAAAAATACCTTTTCAATTCCCCCCAATTAAAATTTTGCATAAATTTATACTTTATTTTGAATTTATGAAAATTTAAATTTCTTATTATATAATTTTTTAATTCCCTTTTTTTTCGTATATCCCAATATCTATTTCCCTTCTTGTTAATCTCCTCATCCACTAAATTAAAAAAAAATCCTTCTACCTATTTAAAATCTTATTATGAAAATTCTATTATCTAATTTAAAATACTACTATAAAATTCCTTACATTTTATAACTACTACCTCCCCCCTACTCATTGAAAAAGTCTGATTGTTTCTTCACCTTTTTCCAATTCTTCTCTATTAAAATTTTTATGGTTTTTATTGTTTTAATTTTAATGAATATTTGATTAACTTTTTCTTTGGCTTTTTTTATAATTTTTTTCATTTTTGTTTCTTCCACATATATAGTGGTAATTAAATTTTCCTTGTTCTTACTTTCATAAATATCATATTTATTAGAATTAACTTCTTCTTTGTCTTCATTTTCTGGTACATTTTTATAAACTTTTCTATCATCTGCAATATTAATTTGAATTATTTTAATTGTTTCATTTTTCTCTGTTTCAGCTTCTTTATATCTTTTCTTGTCTGTTGCTTTTGAATTTTTATTAATTACTTCTGCATTTTCCTCTTCCTCAAATCCTTTTACTTCTCCATTAAATTTCTCCATACTCTCTTCTTGTTTTTTACCCTGTTCCTTTAAATTCCCAATGTCTTTATTCATATTTTCTTCTATTGTTTGAATGTTTTTATTTGTCTTGATTATCTCCTTGCCCAAATTTGTGATATTTTCTGTATTTTCTTTTATCTTCTTAGTGTTCTCTGCTACTTCCAACTTAAGTCCTTTTCCATTTTTCTTTAAATTATCCATTTCTGTAGACTGTTGATTTTCCACCTCCATCAATCTTCCTACCATTTCATTTCTCACTTCTTTTGTCTTTTCAATTTATCGTTTAACTCCTTCGATTTCCTTTTTAACTTCTTTGTTTTCATGATTTATTTGTCGCATTTCTTCCATGCCTATGTTCAATTCTGTCGTCAACTCGGTAAACTTCTTCTTCATTTCCTCATTATGTTCATCAAAATACTTCTTCATTTCTTCTTTGGTTTCATCAAATTTTCTATCCAATTTTTTATTCAAATCAATCAACATTTCCCTTAACCAATTAACACTCCATTCCGATTCTTGTCTTCTATCGGTCTCTTGTTCTCTCCTTTTACTCTTTCCACATCTTTCAAACATTCCTACTTCACCCTGTTCATCTCCATCTTCTTCTATATCCTGTCCTTGTATCAAATGCACTTCTATAAAATCTCCGGCATCTCTATTCCTTTCCTCGTCAACCTGTACCTCTGAATCCATTCTTTCCCTCTTCTCCTCAATCTGTCCTTCTTGCATTTCCCCTACTTGTTTTCCATCCATAAATTTCATTCTTCTTTCTTCCATTTTTTTTTAATCTTGATTATTTATTAATTCAATTTTTATCGAGACCCTTTTATTCAGAGTCCCTACTCGGGCGCCAATTGAGATAATTTTTCCCAATACAAATTAATTTTTTTTTTTAATTTTTTTAAAATTTTCTTTAATTAATAAAGGTAGGGTTGAAACAAATTTTATTTAAAATTTTTTTTTTTATTAAATTGAATTTTGAATATTAACCAAATGAAATTTTATCAAGTGATGTCTAACTAATTCCTATCTACCTAATCCCTAGCTGCTACCTATCTACCTTATCTAGTCTTAACTAATTACCTATCTATTCTTAACTACCTTAGCTAACCTTAATTACCGCAGGGTCCTTTTCTACTATCACTATTCTCCTCTTTTCTTTCCTCTTCTGACTCTTTCTTGTACTTCCTGGTTCTTTGATCTCCAACCTTCTATTCTTATAATACACCTTTTTTTATCTTCCTAGTCTTATATAAATTAGCTATTTAATTTTATTCTATTATTACTCTTTCCAAATCACCTTCTCCAATGTTCTAATCCACCAAATATTTTTCTCTTCTCTTCACTTTTATTTTGTCTATATAATTTGTATTTATTTATTTTATTGAATACGTATATTTTTCAGTTTATATTAATATTTAATCTCTTCCTAAATCTCAAACTTCTTCTATTTATTATAAATCATCACCTTTTCTATTCGACTTTTACTTTTTTATAAATTATAATTTTCAACCTGTTTAACTTTTTTTAAAAATTCATTTTATTCTTCTTGTGACTTTTTTTAAAACTGACTGTCAAACTTCTTTTTCCTGGCAACCAAACTTTTTCATCACTACTCACTTGCACTTCATACTTTCTTACTAACATTTCTTATCTATACTTAACCTAATATAAGTTTTGTTTACATTACATAAATTTTTTTTTAATCTAACCTAATAAAAATTAACTTTGACATTTACTTCAAATTTTGACATTTCTCTGAAAATAAAGAATAAAATATTAAATTAAAATAAATTTTGAAATGACCCTTTTCATCTGACGATGCTAATTCTAGCAAATCATTAACTGTGGCCTTAAAAAAATATAAGGTCCTATAATTTTATATAATTTTTATAACCGACCAAGTGTAAGTCTCACTCATCCAGTGAAGGTTTTCTTTGCTCCAATGTACTCAGTTGTGTTTGTTAACCGTTTAGTTTAAATTAAAAATGTCTTGCCATCTACCAGGATCATGTTTATTTAACCCCTGAGCTAACTGAATTTGGTAAGGGTGGTATTTTTCTTTATGCAAAAATTTCAAAAGAGATGATTTACTTACAAGTTCTCGAGCTGTCTTATAAGGATTTTCCTCAAACTTTAGAAGTCCATCTAACATTTTTTCGTCTTTTCTTCCACAAACCTCCATATGAGTTCTTCTTTTTTAGTACCACAACCAATCTTAATTAAAATTTCTACTGTTTGAATCTCGGGCAAATATGCCATAATTAAATGTAATAAGGGCAAAAATATTCTACTGACGTCTAGATTCATATTAATTGTTTATCTAAATTTTTAGTACTTATAAAGACTTTCTCTTGATGTTTTAGCAGAACAGATATACAAAAATACCTGATTTCTAAAGTATATATTCATAGATCAGACTTTATTGCTAATTTAAGAGTTATATAATGGAACGCTCTTGTAGAGAACATTTGTAGTAAAGCAAAGCTATCCCTTTGGAGATGCCGTAGAGTATGCGGCAAGTCATGGGGAATGAAACCCAAACAAATGTATTGGCTATATCTGACAGTAATAAGGCATATGATTACGTATGGTGTTCCGGTCTGGTGGGCTAAATGTCTGCAAAAGACCACCAGGCAGAAGCTATGTCTACCACTCCCACCGCTGCCATCGAAATTTTAATAGATCTTCCTCTACTCCACATTTGGACGGAAAGGAGGTGATTGCTGGTGCATACAGAAGACTAGTGAAATGTCAGGATGTAGGGCAGAGCATTCAAAGGCATTTGTAGGAGATCTCTCTAAAAAGAGGCCTCAAGAAATTAACACAATAACCCTTAATGTCATACAAAATATACGACAATTCCAAAATCGCCTCGTTTATTGGCAATAAGTGAATGACCCTGTCTGGTTTTGTACATATCAATGACTTTTTAACTGTATTACTTAAAAATTAATTAGATACATTTTCCAACTTTCCAACACTTTTCTCGCAATCCAAGTTTCACGAAAAGCAATCTTTCTTAAAATCCTCCCCTACAACCACAGTGAAAAAAATGTATAAATCAACTTGTCATTGTTCACTCACCGTGAAGATTTGAGGGTGAAAATGAAGTATAGAATATTTTTTGATAATGCCGGAAAAAATACTGCGGCCAGTAACTTCTGTGACGTTTTTTAAAGAGCAAAGAATTTGAAATATAAGCCCCAGGTCAACTTGACACTTTCCTTTTCTTGAAAACCAGATGAATTATTTTTGATGTTTGTAAAAGGTCAACGTGAGTTAACCTTGACGTGAGTTTGCGGTTTTTATAAATTATAAACTTAAATCATTTGTTACAATAAGAAAATAAAAAAGAATGTATGTTATGAAATATAAAAAAATATAATCAAACCTTAAATAATTTAAAATAAATATCTGCTAAAATTAAAAAGTATTTTTACTAGATGTATGTTTAAGGTTTTGCACAATATAAAAAATTGTTTAAATTATTAAAAAGAAACTTAATTAAATGTAGATCATTATATAATTTAATTTAATTTAATTTAATCGGATGGGTTTCAATATCTAAACAACTAAGCACTGTAAAAAAATTCAGTAAACTAGGGGCAGTCAACAATTAAAATTGAAACATCGAAAAATATTTCCACATACACCCTCTGAGGCACAGAAACTCTCAATAGTTTCCCAACCAAGCTTGACTGTTTTCTTAAGAAAAATAACTACTTCCTGGGCTATGTGCTCCACCCGAAATTGGATAACATTTCAATATAAAATGTGATGACTATCTACCATCTCTGTACGGGAATAATACTACTTGTAGACTGGTTTCGACATTATTGTTTCATCGTCAGTACGAGGTAAGTAGTTCTTCTCATCCAGCATAGCACGATGCAGATGCTTGGTTGAGTTTATGTGCTTCGGAGGGTGCATGTGGAAAACTTTTTCTATTTTTCAATTTTAATATCTAGAATTATTTATTTCATATAATTAAAATTCTTCACAGCAATTTATTTTTCCATTTTCATGATATTGAATTCCTTAATACTACTACAATACTATGCAAAATACAAAATAAACTATTTTACTTTAAAATTGAACCTGGTCCTTGTATCCCGATTCCCGATCAGAACCTTGCCTACAGCTTACTGGACCTGGTTTTGCACTAGCCTTTGTTCTATTAACCTAGCCTCATCTTGAATATAAAGGTAACAGATATACAGCCCGTTGCATAAACGCTTGTAATACCTCTGTTACTCAACAATGTGTTAACTCTATGTTAAATTGGTAAAGATGTACTTTAGTTTAAGAGCATGCGCCTATTTGAAATTTAAGAATAATTTTAGTCGACGAAATATGTAAACATTTATAATCAAATTAATTAAACTAAAATCTAATCTATTCGGTTGCAAGGAAAAATGATTTATGTCGACGACATCGCACCCTTCAACTTCATCTAAGAATCAATAAATTTGAAATGCCCGCGCACGCGCTATCCTTGCACGAAAAACTTGTCAAATAGTTAACAGAATGTTAGCTAACACATGTTTAACAGGCGTTTAACCAGGCATAGTAAAACTTCTAAGGTTTTCGATGCTATTCTCCAAATCCCTGAACCATAGTAATTATTGGTGTTATGACCACAATGTATTCTTAGGTTAAGGTAACAAGACTTTCAAAACTGCTATTTTTATAATTGGCATGACACCCGTAACACTCAGCTCTTGTCTTTTTTATTGACGGCTCTCACTGTTTTAGTCCACGCTGCATTACCAAACCATAGACGATCTTGTATCTAACCTATATATTTTGATAGTAGTAGAACCCCAACCTCAAGAAAGATCTAGGAAAAATGATAACTGCAGAAAAAAAGAAGAAATGTAAAGAAATGCTGGAAGATTTAGAAAATGATATTTGTGGGTAGGGATATAAAATAGTAAAGGGACATCCAAAAACACATAGAAAGCACGATATAACAACCGACACAAAAAAAGAGATCACCAGAAAACTATTTCCTCTAGGGGAGCCGCATAACTACTCCAAAACTAGGCAAACAAACGTGAAACCATTCACCGAAGAAGAACTAAAAATAGCCCTAAAGAAAATTAAAAATAGCAAATCTCCGGGCATCGACCCAATCCCACCAGAAGCAATACAAATAACAGGTCTATTTGAAGGAGTCTGGTTACTGCAGTTAATGAACGAGATTCTGAAGGTTCAATTTTTTCCTAGACAATGGAAATAATCAAAGCTTGTGCTACTGCCAAAGGATAAAAAAACCCAGCGAAGCAAAAAAATGGAGACCTATATGTCTGTTCAGCACGTTGAGCAAGCTCTACGAAGCACTAGTCAAGGGGAGGCTAGAAAAGGAATTCGAAGCCAAAACGGGGCTGTCAGACTCGCAATATAGCTTTCGAAAGAATGAATCTACGACAGACGCAGTCGCGAAAGTCGTAGAGGAGGCTAATTACCTTCGACGTACAAAACGCGTTCAATAGTTTAAGCTGGCAGGAGATAATGAAAGTGCTTAGGGAGGGGCAGTACTCCACGTATCTGCTAAACATTATGAGGGACTACCTTAGCGAGAGAACCCTGCGGATAGAAAAAGGGGTAAATATGAAGGCCTCAGCCGGAGTTCCACAGGACTCAGTACTGAGCCCCGTCCTCTGGAACCTGGCTTACGACGAAGTATTACGCTTAAGATACCCAGAAAACGTGAGAACAGTAGCTTTTGCCGACGACCTTAGCCTTAGCCAACGGAAAAGAAGAACTAATAGAACACGTAGAACTAGCCAGAACGAGCTGCAAACACCGTAAAACCGACTATTAGTTAACCCATTAGTTAACACGGTTGCTTTAGAAACTACCTGAAAATAATCTACCTGAATAGAATCCAGTAAATGCATCTATTGCGAAGCGGACGATAGTGTTAGCCACACCCTCTTATATGTAGTAGATTCTATGGTAATAGAGCTCGGTTTTGAGTTAGAAGTAGGATAAATCAACGAAGGAAACATAATGAAGAAAATGATGGAGAAAAAAACTGAATGAGAAAAAATACATAACTACATTCAGGAAATCATACAGCTAAAAGAGAAAGAGGAGCAAGACATATAGAAATGGACAAAAGAAAGAATGAGAAAAAAGCTGACGACTTGATGGTACGTTACAACAAACAATTCCGAGTCGTTAGTGCAGGAAGTAAAAAGAAAGAGGTTTTTTAGTGGGTATGGAAGTCTCGAGTTCCACACTACCTCCCTAACCACCAGGGGGTGTGCATTCCTCTTTCTTCGAAAAAAAAAAAAACAAAAAAAAGTAAAACCCCAAGTCTTTCTACACATTCCTTTATATTAGTAAAAGAAAAATGTCCTATTTGGTTGTCTCATAACTATGATCAAAAATTACTCCTAGATCATTTACTTCTTGTGATACGAAGTTTATTTATCACCAAGTAATGTTAGCTAGTGATAATTCAAGTTCTAGTATTGTCTTTGCAGTGTGTATTTACTGCTTTTAAGGCATCATTACTGTTAGCATACAACTAGTTAAAAAAGTTTAAAATTTTATGATTTCGTATTTAATTTATAACGATTCACCATAAATATTTGGATTGATTTAAAAATTTGGTATGTATATTGCAGTTCAACCATCTGGAACTGTGGCGAAGATTCCAAAACTAAAAATCATTAATGGCAAATTAAATCTGGAATGTGTATTTTTGCTTTGGACGTCGCAATGCGGACACACTCAATTTTCTCGGAATTTTCTTTTGAGTTTCCAGTTAAGTACGGCTATTTTCACTCTAGGCCAATCCAAGCATTTAGTTGCACATAAAATACGAAAATGTTCTCTACAATTAAATTTTACTAAGGTCATCTACTGTTCTTTCTGTTAATACTATACTCGTATTACTCAACTATAATTAAATAATAGAAATTACGATAATCAGGAAAATAGATTTGTGTCCTGAAGTACCTACATTTAAAATTTTAGGAAAATAATACTTGTAATTATTTTCATTTAGTACAAATAATTTTAGAAGTAAATCAAAGCTGCAGAGCAAAAATAAGTTGAATAAAATTATAGTTAACTACAACATTTTCCGACTAATCTATATTGTTTATTACAGACCTTGGACTGGTCTAAAGTTCCTAAGGGTAAAAAAAGATTAACTTTTTTGCACTGCTAACAGTTTCAGTTTGACTACAACATATTTCTAAAGCAGTTAAACCGGTATTATCCACGTGTAATGGAATTTTAGTAAAATTCTTTTTACTTGTTTGTCGAATTTCTTCATTAATACATAAAATTCATTAAACATCAAAGAGCAATCTGTAAAGTATGCTTAGTACAAGATAAATATTTAATACTACTAAGCTTATGGAGAAAATGTTTGATTACAGTAACAGTGCCCAGTGAGAGATTGCCACTAGCAATATTCATAATTTCTATATGGTAGTTTCAGTAAATATTTGTATAGAAACTTTTCTATATATTAAAAGTTATATTTAATATTAGTTCATATTTATTTTTTATATAATGTGTCACATAAACTTGCTGCTTTCAACTCTCTATTCTATAGATGCTTATCACTTCCCTTATCTAATGATTCTTTTGAGAAAGAGATCAACGTTATTAAACAGCTAGCAGTCAATAATCACTACCCTTTAGATTTTATCCACAAAGTATATTCCAAATATTTTTGCAGGTTTAGGCTTTCCTTCCATATAACCAATAGGGATAATTATAACAATAGTACACAGAAGTTATTTTTAGGCTCTTTACTATATACAGGTTTGTTGTCAAAATTAAAAACATTTTTAACAATTTCAATTTCAACACAGCTTTCAAAACCAATAATACTCTTGCTATATGATCAATACCAAAAATATCATCCCACTGTTACATACACAAGGTGTTTATAGACTATCATGCTCAAATTATAATGCAGTTTATGTTGGTCAATGTGGGAGGAGACTTGAATCCCGAATTCTGGAACATGAATTTTGTTAAAAAATATTCCTCTTTCGCTAATTATATCTTAGAAGTAATAAGGGAATTAGATTGAATTTGCTTGAGTTTTTAGAAATTAAATTTGCTATCAATGATAGTTCTCTCAATGGACTAGTTTAGTAGGATCATATTAATCAAAATGATAGCAATATATATTTAGGATAAGATACCTACTTACTTATATTGGTATTCATTTTGCAATTAATTTTTCTCATTTCGTAAAATTTTGCAATAAATAATTAGTAAGTTTTAAACGTAGCGCCAACTAATAACCAATAATGAAGTGTGTTTAAAAGTCAACGTTGTCACATTTTAGCTACGTTCGTTTCAAGTATTCTCAAAGAACTGGCGGCACAAAACACCGTGTTCTGTGACTAACTGATTGTACCAGTTGACAAGATATATGACAGGAGAGAAAATCGTGTTTATCTGTAATAAACAAACAAGACCCCTATTCTTGACGGTGATAGAATAGAACAGCCAATAGAAAGTGGGCGTGGTTCTATTGAAAATGCCAAAACGGTATTCTTGAAATTCGTTCTCTCACTGTGCCGATAGAAGGGTTGCTCCCCGAGAGAACAATTACTTCTATTGGTTATTTTTGAAGGAACCGCTATAACACCAAGAGAAGGTGTTAGGGATTTTTATTTTCGAACCAAAAATAGTATAGAAGTAATTTCTTTCATAAACCAAACACAACCAAACAACAAATTAAACTAACGAAAATGACAGAATATTTTGTTTAGTGTTTTACTCCTTATTTGATAAAGTGTCAATCAGAGAACAAAAATATCGATATGTTTCTCTCTTTTTAATGACAACAAATAAGAGAAAGAGATAAGTTTCTCGGTTAATATTAAAGCATATCGACAACATCGCAAATTTTCTACCAATCTTATTGAAACACGTCACTTACCACTTGTGACGTATGTAACCATTAAATTTAAATTTCAAAAGCCGATTATGGCTAGAGGATTAATTTTATAAAAATTTTATTTGTACAGTTGAACCACTAAAAACCTATTTTATAAGATGCAAATATAAAAAAAATCACTAAACTAGTCCATTGTTTGAATGATCAAATTCAACCTAATGAAAATTATTAAACTTTTGACAACTGTTTATTTATGTAATTAGGTTATGTTTGTATTTTTAATTTGATTTAAGATATTCTTCTTTTCTAGTCTTAAGACAAGGTTATCTCAAACTTCTAACCGTTTGCTGATGCTATTTTCATCGATATGTGTAGATGGTAGTTTTTATTTGTTAAATTATTATAAGGAACTCATTCCTTATATATTATGTCGGACTGCAGTTACACTGGAAAGTTTTAATCTATATGTCTATGTTGAACTCGCCCCCCCATTTTTCTTTCTTTTTTAAAACATATAACAAGTTAATTTTAGACCACAAATTGTTTGTTTGTCTTAAAAATGTTTGTAATTTTATATTTTATGTTTTAATTGTGGTCCTTATACTTATCTATGTATTAGTTTTTACAAAAAGGTATGATTTTTCTTTTCTTTTTTTTTGGTTTACACCACTAAATAACCTTTTTTATAGCCTGATGATGGCCTCAATGTTAGGCCGAAACTAGTTGCGAATATTGTTTTTCCATCAACAATAAAATAAAATTCTGTGACATAGACGTTGGGTTTTTCATTTGGTTCCTATTAGTCACATTTGAGATATGCATGGTTTACTTCGTTCATGTGGCTTAGTTTTGTTAACAATGTTTTTGACATAGCCCCATAAAAAATCCAATGGGGTAAGATAAGGGTACTTTGCTGGCCATTCTATTGATCCTCGCTTCCCTTTCCAGCGATTTGGAAATGTTAAGTTGAGGTAAATAATTCTGCCAAAGTTGGCATCACACCATTTTGTAGTAGTAATTCAAATTCCCCTCAACGGAAAAAGTTTAAACAAACCAATTTGCTGAGGAGTTTTAAACAAACTAATATTGCTATGATAGGAAGGATTTTTTTAAATTGATATTAAAAAGAACACTTATATGATTTTTGCTTAGCTACTCTTTTATTATAAAGACTAAATCTGGAAATAAATTAGTAATGTAGTAATGTAGGTAGCGAATTTCTGTAATAAGATGATTTTATTTTTTTATGTTAATTTTGTAATAAATTTAAAAACATTTTTGGATAGAGAATGAAGAGACCTTTCAAACGATATATCACATGGAGTTGTAACTGTCACTCAAAGGAGGTTGATGGTAGGGATTAAATTTTCATTTTAAAGAATGTCAATTTATAATTTAAATTTGAAGTGTTTCGGGATTTTCTATAAATATGTACAGTAACCGAAATAAAAAATTTATTCCATTAGGCTTTTTCACACTCTATACTAATACTGATTAAAGTCGACGGAGTTTATACTTTGAAATGCCATGTTATACTTCATTGTGTTTATTTGTAGAAGCATCTAATTTAAAAGTTGGAAAAGGAGTTTTATATCATTTATATTAAGTACAAATAGCCAGTACTTCAGTAGGTAACTCTTTGTGAAAGTATTATCAAATGCATCAAAGTGGATATAATTAAAAGCTCAAAAGTAAAATAATGAAGTACACTGGCGAAAATGAGAGAAGTGCATGTTGGAACAGAATATACAACACAATAAAGCTTTATATATGATTTAAAACTAGTACAGTCATTTTGTAGATTTAACTGGAACGTTTTATGAAATTCTTGAAAATTGGTTGATTTAATTTTAATATCTTTTTTATAATTTTTAAACTTTTGTTACAGTAAAATGAAACAAACTTCTACAAGCAAAATAAAATTTCATGTAATTCCTGTGAAATATTTCTTTATTAAATTAATAAGTAAGATTAAAAAATTTCTATTTTGCTTAGCTGTTTTTGAAGAAGCAATCAGAACGTCATAAACCAAGAAAATTTCTTTGTTTTATAGGAATCTTTTTCGCTATATTCAACCATTTTAAGAATCAGAGTTTGTCTGACTTTCTGTTTTTTATTTACAGGAATTTCTAACAAGCTTTCCAAAGTTGCTATGGTCTGATATTAACCTGCTGAACTCTGTGATAGGTTTATAGTAAACATTGTCATCTTGTAGCTTCTGTTGTTGTTTAATAAACCATATTAAAATTAATTTTATAAGCTGATTTGTACTAAAAAATGGTTTAAAATAAGAAACTTTTTCTAATAAAAAACTAAATTTAAATTTATTTAAAGGACTTGAAATTAGAAGGCATTAGAAGGCATCTGCCATATTTGTCCACTTAGAGACGGTGTTTTATCCAAGTGGACAGTTTTTGAACCAAGATACATTCTTCCAATTGGAGTGAACGGTAAGAAAGAGTCTGTCTGATAAAATCTGTGGTTCTCTTTTTTCCATTAATTGCAAGAATAGTCTAACTGAGCATACATTTTCGGTTGATGAATTTCTTTCCAACCATTTGCTGCTTGCCAAACTTTTTGACCCGCCTTGAGGGCAAACCTACATCTTTAGCCTAGATTAATATATAAAACATAATTATAATTATAATTCTAAATAAAAAGTATACACAAAATTGATTTTTCCCGGCCTAATTTATTTAACCAAATTTAAAATTCCGGTGTATAAATCAAAGAAATATTATCAAAAGTGGTGCAAAACATAAAATTTTAGGATGAAATATTGTTAACTTTTCCAGACTTTATGTAGACTATAAATGAATGGATAAGATAACGTAAGTGAGGTCAGTAACATTTCAGCAAATATTTTGGACGATATCCAAGATAGTTTGGTGCGAGAATACATTTACACAACACAAAAAATGTTGCCTTATGGTTGAGCCCTTTAGAAATTCTACACATATTGGTTTCTTGAGATAAACAATTAATTATTACATTTTTTTGTTTATTTTGGATTTGTGTGTTTAAAATTAACTATTAATTTATAGTTTTTTTAATAGATTATTTTGGTAATTAACGGTATTCAAGCTTACAGCAAACGAGATACAATTTCTAGTCTTCAGATTTAAAGTACAGATATTCTTTGTAATATGTGTTTATGTGTTTAACTGATTTTTATATTCTGTTTAAAACCTTATAAATACTTAGTACTATATGAACAAACATCGGCACTCTAGTTTTTTTATTTTAAATGTATACATAATTTTTATGAGCAAAAATAAAAATTTTATTTTGTACTTTTATTTTGAATATTGCGCCATTTCAAAAATGTCGTCACAGATGCTCAAAGCGAAGTTAGGTACAAGTTTAATGTCAAAATGGACTGGGAAAGTAGTGACGTAAGTGTCGAACCAAATGATTCCAAACAACTTTTGTTGATGGTGAGTTTTATATGTGTTATTGACTATTTTCTTGTATTTTCTTGATTTATGGGAGTTAAATACGGTTTTTTCATTGGTAAGTTTTCATTTAAATGTTTTACATACCACTAAAAAAGATAAAAGCACTATTTCCATTAAAACATTATAACATAACCTTTAAAATTGTGCATTTTCATAAATTTTAAAAATACTTACTAAAAAATGGTTCCTTCTTCAAAATATTTTGCTTATATGTATTTTATTATGATACTTGTGTAATATTCTAATGTATAATAATAATAAAATAACTCAAACAAAAGTTACTTCTGGAGATTTATAATGTTGCCATTTGCAATCATTTCGTTGACATTTCACCATGGAACACAAATTTTGACGTCACACTTTCCCTGTCTATTGTCAAGTGTATGTCATAGTTCACCCTTAGAACAAAAAGATACAGGAAGGAGTATATATGCAAAATGACCTTGAGTCCAGAAAGAGCTTGCATATGGCCATCATAAATATGGCGGCCAATTGTCAATTTTAATTTCCGTTCCCATTGACGTACCGAAAAAAACTAAACATTATATCAAGGTTTTTATTTTGAATAAAAATTTCAACCAATCAAGTGTATCAATACAATTAGTGTTCTAAATAATTTAGTATTTATAACAACCGAATGACATTTATATGCTTTGACAGTATACTGTAAACAACTGTAAACATAAAAAATGAGTTATACTAGGAGCCCAGCATCAGTGACGTATATGTATTGCAGATTGCATAAAATCATAAAAAAATTCTTGTAAATTTTTAGGCAAATTAAGCAAACAAACAATAAAAATCATGCAATTATATGGAAAACAATTAAGTAAGTCTAATTAGAAACATAAAACAAATAGGGTCAAATTTGGAGTTAAACACCCTATTGTTGACCAGTGTATTTGGGTTTGTTTTAGTTTGTGCAGACATAATTATAAAACTTTAATAACTCATACCTTTGTTATAGAGAACAAACAAAACCATTTATTTCTACTCCATAATAACATTTTATTGATAAAGAAAACTTTAAAGTTCTTTCTGTGGTTTAAATAATAATAATATAAGAAAAATTATGTATGTGCTTGTTTTCAACTAATATGTATTTTTGCAGAACAAGAAGAAAACACGTTATTTTTTATGTTCGAGATGATGCAGTTTTGAGAAAATGCGTTCGAGTTTTATGTGTTTTCGGTGGTGTTTGTAGAAGATATTTCTCGAGATAATACTGGTAATGCTTTTTAGTGGATGTTCCTTACAGCTTCCTGTTTATTCCACAAATATTTAATACGCGGCGCATTTTCGTAATAAGAATGTGAGAAATCTGCACTATTACAAGCACAAACAAGATCCTTAACCACAAATCAATAAGGAATATATAACTATATCAGATATCTACGTTTGTGTGTTGTTAGTTTTTTAAATATATTCTTAAAAAATAAACATAAAACAACATTTAAACTGTTTGGTTTGTAGTAACAGAGATTTTATATTAAAAATACTATAATTTATATATAATAAAAATCTTTCAGAAAGTCATAGATAAGTAACAAATTTTTTACAATCATAAATGGATTTAAGGTTATCAAAAAGAGGAAATTCAACTTTGTTGGAAAATACATCACAAAGTTGAGTAATAAATCTGAATGGGATGAAGACACCATACAGAATATTACACCAAAATACCACAAAGGAGTATCCGGACGATTCCCACCTAGAAGAGAAAATGAGAGCCAAGCACTCAGACAGCTTGGCACATACCCAAGCATCTTTCAGGCAAAAATCCCCTGCATTCAATATTGAAACTACCGCAGACAAGACATAGTTAGCTATCAAAGCGCTGAGCTCACATACAATCAGTTAGAAGATGGCTTGGGATTGCCTATCATGATTATCATCTCTTTTTCCCCTTCTGCTGTAGCTTTTGTTGCTTTTTTCTCTTTACCCATTTTTTTCCTTTTTCTTTAGGCCAATAAATGAATAATTATTATTTTATGACAATGTTACAAGATTCGTGTTTGGTGTAAGAAGCTTTATTTCCACCTAAACTGTTCGGAGGTCCATTGCTTTGATTTCTCTTAAGTTTTGTCAGATAATTTATAGTTTAGACCTTATCAGTAGTAACTTTTTATGTCCTCTTGTTTTTAAATATTTGGTTTGTTCTTTTTGTTTTATCTGCTCTGTGTTCTTGATAACTAACACTATGATCTATATACTTATTGCTAAGTTTTAAACAGATTTTTTTTACGTAATTTCAACTATTATTAAATATTTAATTCATCAATTAAACAAAGTGACCAGAATAGTGGCGTCCAATACTTTAAAGAGTTTATTAAAATCATAAATAATCGATTGTTCAATACGTGTTTCTCAAACCGTTATGTTTAATGGATGTTACAAGACATAATTGTCGTTGTTGGAGTGACAGTTATCCTGTTTTATTTATTAGGACACATACACAAACACTTCTGAAATTAAATGTATGGGTTGACATTATAGGGAATCACATTATTGGATGGAAGTGGCCGGATATCCCTACGGAACAACTTAATTAAATTTGTTGAAAGACGTTATTGATCCGCTCGTCACTGGCAGATTGGAAAATGACAATAATCTTTCAGAGAATATTTTTAAACCTACATTTTCTAGGAGTTGGGATTAACAAAAGTGCACTACATTCCGTCAGAACATTTTGCACATGTTTCGTGAATAATATGATGCATCAAATATTTAATTTGTTCATCTGATAAATAATTTTTGAATTAGTTTTAAAATAATTCCGGGTTACTTATTGGTTTTATATTATTTGGAACCGTATTGTAAATCTAAGGAAAAAAATACCTAACTAAGATCTTTGTGAAACTTATTTTAGCATTAAGGGGAAAACATAAATCCTATTTCGACGTTTGTCATATTGATACCATGGCAATATGGCCGCCCTTTTTTTACGGCATTGTCATAATCAAAAAATGCATTTCAAAAATACTGCAAGGGTACATAGTTTGTTTTGTCAACGTTAACTGTTATTTTTTTATCCAGCCAGCATTTATTTTTGTAAAATAGGTTTCTACTTTTGTTTCTATGTTATTTCAAATACAATCCTTGGGAACATTTTCTGTATTATCTGCATTTGTACTCATAAAGAATAAGCCATTAAAATACATATTAAAAACGGAGGTGCCTAGTATAACCTCCCCGTAGCTATACAGCATTATCGACTATTACATCTTAATATCTTTCTGGGGAAAGCACAAACGACAAAAGAGGTCTTTACCTAATGGAATGGATGGCCGAAAATGACTTGGTACCTGTAAATGATGTATAACACCGACTTTTGTCAGGGGAAAATCGAGATCTTACCCTAGCTAACGAAAACATGTATAGAAAGGTGGAAAAATGAAAATTGTCAATGGAGGAATCGAACCGTTTTATAATTATCGACATCAAAGGCAAACAACGTATCAACTCAGTTGATACGTGCTATCATAATAGCTCAAAAAATGGCATAAGCTAAAACACCACGGGAAAAATGTAGGGAACATCTATACTGGTGGACAGATAAGATCAGGGACAAGAGGAATCGGTGTAATAAGATTAAACGGAAACTTACAAGAAACAGGCGAAAACCAAATACGACCAGGGAACAACTTTAAAAGTCAAGAAGCTGAATATAAAACCGCAAGAAAAGAGTATGGAAATGAAATAAACAAATCAATGCGAGACTGCTGGAGGTTTTGAAAATAGATCAGATTAAATTATATATTATTTAATTGGTTATAAATTTAAATGCAGGTACCTACCTAACTTAAAAGTGGGGGTTGGTATAGGGTATAGTGTTAAACATGTAGGTACGACTTTTATATGAAAACTTATTTCCTCTCTAAATAAAATTGTATATATTCTTTTTTAAATTTTTAAAAACTACTTCTGACTGGGTCAAGTTTTCGTTGAATCGCCGTGTATCCTGGTTTATAAAATTGTGATTGATTTTACTACAAAATACAAAAATTACAAGAATAAAGTTTTCCATTATCCCGGTTGTGCCACAACTTTGTACAATCTTTGCATACTCATTCGAGGAAATAAGCGACCCAAAACAATTAGTGGGTAAAAAGTGATTGCAAATTCGTAAGTCTAATTGTTAAATTTATTTCTCGCAGTAAAGGGGTAAAGTTTTTAAAATATAATTAACAAGAACGTTCTTGTTGCAAAAGTTTACAAATATCTACCTCCGAGCTTAATATCAGCGTTATTTATCGGTCTAGCTAGGAGAGCACCATAATAGACAAGAGAAGGCATTGTTTGGACGAACAAAGTTACAGCTAATAAACAATGGCTTACACATTAAGATTATTTCGTTGTTTGCTTTAATAGGGTAATTTGCAGTTGCCTACATTTATAATAATATGTGTTAACTATTTTTGTACATTCTGTTATAAACATCTTTTTGTTTTAATTTCTTTTAATCCGCTTATAGGGGTTAGAAAACCAAATAGAAACGTTTTGTTCTTCTTAATGAGTTATTACGGTATCCTCCAAAATAAACAGTACCGAAATAGCATTTGCGTAGTTCAAAATGGTGGCACTATTGTCAAAGTAGACCTGTCATCCTGCCTTTCATATTAAAATTTTTTCATAGCAAATTTATTATTACTGCTTCTAATCTAAAAATCTAAAGAAATACTTCATCGGTTTGTTTATTAATAAGCTTTCAATAAAAAACTCATTTATCAATATTCGTTTCTGTTGAAATAATTTGAGGTTAGGTTTCACATTATTTACCTCTGTAAAGAATTTCTTTTTTGCCTGTACATTCAGCATTTCTTGTCGTATATGTTATGTCTTCTTCATAATTTTTTATCAATACTTGGTCGTCCGCAAATAATAGTGTGTACAGGCGGGTGTAAAAAATATGTACAAAGCAGGATTGAACAGGATCAAACGGTGATTCAGATACTGAACTCCATTTTGTGGTCCTCAAACATCAGCATAAACACGAAAGTCCAACTGTATCATAATATCGTTGAGCCAATAACAACATATGGAGCCGAGTGTTGGCAGTTGACATTAAGAATAGAGAACCAGCTAAAAGTATTGGAAACTGATTTTCTACACCGGTCGTGTAAAGTTTCTAGACTCGACTATTTCGGGAATAATGCATTAGACAGAGGGCGTATGTACAAGATACTATAGTAGACAAAATTGAAAGTCGACAACTAATATGGTATGGCCATGTGATGAGCATAACTGACGATAGATTGCCAAGAAAAACGAATGAAGGATATTAAGAAAATTGAAGAGAATGGCAATTGAAGTGCGAGAAGCGGTAATAGCCGATTTCAGAATACTAACAAAAAGAAACCAAACATTTACTGCTTCGAGAATTGACAGCTTCTTTAGGCATGCTACCGGAAGAGTGATATCTAGTCAAACTGTTAGAAGAGTTAGTAGAGAACTTGCATGCATGTAGTCAAACTGTTATAAGAAGGTTGCATGCATGTAATTTAAGAGCCAGAAGGATCAGCGTGCATGCAGATATCGGTGGGCGAGAGAACAGAGTCGTTGGAATTTTCAGAACTGGAGGTACTGTATGTTTACGGATGAGTCCAGATTTCCGTTGAATATGTGTGACGGTCGAATATAAGTGTGGAGAGAAAGAGGTATTCTAACCAGGGGCTGTGGCTCATGCGCACTAGTTCTTACTTTTTAGCTGTGAATGGTTGTAATTCATTCAGACCTTGGTCAAAGCAAGGGGACAGTTCCTATGGTTCAAATACTAATAGAAATAAGACCACAGAAAACAGTAAACACCTTTAATGTTAAAAGGAACTTAACATTAAACATAAAGGAACAAATAAATTATGAATAAAATGTTAGAGAATTATACTCTACAATAGTATTAAACAAAGGGGTAAGAAATACATGGTGTGTAAGATAGCGAGAATAAACTACAACTACTACTTATAAAACATGAGAGAGCGGTGTTAGCAAAAATGTTGCTGCGACTAGGCGTCAGAACTTTGAGCACATACTAACTTCTAATTGCAATAGAGTAGCGCAATTGTTTCTTGTTGACGCACTGCACTTTCATACACTTTTAACTGACAAAAGAGACACTAAACTATGATACATTGTTTATAGGTATGGAGACTTTGAGAGAATTGGCATCATAGTGATAGGCACTAATTAGGTATATACTTTTAACAACACTTACGGAGTCTAACTTCCGACTGACTACTTACCAAAAACTGCCGGTAGGTCGAGGGGCGAGGGGTAGCGGGCTCCTCCCGGAAACAGGGCCGTTTGGCTTTACAACTACAAAGAAAAATGTTGTTCTGGCATAGCAACAAAAAACTGTTGAGTTTTTGCACCTTATATTTAGGGAATCAGTGGCTCGGGGCATAACTAATTATTTGCGTTTTATCAGCGGCGTGGGGAGTTATTTTTGTTAGCTATGTACAGTTTAAATGTAATTTGAACAAGAGGATAGCGATACAATGAACGTTTGATGGCGCCAACCACTCTTTTTGGACTCGAACAGCCCCCTATAACCCTAGAACAGCTCACCAGCTCACTAATAAGGACCATGCAAGGTAAGCTAGGGGTGGACCCACACAATATTAATTTTCTTGAAAGGATTTAACATTTTTCAATTTTTTATGTTTTATTGTAACTGGTTTGTTTTCATGAAAAATTTGTAAATTTTAATTTTCTTGGATATATTGTAACGTGAAAGAACAAAGTTTAACCCATTGTAACCCATTGTATCGAATTTTGATTTATTGTTAACCAATGACAAAAGAAAATTACAGATTTTTGTAGTATCCACTTCAATTGTTGAGAAGTGTGTTTTCTTAAAAAAAAAACATTACTTTTAATTAAAGTTTTCTTCATCATTAATTACACTTTGATTAATTGCTCTTCAAAATATATATTTTGTATCTTTTTCTGCCAGTCTGTCAGGTTATTAATGACGTTTGCCTTTAATTTAAAATAACTGGAAACTAATATATATTTTTTCAAGTTATTTTAAGAATAGTAAGAAATCTTTCTTTAAAACTGTTATTAAACCATAACTTTACTTCAACCATATAATTTTCTATATAAAGTTTAAAGGAAATAAAAAAATAGGCCGAAGCACTAAAAATATTAAAGAAACGAACAATGCGGTTTTACGCTCTCTTTAATTCGGTACACATTCCGCTTTCATGTCTATAGAGAAGATATTATTTGCCTGATCAAATTTACATCGTTCCCTTGTGATCTAATTATACACGGCAATCTCGTAAAATAATACCGAGTTCAAAACAATTTACAATACCCCCAACAGGTAGTTGTACAATTAGCAATTTTCAAAAGGAATTTAATGTTGAGCGAACGACTGAGTTAATATGGTGGATTACGTTACTGATGGACGGGCGTATGTGACACGTTTTAAGATCTTGTTTGACATTATGGTTTTAAAGGAGGTAATTGTGTAATAGTGAAAATAACTTTGCTTATTATAGGAGAATAAAACACCTTTACAAACTTAAAAAAAAAGTTATTTATTAGAATATATCTTAATGTATTAAATTGGAATTAGTAGCAATAGCATTTTACATTGTCAAAAAGGTAAACAATTTGAGTTTAAGCTCAATTGGCATTTTGTCAGTGCGCAATAGTTGGGAGTTTCTATCGCTTGGGCTTTTCAGTATGTTCCAGATAGCCTATGATACAACTTTCGGCAGCGTTGCTAGTAAAAATTAATTGTAATAAATCTTCAGAACCAACTTATTGGTCAAAGTGACACAGTTATAGTGTAAGAGGTGAGAATTTTTTTAGGTAGGTATTTTTGTAGATTTCCCAACAGTTGATTTTATTTTTTAGAAAAAGAATAACCGCCCTTTTACTGAAAATTAACTTGTGGAATTGGCCGAAAATGACGAATTTTGGCTGGATGTTAACAACTCAAAACAAAATAATGAAGATGCACTTTCAAACAGTGATATACTGGATGCTTCTAAAAATATTCTGGACTGTGGAGATGAAAGCGATAAAGAGGAAGATGATGCAGAACTACAAAGTGAACATAATACTGATAGTGAACAGGAATGGGAACCCGATGATAATGAAGAATTAGATACTGACAGATCTGTTGAAGATGATATGACTGAAAGTAGTGAAACTATTGATGTGTCCCAAAGGAAAAATATAGCGCCAGAAAGTAAACAAACAGGAAACAACTATTGGTACGGCAAAAAAGACAAAATGAAATGGTCAAAGACAGCCCCAAAAAAAGGTAAAACACTTTCTAACAATTTGATTAAATTTTTGGCAGGCATCAAATATTTAGCACGTGAAAATCCTCCAAAGTTGGAGATTATTTTTTGATGGTTCAATGATAGAAAGAATTGTACAATTCAAGAATCAACGAATTGACGTGGTCGCGGCCAAATACAGTCGATGTAAAAGGAAGAAAAATGCACGCAGCTCATTTTTTCCAACATGTATCAAAAATACATACAAAGTGGAAATTGAAGCATTTATAGGTCTCCTTTACCTTCAAGGTGTATTCAAGCCAGGTCGCGAGGACGTAAAAAGTCTCTGGGCTACTAATGGAACAGGAAGGTATCTATTTAGAGCTAGTATGCTGCATTCGTTTCGATGACGAGACTACTCGAGCGGAAAGAAGAAAAGAAAATAAACTAACACCTATTTCTGAATTTTTTAAAAAATTTGTCATCAATTCGAAACAAAAGTACATACCTGGTGATGGCATGACCGTGGACGAAATATTAGTACCTTTCAGAAGTAGTAGACTAGTCTAGCAACTTGCCAAAGATGGAAAAGAAATTTCAAGGTATAATTTTTTAAACAACTTGGGCGTAATTTATGTATACCGCAAATGCAGGACACAATAGATCCTATGGGTCGCAGTGTAATCATCACCCCTAACTCATTCATACATACCGCAAATGCAAAAAGAATACCCACTTTATTGCCACACAGTGTGAAAGCTTTAATTTTTAATATTATTGAATGAACTATGCCAGAAGAACACTGTCACCCTCCTATTGGTCCCAGGACACATAGGAATAAAGGGGAACGAAACAGCAAAAAAAGGAGCTGAGACCCCACACTTGGGACCAGAACCATCCTGTGGGATCAGCAGTAGAGTAATCTTAGGAAAACTAAGGAAAGAAATGGAGAAGGAAAAATCCAAGTAATGGAATCAGCTGGAAGGACTGAGGCAATCTAAGATACTACTGGGGAACTATGACAATCCAAGATACTACTGGGGAACTATGACCAGAAGAGATCTCTTAGCTGCCTCAACCTCAGTAAAAAAAGGCTACGAATTTTAACGGGAATACTAACCGGGCATTGCCGGTTAAAACGCGACATGAAGAAACTAGGGTTAGCAGATGAAGCAAAGTGCAGATTCTGTGAGGAAGAGGATGAAACCTCAATACACATACTCTCAGAATGCCCTGCCTTGCAGAATTCTAGGGCCAGATGCCTAGGAGCACATGAAATAGAAGAGGGGGATGAACCTGATTTGAAGCCCGACGATGTCCTAAACTTCTTCAGGAAAATAGGACTCGAAGAGCTGCTATAAATCTGAGAAAACATCAGAACTTGGCAAGTAAGGGGGGACACAATAGATCCTATAGGTCGCAGTGTACTTATCACCCCTAATTCATACATACATAATATTATTGAAGATACCCTTCCATCACCCCCAGAACCTCAACAAAGAGCGGGAACCTCTAAAAGGAAAAGATGTGCAATTTGCCCTGTCAAAAAAGATAGAAACCTTCTGTCAAATGTGCAAGATTCTAGTATGTATTCAATGTGCAAAATCTGTGTGTCTACACTGCATTTGATTTTTTTTTATTAAAAGACATTGTTTTCAGATAAGTTTTCATATGTATTTATAAATATAGATTGTCAAAAAAATTGTTTTATTTTTTTTTCAGAATTAAAAAACTAGTATTATTATTATATAGTAAACTGTAGTATTTCTGAAATAAATTTAGGGTGGTAGTAGTTAAGGGTTAAAATATAGCTTTAGAGGAAAGTATTAAACTAACACCATCCTACTTATCCGATTTTAAAACAGCCTTTCTCCCAAAATTGGTTATTATAAAAACTGGATCACCTTAAAAAAATAATCGCTGCTGTTGAACTAGAAAAACAGGAAATTTATTGTGTCAAACTTTACTATGTGGAAGTCCATCTTACACTTTTTTACTCAGATTGTTTCTAGACAATTCCAAATGAAAAATTAACCAAACTTACTGCACAAAAGAAATTTTAAATTTGTAATAATACAAATAGGATTTATCAAAATTTATTCAGTTTTGGTTTTTTCAACTGCGAATATTTTGTGCTTTTATATTCTATTTTGCACCATAAATCAATTTTTAAAATTATGCAATACTTTTTGTGAAGAGTGTATAAACAGTTCATGATTCTTCTTTAAAACACCCATATACAAGTGCTGACGTATAATTTTGAACGCTTTAAAATGATTGGGCGGACCATCGAAGACTACATGTTCTCGTGGCGAACCACACGATGTAATTGCATTATTAGTTTGCGGACAAGTACGCACTGGAAGTCACCGAATGCATTTTCCACTATTTGGAAATTGCGGTTCGGCCATTTTCCATTTGACAAAGCTCCCGAATCCGAGGCATTTATCAGTGTCAACGACCTATGGCGCAGTGCCACGATTAATGGAACTTACATGAATACCAAGGATGGAGGTATAAACATCTCTAATGGAAAACAAACCTGTAAGGGTTGGTTATTAAAAGCGAGTGTGCTATTATTGTTCGGGTTTGGCTATACCGGACCGCTCTACCGTGAAGCGTATTGAATATACTCGGGTGATAAATCAAAACTCCCGCGCTTAGATCTAAAATTAAAAACCACATCGAGAAAAATACCGACCCTTGTATCTGATAGGACCGCAACCGCAGGCTAGGACTCCAACAATTTGTTTAATTCACTGAAATTAGGCCTATTATAAGCGGAAGCTATTATATAATACTATATAACAAAGATGGCAGCGATTGGTTACTCATAACTTTAGGTCTGTTCGCTGCTTATGCACGAAATTTATATTGTACACTACATTTTTTAACACTAAATGGTCAGTGTTGATGGGTGTAGTAGAGTGAAGTGTATTTATCAGTTCAACATCTGTTCCATGCTTTTTCTGCTGATCGTATAGAGCGGGTCACAGTTATTATGCAGCATTGCGTTTATGGACGACAGCGTTGCCATATCGGCATGTTCTTCGAATTTGGTTCCAACTGGCGCGGGAATATAACTTGCCATTGTGTTACTATTATGATTTAAATGTTGACTAAATTATTCATTTGAAAATCGTTTAGTGAGTAATTAAGAATATTTATAATTATGCTTTTAGATAAATTTTACGCGTTTAAAGGAAAATATTGTAAATCCGCTAAAATATTCAAATTTCATACGTTTAATTATCACGTATAAAGAAATAAATAAATACAGCGGCCTTACAAAAGACCTTTGTCAAATTATGAAATAATAATATAATAATATAATTAATAATAAAAATATGTCAATAATAATAATATATACATAAATTACAAGACGAGTGGTGAAAAAGTCAGCTGTCATCTAAATTTTAAGGGAGAACGATTAACAGAGAAAAGCTAATGAAATCTTGCCGACGTTTCGATGATTTTTCCGAGGATTTTTCTTCTTCTGGCGGGTTGTTGTAACAAACAAAATATAGAATAAGTAAATGAATTAATAATTATGTATTTTAACTTGAATTAAAATTAAACTTTAAAAATGACAATGATTAGCAGGTAATAACTAAAATAAATGAAAATTGAATGGAACATTTGAGGGTTAAGAAATATATTACTGATCTTCATCGTCATCCAAGTCTTCATCTTCATCGTCTTCATTTAGATTTATTATTATTGGCTCAATGTCTTCCATTAAATGATCTGTTTGCCACATCTTTTCCTCTGTCTTCTCTACCTTTTTTTCATAATTAGACCACTGCATTGGGGTTACTTGCGAATACGCTGTTTTTATAAGTTTTTCCACATCCTCTTTTTTAAAAGTACTATTATTACGAGCCACATATCCTTTCACTTGGCTCCACACCATTTCAATAGGATTTAATTCGCAATGATAAGGTGGTAATCGTAGGACTGTTATGTTATGTTCCGTGGCAATGTCGTTTATTTTTCTTAGGTCGTACTGCTCTCTAAACGCGTTTGCAGTACCCAATAATTCTGTTTTTAAATAATCATCCACGAAGTAAATCTCTTTTTCCAGTAGCCAGTACTTTATTTGTTCCTTATTCCAAGTTGTCTTTGGAAAAGGTAACTTCGCCGAATGGTATGACGCATTGTCCAACACTACAACATTCTTTGATCCGTTTTTCGGCAAATTAGGGATCAATTGATCTTTAAACCAGGCCTCAAAGCCTTTTGCGTCCATTTCGTCGTGGTAATCCTCTGCACCTTTCTTTGCCAAAAAGTTGTTTCTGCACCCTCAAGAAAACCGTCTTTTCAGACTGCATGAAGAATAACAAATCTCGGTCCTCGTTGACTTGGAGCCTTCAGTCCTGTTGTCAGTCCTTTGACAAATGCATCTCGGGTATTTTTATGGTAGTGTCTTTCCATTCAAAATTTACACTGTGGCCCACATTAATCCATGACTCGTCCAGATATATTACGTTATATCCTTCTTCGCGGAACTTCTTCACTGACCTTAAATATTTGTGCCTCCAGGCGATTATATCAGCTCTTTCTATTAGAATCTCTGAAATAAAACATGAAAGGTTTGCACTTGCCTAGTTACACGAGGAGGAACAACGAAATATATTTTAGAGAGAAGCTCGGGACTATTACACATTCCATTAATTATATTAAAAAGCTGTATGAGACTATGAGATCTCTTTGCTTTCTGCGAATCTCTAAATGCATATTAAAAAATTATGCTGAACTAATTCTAGTTTAGCTGTATAGGTAATGTAATGCGGAGACCATACTGGAGAACAATAATCAAGGTGTGCTTTGACTAGAGAACAATAAAGGGGCTTAAACGCACTGATGTTAATAGAAATACAAGTGGTTGTCTTTAAAAAGCCCAACATCTTCATAGATTACTGAACAACAGTAGTAGTATGAAACTTATACGTGAGTGAGGAGTCTAATGTAACACCAAGGTCTTTAATTTGCGAAACACAATTTAAACTGACATTATTATTGCTGTAATTAAAATCTGTTGGGTGATGTATTCGATAAAAACGCATAATTATGATTGAAATTTAATCATATTTCTCTGTTTTGAGGCATTGATAAGGATAGCACCTATAAAAAATATTTACTAAATGAATACACGAAAAAAAAATCAATCCAGTCCTGCTTTTTAATCCTGTTGTCCTCTTGTATCTGATAAAGCCATTTCGGAAATTTAATGGCTTCATTAATAACACTCTAAGTTTTTTTACGAGAGTTCTATTTAATCTCGCACGTGGAATCCTTTTTCCTCCATTTGCATAATATCGTCACGTTACTCTCCTGCCTCGTGCGTTTTTTTCCTGTAACAATAACCTGACAACTGCGCATCATTTTTCACTGAGAGACAAAAAACGTTGGAAAGGATATATAAAGTAATTTTTTGGACGAGAGGTAACATCGAACGCTAACGAAGATGGATGGCATCGTATGTGCTAGAAATTGCTCACGTGTCATATTACTTACCGAAATTAATATTTATTAATGTCTTTAAGCAAAATGCCGCTCTCCTATCAAGTTCCGTATTAGTTTACATCATTTGATATAAAAAATATGCCACCAATTCATTATATCAGTTTCAAACTAAGAAATTTATATCTAAGTCAAGTTTAAAGGATTCTATAATAAATGTTTTTCTTTCTTTTATGCCTTACTACTACAATAAGATACAAAAGAGAACCAAGAAATAAGATTTTGGGTAAGAAAGACATATCTAAATAACAAAAGAGTGGATGGAACTTACCAAAAATGAGTTGAATAGCTTTTTAGTACTTAGAAAAGCATGTACTTTAACTAATGTGTTGTTAATCAATTTTTCTTTAAACAAAGCCAGGTATAACAAAGAAAATAATTTAATTATGGGTCAACTTAACGGATATGATAAGAAACGAATAGATAAACGAATCAATCGTTCAATGAATTAATCAATAATTTTAGGAAATTTCTTTGTGAAACCTCGTTTTTCCAACGAGAACACAACGATAAGCAATTCATTTCAGGACCATATAACCCTCAGTACACGAAAGGAGTGAATAACATTTTTGGTGCGGTAGGATTAGGTTTAGGTTAAAGGATAAAATAAAGGATCTGAAAAACAGTGATATCTATGTAATCTCCTAAGTAAGCTAGGAGACATATTTGTTAAAATAGTATTAAATAGATTTTTTCAAGTTAAATAATGACTGGAAATCGTACCGAATTTCCAACATGGATTCATAAGTGAGCCATTTTTAAAATCCTATCTCTTACCAACCGATGTTTTTATCTAAAATATCTAAAATAGGAAACCTAAAGTAGAAAACTTTCGAACAGGAACATATCAAATCGTAGCAGGAGTCCCTTATATTACATTAAATAAACTCAAATTAAACACGTTCCTGTTCGGAAAATTCAGAGCAATAACCTATCTAATAATAAATTACGAATTTTGGGACAAAATTAAAATCCAAAAAAAAAACCTAAGGTACTTACATTCCACCGAATATTTAGCTCAACTTGCATATAGAAAACCGAATCTCGCAAGCTAGTAAATCAATAAGGAGTTGGTACGTATTAATCACTAGAAACAGCAAATTTGATAGAAAACTAAAACTAAGGTGAAAAAGATAGAAACACCTTGTATAAATTAAAATGTTCGTCTGGTAATGGTCAAGAAAAGGAACAATGTATAGAGTGTAACCTAATTTATAGAGGAGGGTTGATAATGATTTCTGGTTGGGTTGCGTGCATTTTATGGGTTTTGTTTCAGGTACGTTCTATTGTAAGGTGTAAGTTCGGTAGCGGTGGTAAGGGAATGTTTAATATACGGTAAGTCGGGGTTGATTTTAAGGTTCCTAAGGACGGTAATCTAAAGAAAGGTAGGATGGCGATAGACATGTTATAACCAACAAGTAATCAGACCGACCATGGGCATCCACCTGCATAGGCAACCTACTTTTTATACCACTTCTAAAAAATAGTATAACCTTATACATATTGAGCAAAATAATTGTCTTAGAATGACCTTATGGAAGGACCACAGACGTTATTCACGAAATTACTAGGTTAACAGCTAAGCTAATATTCCAAATATACAAGAATTTATTCACAAATTGGTAAATTCTTTCTATAAATATAGTTATACTTACATAATTCTTAGGCTAGAGCTTTAAATTAAAGTTTAAGAACAGAATAGATTTAACATTTCGGCATTGTTCATTCTCTTCTTATGTAATCCAATTTAAATGATGCGACTTATTGTATAATTTGTAAATATTAAACTTTACTGTAAAGTACATTAAAGTTTGTTTTAATGGAGTTTGGTAAATTAAATGCATTGCATGAAGTTGCTGTTCGAAATATTAATCTATCAGTTATACGTACTCTAATTCGTATGGTCAGCGAACAGATCACCCCAAGTTTATTACACAACTTTGATTGCTATTTCACTTCGAAACTGAAACAAATTGGAATCTTTGGAAATAAAATTCGATCTCGCTAATGTGTTTCTTGGTTATAGATCGAATATATAGTGGGATTTGTATGCCATGTTGATAATTAACTGGATATGTTTTAAAAATTAACCAATAAAAATTAAGAATATTCAAAAATAATTGGAAATTTCTATCAATAAAAGCATGAAATAACCTATTAATGAAAATTCCTTACAAAATATAAGATTTTACTCAATTGTATCAATCCAAAATATAAGTTATCTGACTCCAGGATTTTGGACTTTTTAGCTTTGTATCCTCCACTAAAGTTTTTTAGTAAGGTGGTTAGCTTGCTGAATTTAGAAATGTCACAATTTTCATTAACCAACAACGTACACTTCAGCATCGAATAATACGACCATAATGACGATGGCATCGCTTTCTAAGACTTTTCAGAAAAATACGCCAGGAGTATTTTTTCACTCACGCCATTAATATGCCTAATGCTTTTCCACTTTTTAAAAGACTGGTATTCTTTCTCATACATCATCCTAGACTTTTGTGGCAACAATAAACTTTCTGCTTCCAACGCTGCATTTTCTACATCTGATGGCAGTTTTTTCTTTTCTTGTGTCAATTCTTTTCCATCCATTTCGTATTTATTAAGTTTGTAACACAAAACGCAACAATATTCTCAATGTTCTCTTACAATTTTCTTTGAAATTTAATTTTTACCTGAAGTTGAAGTCTATAGAAAAAGATGTTGTATTGGACAAGACGATAAAATCGCATTATTTCCTCGAGCATAATATTAAAAAACGCTCTTGAAGATAAAGTACTATTTTATCATCTTGTACCATAAATAACTAGTAATCATTCATTTTAATAACTGCTGTTATTATTTTTTTATTATATTTTTTGTCGTATTAATGGTCCTGGTTGAAGAAGTTCTTCCAAGATTCTTAAAAACTTTTGAACCCGAGGAAATGATGATGTGACAGTCGAAATATAATCATCATCATCCTGTTTGTTGTTCAGTAGAATATCGACACTTAAATGTTTGGTTACTGCACCAAGTAGCCCCACACTTTCAGTTTCAGAGGACCCTGAAAACGTTTTGTCAGATTGTGATTTCCGTTGCTGGAGTGGTAAACGATTATTATTTTTTGTTACAGTGAGGATTTTGCTAAGCAGTTGAGTAAAACAAGCCCGTTGGTTCTTCTCAAATTCATTCTAAGCACCCTTATAATTCTGGATGAAATTCCAAAAGTAAACAGCTTAAACCACAAAATACGATTAACTTAGTGAAATGCTTAATAGTAAGTTTAATTATAAATTTGTTTTTCCTTTTAATTCGGTAGACAACAACACTTAAGACGTAGACACAGCCATGTCCTGCTATAAATCCAGAGGAGGAACGATAAACAATAAACAAAGTCTATCTTATATAATATGGTTATTCGTCTAAGTGAATAGATGAATACATACACTGTAGTTAATGGAATCATCAAATAAACTATTTATAAAACACGTTCTTTTAAAAACTGTAGTAAAGTAATAGATCCAACTTTGTGGGATATGCCTAAAAACTAAAATAAAATAAATAAATAAATAAAAAAAATCTAACAGATACTTTACAGCATAATTGATTTGTTTTACTGATGAAGAAAGATTAGACAATTAAATAAAAATATGGACCACATGGTAAGTTAAATAGAGGCTTAAATTTGTCCCTTTTATCTTTGGTTGACCTAATTGTCGTCTAGATGTCTAAAGTTTTTTTAATACTCTTAAAGTAACTGTGTTAACTGGCTTGTAGATAACAAAGAATTTACAATATATACAATTATTTTAAGTAATTGTTGAAATAATGAGCAAAACAATAATAAAAATACAATAGAATATATAATAATATAATTCAAGAATTTGAATGAATTTGTAACATCTTATTATACGCTCTATACTACCCTAAAGATACTTTAACCTTTCAAAGGACATAAAAAACAACACTCACAGCTGGGCTTATCTGATACCTTTTTAGTATCAAAATATCAGCTTTTTTACTACCCTTACGCAGAGCTTTTGTTCAGTGGTGTAGAGTAAAAGCAGTTTTATAATATTATAATCAAATCGAAAATTCAAGGGTTCTTTTTTTACGTTTTAATTATCCTAATAATTAATTTTGGTGTCAAATTAATTTACAAAAAAGTAGGTTTTCTTTTTTAAAGGAAAAACTAATGCTTTAATTATAGATAGATAAAGTAGGGGTGCAGATAAAGCAAATATAAAGAGGTATTTAACTTTCTGGATAAAATTAGATAAACAATTTGATAAATTGCTTGTTGTACATGATTTGGATTTTTCTTTAAATAAAATGACGTTAAAAAAATTACTGACAAAGATAATTGACCAAAATTGACAAAAAAGTACATAGAACAAGAATGTAGTTGCAATGGAGATCTGTCTGCAGAAGATGCTTAACCGTGACTGCAGGAACAAACAAACAAAAATGATGTAGGTAACGACTCAAATCGGATCGACTCCAAGTTAGTTTGGAAATACCTTATTTTGGGCACCTGTGCATATCCGCATTGAGTGGAACAAAAAAGCGAAGCTTCCAGCCAGAAAATGTGTTGAAGGAATATTTATAGGCCCATAGAAATTCTAAAACATAGCAAATAGCGTAGCCAGAGGAACACCATCGAGCTGGGTAGATAGGACTACTGACTGGACACAGTCGCCTTGATGAAAACAATTGGACTGGTAGAGAGTACGGGCTGCAAATTTTGTCAGAGATTTTGTCAGGTTGAGTCCTAGACTTTATGGAAGTGTTGACAACGACCCTGATGAGCTGATAGAACGACCATAACCTAGGGCTGAGCCACAATAGGTCTTTCAGGTCGCAGAGGAAGGAACGTTGAACGACCACTCACATTGAATTTAACTTAACCCAGCATACATATTTAGAATACTGATAACAATAAATTGTTACTTTCCTTTATTAATTATATCTAAAGATTAAGAAAAGAATGCCTACCATGAATTATTTTTTTATTTGTATTTTATTATCGTATTAACCTGGTCCGTTATTATCGACACAGTTTTTTCTAAACATATGTTGTAATATAGAGGGTAGGTAAATATCCCAAAAAGAGAACTAGAAAACGGGGCACTCATTTAGGTGTAGGTCACTTCATAGCTTGTATAGAAGTGCGTGTGTGGGCTTATTCAGAAGGGAAGCTGTAATAGGCTAACACCTGTCTTGGTAACGAGACACAAAGGAATCAGGGCAGACCCTGGAAGGTGAAAACACCTCATTCTCATGACCTGAACCCGTCCGTGGAATCGCAAATACACTTTAAAAAAGTAGCCATGAGCAAATGGGCTCAAATGAAGGTTTTTAGTGATGTGAAGGTACACCTGAAGAGATACAGTTCAAAAAGTTCATAAGTGGACATTTTGACATGCTTCACTTCCCATGAAATGGCCACAATAAAGGCTGATGAACTTCATCAGAAGGCTAGGGCTAGGGCTAGGTATGGTGTTTTAAAATACAAAGAGCAGCACAATAGATCTGTAAAATATCAGACTATTAAGCCTTCCCAATTTATAGTCTGTAATGTGGAGGGTGGCTATCTTATTTTGGTTTGAAAATTTTGACACACTAAGCAGTTAGTGTTAATTATGATTTTCCAAATTTCCAGTATTCTAGAGACTAAATAATATTGCACAAATATTCATTGATTTTCCCAACACGTTATAATCTGTTGCAAATAATATATAATGATTTCATATGCTTAAGCAAGTCTACCTTGCTTACAATTTTTCTGTGTAAACGCTACTATATGATGAAATTCTTGGCCAGTTTTTGACATTTTTACATAGAAAAGCTACCCTTATACCATTTTAGTTTTTAGCAGAGTTTGAGTAAATGCAATGGAAATTTGGATAAAATTCTCTCAACAAAAAGGTGATAGGTTGATCTTGATTATTTATTTTTATGGAAGAATATTAAAGCATGAGGTAAGCTCTACGATATTATAGAGATATTTCTCCAAATAATACACACACCCTTTTATTAAAGCTAAGCAATTCTATGAAAGTAGCGTCTGTTTATATAATATAAAATTTTGGAGCCAACTCAGCAGGAGAAATATTGGATTACAATTTAAAAAAATTGTAAATTTAAATAAAAAATCACATTTTTCAGGAGTTTATGGATTACTTTACGTATTTTTGGATACTCAGTATAATGCCAATTTATTATGCCTGAAATTTGTTTCCATAGTGCGTAAATACATTTGTAACTCATGAACCACTTTATAAATAACCCAGAGAAACCTTGTTTTTGACCACGCCTACCTCTATTCCTACTTCATGATTTATTTATATTTTTAAGATTTTTTCCTAAAACAGAAAAATGCTCTTTTACCAATTAGTTACATTCTGCCTACGGTACTGATAAATGGTGATAAAACAAACAGGTGATGCCTTAACCCAGCCTGCGGAGGGTAAAGAAACCGCCGTATTCACTAAGATAGACCGAAACCCCTCAGTAGGTCATGGTTACATTTTCTCCAGTCGAGAGAAGAAAGATTAACTATTACAATTCAGGGCATCCCCAGAGTTGGAAAAGTTATTTTTATACTTATGGCATTCATATTTTATGTGTTTAACTTCAAACGTATGAATTAGCACTGCAATTTCATTTTAATTTAAAAAAATATTTATATCTTGACAGCTTTTCATATTTTTCTATTTGTTTACTCGCCATCAATACTAATTATTTATTTTTAAGAGTTTTTGATTCTTACCAAATAAAATATTAAACATTTCATATTTATGTTAAAAATAAAGTATAGTCTATGCAAAATTTATTTATAATGTTAGATTTTTAAATAGTAAGCTCAACAAGTAGCAATTATGTAAATCAACTTTTTTTATTGTGGATTTGAAACTAATAAGATGTTTTTTAATCCACTTTACTTCTAAGTAAAATAAATTTGTATTAGTCTAGTTATTGAAAGAACTTAAAACTATCTACATGTGCTTCTGGAAAACTTAAATAAAAAGCCAAAAAATGGATTAAATTCCAGTGGCTAATAATTCTTCCCATGTAATCAGTTCTATTTAGTTTTGTTGTAATTATTAAACGTATAATAAAAACTAAAATGATATCCGTGGATCTTACGACATCTTGACATACGCTAGTTTTTAGAGCAACAGCTGTCATTGAGTTTAAAGGGCAATTTTTTAAACAAAAGTTTAATTTTTAATCTTCTTACATTACGGTTAAAGTTTTTGTCATTATGGTTCTTTCTACAGAAGTTTTTTTAGTAGAACAATATTTCCGCTTATATAGGAGTTGGACGGAATAATCGTCCATGTAAAGCTGTAATGTTAGCAGTTGTTGAGAAATTTCATTTAACTAAATATAAATGAAATATCTACACGTCTAATGCTCAAATCTATTGACTCTCCATACCGAATTCAAATTTAGCTAGAAAATGTAAGGAAGAAAACAATATACAGAATGATCAAAGAAGGAATTATCAGGGAAAAACCTCGATCACTTCAATTTGACCAAACTTGGGAAATGCCCCAAGATGATATGCCTAAGAAACTCAACTTTGTGAGAAAATTCACAAAGTTGAGTACTAAATTTGAATGGGAAGAAGACACCATACAGAACTTAAACCGGTTCCAAGTTAGAAAAGGGAACTGGAATAGGAATCTTTGGACCAACAGCCAAATACTTAGAAAGCTTGGGCACATACTCAAGTATCTTTTAAGCAGAAATACACGCCATAGATAGATGTGCGGAATTTGATATAGAAAGAAACTACTGCAAACAAGAAATTGTGATTATGTAGGACAGTCAAGCAGCCTTCAAAGCACTGAGCTCAAATATAATCAGTTCGAAGATGGTTTGGGATTGCCTAGGCAAGCTAAATGAACTAGGCCAGAAGAACACTGTTACCCTCCTATGGATCCCAGGACACTTAGGAATAGAAACAAACGAAAAAGCAGATAAGCTGGCAAAAAAAGGAGGGATCAGTAGCAACGCAATCTTTGGACAACTAAGAAAAGAAATGGAGAAAGAAAAATCCATATACTGCTGGAAGCTGGAAAGTCTAAGACAGGCTAAGATACTTCTGGGAAACTGCAACCAGCAGAGATCTCGTGCCTGCCTCAACCTCAGTTAAAAATGTCTCCCGATTTTAACGGTAATATTAACCGGGCATTGCCGGTTAAGAAGTCACATGAAGAAACTGGGGTTAGAAGATGAAGCAAAGTGCAGATTCTGTGAGGAAGAGGATGAAACCTCTCGGAATGCACTGCCTCGCAAAATTCTAGGGTTAGATACCCTAGTACACGAAACAGAGGAGGAGGATCTACCTAATTTGAAGCCCGACGATGTCCTAAACTTTCTTAGAAAAGCAGGACTAGAAGAGCTGCTATAAGTCTGAGGAAACATCAAAGCTAATGGCAAGTAAGGGGGGCACAATAGGTCTCCTAGGTCCAGGGTACTTACAACCCCTGATAATTACATATATACATACCGAATTCAAATGGGACAGGGATTAAATATTGGGGATAAACGTGAAAGAGAAATTTACTGCGAACGCGTATGGTTTTCTAAAGTAAGTCACATTGGATTCAACGGTTTTATTAAGCAACAAACAAATCGATTTCTTAAATTTGAACGTCCTGATACTATTGCAGAAAAGCTTTTACACAAAACCTCTCAACAATTTGAGTTGCTGTGTCTGGTCATTGGATAATTGGTGCTTATTTTGTGAAGACGAGAATGAGCAGCCAGTTACTGTCATTCAAAAGTGGTACAGACATAATATTATTACAGAGATTTAGAGACATTTTGTCGTGCGCGTAATTAAAAAATGCTTAAGCAATAGTTTTAACAGGATGGCGCCACAATCTATACAGAATAATTTCACACAGATTTCGTGTATCCATCCCAATCACAGGATTTTTCATCACCCAATGTCTAAATTTTGGGTATCTCGGATATCCGCCAGAAACTGTAGGAACCACTTTTGCTAAATATGTTTAATGGTCTTCAGAACCGTTATTAAGAATATTTGCAACGCCATCGTGCACATTTTGAACATATTTATTACAAAAAATAATTTACAAATATATTTTTTTACATTCGGTATTTTGGAGGATACTGTAATTATTATTAAAAAATTAATAGTAAAATTATAAAATTAAATCAACAGAAATAATTTACAATAATTTGAAAACTAAATCAATTTTCATCTAAACTTGAAAACTTGCAGTACCCTCCAATATAATGTAGTGATGTACCTAGTTTTTGTAAAATTTTTGTTTTTGGTGTCTAAAATTATTATTAAAACTATATATTTTCTTTAGTAACAGGCCCGCCTCTATCTTGCGTACGAGCTTCGTTGAAAAATCATGACATTAACTTTAATTTAAAGGGAAAAAATGGCTTTTCGTCATGCTGCCAATCAAGGATAATTAAAATAAAGGATGCGGTGTCAGCGACAGTAATGAATTACTCTGAAGAAAAATTGTATTATAGCCTCGTTGTGATATTTTCAAATATAAGAGATTAGTAGCTTGTGTTTTCATGTTTTCAGGTTTTTTATACATTTTTTTAAAATTAACTAATTGTAAAAAGAACTCATTAGTCTTGTCAGTGTTAACTGAACTTCGAGCTATGAAGATTAATTTTTGGGGAAACAATAATTAAATTGCTATACAATTTATTATT
Source organism: Ophraella communa (assembly GCA_035357415.1). Lineage (NCBI taxonomy): Eukaryota > Metazoa > Arthropoda > Insecta > Coleoptera > Chrysomelidae > Ophraella > Ophraella communa. Next base: position 6,518,567 of record CM068989.1, on the reverse strand, counting down.
GTTTGCAAAAAAATAAGGCAATATGTAAGTTATAAAATATTTGTATAAAAATAAACAAAATAAACTGCTCAACAATTAAAGTGGATATTTTTTAAATTTCAAAAAATTGCGTACAAAAATATTATTTTAAATATATGTTTCAAGCTATGAGTAAACTCTGTTTATAGTAAATTGTTTTTGTCATTTTTTTTTCTTTTTATACGCTATTATTGTAGGAATTCGATTTCAAAATACTGACATTTTAATCGCGAAGAATTGCTTGCAGTGGCTTTAACATTGTTACTGTAGTTCATAAATCTATTTCCCTGGAAAAAATGCGCTACGGCGATTAGAAACAGTGCAACTCGATCAATTAGTATGTTGGATACACGAAGGCTTAAGTCAAGAAGAAGTTGCTATACGGCTAAATGTGTCCCAAACTGTTGTCAGTCGTGCATAAAATCAATATTTGGAAAATGGTTCTACAGCATACAAGCATGCAGGAGGACGAGAACGAGCTACAACTCCTGCTCAAGACCGCTTTATAGCTGTAAGTGCAAGAAGAAACCGAATATTTACTGCTTCGAGAATTAACAGCTTCTTTAGGCAGGGTACCGGAAGAGTGATATCTAGCCAAACTGTGAAAAGAAGGTTGCATGCATGTAATTTAAGAGCCAGAAGGCGTAGTTCACATCCACGGTTGACTGCGGATCAGCGTGCATTCAGATATCGGTGGGCGAGAGAACAGAGTCGTTGGAATTTTCAAAACTGGAGGTGCTGTATGTTTACGGATGAGTCCAGGGGCCTATTCCTCCATAGGACTCTGCAACTCTTCACTCTGCACTTTGCACTTTGCAGACTCCAGCTGTTCTTCCGATAATTGTTGCTACTTTTCAAATCACTGTTGTTGTTTGCAGAGTTGCAGAGTGACACATAACCTCAAAGTTAAAATTGCAATATAGAACAAACTTACACTTACAACTTACTTATAAGTTACAATAGCGGAAAGAAACTTTATTCAAAAAGTTAGCTGTGCTAGAAGTAATTCGAAATGAAAAAAATGTATTGTTTGGAGCTTTTTCTGCTCATGTTTCGCACAAAATTAAGGAAGAAGGCTGGCAAAAAGTGTTGGAGGTGGCAAAAGCTAATGGGCTAGTCTCTGATAACTGAAATTGGACATTTGTGCGGGTCAAGTTGTTCAGTGTATGGAAAAGTCGAACCTTGATACCTAAAATATAAGTATTTTACCTTATGTTAAATTTTGTATAGGCCTATGAAACTATGATTTTTTCAGAACTAGGCTACCTACTTATTGTATTTTATATACGCCCTCAACTCCATAGCTTGGAAAAGTGGTAATGTCGGAATGTTTACTCATTTAATAACAGTTTTCCTGTATGAATAAAAATATGGCATTCGTTTATAACAATAAGTTGAGCCAAAGTCTTTTGAAGAGTGAAATCTTTCTTTTCATAACATTTGCAGACTCTGCAATATTTTTAACTCTTCATTATTTTCAAGATATATTGGTGGAACAAAACAAGACTGGTTTGTTTGAAAAATCTGTATTTTATACTCTGCACTTTACTCTGCCTCTGCAAAAAAATAAAAATAATGGTGGAACAGGAATTCATTTGAAGAGTGCAAAGTGCAGAGTGAAGAGTTGCAGAGTCATATGGAGGAATAGGCCCCAGATTTCGGCTGAATATGTGTAATGGCCGAATATTGCTGTGGAGAAAAAGAGGACACTCTTTTTGGTAGTGGTTTAGTTTGCGTTATGTTATGATGGCCGCACTGATTTAGTGGTGTTAATGAATATGACAATGAAGGCTGTACGATATAGGGACATAGTTGTAGAGCCAATAATTGTACCATTTTTTGGTGCAATAGGCGAACAATTTATCTTTATCGACAAAAATGCGCGCCCGCACCGTGCGAAAATTGTGAATTATCGCATTGAATATCGCCGTTTTATAAGAATTAACTGGCCACTATGTTCACTCGATATGAAGTACAGTTTAAAGTGATTTCTTCGCTTTCTTCATCATTTATTCCCAAAGTAGTGGTCGTTTTTCGATTGTAGCAGCAGCTTGCGTAACTATAGCGGTCATCTAGAAGGTTTTGAAATAATAACTATCCTATCTAGTAAATTAGACCAAATTACCGAGACTTAAATATAAAATTTAATCGATATCGCTTCAGTATTGGCCACGTAAATCGTCACAGTTTTTATAAATATACAATTATAAAATAATTATTGCTACTCCTAGCTTCAAGTCAGAGTCGAATTAAAGTTATAAAAATAATTGAATAACGATAAGTTTTAGTTTAAATTAGCTACACGCAGCATAAAGCAATTAGCAACGTTTCACCGATTATTCTGAATTGGTCGTACTCAGCGTAATAACGCCATGCAAGTAATCAGAATGGGCGTTTTAAGCGAAAGCGATACGAATTGAGGTCGTTTATCAATCGCCTAAGTTATAAAAATATGTCAAATAGAGCATCGTCGAAATTGACTACGGCCTCTTTAACGACGCTTCAGGGGATCCCCTGAAACAGTAGCGCCATCCCATACCGTTAACCCTTTTATCTTTTTTCTCGTTGCTTGACACTTTTTTTTTTAAATTTCCAATTATTCAAAGGTACTTTACGCTTCGAAATACCCTGTACAATAAACAAAATAGTGGATAATGGTTCGAATTGAAAGATATTGCATAAAAACAAATTTATAGGGAGAATCATCTGCAATATCTGAAAAATTAGACTATTATGCAGTTTGATATCAAATGAAAAGGAATTATTGAGGTTTTTTTATCCTAACATAATGACTGAAAGCAATAAAAAGCGTCAGTATATTTTTAGTGATTTTTTAGGGATTTATTCGGAAATGGCAACACTGATTTCTTAACAGAAGTCCTCTATTATTAAATATTTAAATATTTCCTAAAATTAGGTTATAATATTATTAAATTTTATAAAAGGCGGCAGCAGAATGTTGGCAACTATATAAGCAGTAAGTAAAGTATCACGGTAATTGGTTCAATAGAGATGAAATGTATTTAAAGTCAGATAGACTTTAGATCGACCAAGGCGTGAAAGTTTTCAAAACTTTAACTAGGTCTGTGATGTCGAACTTCACAAAGTATTAAGACGTTCCTAAATCATGACCTTCATTAATCGCAGGAGTTTCCTTATTGGGAAATAAAAAAAAGGAGTTTTCATCAAATACAAGAAAATATAAAATTTTACAAATTCTAGAACACATTTTTACTATTTTAATTTTCAAGACAGGAAAAATCTAAAATAAAAGAAAACATAAGAAATACATGTTGGGGACGGTTTGCAATAAAAAAACTAAATTTAGATTTTCTTGAAGAATTCCAGAGTTGTTAATGAACAAATAAATCTTGGAAGTTCTCCACTATTAAACTTTGATTGAGTCTTCATTCCACAGATCTTAGAGGGAAATATATAAAGGATAATACCTTAGTTTTAAGTTTAAGGTGTCAAGGTTAATATCTTTAAGATAATAATCTAGTAAGGATAATAATCTAGTATCTTGTATTTGTAACTTACTAGTAATAAAATAATACTACTAATAAATTAATGGTTAATAACTCCAAATCTAAAGTCGTGTGTTTTTCTAGAGGAGGGTTTAAAACAGCAAGAAATTACAAATTTCTCCTAAACAACTCGGAAATTGAATTAGTTAATAGGTTCCATCTCGGAGTACAGTTTACTTCCTCATCACTCTTTCGCGAACAAGCAAATCAATGCTGCACAAAAGCCAAACAAGCCATTGGGGCTGTAATGTCTATACTTTCGCAGTCTAAAATAAGCTCAAGAGATTCGCGTATGACTTTATATAACTCAATAATAATAAAGTTTGACTAGCTCCATTCTAGTGTGGGGTCTTCGTTACTTGAATATTATTGAAAGAATTCAGGTGGGGTTCTTAAACACTAGTTAAACACTGCCTTAACTGGTTTCTTAAAATTTCTGCAAAATTCTAATAACCATTGCTATAATTGGGCACTTCAAATGAGACTTATACTCGAGCAGCTTGGATTCTCTGACCTCTGGCTCAATTTATCCTATAGTGTGTTAAAGAAAAACTACGACAATATTCTCCTAGCTTACAAAACTAAACTTTTTAATGAAGATTTGCAAAGATTAATTAATAATGAATATGGCTCAATTTTTAAACATATTCAGGTTAGTTCAAACCCACCAGCCTACCTTTTATACAAACTTCCGATTAAATTATATTTTGCCAAATCCGTATTAGTCCCAAGTCTCGTATACACATCGCTCATAACGAAAATTCTTATGATTGTCTTCGAATACCCGAATTAAAAAGTCTTAACAGTCTTAATGATTTTATTCAGGCACTAAATAACCCAACTGCTTCTAGTGTGGAACTCATTACTGCATTTTTTATACGAGTTATTAGACTTAGGTCCTTTGTTATTAATGAATAACTTTTTTTGTCCAGGCTAATTATTTTAAACACATTTTTTTTATTTTTACTGTTAACGCATGGTATGTAACTACAGATTGTAATGCACATTAATACTAAATTAATTTTCTAACCAAATCCTTGCTATGTTGAATGTAATTTCAATGAGATGCAATAAATTATTATTATTATTATTACTAGTAATTAAAAATAAAACGTAATATTCTAATAATATTCAACAACCAATTAGGTACAATAAAAATGGAACGAAAATATTTAACTTTTTGTTAAAATAATAAAACTATTGTTGAATAAGTAATTATTAATATTGTTTGTTATCTTATTTTGACGATAAATAAGCTGCGAGAAACTACACCACTGAATTGTCATATATAAAGCGTATAAAACACCACAGAAGAAAAAATGTCGATGAACGGAAGACTGAAAGGTCCATTTTACAGAATACAGCAGGAATATGCCTCGCAGAATGCCTGTCTCTCTTTTTGATGGGCAATTTACTCACCAACGTAAAGAATAAAAGAGACACACACAAAGAGGCGATATAAAACAAAAGCTCAAAAACAAATATTATTGTTTTGAGCTCCTATATTAAGTTCAGGATTTAAGCGGGGCCAAATAATCGATCATTGTGGCACCAATTTTTTATTTAATATTTTGTTAAATGTAGCTGGATCCCTTTAGACATGTAGAACATTGGGAATTGAAACTAAAAACAAATATATTGCCCATATCTGACAAAAATAAGGCCTATTATTACGTATGGTGCTCCGGTCTGATGGGCTAAATATCAGCAGAAGACTACTGGGAAGACCGGCAAGCATGCATAATCATAAAGAGAGCTATGTCTACCATCGAAATTTTAATAGATCTGGAATGGGAGGCGATGGCTGGTGCATACAGAAGGCTAGTGAAATGACAGGATGCAGAGCATAGTAGTGTCAGAGCCAGAAACGGAGAGATAAACAATCATCCGATACTGGAGATAGTAGCAGATGCAATGTAATCTAAATACAAATACCACAAGCCATTTACCGTCTTATTCCCAGAAAGGGCCGTAAGGGAAATGGATAGATCGAATCTTATAATGACTGACCAGTATTAGTACACGGAAAACCTAGAGGGGTGTTGGAGCTGGGGTACATTGAGGAAAACCAAGGGTAAATCTAAAACAAAACTTGGGTAACCCATCAACAATTTTCCAAGTAGAGGTTTTTGCAACAAAGATGTGTCTGCAAAAGAGGCTTAAACTTGACTGCAGGAACAAAACTATAAAAATCATATCCGATTTCCAGGCGGCGATAAAGACACTAAAATCAAATTAGATGGACTCCTTCAGGATCTAATACGTCTAGGGAAAAACAACACAGTATACTTTGAACATCTGGGTATATTGGCGTTGAAGGTGCCAGAAAAGGTTATTAAGGAATATTTATAAACTCGGAGCCATTTCTAGGAATAGCGAATAGCATAACCAGAGGAACAATATCAAACTGGGTAGATCGGAAAGAGACGTTCTCACTGGTTCGAGCTAAAGGGTTTAACACCCTTTAAAGTATTTGTAATCTCTCTAAAAAGAGGCCTCAAATGCTTCTGAATATGAGCAGACAAGACCTACGAATTGTAATAGGACTGACTGGACAAAGTGGCCTTAATGAGCATCATATGAAAACACTTGGACTGGCAAAGAGTGCAGACTGCAGATTCTGTCAGGCTAAGAATGAAACGGCACAGAATATCTTGTAGCTCGAGGGACTTATGATCAATAAATTTGGTCTGCATAAACTCGAGCTACGGACTTCATGGAAGTGTCGCCAACAAAGGGACTTTGAATGACCACTCACAAAGAACCTAACTTTTTTGCAAAAACAGATTTGTTTCTGGGAGGATCAAATTAGTCTTAATTCAGATTTTTAGCTCAATCGTAGAGATTTCGAAAATCTTTACTTTTTCGAAGGAAGGTATATGTATGGGAAAAAGTCGATTTTACGAAGGTCATTTTTCGGTTAGGATAAAATTGGTAGAATTTATTATAGAAAATTGAAATTTTTAGGGTTTGTAGGAAATTTTCTTGGCTTTTCAACTGTTTAAATTAGAAGTGGCTATTATTTTTTGTTTTTGAGTTATGGGTCAAAATCTGAGACCATGTCTTAACGCTCGATTCATTAGTCGCTACAAGGCAAGATACCTCTTTTAGAATTTTTCCGGAGACAGATTTGTTTTTAGGAGGATCAAATTGGTCTAAATCCAGATTTTCAGCTCATTCAGAGAGATTTCGAAAATTTTCATTTTTTGTATGTATGTATGTATGGAAAAAAGTCAATTTTACGAAGGTCATTTTTCGGTTAGGATAAAATTGGTAGAAATTACTATAGAACATTGAAACTTTCAGGGTCTGTAGAAAATTTTATTAGCTTTTTAACTGTGTTAACTAGAAGTGGCTATGATTTTTTGTTTTTGAGTTATGGGTCAAAACCTAAGACCATGTCTTAACGCTCGATTCATTAGTCGCTACAAGGCAAGATAAATTTTTTAGAATTTTTCTGATGGCAGATTTGTTTTAAGGAGGGTCAAATTAGTCTAAATCCAGATTTTCAGCTCATTCGGTGAGATTTCAAAAATTTTCATTTTTTCGAAGGAAGGTATACACAGTAGGGAAAAAAGTCAATTTTACGAAGGTCATTTTTCGATTAGGATAAAATTGATAGAAATTACTATAGAAAATTGAAATTATTAGGGTCTGTAGGAAATTTTCTTAGCTTTTTAACTGTTTAAACTAAAAGTGGCTATGATTTTTTGTTTTTGAGTTATGGTTTAAAATCTGAGACCATGTCTTAACGCTCGATTCACTAGTCGCTACAAGGCAAGATAAATTTTTTTAGAATTATTCCGGGGGCAGATCGTTTTTAGGGGGATCAAATTAGTTTAAATCCTGATTTTCAGCTCATTCGGTGATATTTCAATAATTTTCATTTTTTCGAAGGAAGGTATACACAGTATGGAAAAAAGTCAATTTTACGAAGGTCATTTTTCGGTTAGGATAAAATTGAAAGAAATTACTATAGAAAATTGAAATTATTAGGGTCTGTAGGAAATTTTCTTAGCTTTTTAACTGCTTAAACTAAAAGTGGCTATGATTTTTTGTTTTTGACTTATGGTTTAAAATCTGAGACCATGTCTTAACGCTCGATTCACTAGTCGCTACAAGGCAAGATACATTTTTTAGAATTTTTCCGGAGGCAGATCGTTTTTGGGGGGATCAAATTAGTTTAAATCCAGATTTTCAGCTCATTCGGTGATATTTCAAAAATTTTCATTTTTTCGAAGGAAGGTATACACAGTATGGAAAAAAGTCAATTTTACGAAGGTCATTTTACGGTTAGGATAAAATTGAAAGAAATTACTATAGAAAATTGAAATTATTAGGGTCTGTAGGAAATTTTCTTAGCTTTTTAACTGTTTAAACTAAAAGTGGCTATGATTTTTTGTTTTTGAGTTATGGTTTAAAATCTGAGACCATGTCTTAACGCTCGATTCACTAGTCGCTACAAGGCAAGATAAATTTTTTTAGAATTATTCCGGGGGCAGATCGTTTTTAGGGGGATCAAATTAGACTAAATCCAGATTTTTAGCTCATTCGGAGAGAATTTAAAAATCTTTACTTTTTCGAAGGAAGGGATATGTATGGAAAAACGTTGATTTTAGGAAGGTCATAGGATCAAATAAATCGGGACGATGACAGAGAAGAATTTGCTAATTCAAAGGATAGGACTGACTTTCAGCTTTCAAGGAATTCAAAGCATTCGCAATGACTATCAATAAATGGCAAGTTCAACTATTAGAAGTTGGAGTAAACCTTGAACTGGCACGTTCTGCGGATAAGCAGTGTTTGAAAATCAGCTAAGTACCAGCACTATTTGTTTTCTCTTCGGAAGAAACAAGGAAAAATGATGTAGCGATGTATATTTGTTCAGTCCGGGCAATAATTCAGCAAATATTTTACACTAAAAATAATTGACGAGTTTGTTTTTCATTTCATTGTTGACTATTTTTCTCATAAATATTCTATAAAGCGGTTGCAAAACTTAATTTTTATCGGATTTGAGTAATTCAGTGAAACGAAAGCAAACAAAAACTTTTCCGCATAACAAACGAGTTAAAAATTCACAGTTTATAAAAGTAAACTTCTTTCCGTCGCTTCCAAATAGCTTTAAATGAACTCTGCACCTGTAGGAATACACGTTGACGAATGTAACTTACGCCATTACCGTCTACTCTAAATTAGATTAATGAAAATGAATGTCGTGAGGGCGACACTGTTCCTCGTGTTAAAGTAATAGTTCTGGTTATACCGAATGGCGAAATTTACGCTCTGCTATCTCTCTGCACGTACATATTTATTCACTTCTCTAAATTGCACAGTCAGTTTCTGGTGAGCTGCGTGTAACACCAAGCGAAAGGAACTTTGAATGTTATTCTCAGTTTTATGAGTTTAATGATGTTGACGTCTGCATATTAATAAACAGGAAAATTCCCAATTCCCATTATGGTGAAAACTTTTCAGTACAGCAAAATTATTTAAATTCACAAACAGTAGTTATTTACAAATATTCAGACTGTATACAGTTAACAGAAGCAAACATACGTAATCACTGGGGTGGGCGTGTCCATGGCGCTGTAATTGTATTTTCGTAGTAACTATCAATACTTGGAATCGACAATCAAATGTGTCATCTGTCAAAAAATTGTAACAATATTAGTTCCCAAAAGGCGCCAATTTGTAACCTTTACAGTCCCAAAAAGGCAGGGAGCCAATTTGTAACTACAAAACTCTCCAAAAGAGATCCCGGCTAAGAGACCCTCTCCAGGGGGTGGTTCGACTCCAAGTTAATGCTCACTATAGGAAGGATTGGGATGTATAAGTAATAAGGGCGCCACTATCTTTTTGTACGCTTTCGATTAAGCAAACAAACTACACAAAAACTAAGGTGAGAAAGATAGAAACACCTTGTAATTAGTTTAATTAAACAACAAATAAAGAAGCTACTTAAAACAAAAGACCGACCACGCTACACCCTTAAGACTTATAGTCTAAGGTATATAAATGAAACGGTTTTTTTAAAAATGGATTATTTATTGAAACTGTACTTGCCGATAATGAACAGAAAGGAATTGTAAAAAGTGGACTTAACTTTAGGTTTCTGTACTGTCTAGAAGGGCGGCTTCAGCTTCTTCGTAGAGAATTAGGGATTGTAGATTGTAGATTGCAGAAGGGGTCGATTGGCCCAGTTGACCTTACTACACTGCGACCTATAAGATCTTTTGATTTCTGAAGCTCTAAGAGTAATTTCGCGTAGCGGGCAGAGGGTCGTAATAACCTTTTTGCCTGTCTTTGGCCTGGAACATTTTTCCAGTAGGCTGCACTGAGTTCCTTTTCATATTTTCGAACTTCTTCCATTATGCGGCTTTTTGATATGCCACAAAATGGTTCAGGTCCGATAAAAGGAGCACAAGCTCCTTCCTTTGCGAGACTATCGGCAATCTCATTTCCGACAATTCCTTTATGCCCTGGCACCCATAGCAACTTTAATTTGTTGCGACTAGCCAGTTGTTTAAGGGATTGTTTACAATTCCAGGCTGTTTTTGACTCATAGGTTGTGGACTTCAGAGCCTTCAAAGCAGCCTGACTATCAGATGCAATAAATATTCTTGCTGTGTTGAGGCCTTTTCTTAGGCACTCTTGGGCACAGAATTCTATTGCTAATAGTTCTGCTTGAAATATTGTTGGAGCATTTCCAAGGGCTGCGGATATCCTAATATTAGGACCTGTGATCCCTATTCCTACTCCTTCGTTTGTTTTTGACCCATCAGTATAATAAGTGAGGGCACCTTTTGTGATTTGAGCGATTTCGTTTTCTGTCAACTCGCGGTCGTTAATAATAACATCTAACGCGAGTTCGAAATCTTGTTTTGCAGGCATTACGTCTGTAGGCATCTTCATGATTTGGGTTGTTACAGCCCTTAATACCTCAAGATGTCCTGTTAAGTCACCGGGTTTCAGAGATTTGGTCTGTGTCAGCCTATAGGCATTTTCCAGAGCGATCCTCTGTACATGTAAATGTAGTGGAGGAAGGTCTAGCATTGCCTCTAAGGCTGCGGTAGGACACGATCTCATAGCACCCGTGATCCCAATACAGGCAAGTCGTTTCAATTTCTGCAACTCGTTTATTGCCTTTTGCTGCTTTGTTTTGGTCCACCAAACCATCGCAGCATAAGTGATAATGGGTCTGACAACCGTTAAATATGACCAGTAGATCATTTTTGGCTTCAGACCCCAGGTTTTCCCAAAAAGCCTACGGCACATCCAGAAATTGTTATTAGACTAATGTGTTTTGAATAAAAAAGGTGTGCATTCCACGTAAGTTTCCTATCAAGGATGACTCCTAGGTACTTAACCTCTTCTGAGAAAGAAAGGGTTACTCCATTCATGATCGGAGGCTGTAATGTTAGTTTCCTCCTGTTAGTGAACGGAATAAGTGTCGTTTTGTTGGGATTGACTGATAGCCCTTCCCTCGAACACCAAGTAGTTATAATGTTTAAGGCCTGCTGCATGCGTTCGGCAATAATACCGTCATGTTTGCCTCTAGCCACTATAACTAGGTCGTCAGCATAGCCCAGAGCACGAAATCCTTCTCTTTTGAGCTTTGTTAGGAGGTCGTCAACCACTAGCGACCACAGTAGAGGTGATAAAACTCCTCCTAGAGGAGTTTTATCCTTCCAAAGGATGCTTTTAACTTAGCGGTAACTTGGCTCTAACTTAGCGGGTTATGTCTTCCTAAAAGTTTTTGTGTATGACAAGGAATCATGGAGATATGGGCGTTAGCATTGGACAGACTTTAAGCTAGGGCAGCAAATTACTAAATTTCAACAAATAAATTGTCTTATCTTCAAGTTTTCCAACACAGCGGCCATGAATGTAATAAGCAAATAAGCAAATAAACAGTATTGAAAATTATTAATGCACAAGTCGGCGAAACCGGTTACGTAACTAACAATGAAAAGAATAGAAAAAAAGTCTACGTACCAACAACCAAAAGGGAAGTTCACAAGATGAGATACTAGAACGCTTTTCCAACTCTTCAAATCGGCATGTTAGTCTAGAAAGGATATAAAATTATCATACTCGTCTATATATAGTCTCGGAAATCGTGTTTGTGTTATTTGTCAGAAGGGATGCGTTCGTCACATTAAATTGCAAGCGGGATGCGCGTTTTTTGTTTGGCCTCGTTCAAACAGCTACATAGTTACGCGTCTATAAGGGGTGTCTCGTGTACAGTAGCGTTAACAGTGATTCGGGGTCGGTTTTAACGTTAATAATAGCGGTATAGTTTACGGTCGGATAATAGTGTAAGGTGACATGACGATAGACAAAATTTTGTAAAGAAAGTTGAATTTGCTTAAAATGAAACTATCAATATTAATAAAAACTTTATATTGCACCAAATAAAGATACCATCAGCCCTAAAAAAATTTCTATATTTTCAAATTTCATGTAATGTCACAGATTAAATTAATACAGATGCGAAAGCTTGACAGAGGACCGTAAGAAGCGAGAGATATGGGTGGTATGCGTTCACAACATTTCCCCTCTCGTTATTTAAAGATCTAATTAATGAGGTGGTTTTATAATTCTGCCAAACCTAGACCTTTTTGGAGTATCATTACTTAACCCCACTTTAGGGGAAATAACTTTGGAATTGTCAATGGGTTTTAAGTTAACACTCGTGAGGTACTGAGGTTGATGGTAAATCATTATTTGGAAAATTATTTGTTGAAGATGGTGAAATATTGTGATTATTATTAAATAATTAATGAGATTATTACTTGTAGTAGGTACTATATTTGCAGACAAATCAATATCAGTATGGGAGCAAGACTCTGCAAGAACAAATTTTATAACAGATTTTTCTTGAACTAATAAGTACAATAACGTAAGATTTTTATAATCTTACCTTTTTGCCAGAGCAAACTTTTGACGTGTCAAAATTTATTTTAAAAATCTGGCATCCATCAAAATATCAAGGCCACATTGAAAAACTACAAATTTATATAATACATGGATATACCAATTGGTAAGCGTGTTTTTTACATAAACTGACTTATTTAATTTTGAGAACTACCCTTTCCATATTAACTATGTCTAAAGGTTTTATTAAGTCAAATGTATTTGTCAGAAAACCAGACATTGGCCAAGAACTTAATATTTTCATAAATGTTAGCCAGCATTCGAGCACAGCGTTTTATCATTTTGAATCAGGTTGAACATTATAGTCCAGGAGCCACCAATCCTGAAAGCTCCGTGATCACGGATTCTAATATTTTTAATAAAAAATAAAAGTTAACGTTTAGACGAACAAGATTTGCTTGGTCGGCGTGGATTTGATTGGCCGAAAATATTTTAATTGAATTTTTTTATTATTAAATTTCCATAATTTTTTTCCGTCATCACGGATTTTGATTAATCTTATATGGAATTGTGTGAAATATTATGTTTAACAAGAATAAATCCGGCCGACCAATGATTTTTAGCCGGAAAGGTCACGCATACCTATTTGAATGGTGTGATAAGGGGTAAAATTTATCCATTATCACGGAAACCGGAAACCGGGCTTCCATGCTTTTACAGGTTGTGATTATACAGCAGCTTTTGTTCGTAAAGGAAAAATTAAAGCCTACAACCTCCTGTTAGAAAATGAAGAATATCAGAACATGTTCGAGCATTTGACAAATCCGGAAGACATAAATGATAAAGAAAAGACAGATTTAGTCCAAAGATTTACAAATGAAATGTATAACGTAAAAAATAATAATGTTAATGTGGCAAGATTTGAATTATTTTTAAAATTTTTTGCAAGTACAACCGACAAAGAAAAATTTTACAAAGGTATGATAAATTTCAATTCAAATAATATTCCACCATGCTGGAAAACTTTAACGCAAAAAATATTACGCACCATTTTTGTAAACGCAATGTGGCAAAATGCTACTGAACCCATTTGTACATTATATGATCCAACAGAATGTGGATGGCAAGTAAATGAATCCAGTAAACTCGAACCATTGTGGTACATTGGCCCATCAGCACCGTTGAAGGTTGAGGAAATATTAAGTTGCCAACAGAATGAGGAAGAAAGCGAAGAATCAGAAGAAGAGAGAAATGATAATTTTGATGATAATGATGTAGATGATTATTAATTAATAAACTTGAATTGAACATATTTTTTGTATCAACCTTCATTTCTTATATAATCAACCCAAATAAAAATTTTCCTGTATTTCCTCTTTTCCATATTAATTAGTATATATAATAAATAGTTGAAAACTTAAGGAAGAGACCAGAGGTAGAAGAAAGACTCTAAAAGAAATGTCATCAAGTAAGTGAAATCTATAACAGTATGATCCTCACTCACACAATAAAATTTGGTATGCGCGATACTTTCGGCAGTTTGTAAGCACGCATACCAAGATAATCATAAATGTGACATTAAAACGCGTGAATTAAAAAAAAAGGTTTCCGTGATAATGGATAAATTTTACCCCTTATCACACCATTCAAATAGGTATGCGTGACCTTTCCGGCTAAAAATCATTGGTCGGCCGGATTTTTTCTTGTTAAACATAATATTTCACACAATTCCATATAAGATTAATCAAAATCCGTGATGACGGAAAAAAATTATGGAAATTTAATAATAAAAAAATTCAATTAAAATATTTCCGGCCAATCAAATCCACGCCGACCAAGCAAATCTTATTCGTCTAAACGTTAACTTTTATTTTTTTTATAAATATTAGAATCCGTGATCACAGAGCTTTCAGGATTGGTGGCTCCTCGCCTATTAAACTTACAGACTGTTAGACTTGAGGCAGTACTCGTTAATGATTTTCATTCACTCAAACGCTTCTTTTTTTCCTGATTTACCTTTTTTTCGTATGCAAAAGCTACCGATTTGTTTTAACAACATACAAAATAACACTCTTTGAAGGCTTAGGTTTCTAAAACAGCTCAATGCTAGGTCCATTATTTCTGCCAAATGCGTATTAGTGACAATTTGCTTAACAAATAGAGTTTTTCTTCAATTGCATCTTGCACCCAGATAATCATAGATAACTGATAATAATATTTGACACTCTGACAGGTAAAAAGCTAAGTCTTTGGTTGAAATAAATTTGACAGCGTGTCAACTTTCATAGCAACTGTGACTATGGTAACAATTTTGGTATACATTTAAATTTTTGTGCTTTTCAATAACTGTATAATATAAATAATTTAAATACATTTATCTCCATGAAAATTTTCTGGAAATATTAATAGAAAGATATGTTAGGGGTTGGTTAAACGACAATCAATGTGCTTTGTTATTTTTTCTGATTGATTTCAAACACTCCCTCGACAAAAAAAAAGACAAAGCACATTGATTGTCGTTTAACCAACATCCCTAACATATCTTTCTATTAATATTTCCAGAGAATTTTCATGGAAATCAATCACGAAATTCGGATTGAATTTGACGTTAGTGTTTAGATAGCACGGCGAGAATCCATGATGTTTGCTTTATTCACATAATGATTTATATAGTCAATTTCCTCCATTTGTATTTTTAATTTTTTTTACCAGTTTCCAGAATTTATCATAGATAATGGTTTAATCGTGTGAAAATCCTCCATATAAATGGTTTTCAATACTGTCGAGCCCTTTTAACCTGCCACAACGCATCAGTCTCGTCAACGTGGGAAATTGATGTCATCATCAAATGTTCAATTTGAGATTTATACGACATACGTAGTAACGAAACACATAAATATACTAAAGGAAATAAGATAATGCTTTAAAGGTTAATCCTTTTATTTTTACAGTGGAAAAAATAAACTGTATCTAAAAATCCTAACTGCTTTAAATTCTAGCTATTCCCCGGATATCTTTTAAGATGTTCAACTTGTTGGGTAGCCAAAAATGCATTATCAAACATCAACAAACATGAAGTTAGGGGTGATTAGAGCACCTGCAAACTATAAGATCTATTGTGTCCCCTCTTCCTTGCCTAAGGTCAACTCTTTATATTGCTCAGGAATCCCAGCATAAACGTTGTAACTGAATGACCGTCTAAAGATGGCCGTTCGATGTATCGGAGGAAAGATACAACCGGGAAAGCGTAAATTTACATTGTGTACATCCGATCAAACTAAATCTTTTTGAAAAGGTACGGAGGGGATTTTTATAACAATATGTGATGGAAGAGATTAGCCGAATGTAAATCACACCTTGATTTCATATCTAGCCAGTTCGAGTCCTTGAGTTTGTGAGAAACTCTATCAAATTTCCGAATTCCATAAGTGTATCTAAGGCAAGATTTTTGTACCCTCTGAATTCTATTTTTATCTATACTGTCTAAACAAGGTCCGTAAACCGTATCGTAGTAATTAAAATGACTAAGTACTAAGGATTCCGTCAGCAACAGTTTCGTAGAAACTGTAAGAGTTTGTCTATGTGGATAGAGCATTTTAAGATTTGCGTATCAATCGTTATCAATTTCCAATCCTAAGTTCCGAGTAGATGTAGATAAGTCCAACATTTGACCGTCAATTAATATCTCCATTTCATTTTGAAGCTGATGCCGATATTTCCCGAATAACATTATCACGCTTTTTGATGGATTAATACTAAGCTGATGATCATTCGACATTTGAACTATACTGTCCAGATGTTGATTAATCATGTCACACGCTTCAACAGAATCCTTATAATGAAATGAAAATTTAATCTGAGTATCATCAGCATAAAAGAATGGTAAACCATGCTTTAAGCTATTTTTAAAGTTTAGAGTATATAATGAAAATAATAACGGCCCCAGTATTGATCCTTGTGGCACTCCACAGGAAATCTCTTCCCCTGCATCAGTAACAACGAATTGCTTTCGGTTACTGAGATAGCTTTTAAAAAGTCTAATAGCATCTTTGGAACAGCCAATGAAGTGTAAAATTGCTACTAAAGTTTTATAATTAATGGTGTCAAATGCTTTGGAGTAATCAAGCAACGCCAGAGCAACAGTTTTCCCATTGTCAATATCTCTGAACAGATCATCAGTGACGTCAAGCAATGCAGTGGTACAACTGTAACCGCAACGGAAGTACTTTGTTAAATTTAAGATGAATATTTAGCTGAAATTTTATAATTTTTTTAAAGTACTTTTGACAAAACTGGAAAAATGGAAATATGTCTTTAATCGCTAAAGCAAGTTATGGTCTTTTTCTTCGGTATAGTTAAGACTTTGGAGATCCTCCAAGAGTCAGGAAAAGTGCAATCGATTAAGCAAAACTTTATGACGTGAGTAATTGTAGGCGAAATTTCAGGACAACAAAGAAGTAACATATGAAGATTCAACTGGTCCGCACCTGAGGCAGCAGATTTTATTTCGACCAGATATTTATACACAACGGAACTATTTACGGCACTAAAACTAAATATTAAGCGAACATTTTCTTTTAGGTTGTTATTGTAAAAGTTAATTAGGTTTGCATTTGGATCTTTATTACGCAATGATGGACCTAAGAAGTGGTCATTAATTAGATTCGGATTGTTAAGCTGTTCTGGAATTTAAACATTTTTATTGGAAGGTTTTCCTGTAATGTTAAATTCTTTGACTTTTTTCCAAATTACCCTACTGTTGCCTGAATTCAAACAGTATTCCAAATAGGCCTAACTCTAACTCTAGTTACTTCATGTGACATCTTAACCAGCGATTCCCGGTGAATATTCTCGTTAAAATAGGGATCCTTTTTTACTAAGGTTGAGGTACTTATGAGATTCCAGCAGATTCCAGTAATTGGGTTTTTCCTTATCTATTTCTTTTCTTGGTTTTTCTTGCGCTACTGGTAATTCCACAAGATGATTCTAGTCCCAGATCTGGGATTACAGTTTACTTTTTTGCCAACTTATAGGAAGGTGACAGTGTTCTTCTGGTCTAGTTCGTTTAGCTTGCCTAGGCATTTCCAAACCATCTTTCAGCTCAGCGCTTTGATGACTGCTGGACTATCCAACATGATCACAATCTCCTGTCTGCGATAGTTTCTTTCAATATTGAATTCTGCACATCTTTCGCGGATTTCTGCTTAAAAACTGTGTGAGTATACACCCAAGCATTCTGAGTATTTGGCTCTTGGTACAAAAACTACTACTACAGTTCCCTCTTCTAGCTTGGAACTGTCAGTATACTACTTTTTGGCATTTTGATTAAAATTCTGTATGGTGTCTTCATCTCATTCAGATTGACTACTTGTTTGGCGTAAAATCTCGAGGCATTTTCCAAGTTGGATAAAATTAATGTGAGGTCTTGATCTTGACCAAGGCTTTTTTTTATAAATAATTTTTTGATCATTCTGTATATTGTTGTGGTTGGTGCTGGACGGGGGCAGTATTTTTTTATTGTAAATTTTCAATTTAAGAATTAAAATTTTTTACATACTACATATTGACGTTAAAACTGAATTTATTCCATATATATGGACCGCATTGGATGTTAGTATAATTAACAATCTAAAAATCAAATGAAATCATTACTTTTATATCCGTTTTCATTATCTTCCCAGCGAGTCTAATCTGAAGTAATCCGATTTGAGCTGAATTGATATTTCAAAGCTCTTAAAGATGAAATTAAATTTATCCACCAAGATATTTCTAAAATTCACGACTATAATGAAGTCATTGTTCAATTTTAAGTTAGAGTTTTGTATTACCTGAGTAAAATTATACTTTTATAAGTACATAAATCTAATGTTTTTTGTTCAAACCGGTAAAAATTTATTTTAATCTTGTAAAGTGATGGTTTGTAATGATTACACCGATAATAATTATGTTATTTTTGAGTCTTGCAATCAATTTACTAAACAGAAATTTCATGCCCACAGGTGTTATTCCAAATCGATTGAATTCTAGCGATAAACTGGTGAATTACATAGATGGATCGATAGTTAATTATAAACCAGACAAAATAATGAAGTTTGTTGTGAAAATGAAACAGGGAGGCGTAGTAGATATTTTCACTTATTGGATTTGGACTAATGTAATTTTTTTAAATCTTGATAAATGAAATTTTTCACAAATTATTTATCAAACTGTTTTAAGTTGCACGAAATTCAGCGTTCCACAGATGTGTAGGATAAATACTGTCATATTTAGAAGACTACGTATTGGTTAGGTTAGGTTAACCCAAAAATTTTTGATATTTCTTCGAATAGTAGGAATAGAAAATTTCTGAATTGCGTTTTCTCTAGGCTATTTATTTATTTATTTGATGCCTCTGACGGATCTTTTGTACGATGTTAGAAACCTTTATTTGCTTTTACTGTATTAGTTTTTTAAATTATTTAATGTACTTATCATATTTCTTTTTTTATATATTTGTTTTACCTACTCAGTAGTAAAGGTTTAATTCTATAAAAATATAACATCTTATTTATCGAAATTACGGGTAGTGTTTAATATTTTAATTAAAAATCGTACGCACCAAAAATATCACCATAATTAAAAGTTATACTTTACCTAGGAACGAATTTGTTCTTCAAATTATACCGAAGAGATTAATTTTTGGTCTCCAAAGAGAATAAAACAACGAATCCAAAATGACTTCATTAATTTGAATTATTAGGGCAGAAATTCCACAAATTAATGACAGTTACTGAATGAAATCGACTAATACAATACGCATTTGAAACTCGTAAGACGTCTTTAGAATTAATTAATTGATTTTTTTGCTTTATTTAAAACCAAATAAACGTCAAGAGCACGAAAAATAATTAATAACGTACTTCGGCGGAAAGGTAAGGAAATATCATGTTAATCAACTTGTTTTTGATTAAAATTTTTGATTGATATTTGCAAAAAGTTTTAATGAACAATTTTTATGATTAAAGTTTTTTTTTAATTTCAGTTTGTTCATGTGGAACATACAATATTGTAGAAGAGTTAAAGCTTTTTTTATATAATTCGCGTAATCAAAATCTACTTTGAAACACTAAAAACAGTGTCACAAAGTAGCTCTTTGTGATACTGGTTTGTCACGCAATGGGATGTAGAGTAGACCGGGGTCGAAAGTAACAAGTTGAGTTTCACGTTTTATTAAGAATAGCATAATGTAACAAACAAAAAACTTTTTTGCCGTATATATTTACATAGATTGAACATTCAAAAAACGTAAAAAAAAATTTATCAAAACAAAACAAGTATTCATAATAACGCAAAATAATGCAAAGTGTTACAATCGCTCCCAACTCCGCAGCGATTGTAGCACTATATGGGGTCGATTGTAACACAATGCACAATTAAATAAAATATAATCAGACCGAATCATAACAATTGTAACATCCCGATTGGTGCACTCTTCATGTGACCAACTTTTACATCTACTGAAAGGCTCTACACACCAAACAGAAATAATCATTTTCATATTTCCGTTTCCTCACTTTGCATTTTTTGATTTTTTTTATCCTTCATTAAAGGTTTTCTTGATTTATCTTCGGAAAAATTTCTCTTCACATTATTTTTCTTATTCTCTTCATAATCCGATCTAATCTGTTCCTTTTCAGGTGTAACATCGTTCAATAAGTCCCGGGACTAACTAGGAAAAACACGTTTTTCTCGAAAAATTATCAATCACCTTTAAGTGCGATACAATCATTCCAAAGCTTCTCTAACTTTTCGATATCATGCTTGTAGAAGGATTTCTCCTTGGCTCCAAAATAAGCTACAGTCTCAGATATTACTTTCTTATTCGAGCCAAATCTTCTTTCTTGGAGCATCCTTTTGGGATCAGAAAAAAGCCAGTAGTCGCTGGGGGCCAGATATGGAGAGTAGGGTGGGTGTGGAAGCAAATCGAAGCCCAACTCGTTCAATTTGGCCGTTGTTTTCATTGATTTGTGGCACGGTGCATTGTCTTGATGAAAGATGATTTTTTTCTTCTTTATGTGGGGTCATTTTTTCACGATTTCGTTCTTCAAACGCACCACTAACTCAATGTAATATTCGCTATTAATGGTTCTTCCCTTTTCAAGGTAGTCGATAAAAATTATACCGTTCGCGTCCCAAAAAACTGACGCCATGACTTTGCCAGCTGCCTGTTGCGTTTTCGGACGACTCTCACAGGCTGCACGCCATTTAGCTGACTGCCGATTCGACTCTGATGTGTAATGGTGGACCCATGTTTCGTCCATTGTCACATAGCGACGCAAGAAATTAGGTTTATTTCGAGTAAACCGTGCCAAACAGGTCTCTGAATCGTCTATTCGTTGTTGCTTTTGTTCAATTGTGAGCAAGCGCGGCACCCACTTGGAAAATACCTCTTTCAACCATAATTTTTCATGTAAAATCGTTAACGCACTTCCAGTTGATACGTTCACGATCTCAGCAATCTCAGAAACTTTCGTTTTGCGGTCACCCATCACTATTTTCAAAACTTGCTTAATATTTCCCGGAGTTACTGCTTCATTTGGCCTCCCCGAGCGTGCTGCATCACTTGTATCAGTTCGATCGCGTTTGAAATCAGCATACCACCGATAAATCGTTGTTTTCGATAAAGCCTGGATAACACTTTTCAATCCATTGCTGAGCTTGCACTGTATTTTTTCCCATTAAATAGCAATGGTTTATTAATATACGATATTCGTTTTTTTCCATTTTTTGAGCAAATGCAAAAGGAGCGTCACTCTCACCACAGTAGCTTTGTTGTTTAAGGTTTGATTGACATGAAATTTTGACACATGTCACTTGAAGGTTGGTACTTTTAAAAAAAAGGTTGATTTGACATAAATCCCGCCCTCTCTGAGTTAATCCCGGGACTTATTGCAGATAATGCAGATTTCTTTTTCTTCTTACCTCTGTTTTCTTCATTTCTAAGTGGAGATTTTGAGAGAGGTCTAACTGCTTCTGGACCAAACTCTTTTAAGGTACACATTCAGTTTCATTTTGGTCGTTCGTTTCTTAACATCTGGTGAACCAGATGTTAAGTATTTAGATTTAGTTTTTTCAGCTTAGGTCAGCCTAGCAAACGATGATGAAAATTCCTTTGCTGTTTCTGTTTGTGCAGCTGATATTACATTATTCTCAATGTTGATTTTAGCTAAGCGTGCAGTTCAATCTGAAACATAAGATGGAGCATTATCTCCTGCTATGAATACTCCTATTATTGTAGAGATAAATTTTAGTGCAGCAAAACCCTCCCTGGATGTTACTTGAAGTTAATGTCATTGATTGCTACTACGGAAGGAATATTATAGATTGTCATTGTTTTTTCTGGGTTACTGCGCATTCATGTATCGCAGCTGGTATTAACTGCTTTCTTTAAGGGGCCACAAAGGGAACGATCCAGGGGTTGTAATTTGTGGAACAATGTGGAGAACTATACCGTTTTCGGAACAATAGTCAAGGGCTTGATACGCGTTACTTCCAACATATTTAGAGAGAGATAAACAGACAAGGTGGAGTAAGGTTTCCCGCCTAGCTCATAATTTGATGCCAAGTATATCAGTACCAACCGAAATTGCAAGTTTTATAGTATTTATGAACGACGGCATGATAAGATAAACATAAAAATTTGACAAGTAAAGTCCAACTTTCACCGACACAGAAATTCTTGAGCACTAATATGTCTAATATATAATTATATACTACATAAAATATACGTACCTTCTAAGTTAATAGTAAAGCAGTCACGAGTTACAGAAATAAGAACTGGCAACATTGTCCATTCTTTCTAACATTTGTGACCATCTACGAATAAATGATAAAAAAGAAGGAATATAATACGATTTGACGATGTCCGCAATGGTTCTTGCATATGGCTGACTTGAAGTTTCCGGTCAACGTCTATGATAACAATGTGGTTGTCATTAAAATATTTTGTTAATTTTTAATAATTCAGATAAATAGAACCCTATAGATGAAAAGTAATTCCCATTCAAGAGTTGGGTTAACTACTTAAATCAGAAAATAATATATAAAACAGCATGAAAAAACTATTTATGTCAAATGTCACGATTCGAATGAGTCATATTTGGTTCTTCAATATGGCCGACTTCCGTCGTGATTATTTGCTTAATTAAAATATGACAACGTTACTTCCTTTCTATTATTTATTCGTAGGTGACCATCTGATATCTAGACATAATTGTCAGAAATTGTCAAAATTTAAAAAAAATTGCGAATTTTTAGTACGTTTAATTGGAATTTTCTCTTTCAAATGTGCTTAATCCAAGACTTTTTTTCTCTTAAAATATTCTATTCTATGCTTTTTGCAGAATTCGTGGGTCGCAAAAGTCAACGGACCCCAAAGCATTTTCTTCTATTTATTAAAACAACGTCATTGTCAAAATTATTCAGTAGAAACTATCAGGGCAATGAATAATTACATAATATTCGGCAGCTATCCTGTACAAATGACATGCCCTTTTTGTAGAAACCAGATATACACAGTCGTAAGAAGTTCTCCAAGTATACTTACATACATGATGTCTGCACTCTTATGCCTAATATGCTGCCCATTCTTTTGGGTGCCCTGTTGCATTCCAGGTTGCATGGCCCAAGACCATTATTGTCCAATTTGTCTTTCCTACCTGGGATCATCTCAAATGTGAGCACTTATAACAATGTAACACCAAATTTAAAAAATACTTTTTAAGTATTTGGCAACTGTCAAAATTTATATAAATATTTACCTAAATAAACGTCAATCCAAACACATCATTATTTTTATTAATTATTTAATAAAATCAAAACATATCAGCTTTTTTGAATTTAATAATAGGTACGATAGTAATGACACTGGTGTACTTAATCTGATAAAATAACCTTCAGTATAGTTATATTGTAATGTTTTAGTTTATTAAAGACATAGTTATACAGTGTGGTAAGTTAAGGAATGAGAGGAGAAGTGGGAATCCACTAATAAAGAGAACCAAAAAACCCCTTAGAAATTTATGTGATTTTTTGAATATATTGGTGAGATTAATCAAATGGGGAATAAATAATCCATTGTGGAGCTACTAAAAATACACATCTTTTAGTGCTATCCAAAAGTTGCATCTTTTGGTGCCATCTACAAAAATGAAATTGTCTTTAATTTATTTCGGAGATGATAATTAATAGGTTTAATAATTTTTCAAATATTAAAGCTAATTAAAAAAAATATTAAAAAATAACATAACCACAAGAATGGAGATCAAGCTTCCTGATACCCCTCTTCAAAAAGGGAGATAAACCAGACCCAGAAAACTATTTACAGAGGAATCAAATTATTAAACATAACGCTGAAATTAACAACAAAAGTGATAACGAAAAAGCTGAATGCAATTACAACATTAGCAGAAGAACAACAAGGATTTAGATCGGGAAGATCATGTACCGACGCCATATTTGTAATCAGACAAATTCAAGAGAAAGCACTAGAATACAACAAACCTGCAAACTTGTGTTTCGTGGATCTAGACTGTTGAACCTTTATAAACTGGAAGCAATAATACTATTTCTTCATATAGGAATAACTATTTAATTCAAAGGTTTAGCTTTTGACATACACACTTTTTTATGTAATTTTGACAACTATATAAAACAAATATATAAATAACAGAACTTGTTACTATGGTAATAAAATAAAACAAAAGTTGTGGAAACGAATCCGAATATTAAATCCAACACTCCTCCTCGTTTACACAATCTGACATTTTTCTCTTAACAAAATATGTCTATTTGGTGGCAAAGGTTTTGTTAATAAATCAGCTACCATTAGATCAGTGGAACAATATGTACAATCAATTAGCTGTTTATCAACACAGTCCTTAACAAAATGATACTTGGTATCAATATGCTTTGTTCGATGTGAGAACTTCTTATTTTTAATCAAAGACAAACAACTTTGATTATCCTCATAGATTGTAGTGGCACATGTTAAATCTTGATGCATATCTTTCAATAAATGCCGCAACCAGAGAGCTTCTTGACATGCTTCGGATAAAGCAACATATTCAGCTTCGGTAGAAGATAATGAAACACATGTTTGTTTCCTGCAGCACCAGCTTATTACACCTCCATTTAAGAAGAACACATAACCACTGTTTGACTTCCTTGTGTTACGATCTTCAGCCCAATTAGCATCAGCATATCCGTAAAATGTTAAATTTTCCTGAATACCAATGTTGCTAAGCTTAAGTGTCATATTAGCAGTTGATTTAAGATATTTTACGACGCGTTTTAACTGCGCCCAATCTTCCTGAGTTGGAAAGGAAACCTTTTGTGCAAGAATGCTTACACTAGCTGAAATGTCTGGTCTCGTATTGACTGATACATACAGCAGACGTCCAATAAATTGTCTGTACTTAGAATTGTTACTTAAAAGATTATTAGAATCTGACTTCTCATAACTCTGTTCCATTGGTGTATTTACTTGCTTTGCGTCTGACAATCCAAGATCAAGTGCAATTTTCCTAATATAATCTGACTGACAAAGTTGAAAATTTCCATTAGAATCTTTTGTTACTTCAATTCCCAGATATTGCTGAACGGGACCGAGATTTTTTATTTGAAATTCATTAGATAATTTGTTTTCAATTTCATGTATCTCATCTTTAAACTTTCCAGCAATTATAATATCATCAACATAAATGAGGATATAACACCAACTATTAAGTGATTGTCTTGAATAAAGACATGGATCTACTTCACTCTGTTTAAAATCTGAATTCACCAAAACCTTATGTAATACCTCATTCCATACTCTTGCGGCTTGCTTTAGCCCATAGATACTTTTCTTTAATAAGCATACTTGTGATGAATTTTCTGAAGTAAAACCTGGTGGTTGTTTCATATAAATCACTTCATTTAAGTCTCCATTTAAAAAGGCTGTCTTTACGTCGAAGTGATAGACGAAGAATTTTTCTTTAGCTGACACTGACAGTAGAGTACGCAAAGTTGTTTGGCGTACAACTGGAGCAAAAATCTCATCATAATCCTCACCATACTGTTGAGAAAATCCTTGAGCCACAAGACGTGCCTTGAACCGCTGCTCACTTCCACTAATGCCTGTCTTGATTTTAAACACCCATTTGCTTCCTACTGCATTTCGATTTTCTGGAAGATCGCATAATTCCCAGGTTCCATTTCGTTCCAATGATTTTAATTCTTCTTGCATTGCACTTAGCCATTTATCTTTAAATTTGCTGGTAATTGCTTCATTGTAGGATTTAGGTTCTTTAATTTCTTCCTTGGCAGTATGTAGTTCTTCAATCAGTCTTTGAGGAGCGATACCTTTAGTTGATCTCTGTGAAACACGAATTTTAGGTTCTGTAACTGGTTCAAATTCTTCACTACTCTCCTCCTAAATGTTCATTTCTTGGAGTGATATTTCAACCTTTGATTCAGCAGCTTCATCAATTTTAGGTATATCACGTTGCTCTTGATACGCTTCTACACTGAACTTAATATCACGACTTATTACCACCTTTTGTGAAGATTGATTAAAACATCGATAACCTTTAGATTCTTCATCATATCCAAGAAATATCATTTCTGATCCTGTATTATCCAATTTCTGGCGCGTCTGGTTTGGAACATGAACAAAACATTTTGAACCGAAAATTTGAAAATTGTTTACTATAGGTTTTTCGTTGTTCCATAGTTCATATGGAGTTAACTTCTTTGCACGAGTAAGAACTCTGTTTTGAATGAAATTAGCAGTCATTATGGCTTCACCCCAGAAGTGATTTGGTAAGCCTGCATCAATCAGCATACAACGTGCCATTTCTACCAAAGTTCTATTCTTCCTTTCTGCTACTCCATTTTGCTGTGGGGAATAACTAACAGTTAATTGAGTCCGGATACCCTCGTTTGCTAAATACGTTCTTAAGCGAGTATTTAAATATTCTCCTCCACGATCAGATCGAAAAGTTTTTACTTTTCTGTCAAACTTGTTTGTCACAAGAGCTACATAATGTTTTAAAATTTCAGGAACTTCGGACTTATTTTTCAATAGGTATACATGAGTATACCTTGAAAAATCATCTATAAATGTGACCATATATCGCTTACCACTTGGTGTTACCGTTTGCATTGGTCCACAAACATCGGTATGAATCAAATCTAGAGGTTTGGTTGACTCACTAAAAGACTGTTTTGGAAATGGTAATCTGGTCAATTTTCCTTTCATACATACATCACATGACATTTGAATACCGCAATCAACTATTTTATTTAAAAGTCCATCAGTATGCATTTTCTTTATTGCTTCTGGATCACGATGTCCCATTTTACGATGCCACGAATGAATACACTTGTCTTTATGTTCGATCACTGTATGAATTTCATGTGGTTCACATAATCTGTATAAATTACCAACAGAGTTAGCAAATGCTACCTGCTTTCCATCTTTAAGAATTTCACAAAAGTCTTTTCTAAAATTGATTGAAAATTGGTTTAAGCTTAGTTGTCGAACTGATATTAAATTTCCAACAACTTTAGGAGCATAAAGCACATTGGTTAAAATAACTGGTGTAACCATACCTTCTTGATTTTTAAAACATAAATTTCCAGTCCCAATACCAACAACGTCAACTAGTTCTCCATTGGCTACTTCAATTTTATCAATATATGATGTATCCAAAGATGTAAAAACTTTCTGTCACTAGTTACATGCCGCGTAGCTCCAGAATCCAAAATCCAACCATCTGACTGAATTTCAAATGTAAACAAATGTTCTTTATGTTCAATTGCATTCACTTTATTTGCTTGATTTTGTTTCCAACTTATGTATTTCTTGCAATCCTTTTTCATATGACCTTGCTTTTTGCAAAAATAACATTTCATATTAGTTTTCTTTATATCTTTACTGCAAACTAACCTCATCATTTTTTCTGTAGAACTACAAGAATTTTCTTCTGCGTGTTGTTTTCGTTCATATTCGGCAATGACCTTTTGCTGCACTATGGCAAACGTTAACTCTTGTTCTGGACGAGTTTCTAGGGCTGTAATTAAAGGATCAAAGCTTCTAGGTAAACTGCTTAACAACATTGCAACACTCCATTTATCTGATAGCAACTCTTCGCCAATATCCCGAAGTTTCAAAAATAACTCTTGCATGCGAGTAATGTGCTGTGGAATATTACCGCCTTCTTCAAGTTTCAATGAACAAATAGTTCGCATTATATGAACTTTATTCGTTAATGTACCTTTTTCGTGATACTCTTTAAGAACATTCCACATTTCTCTAGCTGTGCTCTTACCCCTGATGTGGATAAGCTGATCATCTTCCACGGTAAGTCCGATGTAGGCTTGAGCTCTGCTGTCGGCTGCATCCCAATCGTCTATTAATTTTTGATTTGTATCTCCAACTGGAGTCGGTCTTTCTCCTTCAATTACCTTCTTAAACAAGTTATCCTTCATTAGAAGCAGCTGAACTTTATATTTCCAATTCGAATAATTCTGATTATTCAACTTTACTATGTCACTTCGAAAGTCGGACATTCTGATGCTTTCACCGTATGTGACAAAAAAACAGAAATTAACTACTTTGCAAATAGTACTTTATATGCCTGGGCCCATAACCTGTTGAACCTTTATAAACTGGAAGCAATAATACTATTTCTTCATATAGGAATAACTATTTAATTCAAAGGTTTAGCTTTTGACATACACACTTTTTTATGTAATTTTGACAACTATATAAAACAAACATATAAATAACAGAACTTGTTACTATGGTAATAAAATAAAACAAAAGTTGTGGAAACGAATCCGAATATTAAATCCAACATAGACAAGGCATTCAACAGAGTCAAACTTAAGCCCCCTATTGTTTAACTTAATCATGGATGAAATAATAAAAAAAGTAAGAACAAAAAAAGGATACCAGATGGGAGAAAAACAACTAAAAATAATATGTTATGCAGACGACGCAATACTAATTTCCCAAAGTGAAGACGATTTACAACGTATGTTCCACCAATTCACCATGACCGCCAAAAACTTCAACATGACAATCTCAGCAAAGAAGACAAAATACATGGTCGTAATAGCAGACTTACTCAGATGCAAATCGGAAATGGAGGGACAAATAGTTGAACAAGTCATGGAGTTTAAATATTTGAGCATCACATTATCCAACTACGGAAAGCTCGAAACAGAAATACAAGGTCAAGTGAATAGAGCAAACAGAGCCGCAGGATGCCTGAACGACACAAAATGGAGGAGCAAGAATTTAGGGAAAGAAATGAAGGACAGAATTTACAAAACAGTCATAAGACCCGACACAGAGAGAACAAAAAGAATGCTAAAAACAGCAGAGATAAAAATCCTTAAAATGATCGATAGATGTGATAAACCCAGAAGCATAGATATGCGTCGGAGGTGCAAAGTGGAGGACATCAATGGAAGAGGAGAATGGAATGGAATGACCACGTAAGTCGAATGGCAACAAGGACGGCGAGAGACGGCTCCCCAATAGGGAGGAGATCAGTGGGAAGGCCACGAAAGCGATAAAATGATAAAATACTGGAGGCACACTAAGAAACAGGTAGAGCAATGCCTATAAAAAAAGAAGAAGAATAATTTTTGAAACATATCTATTCCCTGTCACAGTGCCTGGAATAGGAATAAGCTGCGTACGACTACAATGTATTATGCCTCCCAAAAACATTACTGATCCTCCTTGGTATGGAATGACTTTCCTTGCAAAAGTATTTCTTGTCGTCCTGGCCCTTTCCAAACTCTTTGTTGCCGACTAAACCAAAAGGATATTTTGCCATTGAGCTAAAATTCAGTCCCTACTTTTCTGTGTTCACTGTAGACAAGCAGTTGTGTGTCTGAGAAGTAACCTGGGAACTATTAATGGTATCCTTTATCGCAAATTGAATCTGACATAACCTGCTAGATAGCGATCTTTTTTTAGGGGACGTCCAGTTCCACGTCTCCAGTCAACGCTGTTAGTTTCCTAGTACAAACGCACTATTCGGTTAAATGATGGGCAAGGAATCTCTACTAGTTTATCCGCGATTTGGTGAATCAACAGACCCTTAACTATTGGAATTTTATTGCCAGGCATAACTCCAAAGAATAACTTGATAATTAATTAAACTGATTTAAAAATGATGGGAAATTGATTTTGTAATGTTCTTTAGATGCCCAACATGCCCAACACTGATTAACAAACAACGATTAAATGTACGAAAGAACAAGCCATAAAAATTTACGAGGGAGTACAAGAATTTTGGCGATGTGGGTATTTGTAAACCTAATCATTTTTTTACCTTTAAACTGCCTTTCATTGAAATATTTCAGGTAGTTATCGACGTCCTGTTAAATAAAAATTTGGATCATTAACAAATTCTTGGCATAAAATCCATCAATTATTATTAAAACCTGTTTGCGTTCCGACAAGTAAAAGTAAGTCTGATATATAGTTCGACAAAAAGACATCAATCTCTTACGGTAAATAGTTTAACCTTTGCCAAGAAATGTGACTTCCTTTTGAGGGATAAATGTCTAGATCGTTAGGAACGTTCTGTTTGTGATCGCTGGTGCGGGAAACGATAACGTTCTTTATTTAAATATGTCTTAGTAGGAATTTACTAGGAATAAAATGCGTCGGCAGCTATTTACTTTGCTTAAATTGAAAGCTTTTCTAGGGCGTTTGAAAGAACAAGCGTACTTAAAAAAGTCTTTGGAACATTGGATTTTTCATTTGATTTTAACAAGTTTGTTCGTTCGATATTTCATCTGATTTTTGTGATTAAGTATTCCCCTTTTTTTGTTATCATTATATTCTCGAATAAAGATAATTAAAATGTTTGGTTAGGGTGAAATGTTTGTTTTGCAAGAACGTTTAGCTTGTGGTTAGTTTTTTAACTATACTTATTGTTTCAGAACCGTTCATTTTAATTATGAATGAGGCGTTAAACCGATATCCGGTTTCTGGTATTTTATTAAATTAAATTAGCACTACTTTGCAAAAATATATTATATATATATAAATTTTTGAATCAAATATTTTGGGAGAAAACTGGAAATTGAAAATTCCTAAATGTTTGCAACTTTCACTACAGATACGTTACTAACTCAAATATGAAGTAAGCCACTTTCTGACTTAGATGTTTTATGAACTTATAGCTAATAGCCAGTTAAAAAAGGCCAATCTAATTTGAAGTTTGTAGAACTTTCAAAATATATAAGTGTTCTGTTTCAAAAGAATATAAGCATTGTCAAATTTGAATAATGTCAATATCGTATAAATCTTGTTTTGTATCATACTGCACGAACACAACAGTTAGAACTCCTCATAAAAAATTTGTAACCGTGTCTGCAGTAAATTGTGGTTTGAGGATTAAAATTTTAAAAAAGAAGACGACAGAATTACGGTTCTATGTCGACCCTTATGTAGGTAACTTTACTTTTGGGTTATCTACGTCACAGAACAAATGGCGGACTATTGAATGGATGAGTTCTATAAAACGGAAATGTTGCCAAATTAACGAGCAAAAAAATACTGAAAAAGGTTAGTCGCATATAGGTAGCATTCGGATTGCAGCAGCCGCGTCACTGCGGTCGCGACCCGGCAGTCGCAACCCTGGCAGTTCCGCACCGCTCTATAGGGATTTGTATGTAACGCATTCCGATGCCCGCGACTCTGCAGCTCGGCCGGAGGGCGTGACCTGCGCACAACCCCAGCAGCGCCGCCGAGCCGCTCCGATAGCGGTTCGGTCGCGCCGCTCGTTTATTTACTATAATTAAAATGGCGTTTACTGATGAAAATGACGAGTTTTTAATTGAATTAATAGCTAAAAACCCGCCACTTTACGATTGTCGGCTTAAACTGTATAAAGATAATAATATTTTTATTCAAAGTATAAATGCTTATAATATAAAATATAAAGTAAGCTCTTAATCGTAAGTTCGTATTTTACTTCTTACAGTTGACGAAAAACTAAATGCCAGCTGTCAACACATACACGTATGATTAGATATTGTCCTGTTATTATTTAGCATTTTTCTTTGCCTTATAAAATTAGTAGAGCTATAATTGTGTTCCAACATATTTGTAGTGGGTTTAATTGGGTAATTCTTAGATTGATTGTCAACATCTATTTGATTGTCTGAGACACTAGCATATTCTTGTACATCAACTTGAGTTATTTCTGCATTTTTCTCAACTTCAGTAGATTCATTATTACAATAAGGTTTTGGATCTACGCAATTATGAACGAAATGTTCACTACAAATATAGGTGGTTTTGTTGATTGTGGCAAAATTCAGATTTTGGTTGCCACATAAATCAATCCATTTGAGGCATCTGCTCGGACATTTTCTGGGTTTAGGAAACGGAATAAACCTAATAGAATTCCTTCTTCGTCCTTTAACTAAAGTTCTTGTATTATTTCTACAATTTTGATATGCACAATGCTTCATCGCAATTTGTATTGTGGAATCACAACGAAGATACAAATCCAGGTAGAATTACTCTTCTCGATGGTATTTGCAATAATAAAAGCAGATCAGAGTAACACAAATCACTAACAGATAAAGTTAGAATACAAAATCAGTAATACAAAAACACGAAGCCAAACAATGCTAAATAATATCAGAACAATATCTAGTGATACGTGTATGTGTTGACAGCTGACATTTAGTTTTTCGTCAACTGTAAGAAGTAAAATACTACAAACTAAAAATATGTTAAAAGACCTCCATTTCTTTCGGGTACAACACGGGTGATGAAGGGGCCCAAAATACATAAGAAAAACCAAAAATATATTGGAAAAACTGCTTCCTTATGCGACTAACCTTTTTCAGTATTTTTTTGCTCGTTAATTTGGCAACATTTCCCTTTTATAGAACTCATCCATTGTCTTTTTTTTTAAAAGTTGAATTTTCAAATCGACATGAAAACCGTGTGATAATAAATACAATTAAATTAATTGATTTCCTAGTATGATTTTGTACACCCCTAACTATTAACATTGAGAAAACATCATATTTTTGTAAAGTTTAACACCACATTAAAAAATCCTATTATTGCGAACATAACCACAAAAAACACATAACCTTACATTTTCAAATTAATGACAGTTGAAGCTGACTTATTATATCCTAAGTCAAAGTAAAAATGAGAAAGGTCCACGATCGACTCTGACATAAAATGTATTATCAAACGTAAAGCAAATGAAAAATCCAATTTGAGATTTTTAGTAAAGAGCATGCCTCTATCGGGAAAAATTAGAACTATTGTAAGTGAAACGACTTGTAACTTCGTATGAAGTTTGGCACTCTTTTGCCATAATGACGATGCTAATTTTAGTGAAACAGCGATATTTGAAATTAAAAACCTAGTTTTCGAATAAAAAGTAGAGGTTTCGTTTAAATGTTATAAGAGCTTTATGTCATTAATAGTAATTTCTAGACCCCTACCAGAGGGCGCAGTAATCTTAACAA
Organism: Ophraella communa; assembly: GCA_035357415.1. NCBI lineage: Eukaryota > Metazoa > Arthropoda > Insecta > Coleoptera > Chrysomelidae > Ophraella > Ophraella communa. The sequence goes on along the minus strand of CM068989.1, from coordinate 6,485,589 downwards.
AAATCGCCTAGAGGCTCCTTAAATAATACAAAATATTTTTTTAATAATGCAAATTTTGTTTTTATTGTTTTAATGCTGTTCATATCAAAATTGTAAGACAGCTGGTGATTGGTCAGAATAGTTGAAAATTTCGATATGAGTGATATAGTCTAAGATATATTTATCTTTACAGGTTATTACATTAAACTAAATAGTTGATTATTTACTATTAAACAAAAAATAACATAATTAAATTTGTAGTCACATATTTCCAAAATGGCTTAAAAATAACAACAAGCCTATGCATAAAAGATCATACATGAAACGATTTTCAACGTGTATTTGTACATAAAACTTTCTCAACAACTGACTAGCTTTAGCGGAAACTGCTTTAATGTTAGCTTAATATTATAAATTCAGGAGATGTTATATTGTGTTTAAGTTTCAATTTAGCACGTAGCTTCCGATATTCCTGGATTTTACCTTGTCGCATTGCAGTCGTATGTAGCTATTTCGTTGACTAGTGAAGAGACTGATTGACAGTATTTGGCAGCTAAATACTTAATCAATTAGTAGTTTTGAGTTGATACTTGATTGTGTGGATTTGGGTTATAAATTTAAATACGTTGGTTGCTGCGAGTCGAATTTGTAACAAATTGTATACGACGTTCTAGCAAATTGTATACGACGCGGATGAAAATACGGGATTTCATACAGATGCAATTTGGGTAGAGTTATTTATATTGTTTAAATCTAGTTGTAAAATTCTTGCTGAGAAAATAATTAAATTGCTAATAACATTAAGCAATAAAACGATTTAAGTTACTTTTTATTTTTTTAAGGTTAGGTACCTTAAGACTTGATCAAGAGTTAAAGTAATAATATCTAACAATATTAAAGCCCATATATCACTAGCCTTAAGGGATTGTGCTGGACATATTTCCTTCTCTAGTAATTTGGATATCAAACCTCTACAAAGATTTAAATAATTAATTATTCATTTTTGAAACCACCTTTTATTCTAATCATTTGGGCACGCCCTTGTTATTTTCCTGACAATTTGTCAGAAATTCGTCAAGGTCGCGCATGACGTAGCTCAGAGAGTGATTTGAAGTGGGAGATTAATATTTTAAACATTAGAGAGTTTGCGGTCAGTCGTTTTACGTTACGTTAGACTCCTATTTTACGTTATACTGTAGTGTATCGTAAAATTTGTAAACATAGCTTGCGGTTATCGTACCTTAAAAATTAAGGTTGCAGATGACATATGATATATCACTAGTGCAAGTTTAAAAATGATCGCTAAAAATAATTAACAAAACTAAGAAAAATAATAACCATAAGAATCATTAACAAAGCTTTGGTAAACCTGATTGTATATACCTAGTAACATTGGTTATTGAAGATTTCCTTCTATTTACTGCTTAACAAAAAGCATTCGAAGAAAGAAAAATACTTGATTCTAATTTATAATCAGTGCAGAGCAATAATTGTAGCTTCTTGTTTCGGTTTGAAAAACAAGACATTATTGAACTATCAATTTATGCAAATACCTAAGAGGATTGAAACTAATGATAAACAGTCATGATACAACAATTTACAATGTACATTTGCTGTAACATGAAAGTAAATTATAACCATTAAAATCTGATTGGTTAACGTTATTTTCAAAAATAGCGTTTAAATAAGCTTTACACGGTATAATTTTTACTACATTTTTACGTTATACATATATATATAACGTAAAACACCTTACCGCAAACTCTATACTAAATATTGCTTCATTTATTCGCCTATTAAAACAAGTTTTTAAACTTTTCAAAAGATCTTATGATTAAAAATAAGGAATAGAGTAAATTTAAATTGTAATTTTATTATTATTATTTTAGTTTTGAATGTAATATTTATCCTTATCTTATAAAACACAAGTTGTTCGCGACGCCCGTTTGTTAACAATAAATTTAAAAACTTCTACACGAATTTTCATGCAGATTTCCCCAGACTACGAATCTATAAACTTATTTTGACACAGCTTTGTGCAAATTAGTTAAAATTTAATGTTGTGTTTAAAGTTATGAATAGCAGCCATTAACAATAATATAAAACCAAAATAGGTGTGGATTAAAAATTGAATAAATAGTATGTTACTTTATTACGCGCCTCTCTTCGTTCGGCGCGTAATATCGGGTACGTCAAAAAAAGTCATGCTTCTTTGCCGAAAAAAGTATACTATTTTTTCTTCAAACGTAGCAATTTTCAACCATAAATAGTACAATTCATACGCTATTTTTACTCGAAATTAACTGTGACAACTATCAAAGTCGTCTAGATGTTAGAAATTAAAATAATTAAGTCGTCGGTGGGATTTGCGTCTCCCTGGTTACAGTTGTTTGACAGTTATTTTATGTTATTAAAGACAGCTTATTGTTGTTGCAACCGCAAGCGCAAATTTAGTGCGAAAATGGAAAACCTAAACGAAATTGAGTCCGCGGCTAATGATGCAGTAGGTTTAGGGCCCTCCAAGTCCGGAATAAAGTATCGGTTAGCGTACAAGCACTTCCAAGAGGAGTACGGCAAGTTACCGAAGACGTTTTACTGGCATATTTTAATATAATGGAAAATGAAAATAAATGGAAATCTTCTACAATGTGGTCACGATACTATATGATAAAATCCGAGTTAGTTATTAGATAAAATGTGTATATAAGCAAATTTTTAAAGTTACGTGCCTCTCTGAAAAAGACAAGCGAAGGATATGCTGCAAAGAAGTCTAAAGTTTCCACTAAAGACGAGTTTGATAAATTTTTGTTTGAAGCGCCAGATAAGTTGTATTTAGGATAAAAGGTAAAAAAATTATATTGCAAAGCATGTAGTCTACTCTATTAGATCTTTTACGATAATTGGTCTAAACCACATTAAAGTGTATAAAAAGTATGTATCACTGCGGCCTGAAAATTTCACAGAAAACCGATTGGAAAGTGTTACCGAAGCGTCATGGGAATACATTCAATCAGCGCAGTAGCCCAAAAAGTAGCTGGTTTTTTAAATTAAAAAGGTGCAAGCGCATAAACTGGTCACTGTTTACAACGAACTTCAGCTACACTTTTAATTGATGGAGGAGGAAATCTAGAATGCCTCAAACGACATGGGGGCTGTAAATCAAGCGCGTTTGCCGAAGGATATAAATATAGAGTATTCAATAAGAAATAAGAACGATAATGCTCAAAAAATTTTAAACCCTTATGAATCGCCAACATCGGGTATGATTGCTGAAAGTTGTGCTCGACTATCAGTATCATCAACAATTACCAATGCGTATAAAGAGTCGGAAACATTTTTGCACGGTTTCAATTTTGAAGAGGCTTCATTAGCTAATTGTACTTTTAATATTACCATAAATAAAAATAATGTTTAATTGTTGTTAGTGACATTTATATTGTTCCTGTTGTTGTGACATGTTTCACATTTTCCGTCCGCCTTAAAGAAATGGGAAAAACAAAACTGCTGCCGGCGGAGACATCAAACTTTGAGTTTGAAACGCCAGTCAGACGGTTTCCATGCAAAAAAATCCCGAGTTTTTCAAAGAGAAGAAATCGAGATATTCTTATTAGATGCCCCAGATGAACTGTATTTGTGTACGAAGGTAGGAATATATTGAAAATGATGTATTGTGGATTAAATAACTAATTCAATTTATATTTTAAGTTGTATTTGGGGCTTATAGATGTAATGAGCTTTTGCAAATGAAAACAGATGATATAAATCATGGGCGACAAATTGCTAATTATGCTACCAAATACTAAGACCAAAAGAGCAAAGATCTTTTGTAGTAACGGAATATTTAAGCGTTTACAAAAAATATGCAGCCTCCAGACCGTCGAATTTAAATAATCGGCGTCTTTTCCATAAGTATATCTTCTAGAAAGAGTATACCGGGCAGAACTTCGGCCACGTTGCTGGTGCATTCTGGTGGGGACATAACAATGTTAAAGCAACATGGACGATGAAAGTCTTCCGCTGTCACGGAGGGCTATATTGAAGACTCGCTTGCCAATAAGTAGAACAACGGCAATAAAATATTTTCTGGCGTTTCTGGAGTATCAAGTGGATACTTAAGTTGTTAATTTTACTGGAAAGGGGCAAAGTGGAAATGCCTATAGGCATTAAAAGTACAACTTCTAAGCCTGTCAAGTTTCATTTGGAGAAAAAAAAATTTTTTTGATTGTCTATTAGCCTTTATTAGGGATGCAGAAATTATTTTATTGGTAACTGTAAGAGTATTGTTGTAACCTTCGTGTTTTCCATATGTTAATTTTCCGAGGTCCACCTTGTCTTGTACGTACAGGATGACCTAAACGACTCATGGGCGAGAAGTTGTCTTTAATCCTTTAGGAAGAATTTGAATAGTGTATAGCCATCAATTTATTAAAGAAATGCGGCTGCCTCAAAATTAAAAACATACAATAATCGCCGAAAAATGACCAAATTTAGTTTTTAGCTACAAGGGCTACGGCTCAAAAGCCAAAAAAAAGTAAATAAATAAAATTTGCAGTCATTCATTTTCGGGTTGTTCCGAAACTTTTATAATATTATTTTCATAGTATTACTTTTCTTTTTGAATTTCTAAGGTATTGTATAATATCCACAATAAGTAATTATATTACAGTTATTTAAGCAAAAATTATTGCATTTTTGGACCGTTGTTTTCCAATAAAAATATGCAAGTTTTATTGATGTACATGTACTTTTAGGCAGATTGTGACGTGATTAATTTCCGTTCGACAACATTGTTTCGTAACCCAGTAATTATATCAGCGTTGAAGCAGTTACGTTGCAGTTTTAAACGAGCTTACCACTTTTTGCTCAATTACCATTAATGAATGTAAAAGTTTTTGGGAAAAATGTTTTTTTTGCTTCGTTAAAATTTTACTTGCTGCTTTAGTTTTATTTCTGTTTGCTTATAATGTGTTATTTTAAGTTTAATAACTATTTTTAATTGTATTCAAATTTATTAAATGTATTGTAGCATCAAATCGAGCTTGGCAAAGTCCTCATTTCATAGTTTCGATGATCTCTCCGTAAGTATCCAAACCAATAAATTCCAAAATTATCTCTCTAGATGTGGAAGATAAAATAGGCGAGTAATAAAACTAAGCCAAAGATACTATAGACCGAGGAGAGCTGAAAAAGGCGAAATAGGTATCAAAATTTGTCAAGAATATCAATCTTACTTTAACTTTTTTGAATTTTTGACGGATAGACCGTGTGTTAATTATTTTTCTAATAATATTTTGTATAATACCAAAATAATTATAACTAATGATTTTTAAATTGCTTAGATTGATTTGGTGCTGCAAACCTCGCTTCGCTCGGCATGCAGTGATTCACTTAAAATAATACTGAATTTAAACATAATTGAGTAATAAATGAACAAGCCACAAGAAATCAGGTGCGGGATAAGAGAGCTCTTCAAAAGCTATAAACTCAAACTAGATAAAACTCCTACACAGCTATATGTTCTCCATATTGTAGGGGAATGAGGGGTAGAACCGGGTAGTACTTAATAATTTTATACTATAACTGACCTATTTTGAAAACTAAATTCTATAAACCTTATCTACAGAATAAACCAACGAAATTAAAAAAAAATAATCTGTATTGACTAAAACAAGGGCATAACAAAAAATATTGCTAATTACGGTTTTGCCCCACCTCCGGGGCAAAATCGGATAACAAGTGGGGTAAAACCGGGTATTTAAAAATAAGTTTTTAATTGAAGAGTTCTGAGGCAGCTGTTGCATCTGAACTCATCCAAATCCTCATCCAGCCAACTAGTACATCCTTCGTCTGCCCAGCTCTCTCACGAAATACCCATACATCACCTCTAGCTGACATGGAGTAGTTTTCTTCACAAAAGACACATAGTGCATCAGTATCACCTTCCTTATCTTTATTTTCCTTTTCCGAGCTCGAATCCTCTGTAGATTTTTTGGTTGTTTTCTTTATTGTTTTTTGTTGAGCTTTACTTTTTTCTTTAGAATCAATCTGTGTATTTACTCCTTGAGTGTTAACAAATTTTTCCTTTTGCAAAATGGAGGCCTCTTGTTCCTTTTTATATGGCGAATCGGTCAAAATTGCAGTCTTACCTCGACATCTTTTTGTGTTAGCGGCTTTCCTGCTACTATGAGGAACAGGCAGTATCTCCAGCAAAATTTACGGACTTCATTAATGATTTCACTGGAGCTTTCGGTTGATTTGAAGTTATTGAATTTTTTTCAGGTGTAATTTTCCTTGGTAACAAACTGGAGACGTTAGGGTTTGGTGAATTCTCCCTAAATGTTCTGCAGGAAGGCCCAGCTACGGGTGATTTTTTTGAAGTTATTGGATTTTTTTCGGGTGTAGGGGAACGGGGGGCAAAACCGGGTAGTGAGGTAAAACTGGGTACAGACTTTAATTCCATAATCGGTAGCGCCAGCTATGAACCATCGCTACAAAATAGTCTTGTCACGTCCACAAGTTGTCAGAATAATTTGATAGCATTTACATCGCAACTATCGTGAATTATTGAATGAAAAGTGTTTTACCAGGTATGTGATGTATTTTTAGTTTTTTTTACCATTTCTACAATCCACTAAGGACTAAGTTAATAAATGTTGTTTAACTTTCGCCTGAAACCCTTGTTTCCGTAGTGCATTTGTGTAGGAAAATTTTTGCATTTTAGGCTAGAATTAAAAAGCAGTGACTCAGTTTGTTATAGAAGTACACTCGGGGCAGAACCTGGTGGGGCAAAAGCGGGCCTATCGGGTTTTGCCCCGTACATATTTTCTACCTGATCCATAGTCAACCTTATGGTTTATTACTATTTTTAGGTTTCAAAATGGTTCGCAAAATTACCAAAGAAAAACAGACCGTCAAAGCTAGTTATAGGACAGCATGTTACAAGCCATAAAAGCTGTCCAAACCAGTGAATTCATTATCAAGGGAAACTACACCCGAAAAAAATCCAATAACTTCAAAAAAATCACCCGTAGCTGGGCCTTCCTGCAGAACATCTAGGGATAATTCACCAAACCCTAACTTCTCTAGTTTGTTACCAAGGGAAACTACACCTGAAAAAAATTCAATAACTTCAAATCAACCAAAAGCTCCAGTGGAATCATTAATGAAGTCCGTAAATTTTGCTGTGTCTCCTAAGGAGATACTGCCTGTTCCTCATAGTAGCAGGAAAGCCACTAACACAAAAAGACGTCGAAGTAAGACTGCAATATTGACCGATTTGCCATATAAAAGGGAACTAGAGGCCTCTATTTTGCAAAAGGATAAATGTGTTAAGACTCAAGGAGTAAAGAGACAGATTGATTCTAAAGAGATAAGTAAAGCTCAACAAAAAACAATAAAGAAAACAACCAAAAAATCTATAGAGGATTCGAGCTCGGAAAAGAAAAATAAAGATAAGGAAGGTGATACTGATGCTCTATGTGTCTTGTGAAGAAAACTACTCCATGTCAGCTAGAGGTGATGGATGGGTAAAGTATATTTCGTGCGAGAGCTGGGCACACGAAGGATGTACTAGTTGGCTGGATGAGGGTTTGGATGAGTTCAGATGCAACAGATGCCTCAGAACTCTTTAATTAAACTTGTTTTCAAAAACCCGGTTTTATCCCACTTGTTATCCGATTTTGCCCCGGGGGTGGGGCAAAACCGTAATTAGCAATATTTTTTGTTATGCCCTTGTTTTAGTCAATACAGATTATTTTTTTTAATTTCGTTGGTTTATTCTATAGATAAGGTTTATAGAATTTAGATTCCAAAATATCAGTTATAAAATAAAATTATTAAGTACTATGGAATTTTTTTACCTTAGCTACCCGTTTCTACCCCTCATTCCCCTAGTTTCCCTTGATAATGGATACACTGGTTTGGACAGCGTTAATGGCTTGTAACATGCTTTCCTGTGACCAGCTTTGACGGTATGTTTTTCTTTGGTAATTGCGAACCATTTTGAAACCTAAAAATAGTAATAAACCATAAGGTTGACTATGGACCAGGTAGAAAATATGTACGGGGCAAAACCGGATAGGCCCGCTTTTGCCCCACCCGGTTCTGCCCCGAGTGTACTTCTAAAACAAATTGAGTCACTGTTTTTTAATTCTAACCTAAAATGCAAACATTTTCCTACACAAATGCACTACAGAAACAAGGGTTTCAGGCGATAGTTAAACAATATTTATTAACTTAGTCCTTAGTGGATTGTAGAAAGGGTAAAAAAAATTAAAAATACATCACATACCTGGTAAAACACTTTTCATTCAATAATTCATGATAGTGGCGATGTAGATGCGGTCTAATTATTCTGGCAACTTGTGGACGTGACACGATTATTTTGTAGCGATGGTTCATAGCTGGCGCTACCGGTTATAGAATTAAAGTCTGTACCCGGTTTTACCTCACTACCCGGTTTTGCCGCCCGTTCCCCTACTATGGCATGGAATCATGGACATTAACCTAAGCAACATAAAAGAAACTCGAAGCCTTCAAGGTGTGGCTATACAGAAGGATCCTCAGAATATCATGGGTGGATAGAGGGACCAAAAAAAAACAGTACTGGAATGTATGGAGGAGAGAAAAGAGGTGATGGAAACGAGAAGAAAACTGGAATATCTCAGGTATATAATCAGAAATGACAAATATTCATAAGAAAACACTTATTAGGGTAACTGATGACTATAAACAAATTGTTTACTCATTTTTATTGCTTCTGGAATAGAGGTTATTTTAATCTTAAAATAAGTAGTAACCTCTGCATTAATGAAGGACTATTAATCATAAACAACATTGTAATATTGATAAAAATGTATTTTAATTAAAATCAGTCCATCGCTGTCAAAAATAATCAGAATTACCTACATCATAACTTATATCGTGCATTTGGGTGCATTATTTTGTACTGTCGGCTTCAGAATAGCATATACATTTTTAAATTCAAATCGCTTGCATTGAATTAATTTTAAGGATGGCTTAAATAATAATAAATTTGAAATCAGTTAAACAGTTGTCCACGCCCACATCTTTAATGTTTGCAGCATAAGGTATTTTATTGACAAATTGCCTGTGTATTAAACAGTACGGTTTTATTTTTTTTATTGCAACCTCTCTATTGATTCCTTTTTTACTTCACTTAGTTTGAAACTCTCGATAATAAATGTTTGTTTGGGATTAAAATCCCTTTTCAAAACATTTTTTCTCTTCTTTTAGGTAGGTTGTTAGAAATAATAAAAAACATTCCATAAAATGAAAGATTAAATAGAAATATTTATTTTTGAATCTCCAACAGTTTCTTATCAATCTTGATTCTAATTTTAATTGTTTTTATGTTGAATTTAATATTCTAAAAGAATTTTTGTTAACGTTTTTCTGTTACGTTCGGATCAAAATGACCCTACATTTATTTATTTCATATTTTATTTAGTAAATAAATAGGGTGGTAAAAATCAAAATGTAGCAATACATTTTAAAAATGAGCCGTCAACGACAGTGTGAAAAATGTAATAAATATCTAATAAACATAGATATAATAATCAAGTATTAAGTTGTTTTATTGTTGATTTATTGTTCCTTGTGTAAAAATTATTTTTTATAAACAACAGACTTGTTTTTTTAAAAAATATAATTTATTATGCTTAAAAATGTTTTCGGATTCGCTTTAGTTATAGAAGAAAGCACACGTAAAAAAATACGCCTAGGTCTCAACCTCTGTGGTGTGAAAATGTGTAGATATGATTATTTTGTGTAAATTTGTAGATAGACCTATTTATTCGGGACATGACCGACCCTTGTAAATAAACTTAATCCCCTAAAACCATTTAACGTAGGCGTTTTAAAAATTGCCACTCCTATGTTGTTGAAGAAAGGCGTTTTTATAAACGGTAGGTAAATGAAATTTACATTTAACATGTATATGCTATTCTAAAGCCGTCTGTACATTCGGTTAAGCTGACAGTACTTGCATCTTTATAACAATAATAGCAATTTGTTAAAATTTCATGGCTTCTTTTCATCTTATTCGTCAGTAGTTTTCTTGCACCAGCTTCTTGCAAACAAAAGTTTTTAAATCATATTATTATATTAAACCGTTATATTAAAGATTAGTATGATTAATGTTGAAACATCTTGTATGCTTAAATTTATCGTAGAGCCACAAAATCGTAGGTTTGGTTGGATTTATTTATTATTTTAGCAATAAAAGAAGTAAAGTTTACAATCGAAAATTGATTGGTTAGTAAATTAAGGTCTTGCTTTGTTGGCTGTTACAAACCTTAGTTTTTAATTAGATAAATAGCAGTTGCACACGCGAAAACACCGTTATAAACAAAATAGCTGCTATTTCCTTAATCACCTTATAACTATTTCTGTTTTGTTACACCATATTAATTCGTGATCAGCTGTTAAAGAAAACTGATTAAACGATTTTATTTTATAGCTGTTTGCAAAACCAATTTTATTAAATTTTTGTAATTTTTGGCCTCAGTTAATTGAAGTAAAACGATCATATTAAATTATATTAAAATATTCCATTTTAATTTTTTTCGAGTGAAGCTTCAATCAACCCTAATCCGTACAACTCGGATTTCATCTAAAAATCATAATAGCAGCTGGATTTTTTTCCTTTAATTGGAAAATTGTTTCGGCATTAAGGAAATGGGTTATTGATTTTATTTGGTTAAATTACAAGTAGAATAATAATTAATCGACTAGTCTAATATAATTGTTTTCATTAAAATGATGATAGTAGCCTAGTTAATAATTATATTGGTATTAAATATTGCTCTTTTTTTTAAATTTTTATTATAATTTAACCTATGATGAAGTGTGTTGAACACTATAAGAACAATAGACCAACTTAGGTTTTTTGCAACAGGGAAATTCCTGATATCATCTGAAGCCTCCTCTTTCGATTTCCGGGTTGCCCCATCCATTTTTTTTTATTCTCGATGACTTCTTTATGTTTATTTGCAATTTTTAAAAACAAATTTCTCTCATCTGCTGTGAAATTGCATTCTCTCTTCTCTCTTCCATTTTTCAGTTTGAAGTCATTAAGAACAGTAAACAACTAAAAGGTTAAATTAACTTTCACTATTTTTTCGTAAAATACTGTAATTACGGCCGTTTCGTTATAGAACTAGCATCGTTAGATGCGTACTTGCAGAATTCTAGTAAATATTAGCATTAAAATAGACAATTAAAATTTTTATGGTAATCATACCTAATAAAGAAAATTTATATTTGTGATTTTATTTAGTGTTTCACAAAATTATTGATGTTGTTTTAATATTATTCTATTTTATTGCCAAGAAGAGAAAAGCTCAAAACAACAATTATTACATTCTAGAGACATATTTTCTCTAAAAATCTGTAGAGTTACAAAATTACATGCGGAAAATAAAATAGCTTAAATATTCAAATAACTGTACCAAGAAAAGTCGACAGGACATTCTTGTGATAAGATATTTATGAAATTTCATTTGTTGTAACCTAATCTCATATTTTTTGGAATAAGGAGACTCTAGGAATTTCATACTTCACTTTTTGCTTCATGCTTAAAGTTTTTAAAGTTATTACAAAAATTAACAGCACTATATTTAATAAAAAGAACTTTGTTTTTGTCTTTACTTTTTTTTTTGGTTGTAATGCAATATAGTGGATCTAACTTTATAATTATTTCAATTGGTTAATTTGAACTTGCTTATTATCAGTCGTTGATCATCAAAAGGGGTCCAACAGCTGTATTTTTAAATATTTTATATGACTTATTATATTATAGTTAGAGGGTTGCCTTTTACATTTTGGGATTAGAGAACAAAAACAAATAGTAATCATGAAGATCTTTACACTTTTGCATGCGTTTGAACCAATTGTCGAAGTACTTTTGCCACTCTGATTGAGATATCTCCAAAACATGCATTCTGAATGCAGTAACCGCTTCTTCAGGTGTCGAAAAACCTTGACCTCTCAGTTTGTTTTTTACTTTAAAACAAAGTCATTCGGTGCCAAGTCAGGACTATACGGCGGATGACTCCTCAAATCGATGTTTTGGGTGCTCAAAAATGCAGTTGTTTGTGGGAGCTTGCATTGTCGTGGTGAAAAGTGGTCCGTCTTCGGCGGGTTGACTGTTCTGCGTTCTTGTAGTGGTACGGTTGCGACATGTCCAGTTTTTCCGAAAAAACAGGAGTCCATTTGCTTGGAAGTGCTTCGTGCGCGAACAACTTTTGTTGGATTGGGTACATCTTGAAACACCCATTAAGTCGACTGTTGTTTACTTTCTGGTGCTCGTACGTCAAAATGTTCTGAGTACGTATAACCTCAAAAATGTCCAACTTTACGATAAAGCTGTCAGTTGCCGGATTGCAAAACCAGGGTTGCCAAATCCCGAAATATAAAAGGCAACTCTCGTAAATTAAAAAATATATAATTTTTCTTTGATTAGTTCAAACTGATGTAACATTAATGGCTATTATAATATACTTACAATTTAGAATGATATTTATATTATCTTATAATACATACTTTTGTTTCGCTATTTTTAAGGTTCCTGGTAAATTTGAATATGTAGCGCCCTGTCAAAAGATTTGGTGATCTGTAGAGTTTAGAAAATTGAATATTGGGTTGTCGAGTCATTGTTCAACAGAGTAGGTGGGTTCGCATGAGTCTGTGAGATCAATAAAACTACAGGTTGCTCTAAAAAATTGGGAACTAAGGGTATTTGAATGTATTTTTTGATATGCTGGAGATAAAAGAGATAAAATAAAACGTAGATTCCAGTTTTCAGTTATTTTTTATTTTGAAAAAGAAGAAACATAATTTGTATTTATTTACCTATGTTGTTAAATAACTAAAAATTATAAAATTATTTTAAGCATCCAAGTCATTTGACACATCTGAATAACTTTTGGATTTACAAGGCTCTACCATTGCGTTTGTGAAGTCGTCTAAGAATTTCTCAGTTTTCTCTTGTTTGGTACAAGTTTTTCTTAAAGTGTTAGGGAAACATTCTGTTGCTGGTACAAATCGACTAGAAATCAAAAAAAAATGTATTAAATCAAAATTATCTTAGCACGTATAAAATATTTTGTAGTCAGGAAATTCTGGCTTCTGAACCAACCCAATGTTTACATAGTAACTTACAACTTCTTATGTATCTTTAATTTGATGTCTTTCTGTTTCATTTTAGTTGGGATTTTGGTTTTAAATCTTTTATTAACAATAATATTGTAAACCGCCTCTTTGGAGTGGTTAATTTTAACTATTTTTTAATTATATCTATGGTCTAATTTTACAGTCCTATGATTTTGTTTATATTAATTTAAATCTATTGTTTGTTATTTTATGCTGCTGACTATATCAGCCATCGAAAGTTCGGATTATCGATAACACCAAACTTGACTCTTGATCCTGATTGGTGTTTTCAAATTTGTGTAGATATATCGTCGGTCCCATGCCCAAATCATAAATGTGCAAAACTATAGTTTCGAGATAATTGCTTTTAAAGTTTGTAATGACAGGAAAAATAAGGTTTTTCTGCAAATTTAAATATTTTCTGCCATAAGTATAATTCGTATTGAACAATTTAAGTTGTCTAACAAAATTTTGTATCTATTATTTTTTTGTGGAAAAAAAGACATTCGTGTTTTTGCTGTTGAAAGATTTTAAAAAAATCTAGTTTCGCTGAACACAAAAATTAAACTCGGTAAGTTTTTGCAAACTCATTTAATGAAAATAAAACAAGAAAATAAACTCTAATACTCAGGTAATGTAGAAAAAAATAATTTTTAACTGGTGAACATAAGAACTAATCACTTTCTTCGGAGTCATTTTCTGACGCATTCGGCTCTGGTAAATAGTCCCGGATTTTCTCACTACATTTCAAAGATCTGTAGTAGTTATGGTAAATCTTAGGTTCTGTAAGATCATTACACATTTTTTTGCATTGGAAATAGGCAACTGATCATTGTAGAACTTTCAAACCTAAGATCCGAGACGCGACAGCTCTTCAACAGAGCCAAACGTAATGGAGATTGGCAGAGCTACACCGAGAAACTTACATCATATAATAAGGAGATTAGAAAAGCTAAAAGAAACAGCTTCAGAAAATTATGCGAAATAATAGACGCTACACCCTCTGCAGCAAGGCTACACAAAGTCTTGGCAAAAGGAGAAGTAGACACTGTAATGGCAATACGGAAGCCAGACGGAAGCTTCACAGAAAGCGAAAAAGAACGAGCTCTGCTCCTATTAGAAACTCACTTTCCCGGAGGAATTGTCCCTTCGGGAACAACAAGTGAGAAAGCTAAAAGACCTACCAGGGAAGACAGTGCAATGGCAAAACACATATGCAGTGAAGAACGGCTGAGATGGGCTATGAACACCTTCCAGCCGTTCAAAACCCCTGGAACGGACGGAATATTTCCTGCCCTACTCCAACAGGGCCAAGAGGCAATAATTCCACACTTGATCCGAATTAGTCGGAGCAGCCTTGAACTGGGATACATACCAGAAGCGTGGAGAAGGGCCAAAATCACCTTCATCCCAAAAGTAGGGAAATGGGACACTACGCACCCCAAATCCCTTAGACCGATCAGCCTCACATTGTTTGTTCTAAAAACGATGGAAAAAGCTGTAGACAACTACATTAGAACAGAAATCTTGGAACAGGTGCCATTGCACCCTCGTCAACATGCGTACCAAGCGGGAAAGTCCACGGAAACCGCTTTAACACAGTTGACTGACGAAATCCAAGACGCACTGAACAAAAAAGAGACCGTGGTATGTGCCTTTCTAGACATAGAAGGGGCCTTTGACAATACGCCACATGAGGCAGTCAAAAGAGCACTGATTAAGAAAGAAGTAGATAGAACGACTTCCAGTTGGATGTCGCAACTGCTATCTACAAGAACCGCAGAAATGGAGGCAGGACAAGACACTATCTCCATTAATGTGACCAGAGGCTGTCCACAGGAGGGAGTTGCATCCCTGCTTATGTGGGAGTCTCACTGTGGACAGTCTGCTCTGTCAATTGACTAGGGAAGGCATACCATGTCAAGGGTATTCCTACGACATGGTTATCCTGGCAAAAGGGAAGTATGAAAATGTCCTCTGTGATATTGTTCAAAGAGGATTGAACAATGGTGTGAGTCAGTGGGACACAGCATCAACCCCACCAAAACCACACTAGTAGCCTCTACAAGGAAAAAGAAACCTAATCTAAAAATCATAAAAATAGGGGAGAACATCGTCGAGTGGAAAACAGGATAAAATATCTAGGGCTAATCCTAGATAGCAGGTTATATTCACTACAGATAAATTAAATACCGATAAATTAAATACAGATAAATTAAATACACGAAAGTGGCACATTCAGATATTTTGAATAATTGTTTCCAAAACCAAAAACGCGAAACTGTCACATTCGTGGGGAGTCCGTGGTGAAATCCGGCGGAGAACTGATTTTTCGTGAATAATCGACTTTGGACTTGTGAAGGATTGGCGCGTAAACATATTCGTGAGTTTGGCATGGCTAATTTGGATCTTTTTAAGACTTATGGTGCACCTAGGTCAAAACGCTCAATTTTGCACATTCTTGGTTTTGGCATGGGACCGACGATATGACAGTTAAACGTCACGCTTTTAAAAATGATCAGATTTGGGATACATTCCAATATCAAAGTTTCCTGTTTATTAAACTACTTCTCTAATCAACCCCTTAACTTTTTTGCTAATATCCTACAATTCTGTCCTTTGTTTGACAACTCGAACATATCAGTTTCGTCATAAAACAAATCGACAGACTCATCGCAAAATTGTAATCACTTGTGGTATTAAAACTGATAATTTCATTTATTATAATATTTTAGAACCCTTGCTGATAGCCTCGTAAACCGAAAGCTCTTAGTTTTTTATTAATAATCATACCTTTATATAAAAGCTCAACAGTTTTTTTACTACTTTTGTTTCTTTCACCTTCATTTTGTACAAAAAAAATGATAAAATAAAAAATTGATATGTACTTACTTGCAGAATTCTTCTTGGGATGGAGGGATGTTTTGATCGTCGTGAGTTTTGGCAGAAGTTGTTTTCAAACAATTTATGTAGTCTAAAAGAACAGAGTACCTTCCGAGGCTACTTATACAACTAGTAACAGTGTAATCTAAAATAAAAAAATTAATTAGATATTAATTAAATTAAAAAAAAATATGATTGAAGGGAAACACAAAATCAATGTCACAGATTTTTATTTTTAAAACAATAGTGACTAGTTTCGGCCTTTTAGAAGGCCGTCATCAGGCTAGAAAAACAGGATGAGGTCAACATTGCAAAATTAACAAAATCAAAAAACATACCTTAGTATAAAAATTGTAAAATTAAGTTCAAAACCATAATTGCTCGAATAAAATTGCTTGAGTAACAACAAAATAGGTATTGTGTGTATTATATATTATTATGGTTTGAATTTATAATTATAAAAAAAAAATTGCTTAAATTTCAAAACCTAGGCTAGCTCAAATGATTTTTTATAAGTTTTAATTTTAAATTTCAAACTAACTGTCACTGTCACTTTCTTAATCTCACTTACTCTAAAGACCAAAAACTCAAAAAACATTACATTGATACTTCCTGATTTATGTCAACATATCTCATTTGACATAAACATGACATTAATATAAAAATAATTTTTTTTTCAATATTTTCCAAAATCAAATTAATGTATTCTTCATATAATTATCAAACTACAATAATATTAAGTTTTCATTTAGCATATATAGTTTTTCTAATTTATCTTACATTTAGACTTATTCATATTAATTACTATAATTTTGATGTCACAATTTTTCATTAATAATTTTACCACATTAGCTATTTTGTTGTTACTCAAGCAATTTTGTTCGAGCAATTATGGTTTTCAACTTAATTTAACAATTTTTATACTAAGGTATGATTTTTGATTTTGTTAATTTTGTAATGTTGACCTCATCCTTTTTTTCTAGCCTGATGACGGCCTTCTAAAAGGCCGAAACTAGTCACTATTGTATTAAAAATAAAAATCTGTGACTGATTTTGTGTTTCCTTTCAATCACTGTTTAGTCACATTTGAGAAATGGATGATTTACTTCTTTAAAAAAAATATGTAGTGAAATTTTTCGAATGTGTTTTTTGTTAAATGATGAATATGATAAATACACAGTTGTTATTAACTAATGTTCAAGTTAACTTACCTGTAAACATTGGTTTATCATCATAAAAGAAACCAACTACAGATTTAGAAAGTTGCAAAATAAACTCTGGGAAATATTGTTGATCAACAGCTAAGCAATTTTTCACTTTTCTTATTGAATCCTTACTGCACTCTTCTAATTTATTAAGATAGTCGTCTTTAGATGTAACAAATATGGGAGAATTTTTAAGGCATACTTTCATTTTGCCAAATGTTTCCTAAAATTTTTATTATTATACGTTTAAATCATTTAAAGAGTTAACTAAGAACATTAAAAGTAGAATTTTTTAAACAAAACTAGCGAAACAGCTGTCATTGAATTTAAAAAAGCAATTTTTTGAATACATAGTGGAAGTTTTGTTTAAAAACTTCTATTTTTAATGTTCTTAGTAAGATGGACTTCCACAAAGTAAAGGTTAATACAATCAATTTCATTTAAAAAGTTTATTAGTTTTTTCATTGCTTCAGAAATTATTTGATTAAAATAATAATTAACGCTACGTATAATCTCTTACCATGTAAGAATTCCATTAAAAGTTAGAACCAAGAACATAAAACAACGGAAATTTTGAACAAAACGATATACGTTTATTTAAAAAATTAATATTTTTAAATCATAGAATGCTGATTTCATAAACTATGATAATCAGATTGACAAAATGTTACTTCAAATATTAAAGACCAAATATTACCAAACATTAAAGACAAAACAAAATTAAAACCCAGATGTTATTACCTCTAAGGAATTATCTTGGAAATATTTTCTTTAAGATCAGTTTAACTTTACAATGACATACCTAGTGTGTGAGTGAGTCTTGAGGCGTTTTCGGAAACCTACTCGGGTTGGCCCGATCCCTAACCTACGCATTCGTTTACCTAACCCGAACTACCTACCCGTGTTCGTAAACCACAGAGCTGTTAACTCGATCACCGACTCAGGTTGATCTACTGTAACTCTATCGAAAAGCAGGGTCGTTCATATCGCTTCAGACACCGCATGCGCACTTCGAACCATTTTGAATTTTGTCATTCTCTAAAACCGCGGGAATTCAGTATCTTCTTCATAATCTCTTTCACGTTGATGAAATAGAAATGGAGATACAAGAAAATTTGGGTAGGTGTGAAATCTGTGGTTTCATTAACCAAGAATCTAATGTTCGACGACACATGAGGCAAGTTCATCAATCTCCAGGTAAATTATAAACTTTGATATCAATATTATTATATAATTTATCTACACCATCAGATTCTGATATCTTTCAGTTCAAGTAGTTAGAGACAATTATGAATTAGAGGGTTAATAATTTGAATGACTTATGACAGCATATTGAATACTCCGATTTGAAACCTGTGATGTTCGTAAACATGGTTGGTGGGTATGTGATCCATGGTAATCCGTCACGTGACCTCAGTGGATCGGGTTGGCAACCCGGAGTAGGTTTCCGAAAATGCCTTTGGTGTTTTATAGTATATTGTGCCACAAGAGTAGAAAATGTGATAACATCTAAAGGGTGGTAATGCATTTATGTATGTTGTGAACTGAAACCCAGACGCCTGAGTGAGAGGCAAACAAGTATACCACTGTACCAGCAGGCGTTTTAGGAGAGAATGCTCGTATTGTATATTTTATACTATTATGTATTTGTTCACCTTCATCATGAGGTATTCGAAATCGGACGTTCTATTTGAAAATCGAATGCACTTTTCCTATTATAGTGTTTTAGATTTTTTTTTTGCTTTATAATTTATCAAATTTTGTTTGAGAGAAGCTCTCACTTTGTGGAATTTTGTCGAAATTATTTTCGCCCTTGTGTTGAAAAACAATAACTTTTAGCCCTATTTTTGGTGCTCATATGATTGATTTCCCGGTAATGTTTGCGGAAAATAATTTTATACCAATATGTTATGTTTTAAATTTTACTAATGCTGAAGATATTATTTTTAAAAACCTGCGACACTAATTTTGGTATTTTTCTTTATTCATTGGTTTGTCACATTTGATATATGGATATTCTACTGCTTTTATATTATTTTTAATTTTATATTTGAAATACTTTCACAATATTTAATATTCTTATTTTAAATGTGGATGAATATTTCTTTAATCCAATAGATTTTTAACTAGAACTATTCATTCATTAATAGGAATTTTTGAGAAAATACTAGTTACATCAAATGATACTAATTTAGTATTAATTTGTACATTACATTTATCAAATCTAATGAATCTTTATATAAATATTTATATATTATGTGTACCATAATTATTTGAAATAAGATCTACTATTAGTAGTGTTAACACCTACTTGAACTCACTAACAAACTCACTCATTTGTAATGAATAATAAAATTTAGATTCATTTGAAGAGCTTGTAATAAAATTAAATCTAGCAGATCAACTATTTAATAAACAATTAAATCTGGTGGTCCACTATTAAACTGTTGACATGAATGAGTCTTCATTTTTAATATAGTATAGATAAGACAATTGTAACAAAAATATATCAAGTTATTGTTGAGGTATGTGATATAGCTTTTTCCGTTTTTTTTTTATTTTATTGCACACTTATATCGATCTTAGAGGAAAATATACTCAAAAATATATCGCAACAGCTGAATTAAGAAAACTAATGATGTTATGCAATAATGTCCTAACCCACACACAAACCAATGAAAGAATGTACACAGATCAAGATTATATCAACGTTATTAAAGGCTGTAGAAACAGAAATAAATTTATTGTTAATAAAATGACAAAAGAGGAGATGGTATAAGTGATAAACTTAATAAAGGCAGTTAGAAACAGAAAGGTTCATATCAATAAACAAAATATTAGTTGGTTAAAAACACATAAAATTTTGCTAAAAAAAGATCAACAAAAGACCTTGTTCATGAAATACAATATTAAAGAGGAAGAGTATACTGAAGTTAGTATTAAAACATGGAATAAGCCGCAAATGTAATATACAGGAATTAAATCTACCATTGTTGTAGCCAAACGGCAAAGCTTTATCTCAAGAAAAAATAAAAGATTTAAAAGATGTTTTAAAAACAATTATTAAGATGCCAGAGCATTTTACATCTTTTTAAAATTAACCCCAAGTACCAACTTTGAAGATGATATAGAAGGACTCGGAAGCGAGGTAGATTTTGACATCGATGAAACCTTAAAGGACTAGATTAAAAACATATAAATTTGTTTTTTTCACAAAGTTTAGTTTTTAGGTCAGTTTTGCTTATTTTTATTAAGGTATAATTGTTTTTTAAAAAGTCCTAACCCGCTTTGGACAATGATTTCTGACAAATTTGATACTTTATCTTTATAACCTTACAATGTAGTGTTTTGGCTTTTTCCATGTTATAATTTAAAAACTAAATGAAATTAAAAATATCAATAGCCTATTTATTATTTGAGTTTAATTTTTAAATCAATTTATCTCCGATACAACTTTTTGTGGGTTAGAACATAATTGCATGACATTATCTAATTATTAAATAAACTTAAAAGTTCTGTTCAGAAGTTTTGTTCTTAATTGTAAATAATCGTAATGATCTTAATAGGATGGACTTTCACAGGGTTAGGATTAGTATTTTAAAAAATAGTTATTACAATAAAATAAATTTATATTTACCTTCAAATCTTCTTCTTCGGAATAAGACAATGTTTTATGTTTGTTACAGTTAAATATTATATTACGTTCTGTTTGCTTTACAAAAGTATCAGACATCGAGGTTATTGCTTGTCTAGTAGCTCGCCTAAGCACTAAAATTATAATCAAATTAATTAATAGCTAAAAAAATATAACAAAACACAACTTACCTCCCCTTTTATTTGAAACATCCTGGGCATTTGTCAAATCTAAAATATTAAATATTTTTACTTTAGTTTTTAACTGTAGAGACAAACATTATATTGTCTTTACAAAATACTTTTAATAATATTTTTTCAAACTTACATATAACTAAGAAAATCGTTATCACAGTCCACTTCATTTTTAATAATAATACTTCTCTGTTAGTTAATGGAAGAATAAAGTAAATCATAGACGTGGTGATATTTATACCAATTTGTTATCAACATGTAATCATTGACAACAAGCTTTAAGATAGTACATAGTCATACGAGGTAGACTAAAAGTAAAAATATTTCACGACTCGACGAAATTAATTATTTAATTTCGCTGGTTGGGAAAGTCTAATTCTCAAACATTTTTTTATAACGCTATATAGTATCTACATATGTCCCTGAATGTTAATGACATTTTTGATGGTTTTATTGTTTACTTTATCAGTCTATACTTGCATAAAACATAAATAGAAGTGATCCACGTTTGTGACAGTGTGAAACAATGCAGTAAGAATTTTCTGTAAAAAAAACTAGGACATATTCGTTGGGGGGATTGAAGAAATTTAGAAGGAACCAAGGCAACAGTAAAAGATTTCTTATTAAAAAACTTCGAATAAAAAATTGCCAAGAATGTCAAAATTCCTAAGCTAGAAGAGAGAATGGGAGTAGTAGTTTTTGGATGGAGAACCAAATACTCGGAAAACTTGGGCACATACCTAAACATCTTTCGAGCAGAAATCCGCGCCATCAAAAGAATCTTCCGCAGACAAGAGATTGTGATCATGTCGAATAGTCCAGCAGCCATCAAAGCGCTAAGCTTAAATATAATGGGTCCCAGGACACATAGCAATAGAAGGGAACCAAACACTTGTTAAGCTGACAAAAAAAGGAGCTGAAATCCCTCATATGGGACTAGAACAATCTTGTGGGATCAGCAGTAGCGCAATCTTAGGAAAACTAAGGAAAAGAAATGGAGAAGGAAAAATCCAAGTACTGGATTCAGCTGGAAGGACTAATAAAAGCTAAAGTACTGGGAAACTACGACAAGAATCACTTAGCTGCCTTAGTAAAAAAGGCTCCGACTTCTAACGTGAATATTAACCGGACTTTGTGGTTAAAAAATCACATGAAGAAACTGCGGTTAGCGGATGAAGCAAAGAACAGATTCTCTAACGAAGAAAACCAAACTTCAATACAGATACTCTTGGAATACCCTACCTTGCAGAAATATAGGGCCAGATGCCTAGGAGCACACGAAGTAGAAGAGGAGGATCTACCTGATTTGAGGCTAGACGATGTTTTAGGAGTAAAAGATCTGCTATAAGTCCTAGAAAACATAAGACCCATGGCAAGTAAGTTGGTTGACGTTTAAGATATGCTAAATCAATAATCATACAATGATGATTATAAATATATTTTTTTTCGTACTGAATGGTAAAGTGCCATTTCCCAGACTCGTTTGAGGAAATGGCACTTTACGGTATACTTGTACTTTACAATACTCTTCAATTATCCAAATGTTGTTTGAAATAATAAGTGAATCAACATAAACTAAGCTTTTATTTTCGTTTTAGAAGATAGACATTAATTGTACAACTGCTGTTGCCAGCAATATGTGTTAATGGAGTTGTTGATGGATTTACAGTGTTTTCTGTAATCGCGGAAGACGTGTGACTGTATACTTTTCTGGTTGGTCTAGTTTTAAGAACTCAGCTAATTTCTTAGGTGCTCCGCCAACAGTATGTATACCAGCTCTTTGAGACAGACATTTTCCTTGTCTATAACCCACCAAAAGAGCTTTCAGGGAGACGTGTTGCCATAAATTCATGTATTTTCTAAACACATCTAAGTAGTGAACCTCATCACTGTCAATCACAGTGAAAGCTCGTCGAATATGCGTTTTTGTCTGGTTAATCTTAACTACTAGTTGAGTACCCGTATCCTCCACATGACTAACTTCTAAATTATAGATATCTTCTTCTCGGCAACCTCCAGCAACTCCAAGTAATTCTTTTAATTTGTTCCTTTGTCAGCACTTTCGACTGGTGTGGCTGATGGTCTACATTTTGTTTTTTCAAAAAAGTCATCAACTTTGGTAAACTTGATATGTTGACATTCTCATTAACCATAATCATTGATTTTTCCATCGAGTATTTGGACCATAAAAAAAATATTCTTTAAAAAAACTGTTCTTACTACATCCAAAAAGTAAGCCAACATCACATTTTCATCAACACTACTTCTTTTTCATATCTTTTCGCAGACTTAAGTGGAATGATTTGCCCTATAGCTTCCGCAGTTTTTTCAGCAATTTCATCTAATTTCAGATCCATTTTCTCCGCAGATATTTCGTGTGTACGGAAAAATTCAATATGTCTGCCTTTATTTACATTGTTACTTGGTAACTGCTGTTAATTTTTTATTTATAAAGCAAATCAACCATGTCATTTTAGTTTCATATTTTATTGCCTATAAAACCAAAGGCAGTATGAAAATAAAATATAGTACGATACACGTTCGTGAAGTGATTATGACGGTACTCGATTAGATATTCTTGACTCGGCTCCTTCGTCGCCTCGTCCATAAACATCTATCTTGTACCGTAATAAGTCACTTCCGGACTTGTAACGTAAATAACTATTTTAGATGTACAGAAAACGTTTTCAACACTATTGGTATTTTTATTTTAAATTCCAAAAAAGTATTATATCCACTGTTAGATTGGACTAAAAAATTTTATGCAAACGTCTATATGACATTGAAAAAAGGGTTTGGTTTAAACTCCAATAAGTTTTTTAATAAATGAGAAGTCTTAATGTAAAAAACTTTGTTTTTGTTTTTATTGTTCTGTTTTCTTTAATTTCTTTATTTAATTGTATAATGTTATACTCCAGTATATGTTTTAAGAGCAAAACAATAATAAGATAAAAGTCAATACCTTCTACTAAACTGAACCAAATTCTTAAAAATTGTGCTTACGTAGATGATAAACTTTGACACGTATTTAATAGTCCGTCAGTTAGTGTTGCTGATAATTAGTACACAATATATGGTATTATACAATTTCTAGTTAAGTTCACGTTTGTTTTTAATGAATGCGAAACAAAAGTGACAGTTATATAGAAAAGCAAACTTATTTAGAATATCCTAGTACGTTAAATATTTAATAACGTTATAAGCAGCCTAATACCAATTTAAACATTGTTTTCTTATTTAATTTATTTCACTACCATTTAACAATGTAAGTGAATGTGTAAATCATACATAAAATGGTGGTATACTATGCTACTAATTTTAGCCAACAGGTCTCGATTGGTTATTTATATTTGTTCATAAAGTTGTAGTTGTATACGCATTGTTCGCATTTTAGTAATTGGCAACAGTGCATCCAAAGCGTGGGTAAATAGACATGCTACAGGCTTGTGCATGGTTATGTTTTTAGAGCTTTGTTTTTAAAATAATTGATGGAATTTTTTGTATTTTATCCAAAATAATAAAATCGGTAATAAAATATAATAAAGCACAGGATTAAAATAACAACAAACAAAAGGGAAAAACGTAACCAAACCTATCGGATCTTCTTTTTTTTCTTCTGTATAATTTGTGGACCGACCTGCCAGTGCTATCCTGCCAAGTTTCTTAGTTCAGTAGGAGACCGTCTGATATCAATCAAAGCAAATAAATAATAAATTTAATAATATTTCAGACAAAATGTTTTTATTATTAAAATAAAAATGCAATATGAGTTGAATTTGTAATGTTGATTTAAAAATAAAGTAAATGTTAAATGCGCTGTTGCCACTTTTGAAATCAAGAACGCTATAAAGTTTTAAAAAGAAAATATTAAAATTAAGAGCTAAACATTTGGTAAAAGGGTTTCAAGTTTCAAGATTAGCCATACTTTTATAGTAATCAATCTGCACTAATAGGCTGTATTAATAAAGGATCTTTTTTATAATTACATTTATATTACAAAACTTTACTTATATACATTATAAAAGCTTTCTAGAAATTTATGTAATTAATTTAAGCATCCCAGTCCTTCCATATTTTATTATATCACTTACTACAAGGCTTTTCTAAAGCCTTTGTAAAATCATCAAAGATTTTTTTTTCTTTTTCACCTTGATTGCAGGTGTCCCTCAATGTTTTAGGAAAACATTCTAGTGTAGATACAAAACGACTAAAAAATTAATGAAAGTTTAGTAATTTTTTAACTACTTTTTGCGCTTCTTTCGAATGAGTTTTACATTTTATGTTTACATAATTGGGTATTAAATTCTTTTTCAAAAATTCTTGGTTAAACCAGATGTTTTGGCATGCCTTTTACCTTTTTTCTTGCAACTTCTTATATAATCGGGTTAATTCTTTTCTCGAAGATGTTTTATTTAAATTTATTGTACTCACCCTTACTTTTTGGAAGTCCATCTTACTAATAATAATAAAAAAATTACACTATTTAATTAAAAAATTGCTTTCCTAAACTCAATAATAGCCGTTTCGCTAGAATTAGCATCGTCAGATTGACATATTATATATATAAGAAATTTCAAGAGAAAAGGTGTAAGGCATCTCAAAACATCAGAAAAGTTAACGTTGAATTTAAAAACAAAACAATTACTACGTTTTTTTTGTTCACAATCAAAAGAGAGCTATTTGTGCTATCTTTACGGCACAGAAATTTGATTCCATAATCCTCTTCCTGGAGAGAAATAGAAAATTTCTTTATTGGAAACCAGAAATTTGGCAAAATTTCCCACATCAATATTTATACTATTGGAGAAGAGTCCTCAAAATCCTCTTAGTCACTAGACGAGCGATCTTGCCATAACAACTTCGGTGCTTGACTCGCTTGAAATAAGAATGTTTTGCTTACTCTTCTTCTCTGCTCTGCTCATTAACTTTGTCTGCTTCCATATTCCGGAGTGTCTGTAAATATTGTTGACTGTACTTTTCTTTTATTTGTTGCCTTCTCTCCAAATTATGCCTTTGGATCTGATTTTCTTCTTTGCTCGTTACAATTACTGTATCTTATATTAATAATAACTATATTGATTCCTTCACTGGTATAGTCAAGAGCTTCAATGATCATCCCTTCCGAATAGAGATTAAAAAGCATGGGAGAAAGAATGCAGCCCTACCGCACTCCTCTTTTGACATTGACCTCCACCCATAACTGATGCGTCAATCGTATTTCAGCTGTGACATCTATTCTAGTCGTCTATGAAATTTTAATTATTTTTTCATGGAGCAACTTGTCAAACGTTTTTGAAAGTTAATTGAAAAAAGGAAAAAATATCGATTGAATTCGCGAAATATGTGGACAACCAAATAATACCGCTCTAGTTCCAAAGCAATTTCTAAAACTGTACTGGCTGGACTTGCTGGACTTTAACGAATCGTACAGTGTTAAAACAAGTTATAACTTCTTTAAGGCTCATGTACTAACCCAGTCGCAAGGCATGACATTGGTGTTAACTGACAGCGACAGTGGGTTGGCTTAAGCGCAGAATTCAAATGTAATTCAGAATTATAGGATGTAGCTGAATGTTCCCCAGGGCCAAATGTGGACGTATTTCCTACTAAAATATATATCTTAAAACTCCAAACTTACTTGAAATTTTTTGTTCATCAATGGTTTGCAGAACACGGAAGACCTATTGGCATGCGGAGTGTTTACCGACAAATAAGACGTTTTGGCCTGTTTTCATACCGACCATACTGGGTCCTCCCTTTAACTCCAGAACACCGACGTAATCGCGTTGAGTGGTGCAAAGAACGGTCACTATGGGATCAGGAATGGAACAGTATTGTCTTTAGTGACGAGTCTCGATTTTGTTTAGGCATGCACGATGGTCAAGCGAGGGTTAGAAGACGACGTGGTGTAAGGAGCTTTTTGTTGAAAGGCATGTTCATCAAACTGTTGGAGTTATGGTTTGGGGCGCTATAGTTTATTGTTCGAGATCGCCTTTAATCTCCAACAGAGGTAACATAAATGCGCAGCATTATATCCAAGAAGTTTTAAAACCCCATCTTTTACCCTATCTTGACACCCTGGCAAATCCAACTTTCTAACAAGATAATGCCCGACCACATGTCGAAAGAGTCACAATAGACTTCTTTCAACATAATAATGTCACATTGTTACCTTGGCCACCAAGATCTCCCGACTTATCCCCAATTGAGCACGTGTGGGATATGGTGGGTAGGAGATTACTCAATTTGCAACGTCCTCCTCAGACTCTGGAAGAACTTCGATAGGAGTTGGTGGTTGCCTGGAATGAGATACCACAGGAGGACATTGACCACCTGATCAGAAGCAAGTCTAGGCGCGTTGGAGAATGCGTAACACATCGGGGTGCATCCACACATCATTAAAAGGCAAAAGCAATGCAATAATTTTGAAATTTTTATCATTTACGTATTATGCTTCAGTAAGTACTTATACAAAATTTTATAAAATTAAAATCATTTAAACTGGATGCTCGGATTTTCATGTTACTTAGTATAATTAGTATACATATAGTTAAAAGATTCTTTAGTTTATTTATTGATAATCTTTTTAAGAACTTTGAAAATGCAGTATTTTAAAAATTATATTAGTCAACAATTATCATCTTACATATATGTACTTACTTGCAAAAATCCTCCCGGGATGAAGGTATACTTGTGGAGTCATTCCTTTTAGGAACAGAAGTTTCTAGACATTGTTCATATTTTAGAAGAACAGAAGGGTTTCCCATGCTAGATAAACAACTGGTTATAGCGTTATCTAAAAAATATTCAATATCTCCCAAAATTTAAATTTTAAAAGTATTGTAACGGGGTGACAGATAGGATTTAAATGAGAAAAATAATCTCACCCTGTGGTGACATGAAATTTAGTAAATAGGCTTAGATAGATGTAGATAATTGTTCTGAAATTTTTCTTATTGTTAATCTCTGTACTAGTAGCAGGGAGTTGTCGTCCTTGTTGGTTTTAGGGAATGCAATACATTCGAAAAAACGTCAATGTAATACACGCGAATATCAAAATTTCATCTGATAAATCATATTTGACCGCGGCAACATGGCACAAATGTGCCAACATATAGAATATTTGAAGTTTATATTTTATTAGTTCTGGAGTTGTATTTGATATAAAATTAATTACAAAACCTTTTTTAAAGCATTTATTTACTTTTTTAAATAACTTGCTCCCTACGAATTTCAATATTTACAAGTTTACTGTGAAAAAGATACTGATTGACAGTAGCAAACGAACGAAGGAAGTCAAACGAACAGAGCGATTTGTTCACTTTGATGACGTGCACTTATATTGTAACGTTTATTTATTTTTACTAGTCTTTTTAATTTATTTTTATACTATTTAAATCACTAACACTGTTTAATTTATATAACACAATTTATTTACAATACTTTAATTTATGTAAGACAATATTTCTATTCGCATTTATCTAACAACATACTACTAACTAACTAACTAACTAACTTCAAATATTCAAATCGGTCCTTTATATATAGGTAAGTATTGTTCCAGCATACTCCGGTCTATTCTCGATCGTATCGAGTCTAGATGCTTCGCTCGTCGGACGCCGTATATTCTCGAAGACTCTCGCATCATCTGTTTCCTTCGCGTCTGGGTCATAGCGCCAGGGGCGTACTCGCACAACAATATTTATACTGGACAAGTTATATGCATTTTCTTGTTTTTTTTAGAGTTTTTGACATTATAGTGCTATAAAATTACATTATTATCGTTAAGGAATTTATAGAAGTTTTATTTTCTTCTAAGATGAGAAAAAATTTAAATAATATTACTTAACCTTTGGATATAATGCTTTGACCTATCTTTGACGTGTTTCAATCAGATTGGTAGAAAATTTGCGATGTTGTCGATATGCTTTAATATTAACCGAGAAACTTATCTCTCTCTCTCTTATTTGTTGTCATTAAAAAGAGATAATCTTATCGATATTTTTGTTCTCTGATTGACACTTTTTCAAATAAGGAGTAAAACACTAAACAAAATGTTCTGTCATTTTCGTTAGTTTAATTTGTTGTTTGGTTGTGTTTGGTTTATGAAAGAAATTACTTCTCTACTATTTTTGGTTCAAAAATAAAAATCCCTAACACCTTCTCTTGGTGTTATAGCGGTTCCTTCAAAAATAACCAATAGAAGTAATTGTTCTCTCGGGGAGCAACCCTTCTATCGGTACAGTGAGAGAACGAATTTCAAGAATACGGTTTTGGCATTTTCAATAGAACCACGCCCACTTTCTATTGGCTGTTCTATTCTATCACCGTCAAGAATAGGGGTCTTGTTTGTTTATTACAGATAAACACGATTTTCTCTTCTGTCATATATCTTGTCAACTGGTACAATCAGTTAGTCACAGAACACGGTGTTTTGTGCCGCCAGTTCTTTGAGAATACTTGAAACGAACGTAGCTAAAATGTGACAACGTTGACTTTTAAACACTCTTCATTATTGATTATTAGTTGGCGCTACGTTTAAAACTTACTATCATTATTTATTGCTAAATTTTACGAAATGAGAAAAATTACTTGCAAAATGAATACCAATATAAGTAAGTAGGTATCTTATCCTAAATATATATTGCTATCATTTTGATTAATATGATCCTACTAAACTAGTCCATTCGGTGTTTTCATTAGAATTAAATCAATGAAATTCCTTTGTAATCATATAGTAAATTATAAATATTTAAATCTAAACTCATTACAATGCAACAATTCTGGTTATTTTTTAGATAATATCAAATTGAAAGTAAGTTAAAATCGATAAATTCAAATAGAAGTCGAAACGCACCTTCATTGGTCGTGACGTCAAAACTCATATCGATGACAGTTTGTTTACATTTAATGTGTGGTAATTGAGAGAGTTGGACTTTTATTTTTGATTTTATTCTGAATTATTGGTTTTATTTTGTGTTATGCAATTATAAAATGTCATCAGTAGGGTTTGTGAAAGCGTTGTCAAACAATTTACCATCCTTAGACATTTTTGTGGTTAGGTTAGGTTAGGTTTCAATGCAGCTGAATTTCGAAATGTAAAAGCAACTGCGTAAGTACTTATTTTGTGCTTTTTGCATTAAAAAATGTCTGACTTATTTTTATGAAAATCAACAAAAAATAAAGAAAAGAGATGAATAAATATAAATATAAAACTTCGCACAATCTCGCAGATACACTGTTTACAATAAAATGATGGCGCTGTCAATGACACATATGAGTAGTGACGTATACCACCCGCCATGTTGGATCTAGTCGTTTACGCGGCAAATTTCTGAATTTGAATTTGAGGATGGAATAATTATACTACAAAATTTTTTTAATATAAGTTTTTTTGGTTTTTGGGGTAATTGATTGCTGCTCTGTCTTCCTGCATGATTTTGAAAAAAATGGAAAACACCGAATTACGACAGTGACGTTTCTAATAATGTGGCGTATTTCATGTAAATGTACCTTCAGATTCCTCTTCTATTTTTAAGGTCTCTATCCTATCTGATAACCCGTTACAATATCAATTTATTTTCAGAAAAATTACCTGCTAGTAATCGTTTATTATCGTATAAGAAACCAGACAAGGATAGGGTTTGGCCCAAAATCAATTTGGGAAAATATTTTTGATCATCAGCTAAACAATTTTCAACTTTTGTAATAGCATCCCGACTGCACTCCTCTATCTTATTCAGATATTCGTCCTTAGGAGTAACATATATCGGATATTTTTTCATACATGCCTTTACGTTGCCCATTGTATCCTAAATTAAAAAACATGCTTTATATTAAATGAAATATTTATTGAAATAAAAAGTTTAAAACTTGTTTAGCAATCGAAGAAATAATTTAAATTTGAATTACTCACTGTTAAATCTTTTTGTTCGATGTCAGATAATGCCTTGTGTTTATTACAGTTTTCAATTATTTTTTGTTCAATTTCCTTGATGGAGTTGTCAAATAGGGAGCATAATGCTTTTTCGGTAGGCCGTTTAAGTGCTAAATATAAATATAAATCAAAAAAATAGTTAGTGAAAAACTAACAGTTTACGTACCTTCCTTTTTTTCTGCATCACCCTGAGTTTCGGTCAAAACTAAAATATAAAATTTACTGTAACTAGTCATATTGTCTGGTTCAACAATTTATTTCTTATAATATAAAAATATCTTTACCAATATTTATGAATAAAATTAAACAAACAGTTGCAACAATCCACTGCATATTTACTAAATATTTCTCTTATTTTACGAATCTAAAACTAGTAAAGGTAACATTATATCTACCTTGTTTATTTATAGAAATTTGTATTTATAAATAATTTAATTAATCCTGAGAAAAACCCAAAAGTCTGCATATTTTATGAATACAAGGGTGTAACAAATCATATTTTAAAAGTAAACATTTTTAATATTTGCTTCTTTTTAGAAATACCTGTTTTAAAGAAAATTTATTTAGATTTACGGGTTGGGAATATAATAATGTACAATCAATGTTTAATAAAAGAATCAATTAAGGAGAATAGTACAATGATAATTTACAAATGTTTTTTTTTATTATATTCCAGCTGATAATCTTTGACATTCTTAAGACCCGCCAGCCATGTTACCGATTAACAATACATGTTTACATATTGAATAAATGTCCTTGAGAATCTATATTATATTACATCGTAGTAATAATCACTGTTTTTGTTGGAAATTCCTCGTGAAACATATTTAAGAGTAAAATATAGCGTTTATATGTATAAGTCTTGAAAATGACGGCCATTGTTATTAATAAAAGTTGATTATAACGGAAAATTATTAGCAGATATTTAATATTATCCTTGTATGATCAAAAAACAGATTTTGTTACTTTTATCAAACAATACCACAACTGATAAGAAGTTAAATCTCCAGCTTCTATCTGAAAGCGCCTTGATATTTATGACATTCAATGCTTCTTGTTTTAATTTGACCGTATTTTTCTTTTTATTTCACTACAATATTACGCCATGTTTGAATGTGGCAACAAAGCACAATTCTACAAACATTTAAAATATTTAGCATGACTAATGTCAATTAATGTTGGTTTGAATTTCATATTTTATTAGCCCACTAGTTAAAAGCATTTATTTATTTTTTGTAACAACTACGGCCTACATTCTGATTGACAGTAACAAACGAATGAAGTAAGTCTAAGTCAAACGAACTGGGCTATTTGTTATTTAAATTTTATGAATTACAAGAAATGCCAGCTTCATTAACTTGGAGAAAGTTGAAATAATTTGGATTGTAAAAGATGTTTATTAAACTCATTAAGAAGTAGTATCTATTTTAAACAACATCTATTGTAAATATTCAGCAATCGCCCGTTGCAAAAGGTAATTATATTAAAAAGTGTTAACAACAGTGTGAATAAAAAACTCCAAAGACAAGTTGTCAATGAATACACGGAATTACAAATAAAGCTTGCTGAAATGCAACATCCTAAACTGTCAATTCAAAAAGCCTTTCATTTAAAATAACTTAAATAGAGGTTCCATTGCAAATAATTTTTAAAATACCAAATGCAATCCGTACTAACCACGATTTGTTGAATTTTGCTCTATAATTAGATAACATAAAAAAGAGAATCCATGTTTGTTAGGAATTAAATATTTCCCATTACGTCTTTTGTATTTGTTAATTTTTATTTTAATAATGTTATATCTTTTATTCTATAAATAAATTTATTTATAAGCATAATGTCAAATGTCTTCAAATTTGCAATGTTGAGCCAAACTCCCCAGTTCTTTATGAGTTATCTAAATCTGTATGTTCACGTGAAGATATTGTATTAAAATGATGTTCAAAAGAATCAAAAAGTACAAACTTCATTTAACAAAAACTCTCTTTTTGCCTTCGTCCAGTATGTGCCTAGTGAGCATTTGTATTTTTCCCAAAGTTCAATTTTAGAATTAAATACCTTAATAATCATCATTGGAAAATTTTAGTAAGTATTGGTAGCGCCAGTGGAATTATAAAAGCAACTTTCATATAAAATGGAGTTGTCAGTTCACAAAATGGTAGCTGGTCATGTGACATTCTATAACATTATTTTTATATTTTGCACTTATAAAAATCTTCATTATAAAACGCATTTGCGTATCGTAATGTAACTTTTGCGCACGCAAATTTTTGTTTTAAATGGTTGGCGACATGAGTGAAGTATCTAATGACAAGACTATTGACAATGACATTTGTGGCTAATAGCAATTTATTAATTTTATATTGTTCTTTAAGAAAGTATTTGTGAATATGAATATCATTTTTTACTTATATAATATATTATTATTGGTGTATTAGTCATTTTAAAATATTTGGAAACATTAACATTTCATAATTTAAATGTCAAAACTGTCAAATGTTATAAATAACACAGTGCTACCGACATACTTTTTAAAATCAAAATTTTCGGTATTACGCTACGAATAAATAATAAAAAGGAAGGAGTATAATACGATTTGACGATGTCCGCAATGGTTCTTGCATATGGCTGACTTGAAGTTTCCGGTTACCAGTGGTGTCACACACAGGGTATTATAAACTTATGTCTCGTATTAATTATTAAAAAAAATAACTGTTTTCCGCTTGTAATCATCTGTACAGTAATATACATTGTCATAAAGTTGTAGGAATATAAATTTAGATTAAAAACTTCTAAGCAGGTAATTATAAATAGTTGACTTAGTTGGTCTATATAAAAAATAAAGGAGCGTCTATGATAACAATGTGGTTGTCATTAAAATATTTTGTTAAATTTTAATAATTCAGATAAATAGAACCCTGCAGAAGAAAAGTAATTCCCATTCAAGAGTTGGGTTACCTACTTAAATCAGAAAATAATATATAAAACAGCATGAAAAAACTATTTATGTCAAATGTCACGATTCGAATGAGTCATATTTGGTTCTTCAATATGGCCGACTTCCGTCGCGATTATTTGCTAGATTAAAATATGACAACAGTCCTTCCTTTCTATTCTTTATTCGTAGGTATTACGTAAAAATAATAAATTAATTAAAAAAATGATAAAATAGCAAAATATAATAAATATTATAAACAACTTATTTCATATGGCTGTTGTGACACTCGTGTCATAACAGAATTCCATATGAAATGCGTTGTTTAATATACTATTTTAAAACTGCTGACCAATATTCATTCAAAACCAACGTATGGGTAGTATATACATGAATAAAATAATAGGACTATTGTTTATTTGGCAGTCTATGAAATGCAAACGTTATAACGTTTGAAATATATAACTACTTTTTTTCAAAATGGTGCTTCATGCAATAATAAAGTGGCTATTAACTACTTTTATATATGAGTATTCTACTCAACTAGATCTCCTCCTCATGGAACACACACATACAAAAAACCACGCCCAATTGTCATTGGGCAGATGTAGACGAATGTGTGGAAAAAATTGAGGACTTAACCCCAAAATGGCTATATGGTTATACACAAGGGTTATTAGACCCATAATAACCTACGGGTCAGCAAACAGGAGCAGTAAGGCTGTTAAGTAACATACAAAGGTTAGCTTGCCTGTGCGTTACGGGGGCCATAAAAACTACTCCTTTAGCTGCACTGGAAGTCTTATTAAACATTCCACCACTACACATATATATACAGGGCGAAGCGAGAGCATCCATGCACAGATTAATACATAATCAGCAGCACATAAGCCAATCGCATGGGGCTGATAATAAATAAATTTGATAATGATAAATTTAAAATAGTTATACCAGGTAGGGAAGACTGGGAAAAAAGTGTACCCCTAGAGGCGGAGTCAACCTGGTACACGGACGGCTCAAAGACGCCGTATGGCGTGGGAGCCGGCGTAGTCGGAAGGAAACAAGGGATAACATTCCCAGTAAGTCTATCCCAAAATTCCACGATTTTTCAAGCAGAAATTACGGCAATTCACTACTGGGTAGAAGGAATTAAAAGGCTGGATAGGACGTACCGTTCAATAGCCATCTTCACAGACAGTCAGGCGGTGCTAAGGGCACTAGATTCTGTAGAGGTCAATTCTAGGCTAGTATGGGACTGTGTGCATGCTGTGAATACTCATGGGGATCGTAGCAAGGTTACGGTAGCTTGGGTACCAGGGCATAGGGGTCTAAAAGGCAATGAAAAGGCAGATGAAATGGCTAAACTAGGCTCATCAATGCCTTTTATTGGACCGGAACCTTTCTGCGGCATTGCAAAAAATATAATAAAAACGGCCATGAAAACATGGGTGGCACAAAAATCACGGGAATGGTGGTGGAATTCACCAGGACAAAGGCAAGCGAAACAGTTCATAATGGAACATTCGCAAAAGTTTATTGAGTAAAGACAGGAAAACGGTCAAAACTGTAGTAAGTCTATTGACGGGGCACTGTAAGCTAAACAGGCATCTTAAGCTGAT
This sequence comes from Ophraella communa, assembly GCA_035357415.1. NCBI lineage: Eukaryota > Metazoa > Arthropoda > Insecta > Coleoptera > Chrysomelidae > Ophraella > Ophraella communa. The sequence goes on along the minus strand of CM068989.1, from coordinate 6,450,030 downwards.
GGGGTTGACAGAGACGGATCTGTGCAGATTCTGTCACCTAGAAGAGGAAACACCAGAGCACATCTTATGTCAGTGCGACGGACTGGTAAATATGCGGTTCCTGACTTTAGGAGAAGAATATCCATTGGCAAAGGACTACATGAGGGTTACAGTCTCAAAGTTTATAGACTTCGTTAAGAGAGTCGGACTGGGGGCTGTAATCTAGTTTTTCGGGACCACAATAGATCTGAAAAGGTCGCAGTGGAATAGGCTTCTGGCCACCTCTTAAACATCTATCTATCTATCGGCTAGATCTCCGGACGACTTCTTTGGGTTATTTTTAATACTACTACTTGAACTGTAGGGTCTTTTCAAAATATTGATCTTTTGAAAGGGGTAACGAACAAATATCTAGAAAGAGGATTGAGGCTTTTAGCGAATAGAAGCAAAATAAAGCAAAATTTTATTTTTAATTACTTATCACGTTAACTTGTTGATATTTTCATTTGCAAAATAAAATAATATAGCATGTACCTATTCAAAGTAATAAAACATTGTTACAGAACTTATTATTAACACTAAAGGTTATCAAATGTTTTTTAATAAAAAACGTAAGTTTGCAATTAAAAAACTTGCATAATTATTATAGATAGATTCATGCTGAATGGACGTTATTGAATATAAGACAATAGTTAGGAGAAACCAGTTTCTTAACATCACAAAATGGACAGATAAATAATTTTCTTTATGTGCATAGGTTACTAGGTTAAACCATTTATTAGTTTTTTTTGGTCTTATCGTAATATTAATATAAGCATACATTGAAATATTCACTTCTTTAAATTTGTTCGGAATATAAATGTACACATTCTATCACAAAAAAATTCTCTTGGGTGTATTATTTTTTTACCGGGGTAAAATATTCCTTGCAGAAAATAAAAAAAAAACGTTAGATTATATTGGGTCGTATCAGCCAGTTAGACTTCTCTGCACTTGAAGATGAAGATGAAGATCTTTTGTGCCTACCTAATAAATAAGGCCACGCATCCAATATAAAGGATTAGATTAGCAAAAAAAAGATAGGTTGAGTTAATTACATGTCAAGAAGTGTATCACTTATCCGACAATTTGAGAATTATGTCCCAAAATATTAACTAACGATTTAGAATAAAAACTGCAATACTAAAAGTAGAAATAAAATCCCAGTAACCCGTGGAACCAGAAGATGTCGCTGTATCCGAGGCAGCCCAAATTTTTGGTTATAGATACTATTCAAATTTTTGTATTCGCGTATTTCTTTACAACAGAAACACAATTATTCATATAAATATTGGATTTATTGTATAATAAATAATAAAAGATTGAATACATTTTTTTATCAAAAGTAGTGCGAAGTTATGTACTTTTTCAATAAATAACTTAAAGATAAACGATGAAGCTTTTCCACTAAACATAAACAATAACTGATCTTTTGAATTCAAATAATTATTTTCTTCTATGTCATATCTGTCAAATTTGGATGAGGGTGATTAGAATTTTGTTGTTGCGCCATCTATTGACAAGGTCGGCGAACTGAAAAACAGCCACTACAAAGTTGTAAACATAAAAGTCAACTCCTTAGCTTGGCTAATTTTGTTTTTATTTAGAAGAAAATAATTCAAGGATAACGAAAAATAAATAATCTGGTGATTTCCACAAGCCAAAATTCGTCGATAAAGTTTAATGGGCCTAGTGTCCAAAGAATAAATACTTGAGAGAGTATGAGAGAGTAAAGGTGTTACCAAGATAATACGTAAATATTTATATTGGGACTCCTATTGGGGCACCACAGAGTTAGCGCTGTTGCCAAAATTACTTAGAATTCTAATATAGAAAAATAATACTCATGATTATAATACACAAAAACACAAAAACTGTTGAATTGAACATTATTATACTGAGCAATTTTCTATTAATTATAACTAGATTTTTGTTGTAAAATGTAATTTATTATTTTTTTTAAATGCAATGTGTTATAATTGGTCAATCTGTTTACATATACTTTAATACTGTTTAAAATAACCTTATAAAAACACGCCTTTAGCTGTCATGAACTGCATATTCTGAGTGACATCTCCAAAAAACCTAGAAATGTCAATGAATTTCGTGGTTCATTAAACCCGTTTTTAACTAATTTTTTTAATTTATTTTTGTAATTTTTTCATTTGTGAAATAATAATGGTTAGACTGCCATTCCTAAGACTCGACAATTTAAAAAACTGGTACAAGAAATTAACAAGTTGCAATGAAATGCCCAATCAAAAATTTTATTTAGCAATTATAGGAAGAGAAAAAATCGTTAGAATATGTCCGTTTTGTCAAGAAAGGATAATAAGGCACGTCACCAATGTTCCGGACGAAAATAAAAATTTTACAGCCTGTCTGGTTTTTGTCACTTGCTGCCTTCTGGCTTGGATCCCATTGATACAACAGTAAAATAATGCAAACCATCGCAAAGAGGTGTCAGAGGGTAATTTGAATAATGCAACAATACACACATAAATAATTACTAAATAACATTTTCTAAAATCTTCCAAGTTGTTTATATATTAATAATGTGTATGTATTATTTTGATTAAGTAATAAATATAATTTAATCATTAACTTTTAGAAGACTGTTATTGTAATATTCTAATGGTTTCTACAAACAAATTCATTTAAACAACAAGAAAAAATAAGTACGAAACATGTCAACAAGGCAGTTTTGTTATGCAGTTTGATAAAAACGATGTCGAGGTGTCACCTATGACAGGTCCACGATGCTTTAAGCGTTTAAATTTTTAAATAGATTTTTAAAAAGATTTAAAATTAGGTGCTGTGCTTACTCAAAACCTTTCAGCTGAAGGCCTGATTTCATATTTTTATAAATCCAAAAAAGCCATGAGGCTCCGTACTTATTTTTTCAGGCACATATCTTTCATATCCAACCCCTTTAACAACAGCAAGGGAAGTATACCTGGCCAGGTAGAGGTACTGAGATCCTCGAAACTATTAATTTAGAGAAGTGAAAACACATAATTGTTTTTCAATTTTAAGACCTGAGAAGGAACGGGAAGCAGCGGCAAAACCAAAACCGAAAAAAAGGTAGTGATGAAGACCGACTACGATATAAGTACTGATTCAAAATTGGAAGCAGAGATAGTTCTTAAAAGGTCAACCAAAAGAATTCCCAGAATTTAAAGGATTTTAAAGCAAATTCGAAAAGAAATCCAAATAGAAATCGAAGAAACTAAGAAAGCAGATGAAAAACTTGGGGAAAAAAATGAAGACAACAATTGTAAACCTTAGAAAAGAACTGAGAAACAAAAAGCAAATCAAAGGTCAAAACAAGACGAGGAAGAAACCAGGTCAAGGAGCCCTAGAAGTCCAATAAGAAAAACAGAAACTCTAAAAAGACGGAGGCAAAAGGAAGTAATGTAAATGAAAGAGGGAATACTTACCAATTGTGTCTAGACTTACAAATTTGACGGAGCCTTTGATGAATATATCCAAATATATCTTTTATTTTGGTGCTTAAGAAAAACCTTTTTGGTGCTTATATTTATAGTAAAAGTGTAAGTAATACGCTTGAACCTATTCAGTTACATTTAACATACAAACTTTATTGTTTATGGGATAATATAAAGATAAAACCATACAATCCAATAACAACAAAGGAACAACAATGAAAAATTAATAGTGATAATAAATGTACAATCCGAAGACAAATTTAAGAAACTGTACCTAGAAGAACTAAATGAACATCAGGACATTAACTAATCAATAAAAACATGAGAAGGATCCTCATAATGATAACTTTAGCAAGTGAATCTAATTTTTAAGGTCATCTTTAATCGCAGTCCGTCGGCTAAAGATGCAACTTTCTAGAACCACAATAGTGAAAAGGACAAACAAGAGCCCTAGGACTGAGGGCCTCAGTCTTAAAATGGGGAGTGGGTGGGCAGGTTGGATGAAAGTTCTTCCCGGAACGCATTGCTCCTTGAGGAGTAGATGTAATCCTAATTGATCTTTGTCAGGATTTCATATTTATGGTCATAATTATGTTAAAATGAATTTATTTGATATTTTAGGACCACACTATATATACAGTTTAAATTATTGCTTTACATACTTACCATAAAAAAACGTTCGACGTTTATTTTACTGGAAAGGGAAAGCATACATTGTCGAATTGCAATAAAAAATTTAAATAATATCAGAGTATGGTCGTCTTTCAGAAGACTCCACCCAATACGCTTTAACTGTTCTATTCATAATACTTTCTTAAGTAGGCCTAACTTTGTTAAGAACCCATTATAGGTACTTGTAAGAATTTACATTCATCTTTTGTTCTCCAGAAACCCGATTACGTATCGATAGTTTGGTCAGTTTGGTTAATGATACAATTTCTGAAAATCCACTGACATTAAATTTTATAGGTTATACATAATAAAACTACAATATATAATTTAATAAGGATTTAATAACAGAATCAAGTTATTCTAGATAAATTTAATTAAATAATATGTCTTTACTTTGATTTAGATAATACAGAAATAATAATCAAGTATTCGATCCCGCTGCTACCTGCTTCCATGAAATTCATGTATTTAATTGTTTAGCGATTGGTTGTCTATAAAAAATTGGCAGCAATTACCTCTCGTTTACAGCACTCCTAACCTCTCAATTCATGCACTTTTCCGCCTTGTCCCCATTTCCTTCTACATCCATTCTTTAACTTCCTTTATTGTCTTACTAAGGGGCAGGACCTTGACAGCACAGCTGCTGTTATTTTACCCACTGTCCAGTTTCCCTTAATTACCCTCAGCAAAATCCCAAAATCTGCACTAGCATTAGTGGCTTCATTCTCAAATTTATGCCCACTTTTTCTTCCCACACTTTCGCTATCTAAGACATATTCTACCTAACCTCATTCCTTTCGAATCCACCACTCTCCTTGCTTATACTATTAAACATTTCTTGTTCCTCCAGCTGCCCTTCCTTTTTACCAAATCCAACACTTCCCCATGAGGAAAGTAACAAAATTTTTCCTTCGTAAACTCATACTGGTCTTCTACTTATTTATCAATCCTAATCTTTATTACTCCCTTCATCAATTTATACCCACACCAACCAGCAAACCATGTAGCATTTTACTCGCTTCTTCTTCCCACCTTCTTTACCAGCATCGCCCCCCTTTCTTATAGTATTACCCCCCTGGCCACCCTTCATACTTCTGAGAATTCTTCAGTAACTTGTTAAAAAGCTCCCGGAAATACTCCCCATTTCCTTAATTAAATTTGTATTGCTTGTATTTCTTAAGCCACTCTCTTCTGGAGCTTTCCTTACTATGGTGCATCTTTCCTCCTCCTTTACCTTCCGTTTCTCTAACGGCCTTATCCTCCTTATTTTTCCTATCATTTTAGAATCCCTCCATTCTTGAACAGTTTCTCTATTATTTCCCCTTCATCACTCTAGCACTACGTTCCTACTTTCACCCTTTTTTTTCACCGCTATTTCATACCCCTTACCCCATGAACTGTTTTCCAGTTCCTCCAGTAACCCTTTCCACTTCCCTGCTCACACACAATTTTCAATGAAAACTTCTATGAAAACTTAGTCATATACCTGTTAGTTTACACATGACCAAAACTCAACATTCTTTTAAGAATAATTTTATCAAAAAAAAGTTAGCTGCAGGATCAAGTAGTAGGATCCTGGACTAATGGGAGGAATATATTAATCTGGAAATTCTTTTATTAAAAGTTTGAACTCATGTGCAGAAAAACAACTACTGCAAACTTGAAAACTATGCAAGCGCACCTTAGTAGTACATAAACATAGGGGAACGTAAAAGATTAGGTAATAAATATGGTCATACGGCGGAAGTAAGGGTAATTAAACTTTCTACCTTAAGTTTTGTCACGAACCGGGCATATTGTAGTTTACAGCCACAGCAACCACTTAAACACCAGTAGCGAACAACTAGAGGAGTTGCGAGAATAATCAGTTATCTTAGAACGTAATTATAGTAAGGACAGGATTATAGTTATACAAAGATATAACGTTTTGTAATACTTAACGAATTATAAACAAAATACGTAAGGGAAAATAAAAATTAACAAAAACTTAACATTAGAAAAAAGATAAAATGAGGAAGTAGTAGGATTATTATTTTGAAATAATAGATAAGCAAATGTACTTTGCATTATTATTACAAACACATATATCCAAAAGTTTGGAATATTTAAAAATAATATATCTACGCCTATGGTTTTTAAAAACTCTTGTTTATAATTATTTTAAAGCGTTTTTAAATCAAAATAATACTAAATTTGATTCGTTTTTGTATTAATTTGGTCATATTTAATTGATTTGGGTGCTTTCACATTATTTCAATTCTTGTTTAAATTTCATTTGAGCTGTTTAAAAATGCCCAGAGGCATTATACCATATTTTAATAGATCTAGAGTAATTGCTTTGTTACAACAGGGCTTTAGTCTAAGTGATATCGCGAATATTGTTGGTGTTACTCAGGGTGCTGTATCAAAAATTAAAAAAAAATTCCAAGACACAAATGATGTGAAGGATCGTCCCAGAAGTGGCAGAAATCGATGTACAACAGCAGCACAAGACCGGCAGATAACATTGATAGCTCGAAGAAATCGACAGGAATCTACAAGTGGCATATCCAGAGAAATTGCTAGACTTGAAGTACTGAATATCTCAAGGCAAACAATTACACGAAGATTAAATGTGGTAAATTTGTATCGCAGAAGACCTCTACGTATTCCCAAACTAACCTATCAACAAAAAATTGTAAGGTTGCAATGGGCTCAAGAAATGTTACACCATGGTTCTAACTGGAATTACGTGATGTTCTCTGATGAATCAAGAATTGGCTTGGTTTCTGATTCGCGAAGAACGCTAGTTTGGAGGGCCCCAGGACGACAAGCCCGATTAGAAACAGCCCAACCACGTGTTCCATTTGAAGGTGGGAGTATTATGGTTTAGAGTGGTATTATGAGGGGTATACGGACGCCTCTCCTGGTTTTGGAGAGAAGAATCACTGGTGCTGTGTACATCGAGGAAGTTTTAAATCCTGTTGTGCGTCTATTCCGGGGGGCGGTAGGTGATGGATTTGTGTTTATGCATGACAATGCACCTCCACATAGAACAGCTGCAGTACAAAATTTTTTGGAAGAAGAAGGAATATCCACATTAATATGGCCATCAAATTCCCCTGACATGAACGTCATTGAACATGCCTGGGACATTCTTAAAACACGCATTGTAAAGACAAGGCCAATCATGACATACGGAATAGAAGCCCAATAGGAAACTAATAAAACAAAAAGTATGCTGAGAGTTGCCGAAATGAACATACTTAAAACAATAGTAGGGAAAAAATAAGACGAGATCGAGTCAGAAACAGCAGTAAGGGAGCAATGTGAAGTACAGAATGTAGTAATATGGGGAAGACAAAGAAGATGGCAATGGCACAATCACGTAAGAAGAATGGATGAAAACAGGTTACCGAAAATAGCTTTAGTTGGAAGACCAGCAGGGAAGCTACCACTGGGAAGACGTCCAAAGAGATGGAGGGACAGCTGGTAGTTCACATCACAGGATGTTACAAGGCAATGTTCAAAATTAACATATCAACAGATCTAATAAAAGAATAAGAAGAAAAAGAAGTTTTTGGTGTACAAAAATTTCTTGAAAAGGTTTTTTTTATGTCTATAAAACACAATCAAAACCAGGTCGGCGAAAAATTCTGTAAAGGTTGTCCAAAATCGGTAATTGTGTCACAATACGCCGATGCAGTGTAGGGGCATCCTTTCGCCATTAATTTCACTTCAAAACATTCGATTTTGTATAAAAATTTGGTTGTAAATAAAATTTGCTTTCGTTGGATACACCATAATTTATATATCTCTTAAAAAAGGTACACATCGATTGTAGACGGGAAATGTTTTAAGAGACCCGAAAAACGTGACAAGGGATAAATTATAGGGATGTGTTTCTACAATCTAAAATAAACGAAAACTTCTAGATTATTTTATTTCTAAAAAGCTGTCTTGGGACCCACGACACATCATTAATTCAGAACTGTAAACTACCTTTAATGTACTTTGTCAGGAAAGTTATATTCTTACAATTATTAAAAATAACTCCCAAGTTGATATTATATATACGGATTTTCCAAAAGCTTTAGATTGAGTTATTTAGGAATTGTTTCCGTCAAAATTATTTGTTAAGAACAATTAACAACTAAACGATTCAACGAAACTTCATCTATTTATATCTAAATAGTATATTGTGTAACAAGTGCGCAAAAGTTTAGCGCACGTGTTGCACACTGTACCTTTCCTACGACCACCATCCAGAAAACAAACAAACGATCGTGTTGCACACGATACTTTTTTATGAGCTTCTTGAAATTTTGGTTTTTGTGTCATTAAGTTTTATAATTGAAGCGGAATTCAGATCTTCAATGTCACTGGTTTTCAATTTCCACAATTCAGATCTGCGGCATGCTCCAATTAATCCGATGATCGTCGCTACCTGAACAAATCAAAATCGATTATAGAAAATTGTTTAAAAAATAAATCCTTCAAATTTACCTGTGTTAATAAATATTCATTGTCAGGTGCTTCTATCAAAAATCGATTAATATCCTCGGGGGTCAGAGTTTTCGACTTTTTCGGTATGTGTCCTTAGGATTTCCTTTTTAATAAAGTACGAAGCTTTGGATAAGTAGAAATATCTATACCATGTTTGATACTTATAGTTGACTTCAGCATTGAATAAATCGACCATATGGTGGAGGCTTTTCTAGTGTTAGATAAGCCTTCCATATACACCATCAGTACATTTTCAGAGAAAGACTTCGTTTTTTGTTGACTTCTCCATTCCATGAAATTTCTGTAAGCAGCTTCATATTTTTCTCTTGAAATAGCAGGCAATAAATTTTGGCAAAATAAGTCTGCCTTTTCTTTAATTTTCGGGGGTGTATTTTCAAAATCAGAAACATCAGAATCCATTATAAAAATCACCGGCAGATACACCAAAAGTAAAGGAAAACTGTTAAAACTCTGATAAGTATAATGCGGCTAAAATGGCGCCTTCAGCTCGACAGTTTGACAATAAATAAATAAGCAGCAGTTGCCTAGCAACGAATTAGAAGTCGGACTGTTTTGCTGGTTTAACGTTTAGATACCACAAACTACAGATAACGAGATTAACAACTTGCTGCGGGTATTTATTTTGGGTATGCCTAATGTCACTTTGGCTATGCTTTATGTTACTTTGGCTATGCCTTATGTCACTTTTCCCACAACTTTTGTTGCTATGAGAAATTGCTGATTTTGCGTACTGTAACCAATGTGCAAAATAGTGTTTTGGATGGTGGTCGTAGGAAAATACGTTTTAAATTCAATTACAGCTGTTTCGCTAAAAACTAGCATCGTCAGATTGACATATAGAAGTTTTCTTTTGCTTGTTTTTAGCTAGGCACCTGACGTTGATTAGGTAGTATTAAGGCTAGACCAAGTATGGAAGTAATAAGACGTAACAATATTAAAGCTTAGATATTATTAGTCCTAAGGGATTATCCTGGATAAATAAGCCTTGAATTGGGGGGTTTAACGACTTTATAGCCGATGGGCTGTGTCAAAAATAGCAAAAGTTCTTCCTTTTATTTTTTGTTCGTTGATTTTAAGTACTCCTTATTGAATGGCAACTATACTTTTTGTATTTTTATACCTATTTTCAACAATAATGTTACTTGGTTTAAATTCTTCACGTCCCTGTTTATTAACAAGGTATATATTTTACCCCAGGACAAATAACAACTTGTTGGTTTTTATGTTTGTATTGTATTTATAAAGATTTGCAGTTTTACATCGACCAAAATACGGTCTCGGATATTCGGCATAATCCCGAGTTCGGCAGAGAGAAAAAGAAATAAAACAGGATCTGTGGCTCGTACAAAATTGTCTGCTAGTAGGAATGAAAGTTTATTCAGATTGTGTATACCGGTGTTTATGGATTTGGCGCAATGCCTGTTGTTGGAAACTCCATGTGAGTTCTCCCGACTGCACTAATAATAATAGTAAAGCAAATCCGTTGTTTTAGCCGGTAATATAAGTTTTGTCATCGTCGCTAAACCTCAAAGGGATCCGAGTGAAAAGTTTTCCTGCAAAAGACATCAAATAGTTTAGATTTAAAGAATAAACTGTATTATGCTGTTTATTTGCCTGTGGACTAATTTTTAATGATAATCACATTTTTAAACTCAAGTGTGCTAAATATTGCAATTATTTAGGTACATAAAGGTAAATTAGGTTAAGTTAGAAAATAAAAATAAAGAACAGTTTCATTTTTTTTAAAAACTGCAACCCAGTTGCCGAAATGAACAATAGTAGGGAAAAACAAGACGAAATCGAGTCAGAAACAGCAGTAAGGGAGCAATGTGAAGTACAGAATGTAGTAATATGGGGAAGACAAAGAAGATGGCAATGGCACAATCACGTAAGAAGAATGGATGAAAACAGGTTACCGGAAATAGCTTTAGTTGGAAGACCAGCAGGGAAACTACCACTGGGGAGACGTCCAAAGAGATGGAGGGACAGCTGGCAGTTCACATTACAGGATGTTACAAGTCAATGTTCAAAATTAACATATCAACTGATCTAATAAAAGAATAAGAAGAAAAAGAACTTTTTGGTGTACAAATATTTCTTGAAAAGGTTTTTTTTATGTCTATAAAACACCATCAAAACCAGGTCGGCGAAAAATTCTGTAAAGGTTGTCCAAAATCGGTAATTGTGTCACAATACGCCGATGCAGTGTAGGGGCATCCTTTCGCCATTAATTTCACTTCAAAACATTCGATTTTGTATAAAAATTTGGTTGTAAATAAAATTTGCTTTCGTTGGATACACCATAATTTATATATCTCTTAAAAAAGGTACACATCGATTGTAGACGGGAAATGTTTTAAGAGACCCGAAAAACGTGACAAGGGATAAATTATAGGGATGTGTTTCTACAATCTAAAATAAACGAAAACTTCTAGATTATTTTATTTCTAAAAAGCTGTCTTGGGACCCACGACACATCATTAATTCAGAACTGTAAACTACCTTTAATGTACTTTGTCAGGAAAGTTATATTCTTACAATTATTAAAAATAACTCCCAAGTTGATATTATATATACGGATTTTCCAAAAGCTTTAGATTGAGTTATTTAGGAATTGTTTCCGTCAAAATTATTTGTTAAGAACAATTAACAACTAAACGATTCAACGAAACTTCAACTATTTATATCTAAATAGTATATTGTGTAACAAGTGCGCAAAAGTTTAGCGCACGTGTTGCACACTGTACTTTTCCTACGACCACCATCCAGAAAACAAACAAACGATCGTGTTGCACACGATACTTTTTTATGAGCTTCTTGAAATTTTGGTTTTTGTGTCATTAAGTTTTATAATTGAAGCGGAATTCAGATCTTCAATGTCACTGGTTTTCAATTTCCACAATTCAGATCTGCGGCATGCTCCAATTAATCCGATGATCGTCGCTACCTGAACAAATCAAAATCGATTATAGAAAATTGTTTAAAAAATAAATCCTTCAAGTTTACCTTTGTTAATAAATATTCATTGTCAGGTGCTTCTATCAAAAATCGATTAATATCCTCGGGGGTCAGAGTTTTCGACTTTTTCGGTATGTGCCCTTCGGATTTCCTTTTTAATAAAGTACGAAGCTTTGGATAAGTAGAAATATCTATACCATGTTTGATACTTATAGTTGACTTCAGCACTGAATAAATCGACCATATGGTGGAGGCTTTTCTAGTGTTAGATAAGCCTTCCATATACACCATCAGTACATTTTCAGAGAAAGACTTCGTTTTTTGTTGACTTCTCCATTCCATGAAATTTCTGTAAGCAGCTTCATATTTTTCTCTTGAAATAGCAGGCAATAAATTTTGGCAAAATAAGTCTGCCTTTTCTTTAATTTTCGGGGGTGTATTTTCAAAATCAGAAACATCAGAATCCATTATAAAAATCACCGGCAGATACACCAAAAGTAAAGGAAAACTGTTAAAACTCTGATAAGTATAATGCTGCAAAAATGGCGCCTTCAGTTCGACAGTTTGACAATAAATAAATAAGCAGCAGTTGCCCAGCAACGAATTAGAAGTCGGACTGTTTTGCTGGTTTAACGTTTAGATACCACAAACTACAGATAACGAGATTGACAACTTGCTGCAGGTATTTATTTTGGGTATGCCTAATGTCACTTTGGCTATGCTTTATGTTACTTTGGCTATGCCTTATGTCACTTTTCCCACAACTTTTGTTGCTATGAGAAATTGCTGATTTTGCGTACTGTAACCAATTTGCAAAATAGTGTTTTGGATGGTGGTCGTAGGAAAATACGTTTTAAATTCAATTACAGCTGTTTCTCTAAAAACTAGCATCGTCAGATTGACATATAGAAGTTTTCTTTTGCCTGTTTGTAGCTAGGCACCTGACGTTGATTAGGTAGTATTAAGGTTAGACCAAGTATGGAAGTAATAAGACGTAACAATATTAAAGCTTAGATGTTATTAGTCCTAAGGGATTATCCTGGATAAATAAGCCTTGAATTGGGAGGGTTTAACGACTTTATAGCCGATGGACTGTGTCAAAAATAGCAAAAGTTCTTCCTTTTATTTTTTGTTCGTTGATTTCAAGCACTCCTTATTAAATGGCAGCTATACTTTTTGTATTTTTATATCTATTTTCAACAATAATGTAACTTGGTTTAAATTCTTCACGTCCCTATTTATTAACAGGGTATATATTTTACCCCAGGTACAAATAACAACTTGTTGGTTTTTATGTTTGTATTGTATTTATAAAGATTTGCAGTTTTACATCGACCAAAATACGGTCTCGGATATTCGGCATAATCCCGAGTTCGGCAGAGAGAAAAAGAAATAAAACAGGATCTGTGGCTCGTACAAAATTGTCTGCTAGTAGGAATGAAAGTTTATTCAGATTGTGTATACCGGTGTTTATGGATTTGGCGCAATGCCTGTTGTTGGAAACTCCATGTGAGTTCTCCCGACTGCACTAATAATAATAGTAAAGCAAATCCGTTGTTTTAGCCGGTAATATAAGTTTTGTCATCGTCGCTAAACCTCAAAGGGATCCGAGTGAAAAGTTTTCCTGCAAAAGACATCAAATAGTTTAGATTTAAAGAAAAAACTGGATTATGCTGTTTATTTGTCTGTAAGCGGAGAGTGGACTAATTTTTAATGATAATCACTTTTTTAAACTTTCCAATATATTGCAATTATTTAGGTACATAGGTTAGGTTTAAAAATAAAAATAAAAAAAATACATTTTCAAAAAACTGCAACCCAGTGGTTGCTTATCTCTATTGTCGCATGTCCTTTCCGGCTGAAATGTCCTACTAAAGTCCTTAGCTGAGTCCTGCTTACTTTATTCTCCAACTAAATATACTACATAAGTGGCTATTATAAAACTGCAAAAGCTTCTGATCAATCATATTATTTCCTCCCGAACTAGTTATAAAATAATTCTTTAACCGATATACGTCGTTCAGCGCCTCGGGTAATTTACAAGTTGAATTCCTCTTATTATATATATCTAAATATTTTAGTTGCTTCCAAAAAGAGCTGCACTTGAGTTTGATATTAAATTCTACATATGCTTTCTTCTCGTAATTAATTGTTTTGTTAGTCAAATTGCGTAGCTGTTTATAATATTCCCAATGAGCCGGACTATCAGACCCCTTAAATCTGTTCGCTTTATCCCTAAGAGACATCATGTATTTTAAATTATCAGTGAGCCAACCTGCACGTTTTTTCGCAACCTTTACCGTTTTGAGTGGGGCATGTACATTAAAGACAGATAAAAGTAATCTATTAAACTCGCTCACTTTGGTATTAACATTATTGATATAGTAAATTTTTTCAAAATCTGCTAAAATAAGGTCATTCAGAAATAATTCATTATTGAAATTTTTAAAATCTTGATATGTGTAAAGAAATGGTACAGGTTTATTTTGTTTAAGATGTATGGGTGCATGCTACTAATTGGTGGTCACTTACTAAGTGACAGTCAATATTTTCCACGTTATTTACTTTTAGGGCCGGTTTTTCAATCGCTTATTAAAAGCTTCTGTTACTTGACCAAAAGTTAACCGTGACCAACAGCTAAAGTTTCTGTCAAAGGTTATGGCGTTTTTCAATGCACTATCTAACTTTTAGCTACGAAACTGCCAGCTATCATTAAATTTGCTGGGTTGGTAAAATTGATTTTTTGGTTTGGTTTGTTAATTTCTTAGAACGGTAAATAAAGATATTGTTTTGTGTTCAATTTAGTTGAGTTAACCTAAGTTTTTATGGTTTTAAATAGAAAAAGAAGATCTTTGTTTTTATTAGTTTTATTTATTTTGTTGAGTATTATTTTAAAAATTTTATATTTTCAAATGAAAACACCAAAGAAAAACAGGATATCTAATTTTTCACTATCTGATAAATCCTTGTTATTAAAATTAACAAATCATTTTAAAACAACTATTGAATGCAAAAAGACGGATGCCGTTACTTGGAGAGAAAAATATTTTTAGTTTTACCTGTCTGTGGGTGTTTCAATTTAATTTTCGATTTGTTCTAATAATAACATAACAGTTTTCTTTGAAAGTCGAAATCTTACGCGAAAATCTAAACCATCAAACTCTTCAAAAGGGTTCGACCTTTCTTTAACAATATATGGTCTCCTTTCTTATTCAAGGTATTCCAATATTTCTTCATCATCATCACTCATACAAAAATCAAATATCTCATTTTTCCGTTAAACAACTTGCTAACTACTAGTTACAAATCCAAACAGAGACTTTGAAGTTTTTGCTAATATAACAGAAACGTTAGCTTGTAGTCAACCTTAACAGTTAGTTGAAGAAACACTTTGACTCCTTGTTAAGGGTTAACTGATAGCTAAATTTGCTAAGCTGGAGATTGAAAAACCGGCCCTTAATGTCTCCGTGCAGAAAATAAGGTCCAATAGCGTTTTACTAGTAGCAGTTATGCGAGTAGGCTCAATTTTAGCTGCAATACTGCCCCACTTAGGTAATCCACCATAAATGATAGCTTTTGTTAAAACATTTTAATAAGCTTCCTAGTTCTTCTACTTTATTGCAAAGCCTTTGATATGATCAATTATTTTATGTTGTTATCTCTACTATACACTGGACGTAAAATGTGCTGATAATGATTTAGAGGATAATTGTTTACCACCAAACTGTCAAATTGTTATTCTAAATAGAAGGTGTTCGCAATTTTATTATATTCATCCTGGTGAACCTAAAGGTTCAATCTTGAAACCACTTTTGTTTGTTATATATACCTCACAACTTGTACCAGCTCTAAAGTCTTGTCATTTACAATTTTTTGCTGATAAAACACAGCTGTATTATTCTTATGCGAATATAGATATTAGTGAAATTAATAACGATTTATTCTCTACTTTGTCTAATAAATATTTCTTAACTATAACCACCTTTAAATCATTTAAGCATACCGCTTTTAAAAAGCATTATCTAAAACAAAATGTATGTTTCTATTAATGACAATGTTTCGCAGCTTAAACCTAGTGCTAAAAATTAGGAAATTATATTGATGAAACATTAAATATTTATTGTTTAAGTTGTTATTTTCCAATATAAGTTTATTGGACAGCAGAGTTGAGAATAACTAAAAGACGCTAATATTTTGTTTACTTGTTTTAGCACCTTAAATTCCAGCCTATTTATGCAATATTTTATATTTTTGCAATGATGTAACTATTCATTTTAAGACAAAGCCTACAACTCTATTTAATAAAACTAATTTATATCGGAGTTCGTTTTCTCACTAACATATTATGCCTTGGCTGTTAAACTTGATCGATATTTTACATCAAACATTTTAAAATAAGAGAACGTTTTAAAGCAAATGCTGCATTAGCTCTGATGGTCTTCAGCGGACTTATTCGATGTTTTGTTGGAGGTCAGGATAAAAAAAAACAATCGACTACTAAGAGTAATTTTTTTATTGTCTACAGAAGAAAAAATTTACAAAATTAATCTTGAAAGATCCAATACCTTTTGAATAAAATAAACGTAATTATTTTTCCCTATAGCTAATAATATTAAAACTAATCAGAATTTATTTGTTGCCAAGAGGGTGTAAATTCATTACCTCGTATCTACGGATTCTGACAATATTTAGTGTGCAATACCACGTATCCTACCTATTATAGTCAATTGACTGCTTTAATAATTTTGGTTTAATTAATTCATATCAATTAAAATTAAAAATACCTCTCTTTAACAGAAAATGTATTTCATTTTTTTAACCTCCTCGAAAATAGCTATTTTGCAGATACCAGCTATTGAATTGACACCCTAGATACGTAAAATAAATGGTATATTTCTACGACAGTATTAGAATTTAATAGATCGTGAACAACAAATAATGATTATTTATGTATATTGTCATTAAATCTAACTAAATACTACAATATCTTTAAATAGGTCAATTTATACATAATTCAATTTATTTATAATAAATTTGTTTATTTAGTTCCAAATACTTAATTTAGTATAAATCAAAATACAGTCCATTAAATTATTTATCTATATACCTACAACAATTAATTAAACAATACAGCATATTTTAGTTCCTAAGTATAGGTGAAAGTTTTTTTTTATTGAACAGTAATATCAATATTAAAACTATCACTAATTTTACATTAATAAAAAATATAACCGGTAACATAGTAACAGCATTTACTATAAACTTAAATTTTACTTTAAGTAGTAGAATTTAGCTTAATTTTAGAATACATTTCTGTTTATCATATCTTATTGAAATTATTTACATATTTTAACATAACTGATACTTTTATCAATGATACACATTATGTTTGTACGAGTATATTATAACTTTAAATTATATTACAAGACAATTTCTGTATGATATAACCTATCACTATTTAACAAATTTTTATCTTTACAATATTATTCTTATTTACAATTTATATATATATAGTTTTTCTGTATTTATTAATTTGTTTTTCACTACTAGCCTCTAAACATAACTTTATTGACTTTTGTTAAGGTAATAAACTTTTTCATTTTTAACCAAAGTAGAAAAAGGCAGGGACTACTTAGGGTGTGTTTGGGGAGCACGCTTTCGAGCTATGTAGCGCCAAGCTCCATATAACGCAAACGAGGAATAGTACTAGATAGCGCCAATTGACGCAAATAGCGTGCTCCCCGAACACACCCTTAACTAACAGTAAATGTCAATCCATTTGACATAATGTGAAGTTAGCTGTTGCAATTGACTATTCCAGAACACGTCACTTTGACAAGATCTGCCATTTTCTCTGGGTAGCACACAGTCCGACTTTCTCCGTATTGCTTACGTGTGTTTTGTCTGTTTTCAATTTGTTTTTAACGTTTTTTCCCATTTTTAGTGGATTTTTACGATAAGTTGACAATGACGTCAGAGCATAAAATTTTGCGGTGTTGTCACGCAGAGTTGTTTTTCCTTCATCTAGGTTAACTGGTAGTGCTGTGCTAATATTTAAGTTATCAAATGGGAATATTGTGGTTTCCAATAATAATGATAATAAAATTCATTTATGAATGAATGCAAAAAACATATCTCATATTTATAAAAAAATTTATGAATAAAGGAATAACTCAAATGATAAGTCATTCTACAACATATTATAATTCAACGAACCAAAAAAGTATTTGAACTCTCTATAATGAATCACCGATTTATCAGATTTCGGAAAAAACTTCGAACGATTCCATAATCGAATTCGTGAAATAGAATCGGGCCTCTGATTAATTGTTGAAAAAATCGGAATGTGAGAACTGAACGCAAAATCAATAAAACAATTATCCACAATCGAATGTCAAACGTGTACAATACAATAATGACGCGTGGCAATTGGCTCGTGGCAACAGCGCGAATTGTTACCAATCTGTACACGTTTAATTTTCTTAGCTCTTACAAGTAAATCTCATCTACTGTCAATTATTTTTAAGTTACTTTGTTGGCAATATAATTAACTAGGAATGACGTCATGGTCAACTTATCGTAAAAATACTATATTTTTTTGTTAAAATGTCTCGTAGTGACTACATATACATCCCTTAGTGGCGATTTTAAAAACCGGTATGACGAAAAAATTAAAATTGTTAATAATATCGACCCATACGCAATCCCTCTCACAGATTGCAAGTTAGATATAATGTTAGTGCCAAATATTACAATAGTAGACCTTATGAACTATTTAATATTTTCTCACAGCTTTTATACTGGACAGCAGTTTAAGACTTATAAAAGCACCCAAACTTATAAACAATATGAAGCTGGGTCTATTCAAGAAATTGCAATAAGTGCAAAACTCTGTATAAACAAATGGAATTAATGAGTTTGTATGCCACCCAGCAAACATGGCCGACCGTCAATGACGTCATTCTGGAATGGTCAATAACAAAATAAAAAAATGTTTTTTATTACTCATTTGATAGTCCCCCTACTTATTCAAAAATGAACATCAATTGACTTATCCATGAATTTTTATAGCGATTTTTACAACAAACTACTACAAAAATTATTGGATATGTTGTTGATTGTCTTATGAAACGGGAGTGACAATAGAATGCCAGTAGTGAAAAAAATGCTTTATGAGCCAAGGTAGAAAAGTTAAAGACCTCGACCATACTAACTCACTCTTCTACCTTGTCGTGTAAATACTATTTTTAAATAAACTTATAAAAATCTTCAGTATAAACGCATTTGCATGTCGTAATGAAACTTTTACGCAAATTTTTCTTTTAAATGGATGGTAACATGAGTGAAGTATCTAATGACAAGACTATGGACAATGACATTTGTAACTAATAGCAATTTATTAATTTTATAGTGTTCTTTCAGAAAGTTGTAACATGTCTATCGCCTTGCTGCCTTTTCTTAGTTTACCGTCCTTCCGAACCCTAAAATTAACCTCGATCCACCGTACATTAGACATAACCTTATCATCGCTACTAAACCCACCCTTACAATATAACGCACCTGAAACAAAACCCTTACAAAAACGAACGCAACTAACCGGAAACCATAGCCAACACCCTTATAAATTAAGGCACACGTTATATCTTTTACGTCTTTTACTCTTAGTGACAAGTTATCTGCAAAATTTTGACAATCTTTTTCTCTGGTTGCATCACAGTAAGTAGTTCATTATTTATTATTCTTTCCATTTCACGATTATTCCAAACTGTTTTAGAAGTAATTGTACCAATTGTAACCTTTAATAGTTCCCAAAAAGGCAGTGAGCCAATTTGCAACTACAAAACTCTCCCAAAAGAGAGCTAAGAGACCCTCTGCAGGGGTATATGAGCCAAGGTAGAAAAAAGTGTATTATTGTCGTATTAAAGACCTCGACCATACTATCTTACTTTTCTATACCTTGGCGAGTAAATACTATTTTTAATTTATATTTTTATTGGGATGAGTGCAAGTGCAGATTTAATGTTGCCTTGCGTTTTGGCCTTATTTTTTGCCAATTCCCATACGTCGAACATTATATTATAATTATATCCTTTATTATTATAAATATGATTCAATTTAAAATAACCCCTCATTGAATTTTCAGTTTTTTTTATTTGCTTGATATATAGGACCGAAAGTTCTTATTTAAGTCAGTCATTTTCATCTATATTGGTATGTTACATGTAAAAGAAATTTAAGCAATTATTAAGCTGATAGTTAGTAGTAGCTATCGTGCAGTTAAATAAAAATAAATAGTTTTAAATCAATGAAAGCTGTTTGTTTTTTTTATAGCTTCTACTTATTTTTTATTAACAACAACAATAAATAAATAGTGGAAGTTTTGTTCAACCGTTTAGATGTTTACTGTTCTTAATAAGATGAACTTTCACATAGTAAGGGTTAGTGCAAAAAATTTCATTAAGTCATCTTCGAGAGAAGAATTAACCCGATTGTATAAAAAGTTACATGAGAAAAGGCTTAAACTCGCCTTTTCCCAAGAATGTCTCAAGAGGAATTTAATACCCAAATATGTAAAAATTCCAAGGTAAACATAAAAAGTAATTAAAAAGGTGCAAAAAATGTGGATTAAAGAAGAAAGTAGAAAGTGGTTCAAATAAGAGATTCTCTGGACATTTACATTAAAACTGTTCATTCAGAATTAACTTATTTAATACATTCTGTAAAATTCGACTGCCTAATAATGTGAATAAAACCAAAGAAAATCAATTTATTTCTTTATAAATGTAGATACAATACATTAATACCAAAATCAAACTTCAATATACATTTTGGCGCAGTGAACCTGTCCTCTACTGACGTAGATTTAAACGTTTCGATTTATGTCCAATATCCGGCAGTCCAGAACAATTTCGAAGCTCGTACGACAAATAATATCGATAAGCTTTCAGATACACATTTGTGTTATTGTAAATATTCGCGATGATCAGAGCTGGAGCAAGATTAAACTGATATTGGTTTTTTCTTTAGTATCAAACAACAACAGATACAGTTCTAACAAAAGGATAATACCATTCAATATTGTAGGCACATATGACAAATATTTTCAGTAAATATTTTAATTGAATTAGCTTAGATTTGTCATAGCAGTAGAGGTAATTGGTATTAACAATGATATTGGAGACCGGAATATTGCATTTTATAGAAAGTATGAACAAACTTTGTAAAATTGTAGTCTAGAACACAGTAATCCAAAAATTAATAATAAACAATTTTAGACTCAAAAATGCAATAGGAAGAGTAAAATTGTACCAAAGTTGACTACTTGAGGTATCGAAAAAGCTTTGGTTTCCAACCAATTTATTCTTGATTCTAGCCTTATGTCTTACTAATGGAAGATTCTTAATGAAAATTAACAACTTAGAAGTAGTACTAAGGTAATTTAAAACCAAGGATAATTTCTTTCACCTTATGTTCCCTATTCTTGACTTTCTAGAGGCTAATAACTGCACTCTTTGCTGACGATGTTTGCATATAAGAGGAAAATACAGCTGACATTAGCTGACATTACCCCCAGGAATCCGAAGAAATATGTAAAGTTTAAAAACTATTCCATATTTAGATAAACAAACCTTTTCAAATAATAATAACTTTCTTTAACTGACTAAAGATTAAACACAAAATTTCTTTTTCAATTATTTTGTCAGATATTGATTATTACTATAGCAAGCTGTCTTATTTTAAGGAACTGGTTCAGCTTTACTTATGCCTGTCTGTTATTGTATGTTTCGGAGCTATGATTGTTGTTTTCTTATATTTCTTCTTTCTTCCTACATACAATATTTTTCTGTATTTTTATGTAAATAGCCTGGATTAGTTATCTAGATATTCTTTAATTTACACTTTCATAGCCCTTTCAAAAATTTTTAAAAATGTTGGTAATAAAATCTTTCATCGCTAACGGATTTTGTATTTGGGGTATACCTTGCACAACTGCCCGCCTCCACAGCAATGGACAGACATTTCTCAGTAAGTAAGGCACAATGTAAGGACAATAAAGTCTAATAAGTTTAATATTTATTCCATCGCAACCTTTGGCATTTGTTTTTATTTCGGATATAGTGTTGTTTTATTTATCTTAATTACATCACTATAGAATTAAACTCCAATTTTCCATTATTTTAATTTTAGAATTTTAAGAATTAAAATATTTAATTATAATAGTGCTTTGCTTTGCCAAAATACAGTTATGACACATACTTGTTTTGACCATGCAGATTATATCATGATCTTTTAACCTATATTTTGATTTGCATGACGTTTCAAAATATTATTTATTTTTAATTAAGTGTTTGACCATAAAATAACCAAATTATTACTATGGTCTGATTTTAAAAAATAATTTAATAAATATAAGTTAAAAGGTTCTACAAATAAATGACTAAAGAAAAGTGTTAAACCACTCAAACTAAAAATAATATTCGATTAATTAATCTTATAGGTATAAGGGTATACAGTCTCAGTAATATTTCAAAATTTAGTGTAAATTTAACTTCGGTTAATGAAGATAATTTTTTATTCTAGGAAACTTTGCTTTAATACCAGGAGAACTATTGCTTTCTCTTACAAATTAAACTTTTTATTTGGTTATAGTATAATCTTCTTGTATAATTTTGTTTTTGATCGAACACTAAGACCTTGTATATGACATTCCCAATCAATGCTAATATTTTCCCCAAGTCCAGCGATATTGACAGTTTTTCTAAATTTTTACATAAACCATATCATTTTTTTGGTAGTTTCTGGAAATACTGTTCACTTGAACATTTTTGGAAGGTAATAGTAAATCAAGTGGTATTCTCATTTTTCATCCTAACAAATGATCTGCAGGTGATAATCCTTCTGGAGAGTTCTTGTTGGGCGTAGATCTATAGACTCTTAAAAATGTGTTTATAAGATTACACTATAACCAAATACAAAGTGGCGCACCGAAAACGAAACAGAGGCATTTACTGGCAGATGATTCCTTTTTTGAAAAAACGCTCGGACCCGTCGATTATTGCTTGGAAAGTAATGGTGGTCATTTTCAACATTTACTCGGCTGACAGGTCAGTTCATTCTTTATTTTTTAACAACTTTGCTGCTATGTATTGATGTCCTCTTACGATGATGTATTTAAACTTTAAATCAATAAATCTCCAAAACTACTGAATTGAAGTACATGAATGTTACATCATTGTAAAGGGAGTTGAAAGACCTTTTAAATGATGGATCATTCGACCCCCCTTTCCATTTAAGATTTTAGGGATGGTGCGCCACCTATAAAGACGATATATAAATCAGCCTACTTTACATAATTTTATCTCTCTTGAAATACTTTTAGAAGAGTTAGAAGAGTTTTACATAAAAGGAAGCCTGAGTTCTTTGTCATCTTCACCCATACATACAGAAGACCTTGACGTGAGTACAGAAATCAGTGATGTCGAGCAACCTATAACTACATCAAACCAACTTGCCATTTCTGAACTTACTGCAAACCACAATTTTGTCAATGAAGAAGAAACTATTTTTTATATCAGAGATCACATCGAAGATGAAAATATTTCTACTGGTCATAGTTATATACCGCTATAAGACGATGTCAGAGGTCACGACAAAAACCCTCATATTTAAATCTATATTTAAAAGAAGGGAAAAATGTTATAAATAATGTTGTTCAATCTTTTAGTTGGGATTTGCCAGATGTTTTAAGATTTCAATTTATAGTTGTCAATTTTGATGTAATTTTGTCACATATAGTTATTTAATAAAAACCATTTATACAATTTAAATATTTGCTGTATTGCAAATCTACAACATAAATAACACACCAATACCAATAAGACATTCAATTAAGTTTTGGGAATATATATGTATTGACGACACTTTTAAGTGACAAATTAACAAAAAATATCGTCTGCGTGTTTTGGTATAAAACAGATTCCTAAGAAACATATTGCTTTAACATCCTACTTTTCCCCATTTCAGTCTCGTGGATTACTTCTCTGGAGGTTTGCTGCTGTACAAACTGCAAAAAATGGCAATACGTCATATTTTCATATTTTTGGCATGCATAATAGACCTCATTGCAAACATTATTTATAAAAATACAAACTTTTAACTCTTCCTGCACTATTTATCTTAGAACCTCTTTGCTGGGTTCATAAATGGATCCATAACCTAAAACAGGAACCACTTTATAGATACCCCTCGAGAAACTATTTTTTTTACTATGCCCAGCTCTAATTTTACAAAATATTTATTTGAAATGCAAAAAAATATCTCTAATAAACCCAAAAAATACAAGTACTTCATAAATTTCTCAAATTTACTAAGCATACTTCCAAGAGAGATCGTATTTTTATTGTTTTTGTGCTGATACAGGAATCTCATGTTCAAATGGATCATGTACAGTGTTGGACTGATCCCCAAGGATGCCTACCAACCATACCCAACTCCAAACTCGCCGTTACCCCCGTCTCGAAATAACTACCCTGGCAAATTTCAACATTACCCTCTCAACATTATGTCCACCATGTTTTCCCAATACACTTCCTAGCCAAGTTTCCTCTTCAATTTCATTAATACTTCCTAATTCTTTCAACATCTAAACACGTGCCCCACATCATCCTCAACTTCACATCTTTCGACCAGTCCTATCTCCCTTTTCCCAATCTTATGGACCCATGTCCAGTGAGTCAAAAAGTAGTTTACCTCGCCAATCTTCAGGTTCACCTAATTTCTCCTACTATTACTCGCCCCTTTATACTTCTGTTACCTGCTTTCCATTTTCTCCTCTATCTACTATCGTACTTCTTCTCTCGTCGTCCTCTTTCACTACTGCCTTTTTGCTCTAGCAATCAACTCCAATGGGTAGGACCTTAGCAAAACCGTCGCTCTCAGACCACCTGCTGTCCTATATCCCTGTACCACCTTCGGTAAAATCCCTCTTTGCACTTGCAGTAGTGGCTCAATCCTTATGTTAACACCCATACTAGGCGCTCAGCTATTATAAAATGAAACTCAATTTTGAATTTGCTGCTGAAAGCTGGTGACGAACCCAAAATCTAACATAATTAATAGTTATAAACTCAATTACCAATGAAAACAACCCAAAATATTTAAGATTCCGGATCAATTCCAAGCAGTAAAACAGATTTCTACTAAGAGAGATAACGCTAGAGTTAAGACAAAAGATATCCAGTAGTGGCAGTTTAACAAGAATCCTTGAAAAGCTTTACAGAAAAAAGATGGAATTCGCTTAGTTTCTTAATATAAAACAACCATCAAGAACATTTGTAATATAAAAATTAAAAAAGAGGATATCCAATATATCTCAAAAAAAGTTATTTTTGAAACGGAATATTTCCGAATGGGTTTAGAAGTTTGTTTATTACCAACTCTGATATCTACTAATATGTTATATAATTTAGTTATTCATTTATCTTTCAGATATATATTAAAAAAAACATTATGTTTCTAAATAGTATTGTTTTTACTGTGAAGATCCATCCCTGGAAATGTTATGTTTAGTCTACACGATACTTCTTTCCATTCAACACCGACATATATAATTGAAACATCATAGCTGTGCCAAATAACGATTTTCAATTGCAGTGCTTTAAAGCAAAACATTTACGTTTAATGTTTATGTAGGCGCATACGTCAAAATCTGACAGTTAATTCATTCGTTAACTACGTCTAATGGATTTAACTGACAATTTCAATATACAACAAAACAAATTTACTTACTATATATTTATGTCTGCTTATTTATTATTAATAGGTACAACTAGTAGAAAATTGAAAATTTTTATTGTTTTGAAAGTTGGGCAGAGATACTAATTTCAAATTAAGATACAATCTTAATCAAGTACTTTTTACCACATTGGTTTATAACCTTGCCTTTCTTCAATATCGATTTGATTATTGACTGTTTATTTCTTGTTTCGAGTGTTTGAAGCGTGGTTAAAACTGTGATTCTTATGATTTTTACCTTTTATTAATAGATATAACTATTGGTGTAAGGTTTACTGTTATGCTTTTAATAGTTATAGTAAATAAGCTAGTAAAAAATACTTTAATCTTCTTATAAACAAATACAAATGGCCCAATTAAAATAAAGTTTATTGGAATTTATAAGGTATGTTGAAGGTACCTAAAGTTCCCGTTGTGTAGTAGAATTTAAAATCTGTTTTGGCCCAGGAATTACACTGTACTTCTTTAATACTAAATTATATTAATCAAATAAAAACATTTTAAAGAAAGACACTGTATCAATAAAAATCAATGGTAAATGCCAATAGTTCTAATCAAACCCTTTTTCTAGTTGTATAAATTATGGTACTACATCCCATCAGTAAGGATGTAAGAAAGTTTAGATATAATTAGTTAGAAATAAAAGTTTTGATCAAATAAATTTATCGTTTTATTAAAAGAAAATCAGGTAGTAATTTAATACGCTTTGTATTAGTTTGGATAACAAGGAAATATGATTCAGACGATGATGATGCTCGTTGTCTTTACTGTAATGATTTTTACTTGAACTTACGTGCAAGAGAAACTTCAATTCAATGCCAAATAAGTAAGTTGTGGTGCCACAATGAATGCGACGGTGTAACACCGCGTTATAAATTTTTACAAGTGAACTATGTATCGAATATAATATTATATTAATTTGTTCTATTGTAAGGTACGATTTCGTTGCGATGGCCGGCGTTCGCGGCCCGCAGCTACGTCCAGACTTTCTACACTAGTTCAATGCTTTCAATTACGTCTCGACTGCTCAAAAACAAGTCCAGACGCGAACGCTAACCAAACAGTTATATATTATGCCGTATGCCGTTGGGTAGCAAGCAACAAGATCCTTGCGAGGACCAAAATAAATAAAATGGCTAAAAAATTCACATATATAGATGATGAAATCCTTGTTTATACAAACATGAACACAAAGGATTTTCCAATTCGTGAGAATACTTCTAGCAAAAGAGAAGTAAGTAATAAAAGTAACTTTTTTAAATTGAAGTTCATTGGTTGTTGTATACGATTATGGTGTAAAACACGCTGGATACATTTCTGCGATAATTACTTGAAACACAAAAGAAAGTTAAAACTAGGAACTGGTTCTGCAACCTCCTGTAAACCAACCAAATGGCCATTATTTGAACATCTGAAAGTTTTGGAACTTGTTAAATCTGAAAGAAGGTATGAAACCTATCAATTTTCTGTAAGTGTTTCAGTAATTTATTATTTTTAGGCGCAATGAAAATTGTGACAAGCCAAAATGAGGGAACTCAGGATATACATGAAATATCAGATGGCGAAATCAGTAATTCAGAGTCCCAAAACCCACCCGAAATAGTATGTGATCCCAAATCGCCAAAATCAGTTGAAAATTAAATTCTGAAAATAGATCTATTTCATCACACACTCAAAGATCCCAAAGTTCTGCTCACAGCACTTTTTTGCAAAAACCAAGCTATTGCAAAATTTAGACGAACGTTCTAATCAACGTATGGAAATAATTTCAAAATTGGTAAATCAGAAAAAGTAAGAGGGCGATGTAGATTTATTTATAAGGAGTATGGGTATAACAATAAAAAAAACTACCGCTACACTTAATATCTCAAGCAAAATTATAGATATTAACTTTGGTTGCGAATCCGCAATCATCTGCTGAGGATAGTCGAAATAAGACTGCATCTCCGGCAACACAAACATTGTCATTAACCCATCAAGCAATTCCGTACCTAGTGCACACAATTACTATGCACAACTTCATCTGAATCGTCATGTATTAGGCAGAAACACCTGATGACTATAATATAATTTTCCCCATATACTTTACGTTATATAAGTATTGAAATTGTAAGTTTAGTAAAAAAAATAGTTAAATATTTTTTTACCTTTAAGTTACAGCTAATTTCTCGCACGAATTATTTATTACAAGAAATACAGAAGGTTGCTATAATATGTTTCTACAGAATTTAACACATAACGATGTTAAGTTTGTAGAATATTTCCGTTTATCCAAGGAACAAATTATAAAGGTTTTAGATCATGTTAAAAATGATATATCAAGACAACTACCTAAGAAATACAAGAAACCGATTTCAGCTGAAGAAAAATTAGGCATAACTTTAAGGTAAGGCATTTATTATAACCACATTTAATTATTAGAAGCATCCGAATCCTAACCACATACAATTAGAATCATCTGATGGTGGCACTGGAGTTGATTCATAATTGTTTTCAGTCGAAAATCAAGTCGAATTATCTGAAGACACTTTTTTGTCTCGCGTGCGTGACGTTATAATGCTCAGAATTGACTCAAGAAGCCGCGCACACCGTCTAGACGCGGCACGCAGCACTTGAACGCCACCTACGACGTGCAAGAGAGACAATACCGATTTATTTGTATTTGCAGTATACAGACGCGGCGTCTGGCGTGACGTTATATGCGACCTATGACGTTTATTGCAGAGCAGCGCCTAACTGTTCATATATTTTGCCAAATAAAACTGTTGAGGTCACATAATAATCTATTTTATATTTATATTATTTATTAAGAATAATAAAAAACTCTTCGTTTTAACAAAACTTTCAATATTTATTTAAAATTGCTTTTTTAAGGGTTAGTAAAATCAATTTTATATTATTTATAATATATACCCATAGTGAACCTCTTGGTTACTTGTTTAAAGATTCTGTGTTATTAGAGAGAAAATCATTTGACAAAAATTTTACTCTTTATTATGATAAACATTGAACTAAGTATATTTTTTCATATAAAACAAAATAATAATTGAAAAACTAAAATAGTTATGATGATATTTCCTTGGTGGATCCATCATATAGAAATATAAAGTATTATTGACTATTGCTGGTTGAAATATGGAGATTTGTCACTTACCTCCCTTCTTTGATTATAAACGACGTTGATCAGGGCTAGCACTGACCAAGTGGCCGTTCTGAACTGCCCTTTATAAACAAGGGCTTTCTTTTCTTCTTCTGTGTCTTCGATTTTCTCATCATCTGTATAATCTAGGTAAAATCTTTTTAATTACTTGTATTAATATCTCATATCCTTAACCAACTCCTCTAGGTAGGTACGGTTACAACTAAAAACTCTATGCTAAAACTTAAAGCTCAATAATTAGTAAAGAAATATAATTAAGAATAACATCAAACATTGTTATCTACGCAAAACGGAGACTCAGTTTCTTAACAAGACCTGTAATGTGACAAATCAAAACGGTCAAGTACAAATAGATTATCAAATATATTATGATTAGCCGAATTTATAATGTATTAGAACTACCATCCCAATGCTACATTAGTACACAATGATCTACAAAAAGTTTCCACAATCCCAATTAGTAGGCACCCACCAATATACCCACATCATAGAAAGTACAACAATTACTACATAAAACAGAATAACATGTATAAAAAATATCTTGTACAGAACAATAAAAGTTTTTTTTTTATGAAGATTTATTTTCTTAATACTTAATAATGTCTTCCATGATCCTAATAACAGACCTGTAAATTGTAAAAGCACCTAAAAAAGTTCAATATGTTTCCATTATATTCAAAGAAAAATTCATTTGGATGTGTTACCTTGTGCTGAACATAAAGACATGTTCTTAATACCTTTAGTCTTCTTTCATGTTGTTGATAATAAAACCTGTAAATGTTAAGGCAAAATAACCATCTGTAATATCTTCTTATTATATAAAAATTAAATAAAATACTATAAAAATTGTTACCTTTTATAGAACACTCAAAATGTTCTGTTCAATACTTTGTTTCTGATACTTACAATGTCTTCCAATGTTTCTACATTACGCTATTGGTATAAAAATAAGTTAGCGTTATCCCAGTTGAATTCACGACGATGAAAAATACCATACTCTTTGGCAAGGTGTTTGAGACGTTTGAATTTATTCAACAAAAGGCGTCTCTATATAAAATTCTCCAAGTCTATTTGCAACTAATATAATCAAGGTGAAAAATGTATTGTTTAATAGTAAAAAAGCATTAAAAAAGTAGGTAGAATATAATAGTGCGTCATATTAAAATATACATAAAATGTATAATTTTGCCTTACCTTGCAGGGATATAAAATTAATTACCTTGGTACATAATAACAATTGCTTTAAAATATTTTGTTTCTGGATACTATTTTCCATGTTTCTGATAATAGGACCTGAAAATGGTACAGGAAGAAGGCTATTTTTATGCCTAATTATTATATTTATCCAAGATAATGTTATTTGTCAATTCTTTTGATAATTCTCATTACTTACTTAGTATTCACTGATAATATTTACCCATCCTAAGAAGTGTATCCTTAGAATCCTAAGAACCTATCAGAAATATGAAATTGTCATTCTTCTTATTCTTCTTATATTGTTTTCGATGTCCTAGTTACCAGTCAAATTTTTTTACTATTAATAAACTGTTACTTCAATTTTTCTTAAATGCATTCTTTATCTGCAAACATTTATGTGTTTTAGATTTACACTCAACCAAATATTTGTTTTTTACCTTTTGTAAAGTCTGAAAATGAAGTTCTTGGCTACAAAGGAATGTTTCTATATGTTGTTTTCGATGTCTAAGTTCCCAGTACAATTTGTTTTCCTAATATATTTAAAAGTTTCTTCAACTTTTCTTAATTGTATTCTTGATCTGCAAACATTTGTGTTTTAGAGTATCACTCAACAAAATCTTTGTTTGTTACCTTTTGTAAAGTCTCAAAATGAAGTTCATTTTCTTCTTGGTTTCTGTAGACTACACTGTTAGGAGTAAGTTGAACCTCATGCTTATGACTTATGAAAAAGAAGTATGGATAAATTGCAAGATTGGGTTTGTCTTGGGAGATAGGAAAGAAGTGTACCAGATGTGGAGAAAAGTCCTGTTGTCCAGGAGGGTGTTGATTTGAATTCTTTTAAATATCAAGTTTGTTCAAGCAACTGTTAAATTTGATAGCCAGCGGTTTAAAACTTGTACATGGAACTAATAGCGTGAAGAGGTGAGCTCTGTCCAGACTCAAATAATATTGCTATAATATTGGTTCTTCTCCTAACAGAGTTAAAAGTAATATTGACGGTAGTCGACAAATTGAAGTTGTCATATTAAGTTATGATAACATGCTTTTTAAATTTTTAGGGACATAGTAGGTAACTATATATTCTAAAGTTTTTATTACTAAAATTGAAACTGTTACCTACGTTAATGAATTTATGCTGTCTATATCTTGACAATTGAAAAAAAAAATTATTATATAACACTTAAATTTTTTCTTAATTATTGTAATATTATCTTTATTATAAATTGATATGACTATAAAAAACTATTAATAACAATTAATGATTTATTAAAAATAAAATCTGTTATTTGCAAATTCTAAAATTTTAAAAGTGTTACTAGTAATAGCACTATGTAGACTTTGTATATTAAAAATTGGAAAATTAATGTTAACATACATTTAAACTTTATAAAATATTAAGTAAAACCATCTATTTTAATATATGTATTGAAAGATGTTTCAAATAATGAATATATAATTTCATAATTATAAAAAACACTATTTTGCTTTACATTATATTATTTTAAAATCTAACTCATTATTATTTTAGAACACCCTAAGTAAACTGGTTATTTTAGGAAACTGACAAATTATTTTCCTTGTGAATGAGCAAAATGTATATAATTATTTCTTTATTAAATCAATTCTGTAACCAGAAACAATCATCTCAAAGGATTTATTGGAATGAAGATGCATTTAATTTAGCCATATACTTTTCTATAAAAAAAACTCAATATGAATCGTACAAAATTTTACAGTACAATTTAATTTGACTCGGTTTCGTTACAAGAACAATTACCATCTTTTTAAACTGTTTAGTGCAGTCTATTGAGTATAAATATATGAATTTGTACAATTATATAGCCTTTTGTACTTGATATACATGTAAAAATAATTTCAGTGGTTTAATATGTGTTTTTAAAAAAATTCCAATTATTGAACATATAACTTCATTAATATAAAAAAACACCTATTATTTTCATAAATCGCAATGTTAAAATTTTGATAAAAAACTATTTTACTTTACATAATTTTAATTTAAGTAAACTAGTAATTTTAGAAAACTTAGAAAATGTATTTTCCTTGTGAATTAGCAATATGCCAATAATTATTTCTTAATTATATCAATTCTGTAACCAGAAACAATAATTTCAAAGAATTTATTGTAATGGAGCTGTATTTAATTTAGCTATATACTTTTTCTATCAAAAAAACTCAATATGTATCGTACAAAAATTTACAGTACAATTTAATTTTACTCTGTTTCGCTAAAAGAACAATTACCATATTTGTAAAATGTCTATTGCAGTCTACTAAGTATTAATATACGAATTTGGACACGTTTATAGCCTTTTATACTTGATATTCATGTAAAAATAATATCAGTAATTTAATTATATCATTTGAGTTTGAAATTTGTAATACTCACCTTTTCCAAAATCAAATTCTAACGATAATCATGAAGTAACATCGTAAATAAGTAAATACATGTAGATAGAACAGGTTTTTAAAAGACTTACCCTGTAACAAAAAAAAATCTTTAGTTTATTAATATGTTGAGTGTGGATTTAAATAGATAGTATAATTATAAATTTTTATAATAATTTAAGATAAAATTTTACTACTTTTTCAGATAAAATCATTTTTTTCCAAAATAAAATATTTCTTTCTATGTTGCTCTGTAGGCTCAAAGAGTTCTGGATAGATCACTTATCAACAAATTATCAGTTTAGTTTTAAATAAAATAGTTAAGCCATATAATTCAATGTCCGTTGGGGCATATAGCCCAGGAAGTAGTTGTTTTTTTGATAGAAAATGGTCAAGCATGGTATAGAAACTGTTAAGTTTCCTTACCCTGGGTGCAGGTGGAAACAATTTTCCACTTTTTCAGTTTTTTTTTTTAAAGAATGTCATTAGTTGAACATTGTAAGACAAGAAACCACGCGGTTTAACTATATTTTTAATTGTATATTTTTTTATGCGAATCCGCCAATTTTTAAAACATTTGTTAAGCTCAACAGGAACATCCGCCAAAAAATAAAATATTTACTTCTAATATTGTAAAAAGAAAATAAATAAATCATTAAAACAAATAATAAGATATTTTTTCACAAAAATATTTTTCTTTATTTGGGACCACAGTGTATTAATTTTATATGAAAAACTTGATGGTTATAATGTTACTGTGTATCAATTTTTTAAAAGATTTATTTCACTCACCCTTTCTATTATTAAAATAAGCTCTACTGATGATCGTGAAGAACGCCGCACGAAGATCTGATGAAATTTTCTTCAATACTCACCCTGGAAAAAATAAGAAGTAGAAATACACAAATTGGTATTAAATTTCTTTAGTTATTTTACTTGCCAAGATTGACAAGTTTATTTCCTGGTCCAGCAACTACCATATGGTTCCAGAAAGATGGAGCACTTCCATCTAACCAACTCAATGTCCCCTACTACCTCAACTTAGCTTATCCAAATCGTTGGATAGGGAGTCGAGGATCAATAGAATGACCAGCAAGATCACCTGATCTTACCTAACTGGACTTTTTTATGGAGCATTGTAAAAAATATTGTTTACAAAACTAAACCACCTAATTTAGATGACTATATAAAGAAAACGAATAAAGCTTGCGGTGAGCATAAAATAGTTAAGTCATATCCTATTTTTTTATAAATAAAATGAATCATTAACATTCATATTTTTTACCTAACGAACAATTATGTTAACTGTTACATTTTGGAAATTTTATTTTTTGATTGTTAACTTTTGCAATAAACAATTTTGCAAAAAACATTTTTGGATAGAGAAAGAAGAGAACTTTCAAATTATCACAAGCATGTACTTCCCAATTATAAAATTAGGGATTGTAACTGTCACTCAAAGGGGGTTGAAAGTAGGAATCAAATTTTCAAACTAAAGAATGTCATTTTATAATTTAAATTTGACGTGTGTCGGGAAACCACCGAAATAATGATTTTATTCCATTTAGCTTTTCCACACCAATTTTTTTTTTAAATTAATCAAAAATAAAAATTTTGTTTAACTTACCCATTGGCCAGTCATCATCTGCATTTAAACCATGTCCATATTCCATATTGTCCATACACTGGAGCACTTCACTAACCGGCACACACATCACTACCGCAGTTTTATTTATTTTGAATAAAAATATTTTTATCTAAGTAAAATGTTTCTGTACGCGGCACATTTATAACCGAAATAATACATTTTTATTAAATGTATACCGGCTAAAATTACCACCGGGTAATTTCCGACTGTTTTCTGTATACTTCCGACCCGATCGAGAATACAGAAAGTACTGACTACTAATTATTGACCTATAAGTAAACGATAAGACACTAAAAGTACCTGTCGATCTAGTTGATTAATCACATTTATTTACCCTTGACTAATTTGATAAATCATATAAATACTTTCTTAACGACTAAATTATTCTACTGAATGTTTAAGAATAACGGTTAAACAACACTATTTACATCGCAGGATGGCAGCTTCTTAAAGAGTATGTATTGAGACGAAGTTATATTATTATAAAAATTATTCATTAAAGAAAAGATTAGTTTTAGTAAGAAATATGTATTATGATGATCAAATCAAAAACAAAATCGTTATTAAGTCAATTGAAAGCAAATAAATAAAGGTAATCACATTTCATAAAAACAGAATCAACACTAATTAATTGAAACTAAATAAATATCCAATAAGTAACAAACATAACAACCATTAAGAAAATAATAATTAAAATATAATTCTAAATGTAAGAAACAAACGAACAAATTATAAATTTTCTAAGAATATTTTTCCGTTAAACATATAAAAGGATTTTCAAAAATCTACAAAAGTGTATATTAAAAGTTCTTCTACGAATAGCACCTGCACATATGACGTCAAATTAAAAGAATTACAACTGCTGGAAAACAACACCACCTGCATTGCGTGTTGAAGTGTTTAGTTTCCGCGAACTTTAAAAGCTTAGAAGAGCACCTGCACGTATGACGTAAGAGTTACTCGGAAATATTGGTCGAATTTATAACTTTCAAGCCTCAGTATTAATATAATTTGAGAGCTTTTCCGACCATAATAAATAATAAAAAAATTATTGAACATTAGAAATGAATGTTGTATATATTATGTAAAAAAATTGTAAAATATAAGTAGTTAGTTAGAAATAAGCAAATTAAGGAATAGTTCCTTCTGATTGGTTCTCGTGGAGATTTTAAAATGAAACATTTTTATTGGTCAGAGAATATTGAGAGAGGGATCTCAGTCTTTACGTAAAAGAACCAGTCAGGAAGAATTGAGGGGATTCAAGCCTAATTTTAAAAACAGTCAAGACCCTTTATACAAACATTCAAGCCTCATTTAAACATTTAAACTTGATATTGTACTCTTATGATCCTCTTTCTATTCTTTTATAATTCTTTTAGCCTGATGATGGTCCTATAGGACCGAAACTAGTTGCAACAAATAATAAAACAGTTGTGGGATAGACTTTGAGGAGTTCTAACTGTTGTGTTCGTGAAGTATGATACAAAACAATATTTATATGACATTGATATTGTTCAAATTTGAAAAAAAATGTGGAGAAAAGTTAACTAAACTTAGCTAAAAAAGTTTTAAGACAATGCTTATATTTTATTGAAACGTCAAGCGTATCTGTAGTGAAAGTTGCAAACATTTAGTAATTCTCAATTTCCAGTTTTCTCCCAAATTATTTGATTCAAAAATGTTTTAAATATATTTTTGCAAAGTAGTGTTAATATACTTAAATAAAATACCAGAAACCGGATATCGGTTTAACACCCCATTGTTGAGCATTGTATATCGAAAGGCTACTCTTTTAAATAAACGTGAAAGTTTTTTTTAATTACATTTGTTGATAATCTATATTATTATTTTTAAAATATAGCTAATCACTTAAATATGAAACCAATATAAATTTTCCTATATATATTTTAAAGTAAGGGTTGTGTAAAATAGTTTTATTGCTAGATGCAATCGGAACCTTTTTAACTTTGTTTAGAAGCAATAATTCCTGAGAATGCTCGTTCAAACACGTTCCAGTTTTTGTCTGGTAGGTATAGTTGTTTTTCATGAGCTTTTATTGTTTTCCTATAATAATAGGAAAAGTTTTCAGCTTTGCGAACAATTTTTATATCTTAGTTTATCCAACTTTTTCCAGTTTAAAACAAAAATAAAATATGGCAAAACCTATAATCACCTACACAAGTGACATGTAGGTACGTTATTTAAAGATAAATTACTGATACAACAAAATAAAAAATGAATGGCTTATGTAGGAGGAATTAAATGATTAAAACCAAATTAAAATTCTTAATCCCATTTATTTATTCATCAAAAAATCTTCATTAGAAGTGAATTATTCTCAAACTTTCAAACGATCCGATTCTGTAGGTTTGAAAAAGATCTCTTTAACCCTAAGTCGCTATCATTTACAACTCTGGAAAGCTGAAAATTTATGGGATTTCTGAGAAAAAATACGAATTTTTATTAATGGTACATCTTATTCTCGTCTTTTTCATTCTCTGGACATCCCGAGAACTTTTGTGGTCATCGGAAACAATCCGAACAAATTATACGATAATTTCCAGAAAGTGGTAGGATTAGGCGTGTTAACACTATAAATCACGTGCTGATATTTGGTAAAAATAGAGTTAGATCGATAACAGTAAGTAGTGTTGTTTGTTTGTCACAATAACTACGTTTAGAGAAATTTTGAACGACCCAAAACAATTTAATACAGAAATATCTTTAGAAATTTTTGACCAATTAAAAAACATCATTGAGTCCTACACGGAAAAAAAAGAATGTTTAAATTAAGTAATTGGATTTATTTTAAAAAAACTGCTTCACTTAAGAAACATTTTTTTTCGATTTAGCATTGTTCTTTTAATTTTCTTTACATAACAGTTAAGTTTATTTCAATACATTTATATAAAGCAATAAAAATATTTTAATTCAACAAGGAAGTATAAAATAATATATTGTGCAACTAGTGTGCTGTGGCACTCGCTTTTCAGGCTTGTCCCACAAACGCACACTCGTGAGAAAAATTGAGCTTTTCCCATGTGTTGCACACTATACTTTTTCTACGACTGCAAATTAATAAATAATTTAAAAATTTCAAAGTAATATATTTCAAGTAGGTACTTATAAACTAATTGTTATGATAATTTATAGCTCTAAGGTGACATTTTCAGCTTTTGCTATTATTTCTGGGGGTGTGTTTTCAAACTCACTGTCGCTTATGTCCATAATTAGGTACCTACTTATTTTTTTAAATTTTAACACAAAAAGTAGTTGAATTAAACTAAAATTAAACACCTTCTCGCTACTTTCATAACACTAACATTTGGGTACTCTGTACTTTTTAACGTTTGACGTTTTATGACAGTAGTTTAAAGCATTCTATAATCGAAAATTGTGTTGATTATTTCTCTATGGTACCGTGGCCCAAGCCGTGGAAAGCCGGCTTTTCCCTCTAATTGGGGACCATCTTAAACTAAAAAAAGGTTTGTCTGAAGAATTAATACCCAAGCGACCTGTTAAAGATTATTTAATGGTGTAGGAAAATTCACAAAAGCGAAACACAAGTTTGTTAAAATATTTCGACAATCTTCCATGTCTTCCCCAATCTCCATCAATTACTTCCACTTTTACTTTGTCGTCCACATCAGCAAGTGAAATATCCTCATTATCAACTGTTAATTTTTATAGATAGATTTGAACATATTAGCTATTTTAAAGGAAAACCTAATTGGTAAAGCTGTTGTCTTCAAAGTACAAAAAAATACCTACTAAATTAGATGCAAAATCAAATGTTTTTATTAATAAATTTGGAAAAATTAAAATTTATTTTTTATTATACTACCCATTTACTCTTAATTTTAGAATTCCAAGTACTGGATCTAAAACTTCCTCATTATTAATTAAAATTACAACTTATTTAATTTTATAGAAATTATATTACAAAACACATTTTTTTTTCAATTCAAATAAATATTAGTCTCATTTAAAAAAGAACCAATTAATTCAATAGCACAAATTATTGATTGAAATAAATAGTTTTTTCTAAAATACCTATGTAAATAAAATCAAAATAAACTTTTATTTTGTGAAAATAAATCATATTCTTGATTCAAATATTGTTTTTTTATAAAGCCGTAAATAAATGGTATATGTAAGAACAATAAACAACTAAATGGTTGAATTAAACTTTCACTATTTTTTTGTGAAGATAATTTTCTGATCAACAATTGAAACAATTAAAATTACTTTATTTAAATCATGTAAGTCATCCATTCTCTAATGTGGGTAGAATCCAAAAGGTTCAAAGAAAAACAGAAAGTCGATCCCACAATTTTAATTTAATAGTGTAAGTTACTTGCTACTTGCTAGCAAGTAACTTACACTATTAAATTAAAATTGTGGGATCGACTTTGTGTTTTTCTTTGAACCTTTTACTTTATTTAAATAAATATTATATTTGTCTTTATAAAATATTTATTCTATTTAAATAAGTAATGGGTTTGAACTTCAAGTAAATGGTGTTCTTACTTGAAAAATTACGTTTATTTCGCCATATTGAAATTACATATCCTTTTGTGTTCGGAATTCATATCCCTTAAAAATAATATATTCATCTCACTTGATCGTGACAGTTAGCGACAACTGTCATCGGTATGTTCGATTAGAAAAACGAGAGTGTGTTTAATATAAAAAGAAAAGAGAGGTTTTTTGACAGTTAGTTTGGCTCTTGTCAAGAGATAGTAAAAAATTTCTTTCCCACAATCTCATCACGAGAAAAATAGTTATAATTTCTATATCGACACCATTTTTAGTGCAACGACAGTTATAAAGCTCTAAGTATACACCATTTCCTGGAGAGTAAGAAAAACAGGCCCGGTTTTGGAATAGCCAGAAATATTGTGCAATTTAAATTTCGTTACAGCAAGTAGCTGGTAGGGATTGCATGTTGTGGCATTACAACCCACTGCTTGTAATAGTAATAGATACTCTTTACTAAATTGAGTATTATTTCACCCTATTTCCATTGGAGTTTGATCAGGATAAAAGAACTTCACTACAGTCTACCGTCTTGAACAGCAGCGCGTTTGTTCAAGGTGTCGCTGCGCACATTGGTAAAGCGTGGCTCTAAAGTGGATGAACCCAACAAATTAATCCATTGTGGTCCTTCGAGCAGCCGGATCCTGACAAAACCAAAATAAACATTCCCAAAACCGGTGTACGAACATTCCAAGTTGAAAAGTAAGTTTTCAAATTCCTTTCCCAATAGTGCTTCAAGTTCCAAGCTATAAAGTAGCAGCAATTCCAGATCCAGATTTTCAGACTACCAAGTAGTAACGCAGTTCCAGCTTCCAGAAAGCAAGAATTAACAATAAAGGTAGGATTCATCTATTTCTAACATTTTCTAGTGCAGTGATTAAGTGCCAGTGCCGATTATTCAAAAACTTAATTTATATATCCATTTTTCCATTTCCAATATTTGTCATTCATTTATTAGTCGTTAATTGCAAGTAGGTAAAATATCTATTCAATATGTCGTTGGATGAATTAAAACTTCAAAGGCGCACTGTAAAAGGGCAAATTACCCGGATAAGCACATGGGCTATTACAGAATTTGAAATTGTAAACAAAAATGAATTTTTAAAAGAGTGTCAAACCAGACTAATTAATTTGAAAGAACATTATTTAGCATATAATGAAATACAAACAAAAATTGAAATTATTATTGAAAATTCTGAAGAACCATTAACTGATTCTGAGGACAGAGATACATTAGAAAGTAAATATTATAAAACCGATTCAAAATTAAGATGTAAAATCGATGAATTAACAATCAATCAATGTCCAACCAATCAAGTTCAAAATAATGCTTTAAAATCAAAGGCTCAGTTACCAAATATTTCATTACCTAAATTCAAAGGAGTAGTCTCCGAATGGTCTTCCTTTATTAAAGTTTTCGAAAAGTTGATTATTTCAAACAGTGATTTGGATGACACTGAAAAATTATTATACTTAAAATCATGCTTAGAAAATGAACCCTTGCAATTAATCGACAGCCTTGATTTATCAGGTGATAACTTCGAAATAGCTGTAAATACCCTTAAGCGAAGATATGATGACCAATCAATAGTACTTCATAATCTTATTTCAGAATTATATGATTTAAAACCTGTAACCAAAACCTGCCCTGTAGCACTAAGAGCACTGTCTGCACACGTTTTTAAAACTGTTCAATCGCTTTACAAATTAAATTTAGATCCTCAAATATTATTAGAAACCATTATCATATTTTTAATTGACAAGAAACTAGATATTTCAACTAGAAAACTTTTTGAACAAAATAAGAAAAAAAATGAAACTATGTCTCTTGACGAATTTTTAGATCTTTTAGACGAAAGATGCGGCATTCTTGAAAGAACACAAGC
This sequence comes from Ophraella communa, assembly GCA_035357415.1. NCBI lineage: Eukaryota > Metazoa > Arthropoda > Insecta > Coleoptera > Chrysomelidae > Ophraella > Ophraella communa. The sequence continues at coordinate 6,409,797 of CM068989.1, read as the reverse complement.
TATACCTAATTCAAATCCCAGTGCAAATGAAACAAAAACAAAATCTGCACCTAAATATAACAGATCTTCATTACATGTAAATTCTAACAATCATGAAGAGCATAAGTTAAGGTGTTTTTATTGTAAAAATTCTTCACATCGCATATACAAGTGCGACGCATTTAGAAACCTAGACTTAAATGAAAAATACAGATTCTTAAACTCAAATAATATTTGCAAAAACTGCCTGGGAGGATTTCATACAGTAGCAGCTTGTCACTCTCTAGTTTCATGCTCAATATGTCGCAAAAGACATCACACTTTCCTTCATTCCGATTCATTTCAAGCGTCCAGTTGCACACAAAATCACGGAGGTAGTTTAAATCCTCAACTTTCTCAAAATAGGTATAATAATAATTCAAATGGGCATGATTCAAACTCCAATTCATCAAATTGGAGAAATTCTAACTTCCCACGCCAAAATAACGGAAACTTCCATGATTCTCGTAATGCTACGGCAAGCCGAAACGGTTCTTCCAGACCAAATACCAACAATAATATTCCAGGAAATCAGATAGAAAATTCCCATGTCCCTAATTCTGAATCCAACACATCTATCCCCTCTCAATCGATGTCTGCTCTTTCCACAACTTCACATGTACTGTTAGCCACTGCGAAAGTAATCGTATATGATCACTGCGAAAATCCAATAAAAATTACTATACTCTTAGATAGTGGTTCCCAAAACTCCTTCGTGTCACAGGAGCTAGTCGATAGATTGCAATTGATTCCATATAATAGAACGTTACAAATTGCTGGTATTTCTAATTCTGTGCAAACTATCAGTAAAATGGTTCATTTAAAGTTTTTTCCGCATTCTGACCCTAGAAGACAATATGAGGTCAATTGCGCTGTCCTTCCGACGATAACATGCAAACTACCGCAGATTAAACTTGATTTGTCCCGTTTAAAAATTCCACGCGATATTGTGCTGGCAAATCCCGATTTTCACTTACCATCGCCTATTGATGTACTCCTGGGGGCGGACTTATATTACACTCTCCTCATGAATGGAGTCATAAACTTAGGTAAAAAATTGCCTACACTGCAAAAAACTGGTTTGGGATGGGTAATTGCTGGTTATATTCAAAATAGTGTATCCTTTAGTTCAGTAAATGTTGGGAATAATGAATCTGATGTTACAATTTGTAATCATATCTTGACATCAATTGATGATGAATTAAATTCAGCACTTTCTAAATTCTGGACTCATGAGGATATACCCTCTAAAGATAATCTTTCATCAGATGATGAACTTGCGGAAACTATTTTCCGAAACACTACGAAAATTCTACAAAACGGAAGATTTCAAGTAAACTTTCCGCTAAAATCCGATAAAGAACACCTAGAACTTGGTGATTCATTTTCTATCGCTAAGAAACGCTTTCTTTCTCTTGAAAAAAGACTTCACAAAAATCCAGAATTATTTTCCGACTACAGCAAATTTATTGCTGAATATGTAGACTTAAAACATGCAAAATTTATACCGCTTTCTCTTACTAATTCTAAAAAAGAATTAAAATATTTTATTCCACATTTGTGCATAGTGCGTGAACAAGCTATTTCGACAAAATTAAGAGTTGTTTTTGACTCTAGTTGCCCCACTACTTCTGGAAAAAGTCTGAATGACATAACTCTGAAAGGTTATCAGGTACAAAATGATTTATTCGATATTCTTTGCCGCTTCAGACTAAATAAATTCGCATTAACTTCAGATGTGCAAAAAATGTTTCGACAAATAGTTATAAATCCTGAACACTGCTTTCTACAAAATATATTGTGGAGGGAAAGTCCAGACCTGCCCCTACAATGTATAGAACTGACAACCCTTACCTACGGTTGTAATTTCTCCCCATTCATCGCTCAACGTGTCTTGCAAGAAATCGCACGCACCAATCACACCAAATTTCCTTTAGCATCAAATTCTCTTATGGCCGAGACTTATATGGACGATATAATCTCTGGTGCAAATTCAGAATCTGACTTAATTCAATTAATGCATGAGCTTCAAACTTTGTTAAGAACCCACGGGTTTGAACTACATAAGTGGGCCTCAAATAATTCTAAAGTTCCTTTTGAAATATCGAATGCTAAAGACACTAAGTTTTTTCAAAGCCATGAACAATCTATTGATCTTGGTCAAGATCATTATCAAAACAAAGTCCTGGGTCTAAATTGGATCCCATACTCTGATAACTTAGGTATTTCTGTTCCCACTACCATTTCTATGTTCCATGTAACAAAAAGAAAAATTCTTTCAACCATAGCGCGATGCTATGATCCGCTTGGGCTCTACAATCCTATCATATTATTAGGAAAACTTCTAGTCAAACAATTATGGCTGGAGAAAATCGGCTGGGACGATGAAATCACCGATACAAACATATTAAATGACTGGCAAGCTTTTATTAGCGATTTACCGCACCTATCTAAACTAAAAATCCCCAGATACATTTTTTTAGATAAAACGATTATTCAAATCGAACTGCATGGCTTCGGAGATGCCAGCTTAAAAGCATACGGGGCCTGTGTTTATATAAGAACCATTTATTCAGATCATACATTTTCAAGTAACCTATTTTCTGCGAAATCGCGTGAATCCTCCATTTCTAACATCGTAACACTTCCTCGGCTAGAATTGTCCGCCATGCTACTCCTGTCTAACCTGGTAGAAAAAATTTATAAAAACCTTCAGTCGAAAATACAAATAGATAGTGTAAACTTATGGTCGGATAGCCAAATAGCACTATGCTGGATCAAAGGCGAGCCGTGTTGTTGGTTCATATATGTAGGAAACCGAGTCGCTAAAATACAAGAAATAACTAAAGAATGCTCCTGGAGGTATGTAAATACTAAACAAAATCCCGCTGATGTTGTATCACGCGGAACCCCAGCGAATATTTTAATTTCCAACAAACTTTGGTGGCACGGACCAAACTTTCTAATGAAACACAACTTAGACTTAGCAGAATTTGACAATTTCGCAAATCCAAAAATTGACATATCCGAAATTCCGGAAGCAAAAACTGTCAAACTGACAGCACCAACAGAAGGAAACTTCTGGATAACTTTATTTTCGAAATTTTCTAGCTACACAAGATTAAAAAGAACAATAGCATATGTTCACAGATTCATATTAAATTGTAAAAATTCGACCAAAATTTCCGGACCTTTTAAATGTAACCGAATTGAACGTTTCTGAAAATTTCATAATTAAAATCATTCAAAAATTTCATTTTGAAAAAGAAATCAATGAATTAAAACTAAGTAAATTTGTTTCTGATAAACAAATTAATAAATTAAAACCTTTTATAGATGAAAACGAAATGATACGTGTCGGAGGCCGTCTCGAGCACGCTGACATCTCCTTCAATCAGAAGCATCCAATTTTATTGCCATCAAAAAATAGTACTGTCAATTCAATGTTAAAATCAGAACATATTAGATTAGGACATGCTGGAGCTAATACTGTGTTGTCAAATTTCCGCCTAAACTTCTGGCCCTTAAATGGGTTAAGAACAACAAAAAAGATTATTCACAATTGCCATAAATGCTTTAGATTTTCTTCAAAGCCTTATACTCAAATAATGGCTGATCTTCCTCGAGACAGGGTAACCCCAGCTCGGCCATTTCAAAAAACAGGATTGGATTTCGGAGGTCCAATTTTAATAAAATCGTCAAATCTAAGAAAATCGCCTAAAATCAAATGCTATATAGCACTTTTTGTATGCTTAGTCACAAAAGCGGTGCATATTGAAGCAGTCACTTCCTTATCAACTGAGGCATTTATTTTAACGCTCAAACGATTTGTTTCCCGACGTGGTAATCCCACTATTATTTATTCTGACAACGCTACAAATTTTCAAGGTGCTGACAATAATTTTAAAGAATTACAAAGTTTTTTCAAAATTCAAAATAATGTTCAATCAGTTCAAAATTTTTTAACCAAATCGAATATTGATTGGAAATTTATTCCACCACGAGCGCCCCATTGGGGTGGGATATGGGAAAGCGGAATTAAGAGTTCAAAAAGATTAATGTTAAAAATTATAGGCAATTCTATTCTCACTTTTGAGGAACTTTCAACCATTTTAGTACAAATAGAAGCTATATTAAATAGCAGACCAATTTCTCCACTTTCCGATGATCCTTCTGATCTTGAGTGTTTAACACCAGGACATTTTCTCATAGGCACAAGCCTAACAGCCTTTCCCGAAAAACAATATATTTCTGTTCCCGAGAATCGATTAACACTGTGGCAACAGTGTACAAAATTACAGCAACAATTCTGGCGGCGCTGGTCTGTAGAATACTTACACCAACTACAAACTCGACAAAAGTGGTTGAATTCTTCTGATAATATTAAAATTGATTCCTTAGTACTTCTAAAAGAAGACGGACTACCCCCCCTACATTGGTCAACTGGAAGAATCGTGGAAGTAATGCCGGGGCCGGATGGAAAGGTTAGGGTAGTTAAAGTTAAAACAGCCACTGGTACTTATACCAGATCAATATTAAAGATCGTTCCTTTCCCTGAATCCAATAATTCATTTTAAGCTGATCAGTAATCAAATTAAAACAAATGTTATTTCCATTATTAATTTTTTTTTTACATCTCGTTAAATTTCATTCAAACCAGAATTTTGAAACTAAAAGTTTCAACAGGGCCCAATATGTTCGGAATTCATATCCCTTAAAAATAATATATTCATCTCACTTGATCGTGACAGTTAGCGACAACTGTCATCGGTATGTTCGATTAGAAAAACGAGAGTGTGTTTAATATAAAAAGAAAAGAGAGGTTTTTTGACAGTTAGTTTGGCTCTTGTCAAGAGATAGTAAAAAATTTCTTTCCCACAATCTCATCACGAGAAAAATAGTTATAATTTCTATATCGACACCATTTTTAGTGCAACGACAGTTATAAAGCTCTAAGTATACACCATTTCCTGGAGAGTAAGAAAAACAGGCCCGGTTTTGGAATAGCCAGAAATATTGTGCAATTTAAATTTCGTTACAGCAAGTAGCTGGTAGGGATTGCATGTTGTGGCATTACAACCCACTGCTTGTAATAGTAATAGATACTCTTTACTAAATTGAGTATTATTTCACCCTATTTCCATTGGAGTTTGATCAGGATAAAAGAACTTCACTACAGTCTACCGTCTTGAACAGCAGCGCGTTTGTTCAAGGTGTCGCTGCGCACATTGGTAAAGCGTGGCTCTAAAGTGGATGAACCCAACAAATTAATCCATTTTGTATAAAGTAAAATTTATTTGAAACATTTTATTTTTTCTGTGAAGACTAAATAACTTTGTTCTTTATTTATATTGATAATGTAGTGGTACTTTAATAAACAAAAGAGGAATTTATTAGGTGTCATAATTAATAAAATTTAAATGTCATTTAATAGTTGTAAATGTATAGTTGTTTGTTTTCATATAATTGAGTTATTTAAGTTGATAACCACAAAGAAAATGTATTGCCACAGGCCCTAAAACCCCTTACTAATAACTTGTACATACTCATGTATCATTTATATCATTTATGTTCCAAACAATCCTCCATAAATTTACCTTAGTTAGAGCAACAACAGTCGAATCATCAGTAATTTAGTTTCCCGTCTCAAATATTATAACCATTTAATTACGAGGACACAACTCGTTTGCATTTCATAACTTTTCACAAGATATAAAACGTAAATTACTATCATCTTTTTTTTGAAATTAACCTGTTTTTATTTTCTGGTAAACTGTTTTAATAACAGCTTAGTAAATTTAATTAAAAATTACTGCTACGTCAAACTCCAACGTGTCATGTTTTGTCATTAGTACGAGCAAAAAAAGGTGTACAGTAAATGAAATACAACTCACGAAAGTAGGAGTTAAAGCAGTTATACCGGAACATTTTTTAAAATGTTTAATGGAATACGTAAAATTAACATTGGACATTTTTCTGTATCATAAGTCGTATAATTTTTATTTAAAAGTACTCTTTCTATGGTTTTTGGATAAATAGGAAAATCTACTACTTGATGTTTCAGATTCGGCTTTCAGCGTTGTCAAAAGCATTTTTTTACGATAGGCTGTGATTGAAGAAAAAAATGATGCTCGTATTTCAACCGAAAATGCATCGATAAACAGCGTTTGATGTGGAATACCGAGCAAACCATAAAAAGCTTTATCTCTTGTTTCATTTTAATTTTGCAATTGCATTTTAACCTTTCCATTTCAATTAGACACAAACAGTCTTTCACTATTACACAAAAAGTATCGCACAATTTCAAAAATTGAATTATGGTGTAAAATTAAATATCACATTTTTCAGAATATTTTAATATGAGTGTATGGTATCCTTTAGATGCATAAAAGCCCAAAATAATCACAGTTAAAATAGCCTTTCTAAAATTTCTTGTGTGCAGTTTATTTGTTTAATTTTTCATTTGAAAGTGTCTAGAAACATTTTGAGTAAATTAAGTAATTTAACCCCAGAACAAGCAGCTCAAATCGTGGCTTTAGTTGAAGATGGATGATCTCAGCAATATATTGCTGAGATTGCTATAAAAGTCATGGGAATCAACTGAACTAGCGTTTCTAGGGTTTAAGAAGTTTTATAGAAACTGGAAGTTATAATAGAAGAACAGTTCCAGGGTGTCCACTGGAGTGGAAGAAAACAAAGTAGTGGATGAACTGGCCAATTACCGGAACTCTTCAGTGGAGTCAACAGAGAATTTAATATGAAAGGAATTAAGAAGGGGGTAAATTGCAAAAGATGCCAGCACTGGGAAGATATACAACGCACGAAACAAGTAAAATAAATCCCTAAAACCTAGAACCAAATATGGAATACCAAGCAAATTGGTGTGAATAAAAACACTTTATATTCATAGGTATTTATATATTTAGTTACCTAAGTAAATTGGGTATAGCTGAAACACCAGAGTAAATAGGAATATGAAAGAACGTATATTTCTCTATATAATATCAAATTTTACCAACTCAATTTTCTAACTGGATTGGGAATGATTGTCAGTCACAACAGTTGTTTATCTCTTTAATGGTCAAACTTTCACAATTGGTTGGGTCTTCAAGCAATATATTTTGATACGCCAATATATTTCTGTAGACTCGATGATTCCATTTTTTTAGTTTTATTTCTACGCTTTAGAAACGTATGCCTTAAATTTAAGGAGATGATGAAAATGTACTGTTTGTTTTCCATATAAATTTATTAAGTTTAAAAAAACATAAATGATAGACAATAATAAAAAACATTATAGTTCTTGACTTGACATTGTCTAGAATTGAATGGTGATATTAATTTTTAAGAAAGAGTAATAAAAAATTAAAGAGCCCAGATATGTATTGTAGGTACCTATATTCTAAACAAGCTGGGGTGGCAATAATTTTATGGGGGGTGGTGTTATTGTAACGATTATGTGAGTAAAGTAGCTAACAGATAATTAGCCCGTTTGGGGGTTTTGCTAGGTTGTTGAGCTAATGTAGAAGAATTTGGGTTAGGTTAACTTATATGAATGTAGGTGTTGACGAGGTTGGTTTGGAGCAGAATTTTGTCATAGTTTGTGGTTTTTGTGGATTTTTAAAAGAGATGGTTTAATTATTTGTGATCCTTTATGTGCAAGACCAATCTACTTAAGACTGAAGATACCGTCAGTTAATAGAGTGCTGGGTATATGAAATATTGGGATTACCAGAGCCTGTGTTTATCGTAAACCCTTTCCAACAATAAACGCCACAGAACTTGATTTAAGTTCTTTAAAATTTCAAAGATATTATATTCTCTTATAATTTTACAGCACCTTTGGAAACAACGTTCCTAATATACTTCTCGAATTTCCAGAATCTAACCAACTTTATAAGAATTCTATACGGAACCATTTTATTTTCATTAGTTAGAGTGTTTCTCGTCCCTCAGACATTCACACGATAACAATATCGTCGTCCCCGGATAATCAGAGATGTGTCTAGTTACCATACCGTGACGTGATGTTGTTAGTTGCCTTCCTGCGATTTGAATCGTATTTGTAAGTTTGTGTTTTCGGAAATTACATACAAAAATCAATTTAGGTATATAACAAAGTATTTCATGAAGGGGGAAAATATAGGTTCGGTCGAAATAATAATAAAAGGGGATGATTTTCTTATTTTTTAAATGGGAAACATGACAAGTAGCAATTTGTTTCGTTGTACAATAATCATTTTATCTCCATTAGTTTGGGCTGGGTATAATTAATGAAACTTTTCAAAAACTATTTACTGTTTGATCAATTTTTTGTCAGATATTAATTAAAGAAAAAATATGGTTATGATTTAAACAATATTAAACAACTGAATAAAACAAACTTACTATGAAAATGTTTTGCAGTTATCATTGTTAAAGGCAGTAAACCATAGACGTGCGTTTTAAAAATTAAATTAATATGGAAATAAAAATATTTAATTTGTTTTAGTTATTTATACCTAGATTACCAATTTTAGATAGATAAACATAATTCGTAAGTAGTAATTTAATTTGGGTAAAATGAAAAAAAAGTCAATATTATTTTAGGCATTTTGTTTTAGGCATATGTTTATTTACAAAATATGTATATAATATGTACAGATAATTACAATTACTTATAAATTAATATGCATGAGGAGCTAAAAAACAATTAAGTAGGTATATGAGAAAAAAAACCAACCGCAAGGATAAAATTTGACGAGCAACATGCAAAAAATACGACAATATTAAATCTTAAAAAATAAAAATCTAAAAATAAAATTAAAGTACATAAATTAATAATTTTAAAGTTATGGTTCCTCGCACTCTGTGTCAGAAGATTCACCATCTGATTCTAGAGAAATTACATAGAGATATTACTATAGTAATATCAATTATGTTATCTAGCTCCCACATTTTTTTTTTTCTATTTCTGTAACGTGTCTAATACATTTTTGCCAATTTTCACTTGTTACTTCAGATATTGCCTTATTGAAGAGATTTTTAACATCTGATAATTTAAAAGTAGTGTTATTTCTGGCAACATAACCTTTAAATTGAGCCCATATCAATTCTATCGGATTCAGCTCACAATGGTAGGGTGGTAAACGAAGGATTTCAATTTCTCGTTTTTTGGCTATCTCCTCAATATTATATTTTTTATAATTTTGCTTATGTTTTTTAGCAATAGTTAACAATTCTGCCCTCAGCATGGTATTGTCAAAGGCTAAATTTTTAGAAGATAACCATTTTGCAATTTCATCCTTTTTCCATTTAGTGGTTGGTAAAGGTTCAAGTAATCTGGAGTGGTAACTTGCATTGTCCATTACAATAACCGATCCTTTTGGTATGAATTGAATCATCTGTTCAAAATATTGCTCAAACACGTCTCAATTCATTTCTTCGTGGTAATCAACGGTTTTTTTTATTCAAATAAGAGTAAACCATTCTCAAGAAAACCGTTTGTACTGCCTATATGACAAATAATTAATCTTTTACCTTTTCCTATAGGTTCCTTAAAACCAGTAGTATATCCTTCTAGAAAATCTTGATGGGATGATTTTATATTTTTGTCTTTCCAAACTCTTCCTACACAATGTCCTTCATTAACCCATGTTTCATCTAAATAATAAATGTTTTTATTTTGAGCTTTAAATTGTTATATTCTTCTGAGGTACTGTCTTTTCCAACATACAATTTCTTCAGAATCAATTAGCATTGAGTTTCTGCCCATTTTTTCAAATTTAAAGTTTAACTCATGTAACGTTTTCAATAGTTTATCCCGGCTTATTGTGGGTAAATCAACATCATTCGTAATGGCTTGCAAAACTTTATCTAAAGTTGGTTTTGCTTGTTTATAAAAAATGAGTGAACAAGCTTACGAATAGCATTTTTAAAAAACTCGTCCACGTTGACTAATTTTTGTCTACCTGGTTTCGGCTTTGGTGAGGTTATCCTCCTTTAGAACTCTATATATTGTAGATTTTCCATATCCCATTGCCTTAGACGTTGTTTCAACTACACTGTCAATAGTGTTTGAAGGATTTTGATGTTTAAAATAGTGGTACACATTCACTACAGCACTCTTTTTATTGAGCGATAAATGGTCTAGTTTTAATTTTTTCACTGGCGTATATTCACAAACTGCTTCCATTTTTAGTCACTACTATTTGTCACGTTTATCGAAAATCAAATAACTGCATTTCTAGAAACTTAAGCACTATTTAAGTCAAAATATCTGTCATTAGAAGCTGTTGCCATTCGGAGGTCGTTAAATAACAATTATCCCTTTCTTATCTGGTTACGCCTATGACGCACGTTAATCCTCTTAGGCCTACTGTAGTAACAATGAAAGATCATAAAATAATGTGATAGTCTAAGAAATTTAATAAATTTTGTATTGAAATTAACAAAAACAATTTAGAATGCATTACAAATATTGAAGTTTTACCGCACGTACTGTACTATAGTTTTGCATACCGAATTAGTTTTTATTCTGGGAATTTACTCTCTCTTGATTTTCAAATATAGTATAAGTGGGAGTACATCAGTTTGGCAAAATGCCTCAAATTGTTGCAAAATTTTTAAATTTGCCAAATTCAGATGAATACATAGCTCATTGTTTCCATAGATCCTCTGCAACAATGTTGGTAAATGCTGGAGCAGATTTAGTTGCTTTAAAAGACATGGGGGATGGAAATCCTCAAGTGTTGCAGAAGGATATATAGAAGAATCTTTCACAAATAAAGTAGACATAACAAATAAAATATTTAGAAGGGAAAAAGACGTAAAGGATTCTGTTAATACTATTAGTTTTATTGCCGAAGAAGAACTTTGCTAACTATTCAGAAATAACAAATAAAGAGGAAAGTAACAAACAAAAATTTTCAACTGGATTACACCCTATTTTTAATAATTTGCACAACTGCAATATAACTGTAAATATTCAAAAATAATTAAATAAATACGAGTTGGTGGTTTGAGTATATTTATTGAATTTACTGTTCATAAAAAACTGACGGAGGCAGAATTTTAAGGCCTAGGCCGGGAAAAATTTTCCGAGAAAGTTCGTTGCCCAGCAACAAACGAATTTATTAGAATAGCGTAATTTGAGGTCCGAAATTAGTCTGAAAAAATAAGTATTCCAAAACGATTCCAGAAAAAAATATTACAATGTCAAATCGTTATGTGAACAATTTAAAATCTTCCCAAAGGTCTATCTCAATTTTGAATCAAAACTTAAATATTAAATTATGCATCCCACGAAGAAAGGCACAGTAAACACTAATTAACTAAGGTTGTGGTCACCACAACATTCCTCTAAAAATAGCATTAACTTTGGTATGCCATTCTGGCAGAAAGGTCGTTCCGGTAAATAAAGGACAAGCAGAGAGTCAACATCATTACATACACTGAGTGAATTTCAAAATTAAACAATGTATATTATATATCACGAACACTTTCTCTGTTCGTCCATTTTATAAATACACTGAATATGAAAAAGAAATAATGTAATTATAATAATATAATAATATTCACTTCTACTATATAACTGTGTGGAGATAATCACATTCATAGTACAGCCTCCCTATAAACGGTAGGAAAATTATCTTTTATGTTGGGTTCGTATATATTCGTATGCGGGTGCGAGCTTTTCAAATTTTACTAAAGAACGCCTTTATCAAATCAATCTTTTCGAAAAGGGGCGAAAGTGCTGACGATGTTACATTTTCCATCGAAGTAGCCCGTGGAAAGGGAGTGAAAAGAGTCGCGCTCCCTCTCAAGAGCACTTTGCTATTTACCCTTAACGGTCATTGGCGCAATTTTAAAATTTACAAGCTTCTTACCTAATTGCGGTGTACACAGAATACGGGTATAGGCTAGAAAATCGTTTTAGGCGAATACAACATGCATAAGATGTTAAATAAACTTAGGATTTAAAAAATGTACATTACTTTAACAGTAAAAGAAAGTACTGCGTAACAAAATAATTATAAAGAATAATAAAAAACTCTTCGTTTCAACGTAACTTCCAAGTTTATAGTGCAGTCGAATTACCTTTTTTTCATGACTTAAGTCCGAATTGAGGTAGCTAAGTGGAAAGGGGTAGGTTTGATAATTACAACTCGAAAGGCGACCATCCAAGATCTTAGATGCGTGCGAGGGGTGCGTGGTAGGGGTGGAAAGGGGATGAAAACGGTTTTTTGCAATTTGCAGCGTAAATACGCTTTTTATTAAAAAAAGTTAAATGGAAAAGTTGTAGATAATTAAAAAATCAACAACATTTGTCAAAAACATTTTTTCACATAACCTAAAAATAAAGGCTAAAAAAGCGAAAAACCATAATTTTCGTTTTTTATTTTTTACTCAGCGAAAAATCAATATTTTGTTATGAAATTCAGTACAGTGATAGCTTTTTGTATCCCAAAAAAGTAGAATTTTTTTTGTTTTACGATAACTCAATTTTTTTTCGACATATTAACGATTTTAGAAAAAAAGATCTCATTTTGTAACCGCTCCCAAGGTCCGAATTTTTATTTTAGACGCCTCTTGAAGGTCTCATTTTTTTCGTAATGACATTAATTTTCATATGCAATAATAAAAAAATACTACTCCTAGCAAAAAAAATCGTTTAAAATCGAAAAAACTGAAAAATTCATAATTTTTCACACGTATCTTTTTCCTACCCTTCTACACTCTCAAAAATATTTTATGTACATGCATTTAATTTATCACACCTTAATGCAGTTTGTAGGATTAAATAAAGGAAATTATGGACGTCTATATTGATTAAAAAAATTATTTTATACGTGCATACGATGAATTATACAAAGAAAGTACAATTTTACTGTTTCTTATTTTTAATTATATCTCGCCCTTTTGACTTGCGAATTACATTCTTCTTCCTCTTGTACTTCTACTTCATCGTCATCTTCATCATTTTCGTCTTCATTTTCATCATCTCCGTCTTCATCTTTATCATGTTCGTCTTCATCTTCATTATCATTTTCTGATTCTTCTTCGTCAGATGACATTTTCTTCCTCTTGTAGCATGCGATTCTCAACTTGAAATGCATCGTTTTGGTCAACGTGTTCTGAAGGATGTACATCGGCAATTTCTGTGATTGATTGCTCGATATTAGTACAATCATTAACGCCGTAGCAATTCGAGCATAAATTCGTACACTTTAAACCGTGTTTTCGACAACTGCATCTTGAAGAACTGCAACCTTTTTTGCAACTGCAGGAAATTTTTTTAAGCAGACTGTCTGGAATTAACTGAAATATTTTTGAGAGTATAACGTGTAGAAGGGTACGAAAAAGATACGCGTGAAAAATTATGAATTTTTCAGTTTTTTCGATTTTAAACGATTTTTTTTTGCTAGTAGTATTTTTTTATTATTGTATATGAAAATTAATGTCATTACGAAAAAAATGAGACCTTCAAGAGGCGTCTAAAATAAAAATTCGGAACTTGGGAGCCGTTACAAAATGAGATCTTTTTTTCGAAAATCGTTAATATGTCGAAAAAAAATTGAGTTATCGTAAAAAAAAAATTCTACTTTTTTGGGATACAAAAAGCTATCACTGTACTGAATTTCATAACAAAATATTGATTTTTCGCTGAGTAAAAAATAAAAAACGAAAATTATGGTTTTTCGCTTTTTTAGCCTTTATTTTTAGGTTATGTGAAAAAATGTTCAAGACAAAAGTTGACGATTTTTTTATTATCTACAACTTTTCCATTTAACTTTTTTCAATAAAATGCGTATTTACGCTGCAAATTGCAAAAAACCGTTTTCATCCCCTTTCCACCCCTACCACGCACCCCTCGCACGCATCTAAGATCTTGGATGGTCGCCTTTCGATTTGTAATTATCAAACCTACCCCTTTCCACTTAGCTACCTCAATTCGGACTTAAGTCATAAATTGGTCACTTTTTCACGTAATTCGACTGCACTATTATTTGAAAAAATATGTTTTAAATTACAATGACGGCCGTTTCGCTAAGAAGCATCGCCAACCAGAATAAAATTCTGTGACATAGACTTTGGGTTTTTCATTTGGTTTATAATTATGTTTTGAAGAATTTCACAGAAATTCAGCTTGTTGGGACTTTATGTAACTTCGAATGTCTAAATTGACCGGACTAACAGATATTCTTTCTGTATGCATTTCTTTATTTCTAAAATTATCCTCTTCAGATTCCTACTCTGATTTGGAGGAATTTTTTGATTCTGGAATTCTAAATAATCCATGCTACATATAGTAGCTGGTTTATCAAGAAGTACGAGGCCTAATAGAGTGACGTCAGACTATTTTTGGCACTCATTAAAAAATCCAATATTTTAATTGCTCTTCAGGAAAAATTATATAAAATTAGTGACTAAAATAAATTAAAATACTTTAAAAAACCCTTTAAGATTATATATATATAGAGGTCCTTCAAAAATCTTTCAACTTTTGCTGGTTACTTAAAAATGTTTTTGTGTATGTTACTGAAGTTGCCGTCTACTAATTTAATATACCTACATTTTTTTAATAGGATTCTGGAGTTAAATTTGTAGTTTTTATTTTAATTAGATTTAAAATTAAAGCTTTCTATTTCAATAGTGAATGTTTTGATTAATTTGAATAATTAATGTAATTAAACATTTATGAAAGGTGCAGTAATATTTCAAATTAAAACAACTGATGCATTATAACATTAATTGAATTTACTGTTAATACTTTATGACCCATATATCGCAGTGAATTTTAAAAAAATTGTTATATTGGCATATTAAATATTTTTAGTGCTCTAATAATCCATTTATTGGTACAATTATTCTTATTATTTTGCACATAGTTATATTTAAAAACTATCGAAATCGATATGTCTTGTATAAGTTTATTTATTTATGTATTTGCATTGAGACAAATATAAGTAATATTATAAATGTTAAAATTTAAACAATCTTTTATATATATAGAAATACGAAATAAGGATGCACTAGTTTTGGTATATTATGTAACAAAGTTAGAATGAAAAATCGATGCTGGAGAAAAGTGCGAGCCAAAGGAGAGTGTGAGGAACCACGAGCATCACGAATTTTCATTCTAACCGAGTACCGGACTATACTTTTTCCACGATCAAAGATTATTATACTTTGTATTACTTTTCATATTAATTTTTTGTTATTTTTGGTTGTAAGTTTTCCAGTATATTATTTACACTCTTTGTAATTTCAGATTTTCCACTGGAAACATTCATGAGCTTTTCTATATTTTGAATAGAAACGTAACAACAACAATTTTTACTTAAATTTTGCACTACACTGACAACCAGCTGCATCAAGGCTAATGCTATTATTGCTAAGCAGTGTGAGAATATTACTCTCACAAGAATGTAATTGCATTTAAATTCAATGAAGGCAGAAGTGTTGCAGAATTTTTTTCAATCTGAAAAGAGGGAATTCCAGCATTCTGTAATCAAATTTGTTTTTAGGATTGGCAAATTAAAATTTATTTTAATTACTAGCATCCTTAATATAATCGTTACAATACAAATAGTAGGAGTTACAGTGTGAAATATATCAGTACATCTAGACGCTGATCAAGGATCAAGGTGCTCTATTCAGGAAGACAGTCCAAAACTGGATGAATCAAGGCTGAAGAAGAAGAAGAAGAAGTATGGATTTCAATTGACAATTGCATATATTCAATCTTTGATCCGACAAAAGCATAATAGGTATAGAGATATCCAAGATTTACAATTACACAAGTCTTGACCTGCACGTACTATGAAATCATACAGATGTAATTTGATAAACCTATTGTTCCATCTTTTCAGATGGTCCATTAATCTCATTTATGTGTTTAGTTTACTTTTATCGGTTCCCATATTAAAAAAAAGGACAAAAATGGGACCTCAAAAGCGTAATATCGCTTAAAATAAATAAAATTTAAAGTTACAATTGTTTGAAAGTACTCTTAACTGAAAGTAACTCTTGCTGGTTACTTAAAAATGTTTTTGTGTATGTTACTGAAGTTGTCGTCTACTAATTTAATATACCTACATTTTTTTTAATGGGATTCTGGAGATAAATTTGTAGTTTTTATTTTAATTAGATTTAAAATTAAAGCTTTCTATTTCAATAGTGAATGTTTTGATTAATTTGAATAATTAATGTAATTAAACATTTATGAAAGGTGCAGTAATATTTCAAATTAAATCAACTGATGCATTATAATATTAATTGAATTTACTGTTAATACTTTATGACCCATATATCGCAGTGAATTTTAAAAAAATTGTTATATTGGCATATTAAATATTTTTAGTGCTTTAATAATCCACTTATTGGTACAATTATTCTTATTATTTTGCACATAGGTAGTTATATTTAAAAACTATCGAAATCGGTATGTCTTGTATAAGTTTATTTATTTATGTATTTGCATTGAGACAAGTATAAGTAATATTATAAATGTTAAAATTTAAACAATAACTTAAATATACAGGGTGTTTCTTAAGTAATCTAAAATATTATATGGGGCGCTTCGTTACTCAATTTTAAGACGAAAAGTTCATATAAACATGTGTGATAGGTGTTGTCGTTCATGAGATACAGGGTGTTGTACGTGAAATTAATTTTTCTAGGTGACGCTACTGATTTATATTTTTTTGTTATTTTATTACAAGCAACATGTGTTGAACATAAAGAAAAAATAATACATTTCAGAGCAAATTTTCAAAATGTCCACCTCCAGCTAAAATGCAAGAATCCGCTCGATGTCTAATGGATTATCGAATACGTTCGAAGATACCAGGATTGTTACGAATAACATTACAGCCGTCTATGATACGATTTTGAAGATCTTGTACGTTTAATATCAGTGTTGTGTAAACAAGCGATTTCAAATATCCCCACACACAAAAATCCAGAGGATTGTGTCCAGGTGATCTAGGGGGCCACGGGTGTGGAGATCCTCGTCCGATCCAATGGCCTGGAAAAACATTATTTAAAAACTCGCGTACAATCACTGAAAAATGTGGAGGAGCTCCGTCATGCATGAACCACATGCGCCTTCTAATAATAATAGGTACATCTTCCAAAAGAAGTGGAAGTTCATTTTCTAGAAAATGCTGGTATGTCTCACCGGTTAACCGTACAGGAAGGAAAAATGGTCCAAATAAATAATCATCGATGATGCCAAGCCAAACATTGACCGAAAATGTTTGTTGAAATCGTTTTACACTTATGGTATGTGGATTTACATCTGCCCATATGTGGTCATTATGAAAATTCATAATCCCATGTCCAGAAAAGTTGGCTTCATTCGTAAATAGAATATTGGCCACAAAATTCGGATTGTTCGCGATTTCACGTAAAATCCATTGACAATACTGTATGCGTAATGGATAGTCAGTAGGTAACAAATGTTGAACACGTTGAACGTGATATGGATACAATAAATTATCTTTTAGAATATTCCAAACAGTTTTGTTACTAACATTTACTTCATCTGCAACTTTTCTTGTACTCGTTTCTGGATGTTGGTCAATAATTTGAAGAATCTGGTTTTCCAATTGGGGATTTCTCACAGTTCTGGGTCGTCCAATAATATTATTCGATTTAGCAAAAGTTCCAGTTTCTTGTAAACGAATATGTAACTTAGTAAACGTATCTGAACATGGTAAACGATTATTTGGATAACGCTGGGCATACGTACGTCTAGCTTCTAAGGCATTACCATTCGCTAATCCGTACAAAAAATGCATATTAGCCATTTCAACATTAGTAAACACTGGTATAGTTATTAACTAAACACAGAGTCAATCAAATAAAAATGTACGATTTTTGCGTTGGTTTTCAAATTTGACACTTGTCAACATTATTTCAAAGGCCACTTAGAATAAGCATGGTTTTGCGTATTACTTCTAAAAACCAGTAGCGTCACCGGGAAAAATTAATTTCACGTACAATCAGAACTGACTTATTACAATAAATTCAACACCCTGTATCTCATAAACGACAACACCTATCACACATGTTTATATGAACTTTTCGTCTTAAAATTGAGTAACGAAGCGCCCCATATAATATTTTAGACTACTTAAGAAACACCCTGTATATAAATACGAAATAAGGATGCACTAGTTTTGGTATATTATGTAACAAAGTTAGAATGAAAAATCGATGCTGGAGAAAAGTGCGAGCCAAAGGAGAGTGTGAGGAACCACGAGCATCACGAATTTTCATTCTAACCGAGTACCGGACTATACTTTTTCCACGATCAAAGATTTTTATACTTTGTATTATTTTTCATATTAATTTTTTGGTATTTTTGGTAGTAAGTTTTCCAGTATATTATTTATTACTATTTATTGTAATTTCAGATTTTCCACTGGAAACATTCATGAGCTTTTCTATATTTTGAATAGAAACGTAACAACAACAATTTTTACTTAAATTTTGCACTACACTGACAACCAGCTGCATCAAGGCTAATGCTATTATTGCTAAGCAGTGTGAGAATGTTATTCTCACAAGAATGTAATTGCATTTAAATTCAATGAAGGCAGAAGTGTTGCAGAATTTTTTTCAATCTGAAAAGAGAGAATTCCAGCATTCTGTAATCAAATTTGTTTTAAGAATTGGCAAATTAAAATTTATTTTAATTACTAGCATCCTTAATATAATCGTTACAATACAAATAGTAGGAGTTACAGTGTGAAATATATCAGTACATCTAGACGCTGATCAAGGATCAAGGTGCTCTATTCATGAATAAACTTTATTAATCCGGCAGTGGCCGGAAGACTGTCCAAAACTGGATGAATCAAGGCTGAAGAAGAAGAAGAAGTATGGATTTCAAATGAAAATTGCATATATTCAAACTTTGATCCAACAAAAGCATAATAGGTATAGAGATATCCAAGATTTACAATTACACAAGTCTTGACTTGCACGTATTATGAAATCATACATATGTAATTTGATAAACCTATTGTGGATGATGCTACCTCTTTCCAGATGGTCCATTTATATCATTTATGTGTTTAGTTTACTTTTATCGGTTCCAATATTAAAAAAAAGGACAAAAATGGGACCTCCAAAAGCGTAATATCGCTTAAAATAAATAAAATTTAAAGTTACAATTGTTTGAAAGTATTATTGTTTTCGAAAATTGCCCTATAAAAATAATATAAACGATCTACAAAATAACCCTAAAAATATACGTTTTCTGCAACTGCTGCAGAAACAATAAAGTGCACTTAGTGGTAACAAGGTTGTTGACATTTTATCGATATAAAATGGAAATTTTGTTGGAATTTCCGAGTCATAGAACGAGATGTAGTGGGATATATACGGGATACAACTTAAGCTTTAAATCGGAACAATATGTTAATAAAACACTTGATTATCGTTGATAACTTTGGTTGGAGTTTTACTGGAACAGACGAAGTTTGCTGGAAACTCAAATACGGCATTGTAAGCTTAATTTCCTCAGCAGAAGCTAAATACGATATTTGGCAATATTGTCGATCCCTTTGTTACAATTTTACATTCTACTGTTTTAGATTTAATTCGTTTTTTGTTTTGTTGTGTTAGAATGACTTAAAAATGCAAAAAAATAATTATTCATATATATCATACGAGGTCTGGCTATTAAATAACGAGACTGCGCGCGCAGAAGGCATCCTAGAAAGGTAGGGTAGGAAACGAATGCAGCGTTAAATAGCTGGAAGTGTCTACTTCCAGTACAAAAACACTGTAGTTAGTATTTTTTCTCGTGCCGATAACAATGTTTGACAAAAAACACGAGCATCGAGCATCGAGCACGAGTCTGTGATAACTTTTTCCTGTTTCCGAAGATCAAATCTTCCTTAAAAGGAACGCGGTTCGAGTCGATGGAAGAGGTGGAGCTAAAAACGGCGGAGCTCCTAAATGCTCTTACAAAAGAAGACTTCCAGCATTGCTTTGACCAATGGAAAAAACGGATGGAACGGTGTGTGGCGAGGGAAGGGGAATACCTAGATTGAAGGGGAGCATTCAATTGTAGAATAATTTTTAAAATAAAACTTCTTTTCATAAGCAGTCTCGTTATTTAATAGCCAGACCTCGTATATTGCTTTGTATTGTGGTACATTTGTTTCTTCTCCGTTTTTGATTTATGTTATATAGGATTTGTTAAATTCAACGACCAATCACATAGAACCTAACCTAACCTAACCTAACCTACAAATCGGAAATAAAAACAATAAATAAAAAAGTAAAATTATTGGAAACAAAAATAAATAACAAAATAACTATGAGTTGGAGTTAAGTAGATCTATAAAAATAAACAACTGAAACTATTATAACAAATCATTCTAAATGATACTAACTGGAATAGAAAAAGGATTATTGATAAAATTATTAAAAACGGATGAGTATTTACTATATTTTAAAAACTATTGTCTCGGTCAGGAATGTACAAACTATTTTGGACAAGTGATTTCAACAATGAACTGTTACCTCAGACCTCAATGGTCAAATTACCTACTTTTAAGATCAACCCCCTTATTAATAACGGTCCGCTAACTTAAAACAGCTGCTACAAAGTGTTATTTTTCATTCTGACTTAGGTCAATAGAAGAAGACAGAGTGAGAATTAGCAATGCTTTGAGGTAGCAGACTATTATGAATAAGGGGATCTATCTTTAGTTTTTTTAGTGCTAATTAGAAAACTTTGCACTTGGTTAAGTGAGCAAAGTTGATTTCATTTTCTCATTAAAATTTAACAAAATAAAAAGACAATACAATTCAGTAAATATCAAGTTTAATTTATAATAATTATTACAAATTAATACATAAAGAATCTTAGGTTGGTAGGAAATTGTATTTTAAAAAGTATTAATTCACAAAGAGAAAATAAAACATTCAGTGTGATGGATGAACCCGGTGACTATCAGTTCGGACTTGATCATGAATTCGTTCGTCTTAAATCACGTAATCGTCAAATAGAGAGCAAGTCAAGTAGTTTCCTACAAAAATATTAATTATTCTTAGTAAACGTAACACAACATAAAAGTTTTAAATAAGAACTTGTGTTAATATAATGGGGGTCGATTTTTAGACCTCCTCGACCCCCAAAATCAGTTTTCGTTTATTTCGACCCCTAGGAAACCGATATCGACCCCTTGGAAATCCCTGGTCTAGGTTATTGATTAAAAGAAAAATATGATACAGATCCACACTTTATCTGTCAGAATTAAAGAAACTATACAGCCACATTTATTTCATGGTCTTTTAGTGAACTGTCACAATTTAAACATACGTGATGCACGAAGAAAAAAACAACTTGCTCATTCTTTGTGTATTTCTCATTCAATTTACTTTTTATCGTGTATTTTTTTGCCGTCTTACCCTCTCGAACATATATCTCGCTATTTCCCGGCTATATTTTCTTATTTATCTTCCTAATGTGTTGTATTTCTGTGGGGTTTTCTCCTAAAAACACCTTCAGTGTCGTCTAATGATTGCGGTATATTTTACAGAGAGAAAGCTCTATCTACACGGAAACTGGGCATCGTTAATAATTCCTCGACCGTGGATGCAAAAGGAGAGGATGCTGTCAGAAGAAACATGACGAAGGCAACTATTACTCAACCATTAAGTACATGATTTTCATGTTTTTCAGTAAAACGACAGGTATTGTTTTATATTAAGACCCTATTCAAATTAGATAGGATATAAACAATATTTTTATAAAAGTAAACTAAAATCAACAATAAAGAACACTTTTATATAGTTAATTAAACAGAATTGTGTATGAAATAAACGAATATACAAAAATTTTACTAACTCAGATCTATTTTTATGGTTTTATAGTCTAGTAAATCTATAGAAAGAGTTAAAATAAACTTAATGCATTCAATAGTAGAATTTTATTTAAGAACGTTGCATTACAAACATTTATTATGATTCGAAATCGGTTGAACTGTAATCAAATACTTTATGTACTGAATTTAATGTTTGTTTGTGAGATAATGAAACGGCAGATAACCTCTAAAAGTCTAGTAAACAAGACTTCAAAGTTTGTTTTCACAAAATGCATTCGTACGTCCCTAATTGGCGTTTGTGTAGTTCGTTTATTTAACGAAAAGTCACACTGAATAATGTTGCAGTTTATGCTTACCAAAGCACATTGAAGCTTTGACCATTTTGAAAGACAAAGCTTAACGAACAATTTGCAGTAATTAAATTAATTTTTTTTCATTGTCGGTGACACCTCAAGAAAATGAGAGAGGAATATTGAAACAAGTAAAGGAGGTGTTTTATGAATTATTTTAGACTTTACAGTTACTGTTTTGTATGGTCTCTATTAGTGTGATACGTTTACAAAGTAAGAACCTTAATCAGATTTATTGGGCAGTATAGGAACTGTTTCTTTGTGTTCTGTATCTGTATCTGTAATTCTTGAAGGGTTAGGTTGTGCTTTTTTCTGAGATTTAGCCAAACTATTAGCTCTTAAACTATCCTACCTATTTAAAGTAGGTGATAACGTCGCAAGTAGGCAGCTTCCTTAAATTGGCATCTTTTAGCCAGTTCTTGCAGAATACAGAAAGCCTTATAAGAGAGACTGTCGGATAATTACAAATTACGTGCTCAACGATCTCATCTTCTTGTTTTCATCCTCTACACAATGGGGTATCAGATAAACTCAACCTGTTTAAGGTCGATTCATATTAGGCGCTCAGGTCTCGGTTCGCTCACAATCAAGAATTATGTATACTATTCACATTGAAAGATCAACGTCCAGTCTGGTCAGAACATTAGTACTTGTTATTAGTTAATATCAAAAAATAGATCCCAAAAGCTGATTTAGCTATTATTGCTGTATGTTTGGATGATGAAGAGGAGGAAAACCGAGATGAAAACAAAAAACGCAGGACAAAGCGAAAAAGGGAAAGAGAATTTTTTACTTTCTATAGAGGTCTTGCAGATGATGAAACTAAATTATTTCAATATTTTCGTATGATCAAACATTCTTTTCAATATAAGTATTTTAAATAAAATTTAGCGAATCAAATAAGTACATTTCGTGAGTCCATTTCACCAATAGAGAAATTAGTTGTTTGCTTAAGGTAAGTCAAAACACAAAATTATTTTATAATTCTTCATGATTCTCAACCAATTCTATTAATTTTTCATCCATTTTGCCTATACTTCTTACCAAACCCTTCTTTCAGTTCGTCATAGTTTATTCATTTCTTTCTAACACATTAAGTTGTAGCCGACAGAAAAAACGGTAGTTCCGTGATTATTTCTCAAACAATATCAAAACAATGAAGAGCTTATGAGTAATTAACGAATATTCGCGTATTTTGAATGCTCCCAACTTCTAACCAATCAATCATGCAAATTAAAATATTTTGTCGCAGAATACTGTAATGCAAATGCCCCTTTACAGTGTCAAACACTGAAGTGTCACAATTGTCGTTCAGGTCAGTATTTTACGTTATTTTATGTGTTAAACACGCTATAAAGTGAAAAAATTAATTTTATATTCATTATATTCAAACAATCTAAAATATTATATTGTAAGTATATTATATTATATTATATTATAGTGTAAAAGTATTAACTTTTTGGCAATTATTTAATAACTTTTCCATTTTTAAGATATATTGTCATATTGTCAATGCTAAGTCCATACCCTAGGCACTCCCCTCAAATGACAGGTCCACGTTTAGTAGTTAATGCTCAGGTCACGGAAGTCGCCACTATCGAAAATAAAATCACAATCAACAGGAAATCCGTTAATGACATAACAATTCTGAATTTAAATGTCGTCAACAATATTGTTTGACAGTTAGTATCACAGCACACCCTCCTAGCAGTTTAACTCTTATCTACAATTTGTATCCAAGTTATATTATTGCGCCCACCCACTTGAGGGCGTATCTGTAGCGTGACGTTACAGTATCGCCCAATCGGAGGAAACGTGAACTGTCATTACATATTTATAAACTAATCATGATTTGTCATTTCATTTTTAATTGTTAACCGTTAACGTTTGAATTTTGAATTGTGTTTCGCCTGTGCTTTTTCCGTTGATTATCGTTAAATTGATTAATTAGTTATTATTTGTGAAAGTTTCTTCCAGTTTATTGAATTTTATATTTTAGTTTATGAACTTTTTAATTGTTTTCTGTATTATAAGAGAATTAGAGCAGTGTAAGTATTGTGTGTTAATATTTAAATGTTAACAATTATTTCATAATTATATAGTGTAGCATACAATATCATATTATACTTAATATTTTTTACTTTTTTTAGTATAATATAAGCATGGCATCTCGTAAAAGAACGTGTTGTGTTCCTAGTTGTACATCAAACAAGTAAGAGGCATCGTTTCACCAAGGATCCCAACTTAATTAATATTTGGATGGAGAATATAAACAATCCTGTATTAAAGGAGAAAACTTCAAAACAACTTTATGGCAATTGTAGAGTGTGCCATCAACATTTTGACCAGCAGTTTCATAACGCAGGATTTCAGAAAGAGTTGAAACCAGGTGCATACCCAACTCTACTTTTATCTGGTAAGTAGATACAACTTTAAGTTATATTGTAAGTGAATAAAATTATTTGATTTTAGATACTGCAGTTATTCTACCTTCATCCAAAACGGTGTCTTTGGAAGATTCATCTATATGTGGAGAAAAAGCCTGCAGGTTGATAATTAGATGCACTATCTTTTTTGGTGCACACAAGTGAATAAAATAGCTGCAGGCAAAGACTCCAAATATGAAAAATATTTAAATAGGGTCAAGAATGCCTCCTACATTGACCCAATAAAAGTACAGGCACACAAATCCTATATAAATAGAATTAACAGAAAAAAGTAAATTTAATTTTTTATATTTTCTTATTTATTTATATATTTTTTATGTATATTTATTTAATACAAAATGATGAACAACTTTGAAGTTTTCTTTAAAACCCAACTTTCCAAAAATATTAATAAAATTTGTATTGTTATGTATAGTTCTGTGTTCTGGGCTGCACATACACTAGCGCTCGCAACATGAGGCGGGTGGGCCCAGTACTAATATATTAGATCTGATAATTAGTAGAAGAGTTAGCCTGCTAGAGGGTGTGCTGTGGTTAGTATTGTATTTTCTCGTTAGTAGATATATTTTCCAGCTAGAGTTTTTGTACTTGTGTGATAGTATTGTATTTTCTTAGTAATTATTGTATTTTCTCGTTAATAGTTATATTTTCTCGTTAGTATTTATATTTTCCAGTTAGAGTTTTTGCAGTTATTTATTAAAATATGGTTTTTATGTGCTCTGTTACGGGTTGCTTTTAAAAAAATAACTATAAAAAATGCATTGTTTACCAAAGGATCCACAGGTAAGAATTTGGTTTTTTAAAGCTTCAACGTATACCTATTTATTAGTATTTGATGCATATTATATTATTTCTATGTTACATTATATTTGTAGATCCGAAGAAAATAGTGTGATGCTTTAAATAGACCAGATTTGGTTAATGTAACTGGAAATGACCGTTATAAATTTAAAATCTGCATTGACCACTTTACAAAAGACTGCTTTTTCTCACAGAATAGAAATGTTACCGATTTATAATTAGATGCTGTGCCTACTCTAAAACTTCCAGGTAAGAGAATTATTTTAAAATTTTGATTGTGAATTAAAGCAAAAACTTTTTTAAATAACAAGGGCCTACAAATAGGGAAGTTGAAATACCTTACTAATAGGTTAATGTACAATTTTATTCTTAATTTCTAATTATGATTTTTATATTGACAACTCAGTTTTATAATATTTAATATTTTTTTTTTAGAAACCAGCATCTCTCATTGTTCTGATGATCCTCTAACAACAGAAGCTACTCCCAGGACACCAGAATGAAATAGATCCATTTTAAAAATAATTGGGGAAACAAGAAAAATAAATTTGACTCCTAATGTAATAAAATTATTTTGCAAAAATAAAGAATTATTACTTATTTTATTTTTATTTCTATATGTCATACCAAATTGTTAACAATATTAAAATACTTTAAAAATATTTTGAAAAATATATTTATTATATTTATCACAATATTTTTAAAATATTTTAATATAAATATTTTAAATTAACCAATAAAATAAAAATACAATTATATAGTTAGTGCTCAGGTCACGAGCGGCGCTGTTAACACGTTTTTAAAAAACCGTTAGAGTCGGCTATCTATAAACTTCTTTCTAATCTATGGCTAAGTCTAGCGAAACGGCTGTCATTAAAGTTAAAAAAGCAATTTTTTAAATAAATATTGGAAGTTTTGTTAAAACGAAGAGTTTTTTATTATTCTTAATAAGATGGACTTCCAAAAAGTAAGGGTTAGTACAATCAATTTAAGTAAAAGGTAATTTTGTTTCTCAGAGAGGGATTGTAGAAGATTACAGCTTACACTTCTTGTTCATTTTAGTCTTTGTATTTCATTGGAAGTGTTGACTTGTGTTACAGCGTGCAATAATTTTATAACATTTATCAATCACTTATCTTGTGACGCGAAAATCATTATAAAAAATGTGTATAGTTTCTTACTTCAAAAAGGATATAACGCGGGTGCTGCAGCAAAAGAATATCTACTAATTTGACGAAGTTAGACGAATTGTTGAAAATTCCATGGAATCAAGAAAAAAGCGGTGTCACAAAAAGTCTAGACGACTGGGCAAAAGATTTGATAAGGCGAAAAATCTACACTATATACGATGAGCAGCGTGTCTCTACAATCAAAAGTCTGAAACAGCGGCTCATCAATGACGAAACTCACATCACTACTCTTTGGCGAGCTCTGTCTGCAATGGGCTTTTAATATCGCAAAATTGACAAGAGACAAGTAATAATGGAATCCACACGTTTAATAAACTGGCGGTGTAGACTTTTAGTCAACAATTTAAAGATCTCTTGTCTTTACGCATTTTTAGAAAACTGAAGTAATAGTTTTAACAGGATGGCGATACAAACCATACAGCAGAACGCTCATTAAATTTTCCCCTCTAACATTTTGGTAATTTGGAAAAAGAATATCATCTCGTTCCACAGGCTTCGAGCATCCAACTCATTCACCGGAATTAAAATCATCTGATACCTTTATTTATAATCTGATGAAAGATTCTATATTTTGCCCTGAAAATCTGCTAGAAAACTACTGCAAAGAATAATAACTTATTTTCAACCACTTTTTTATAAATTTGTTTAATAAACTGCAATATTTTGGGTCAAAAAAAAATTTAATTAGTATGGTAAAGAGTTTCTGTATTTTTTTATTTTTTGCTACCATCTTAAAATGGATATATTAAGTAATTAGATATTGATTAATCGGCAGAACTTATTAAAAACACTGAATTTTCCGTAATAAATCTATTAATATTCAGATAAAATTTAGCTCTTCTGATTCAATTACTTTCAAATAAGTTTATAGCGTAAAAGATCTCTTACAATTTGAAAGTAATCAAACTTGCAATTTTTACCACAAAAAGTTTTCTGGACGTTGTAGAATTATAAGTAAGTTACTCGTTTGGCGAAAACTTCATGTAATCATATCATAACTGTAATTTGGAAATACTAAATGTAACCTCATTGTATTAATTAATTTACGTTTTAAGTAAAAACTTCAAAAACAGCAACTAGATATCTTTGAAAAATTGCCCTAACTTTATTAAAACAATAATTTTTATCGGGTTTATTTAGGAATGAATAATTGCCTAAGAAACTGTTAAATATAATCTTAATATTGAATTTTTACTTGTATTGAAATTCCCTTTATTAGAATTAAATTTTATAGTCTAAATGAACGCACCACAATTATTTTTATTTTTAAATAACCTTTTTATATTTTGCATATTATTATTGGTATATTATTCTTTTTAAAATATTTTAAAACATTAACATTTGATAATTAAAATGTCAAAACTGTCAAATGTTATAAATAACACAGTGCTACCGACATACTTTTTAAAATCAAAATTTTCAGTATTACGTAAAAATAATAAATTAATTTAAAAAATGGTAAAAAGGGCAAAATATAAAAAATATTATAAACAACTTATTTCATATGGCTGTTGTGACACTCGTTCTTTAAAAAACTCATCGCTTCGCGATTCGTTTTTTAAACTTGAACTCGTGTCATAACAGAATTCCATATGAAATGCGTTGTTTAATATACTATTATGATTGTTCACTATATTTTTGTTACTAATTCTAATCATACATCCACTTTTAGCATCCATTCTTGAATATAGATCTTCTCTATGCTTTCAAATTCTTTCTGTCTTGGCAGTTAATATAAAATTGTTTTTAGGTCATCTATCCAAAGGGTAGTGGGTGTACCTCCATTTTGTTTATTGGTTAATAAGTTTATCTTTTATATGTAAAAAAAAGTACGCATATGGACACTAAGCTTGAAAAACGCGCTATAACCTGGACAACCTCAGCCAAAACAGTTATGTATAAGCATGTCACTCTCAAAAGATACCGTATTTGGACAGATAATATCTTCTTCCGGTTTTTCTGTGACCTTGACCGCCTCTTAACCCGCCTCCAAGAATTCCTCAACACCTTTTCCGACTGGTGTCGCAAATAGAGGGTTACCCTTAACTCAAACAAATCCCAACTAACCTTTTTCAAACACCCCGACACTCTAAATCAAAAACTTTTTCCCAGTAACTTCCGAATAATGCTTTGGGGGAGAGGCTCGAACTACGGAACGAAGCCGTCTACCTGGGGGTAGACGGCTCTGTTGGACGGTAGACGTAAAGTCCACCCTGGACTAAGCCCGGAGACGAGCCAATCTCATCAAGGCATTAGGAGGAAAATTCGGTAGAATCCACTCCTCCACTCTTCTGCACACCTACAAAACATTTATTCGCCCACTCTTAGATCACAAAGCTATTCTATACAGCAACGCCTCCACAAGCATCATTCAAACTTGTGAACGAGCCATCATAAGATTCTGCAAATACCAAAACCGACTCACCCCCAGCATTGAAGTCTATCTAAACACCAACATCACCCCAATCTTGGAGCGATTCAAAAACTTACAATCGCGCTATCTCCACCGCACCTTTCTCTGACAACACACTAACCAAAAACTCCCTAAAACTCCTTTGGCAAATCAACCGCCGCTCCCAAAAACCCAAGAGGAAAACCCCATATCTACCACTTCGCTTACTTCAAGCAACCCCCCAAGACACCCTCCCCGAGGAATACGATGTATTCCTCGACCCATCACCCCTAGCGATTCGCTAAAACACACCCCGGCGACTACCCCAAAATCTCATCCTCCGCTCCTGGGCGATGCAACGAAACATCATCTCTCCTCCAACAAAATCCGGAAAACTTCTTCGAGGAATCTTTACAATTCCTCGAACTACCCCTTTATCCTAGCTAACCCCTCCCTGGTGCTCTGTCAGGTTATAGGTCTTCCTTACCGAATGGCTGACAGGAAGGGAACAATACAGCTACAGCTCTTTACTCGATTCCCCACGATGTATAACACGCCTCCCAAATTTGGGCCCGTTGTGTACGAGTTCTTCGAAGCCACGCCCCAAAGGCCTTGCTACCCCCAACTGGCACTCTTCTGCCACACCGAGCCATTATCTCCCAACCTTTATTCAAAATTCACCTAGGACTTTCACACAAAAACAACGCCACCCCAGCCCTGTAGAGGATCTTAAATCCTAATCTGGGCTCTATTTTATTCTTTAACCTTTTGTAGAAAAAATAATCTAAATCTCCACCAAAATTTCATGCATATTTCATTCGTTCATTGCTGTGACCTAACCACGTTCTTCCATACAGGTACGACATACAATATTTTGCTGTGTACAACCCCCATGAACAAACGCCTTCTTCAATACTTCTTTACTTGGACTTCTGTCTTCTCGACGGTTCTTAAAATATAAATTTTAAAGGGGATGCACTTCCTCCCTTAGGTAGGTACTTTGTTTCGCATTTTACTCCGATCTGCTTTCCCAGGAATTGGATTGATTTTGGTGGTTTATGTTTCGCGAGGTCTAGGTTATGCTGGACTAGCCACTTCTCAATCTGCACCAATGTAAATTGCATCCTGCTTTAGATTTGTTGCCATTTCTTTTCTTTTACTGCCACAAATAAAAACAACAATTTTTAATACGCATCCAAGAGTGTTTTCTTTTTTTAATATCTCTGATATCAATCGACTAAAGAACGCAGATTCGTGATGTGGAATTTGATACCGCCTCCCTGATGGACAAAATCCATGTCGGATGGAAGGAACTGCCCCATTTGGTTCTAAACTCATGTTAGTTGTTATAAAAGTAATCTTATATTATCAAAACTGGACGACTGATGACAAAACGATTGTTTTGCACACACACATTCTAATCAAACCCGTCCCTTCCAGAATGCATCCCTCTAGAAACGATGCATTCCGTGAAGAACTTCCTCCACCCCCCCATCACGTCCATTGGGGGCCTCAGTCCTCGAGCTTATGCTCTTCCTTCTATCTTGGTTCGGATATAGTTTTCAGTTGTCTTTTATTTGTTTCGGGATGGTGCTTTGCACCTCCATCCTCCTGTCTTCTGGTTTTCGCTGCCTCTAAAAAGTTAATCCTTAAGGTAACCTTAGAGAGTGGATCCACTGTCCTTACTTAAGAACCTGCGCATCTCCCTAGGGATGAGCAGAGTGTTTTATAGGTGGTTTCTCTTCTGCCTGCTTCTTGACAGATGTTGTTCCTTTTTAGTTGTCCAGCTGTTTCCTTGGTCTTGGATGTCTCCTGTAGTCTTCTGCTGTGAAGTTCGATAATTCTCTAAATGCTGTGTTCGGGTGTCCTGATTTCTTCGAATCTTCTTCTGACTGGCGGCTTTCATGATTTCTTCTGTCTTCGCCTGGCCTAGTTCCCCTGTATAGTTTTGTATTTCTTATGTACCATGGGTACATGGTACCCTGCTTGCCTTAAGCTTACAACATATCCGGAATGATGATTGCGTTTATTAGATGTACCTTTGTCTTCAGTGCTAGTTTGGATTTTTCTTCCTGGGAGTCCGGCTAGTCTTCGTCTTGCTTGTTTTGCTTTCTTTGTGATGTTTTTCATGTGTTCTTTAAAGTATCCAGTATCACTCCTAGGTATTTGTTCTTAGATGAAACAATTTAAAGTCTGAGGAAGGGCTCGAAGGCAACGAGAGACATTATTACTACAATATTTTCATTTGGTAAATGCACTGTTATGTTTTGGGAAAGATGAAAGAGAAAAGAGAAAAACTAGAAAACTTCATTTTGCGGCCTGATCTATGGTGAATCCAACTGCCTACAGTAGATAATGCTGATCAAGGAGCCATCGATGACGAAAACTGAGGCAAGTAGGACGTAGTGTTGGCACTAAAATAATATATAGTTAACTATTGTATATAATATTATACAATATATTGTTGATTTTCTGTAGCTACTGTTGCAGTTTCTGTGTTTATTATTTCTAGTAACTTTTTCTTTACTATTGTATTGCAAAAATGTTCTATATGCTTGAAACCATAAACATTTTGGGGGAGCTAGGTTTGCTCAACGACTTAACTTTACTTTTACTGTAAAAGTAGTTAAAGTACAATTATCCAATTTGAAAGAGTTACATTTAAATTCTCCCCGTTGCTCAACCTCTTTCAAAAATATTTTATCCCATTAAAACTTCGTTTTAACATTTTCTATAGCGTTATTAAAATTTTGCCTTTTGTTAATTAAACATTAATTAAACCATTTCCATTTCATCAAAATGTCCACAAATCCCAATTTTCGGTTCCTTCATTAACTGTACCTTATTTTAATCAGACACGGTCTAATTAGCTAAAATTATTGAGGTTGTCATTTTTTAATGGATTTCTCCAAGTCTCCGGGTAATACAATTTTTAAATATAGAGATGCTTAAAATACTGAACAAGTTAGTTAGTTGTAAGTGAGGTTTGAATTCATTTTTTGTTTAAATAATTTGATGTATTTAGACAGAATTCATGAAAACACTAACCAAAAATTGTATGGGAAATTTTAACCAGTAAATTTTCACACTAATTGATTTTATAGTTATTACTTTTGCCATTGTTTCAAAAAGAGAAGTTGCTGTAACTGTAATTATATGCAGTCTGATTTAAGATGACTTTTTTAACTTACCTGGAAAGATTTAATCATTTCAAAATCGGGCTTGTCCGTTTTCTAAAGAAAAGATAACTTCTCGGGCTATATGCCCCACCGGACATTGAATTAAGTTTCCATATAAATACGATTTTTTATACTTTTCACCGTCACCTCCGCCGTCTTGCAAATGAAAGGAATGTTATGCTACTGCAAGAATGGTTTCGAAATGATCGTGTCGTCCTCAGTACGAGGTAAGTATTTCTTCTCATCCCGCTGTGCAGGATGCACAATGATTCTTTTACGTCGGATCATTGCAAAATAAATAAAATATAAAAAATTAAACTTGCACCCTCTGAGGTTTGGAAATGTTAAATAATTTCCAAACAAGGTTTTCTAAAGATACTTCTTTCTAAAGAAAGAATCTTTATTATAGATACATGTCGGAGAATAAATTACAGCGGAGTATTTTCTGAAGAAGCAATGAGAATATTATTTAGGATATTTCTATTTTTAATAATTCTAAGAAATGTACTGTTACTTTAAATGTTACTTTAATATTTTGTAAAATAAGGTTTACCGAATTTGTTTTATTGCGGTAGGCTGAGGCCTAGACACATGGTTGTCAACGTAGTCGGGATTCCAGGACGATAGGGGTCTCATCAAATTAATAAGAAAAAGAGAAACGTGCAGTAGGTAGACTATTTGAGAATAGTTTTTGAAAAAAGGGTAGTCTTGCTTTGAGATTGAGATCGAACGGACATCCTAGTGGTCGCGAATTCGTTAGTTGTATTAATAATTAATTTACAGTTTGTTTACCTACTTCTTCGAACATAACCTAATTTTTCTTCTTATGATTTCTGTCTATGGTTTGGTTTAATGGCCTCCACCACAATAGCTCTTGGCAAGCACAGTCCTAATTTAATTTTAGTCCTGTCATTGTCTTATTTCACAGATTAAATATTAGTTCTGTCCTATCATAGGATATTTTTCTATTTCTTATTCATACTGCGGTTCCGTTTCTGATATTCACTCTTTCATTTGGTGTGGTACATCGTACATCCATTAGCTTTCTGCAAGGGCAAGTTTGAAGCTTTGAAAAAGTTTTATGGTGTTAACTATGTTAATAACTTTAATCTACTTATTTCTTTCACTAAATTGGATGTCATTCATCTGGTTTTGTGTTTATTGTGCTGTTTGGTGCAACCATGGATCTTTTCCTTCATGTTCCAGAATAATCCCACGTGTTGGAATATTCTTTTCTCACGAATGGCTTAATATCCCATATCTTTCCCTTGGTCCTCATCTTGATCAAAGATTGATTTTCTTATACTTTTTCCTGGGGTTTTCAATAACTTTCCTCATGAAAAACCTTTCTTATATTGGTTTTTTCGGTTTGAAACCATGTGTTCTCCCTTACTGAGATAACACACTCCCACTTATTTTCTTATGTTTTCAAGCCACTATCCATATCGTGCCCTACAAAAAAAATTTTTTTGTTTTTATACATAAATGTTTTTTGAAATATTTCATTAAATTTTAATATTTTAATAATTTCTTTTCCCAATTTTTCCGTTTTTCTTATTTATCTGATGATGTCTGCTTAAGTGCTGATGTTACAAGATTTATGGTTTTTCGCCTGATGATTCTTGGTAAGTTTGAAGATATCTGTAATTTTTGAATTTTATTTTCATAATTAAAAATTTTTAAAATTTGCATTGCTTTGTTTAGTCAAGTCAAATTGTTTATAATGTTCACTTTTTTGATCAGTATTTTGTAAATTATTTCCCTTGATATTATATATTTCTTGAATTTTCTTAAATACTTTACTCATCTCTGGTGAGTTGATGCATCTTTTAGTAATAATGTTGATTACCATTACAATATATTGTATGTATTTTGTATTTTTTATGATTTGCTTTGTATAATCAAAAATTTTTACATATTTTTAAATAATGTTATTAGAAAACTTAACAATATTATCATTTTGCCTGCATGTTTTTTTATATTTCTGTGCGGTTATCTCTTTGGAGATTTTCATATGTATTAACATAATTTAGTGTTATCTCTACTGTGAGTTGTAGTTTGATACTTCACCTACAAATATTTTACTGTAGTCATGATTTTGTTTCCATCACATTAAGTCTTACTATTGTTTTTCTTTCAAAAATTTGACATTGTTATTGTATTTTTAGCCTGATGATGGTCCTGTGGACCGAAACTAGTAGCAAGTAACTTACACTATTAAATTAAAATTGTGGGATCGACTTTGTGTTTTTCTTTGAACCTTTTGGATTCTACCCACATTAGAGAATGGATGACTTACATGATTTAGAATGGATGACTTACATGATTAATAAAAGAGCTGAGTGAATCATAGGATGTTGAATTTCCAACCAAAGCCTCCGCCTCTCTGACATACATGTATAAAATTTATTGAGAATTAATTAGAAAAAATTCTTTTATAAAAATTATTTTTCTTGACATCTTTTTCTAGAAATAATTTATTTGATTGTGTTACCAGTAACCAGTTGAACCAGTAAGAACCTGTCTTAAAATCTACCCAGTTGTATATTGTTCCTCTGGCTATGCTGTCTGCTATCTCTAGGAATATCTCTGGGTGTATAAATGTTCCTTCGACATCTTTCGTGACTAGGAGGTCAGCTTTTTCGTTCCCTTTATTCACAAGTGCCCAATGTGAAGTTACTTTGTTATTTTCTCCCAGATCTATTAGATCTTTAAGGCATTTCCAACCTAACTTGGAGTTGATAACTCACCAAAGTTCTGGATCAGATTCACACGTGGTCTCCCTCCAAAGAAAAGAAAAAAAGATATAGATATAAAGGTTATTAATGAATTTCTACAAGGCTAAAATGTTGAATCTGGAACCGTTGGCGAAACTGATACCGAAACCGTTTACACTACCACTACGCCAACACATACTTTTAACTGCCTGACGCCCGTTTCGATAACCAAGTTATCTTCCTCAGAGACCTTCAGAAATGCGCGTCAGGCAGTTAAAAGTGTGTGTTGGTGTAGTGGTAGTGTAAACGGTTTTGGTATTCTACAAGGCTAGTTGATAATAGAATGTATGAGAGGCGTTAAACAATTTTCTTCTGTCTATGCCTTTCTTAAAATCTATTTTACTTATTATTTTACTGGTAATTTCTTTAATGTGTATTTGTATTTGCAGCTTTCTACAATTTAAGTTTTAATGCTATTTAAACTTAAAATATCCTTAGCTAAAGAATGCACTGAAGTTTCCTGTTATGATCTGATTTATTAGGACTATCGGTTTTAAAATGCATCAATGTTTCCAAGACCAACCTATTTGTCTTCTATATGACTCCAATAAACCTATACTTACACGTCAAAGGAGAAACAATCGAACAAGGGATCTCAATAAAGTGTTAACCTCTACTTTTTGGAAGTTCATCTTAGTAAGAACAATAAATAACTGAACAGTTAAACTAAACACTATTTATTCGAAAAATATGTCAATCTGACGATGCTAGTTATAGCGAAACAGCTGTAATTGAATTTTAAAGCGAATTTTTCGAATAAATAGTGAAAGTTTAGTTTAACTGTTCAGTTATTTATTGTTCTTATCCATTAATAGTCACTGCAATATAATACTTTCAAGAAACAAGCCAGCGAGAAAAATCTTCATGGGTATGAAATAGTTTTTAGCAAGACTAGTCCTTTGGAACTCAGAACTCGAATGATCAGATGGTAGGTACGTCTTCTCTGTCCTTTTCAATTGATATTGAAGATGGACATTAAATTTACAGATTGAATAGTAGCCTTTGAAATAAATGTGTATAGACGGATGGTGAGGATTCCATGGATACAAAGGATCACCTATAATGAAATACTCCAGTAGATGCGTAAACAAAAAGAACTACTGAACACCATCAAGGAAAGAAAAGATCAGTAGGAAGATGCCAGAACTTATGGTGAAAGGATTTAAGATGGTTGGACTGCTCGTCTGCATAAATTCCTCGTACTTCAGCTTCTACAGTCAGTTGGATCTGCAACCTTCAGCAAGAGAAGGCGTGATAAGAAGAAGTAAAATCATATTTTATTACACCAAATTGAACAAGCCTGATGAGAAAATATCATCCTGGCTAGGTCATACCTACTTAATAAATTTAATAAATCAAAACAGGACTCATTGTAATAAAATACTGAGAACTTTTAATGGAATCCATTAGAAAAAGTAGTTTTGGTAGTTTGCTTACTTCTTATTTTCCACCTTGGCTTAATTTAATAAAAGTAACTGCTAAAGTTTAGAGGACGGAATAGGTCTGGGTCGATCCGTAACGGCGAAGTCTTAAAATAATTTTCGTTTAAACATTTTAATAAATTTATGACACGGTTCTTGAAGATTAAACCGCTATTATACGGCTCATCCTTCACTCTTTAGCCGTTTCAAGCGATTCTCTTTCTTAAAACGATCCGGTCGACCATTCTGGATGCAAATTAGCTGCGCGCCGTTGAATTTTGTTAGTAACAGCGGCGGAAGTCGAGACACACGTGATAGTTGGTTGTTTCCTTCTTAGATATCTCCGCTAGATTGCGTGCCCGCTGATAGTTCCGGGAAATTGTCCTGAATTGACAAAAGTTTGGTGACAGGTGCCGCAATTTGAGATGTGTGAAAAGATTGGAGGATAGTCCCTGCTGTGAATAGAAAAAAGAAATTTAAAAACTAAAAAGCAAAATACAATGATAAATATAATAAAACCAAAAAGGGATTTTACTACAATGAAGCAGTAGTAGAAAGATTTACCAATGAAGTAAACACGTTAACAAAACAATACCATGACAGACAGAAAAAAAAACCGTAAGGCCATACTGATTGCTCCAGTAAGTTTCAAGGGCCAAAACCATATAATAATTGTTGCCAGATGGTAAAAACAAAAAGGCTGCAAATCGAACTAAAGTCCACAAAAAGGCAACACTGCATACTATTAACTTTCCTGTCATTATCTGTAATTTCTAGATTAGTCGTAGAGTACTAGCCGTGAGGAGTAACGTGACAAAACATCTGGTGGTCACAAGCGGAAATAGGTAGTACCTTCTATCGCTAACAGATGGCGTTAATAACAAGTACAGAATAATCTCGTTGTTTCGAGAAAGTTCTAGTGTATTCCACTCACTTCTAGATGGCAGTAATTGGAATATATAAGAAGGCTAGTATTGCAACCACAAGTCAGTTCTTATAACACTGTTGTGAAATAAAACGTGTTTGTGCTGTTAAGGTTTAAGACATGTTTGTAACAGTATTTTGATTTGAATTGTTGCTTTTGTGTGTAATTTAGTTGTATGAAAAAGAAGCGAAAAATTGATAGTGAATGCAGAAAATTCAAAGATCAGTGGAGCAATCAGGATTTCGTAATTGAGTCCAGTAACAAGGTGCTATGTTTGATTTACAATGAAAGCATAGCTGATCTCAAGGAATATAACATTAAACGTCATTATTAAGCAAAACATTTTCAAAATTTTTCAAAATATACAGGAAGTTTGCGGGCAGAAAAATTCGAAGCAATGAATCGCGGATTGAAATCGCAGCAATCTTCATTTACAAAACTTTAAACTGATCAAGAGTCTTCCGCTGACGCAATTTGATAATTTGCATAAATTTGCTCGTGGGCTGTTTTTGGTACTACTTATTTGTGTTAGAAGACTCTCCAAAATAAAGTACACAAAAAATTTTTGCAGATCTAAATTAACTGATCAGCATCTTAATTACACTGGCCGAGTGTAACGAGGGTAGCAAATATTAGCTTAGGGATGCTATTGTTGTTGAGAATTGAACCCTAGCCTCCTGCATGAGAGAAAAGCACACATACACCACTGTGCCAGAAGGAGTTTTAAAGAATAATGTTTTTATTGTAGGATTTATACTAATATGTATTTGCTCACCTTCATTATGGGGTATCCACACCTTTCCTTTAAAAATCGAATGTACTCTTCTCGTGTGCAATATTTTTGGTGTTTATATGATTGGTTCTTCGGTGAGGTAGGCAGAAAAACAAATTAAAAACAGTATCAAAATAAAATCGTAACCGATACAAAAATAAGTATGAGACTTATGACCATCACTATTAAGAAGAAAAAAAGAAAAAGATTAAATAGAAGATGACTTACTTAGGCGGAAGATACAGGGGGAAAAGAGGAATAGTTAAGGTACCTATATGAATAATAAATTTAATTTTCTAAAAAAATATCAAATTAAGTTACAAATGTGAGCACAATCAAAACAAACAGAAGACATAGGAATGGTTTTTTGTTCTTTTTTCTTTCTTGGCATAGACATTAGGCATTCAGTCAGACTCAATATATCTAAATGTGATTGCAAAAGGTAGGACGTGCACATATACTTCTCGCCCAGGGGCCCATCAGGGCTATTTTGTTTAGGCATACAAGACTAGGCTTCGGAAAAAAAGGTACTATAAAACAAAGGTTACAAATCTGTTAAGATCTACCACCTATAGACGAATTTGGGTGTTTTTTAAACATTGAAAGATTGGATCTAGAGTTTGAGGTAAAGTTTCACTGCAGAGCATTGAGGTTATATTTATCGGGGAAGAGAATTTGGCCTTTATCAGGCTTCTATATAACTCATCGCAAAAGGTCTTATTTTTATCACAATCAAATAGTATAAAATAAATATCAAATTCTAACTTGTTATTATTTCTAATTACTAATGTGTCCAAAAATGGTAACTGTTAATTATTTTCTAGTTCAAATGTGAATTTTTAATTTAATTTTGAAATGAAATCTTCCATTGATGATTTCTTCGTATTGACTGCAAAAATGTCGTCCACATATCTATACCATATCCTTGGGAAATACTTGAGCTCTTGACCTGTGTTTCAAAATTGCTCATAAAAAGGTTGGCTATAAATCGTGATAAACAATTTTTACCCATTACTGTTCCTTCATATCTTTGATAACACCGATTGTTAAATTGAAAATAATTTTGGTCCATGTATAGTTTAGCTAATCGTGGGTATTCAGTTCTAACTTCAATATCCAGGTTATTCAAGATAAGTAATTCTTCTAGATACTGTAAAGTTTGTGGAATCGGAACGCTAGGAAATAAAGAATTAACATCGAACGAGATTAAAATTTCCCGATCTTCTAGAACAACATTAACTTTCTTTATAAATTCTAATGAATTTTTAACTGAAAAACTGTTACATTTTATGGGAAGATTTTTTTTTGTTTGTACCAAGTTAGTTTGAATAAATTTGGCTATATTAATGTGTATTGTGAAGTATGAGTTGAGCAAAAATTTTTCCAATTTGGTTGCCATCTTTTAAATTGATTCACTTTACAGAGGTTTTGGAAATTATCAACATGTTCATTGGGTAAAATACTTATATTATGAGCTTTTACCCAAACCAAAATTATACAAAACATTGTTTACTTTTAAGATGTAATGGTTGGGTTGTTCATGTGTGGTAGATTAGTTTTTTCCAATGATTTTAAAACTGTTAATAAATCTGAAGCTATCATAGATAACACAATGAAACTTTTATTTCACATAAGAGACGTTTTTAAAATTTTTATGGCAAAAATGACAAAATTTTTTAATGAAATCTGCGCGACCTTACTGGAACCAGTAAGTTACTTGAACATCACTCAGAGTCTTATGTAGTTAAGATGATGCTTCGTTATTAGAAGGGCAAACACAGTTAATTGGCTCTACTTGACGTTGATTATATATAGAAATTATTCTAAGCCGTTGCTCAATTAGACCGGCAAATTAACGAAGTAAGTAACATCCTGCATTAGTCTGTAAACGATATGTAATTAGAATAAGTAAGGCGGATATATGAAGCAGGCATACAGTGCGGTCCATATGTATGGAATAAATTCATTTGTAGCGTTATTATGTACTATATGAAAAAAACCTGAAACAGGTCGATTTTTATTCTTAAATTGACAATTTACAGTATGAAAATATTATCCCCCTCCAGCACCCCTTCGGAATTATAAGCACCCCCTCGAAAATTTTAAATTACAAAGGGGGTCGTGTGGCACCTCGTTGGAAAGGGATTTTAGTCCTCTGTTCAGCAATATAAACTTTTTAAGGTTTGGTGCAATCATAACTGAGAAAATTGATTTTTAAGATGTAAAATTTTGGTAATGTCTCTAACACAAAACTTTACGTAGAATGAAGATAATAATGTCACATAATGATTAGAATGTGTTTTTCAATGTATTTGACACTTAAATTAAATGTTCAAAATGACCACCATTCACTTCTTGACAATAACCGAGGCGATATTGGAATTCTCGTACAACATTTTGTATGACCTCGGGGGTTATTTTGTTAATTTCTTCCGTTATCCTAACTTTTAAGTCAGCAATATTGTTTGGTCTATTAAAATATACTTTAGATTTTAAATAACCCCATAAGAAGTAATCGAGAGGAGTCAAATCGGGGATCTAGCCGGCCATTCGATCGCCCCACGTCTTCCAATCCACCTATTGGGAAAAACCTCGTTTAAATAATTTCTAACAGTACGTGCAAAATGCGGTGGAGCTCCGTCTTGTTGGTAGTAAATAGATCGATCTATCTCATTTGGATGATTAACATCAGAAAAAACTCTTTGTAATGTAGGCACTAAAAAGTTAATCAAAAAATCTAGATAAACCTCACCAGTAACTGTGCCCTTAAAAAAATAAGGGCCAATAATTTTATTGTTAATGATACCAGCCCAAACGTTAACTTTTTTAGGATATTGAGTGTGAGCCTCACACATCCAGTGAGGATTTTCTCTGCTCCAATATCTACAGTTCTGTTTGTTAACCGTTCCG
The DNA here is from genome assembly GCA_035357415.1 of Ophraella communa. Taxonomy (NCBI): domain Eukaryota; kingdom Metazoa; phylum Arthropoda; class Insecta; order Coleoptera; family Chrysomelidae; genus Ophraella; species Ophraella communa. The sequence goes on along the minus strand of CM068989.1, from coordinate 6,368,782 downwards.
TTTAAATGAAACGTCGCTTCATCAGAAAAAACTATTTTGTTTATGAACTGCAAATCTGCGTTCATTCTATCCATCATCAATTCACAGAATTCTTGCCTTCTATCAGGATCATCTTCATTTAACTCCTGAACCAACTGAACTTTGTAAGGGTGGTATTTTTCTTTATGCAGAACTCTCAAAATAGATGATTTACTTACATCATTGTCGGCGGCAAGTTCTCGAGTTGTCTTATGCGGATTTTCCTCAATCTCTAGACATCTAACTTTTTTTCATCAGTAAATTGAACATTTCTACCTGGTTTTTCAATATTTTTTACATTTCCAGTTTCACGAAACTTTTTTTCAATTTTGCTAACTGTAGACTGCGAAACGTGTTGACCAGGGTAGGTATTTATTATTAAAAATTTCACAAACCTCCTTTTGAGTTCTGGTTTTATTACCACAACCAATCATAATTAAAATGTCTATTCTTTGAGTCTCGGACAAATGAGCCATAATTAAATTTAATAAGCGCACAAATATTATACTGACGTCTTTTAGTAACTTTAAATACCTAAATGACAGCAGCCTACTAGATTTATATCAATTGTTTATTTAGTTTTTTGACTATTATTTTAATATCTTCAAAGTTTTTTCCTAATATTTAGCAGAACAGATACGAAAATACCTGATTATTTCTAAAGTTATTTTAATAGACCATACAATATCGCCTCGGTTATTATCAAGAAGTGAATGGTGGTCATTTTGAACATTTAATTTAAGTGTCAAATACATTGAAAAACACATTCTAATCATTATGTGACATTATTATCTTCATTCTACGTAAAGTTTTGTGTTAGAGACATCATCAAAATTTTACATCTTAAAAATCAATTTTCTCAGTTATGATTACACCAAACTTAAAAAACTATATATTGCTGAACAGAGGACTAAAATCCCTTTCCAACGAGGTGCCACACGACCCCCTTTGTAATTTAAAATTTTCGAGGGGGTGCTTATAATTCCGAAGGGGTGCTGGAGGGGGATAATATTTTCATACTGTAAATTGTTAATTTAAGAATAAAAATCGACCTGTTTCAGGTTTTTTTCATATAGTACATAATAACGCTACAAATGAATTTATTCCATACATATGGACCGCACTGTATATACCGATCTCTGAGTGGATAATAATTATATTGAATTGCTAGAGGGCTTTATATCATTAAATTAACTTCAGATCTTACTACATATTATTTAAAAAAAATCTATTCCTTTAAGAATCGAAAATATTTATTTTAGATTAATAGATTTAATTACAATAAACGTTAAATTTAATAGAAAATTTTGTTTGAAGATCAAACTTCAAATTTAAAAACTTTATCGGACTAATTATTTTATTTATCGAATATTCGATTAGTGTATCGGCAGGTTTTGAAGGGTTTTTAATTAATACGATTTTCAAATTAACAAAGTTAAACAAGCAACATTAAAATAAGCTTTTGAAATTGATTTTTGAGTAATAAACAGAGAGAGTAACTTTATATAAACCAAAGAACAATAAGTTTATCGTAAATATCTAAGCGGTATATATCATGGAAGTTTAACGCGTATTATATAAGTGGATTAACAAGATAATTATAAATAAACAGTTACGTTGCAGTCGATGTATGTTTGTTGTAACTGCAGTTTAAGCTCCTAAAGCGACATAAACATTCCGCAGTGTAACAACAACAGACCTACTAACAATTCCACTATATTACCATTCCGTTTTTGTTGTTCATTTTAAACATCTATGCTTATTTTGTTGGATTTTATTTGCTTTGTCAATTTCCGCTCGTATATATTGGTTGCTGGCGACAATTTTTTCAATAGAAAAATAAAAAAGCATTAATACAATAATAAAAACTGTGAAATAAAGGTTTTACTACAACACAACCGTCCAATAAAAGAAATAACGTTTCTGATAATGATGGTGTTTGTTACTATAATTTTTCCACTAACTCTGTTATGCAAGCATTTAAATTGTAATAAATAAAACTTACAATGGAGACTTAAAAGAAAATCTTAGTTTATAAGTTTAGTTATTGGTTAGTTTATTGTATGTTTTGTTAAAATAACTTATTATGTGTAGTACAGTAAAATTAAAACAAGAAGCGTTGCACTTATAATTGTGATGTTGCCATATAATAAAACTAGGAAGAAAAGTCGAGATTAAGTTTAATAATAAGAGAACCCATAATTATACCATAGAACAGAAAATAGTATAAAAATAGTAAACAAGTTAAAATATATGTATTAATCCGATTTTGAACAACTTAGATAATTTTATTTTATAAAATGTATTATAATAACCCTTGTTTGGAGGAAGATTTTGCAACAAAAATAGTGAAAGTTGTTGTTTAGTCTTTTGAATTAGTTAATATTTATATTGTTCATCTTTTAAATAAAATTTCACCAAAGAATGCTGGTGGTTTAGAAAAAACGTTTTCCTTCATGTCCATCTAGAATAACAGTGTCCTCAATGATTTAATTTTTCTGTTAAAATTTAAATTAACTTACTTTTATTTATAGGCATTTAAACCTTTTTGGAATCTAAAATAGTAAAAATTAACTTAATGCATACATCAACTCCTGCATCAAGCCTGCCTTTATGTTTTTTATCCTCAATACTTATTTTGATTTCTATTACAAACTTGTATTATTTGAATTTCATTGGATATATTGAAGTAGAAGTTTTGCTTATTTTGATGTATCCGGCTGTTGTAATATATTTATTGTGAGTTACTTTCAAATTTACATTTTGCACATTTAATTTTGTAAACGCCATATTTTTTTAATCTGGGTATTTTGTAATTAAAATGCTGATGTTGCTGAAGATATCAGTTTTGAAATTGTATTTCAAATATTTCCACAATATGAAATGATTTTATAATTTTCCATTTTTTGTACAGTATAATTTTTCTTTTTTCCTGTTAATAAATTTATTTATCAAATGTAATGGATAGCCATTACATGTAGCTATTTGTTTAATTATCAAAGTTATTTTTGTTCATTAAAATTAAAAATGCTCTATAATTGCACGATAGTATAAAAAGGACAATCTTGTAATAATATCAAATTTTGAGTGTTCTCCAACAACGACGGCGACATAAGCTGTTATTAAATTTTTTTATTGGACAGGAGGCATCAAATTTGATTGATATGTTGGGGTTCTGATTATTCCCCAATGAATTCTATAATGGTTTTTAAAATTCGTTCAAAATGAAATTAGAAAATATTCACCTTTAAACCAGCTTGCAAAAAATACAAATTTCGTTGCATTTCTTTAATACATACCATTTAATGTATATTTGACAAAAAAACTACATACTCAATTAACTTTTCAAATGACTGTTTATCGTCAGAAATGAAAATTATTAATTAATAAACTATTTAAATCTTAAATTAAAACACAAAATTTAAATTAACTTATCTTCACAAAACTTGTAATGGCATTATAAATACGTAACTTACTTACAACATCAAACAGTCCATATCTTGTTGAACGTTGAAGTTAGATTTTAAAAAATAAAAAAAAGTGTTTATTTAATTCATTTAAACTTCTTGCCATGTCTAATACAGTAAAAGTATACATTCTTCTTCATTGGGCATTTATGCCTTGCTTTTAAATTGTTTTGTAAAGAATATGCCATTTGAATATAAATGGTTTAATATCTAATTTTATTGAATAATGTATGGAAAAAAATATCCTCCACTCAGACTGTTTCTGGTTATGAAAATATTTGCAGTGTTGCAATTCCAATTGTTTACGTAGACCATTATTATTATTATTAATTTTATTGCCTTAAAGAAATACATCTTGTGACAAGAAGCCCAACCATATACAGAGTTTAAAGAAATATAAAATAAATAAAAATATTCACAGAAAATAATATAAAAAATACAATATAAAAAGTACATTACAACAGATTTAGCGACTTGGTAAATAGAAAGAACAAATTATTCATTTAACAGAAAAGATCTTAGTTTGAGCGAGCTTAAATTAAGCTTACAAAAAATACTCATTTGCTTGCATGACATGTCATTCAACGACAAAGTCGTATAGCTTTCAAGGAAGTCTACTTTAGGTCTTACTGGGGACAGTAAAGGACAGTCAAACAAAATGTGCTTTAACGTTTGATCTTGATATGTGTTGCATAGTAAGCAGATTTCAGTTGTATCAGTTTTATAGTAAATGCCTTTATGATAAATCCTGAATACATTTATATTAGCCAAACGGACTTGTGAGATTAAACGGATTAAATGTATGCTGATCTTGAATGTCAAGTAAGGCTTAGTGTATGGAGACATTTGAAAGTTTAATGGGAATAGAGGATATCTGGAGTTAGCAAGTTTCATTAAGTCATTTCGCTGATACATTTTAAATTTTTCAAGAAGCAACACTCTGCTATTGGTATAAAACGCCTGCATCAAACTGATGAAATATAGGGAGACTATCTATAGCGGAAAAACAAGATTCTGTTTGCAAAATCCAGTTGTATCTTTTATCAAAAGCACCACACTCTCTGAGTTTAATAAAACATTTTTTGGATTACGATAGTTTTCCATACTTAAAATATTGATCAACCAGTATTTAAAAATTAGATAGGTTAGGTGGGTTAAAACTGTTTCCAACCTTACTAAATAATCCGGTGTGTTTTGCGGAAGAAGGATTCGCATTAAGAAAGCAACTTGTGCTCTTTCCGCGTATTGACAACGATGGAATCATATAATTTAATTCGAGCATCCCACGAGGTGCACTTAGACTTAGAAAGCGGATTCAAAACCACACCAATAGCCTGTTTTGATTTAGAAATAGCCGTTTCGCTTATTTGGCGGAAAAGTCCAGAAGAAGTAAATTCGACTCCTAAATAGGAGAAGGTATTAACTATATCCATCTCAGAGTTATTGATTAAAAATCTATAGTTAAATTTTCTTCTATAGCCACCGTACGAGAAACGCATTATTTTGATTTACCTAATATTACAAGATCATCTGCGTACAATAATGTAGATATTTCCGTTTGTTGATCAATGGAAAAACCACGTGAATTTCTAGCGTAGAAATAATCTTCGATATCAGACATAAATAGTGAGAATAATATAGGACTGAGAGGTTCACTCTGTAAAACGCCAGAAGATACTTCAAATGTTTTCGAAAATGGTTGCATTATTATACAATATGCGGATGATGCTTATGAAGTTGGAAATTACGCCCAAGGAGTAAAGTTTTTGCCATAATAATCTGTGACTGATACTGTCGAAAGCTCTTTTGAAATCAATATAAGTGACAAACACTTCTCTTCTCTTAAGCCGAAATTGTAGTTGAATAAGTGAGGTTAAAGTAAAAACATTGTCTATGCATCCACGTGATTTTCTGAAACCTATAAGCAACAAAAACTTCTCTTAAGACGAAGTTGTAGCTGAATAAGTGAGGTTAAAGTAAAAACATTGTCTATGCATTCACGTGATTTTCTGAAATCTGTCTGGCATTCAGGTAATGTCTGTCCAAGATGTTAAGCGATGGAGTAAGATCGAGGTAAAAAGTTTAGAACAGTTAACGAGAGCTAACGTTTAAAGGCCCTTTTTTGTGTAGCAAAGTAAGAACAATATTTCCCCAGGAACCCAGAACACAACCATTTGGTTGTAAAGTGACTGTAAATAGGTTACCCATATTTCCAGCAGATATTTAAGAAAAACTCGTAAGAAATGCCATCCATTCCCGGGGATTTAATATTTCTACTCTGTTGCAAAGCCCGTTCTATCTCACAATAAGAAATATCACTATCAAGAAACTTATGTCTAGCGTCTGAGAAGATTATAAGATCAATGCTTTTAGGACAAAGTAAACCATTATAAAAAAGTGCCCATATTGGGAGTTACTCGAGTATTTCTGAAAAACTTGTTAACTCGCCAGAATTCATTGGGATTATTTCTGTTGGCAATAGATTCATTAATATTAAACTCAAAACTATATATTTATAAAGAAAGGAAAGACCAATGTCAATGTCACACAAGTATTTATTGATAAAGAAGTTTTAAACTGCTGTTACAAAGCTACTAGTTTCGGTCTAGTTAAAGACCATCATCAGGCTAAAATTAAGAGTACAAATGGAAACGATTAGACTTGACAGGATAGTAAGTACATTAATCTTACCTGTAAATGTTACATAAAGCAGAAAAAACTGTTGAATGTGTTGCAGCAACAAAGTTGTCCTCCACAAGATTCTTTTTTAAACTTTACACTTTGCTTTTGTTTACTTTGTGTTATTTAGTAAAACATTAATTAGCTATCAATTGTCAATATATTCTTCTTTTCTATTGTTAATGATAGATCATAGATAATAATTTTGTAAACAATTTTTATTCACTTATTTTGTTACATCTTTTTGCTTTATTGAACTAATTATCATTACTTAAATATTGTAAGTTTACATTCATATGCTGTGCTTGATTGTGTTGTTGTTGCAATTTTCCTTACTAATTGCTCTAGGTAACTTTGATAACGTTTTTCACTAGTGTCATGTTAATTCTGTGGTTCATCCCTTTCAATTTATGTTCCGTCAACTATGACTTTTGTCTAAGTTTTCTGTTTTTCATGCTTGACTTACATCTTATAAGTTACTGTGGTTTCTCCATCTTATATTGTAGTTCACGTGGCGTGGCTTTGATTTCTCAATGTGGGAATTTATCTTATTGTGGCTTCTAATTTTGCAATGGGTTATTCCACTGCCGTTATTCATGTTTTTTAACATCTTCTTTTGCTCATTCTTTCCAACATTCTCCATTTTAATTTTAGAGAATGTTAGTTTGGTAGCATCTCACCGAGTTTATTCTCAAAGAGATTACTCCATTTCTCTTACTAATAACCATACAGTTTCTTACTGCAATGGTGTCTTTATGTTTTTTAAATCTTTAGACCTTCTCCTAATCTGGGAGGTAATTGTCCCCTTTTGTTGGAGTAATTGTCATCATTATCATCTTAGGATGATGTTAAATTAATTCTTTACCTTTTAACTATTATTTAATTAATTTTTATTCTCTTACTACCAATTAATAATTCCCAATAAGCTTATTGTGTTTATACAATTTATTATATCTTCTTTTTCTTTGATGTCACCTCAAAATATTTTCAATTTATAATCATTATATAATTAAACCACTACTGTTTTTATTCCTCCCTTCTGGACAACTTTGTTGCTGCAACACATTCAACAGTTTTTTCTGCTTTATGTAACATTTACAGGTAAGATTAATGTACTTACTATCCTGTCAAGTCTAATCGTTTCCATTTGTACTCTTAATTTTAGCCTGATAATGGTCTTTAACTAGACCGAAACTAGTAGCTTTGTAACAGCAGTTTAAAACTTTTATATCAATAAATACTTGTGTGACATTGACATTGGTCTTTCCTTTCTTCATCTACTAAGTCACATTTGAAAAATGGATGATTTACTTCGTTTATATATATGTATAGTTTGTTAATTAAAAATTTTCAGTTTTATTATCTAGTTATTTGTTAAAGTTCATTATATACATTAAATTTTTAAAGAAGTCCCAACCAGCTTATATACATTGTGTGGAATTGAAACCCAATAATTATTTCGGTTGCAGAAGGAATCTATAAAATGTAAGAAGATTGATTTAACCAACAAATTAATATTCTACAACTGCAGCAACAATGAACGGGGCTTTGCAACGGCCTGCAACTTAAATCAGTGAGAGTACGGTTGTTAGTGCTTAACTAATATATCCAATGTCAATCGCTGGCATAATGCAGGCTGATTTCACGGGACGTCAGAACGAGCATCCTTTCTGTATAACGAGAATACATTTATTGACGGGTAAATATATCGTTGCAACAAGAGACACTAACAATCGAAGCACTCTACCCGTAATTAATGTGCTAAGCGACGTCAAATATGATTCTGTAATTGAATCGTCGATCGAATTCAAAATGTCGATTAGGAATTCTGCATGATGGAATGCTTTTGTGATTGGTAATAAGACTATTTAACCAACCTCATATCTGTAACATCAAATCTATGATATGGTATGCTGTGGACAGCTGTAAATTGTTAATAGTTCGATTGTTGACCATTTGTTGATCGAGGCCTATTAATTAATAGCGGTAAATTAAATACAAGAAAAACAATTAAATATTTAAATTGTTTTAAAAATAATTCAACATACAGGGTGTCCTACGACGAGTGCCACCTATAGAAGTTTATGGGGAAGGAAAAACGCAAGATTAATTAAATATTTTCAATTTGATCGCATTTCCGGTTATACCGAAAACGACAACCAACTTCACTATTTTAAATGCAACACTCTGTGTATTTCCTTATTTTTGTTTAGTTCGTTAAATTTAAGTGTTAGTTTATGTAAGGTACTTTGTATCTAAAATTAACCGTTTAGGAGAAATTTAATGTTTTTCGAAAATTTTGACAGAAATCACGCTTAATAAAATGATGATTATTTCAATACCTAAATTATTTAATTTAAAAAGAAAATGTATAATTTTGCATTTAAGATCTTCAATTGTCAGTAAATAAAATGTATTTTAAAAAATATTATACAAGGTGATCACACTATTGAGTTAAATTTTAAATTAAAAAAACGAAGGTATCTTCCTTTTTATTTTAATTTAATTCCTTATAAAAAATAAGGTAAGTTCATATTTACTTCCCTATATCAATTCCTAATAGTTTTTGAGATATTAGATACTTTACGATTTTCGGTTACTTTATTTGGCTTTGTTTCATTATTGTTGTTTAGTCTTCGATTAAAATCAATTTTGTTTTGAAAAGGAAATAGAGAAAATGAAACATGCGGCATGATAATATCAATAAGTACTGAAATTTTAGAGTAAAAATTTTAAGAGAAAATTATTTGAATTATTTTAAAAGGCTGATAAACGCGCCCTCAACGGCGAATCCATCTAGCTTCTGTAGTACACTACGAGTTAAAATTTTTATATTTTGATATTTTATTCGTTTTCGGATGTGCTTGGGTTAGGTGTAGGTACTTTTAGTTTGCGTATTTATTTATTAGACTTTTATAAACTCCTCTTAAACAAATAGTTGTTGAAAAGAGGAGGTGAGTGTTATGACAAACAATAATTATTAGTTTATACCATCGTATAAATATTTTTTGTATGATTTGTTCTTTAAAAAAAATGTACATTGGTTAAGAATAATAAAAAACTCTTCGTTTCAACGTAACTTCCAAGTTTATTTGAAAAAATATGTTTTAAATTACAATGACGGCCGTTTCGCTAAGAAGCATCGTCAGATTGAAATTTAAGTTACATTTTGTTTGTTTGTAGCTAGGTACCTGATGTTTAGGTAGTATTAAGGCTAGACCAAGTATGGAAGTAATAAGCCTATAGAGCGGGTCACAGTTATTATGCAGCGTGGTCGGCATAGGCCAATGTAAATCTTATGGGCGAATATTCAACACTGTTGCCGCTTTGGTTACCTTGGTTTCCTTTAAACGCGTAAAATTTATCTAAAAGCATAATTATAAATATTCTTAATTACTTACTAAACGATTTTCAAATGAATCATTTAGTCAACATTTAAATCATAATAGTAACACAATGGCAAATTATATCCCCGCGCCAATTGGAAACAAATTCGAAGAACATGCCGATATGGCAACGCCGTCGTCCATAAACGCAATGCTGCATAATAACTGTGACCCGCTCTATAGATCCACAATTTAAAGTTGTTAATGAACAAATAAATCTTGGAAGTTATCCACTATTAAACTGTTTACTTTAATTGAGTTTACATTTTATACATAGATAAGACGTAATTGTAAAACACAAATATATTAAGTTATTGTAAAGATCAGCATGATATAGTTTTTTCCTGGTTTCTCTATATCATTGCACAGTTATACTGATCTCAGAGGGAAGTACATCCAGGATAATCCCTTAGGGCTATTAACATCTAGGCTTTAATATTGTTATGTCTTATTACTTCCATACATGGTCTAGCCTTAATACTATCTAAACATCAGGTACCTAGCTACAAACAAACAAAATGTAACTTAAATGTCAATCTGATGATGCTTCATAGAGAAACGGCCGTCATTGTGATTTAAAACATATTTTTTCAAATAAACTTGGAAGTTACGTTGAAACGAAGAGTTTTTTATTATTCTTAATAAGATGGACTTCCAAAAAGTAAGAGTTAGTACAATAAATTTAATGTACATTGGTTAAAATTTCATTAATTATTTTTTTTAAATATTGAAATTTCGTTAGGTAATCTTTCCATTAGTAAATAATATGAAAAAACAATAGGACTTTTGGATTTTCTTAGTTCAGCAACATTTCTCCTACTTGTAGAACAACATCGTTAATAACCCTTAAAATTTGTAATAGAACAGAAATGTCAATATTGTTGCTTCAATCTCCGATATTAGCACCCCTTTGGTAGTGAAATAATATTTAAATAAATCAAAGTCTGACACATTATTTGAAAGAACAAGTGAAATAGACATAATTTAAAATTTTAATTTCCTCCTGCATAAGTTGCGAAAGACGTAGTTTTTAATTTTAGGTAAACTATTTTATCGATAACATTTACAGGTAATTAAAATTGAAAACTTTGTAGCAATAAATGGTTTCTTTATAATTTTTATTTATTTTATTTCTCTATACAATATAAAATATTATTTTTAACTGTAATGAGTATAATAAATTCTCAATTTTATTTGGGTAATAAAAACTTGTGTCTCCGATTGTACATAAGTCCAGCCTCAGGCTTATTTTAAACGGTAGTGGGGTATCGGAATCTCTCTATCCGAACTTTTGTTTCTCTGTCATCAGTTCACGCCACTATTTAGGCGCATTGGCTCTTAAGGATAATAAACCAAGGCCATGAATTGTTAGACTAAGAAACGAAATTAAAAAAGAAATAAATTCTCCCGGTTTTTACAATTAGTGTTTAATTATTTTTTCAAAACACTTTTTAGACAGTTATTTAATTTTTGTAAAAAATTTTTATATATCTGTTAACTTCAGTATCATAATAAGGTTATCAATAAAAATTTATTATACACACTGTCGATCGAAAAAAAAACACAGATGCATCAATTTCTTCAGAAAACAAATCTTTCCTACAGTTTTAATATGTTCTCTGCTGCATTAACAACAACAAATAATCATTAATATAATAATAATGGGTTATAAAATTTTAGTCAAAATTCAATCACCATTTAAGAGTTTTATAAGTAATATTTACTAAATTGATTGTACTAACCCTTACTTTTTGGAAGTCCATCTTATTAAGAATAATGAAAAACTCTTCGTTTTACCAAAACTTCCAATATTTATTTAAAAAATTGCTTTATTAACTTTAATGACAGCCGTTTCGCTAGACTTAGCATCGTCAGATATAGTTTTTTCCTGGTTTTTCTATATCATTGCACAGTTATACTGATCTTAGAGGGAAGTACATCCAGGATAATCCCTTAGGGCTCATACCATCTAGGCTTTAATATTGTTATGTCTTATTACTTCCATACTTGGTCTAGCCTTATAACTACCTAATAAACATCAGGTACCTAGCTACAAACAAACATGTAACTTCAATATGTCAATCTGACGATGCTGTCTAGCGAAACGGCTGTCATTAAAGTTAATAAAGAAATTTTTTAAATAAATATTGGAAGTTTTGGTAAAACGAAGAGTTTTTCATTATTCTTAATAATATTTACTAAATTACATTTGACATTTATCAACCAATTTCTCTTCACTTTGTTTGTGTAGGACACTTTTAGTTTATTCTGTTAAACAAAGCGAAGATTTTAAATAACTTCTTTTAATATCATTGATTATATAAAACTAATTAGAAGTTCTCTATTTCTCTCAAGATTCCTGCTGTGAATATGCTGGCATTCAAACTTACCTGCTATTAATTAAGTTTACTACAGAGGATACGACAGTTTTCTCATTTTCATTAGTATTAAGCTTGAAAGACAAATGTTCGTTTCGTAGTCATTGGGTAAGTTGCGGGTTTCGAGTACGTGTTTTCCTACTAGGAGATCGACTTTAGAGCAAAGTTTTCGTTACTCTGGACTTACTGTCATTGGAATATTTTCCGTAAAATTGTACTGATTAATTCCGTCTTATTGGTTCTGTAAATTCAAATAAACAATGGATTTTAAGTGAATTTGGGACAGAAAAACACTCGAATTAAGTGCAATATTTCTTTATAAAAATTTTTTAAAGGTAAAAATTCAAAAGAACAATCTTTCTTTTTATTCTACAGAAAAAATCTTTCATATAAATATTTTATGTTCTTATCTATGAAATAATAGGATTTTATTCAACATAATATTCTTGTAAATGTCACCAGAATTAAAGGAAATCCATTTTTCCGAAAATCGGTAAGAAATAATAACATTTTTGACAGCATATTTGAAAGAAAAAGTCAATATTTCCTCCAACTTGATTGTTGCTGGCAACCCAAAATAACAGTAAGGAAATATTCATTTCTGTACTGTAAGGAAATGTTATTTCCATATAGTAAACTTTAGAACATAAATTTGAACAGGTTTTTTCCTAAACAATTTTATTTTTAAAACTTTCAGAACAAACAAGGTTAACATTATATTTTAAAATTATTACTTATTATTTGTTATATTTACTGTCATTTGACAATTAGTCAAAGTATTGAAAACTGGAAGAACTTGGGAATTAATAGCATTATTTTGTTGAATATTTTCCAAACTAATAATTTTATTCGTATGACAATAACTAATATTGGGCGTTACTGCAGTATTAGAAATATTAGATTTACTTTCTTGATTTTTTTCTGCTGCGAAAATTTTATTTGCCACTTTTTCCTTATTAGTAAGAGACTCTTCTATATATCCTTCAGCGACGTTTGTTGATTTTCATCCACCCAGTCTCTTTAAACTAGTAATATCTCCACCAGAATCAACAAGCATTGTGGCAGAAGACCGACGAAAACAGTGGCCGGTATATTCTTTAGAATTTGGCAAATTCAAATAACTGGCTACTATTTTAGGCATGTTTCTAAATTGGTGAATTCCTACTACTTGTCTACAACCTTTTTCATTTTGGTACTTAAAAAAAAACGAGTGGTATCCATGTCTCTTGGTCTTAAAGAGACATACTTTCATTTACTATAAATTATCTTGATGTATTGGTTTTTGAATCCGGTATGGTAACTAAAAGTTTAGATGGTAGTTCTTGTATATCTTGTACAGTCATTTTAACCAGCTCGTCCATTCTGCAAGCTCCGGAAATTCCAAATATTACACCTACCTACAACAATAATTAAGCATGTAAAGAATCCAAATATAATTTGAAGTTTTGTAAGTTACCTTAATCATTAAATATTTCTTATCTGGAGCTTCCTCAATAAATTTGTTTATTTCTTCTTTAGTTAAAATCTTGGATTTTTTTGGCTTATATGCATGTGCTTGCCGTTTCAGGAATGCCCGAAGTTTTGAATATTTAGATATATCCACATCATGTTTAATTGCAAGGGTTGCCTTCAGCATTGAATAATTGGCCCATAAAGTTGAAGATTTCATCTTGGAACCAAGCTTCAAGAAATATGCCATTACAACATTTTCCGAGAAACAAGTTGCATTTTTATTCGTACGGTAGCCCATGAAGCGGTTGTATGCATAGTTATACTTATTTCTAGATTTTACTGGTAAAAATTCCAATCATGCAGCATTCACTGCCTCCGTGAGTTCTGGGGGGGTTCCAGAAATGGAACAGTCATCATCACTCATCATTTTACACGTTACTTTGGCTTTTTTAAACGTTAAAAATAAACACTTTGGAAAGACGCCACAAATAAACTTTTCACTCGTCAAGTTTGATAATTTAAAATTATGTACTTCGTTTCCGTAGTTACAAAACAATGTTTCATGGCTTCTTTTATTTAAGGGAAAAATAATAATGTTGATTTGAAATTTTTAACATTATTAGTAATAATTTACCGTAATTTTGATGATTCCCGATTTTCGGAAAAATAGTATGTAGACCTCGTAGGAAAAGCCACATTCCCGGACTCCGCCTCGAGTGGCAATTTTTACGATCGCCCGGGTATACAATATACTATTTTTGGACGATTGATCATTTTTGACTGTTTACCGTGACAGATTTTACGTCAGTAGGTGACATTTACTAGCAACTCGACGGTAAGTACTCCAAAGAAAACAAAAATTGACATGCGGGTATGATGAACTATTCTCACTCCAAAAATTAGGTTGAAATCGAACAATGAACACCGACGTAAAATGTTTCTAAGTAAAAAAATTAAGGTTTTGTCAAGATTTCTGTATTAGTTCTTATTTATATTTTTTTAAATTTGAATATATGAATAACAAAGGCACGAAAACAGACCCAAAATATAGTTATTTTAAAAGTTATTGCACTAAATTATTTTTTTGGTGGACACACCGCGATTATTGGTTTATAACTTTTGCTACTATGGCGCCACCAATTTGTTTCCTTTTGTTAGACACTTTCTAATATATTGAGTTGGCTCTCTTCCTTTTACCCTCCATTACTGGGTATGTCAATCAGAATTTATATAGAAACATTTTTCAAAATTTTATGTTAAACCTTCTTCGATCGATTGACAACTCATTTAGTGGTTATTTGACCTTCTGCACTATTTGTGAATTGAATTTATTTTAACCTTACCTTTTATTTATATTATAATAAGTAGATAATTTACGTAACCTGTCATTAAGAACCAAAAATCAAAAATAAAATTAGTCAATTTTTTTAAATCAATTTTTATAAGTAAAGAGGTTATTGTATTCCCTATTTAATTGCCAAAGGTTTCCTTTTGTACAATAAATTTCGATTTATTATAATAATCTTCTTTTGTGTGCTTTCTTCGGATAAATTCCCTTGAAGAGAAAATGAAAAGTGGGTAAGTAGAGTAGAAAATTCAATTAGGTCCTAATCAACAGCAATAAGCCGCTCCTTCAAAAACAGTCTCAAAACAAACACGCCAATTTCAGAGGCAGGATTTGTAATTAGTTAAATATAAGAGTATTTAATATTTCATCTCTTTTATTGAATTAAGCCGATCGAAGAAGAGCAACTTTAAAGACAAGCAGCAATTTTCTGAAATCATCTTAGAATACTTTAAGGATCGTTTAGGTAAACTAGCTGTTACTAAATGCCAAAAATAAAGAATCGAACTCTTAATGTGCAGATTAATACAGAATTGAAAATTGGTTAATGGAGCAATAACTTTATTCCTATTATAAGTGTATAGTAAGATTCGGTAATTTTCACGAAATGAAAATCAAGAAATACAAGTTATTAAACGGACAATATTGCAGATATTACGCGATTTTATCGGAAGAAAGTAGGCGTTATTCCAATACTTAGAAGTTGTATGAGATCATAAAAGAGCTTCAATATCCAAACGTATATAATTAAGAGTTAGTGAGGTGTGAAGAGAACATTGGACCCCAAAGGATCTCATCCTCGAGATAAATGCCTCGCCTTCTAAAATTGCACGGTCTATAGTCATCCGAATTTCACCCCCTTACGCAAATATTTCTCATACCAAGAAAGCTACCAGAAATATCACAATACAAGGGGACTTTCAAATTTACTCCAAAGTAGATATTATACCATTTATTGTTGTAAAGGGTTGATTATGCCATAAGAAAAATTTAAGGTATTCTACCAAATTTCATTAAAATTTTGAAAAAATGCAGATTCTACAGTGTCGTGCAGCTACAGAGGTCTTAAATAATCTAAGCTAATCTATTCTAATATTTTTTTATTAGTTTACACAGTGGTATATATTATTTGTTAACTTATTTTGATACTTATTGTATAGTCTTTACAAAATTAATTGCTAAAAACCATTTAAAAGTGTTATACAGAGTGAGTTAGTTTACTAGGATTCAAAGTAGAAAGAATGGCATGAAAACAACATACTTGTCCCGTTAAACATCCACTCTGTATCGTCGGAACCCAAGCTCTCTCTAGACTGTATTCTGTTGCGTGCAGGGGTCTCAGGTTGGTTTTTTGCGCCAATTTTTTATAACTGATAAAGTCGGTGTCTAGTGCGGTGGCGGAGAGTCCAGATTTTTATTTGGGCAGCTAAGTATTACATTTAGATATATCTTTGTTTCGATAATTCATTTTTAATAATTGTAAATTAGTTACCTATGTTATGGCAGCGTTTCGGAGATCTTTTGAATCAGAAAATGGAAATAAAAAATCAGATGCGGTTATAATAAATCGAATTAATACCTTAACTAAAATTTCTATTTACACTATTTCTCGGGTTATTAAGCGCGGTGACGTTATACAGGGTGTTTAAAAAAAAGGTAACACCGTCTCTAGGATAGATAAAAAACTGAAAAATAATTGAGGTTTGTTTAGTAAAATTTTTTTCTAACGCCATCCGTTTTCAAGATAAAGGGCGTTGAAGAAAATAAAAAATTACACATTTCTTACGATTTTGCCGAAACTACTGGCACCATTGCAATGAAATTTTATACGAATATGTTTTGGAAGCTGATATATCCCATGAATTTGTTTTTATAACTAACTCTCATAGAGGGCGCTAGTTACACGATTCATACAACATCGTTAATTCTACACCAAAAAGGTACTCTTGGTAAAACTCGATATTATGTACCGTTTTCGGAATATTTTAATTTTCTTATTGTAAGTTTTTTTAATTAATAAATTTATCATTAGTTTATACCAGGAGCGATTATTACTTCATAATTTTCAAATCAAAATATTCCGAAAACGGTACATAATATCGAGTTTTACCAAGAGTACCTTTTTGGTGTAGAATTAAACGATGTTTATGTTCACTTGGAATTTGACTATTAACTCTACCCTAAAAAAAGTTATGTTGAATAATACGTTGTATGAATCGTGTAACTAGCGCCCTCTATGAGAGTTAGTTATAAAAACAAATTCATGGGATATATCAGCTTCCAAAACATATTCGTATAAAATTTCATTGCAATGGTGCCAGTAGTTTCAGCAAAATCGTAAGAAATGTGTAATTTTTTATTTTCTTCAACGCCCTTTATCTTGAAAACGGATGGCGTTAGAAAAAAATTTTACTAAGCAAACCCCAATTAATTTTCAGTTTTTTACCTATCCTAGAGACGGTGTTACCTTTTTTTGAAACACCCTGTAGATCAATCGCAGGTGCGGAAAAACAAAATTTGCAAATGTTGACGATGCTACAAAAGCGAACGATTTATAATTTATATTAAGAAAATATTGTACTGACTAGAAATCATACAAAGGAAAATTACGAGATTATCCTGATTATAATTATAAAAGATTGGAAACTTTTCGCGGTATACTATTAGATGCGCTTTTAATTATAAGAAATTAGATAAACGAATGGTTATAATGGAATCGCGGTGTATTGTTGTACTCCGTGAAGAGTATTTAGATAAAATAACGAAGTAGCGTGGATTAAAAAAGCATATAGTTTACCTAGATGAGACTTGGTTTGACACACATGATACTGTTCAGTTTGGCTGGGTAGATCAGTCTCAAAAGAGTAGTTTAAATGCGCCATGTTTGAGAGGAAAGCGTTAATAATTCTTCAAGCCGGGAGTGAAAACAGTTTTATACCAAATGCGCTACTACTGTCTGCGAAAAATATTAAGCAATGTACAGCCGACTATCATGAGGATATGACTGCAGATTTATATGAAAAATGGTTTCAAGAGCATTCCTCCAAATTCAGTAGTAGTTATGGACAATGCTTCCTATCATTCGCGGATATTAAATAAAATTCCAAATTCTAGTTCAAAGAAAGCAGATATTTTAGAATTTATGAAAAATAGGAACATTAGTCCGGAAAAGGTAACGACAAAGAAAGAATTACTACGAAGTATAAAAGCGCTTAATTTAAAAAACGATTATGTGATCGACAATATTTGTAATACACAGGGACATACATACCTATGGAGACAATGTCCCGACAAAGCAAAATTTGCCACTAGTAGGTTATACTGTACTAACCCTTACTATGTGGAAGTCCATCTTATTACAACCAGTAAACAACTAAACGGTTGAACAAAACTTCCATTTTTTATTCGAAAAATAGATTTTTAAATGCAACTACAGCTGTTTTGCGAAAATTAGCATCGTCAGATTGTAATATTAAATCTGACTATGTAATATTAAATTGATTGTTAATGTTGACTACTCTGATTGGTTGTATTCATCTTGCGGGATAGGTTTCAACATAAATCACTTGTATTAACTATATACTTTGCTTATCACGTCAACCTATGACGAGCTTGTTATACTTTATTATCATAACAAATAACAATACGTGGAACGCATCGAGTGAATCACAATTAATAAATCGTTCTCTTTTGACCCGTCTATCTATATTTATAATCTAGGTCAAGTTTAAGTTTATGTAAAACGTCAGGTCTTCCTGAGTACCTGTGTAACTAAAAACAGTTTATTGACCAATGACCTTAATAGCAATGTTTCTATTTAATAATAATGTTTATTTACCAAATGATACATACATATAATTATAAAACAATGTAAATAAACAAATATATCACTGAATCTGTCTATTGTACACAGGTACAATGACAGATTGTGCGCGATAATAAATACGACAAATAGAAAATAGTTATAATAACAATAGTAACAATAATAATAATAAAAAATAACAGATAAAACATATTATAACGGGAGTAAAAAATATCAAAAATATAATAGATTAGAAGTACAAATAGTATTAAAAGTATTAAAAGTTATATAAATACATCCGTTCATAACTATTTCATATATTTATATTAATTATTATTTAAAATATACTTTGACAATCACCCAACAACAATAATAATTCTACACACAAAACCTGAAATAAAATTTAAAATATTTAGATAAGTTTATTATACAATTTTCAATTTTTTTCTCAATATTATTTTATTCAATAATATTACGAAAAACACTTCTCGGTGTGCTTATTATGAATTCTTTTGTACACTTTTTAAATTTTTTTAATGTCTTTATTTGTCTTAGCTCGGTTGGAATGCTATTGAAAATTTTTGGTCCCAAAAACATGTAACTGTTTTGTCCGACTGATTTATTCATTCGAGGTAGCAAATAATTATCTTTGTTTCTTGTGTCATACTGATGTAGAGCTGTTTGTAGTTCATTTTGATTTTGAATTTGGTGGGTCAGTATTGTTTGATAGAATAACTGTCTTACGTCAAGCATCTCAGTTTCAAGATACACACTTTCAGTAGGATATCTTCTATTTTTATTGAGCATAATTTTTAGAAAACTCTTTTGAATCATTTCAATTGGCTTTAAATGAGTTTTAGTGACTCCACCCCATCCAATTATTCCGTAATTGAGATGAGATTCAAAAAGGCTATGATACAAAATTTTCTTCTGTGATAAGTCTAACATTGAAGATACTTTGATAAATGTAAATAAGACACTACGTAGTTTGCTTAGTAAGTATTGAATATGTTTGTCCCAGCGCAAGTGGTTATCTACTATGATGCCTAAATATTTAGTTTTTCTCTCTGGCAGTATATATGTGTCGTTCCCGATAGCTATATTTGTAAATGGAGGGAGACCGGAGGCTAGACTACAAAAAGGTAAATATAGTGTTTTTTTTAAAATTTATTGATAGTAATCTGTAGTCAAACCATGCTTTTATTTTGGGAAAATCCTCCTCTACCAATATTTTTAAGTCATTCCAATCAGTACCTTCATAATGCAATACTGTGTCATCAGCAAAGCTAATAATATTTGCTTTACTTTCGATTAAAAAGAGATTATTTAGGTAGACTATAAATAGAAGAGGCCCCAGTACGCTTCCCTGAGGTACACCACATAAGACCATCTGATCGCTGCTGGTAATATTGTTTATTTTAGTTTTCTGTGTTCTATTTGTTAGGTATGATTTTATTAAATTATTAGCTATACCCCTTATACCCATATCTTCAAGGGTATTTAATAAATGACAATGGTCTACGGTGTCGAAAGCTTTAGCCAAGTCTAAAAATATGCCTATTGACGGCTTTTGGTTATCATTTGAATAATAAATTCTACTAGTTAGTTCTCTTATTGCATCTTGTGTTGATTTTCCTTCCCTGAAACCAAATTGAGCATTTGATAACAACTTATTTTTTTCAAAAAAGCCACTTATTCGATGTTTCATTATTTTTTCTAGAACTTTTCCAAGTGAAGAAACCAGCGCTATCGGTCTGTAGTTAGATATTTCTGTTTTTTCGCCATTTTTATAAATAGGAGTAATGAGAGACAGCTTAAAAAGGCTAGGAAAAATACCCGTAGAAAGGCTCTTATTGATAATATTTGTGAGTGGGGCAGCTATAACATCTAAGATGATTTGCAATATCTCCGCAGTTATGTTATCCGATCCTGGAGATTTATTTTTTTTTAAACCAGATATTACATTTTTTACTTCAGTTATGGTTGTGGGAATCAGAAATATTGAATTGTTAGATACTTGTCTTCTTTCTTGATAATTGTTTGTTTTTTTAATGTTTTTCGCTAAGTTTATCCCTACATTTGTAAAAAAGTTATTAAAATCATCTACAAATTGATTTGGATCTGTAATTAAATTTCCATCCTTTGATTTAATATTTAATATTACCTGTTTTTCTGTATTTTTTGTTAATTTATTTATTACGGCCCAAAGTTGTTTAGAATTATTCTTTTTTTTTCTATTTATTTATATTGTTAAATAAATTGTTATACGGTGTGTCCCATTATTACTACACCTTCCCCTCCTTCGAGACTTCGCTACAGACGGAATTAAAAATATTGTTACATTTTGTTTGTTTGTAGGTAGGTACCTGATGTTGTTTAGGTAGTATTAAGGCTAGACCAAGTATGAAAGTAATGATACATAACAATATTAAAACCCTAAGGGATTATCCTGGACGTATTTCTCTCTAAGATCAGTATAACTGTGCATTATATCCTGCATATATAGGTCAAACACAAAGACATTTTAAAGTAAGATTTAATGTATTATCAGATCCAAGCGGTTTTTAAAAAGGGTAGATTCAATAAAACACCAATTCAAACCACAGACTTTTATTGAATAAATATAATTGTTGGAACTAATTTCTGTAAAGAAACAAAATGGTTTGGTGCATAAGAAAGAATTATTTAAAAAGGGTGCAAGAAACAGTTAATATTGATGAAATCCAACAATACAGAGATAAATACTTATTTAGATTTTTTATTTTCCATAAATTATATTTTAATGCCTGCTATCCACTAGGTGTTGGTAATTATATAAAATAGTTTATCCAAAAAAAGATTTACATTCTGCTTTTTCACATTCCTAGTTCAATTAAAGACTCAACAAAGTTATATAAAAATAAAATATACACTCTTCTGTTACCAAAATAATGAATTCTAAAATATATCACTTACTATGTGGTACCTAAACATAGCACAAAATGTATTTATTTATTCGTATTTCTTTTAATTTCGTTAATAATACAAATGAATTATAATTCTATGATTGCCATGATAAATCTGACAAAACTGGTCGAAAATACGCTTTTATAACAAACTATTTCAATAATCCCAATATTAAATTAGTCGGTTGTAGTATTTGGAATTACCCTCGTATATCCGCATTGCAGAAAATGGAAGCGACCGCAGGAAGAGAAATACGTGAGTATAAAGGAGCGAGTAAAGTTCTAAATTACCTGACTATATCGATTTTCGTTTTCGTAGTACAATTAACGACATTTAAATTGAAAACCTGTCGCCCATTATTCCGTTTAATTGATGGTTTTATATGATTGAGAATATACCTAAAAAAATTGTTTCATCCATCATCTTAATGTGACTGTTTAATTGAAATAACTAAACTATACTTTGGGCAGTTTAAATTTTGGATAATCTACTTTGATGCCATAAATGAATTACTTAATATCTGGTACAAAAAATATTTCAGATTTTTTCTACATGGGAAAATTTTACTGTTGAATTGTTAAAGTAGGTACATAAAACTATAAGACTGGAAAAACACATGAAAATTAAAATGTATCTTAATCTTCATTATTTCTCCCTTTATTACCTTAATGTGTTAAAAGTATTAGTCTGGCTTAATTAACGTTTTTACAGTTTTTTTTAAGCTTTTAGCCTGCCAGAATATTAATAATAATGTTGGGATTTCAACAGTAAGTTCATTACTAACATATGAATTGAACGTATGAAATCCTAATGAAGCAATAAAGCAGTAAGTCATTATTGTTTAGTTTTTACTCACAATCTTAAAATGGGTTGTTATGTACAAACTTTTTTGGTTTAAAATTCCACTATTACTGAAATAAGTCCATTATTATTTTGGTTTAGTATTATTTAGGAAAAGTTTTAAGGGTATAATATATTAATATGATTTAAAATTTACTTTAATTTTTATGTTTGATTTATTATAGTTTTGTTTGTTAATATCCCACGTTGGTATTGTCAATTTATAATGATTTAATTTTTAATGATTATAATTTTATAATTTTGTTTTGTTTTATTGGTTTTGTCAAATGTTTTGATTGATTTTAATGATTGAATACTATTTAATTTTATATAAATTTTACTTGTTCTTCTGTAATTCTATTATTGGGCGCCTTATCAAAATTTTAACTAGCTCAGACTATTTGTTTTGAAATTTAAATTTAAAATCTGACTCTTATCAGGGTAGGATTCAAATTAAAATATTATTTAATAATTAACACACAATAAATTTAATGTCAAGAATTTCAAAGAAATTTTACAAAAAACTGTTAATTGGTTTTCATATGTTTAGTACAAATAAATAAATGAATAGCCTTATATGAAAAGAATGGAGATGATACATACAAATAAAATTAATTTATAGTCACAAAATAACAAATACACAAATACTAAATCTTAACTATGACACGTACCTTTTATTATAAAGTTCGTTCACTAAAAATTGCTATTGTCTAAATGGAACAGCACAAAACTCGGATCGGCTTCTCCTCGTCCCCTGTCAGAAATGCAATACCAACAATATGGCGGCTAAGGACCAGTTGCAGAAAGAATGCTCAAATTTAATCTTTCAAATTCTCTTGGAATCAGTCTCTGATTTGACAAATTTATTACTTTGGTAAGTAATTTAATAATGGTTGATTATTTTACTGCATGTATTTTTAATATTACATGTATTACTTTAACATAAACAGCTTTTAATTAATGCAAAAATTTTCTTCTAGTTAGTAATCAATTAATACATACGATGTTAATTGCTCTGCTAACAAAATCAAAAAAGAGAATAGATGTTAACTGCTCTACTACCAAAAACATAAGAGAGGTCAATCATCAATTTTCCGGCCTTTTTATAGGCTTCCAGGAAAAATGACAAGTATGACATCGAAAAACGAAATTCCATTGTTTAAATGCAAAATTCTAACCAAAATTCTTGAATATGAAGGTAATGAAATTACAAAACTAATAGTATCTTTGTTAACTTACAGTGAAATCTTATCCTTATATTTACTAAAATTTTGTTTGTATAATTTTCTAAGTGACTTTTCCTAAGAAAATTTTAGATTCAAATGCACAACTTTCTTGAGCTGTCAACTTATTTTAGACCTTCAAAATTTGAAATAAAACCATCATTTGTATTAAAATTACTATGAATCTGTTAAACTAATACTATTTTAGCTGATAACTACTATTTTAAACTCTAACAACTAAAATTTAAACTTTTAAAAGATTCTGTTATTTGTAGGTATCACTTATGCATTATATAAAATAAGATTCTCTGTGTTACAAAAGACTCACAACTTAAAATTTATATAAAACATTTACTTAACTATCCTACATACATTTTGTTACATAAAATGTCTTTGTTAGTGTTTGTACACTAAGTTTTTCAATATTTATTTCACTATGCACTATTAAAGTATTCTATCAAAAACTTATGTGATTATGTCCAACATTATTGATATGGGAATTAGTTTACTGTATTTCACCACACCTGCTACATGTTTTTAATTGTTCTTATGTCTTTTTAAGGTACTCATGAGCTATTGGAATATTTGTTTGTACAATATCGAAGACTATAATTTGTCTTTTTATAATTTTGTAAGTACTTCCTTTTTATAATATTAATTTAAATACTTTACTAACTAAAATCACATGTTGATTTCTTAAACATGTGAAAACCATTAATACTTTTGATTTTTATTTTCTTTTTATTGTTTCAGATTAAACTTAGAATTTTAAAAGAGAACTAGGACAAAAAAAAAATTGTTATGTAAAAGTGTACTCATTATGGATTGGAAATATTTAATTGTTATAAAATAGCAGTTCTACTTATTGAAATTTTAACTATTAGATATCTATCTCAATATACATACAAGCCGAACACCAAGCCCTTTTACCTTTAATAATGTGTGGATACACCCCAATGTGTTACGCATTCTCCAACGCGCCTAGGCATGCTTCTGATCAGGTGGTCCATGTCCTCCTGTGGTATCTCATTCCAGGCAACCACCAACTGCTCTCGAAGTTCTTCTAAAGTCTGAGGAGGACGTTGCAAATTAAGCAATCTCTAACCCATCATATCCCACTCGTGCTCAATTGGGGATAAGTCGGGAGATCTTGGTGGCCAAGGTAACAATGTGACATCATTATGTTGAAAGAAGTCTATTGTGGCTCTTGCGACATGTGGTCGGGCATTATCTTGTTGGAAAGTTGGATTTGCCAGGGTGTCAAGATAAAAAACATTATAAAAACCAGAATCTTCAACTGATTATGCCGAAAATGTTATCAATGGTTTATTACAGTAAAATAAATAAATTCACCAAATTTTATTAAAATAAAGTCATTTAAACTGAGTGTTCGGATATTTATGTCACTTAGTTTAATAAAAAATACCCTAATTTGTATTTAGTAATCTTATTGCAAAATATGAAACCGATTGCATAATAAATAACGAACCTTCATCTGAATTTCAAACCCCTTTTTAACCCCTATTATTAATAGAGCCCAAAAAATATTGTTTAAACATATGTATAGTGATTAAAGTTAAATTTGATTATTTGTGTAAAAAAATTTAACAGAATACTCAATAATAACACGGTATGTGTATTAAAATTTTAAACAAAAACGTTTTCAACAATACGCCTAAAACTACAATAAATAATATACACTATCATAATTGGGCAATGTAACGTAGCTGTTTGCATTGTTCATATTAATGGAACCTACTACTACTTGCAATATCAATATTAATTGTATGTCCTGGACAATTATGAATATTGATTAAACTGAATGGAAATAAAATATTTACATTGTCACCTGATGTACCGGTAGAACTTAATTATTGATGGACACATTTCAATTATAAATTTAATAAATTCACATTACTGCAATTGTTTTTAAATTGATGATAGTGGATAGTTGATTTCCATGCTAAAAACAAATCTTCATAAAGATTTGAAACATTTATACTTAACGGTTTTACAAGCACATGCCGTTGATTGTTGAACTTTTGGCCATTATACAAGTCATTATGAGTTTGATGGAAGTTACTGTAACCTCTGAAAAATATACATGAAGAGAAATAAAGTTGTATATGTCAAATAGGCGTATTAGTTGTAAGAATCTTCAAGATAAAAAAGTATTTAGTCTCGCCAAACGCCAAACTAAACATATTACATGGCATTTACGGTCTTGAAAGACTAATATTTATGGATTCTAAATTGGTTAACTAAAAGATCTAGTATCGAAAAAATTAGTTAGGTATTATAAACAGACAAGGTATTAACAATAATTATAATCCTACAGTTCGTCTAATGACGAAAAAAAAAACAAATAATTGCTGCTGTGTCCATAACAAATTGGTTCGTTTCTACGACCACAAAATGGTATTCTAAATGTTTTT
The DNA here is from genome assembly GCA_035357415.1 of Ophraella communa. NCBI lineage: Eukaryota > Metazoa > Arthropoda > Insecta > Coleoptera > Chrysomelidae > Ophraella > Ophraella communa. The sequence continues at coordinate 6,342,811 of CM068989.1, read as the reverse complement.
TTCCTCATGTTTTCTACAAACTTTTTTCTCATCGAAAGTTACAAAGTTGAAAACCTTTATGTGAAGCATGACTTGTTTAATTGGTTTTGCTGTTTGATAAGAGGTGACGTTGCTACAAGCTCAATTTTAAAACTGCGACAAATGTGTTATTCCAACAAGACCTTTTACCGTGTCACAAATCTATAAAAAATACGGCACAATTGTATTAGGGGAAAGTCGCCTATGATGACAAAGTGCATATGGTGAAGTTTTGATGTTTGCTTCTTCAGTCTCTAAGGATAAACCTTGAACAACGATACCCAGAGGAGTGTAGGGTCTTCTACTGTTATGCTTTGGGGATCTGTCAAATAGTTGTCAAGAGCTTAAGCTTTTGTCAGTTACGTTTTGCAATTTCCATTTTAATTTTTACATTAATAATGTAAAATTATATTTAAGATTATTATAATAAAGCTATTTTGCGAAATATAATACTGGCGACGAAGATGGGATAAAAATCATACCTATTGGAAATGGTGTCAAATAACTTGCTGGGTGAATTCAATCCTGATCACCCAGAAAAATGGATTAATTATTCTGAAAGATTGCTGAAAAATTAGAATTCATTTTCGAAGCTGCAGAAATTACCGAAGATGCGAAAAAGAAAGCTAAACTGCTAGCGATGTGTGGTGAAAAAACATTTAGTATACAGCCGAAATTTTAATGGGAACAAAAAATGGATTCCCGCCACAGTTGTTCGTATCAAAGGACCTTTGTCTTATGAAGTTCTGGAAGACAGTGGCAAACGACAGCACAGACATGTGAACCAATTACGAAGTCGTTTGGTAAAGACAAATAAAATTAAAAATGATTGGGGCACGTATCCTGTCAAAATTGATTAAGACCCCCGAAATATTTAAGGGACTATTACTTATAGGGAAGGAATGTTATGTATTGGGGATCTGTTAAATAGTTGACAAGTTTTTGTCAGTTGCGTTTTGCAATTCCTATTTTAATTTTTACATTAATAATGTAGAATTGTATTTAAGATTAATATAATAAAGTTATTTTGCGAAATATAATATCTACATAGAGCAGGTACTTACAAATCGCAAGACCCATATCCTTCTACGTCGAAAGCAACATGTTCTGCACTAATAAAAACAGTTATGCTTACTACACAAGATGTATCGCCGGTGCCAGTAGCTTCACCAAAACTTAAAACCACCTGATATTGATAGTGACGAAGAATCTGATATTGCCTGCATACATTCTCAGTCTAGTGCTAGATAAACTTGGATCTCAGATGTGCTGTCGTGTTGCCAATAAGATTGGGCCGAAGTAGCTGTTTGTTTACGGGCTATACCAGAAGATTTTTTGATGTTACATCCTATAATCTGTTAGGTAAAATTTCATAAATCTTTTTTTATTGGTCTTCGAATTCGTTCCACACACACCGTATTCTCCAGATCTGTCTCGCAGTGACTTTGTCATGGTCTAAGACTTTAATAGAATAAGCATAAATAAATACTATCTAATTAAATCCTGCAAATACATTTTCTTCTCTAAAGCATTACAACCATTTTAGAAATTACTGAATAAATTTCTGATCGATTACAAAAAGTTTACGATGTTTTTTTTTAAATATACTTTAATAATTCTTGCGTTAGCTCTAACGACTGCTACGTTCAGAACTGATGCTCATACGGCGTCGACCCATTGACATTTTTTTCCAACAATGTACTCATATTTACATTGAATGTATTCAACCTCTCACAGACAAAACCGATACGCAACAAAGAATTCTATTGAATCGTACATGTCGACATCACAAACTCTTCCGGTTTGCCGCAGCACGGAAATTGTGTCAGATATTAACAGGGACCATCTCCTGGCTCCTTCCGACTGATTACCGTATACATATGTATCGAGTTTTCCTCTTATTCCATCCACGTCGATAACTGGACCATCAACTCGATTGCATTTCTTTGCCATTACAGCTTTATGGGGTGGAAGATGATTCTGCGATTCCATGAATACAGGTAATATTGTAATTTGTACAAGATGCACTCTCATAAAATCCAGTGGAATGTTAAAATTATATTAACCAAACAAGGACAACATACTAGGGATAATAAACAATTAAGGGTTTGAACTAACTAAGAATAATAAAAAACTAACACGATCACCATAACCGATCATCATTAAAATTTCAATACGCTCTTTTTCACTTAATTGAACCATTCTAAATTGTGCAATTTATTTCCGTCAATTAGAATTTGACACTTGAAGAACAAAAGACGTACTAAACAGTACTTGTTTATTTATTACTATGCATACAAACAACATCAATTAGTTTATCTAAATAGTTTTTTGCTCTAATGCAAAAAACTCAAAGGAAGTTGGTTAAAGTGCTATATTCCTCGTTTTTACAATTTTTATTTACTAAACTCAGTATGTATGTATGAATTCAAAATAACAAGCTCTTTCAAAATCTGTAAAAATATATAGGGTGTCCCATTTAAATTAAAGAAGTTGATGGCATTTCCGATTAAACCGGAAGTATATATTATTATCAAAAAATGTATATCATATGCGTTTTGTTCCATTGCACTTACCTGCAAATTTTCATAAATATCGTTCTTTTCGTTTAAAAGATATTTACTTGGTTCCATACTTTATCCCAACCCCGTACGTAGATTAAAACAACCAGATAAGTCAAATTATGCAAAACACCTACTTGAACATCCAACCTCACTCTTACACACCAATGACATCTAAATACTACACACTTGTAATAAAAAACAAAATTTAGATTTCTTTGAAGAACTTGAAATAAAAAGACATCTAGCAAATCCACAATTTAAAGTTGTTAATGAACAATTACACTGTTTACTTTGATTGAGTTTAAATTTTATACATAGATAAGACGTAATTATTAAGTTATTGTAAAGATCAGCATGATATAGTTTTTTCCTGGTTTCTCTATATCATTGCACAGTTATACTGATCTCAGAGGGAAGAACATCCAGGATAATCCCTTAGGGCTATTAACATCTAGGCTTTAATATTGTTATGTCTTATTACTTCCATACTTGGTCTAGCCTTAATACTACCTAATCAACATCAGATACCTAGCTAGAAACAAACAAAATGTAACTTAAATGTCAATCTGACTATGCTAACCTTAGCGAAATGGCCATCATTGTAATTTGAAACCTAATTCTTTCAAATAAACTTGGAAGTTAGTTCAAACAAAGAGTTTTTATTCTTAATAAGACGAACTTCCAAAAAGTAAGGGTTAATACAATGAATTTAATCAAAAAGAATTAGCAAAATAAATATTGGTGTAGTAAAACTTGTAAAGGTCAATTTTTTGATAAACACTGTAAAATGTGCATTCGTTATGATGGTTTAAATGAAATATCACTAGACGGTTCCGCGGTTGGACTATTCGCAGGTACTGGACGACATATCATTCAAACTAGACAGTCGGAAACAACAGTTAACGAATACAACTGAAAAATATATCACGTACACATCAAAAGATGAAAACAGTTTCTTTGCTAAATGAAATACTGTACGCTATATATATGTAAATTTGGTTCGATTCTTGTTTAAACTCTACAGCGCAAATAACAGGAAAACATGAATAGCGATTTTACAATCCACACACGAAATTTATGTGATTTTTTTTTAGTTTTATCGTTTCTACATGACATAGAACTCCGTTAAATAAGAGTAAAATAAATTAGGAACTTTGTACGCCACTACACAACGAGTTCGTGCTTATTTACATCCAGGAAATAAAACGACTTTATATACCTATGTATTTTAATTGCATTTATATATTGTTTACGCTCTTTCTGCATGAAAATAAAATATAATAAAAGAATATTTTATTCAAAACCTTGCATTGTGTGTTACAAGGTAACAAAGTCGACAGAATTTATAACTAACAGGTATATACAATTCAAGTTGTGCTAACGAAAGTTACAATGTACCTACATTTAAATTAACAACAATTAACAACTGTATTATCAAAGTAAAATTATGTGCAACTAGTTTGGGCTTCTAGAAAATCATCATCAGGATTTAATTTGGAATCTTACGACAAATGTGCTATTAGATTATTCGGTGTGCAATTTCTTTCATTTGTCAAAAATACGTGACTAGCGTATCAATTTCATTGACAGATAAACATTGCTGTGTGTCAGTTTTTGTGATTGTATCGTAGTTTTTTTAATTATTCTGGATATTGTCCTGTTTTATACGTCCATTAGGCCGTACGGACCTCTGTAGAAGGACCTCTGTAGAAGGGGGAGCTTTGACAGTACATCGATACATTAATGACATTCTGCAAGACTATCTTGATCCATTTGCTCCATCTAATGGAGGTGATTTCATCCTCATGCAAGACAATGCAGAATCAGTATCTGGATGAAATGCGAATAACCCACAAGGATTGGCCAGCATGCTCCCCGGACATGAATACAATAGAGCATGCTTGGGATATGTTGGATAAACGCGTAAGGGGTCGACCGGTGTCACCAACTTCGCTACAAGAACTTCGCACTGAACTTCAAGAAGAGTGGGAGACTATCCCTGAAGATTACTTCCGTATTTTAATTAACAGCATGCAAAGACGCACGCAAGCTGTAATCAGAGCTAGAGGAGGTACTACGCGTTGCGTTCAAACATTAGCTGTTTTTTGTGAATAAATATACTCATCTACTCAATATTTTATTGCTTTTTTTGGTTTTTTAGATGCTTATGACGTTAAGAATACTAGATATAGAATTTAGAGCACAGTTTTTGTGCCTGCTCTGCTAAACCTTATAAATATTTGTTGTAAACTTTTTATTGCACCTATATAATGATTTTAAATATCTGAAATTGAAATTTGTTATAATTATGTTTCATTGGTTACGAGAAGATTTTTTAAAGTAGCCAAAATACAGACATTTAAAGAAACAACGTAATTAACATGGGATAATTTGTATAATTATGATGATATTAAGTATCTGAAATTGATGTTTGTTGAGTAGCAAAAATACAATTTAGTAATACAATAAGACATTTGAACGAACAATGTTATAAAAATTGTACAATTTGTATGTTTTTGACCATTATTAATAACAAATTAACAAATTACAAAAACATTAATGATACATAAAAATACTACATCGATTTAGATTCAATGCATTTAGAACGAATTTATATTTCCTATTGTAGAAAAGGGTCTGGAACAATTTTGACAATATGTTGTTGTCATTCTTCACTTAACGTAAGGGCATTGTGCTACAATTCTGTCCTTTTCCTAAGAGTTTCCCATTAAACATTTTCTTTGGACGATCTTTTACCCGACGTTCTTGAGATGATTGTTTTTAATTCTATAGGCGATGTAGAAATTTGCATTATAGTTTCTAACCACGGTTTTGTTAGTTAATCGTGAAGCTTTTTAATATAATTTAACCTGGACCCCTTTTTTGCCAGGAGATGATTGTAGATCTTTAAACTGAGGAAGAAGCTATTAGTCAGGATGTATTTACTTTTCTTGAAAGTCAGCAGCCTTTTGTGCGACCTCTCTAAAAATAGTAGATGAAAGTGTGACTTAATTAAATTAGTTATCGTCTGACGATAATAGAACAGCTCGCGATCTCTTCTAAAAGCGTCGAATTAAAAATGAACATAAAAAAAGAATAATGACCAACAGAATCGAAGACTGTGTAGAATAAGTCAAAGAATACATCCACCTATAGGTCAAACCCTGCGAACTGACAAAACCAAACAGCGTAAATGATCAGAAGAGCAAGATTGACGTGTGCTGGATTTGTAAAACATTCTGAAGAACCAAAAAAAGCACGTTATCTAAGCTGTGGAGTATTTAATCAAAGCATCCTTCCTATAATGACTTATGGGTGCCAAACATGGACCGTCACCAAAACAAACATAAACAAACTAGCACCAATACAAAGAGCAATGGAAAGGCCGATGCTGGGCAAAGAGAGGAACAGCTGAATATGAACAAAAACAAAAATAGAAGACTAAACAACAAGAATCGTCAACCTCAAGTGGAGCTTCGTAGGTCAAACCGCTAGACAGGAAGATCAAATATGGAACGCTATAATGCAGCACTGGAGATCCTACAATGGCTAGAGATCAAGAAGGCCAGAGATGAGGTGGTCTGACAAAATCAGTAAAATTGGAAAAATGTTGCTCAAGATAAAGACCGATAGAGGGAGTTGGGAGAGGCCTATATCCAAGGAAGGCAGGAAGGCTAGGAAGTGGAAGAATCGTTAACTTTGTTAGGCCTGTGGAGGGTTCGGGACGATAGGTCATGGATTAAGCAGCTTCTCTAGCCACCCTTTGCCTTTGACACTTTTTTTAATTTCTCTATCAGAGAGCATATCTCCCATCAGTAGGCCAGGAACATCCTTCTCTCCTAGGGAGGATAGGATCATAGGAAAGTTTGTTTCGTCAAACGCAATTTCTATGTCTATGATTGCCCTCAAGGCGGTTTCTTTTTTGTTAAAAAGGCCACCGATGTTTCCTTAAGTCTCGAATTTATATATTGAAGTCGTTAGTTTAAAATGTAGTACGAAAAATCTCATTTTACTCATTTTTGAAACTCCTTATTTGTCGTACAAGGGCGCTGTTAAGCTATTTTTATTTATATTTTGTATTATAATACTAATTATAAATTGTCTAATCTTACTCATTTTGCTTGTTATTAAATTTTTGATAAACTTGTTTTAACAAGATTAGACCAGTTTCTCAAAGGCGATTTTGTACAAAGCACAAAGCCCAAATTTTCATTACTGCGTTTAATGTTCGGGTTTTGTCAAAATTTTAATATCAACTTTTGTTCTTACAAAATAATCCATCATCATGATGAGTTTTATTATTTTGCATATAACAAGACAATGTTAATCATGTGCCAATCAACATGAAATATGCCTTCGGAATCAGTCTATCAGTAAACGAGCTAACTTTAATGGCGTGCTTTTTTATTTTATTTTTTTGTTCACATAGTTTTGTCTAACTATAGCTGTAGCTCCAAAATGCTGTAACACGCTTAACGCTAATAATTAGAAACTTTTAATATGAATTTTTAGAATTACCAGCTATATAATGGATAGAAAACGCTGTTTTAGTAATATTTATGTAAAATTTTAACTTCTTCATCAATATTTTTCAACAATTATGTCTATTTCTAAATAAACCTATCCAATATTCATCTGTGGACTTTGTATTTTTGTGGAAAATACTACACCTCTATAGATTCCAGTTCACCAACTAAAACATAAACATGGATCCAGGCTATGCAAAATTCTTTATATCTCCTTTTCCAGAATCTCTTTGCTTTACTTCATTTATTCAGCACTATCTTTTAAATTTGATGGCGAAAATTATTCAAGAAAATTTATAAAAGTTATTTGAACTAATATTGTAGGAGAGGGGTTCTTTGTGTAAATATTTTTTTTTGTACAATTTTTTCGTTGTAATCAACAGTATTTATTAAAAATTTAAGCTTTTTCCACAATGTATTTATTGTCTAAAGATAATTTGAATTAAAGATTTCTTGGTTTTATGGGTAATTTTAAAGTCTACAAAATAAGAACCCTTTTAGAAACAAGATGCAAGAGAAGTAGTCAACAGAAGCAAATAAAGAGTGGATTGTGAATCAACTTAATTAAAAAACTATACTTTTAATGTTTTTATTTTGACTTCTAATATTTTAATAATTTTCTTTTATATAGGGAAGAAACGAAAACAATGAAATTTATTGTGCCAACTCTTACTTTGTGGAAGTTATTAATAACAATAACGTAATATTTGGATATGAACTTGGACAAAAGATGTAAATTAAAATGTGGAGAGCAAATATATCATCATTATATTATCAGAAATATAAGAAGCAATATTTTAAAAGCGAAATTATAATTTCGACAAACCAACTTTTAAACTCAAAATTTTAATATTTATAAAACTTAAATATTATTAAATTTGGTTCAAAAGGTATATCTTAAAAATATATAAACGTTACAGAAAGATGTCTATTCAAGAAATTATTGAGATTTGAAGCGTATTTGCTGGCAATTTCATTTTAAAAGTCATAGGACCATGTTAAAATTAATTGAAAAACGTGTATTTTCTTCTACTATTTTCGTATGATAAAAGAGATTGTTCGATATCAAAAAGTGGATTAGAATAAAGTTAAAATATCTACTTAAAATTATTAGAATAAAAGATAAATTGGGGTAACCCACGTATTCTGCAATGGATGTACACAGCAATAGTGAGATCATTAATCACATATGGGGCAGTGGCTTGGGGCGCAAGTGCTAATGTGAGTACGAGGAGAATTCTCTCGAAGATTCAGAGACTAGCCTGTTCATGTATCACTGGAGCAATGGGAACTTGCCCCACTGCTGCAATGGTGATTTTAAACTTGACCCCACTGCACATTCTGCTGGAAAGTGTAAGGAAGAAAACAATATATAGAATAATCAAAGAAGGAATTATCAGGGAAAAACCTCGATCACTTCAATTTGATCAAACTTGGGAAATGCCCCAAGATGATATGCCAAAAAAATTCAACTTTGTTAGAAAATTCATCACAAAGTTGAGTAATAAATCTGAATGGGATGAAGACACCATCCAGAATTTAAACCAGAATGCCATAAAGTGGTATACGGACGTTTCCAAGCTAGACGAGGGAACTGGGATAGGAGTTTTTAGACCGAGAGCCAAATACTCAGAAAGCTTGGGCACATACCCGAGCATCTTTCAAGGAGAAGTCCGCGCCATCGAAAAATGTGTGGAATTCAATATTGAAAGAAACTACCATAGACAAGAGATTGTGATCATGTCCGGATATTCATGCAGCCATCAAAGCGCTGAGCTCAAATATAATCAGTTCGAAGATGGTTTGGGATTACCTAGGCAAACTAAATGAACTAGGCCAGAAGAACACTGTCACCCTCCTATGGGTCCCGGGACACATAGGAATAGAGGGGAACGAAACAGCAGATAAGCTGGCAAAAAAGGAGCCGAAACCCCACATTTGGGACCAGAACCATCTTGTGGGATCAACAGTAGAGTAATCCTAGGAAAACTAGGAGAAGAAATGGAGAAAAAACAATCCAAGTACTGGAATCAGCTGGAAGGACTGAGGCAATTTAAGATACTACTGGGGAACTATGACCAGAAGAGATCTCTTAGCTGCCTCAACCTCAGTAAAAAAAGGCTCCGAATTCTAACGGGAAAATTAAACGGCATTGCCGGTTAAGAAGCCACATGAAGAAACTAGGGTTAGCAGATGAAGCAAAATGCAAATTCTGTGAGGAAGAGGATGAAACCTCAATACACATACTCTCAGAATGCCCCGCCTTGCAGAATTCTAGGGCTTGATACCTAGGAGCACATGAAATAGAAGAGGGGGATCTACCTGATTTGAAGCCCGACGATGTCCTAAACTTCCTCAGAAAAATAGGACTCGAAGAGCTGCTAAAAATCTAAAAAAACATCAGAACATGGCACGTAAGGGGGGCACAATAGATCCTATAGGTCGCAGTGTACTTATCACCCCTAATTTATACATACTTGCATAAATTGGGGTTTAAAACTTGAAAATTCATATTGTTTATTATATCCAAGGCTTGATATTCCAATCAGCCAAGCAGTGCCATCATAATTTATTCAGATACTGCCAGCAGTAGCTACCACAGAGGCCTAAGGTAGGCTTAAACCATCATCATCCTTGTTTGGAGCCACTTGTACACTAACAAATATGCTAGAAATTATTGTTTTTGTTTGGAAATCTAATGTTTTTATAATGAATATCTTAATAACTAAGATATTGTTCAAAAAATTTGCAACAAACCTTTTATGTTCTGCCTCGGAAATTATGCTTAATGAAAACTCTCTCAATAAACAAAGTTTAATTACTTTCGAACCTATTACTATGCGATGAATGCACTTACCCTAAAAGTTGGCCAATTGATTTAAACTAGTTGAAATCAAGTAAAACAACTTAAACAAAGCTGTATGTCTGTGTGTTTATGTGTCTACTGACCCTCGAAATTCACGTGAATTTTGGAAAGTGCTACGGAATACAGAATTCCAATCACGTCACCTACCCGAATAGGCAATCTGTGACTACAAAGCTTGCAAGTAATACGTTTAGAGTATCTTCGAAGGGACCATCTGACAAGATTTGTACAATACTTGTGTTCATGATGTCTCTAAAATATGTTATCCTGCAGTGTACTCGAGAGGTGCGATAAAATTCAATCTTTAGATATCGGCTGCAATCCGCCGAGACTCAATTTTCATTTTTCTGAACAGCGTTTTCAATTTACGTTAAGTATTTTTTAAATAAGATCATAGTTTAATAAACGAGTAAAAGATTGAAATAAAAAAAATCCATTATATTAACTGTTACTTTGTAATTAAATTTAACATATAGATGTTTATTCTATATTCTATACAAGGTATTGATGATAAACACAATTAGAAATATCTGGAGAAAAAATTGTAGGAAAGCGTTTTTAAATCAAAATAATACTAAATTTGATTCGTTTTTGTAATTTTTTGGGCATATTTAATTGATTTGGGTGTTTTCACATTATTCCAATTCTTGTTTAAATTTCATTTGAGCTGTTTTAAAATGCCCAAAGACATAATATCATATTTTAATAGGTCTAGAGTAATTGCTTTGTTACAACAGGGCTTTAGTCAAAGTGATATAGCGAATATTGTTGGTGTTACTCAGGGTGCGGTATCAAAAATTTAAAAAAGGGGCGGTAGGTGATGGATTTGTGTTTATGCATGACAATGCACCTCCACATAGAACAGCTGCAGTACAAAAATTTTTGGAAGAAGAAGGAATATCCACATTAAGATGGCCATCAAATTCCCCTGACATGAACGTCATTGAACATGCCTGGGACATTCTTAAAACACGCATTAAGAAGCGAAACCCTCCCCCAATTACTCTACTCTGCTCGTGAAGAATGGGAGAGAATTCCGCAAGCCCAGCTCGACCATTTAATCGATAGCATGCCACATCGCCTACAGTCATGCTTACAGGCCCATGGAGGAAATACTGATTATTAATTTTATTTAAAAACTTTTTTTTGCTTAATTTAATTAAATAAATTGTTTATAAAATTGTTTTTGGCGATGTGGTAATTTCGAATGATGCTGACTTTTTGACATATTCCGTCCAATATTTAAAAAAATAGAGAAATATTTTTTAAAATCAATTAATTATTGGCAAAGTTCTTATGAGAAACAATATTAAATAAAACGAAGGTCAATTAAGCTCTTCGAGTGGTAGATTTTTCCAGAAGTTATATTGTTCTCACATAAGAAATCTATTTCCATAATTGCGTCTTAATATTTTAATTTAATACTTTTGTTTTCTTAAATCTTGATATTTATGTAAATATCACGTTTTCAATATTATACAAAGGTATGAAGGTTGTAAGTTTCTATTGTAAAAGTATTTGTTAATGTAGTAAAAAACACGTCAAAAAGTTGTTTCTAGTAACCTGAAGGTAACTAGAGATAATGTTACAAAAATAATAACGGATAAAATCTCACTTCTATGAAAAATAATCTGTTTTTATATTGTATAAATAAGCTGTAATAGAATATTACATTAAAGGTAATATATTCCTTATTGTTCTGTATCAATGTGGACTTAATTAGAATATATATCCCTTGTGTTCTGTTAATTATACTTTGATGAACTGATGGTATCACATCGATAGCTTTGTTGGTTGTTAATAATAATAATGCTGCTGTAAAATTTTCAAATATTTTAATTAATATGTTATATTTTATTTGTTACATACGTAATATCCTCATATATTTTTAAATCAGCAAAGTTCTAATTAGAATCAATTAATAAAAAATAAATTACAAAAAACCAAGGGCACCTAAAATAATAAACAGCCAAGAGATTCTAAGAAATTAACTCAAATCCGAAAAATCTTTGATGAAGACCCTGTAGTCCTGTTGAATGATATTACTCTACGTTTTTTAAAACAGAGTATAGCAAAGATGTTATTGTTTTTGTGAAATCTGAATTTATTCAAACGTAAAGTATTAGATTTTTTTAAAATAGAGTTATTGTGTTAATTAAAAAATTAATTTACTGAGACAACTACTACTCTTTTTAGTATTGTTATCATAGCTTTAATTTGAAACTCTTTGCTTCTTTATTATCATGAATATACCTACTGCTAAATAATAATTACCACAGTAAATCTCGGTAGAAATTTGGATAAAACTCCAAAGTTTCACAATGTCCCAACAGGACGACCGTCTCCTTCCAACAAATAAACTTTGGACTAAGTTTGAATCTGCAAAAGCCGCTTAAAGTTTAAAATATATTGCTTTCTTTGAATTTAATTCCTATCTGCAAGCAAATTTTCGTATTGTATAAATTGAATAATTTTACAATGGTTACAGCTGCTGTTTAGTCATATAACTAATTCATACTAATATTAATTATTTATGCAATTAATTCTTACTAAAGTTTAATACTTCAATTTTAAAAATAGTTAAAACAAACACATTTTCTAGTAAAAGTAAATTGTGTAGAAAACTTCGTATACTTTGGATAGTTTCTTCTTTTTTAAATTATCCTACTGACTGCGCCAGTTATGCTCTTCGTAACAAAATCTTGTTTTTAGTTTTTTTGCCATAAAAACATACAAATTTATTTGTTTATGGAAACAAAATAGATTACAGATTTTTCGGATTGTATTATACATCTTAAAAATTTGTTGGGATTGTTTTAATAAAATTATAATAAGCAACATATCTCCAAGACTTTCTCAATGTTATTTTTTTGTTACAGTGGTTAAAACAATTGTGACCTCCTCATTTTTCTATGTGTCTGTGTATGTATGTGAGTGGTTTCTATTTTGATTATTTTCTGGTTTTACTGACCGTTTCATCAATGTCACAACTTTATTCCGTTATTGTTTCAGGTGTGTGACAAATAGTCATATTCTTGTTAGTTCTGGGCCAATATCGTTCTACATGAAAAAACAATACGCCTTCAATAACGCAGGTATAAATTGTGTATTCAGCACTATGAACGACATTTTATGTACTTAATTAAACTTCGCAACATTGGCAATACATCAGAATTGACAAATTAAAAAATGTATACAAAACGCTTCCTTTTTATGCATAACAAGTGAAATTGTTAAAAATTCATAGTTTACATGGAATTCACTATTTATTTAGTAACATTAGCAGTAAATTATTTACTATCACCCAAGGATGTTAAAATTGCAGATTTTAATAATTTTTACTCTATTAATATGGATGGATAAAAGTGTTCACAGTAAGTTTTCTTAGAAGTTATAGGTTTTCAGAAGAGGTATCCAAAAACTATTAATTTTTTTGTTCGGAACGTTTATAATATTATGACAACTTATTCCTGTTACAATCATAAAATGCTAAGGATTGCCATTAAGCATAACGAAATGCAATCATAAAACCATGCTAAATTACTGATAAAAGCATGTCTTAAAATAACAGAAAGCATGAGCACTACACCAGCTAGAGCGTTTCACCCTTCTTAATAAAAAATATATCAAAGAGACGTCCATGCTATGGCTCCACTCTACTGGAACACAACCTGACGTGGAAACTGGTAAATCGGGGTGAAACTTGTGGCGCGAAGCTACGAAAAGCAAGCAAGGAAAATATTTAAGGCACTATTTAGAGGATGTGAACAAGAAGATGAGACAGTTGAACACGTTCTTTTGTAAATGTCCAGTACTCTTTCTAATAAGATTTTCTGTATTTGGTGAGTACTAGCTGGCACATGACAACATGAGTGAGCTGTCTCCTGGCGACGTTGTCACCTACTTTAAAAGGTAGGTTGGTTAGGCTCACTTTTATAAATTCGTCAAAAGTAGCCTTAGTAATGTGGGATGACCCTGCCAAAAATAACATTTGTCATTTGTGGTTACATTGCATTTCTTTCTAGTATTCGGGTTTAGCTGTACTAATTTTAAATTGCTCATGTATCATGAAGTTATGATAAAACAGAATGTTGACGTTTACTTTAAAAAATAGGTAAAATTATATTTTGTAATGTGACAGAACAACGCCAGGGTATAAGAAACTAGATCCGTTTTGAATGTGTAGTATATATTTTGAAAACAAAATATAATTTCATAATTGTAAATAAACTGATACTTTTATTTATGTCATATTAACGTTATTTAAAAAAAGGAAAAAGTTGTTTAATTTTACAGCTTTCCTTGTTAAATTTGTTAAGTGATACTATTCAAAATAATATTCAGTTTTAAGAAAATCCATGAAACTTTCTCTTGTTATATATAAGCGTCATATGTTGCTGGCATCTATTCTTATTTTATCAACATCTTCCGTTTTGTCAATCGACTGCCATTTCCTTCGTCTGTGTTTTGGTCTTTTGGTCCTGATTTCCTGAATTTGTTCCATTAATCCTTTTCTTAACAATGGACATTCAGTGGCACATTTATTTTTGTCATACATTTAGAAAGAAAGAATTGCAATCACAACTGGTGTAAACTGCTTAAAAATATAGTATGCGCCAAAATAAACGACACTGAAAAACTACAGCTTTATTAAACATGAAAAATTAAATAACATTTCAAATAAGGCAAATAATTGCTTCTACACAAAATGTATTCAAAGTGCTCATAAGCACATAAGCAGTATTCATAGGTAACTCTTAACAAGATTGCTTAGCATGTTATTAAAAATAGGCTGCCTCATTCTTCTGAAAAAGGGCAAAATTTTTTCACGGAGTTCATCAATAGTTGCCGGTGGGTTTTCTGGTTTATTTCAGCATACTCCATACGTAAGCATCAAGAGTTGTTGGATCAGGTGAATGAGAAGGGTAAGGACAGCTTCCATTTTGATTGTCTGTAATCAATGCAACGGGAACGGAACATTTATTATATTTTTATCGCGAAAGTGAAGATATATTGAGACGAAATTATATTATTATAGAAATTATTCATTAAAGAAAAGATTAATTTCAGTAAGAAATATGTATCATGATGATCAAATCAAAAACAAAATCATTATAAAGTCAATTGAACGCAAATAAATAATAAAAAAGGTAATCACATTTCATAAAAACAGAAGATAAGTTAATCAACACTAGTTAATTGAAACTAAATAAATATCCAATAAATAACAAACATAACAACCATTAAGAAAATAATAATGAAAATATAATTCTAAATGTAAGAAACAAACGAACAAATTATAAAGTTTCTAAGAATATTTTTCTGTTAAACATATAAAAGGATTTTCAAAAATCTACAAAAGTGTATTATTAAAAGTTCTTCTACGAATAACACCTGCAAGTATGACGTTAAATTAACAGAATTACAAGTGCTCGAAAACATCATTGCGTGTTTGAAGTGTTTAGTTTCCGCGAACTTTAAAAACTTAGAAGAGCACCTGCTTGTGTGACGTCAAATTAACAGAATTAGAGTGCAGGTAAACAACATTGCGTGTTTGAAGTGTTTAGATCCGCGAACTTCAAAAACTTAGATGCTACCTGCATGATTACGTAAGAGTTATTCGAAAATATATCGGTCGAATTTATGACTTTCAAGCCTCAGTGTTAATATAATTTGAGAGTTTTTCCGACCGTAATAAATTATAAAAAAATTATTGAACATTAGAAATGATTGTTGTATATGTAAAAAAATTGTAAAATATAAGTACTTATTCAGCTTTAAATTAAAAAAAATACGTAAATTTTAGGTTTGAGTTCTGATCTGGTAGATCAAAAATATGAAGTAGTTAATGAACAAATAAATCTTGGAAGTTTACCACTATTAAACTGTTTACTTTGATTGAGTCTTCATTTTATACATAGATAAGATGTAATTGTAACAAAAATATTGAGATAGATATCTAATAGCTAAAAATTTAATAAGTAGAACTTACCTTATAATTTACAATTAAAGGATATATTAATAAGTTTTATAGAATCAGCATTTACTTTTTCTTTTGTACATCTAAAGTCCATAATTTTCACAAGACATACATTTAATATAAACAAAGAATGTAATGGGCATTTTATATTGAATAGGATCCATATTTTGTTATTTTATCACAATCAAATATTTCCAATCCATAATAAGTACACTTTTACATAACAATTCATCTTTGTCCTAGTTTTTTTTACAATTAAATTTTTACAAGTTTAATCTGAAACAACAAAAAGAAAATAAAAATCAAAAGTATTAATGGTTTTCACATGTTTAAGAAATCAACATGTAATTTTAGTTAGTTAAATAGTTAAATCAGTATTATAAAAAGGAAGTACTTACAAAATCATAAAAAGACAAATTGTGGTCTTCGATATTGTATAAACAAATATAGCAATAGATCATGAGTACCTAAAAAAGACACAAGAACATTTAAAAACATGTAGCAGTTGTGGTGAAACATAGTAAACTAGTTAAGTGGATATATCAATAGTGTTGGACATGATCACAGAATTTTTTTTATAGAACACTTTAATAATAGTGCATAGTAGAATAACTATTGAAAAACTTAGTGTACAAACACTAACAAGGACATTTTATGTAACAAAATGTATTTAGGATAATTAAGTAAGTTGCTTATATAAATTTTAAAATGTTAACCTTTGATAACACAGAAAATATCAGCTTATATAAGGTATAAGTAATACAAATAACAAAATCTTTTAAAAGTTTAAATTGTAGTTGTTAGAGTTTAAAATAGTAGTTATCAGTTAAAATAGGACTAGTTAAGTGGATTTAGAGTAATTTTAAATATAATAGATAGTGTTAATTCAAAATTTGAAAGTCTAAAATAAGTTGACAGCTCAAGGAAGTTGTGTATTTTGAATCTAAAATTTACTAGGAAAGGTTACTTAGAAAATTATACAAACAGAATTTAAGTAAATATAAGGATGAGATCTATCTGTACATTATCAAAGGTACTATTAGATTTGTAATTTAATTACCTGGATTTTCCAGAATTTTGCTTTATTTTGTATGTAAAAACAATCGAAATCTGTTTTTTTTTTGGTGTCATACTTGTCATTTTCCGGGAAGCCTATAAAAAGGCCGGAAAATTATTATTCGCTCTCTTTTGATTTTGGTAGCAGAGCAATCAACATCGATTCACTCTCTTATGATCCTGGTAGCAGAGCGATTAATATCGTATGTATTAATTGATTATCAACTAGAAGAAATTTTTTGAATTAATTAAAAGCTGTTTATGTTAAAGTAATACATGTAATATTAAAAATACATACAGTAAAGTAATCAACTATTATTAAATTACTTACCAAAGCAATAAATTTATCAAATCAGACACTGATTCCAACGAATTTGAAAGATTAAATTGAAGCAGTCTTTCTACAACTGGTCCTTAGCCGCCATATTGGTATTGCTGTTCCGAAAGTAGACGAAGAAGTAGCCGATCCGTAGCAATTTTTAGTGAATGAACTTTTGAATAAAAGGTACGTGTCTTAGTTAAGTTTTAGTATTTGTTATTTTGTGACTGTAAATTAATTTTATTTGTATGTATCATCTCCATTCTTTCCATATAGGGCTATTCATTTATTTATTTGTACTAAACATATGAAAACCAATTAATATTTTTTTTTTGTAATATTTCTTTGATATACTAGACATTAAATTTATATTGTGTTAATTATTAAATAATATTTTAATTTGAATCCTACCCTGATAAGAGTCAGATTTTAAATTTAAATTTCAAGACAAATCGTCTGAGCTAGTTGAAATTTTGATAAGGCGCTCAACCATAGAACTACATAAGAACAAGTAAACTTCATATAAAATTAAATAGCATTTATTCATAAAACTCAATGAAAACATCAAACAAAACACATAAGAATTGTGAATTATATTATTAAAACTACAAATTACATACTAATTTCAAAGATAAAATAAAAAAATAAATCATTACATTACAATAATATTATTAAAAATTTAAATCATAATAAATTGACAGGCCCAATGAGGGGCTATTGAATAAATTAGACTAAATAATAAAATTAAATAAACAAATAAAAATTTAAATAATTATAATATATTAACTTATTGTAAAGATCAGCATGATATAGTTTTTTCCTGGTTTTTCTATATCATTGCATCGTTATACCTACTGATCTTAGAGGGAAATACATCCAGGATAATCCCTTAGAGCTAACAACATCTAGACTTTAATATTGTTATGTCTTATTACTTCCATACTTGGTCTAGCCTAATCAACATCAGGTACCTAGCTACAAACAAACAAAATGTAACTATAATATGTCAATCTGACGATGGTAGTTCAATAGCGAAACGGCCGTCATTTATTTAAAGTATTTTACGAATAAATAGCGAAAGTAAATTCAACCTTTTAGATATTTACTGTTCTTAATTTCAAAAATGTTTTCAACATTTATTGGTACCACGTAAATATACGAGTATTAAATCCGCAGACTTCAATTTGGTCCCGCACACCTACATAAGATATAAGAGAAGTACGTCAAGAAAAAAGAAATTTGAATCACATATTGTTTTACCCATATTTTATATAAAATAGTCTAATACACAAACATATATTCGAAAAAATTGGTGTAAGTTCAACTATTCTAAAAAAAATTAGTATTAATTTTCATAATATTACCAATACTTTCAAATAGTTAAGCGCATGGACTAAAAGTCGTATTTCTCACACCTGGAAATCTAAACATGAGATGGGAGAACGATTGAAAAATATTTAGTACGTAAATACGAAATTACTATTTTTATGGCTATAAAGTGAGAAAATTTTAATATTGCAATAAATGCACCATAAAAGCTATCGTAACTTTTATTAAACATACGTGTTACATCTAAAATAACTTTGCGAACTTTGAAATAGCCAGAGTAAATAAGTTGCAGTTTTTAGCTTAAAATTTATAGATTATTTTTGTATACAATTTTGTAAATATATTATGTCGTAAATTAAAATATGTCATTGTATTACAAAAGCTAATTTTTCCATTAAACGTGGAAGTTTAATTCAAATGTTTAGTTGTATATTATTCTTAGGTAGAGGACTTCCACAAAGTAACGATTAGTACAAATAAATTAATGACTAAATAGTTAAGTTTTGAATAAAACAGTTAGTCTTGTTACAAAGTTGTTTGTCTAGAGTTCTTAGTATAATATACAACTTTCAGCATTTAAATAACTCACTCTACATGTATTGATGTCACTGATGATCTGTTCAGAGATCTTGACACTGGAAAAACTGTTGCCCTGGTTTTGCTCGATTACTCCAAAGCATTTGACAGTATTATTCATAAAACTTAACTTGCAGTATAACTCTTCATTGGCTGTTCCAAAGATGATGTTATACTCTCTAAGCTATTTTAGTAACCGAAAGCAGTTCGTTGTTACTGATACAGAAGTATCAAACATAAAAGAAATTTCCTGTAGGGTGCCACAAGGGTCAATACTGGGACCGATGTTATTTTAATTGTATAGGTACTTTAAACTTTAAAAACAGCTTAAAGCATGGTTTGCCATTCTTAAAGCATTCTTAAAGCATGGTTTGCCATTCTTTAATGTTTTCATTTCATTATAAAGACTCTGTTGAGGCCGAAACCGTTTACACTACCACTACACCAACACGCTCTTTTTTCTTCTTTAGAGAACGAAGGTCTCTTGTAATAAAGGCTTGTAATAAAGGTGTAGTTCAAATGTCTAAAGATTATCAGCTTATTATTAATCCATCAAAAAGCGTGACATCAGTTTCAAAATAAATTTGGGTACGTTTATGCTATGCATAATGAGATTCCTGTGCAATTTTAAAAACAACCTTATAACAATTTCAAGCCATTATTCAAAAGGTATCTTCTTGATACAACTGCTAAAATTTTAGTTGCAAATAAACTTTATATTACTTTACTTTTCAGCATTTAATTAACTCACTCTACATCAACTACGTTCAAGAATTTCTATTGATCCAGTTTTTTTGAATATCCTGATCCTTGACAGGCTGCTATATCACTCTTACTCCTGTATCTTAATCTTCCACGCTTCAGTTAATCCCCGAATCCCCACTTAAGCTTCCCTACTACTACGCTTGGTCCTAATTGATTAAACTGGAATGATTAAGAATAATGAAAAACTCTTCGTTTTACCAAAACTTCCAATATTTATTTAAAAAATTGCTTTATTAACTTTAATATTTTTTATTTATTTTATTAACTTTAATAAAGCAATTTTTTAAATAAATATTGGAAGTTTTGGTAAAACGAAGAGTTTTTCATTATTCTTAATAAGCTGGACTTCCAAAAAGTAAGGGTTAGTACAATCAATTTAATTAAACTGGAATGAAATAATTTTGTAAATTTATCTATTTTTTTCTCTAAAAAAATTATCCTGCTCAATATTCTAAAAGAATTTAATTTTTCTCTGCCTTCATCGAGATATTAAATAAAAGGTATTACAATTTCACTCAATTTCGTACCTTTTTCCACCTTTTTGTTTTATTTTCGGCTAGTTAAAATTTAATTATGTTGCCAGAAATAATGTATTTAGGAATTCCAGCAACATCGCCGTCTCTTTTGAGATCGTTTAGAGCGTACCGTGAACACTTAACGAACGTGTTAACTCCTTTTGTAAAAACTCTTGCATAATCAAGTTTAATTAACGGCCTCTAAAATTTCTTTTACTCGCCCAAGACACATAAATCTGCGAAATTAAAACAAGAGAATTTGCATTTTTTTTTATTTTCCATTCCTTTCTTTCAGTTTCCCCAAAGTATTCTTTTAATTGACTTCATACTACTCACCATAAGATTAACCGTAAAAAAATATACGTCATCTAATAATTGCCACAAATCATTCCCTTTGGTGAATAAAATTATAAATGATGAAATTAGATTAGTATATTAAATCGATAAAAGATGTAGCAACCCCTTAAATTATCGACCCTTTTTAATTTATTAATTTGTTGGTACCAGCTATTATTATTATTGCTACTGACATAGAAAGATTAACAACTGTATAATATACACAGTAAAACCTGTGTCAACGAGCACCTGTCAAAAGCGGCCACCTGTGCTAACGGTCAGTTTGAAAATTCCCAAACCGATTTTATGGAAATTCCCATGGTATTTACGGACACCTTTATAATGCGGCCGCGGCCAAATAATCTCAAATTAAAATAAAATAAACAAAAATCCAAACATTTTTATTCGTCGACTGCAATACCTGACAATAGCGGCCACCTTTATATAACGGCCAATGGTTTTACTGTAGAAACAATGTAAATAATTATCCATTTTCCAGCTGTATAAAATATAGTAAAATACTTTACAATTTAAAATGATTACATTTAAAATTATTTATATATTTCCAACACTTTTTTTGTATTGAAACTTGGTAAGAAGCCGATTTTGGTTTGCAGATGGTGCTAATTTTAATTACAAATGAAGGGGTTGAAGCTTAAGCTCTTTCTGTCACGTCTTTTTATATTATAAAGTATAATTTTGGTACTCGTTTAAGGGTAAAATTTGAGGTATAGTCGTTTCTGATTAAGAGTAACTTTATTAAATATTCTGTACAGTATATAAACTGTAGTCTCAGTTAAAGTTCCACTTTTTAATTATCCCATTGTACTTGATTAAAAGTTCTCGCAATTGAATGATTATTTCAAAATTTAATGTATAATTTCTCTGTTTTTAATAAGGTAGGTTGTTGGAGAAGAAAAACTTGGTAAAGAAATTAATTGCAGTGAAAAGGTATTGATAATTTAATTATCCCTCCAATTATTGCACATCTATTAGTTTGAAGTCAAGACGAACCAATTTGTAATGATTAACATTTGAATTGACTTTACTTTGTATTGTTATTCTTGTGGTCTTTTTTCTATCTATTGTAATTTTTTACAGCCTGATGATGGTCCTATTACTTAAAATTAGATAACTAACTTAAAAATAGATAAAATATACTAGAAAATTAAATAGGCGTGTATTGATAATCGTGATGGCTTCACATGAAATTTATAGTTTCAACGAAACTGGCCCTATTCGTGACAGACTACTTTCGTTGACTATAGTACTTAATTTAGATTTAATGCTGGCATAGTTAAAATTAAGATTGTGATATTTCTCTATGAAAGTTAATCATATTAAGAACATTACAGGATATGAAATACAGGAATATGACTTAAATTGATCAAATAATTACTACAATAATATAAACGATGCAACAATGTTTTAAATAGAAATCCTAAAGCTAAATCATTCTAAATGACAAACTTAATATAATCCAAACCGTTCAATTTATATTGACATGTAAAGTAATTTACTTTGATTGGGTTGTATCATCTATTGCTCATTTAATAGACATAAAATTGAATTCAAATGGATTTTAGATTAAGGTTCTGTATCATTAACTTATTTGATATTTAATAATAATTTTTATTATATGCAACATTGATGATATTATAAAAGAAACAATTATCTTTAGTTTAATAGCATTTGTCCTTACATAATCTATCTCGAAAGCCGAACACGATGGATGAGTTTCAACCAGCACCAATGATTGGTAAGTTAAATTCTTAAATATTTTTTCTAAATGTCTTGACATTTTTACTTATTCACATTATAGTAATGTTTATTATAGTACGTACTCAAGAGAATATAGAAAATTTGTTAGTTATTGAAATCTAGTAACATTTCTCAATAGGTGGATTTTTTTTTCGGGCTGAGATGGGATTTCTGTGGCCATACGCAGGTCCTTTCTGGTCATGGATACTTCAGAAGATCCTTTGATAGCAGCTTTCAATATTTTCCTTTGTTCTATTTGCTCTTGAACTTATAAAGACGGCAAGAGAGTTTTACTAGGCAAACCACCGCTGATGCTGAATTGCCAGGTCCAAAAAGGGCAGGTTTCTTTGCTAACGAGTCAGCTATACGGTTGCTTCTTGAGTTTTGATGATCTCTGATCCAATCTAGAGATATGTGGCCTGTTCAAGTCAAGTTATGTTTCAATAGAGAGGAAGGTATCATGGCTAAGCATACTATTCTTTGTATTTGGTCCAATTTGCGAACAACTCTCAGCTGGTTTATTTTCATTGCGCAGTTATACTCTCTAGGTATCACCGATGATTCTGCCACAATAATTATAAATAATTTATCAACTTTAACTGTGTTTTCAAGTTAAAAGTTCCAAGTTAACTTTCTGATATACATTTTTATTAGAAATATTTTCTTTATTTTATTAATATTTAATTTTTTTTAGAAGACCCGCTTAAAGATATCTACAAGCTTTTTTTCTTCTACGACAAGTCTAAAAATAAAGTATTTAAATTTATGTGTATACTGTTCTTAGTTTTTGGATTAACACTATTGATCGCCAATTTATGTTATCTAACACCAAATATATTGAATTATAGTATAACACTTATGCTAACTCTACCGGTAAGTACTTTCCCTAAAAATAATAAACATTATTTTTGTTCTTTTGTTTGAATGAATATTTATGGTAAAATATATAAAAATTAACTAAAAAGCAAATAATATATAATTCAACAGAAAATGTCTCATAGGATAGTTTGCATAAAGAGTTTTGCCATGTAAATATGAAGTATAGAGTTACTAGAACATATCGGTTATCATAAAAGTACTAACTGTAGTATCAGTTTATAAAAGCAATTAAATAATTTCAATTATAGATGATAAACAAAAAGCAATTTCAAAATCAAACTAAGAATATAGATTGAGCTTAAAAAACTAAATAAACATAAAAATAGCCTAGTATTTTTTGCCAATAATATTTAAATAGATGGATTTATAAATATTTTAGTTTATAAGTCTATTTATATGTGATATAATTGTGTAATTTTATTAAAATCAATTATACTGTATTATATGTAGACAATTTAAAAAAACATTCAAGAAAGTTCTATTAATTTTCATAGAAAACGGTCAAGCTTGGTATAGAAACTGATGTTTCTTTACCCTGGGTGCAGGTAAAAACCTTTTTCTACTTTTTCAGTTTTCTATTAATTAATTGGGTGCATAATATTTTTGTAATGTATAAAACGACGATAGAAGTATTTCTATTGAAATGTTCTAGTAGATTCTGGAAATGTTAGAATAAATGGCTTTATAATGTGTAAAAAAAGGATAAATTATTTGTCAACAATAACTTCTGGAATTAGATTTTTCCAGATCAAAGAAATATACTAAGTGACATAAAAATCCGAACACCCAGTTTAAATGATTTTATTTTTATAAAATTTTGTATAAGTACTTACTGAAGCATAATAAATAAATGATAAAAATTTCAAAATGATTGCATTGCTTTAAAGCCCTTTTAGCTTTAATAATGTGTGGATGCACCCCGATGTGTTACGCATTCTCCAACGCGTCTAGGCATGCTTCTGATCAGGTAGTAAATGTCCTCCTATGGTAGGTATCTCATTCCAACCAACCACCAACTCCTCTCGAAGTTCTAGAGTCTGAGGAGGACGTTGCAAATTGAGCAATCTCCTACCCGTCATATCCCACACGTGCTCAATTGGGGATAAGTCGGGAGATCTTGATGGCCAAGGTAACAATGTGACATCATTATGTTGAAAGAAGTCTATTGTGACTCTTGCGATATGTGGTCGGGCATTATCTTCTTGGAAAGTTGGATTTGCCAGGATGTCAATAAAGGGTTCTAAAACTTCTTGGATATAACGCTGCGCGTTCATGCTGCCTCTGATGAAGATTAAAGGTGATCTCGAACCATAAGTTATAGCACCCCAAACCATAACTCCAACAGTTTGGATGAACATGCCTTTCAACAAAAAACCGTGGATTTCTCCTTTCACCACGTCGACCATCGTGCATGCCTAAACTAAATCGAGACTCGTCATCATTTCATTTTATTTCATTTCATTTAAATTTAACCTTTTCTTCCTAATTTTTCCTTAATTTCTTCTTATTTTTTTCCCCAGTTCCGCAATTGCACCTGATTGTTTTGAAATTTCTTTTGTTTTTGTTCCTTAATTTCCTCCTTTTGTAATTTTCCTTTGGAACTAATTTCGGATGTGTACCAATTACCTTGATTCTTTTTTGAGTTTTTCCAGCTTTTCTTGGATTTTCTAGGTATTTCCAAACATTATTTTCCTATGTTCCTATTAGTGGTATATTGGCTCTATAATGAATTAATTTATATTTGGCACTTCATCCAATTTGTGCTACTGTTTCTTTTCCAATTTTTCTGAAGACGATACTGTTTTATTCCTGATCCCAGAGTGACCGTTCTCTGCACAACTCAAGGCGATTACATCGGTGTTCTGGAGTTAAAGGGAGGACCCAGTGTGGTCGGTATGAAAACAGGCCAAAACGTCTTATTCGTCAGTAAACACTTCGCATGCCAATAGGACTGCAAACCATTCATTTGCAATGGACCTGGTAGTGAAGAAACGATCCCCTAAGGCCAATAATCATACGTGGTGATCTTCAAGGTCTGTTTTTCTACGGGGGCGTCCAGAGCCCCTTGCTCTTTGCGTACGGTCTTCTCGAAGCCATGCCTGACAACACCTAACCACGGTGTCTACACTTCTTTGTACTCTAACTGCAATGCTTCCCGAAGTCCCACTATACGACCCCTATCAAACTCACTAAGTTGACGAAATTGTACAGGTCTCCGTACCCTAGGCATCGTAACCTATCGTAAAGAATGTCAAGAACCAAAATCCACAAAATTTGGATCTTTACTACGGCTACAATATTCATTTTTGGATTATTAGTGGATTTTAAAAAAAGCAGTATAAAAACCGGAATCTTCAACTGATAATACTTAAAAGTTTATCAATTGTCTATTTCAGTAAAATACATAAATTCACCAAATTTTATTAAAATAAAATCATTTAAACTGGGTGTTGGGATTTTTATATCACTTAGTATAGTATAAATAGAATCTCTTGACAGGGGAAATTGTTTAGTTTTAATTAACCAGTCAGCCAGTAAAAAGATAAAGTTATAACTGAAATTGAAGTAAAACATATTGTCGAGTATATCAAAAACACTAAATTGTATTCACAAATTGATATAAATAAAAAACTAAAAAAAAAATAATAATCACTGAACTGTAATTTAAAAACATATTGAGAGGAACATCAAGTTTTAAAAAATAACCAACCCTATGCCTAGCCTAATTTGTACAAGCCCGAAGCGAAGGGTTCATATCCAGTCTTTAGTATATCGACTCCCGCGCCCCTTTTCCAACCACCCCCGGTCCTCCTGGTACCGGTCTATACAAATTTCAGTTCTTCGGTTCAAAGAACAGACTTGTTGTCTTGTCCGTTGAACCAGTTTGATGCTAGGCATCTTTTACTGGTGTCCTCTAGTTGTTGTCTCTCTCGGTTTGGCAGGCTTCATTGGTCATCTCGTGTTATCCGATTAGATAGGCCTCGTCTTTTCCTTTGGGTCATCTTCTTCTTGGAGTACCTGTAACATACTTAAATTGTGGTTAGTGTGGTAGAAGCTGGTGCTTCGGTCTAACGTACTTCCACTGCCCATCGCCCGGGTCGTAATCTAGCAGGTACCTGAGTTCCGCATTTGGATGGTCTTCAAGTCTGGCAAAACCTATCTCCGCTTTATCGTTCATAAGATCTAGAGTTGTTTCCAATTCCAGATCTCTGAAGATGTCTTGGTTGCGAACGTACCAGGGTGCGTGCGTTTACTGCCTGTCGGATACATAGATTCTGCTGAACTTGTACCATGTTCCTGTTGGTTTTGCAAGTTTGCCCCCAAGCCAGGGATGCGTATGTCAGGATCGGCATGATTACGGTCCGGATGAGCAGCAGTTTTGTGCGCAGTTGTAGGTCGCTGTTGCGTCCTATCAGGCACTGTAGTTGAGACCTTGCTGTTTTAGCTTTCGCTACAACCGTTTGGACATGCTCTTTGAAAGTCAGCCCTTTGTCAAGGGTGACTCCCAAGTACTTCGCCGTGGAACTCCATGGAACTCTCTGCTCGCTGATTTCCACTTCTTCTGGTGTTGGTTGTCTTCTTTTTTGACACAGTATGGCCTGTGTCTTGTCTGCGTTGATTTTTATTTTCCATTTTGTACACCATTTTTCTACAAGGGTAGCTGCTTCTTGTAGATATCTGGATACCAGGCGGGAATGTGTGCTACGCGCTGATATTGCTGTGTCGTCAGCGTACAGGGATAACCTGGTGTTCATTGTTTTTGGTATATCCGCTGTGTATATGGTGTACAGCAAGGGTGAAAGGACTGCTCCTTGTGGCACCCCAGCTTCCAATCTCGTGTATCTGGTGGTTGTGTTGTTGATCTTGACTCTGGAGAGTCTTCCATCAAGGAAGGATCCTAGTAGTTTTACTAGGGATCTCGGGATGCCAAACTCGTCCATTTTGGAGAGTAGACCTTCATGCCACACTCTGTCGAACGCCTTGCTTACGTCCAGCAGAACAGTGCTAGTGATTTGGTTTCTGCTGAAACCTTCACTGATGTGCTTTACCAGTCGCAAGACTTGGTGCTCTGTAGAGTGTTTTGCTCTGAAGCCAAACTGTTCGTCTGGGATTAAGTTGAGGTTGTCGCAGATGCGTTGAAGTCTCTTCTTGATAACCCTCTCGGCTATCTTGGACATCGCAGGCAGTAGACTGATCGGCCTGTAGTTTTGGGGAAAGAGTGGATCTTTCCCCGGCTTCCTGATCATGACGACATCCGCCTTCTTCCACCTCTCCGTAAAATGCCTTTGCCTTAGAATTCCGTTGATGATCGCAGTAAGAAATACTACGCCCTTCAACGGAAGTTTCTTTAGCATTAGGTCAACCCTATGGGCGATCGTCAATAGAAATCTTTGTCGAGTTCCGTTATATTTTATAGATCACTGTCGTAGCAAATTTTGTCAATAAAAATAGAGAAAAAGGAACAAAGGAGGTTAGATCACTCTGGATGATAATTTTATTTGTTTTATTAGATAGTTTTAGTTTAAAGCAGTCAATAATTATTGTAGTTGTATAAATACGTCCAATAGTAATTTTACTTATATAGGTTTTTTGACCTAATAAGTTCTTACTTGTTTTAGAAAAAGGCATTATTAACAGTTATTTAATATATGAAAAATATTAAGTCTTTCTTGGTTAAATTCGGTTTGAGATGTTTCTATTGTCATTGCAAATTTATTGTTAATAATTGACTTTCTTTAATTTACCCATTTACCAAGAAAAACAATCGATTAAATCCGCCTGGGATAAAAGAGCTTTTGCTAAATACAAATATTTCTTAATCCAAATTAAATTTTAATCAATCACAAATATATATTTATTCGAAAATTAAATTTCAACTTATAAATAAATTCAAAATTGTTTTGTACTGTAAAATATTACATTACAATGGCAAGACACAAACTCTTTGAAAGGCTTCTGTGAAATCGTTCAGGTATTTTTCTTCTTTCTTACTTTTACAAATGTCTCTTAATGTATCAGGATAGCATCTCATTGCTGGAACCAAACGTCTGAAAAAAGAAATAAGTTAAAAAATTTTAACTGATACTTGGTGAATTTATGATTAACGAATTCGAAGATGCTTTTTTAAAAAATTTATTTATTTACTACTTTACAAAATGTTATACTTTTAACAACGCTATTAAATATTTTATATTAAATATCAAACTAAAGATGAATGATGAATGAATGAATTAATATTATAATAATTTTACAACGCATCTGATTATTTATATTATTCCTAATCTTTTTTACTACATTAAAACTAATAAAAACAATGAAAAAACAATGAGAAATCTTGTAAACAAAATCATTAAGTTTAAACTAAAAAAGGTTTTTTAACTTCAACAAAACAAACAAAAACGTTATTGCGAGTTACATTGTAAGAAATTGCAAGAACTACAAAGATAAGAAGGCCTCACAGCAGACGCAGAGTCAGCAAAAATCGTTTTCTTTATTAGTTAAGCTCATATTATATTCATTCTACATGTTGTCTTTAAACTGTAAACTACTCTAAATATTGTACGCTTTAATTAATTGTAATAAAATTGTTTTTAAAAACTAAAGTTTCACGATCGAATCTTTAATTGGCGCAGTCAGTAGGATACGCGTGATCAAGAGAAAGTACCGCATAGTGTCCGGAAAAGACTTTCTGTTTGATTTGATGTTTTAACGTCTTAACGCGTATTAACAAAACAGTTTCCTTTAGTGAAAATTAGTGAGAAAAGAACAATTGACATTACAAGAAGCAAGTGCCAAAACAGAGAGAGTGACAACAGAGACAACGTAGAGTCGAAGAAGAAGCTCCTGAAAAGTATCGAACTTCCCAGCTCAGCTCCTTTTTGCCTATTCTGTCCTAAGTATAAGGTAGGAATAGATAGTTAATAATTTTATTCATTTTTATTTTATTTGGCAAAGTGTGCAAATACTTGAATATTTACTTGATTATTTTATGAACGACATAGAAGAAGTCGTAGAAAAGTTAAATTCTTTAAATATTAACTCAAAAAATATTAAAATGACTGAAAACAAAACTGTTAACTGGGATTTATTTAAGTCCAAAATAGATAATATTAGACCTTACGATGGTGATGTTAATACCTTAAACAAATTTATTTTACGTTGTGAAAATTTAATTGCTACTTATCGTGCGCATAACGATAGTACATTAAATGAACACATATTCGAATGTATACAAGAAAAATTAATAGGGCAAGCCGAAATTTTAGTAGGAAATCGCGCAGAGTTAAATAATTGGGAACTTTTAAAGAATGCCTTAAAACAATGCTTCTCAGACAGAAGAAATCTTGATTGCCTAATACAAGAACTTACTAGAACCAAGCCATACAAAAACGAAAATATGATAGATTTTGGTACGCGTTTGCAATTATTAAGAAGTAGTATAGTACAAAGAATTAGTAATGATACAACTCTAACAACAAACGATAAAGTATGCGAGATAAATCATTGTGATAAGACCGCATTGAATACTTTTATCGCAGGTTGTTCAGGGGTATTACGGAATAATATGCATCTAAAAACGCCAGACTCTCTGGAAAGTGCAATAGCTTATGTAAAGGAATTTTATAATTTCGAAAAACTTTATGGTAACCTAAATGAACAAAAGTTTAATTTTCAAAAAAATAGTTATAGGCAAAATAATAATTATACACAAGTACCGAATCAATTTTATAATCAAACAATACCGTCTAATGATCAATATAATTATCCAAAACCACAATTTAATCGACAATTTCATACACAGAATAACCCAAATCAAAACCAATTTCAAAATAATGGTAATAATGTATGGAAAAGTCAACCAATTAATATACAACCGAGACCACAAACGAAAAATAAATATTTTACAAATGCTCAAACATTTGGTACACCGCGCAATGTAAATGTTTTTAAACCTAATCAAATTTCACAGAACCAACTACCTAGACCGGAACCAATGTCTACAACCTCAAAAAATACCGGATTTTACAATAAACAATTTAGTAGAGTTAATAATAATCGCTATAATCCTAATAATAATTATTTCCAAAATAGTAATAATCAAAAACCTAACTTCATATCTGAGGAATTATTTTCCAATAATTTTATGTTAGATGACGATGAAATAGAAGATGAAAATTCTAGTAATCAACCAATAGAACAAGAAATTAATAGTAACTTTAGAAATGCTAATCAATCAAATTTTCAAGAAGCAGCATCAAGTCAGTCACAGATCTAGTAGAAATTAATTTAACTTCACACAACCCTTTACCATACATCCAAATAGAAAATCCTCAATTAAAATTACTAGTAGATACAGGAAGTTCAAAATCAGTTTTAAACCCAACAATTGCAAAAAAATATTTTCCTAATAGTATATTTAATTGTAATGTAGATATAACTACTTCACTTGGAAGTAAAACAATTAAAAATCAAGCCAAAATACCAGCTTTTAGAGAATTTAAAAGTAAAAACAATATTAATTTCATTTTATTTAACTTTCATGAATTTTTTGATGGTATTATAGGAGTAATGGACTTATTAGAAATGGGATTTAATATAGATTTGCAAAACAAACAGTTAGTTAGTAATAAAACAAAAATTCCTCTTAAGTTTAGAAAGCAAGATGATTTAAATTTATAAATTGAAATAGAACCTTACGAAAGAATTTTAAAACAACTACCTATTTCGATAAAGGAAGGTGATGTTTTAATTAATGAAATTAAAATGGGTAATTTAAAAATTCAAGAAACCTTAACAAAAGCAAATAACGGTCAAGCAAATTTAGAATTAATTAATGAAACTAATCAACCGATTTGCATAACCCTTCATAAACCAATCCCCGCTTTACCTTTTTATCCGTCACAATATGAAATATTTAAATTTGAATGTAACAATAATGAATTAAATCAAAATAAATTAAAAAAACAAGACATTAGTAAATTACTTCGAACTGATCATATGAATCAAGAAGAAAAATCAAAAATATTTAAATTATGCAACGAATTTTCAGACATATTTAATAAGCCGGGAGATCCGTTAACGTTTACCTCAAAAAATAAAACATAAAATTAAAACCACGGATGAGGAACCTGTGCATGTTAAATCATACAGGTATCCTTATATCCATAAAGAAGAGATAAAAAAACAAATTGACGAAATGTTAGACAAAGGTATAATAAGACCTTCATCCAGTCCATGGGGAAGTCCTGTTTGGATTGTGAAAAAGAAACTAGACGCATCAAATCGTCAAAAATGGCGACTCGTTATAGACTATCGCAAATTAAATGACAAAACAATAAGTGACAAATACCCGATACCTAATATAAATGAAATATTGGACAAATTGGGAAGAGCCCAATACTTTACCACACTTGACTTGGCAAGTGGGTTTCATCAAATTGAGATGGATAAAAACTCAATAGAAAAAACTGCATTCACGGTAGATCACGGACATTACGAATTCTTGAGAATGCCATTTGGATTGAAAAATTCACCCTCTACGTTTCAGAGAGTAATGGATGAAATATTGAAAGAATTACAGAATAAAGTCTGCATGGTCTACATGGATGACATAATAATTTTCAGCACAAGCTTACAAGAACACATTCAAAATTTAAAACTAGTATTTTTAAAACTTAGAGAAGCTCAATTAAAAATTCAAATAGACAAATGTGAGTTTTTAAGAAAAGAAGTCGAATTTTTAGGTCACATAGTGACGCCCCAAGGAGTGAAACCTAACCCAAAGAAAATCCTAGCTATAAAACAATTCCCAATCCCTCGTACCCAAAAAGAAATAAAATCGTTTTTAGGACTTCTTGGATATTATAGGAAGTTCATTAAAAATTTTGCACAAATTACTAAACCCATGACAGTTTGCTTAAAAAAAGACAATAAAGTAACGCATACACAAGAATTTATTAAATGTTTTGAAACTTGTAAAAATCTTTTAATATCAGAACCAATATTAGCTTATCCAAATTTTGATAAACCCTTTCAATTAATAACAGACGCATCAAATTTCGCAATCGGAGCAGTGTTAATGCAAGAAAACCATCCAATATGTTACGCTTCACGAACATTAAATTCATCTGAAACAAATTACTCTACCATAGAGAAAGAATTACTCGCTATAGTTTATGGTTGTAAATATTTTCGCCCATATTTATTCGGACGAACTTTTGAAATATTAACAGATCACAAACCACTTCAGTGGTTATTTTCGTTGAAAGAACCAAATTCGCGTTTAGTCAGATGGAGATTAAAACTCGAAGAATTCGATTATAACGTTAAATATTTAAAAGGAAAAAATAATAAAGTAGCAGACGCTCTATCTAGAATTAAAACAGATTCAAACTTAAATGCATTAGAGACAGCATCTATCGATGTAAATCTAGACGACATAGATGAAATAATAGATAAAGAACTATCAAATCTACCCGACCTTTCTAACTACGATATTAGCACCATTCTAGACGAACCAGAAAATTTAGAAAATTTTGAATTAAATAGAGAAACAATAGATACTGATTCGGAAACAGTACATACATCATTAGAAAACCCTATACTCTCCATACCAATAAGTGAAAAATCCTTAAATACATATAAAAATCAAATTATAATAAATACAACTCCTGAAATAAATGATCTAAAATGCAAAAACGAAAAAGTCTTTGAAAATAACAGATATTACGTAACTTTACCGCAGAAAAATATCGAACAAAGTATTTTTAAATTTATTAAAGAATTTATAGACCCAAGAAAAATATATGCAATTCATTTTAAAAATAAAATAATACCAGAAACGTTCATAGTAACACTTCAAAATTATTTCAAAAATTCAGCTTTTAAATTTGTTCACTGCCCAAAATTATTAAATGATGTTTTGTTGCTAGATGAACAAAAAGAGAAATTAGATTATTATCACGTATACAGAAAAGGTCATCGCGGAATTAATGAAATAAAACAATCATTAAGAACACGATACTTTTGGCCTAAAATGAACGAAGATATCGAACAATTTGTAAATAACTGCGAAACATGTTTAAAAAATAAATATAATATACGACCGTAACCCACCAGTGGTAAAATTTAATATTACGCCAACGGCAGCTAAACCATTTGATCATATTCACATTGACGTTTTCAAAATTTCTAATAAAACATATCTTACAATCATAGACTCTTTTTCCAGATATGGACAGGCATATCCTTTACAAAGTACAACTGGAATTTCCGTTGTCGAAAATTTATTAAATTACATAACTCATCACGGTTTACCATATAAAATAACAGCCGATTCCGGAACAGAATTTAAAAATAATGATTTAAAAGACTTTTGCCAATTACACCGTATTGAATTACATTTCACTACACCCAAAAACAGTAACTCAAATTCACCGGTTGAACGTTTCCATTCTACACTGATAGAACATTACAGATGTTTAAAAGAAGAAAATAAAGAATTAACTCCAGATCAATTAATGAAACATGTTATACTTAGTTACAATAATTCAATTCACTCAGTAACAAAATTCAGTCCGTTTGAAATAATTAAAGGGCATATAAACAACCCAGATCCTTTTGACTTAAACGATAATTTGATACTATCATACTACGTCCAAAATCATAAACAAATTAGTAAACAATTGTATAATTTGATTAAAGAAAGAAATAAAAATTTTAAAGAAAAAATCATATCAAAACGGAATGAAAATAGGAACGAACCCCCAGATTATTCAGATCAAGAAACCGCGTATATTAGAACTAAATTAAGAAATAAACACCAAAATTTAAGAAAGCAAATATTATAAAAGACTCAGGTATAATCCTAAAAACAAACAAAGGAAACTATCATAAAAATATTATTAGAAAACCAAAAAATAATTCAAAGAAATTTTTGCAGGATGATGAAAATCACGCTATTAATGGTATTGATGATACTCCTATCGACTAAAGTGAGATGCGAAGAAGACATCAATGTCAACGCGCTAGGAAATGTATTATTACCAATTAGACTAGGTCCATGTAAATTAATTTACACTAAGCACACGTTTATTCACTATATAGATATAAGAGTAATAGTTAAGCAAATTAGTAACTTAAAACAATATTTTAATACTTTAAGAGATAGTTTAGTTTATAGTAATGCCACAAATCCAATATCATATCATAATTTAGCAGAACAAATATTAGAACGAACTAGAATTTTAATAAACAGTTTAGAAAAGAAATTAGAAAACATAAACCCACATATAAGGTCAAAAAGAGGCATTTTTAACGGTATAGGTAAAGTTAATAAATGGCTTTTTGGTAATTTAGACTCTGATGATGGAGAAAGGTACGATGAAGCAATTAAAATTTTACAACAAAATCAAAAACAAATAATTTACGAAACCAATTCACAAATATCTTTATATAAAAAATTAGTAGATCATTACAATAAGTCTTTAACCATTCTATGGCAAAACCAACAAAAACTTCAGGATAACTTAGAAAAATTCCAGTTATCACTAGAAAACAAAATATTAACTTTAAGTAATTATATCACTTTTGAAGCAACAATTTTACAAATTAATCTAGACTGTCAAAACTTAATTACATTTATTGATAATATAGAAAATTCAATCATGTTTTCTAAATTAAATTCTTTACATAGTTCAATAATATCAAGCAAAGAAATTTTAGAAATAATCGAGTATTTACAAGTAATTTACAACAAAGATCAAATTCCAAAATTTAAAAACATATTAACTTACTATCTATTTCTTGGAACGCAAGTTACCTTTTCCAATTCAAAATTAATTTTCGCAATTCATATACCTATCCTAAAAACAGAAACTGCTGAATTTTATCACCTATATCCAATTATACAATCCAATAAAATAATCATCCCTTCACAACCATATCTAGTACAAACCACAGAAGCATCGTTAACAAAAGAAGAATGTCCTACATTAGAAAATCAATATTATTGTCGACAAGAATTCATAGCTGAAGACAACTGTACTTTGGAACTATTAAAAGGTCACTCACCAAATCACTGTTATGTAACCAATGTAAACCTTCAAGAACCATTAATTGAACAAATAACCAACAACGAAATTTTAATCATCCCAAATAACGAAGTTAAACTAATATCAAAATGTGCATCAGAAAAATTTTTAGAAATAAAACAACCGTCTTTAATTCGAATCCCGGAAAACTGCGAAATCAAGATAGGAACAGAAACATTTTTCAAATAACATACAAGTACGAAAAGGAAAATCAATCATTTTACCAAAACTAGAAGCTACATCTTTAGAAATTCAAAAACATTATTCAACTAATTTAACTAAAAATTGACTTTAATGAAATTTATGAAATTAATAGAATTGCTAAAAATCTTAAACCAATTAAAGAATCAAACTTTTCAAAAACACCAATAATAACAATTAGTATTACTCCAGTATTAGTAATTATTTTTGCTCTTTCAATTATTTTTATCATAAAGAAATTCAGAAAAAACCGAAGAAAATCAAGAGAGAATATACTAGAAGAAAATCAAGAAAAAGAAGAAATTCCACAACGAAAAAATAATTCCATTATTTTTTCATCTTAAGGACGGAGGAGTTACATTGTAAGAAATTGCAAGAACTACAAAGATAAGAAGGCCTCACAGCAGACGCAGAGTCAGCAAAAATCGTTTTCTTTATTAGTTAAGCTCATATTATATTCATTCTACATGTTGTCTTTAAACTGTAAACTACTCTAAATATTGTACGCTTTAATTAATTGTAATAAAATTGTTTTTAAAAACTAAAGTTTCACGATCGAATCTTTAATTTGCGTTTTAACTTAAATATTTCTTGTTCTTCTACGACTGTAACTGTGAGACCTGTTAGTCTGGTCGAGAAGTCATTTAAATCGGATTTGGGTTACACCGATTCGAAAAATATAATTTTGGTGTCAATCGGTTCGAAATGACAAATATAAAAATTTTCCTTAATATCAAAATCCGTTTTAAAAAATTAAACGTATACTATGGTAATCAGTATGTTGTGAGGTGTTATAAAAAAATATTAATTGCTTATGCAATTGTTTAAAACAAATTGTTTAATTAACAAACAATTAAATAATTAACTGACAAATTCGAAAAAAATATCATTTTGTGGAGAAGAGAAAATTATGATTTTTAGGATTATTTTCATTTCTTAATATTAAATTTAAACAATTGTTAATAAACAAAAAAGTTAATTAATAATTAGAAAATTTTTTGAAGAAATTTTTTTTTTATATCATGGTTTTTAATAAACAATAGAATGGCAAAAATTTTTTTTAAATTGTTAAATAAGCCATTTGTTTATAAAAATTTTTTGAACAATTTGTCACAAACATTTAAAAAAATTGGATTTATATTGTTTATAGCGTATTAAAAACGACTGTAAACAATTATTGTTTAAAAAAATTTAAATTTTTCACATCTAAAATCGCATTTGTTTACTTTGATTATTAATAACAATTTCAATTTTTAAACATTTAAAAATTTTATTATGTAAATTGGTTCAGTAGCTTTATTATAAAGGATTCCAGGGGTTAAAAAAATTCTTGTGTTTTTATTTTACTCACAGTAACAAATTTAAAGTTAGTAACATTGAAGATGTAATTATTTAATTAACAAATGGATAGAAATGTGGAAAATAACGGAAAACATTTTTTGACTGCAGAAATTTGTTCTCTGATATGTCCTGTTAGTGGTAAAATTTTTAAAATTATTTTTTATTATTTACTTATTGGAAAAAAATAATTTATGTCATTTGGTAGTTGCGATGGTGATGCGCCGCCAGTTTTTTATGCCATTTCAACATTAATTTAGACCTATAAATAATTGAGCTACAATTCGGGGTGTTGAAACTTTTTTGCCCTTTAAGAATCCGTTCAGTTTTTTGTTCTAGCTATTATAGTTTATGAGTTATTAGCAAAAATGTAAACCCCCTTTTTTAAAATCTTAAATTGTTAATAACAATAGGAAATTTTTTAAAACGAATTTTGATATTTAGGAACATTTTGACACCAAAATCAGATTTTTCGGATCGGTGTAACCCAAATCCGATTTAATGACTTCTCGACCAGACTATGTCGCTTGATTACCTTTTGTCCAAGAGCAAAGCCTATGCGTTTGGAGATCTTTATAATAGCTCAAATAAACTAAATTTTTTTAAATACTTACTTGCATAATTCTACGTCAGATGAGGGAATATTTTCATCGTCATGCGTTTCGATTGCCGTTTTTCGTATGCAATCAACGTAGCTGCTAAGAACAGAGTAATTTCCCAAACTAGTTGTACAATTTTTAATAGAGATATCTAAAAACAATTTGAAAGAATGATATCTTAGTTTATTTATTTGCAATTTATGGTTAAGCTCACCCGTAATTAATGTTTTATCATCATACCAGAATGTTACCAAGGATTTAAACATGCTCAAAAGGAAATCTGGATAATATTGTTGATTGTCAGCTAAGCAATTTTTTACTTTCTTTATTGAATCCTGACTGCAATTATCTGCTTTACTGAGAAAATCTTCCTTGGGAGTAACATATATCGGAGATGTTTGCATACACACATTTATTTTGTCAAATGTATCCTATAACAAAATGTCACAGGGGTGAGATAAACAATCCAGTGAAAGAGGAGAATTACGGTTTTTAAGAAAAGCTCAAAAAATTTATTTTTTTACTTTTTTAGATTGATATTTTATGAGCTCAATATTTTCACAAATGTACCAAAATGCATAGTAAAAATTGAATAAAACATTAACTAGTCTTGCTTAATCTTCATTAGTATTTAATAAAATGGTTGGATATAAATATTTATATTGTGGAATACTTTAAAGAGCGTTTGTCTGAACAAGAACAAAAACAAACAATCGAAACAAATGTCACAGAAATAGAGGAAGTACCGACAGATGACCCAACAATAGAAGAAGTAATAGAAATTATTTAAAAAACTAGCAATGGGAAAGCTAAAGTACGGTGGTGAAAAATTACACGAACAAATACTTATGTTAATTAAAAGGATATGGACAGAGGAGCACATGCCATTAGAATGGGGAAAAGGTCAAATCATTACAATACATAAGAAAGGAGATCAGCACCTATGCCAAAATTACACTACTTAATATAAAATACTGTTGTGGCGAGTGCTATATATTCGAACAAAAGATTGTTCCCACGGCAATGGTTGTCAAGATTTTCGGTTTAGAAGAAACCAATTAAATGATCAGTGAATATTGAATGTCAATAAAAACGATTTATATTTTATAGGAATAATGGACACTGAAATTTATATAATACGTTAATATTCCTAAACTGTCAACACAATAAACGCAATACATACTGTCAAACAAATAATAGAAAAAGCGCATGCTTACGAATTGAATATAGAACTACTTTTTATAGATTTCAAGCAGGCCTTTGACTCAATTAAGAGAAATAATCTCATAATAGCACTTAAGGAGTTAGAAATACACCCAAAGTTAATAATACTAATATATATGACAATGAGAAAAACGACAATAACAATCAAAACAGGGGAAGGCGTGACTAAAGAATTTGAAATAAACAAAGGTGTCAGACAGGGAAAAAATGAAAGGGTTCTTGTTATATTCAATATTTAGATGCATTTTGGAAATAACGTCCTTAAAAAACAACAATATAAATAATGAGAGAGTGAATATCTTTTTTTTTGGAAAATATTATTTTCGTTTATATTTTGGATGAACATTAATAAAAATAAAACAATTATTTTTAAAACATAATAAAAACTCTGAAATACTGGATTGTACAACATATTATTTACCACCCTGATAAGTGTTAGTAGGTAATTTTTATAAATACTCACCTTTAAATCTTGTTCTTCGTTGTCGGACAGAATTTTATGTTTATTGCAGTTATATATAATAATACTTTCTAATTGCTTAATCATTTGATCCAACATCGACCTTAAAACTTGTCTAGTAGCCCGTCTAAGTACTAAAATTATATATTAAAAAAATCGCCAGAAAAAATGCTTAAAATCTACATACCTACTTTTTTCTCCTGAACATCCTGGGCATTTGTCAAATCTAAAATAAAAACTTATATGGATGATTTACTTCATTTAAAAATTTATGCTTTTACAAAATATTAAAAAAAATCAATTATTATAAAGCTATTATTATTCTTTTAAATTATAAAGATTGATCTAGACAATATCATTATTACAAACTTACAGATACATAAAAATATTGTTATAAGAGTCCACTTCATCTTAATTTTATTACTTAAAGTTCTGGTAAATTACTAACGCTAGATAGTGTAGATGCTTTATTTTATAGAGATATTTGTCGTATTATTTGTATGCAATTTTTTTATACGAAAACGCGAAAAAACCCGCCTTTATAGTTTGTACAAGGTGGATTAATAATTTACTTGTTCCTAACGTTATATCTTAAGGGTCAAAGCAATCTGCCTTTAATTACTCCAAGAACAAACTTAATATTTATTTGTAAGCAGTATAGTAAACATGCCTTTTTTACAGAATAATAACTAGTAATATGGATAACTATTATTAATAGTAAAGGTTTTAGTTTACCATTCTCTATAAAATCTATGATTGTAACCGGTTTGTAAATTCTTTTAATATTTAGGAATTGCCGGCAATATAATTAATAGGCATAAAATATTATTTACGAATTAAATAAGTGTTGTTGAGAATATATTTTGCATTAAATTAAGAAAATTATTACAACTAAATCATCCGTAAAAGATGTAGGGAAAACCGATTTAAATAATCATTTTCTTTGCATATATACGAGATTATTTGTTACTATTTTTATACAAAAAAACATTGATTATTTTTTTACGTTAAACACGATATTGGAACAAATTATCGGCAAATTAGTCCTCTTTTCATGCTTTGAACACGGCCTTACCTATCCTAAACTAACCTAACCTAACTACATACTTAAAAACAATATACCGCATAAGAGACAGGTTCGAGGTCCAACTAATACAAACAAAACTACGAAATAAAAACATGTAAGAGACAAAAATACGATACAAAATAATACAGAGTGGAAAGTTTAACTGGAACAAATTCTGTAATTTAATAAATAAAGGTTTGTCGCAAAATTCCTGAAACACGTCAACTTTTATTTTCTATGGGGCATAAAATAAAGAGGTTTGTTTATTTTCTTAATTATATTGGGTTGTACCGGCCCCCAACTTTTTTTTTATTGAAAGAGTAGGTTGATCTATTTTTTTATTTTAAAGCTTTTTCAATTGCAAATACAAGTAGGTATTTTTTTTTTGTTTTTTTTACAAGCAATGTGTTAGAAAAAAATAAAATACCGAAATGTGTTTTACTAGTACTTTAATGCAATAAATGTTCAAAATGCCCTCAATTTTTTTGCTGACAATATCCTTATCGAATATAAAAATTATCCCGAATATTTTCCAATTACTACGTCCATGTACTTACACTTTGTTTTTACTACTTGATAAGCCACAATAAGAAATCCTTCCTTTTTCTAACGTGCTATCAGGTATTTCACTAATTAAAACTTAATGTGATTGAGTTGTCTTCAGGTATTTGTTTTAAATTTCTACAACAAATTTATAAGCCAATAAAATAAGAAAATGTCTTATTTAACCCAAACGCAGAAATTTAACAGATGATCGGATATGGGAACAGAAGTCGAACACAGGCTGAAGTTGCTCGTTTGTTTGCTGAAGTTCATCCAGAATTGCCTCCAATTAATCGAAGTATGATTAGCAAAATTGAAAGTCGATATCGAGAGTTGGGCCATGTAAGAGATATTTCTCGAAAAAGGCCTTTACAAATCGACCAAAAAACCCGGTTGAACATGTTGTTGGAAGTTGAAGAAAATCCTGTTACTCCAGCTAGGGAAGTAGCTCGCGTTCATGGTGTCAGTCACACAAGCGTTTTAAAAGTTTTCAAAGATGCCAAAAAGTACCCATATAAGATGCAAAAACTTTACGAGCTTTACGAAGACGATCCTGATCGTAGGCTTGATTTTTGCGAACGATTTATGGCATTTATCGATGGTGGTCAAATTACTTTGGAATGGGTGCTGTTTTCTGATGAAGCTACGTTCACATGACATGGACACGTAAATCGGCACAACTGCCGTTATTGGGCTGACGAAAATCCCCATTGGATGCGTGAATCCCATACCCAAAATCCTCAAAAAACAAACGTCTGGGCTGGAATTATTGGGAATCGCATAGTGGGTTCTTTTTTCTTCGATGAAAATGTAACTGTAGAAACATACCTAACTATGCTTCAAAATGAATTGGTTCCTACTTTAAGGATTTTATTCCCCGACAATTTGGATCCCAATGTATTTGACCAACAAGACGGGGCACCACCACATTTTGCTCAAATTGTACGGATCTATCTCAACGAAGTGTTTCCGAATAGGTGGATTGGAGGAAGGGGCCCAAATGAGTGGCCAGCAAGATCACCCGATCTCACCCCATTAGATTTTTTTATGGGTATATTTAAAAAGTAAGATTTATACTACTAAACCTAACGACATAGCCGAGCTTCAGCAAAGAATCAGAGACGAAATTATTCAAATAACGCCGGAAGTATTACAAAATGTTAGGAATAGTTTTTATGATCGATTGGGATATTGTCAGCAACATAATGGAGGGTATTTTGAACATTTATTGCATTAAAGTAGTATTAAAAAACATTTCGGTATTTTATTTTTTTCTAACACATTGCTTGTAAAAAAAACAAAAAAAATACCTACTTGTATTTGCAATTGAAAAAGCTTTAAAATAAAAAAAAGATCAACCTTCCATTTCATTAAAAAAAAGTTGGGGGTCGCTACAACCCTTAATATAATTAAGAAAATAAACAAACCTCTTTATTTAGTGCCTCATAGAAATTAAAAGTTGACGTGTTTCAGGAATTTTGCGACAAACCTTTATTTATTAAATTAGAGAATTTGTTCCAGTTAAACTTTCCACTCTGTATATTTAAATATGTGAGATTGTATCTTGGCATTTAAAGGACAAAAAGGTCAGTCAAAAAGTCTAAAAGCATGGTTACTTTGAGCTTCACCAAAAAAAAACTAGTTCAAAATGGCAAATTTTCTACATTATTTTACTCCATGTGCAGTAAAATGCGCAGCAAGACTATACGAGGTCTGGCTATTAAATAACGTGACGAGACTGCTTATGAAAAAGAGTTTTATTTTAAAAATTATTCCCTTTTCCTCGCCACACACCGTTCCATTCGTTTTTTCCATTGGTCAAAGCAATGCTGGAAGTCTTCTTTTGCAAGAGCATTTAGGAGCTACGCCGATTGTCGTTTCATCTCTTCCATCGACTGGAACCGGGTTCCTTTTAAAGCAGATTTGATCTTTGGAAACAAAAAAAGTCACAGGCTGCTAAATCCGGCGAATACGGCTCGTGTTCTAGCACTGGAATGCCTCTAGCGGCTAAATAACGCTTCACAGACAGCGCGTTATGGGCAGGTGCGTTGTCCTGGTGCAAGATCCACGATTTTTTTCCACAACTCAACAATCATCCTAATGCTCATACGACGATCTCCGCGCACAATTTCATTTATTTTGGTCACTGTTTGTAGAGTTGAAACAGAGACAGGTCGACCTGGACGTTGGTCATCTTCGGTGCTCTCTCGACCTTCAGAAAACCTATTGTACCATTCGAAAACACGCGCACGAGATAGAGAATTCTCACCATAGGCCTCTTTCAACAACTTATAGCACTCAGCACATTGATCCGTTGTTCGTGTTTTTCGTCACACATTGTTATCGGCACGAGAAAAAACCACGCTCGTTTCTAACCTCTACAGAAAAAATACTATTACAGTGACAAAAACGTGTTTTTGTACTGGAATAGTAGACACTTCCAGCTATCTAACGAGCAGACCTCGTATTCGCCGTGTATCTGTTAAAATCTGTGGAGTTTTTAAGTTAAATAATAATTTTATTTACATAATAATATAATAAATAACAATACAATTTTTTTTAGGGATTCGGCACTGTAACCCTAATGACTTTCAAAGAATTGCCATTATACAAGTTGCAAATTACCGATTTTGGTTGGTCTATTGAGCAATTTACAACCGAAACGAAGAATAGAATTTTAAAAAACGCAACGTGGTTTCGCTATTTTATTAAAGGTACTTTTGTCATGGCTATAATGGTGGGTCTATCAATTTTTCCTCTGGACATAGAAGAAGA
The DNA here is from genome assembly GCA_035357415.1 of Ophraella communa. NCBI lineage: Eukaryota > Metazoa > Arthropoda > Insecta > Coleoptera > Chrysomelidae > Ophraella > Ophraella communa. Next base: position 6,299,023 of record CM068989.1, on the reverse strand, counting down.
AAATGCTTTTTCTAATAATTTTCTCTTGATTAAACACTATTGTGGAAGATACTATTTGGTAGCATATATAACTGTACTTCTCTATTGCGGTTGTTTTGGTTACGCTTGTTTTTGGTTGTTCTGTATTTTACTCTGTATGTTTTTTGAAACCGGATCCCAATATATTTTGATGGCAGCGCATATTAATCAGCTAAAACAATTCGTACCCGATGCCAATAGCATTCAAGATCAATTATATCAAAGAACTGTGAAAAATATTTTAATAAATTGTATTAAACATCAAACAGCAGTGAAGAAGTAAGTAAATTAGATTTTATGTTTATTTTACATTTTGACTTTTATAAAAAAAGAGAACACTCTGTAACAGTTAATTAATTAATATTGTTATGCTCTATTATAGTTTGTAAAAATATTATCATAATAATAAACACGTCACAAAAAGTATCACATAATTTTAAAGAATCTTAAAAACACGAGCAAGTAAAGAAGGTTTTTATCCACGAAAATGAAAGTTGCTGCACAAGCCGCAGGCGAGTACACCCCGCGTCATATAAAACTGGTACACCTTTATTTTCCCTATGTAAATCAAACTTAACTAATCAAAATGACAAACAGTCGCATGTGTCAAATTTGTCAAAGCGCATTATCCACGATGCCAGTCCATTTAAGGGAATTTAATAAAATGCGAATAATTTCCAAAATAGAGGATGGTTGGTCCATTAGACGAATTGCCCAAACGTTTAATATAAGCAAAACCACGATTCAAAACATTAAAAAAAGGTGGGATAACGACCAAACTATTTGCAGAAAAAGAGGAACTGGAAGACCATTTATAACTACAGCGGAGCAAGACGAAGCATTAACTGATTACTTAAGGGAAAATCCATTTCATACGGCAAGACATGCAAAAGTTGCAGTAAACTTTAATGCTTCAATAACAACCGCATTAAGAAGAATTAGAAAAACTAATTTAAAGAATTGTGCGGCCGCCCGGAAATACAAACTCAATGAAGAACATAAACAAGGTAGATTAATTTTTGCCTTAAATTATGTTTTAAATGATACATTAAATTTTTGGGGAAGGGTAAGTTTTTCCGATGAAAAAGTATTCCAATCACATAGTGACGGCCATATTTAGAGTTTATAGACCGCCTGGAAGTAGGTTTAATGAAAATTATATTTCTTCTAATGATAAATCTGGACGATTTTCTGTAAATGTTTGGGCTTGGATGTATAGAGGAGGTTTAGGAATGTGCTGGAGAATCGAAGGAAGATTAAATGCTAGAAACTATTTGGATATTTTAGATGGGGTGTTACCATCGGTTAGGGAAATTTTTCCCAATGATAATTTCATTTTTCAACATGACAATTGCTCAGTGCACACTGCTCGCAGCGTACGCAATTATATTGCTGAAAATAATATGGAAACGCTTCCATGGGTCGCTAAAAGTCCAGACCTTAATTCAATAGAAAATGTTTGGGGGGCTTATGGTAAAAAAATTAAAAATTTAAATACAATTCCACGAAACAAAGAACACTTATGGACGCTAATAGAAGAAACCTGGGAGAGCTTGACAGAAGATGAAAATTTAACATTAAATTTAATTGGCTCAATGCCTACAAGATTACAAGAACTTATCAATAATAATGGAGGTATGACACGTTATTAATTATTAAATGTAAACTTTCATGGCTTCTATGCTACTATGATCTATAATCTATTTGTTAGTTCATTTAATTGTTTATGTATGAATGATAATAGATTTTTATTTTTTCCAATTTATTTGATTGCTTTATAAAATTTAATTTCATCATTACATCTACTAACATTTGTTGCAATCATTTGGGGAGAATTTTATTCTAATGCACGATAACGCTCGCCCGCACGTTGCCAGAATAACAATGGAATACCTTCAAGAGGTTGGTATCCAAGTATTAGATTGGCCAGCAGTAAGTCCAGACCTAAACCCAATTGAACATGTTTGGCATTACCTGAACAGGCGCAAAAGAACTTGTAATATCGCTCCAGACAACCTTGATGAGCTGGAAAATGTTTTAATAGAAGAATGGGAAAATTTGGATTTGGATTACATAAGTGACATGAGAATGAGAGATGTTATTAGAGCCAGAGGTGGCAATACCAGATAGGAAATCGTCAAAAAAGCAAAGGTCTAAAAATGTAATTTTTGACTCATTTCAAGGTCACGAGTGATCGCGTTTATATACGGGGTAAAGTACAAATAGAGGTTTCGAACAGTTTTCATCAATAAATATCTTAGTACATAATCATATACAGGGTATGTCGGGATGTTAGAAATATCAATTCGATGGTACGGGTCAAAGGTCCTGTTACGGGTTTATCGCAAATCAGGCCGTCGACATATCGGATTAAAATTATGATCATTCTTGATACGGAAACGTGGCAAAAATGTCGTTACATTAATGGGTGGGTGATTAACGAACACTTCAACGCTACGTATAGGGACAAAAGGGCGGGTGGCAACAAGCCAGCCTTCAACGCGACGTATAAGGTCAAAAGGACGGGTGGGCGAGCAAAGGCAAACAGATCACACCTTCTATTACAAGTATAGTCAAAAAGGAATTAGCCGAAGTAGCGAAGCTACTGAATCCGCCGCTGCGCACAATTTTCAATAGTGGATATATGAAAAATACGTGTTTAGGTATACTGCGCACCACGCCATTTAGGCACTGGCTCCTCTAGAGACCTGATAACAAGGTATCTCTTAAAATTATTTGCAATTGTTTTTCAAACCTCGATAAGATAAACCACAATTTAAAAACCGCACGTGTATACAGGGTATATCAGAAAAGTCGCAAGAGAAAGATGTCTCCAGACGTTGTGTAGCTCAAATCCGATATAAAAAAAGGATGGCGCTTCGGATGAATTGAGTCCATGGTAACATGAAGAAGTCTCCAGAGGCTTTACAAGAAGATGATTCGATGAAAACTGCTCGAAACCTGTTCGAAACCCGTATATAAACGAGATCACTCTTAACCTTGAAATGAGTCAAAAATTACATTTTTAGACCTTAGCTTTTTTGACGATTTTCTTATGGAGATTTCCATGTTAGCGCCTCCACCGTGTCGTAGAATCAGTGCTGCCTATCTACTGCTTAAATTTTTTATTTCGTTATTTTGTAATATTTGATATTTTTTATTGTTATTTTTATTATTTATGCCCATTATTCATTTCCTGTAATTTCCCAAAAAAAATGAAAAGAAAATAATAATAACAACTTTATTTTTATACTTTTTTTATTTTTTAGATACTTTTTGTGACGAGTGTATTTTTTCACTTGATTTGACTAATGTAATATTTTTTATTTAACTACGTGTAAAACTTTCATAACTTTTTAAAGGGCTTGTTAAAATATTCTAAATTTTTTGAGGAGCATCACTTAAATAGTCCGAATAATTTATATCAATAGATTTTTATCATATCCAATGTACCGGCAAAACATCCTTAAATCTTGTCTAAATCTTAACACGTTCGCTGTAAATAAAAAAAAATGTGTAAACATTTTGTTTGTTTAAGATTTTTTCCACCTTTAACGCAACACTCGTTACCACTGAGTATTACAGTGACCTGTTTATTGATGGGATTCTTTCCCACACTGATTTGCGGATATTGTATATTTGGAAAAGTTAGTACCTGAATTAAACATTAAAATTTTCTTTTGTTGTGCCTTCTAAACCACTAATTTATCAACTCTTTTTACAGGAATCATATTATAAACATGACTATAGGATTAAAGTCTTCTTCTGTTCAGTAAATATACTGTTTATAGCATATTGTATAATTGTACAATACAAAGCAGATTCGGTAATGACTTTACTAATTGCACTACTAATAAATATAATTCTAACGTTCTACATTTTTACAGTGCGAGGAATTTTATAATTCTTTATGTGAGACCGACTGGTGCTACTGGAACAAAAATAATAAAATAATCTTATTAATAATGCTTCGTTATAATCTGGAACCAGCAGATAGAATAAAATTTGGTAATTCAGTTATAGCAGAATATTCATTTATGTTAACTGTAAGTATATATACTGTTACATTTAAATATTTAAAGGCCGGTAGAGAGAAAGGAAATAGAGAAGGAAATGCGTGGTATCAAGGAGAGGAAGGCTCCAGGAATAGATGGTTTGACAGAGGAGTAAAAAAACTGTTGGATTATTATGATGTTTAATATTACCTTAATCAAATAACTTTTATCTCCATTCCAAATACAAACACTCTGTATAACCCGTACCTTCCGGGATGCATTCCTCCAGGACCAATGCATTCCGGGAAGAACTTCCATCCACTCCCCCATCTTATCCGATGGGGGTCTCAGTCCTCGGGTTATTGCTGGTCCTTTGCACCATCGGGGTTCAAAGATAGTGCCTTGGCTGTCTTATTCCTTTCTTTTGGATAGTGCTATGCACTTTTTTCCTTCTCTCTGTTTTCGCTCGCAGTCAACAACAACCTTAGAGACTGGATTTACTTGTTATAGCTGTTTCTACTTAAGATCCTACTCATCTAGAGAATGGTTAGGATATCCCTTAGCTGGTTCCTCTTCTGTCCTACTTCTTGGCGTGTTTTTTGTCTTCTACTGAAACGTAGCTGTTACTTACTTCTGTTGCGTCAAGTTCGTAAAGAACTCTTTCATCTGGTTTATTTGGATTGCGAAGATCTTCATCATCTCGAAGATGTTTCGTCTGCGTGGGCTGTTTCTTATAAGCTGATGCCTATTGTCTCTTTTTCTTTGGAGCTTGAGGAAATCGCGTGTAGCTAGCTTGGTGTTTCTCTTGACAATTAGCACATGTCGCTGGTCGTTCTTGCATTTTTCCTCTCTTTGTTCCTCTCCATTCTGACACATTTCGTCCGTGGTTGAACCCTTGACAGTTGTAATACTGCGTCCGTCCGTTATTCTTCCTGGCTTTTTCCAATTTTATGCAGAAAAGAGTTGTATTACTTTTCTTACTTTCAATCCTTGTTGTTGTTCAAGGTCTCTCTTTATTTCTTCAGTATCTTCTTCTGGAGTCAGCTCTTTTATTACTGCCCTGGGGTTTTTGTTCTCTGGGTCCATAAAGGTCCCTTATGGTTGTATTTCCTCTAGGTATGCTGTTAGTTTTCTGTAGTCATCTGGTGTTTTGCAATTATTTTGATTCCTGTTCTCTCGTTGTATTTTTCATAACTTTCCTTGATTCGTCGTTTTTGAGATTCTTTCCTGATCCTTGGGATTTCTTTTATCGTTTTCACTACTATTGTTGGTGGTCTTCCTGATGTTCCTTTTGATCCATCTCCTGAAACATAGTGCTTACCTTTTCTTTTCGGTTTTCTTCACTTTGTCGTTTTAGAATTTCATTCATCGGTATGTTGTATTCTTCGGTCTCCATCGTTTCTGATTCCACCCTACTTCAGATCCTTGTACTGAACAGTTGTCCTGCCGTCTCTCTCTTGGGCTTCTTGATCTCGTTCCTTTTCTTTCTTCTTGTTCTTTCCATTCTCTGGCGTTGGTTTTCTTTTTAAGTGCTTTATTTTCTTGAGTACCTTTTTGGTTTCATTTAGTGCTATTTTGTTTCCTCTAGTTCTTTCTTGGTTCTTTCTAGTTCTTCATTAACCTTTTGTTCTGAATTAGGGGCTCTGGTACATGGATGGTTGTTTTTGTCTCCCATTTTCCCTGTCCTCGTCAAGTCCAATAAAAAAAAGTTAATTAAAATTCAACTGCCGTTGTGAACCAGTGTTGGTTGGGGGTCTTAAATATTCAGTCCAGTAAATTTACATTTACTGTATGAATAACAATATAATGCGCCTTGGGATTAAAAAATCCCGTTTGTTACTACTCTTTAATTCTTCTGGAAACTTTCGGATTTTCTACCTGCGCTCTGAACAATTAAAATCACCTTTGTCCTTCGGTCGATTGCTACTTCTTCTATTGACACTATACGAAAACCAATAATCATTGAGAGTAAAGCGCGTTGTCATATTTAAATTTTACGTTACCAGTTTATAGCAGAAACAAAATATAGTAGGTAAGCAGTAGAGTTGTAGGTTGTGGCAAATTACATATAATATACAATACTAGTACGATTAAAAGGTATTAATTACGACAAAAGTGTTTAAGCGTTACATAATTATATTTCTACACCGTTCTCAAACTACTCAAAAGACGTGGAATTTTTTTTCATTCTTAATCCTCTCAAAAATAAAATAAAATAAACATGTCCACGATTTGCTGACAACTGGGCCTACTTCTACTTTCAATCATTATTGGTTGCCACCCGCGCATTGAGTTGAGAAACAATGTAGTGGAATTTTGTTACCTCACTTGTAATTTCAGATATAATAAATTGAGAATCAGCTTGAGCAAACCACCACGCAGGACGGTCAGATCAGAAAGGCGGCAACTTAACTGCGACTCGGTGTACGCTACGTTGACCGGCTGCATAGTCTACATTTTGTACCTGGATCGGTTGTTGCTGCTTTTGCTGTTGTAGTTGATAACGTAGCTGCTCAATCTGTTGTTGTAGCGCGTCGTTTTGTTGCTGTAGACCTTGAGCTCCGTCCATTTTTTAACTTCACGTGACAACAGTGACACTTTTCACAACACTACAACTATTATCTTCACACACACAGGGTCACCAATATAGGAATATTAACGTATTATATAAATTTCAGTATCCTTTATTCCTATAAAATATAAATCGTTTTTATTGACATTCCAATCACTGATCATTTAAATCTCTATTGATTTCCTCGTACAGAAATAATCTTGACAACCATTGCCGTGGGAACCATCTTTTGTTCAAATATATAGCACTCGACACAAGGTGAACCTGTCTCCTCAAGTGCTCGTTGCTCACTGCGAATGTTCCAAATACTTAATTTGGCTTGCATTTATAAGTATTGTAACTGTAGTTACATGGACCGTCTTAGTTACATTAATATTTCTGTCAATTGAAATATGTCTAATATTTAACAAATTTTTATCCCTGTTTTCTGCAGGAATGGATCCAACAAAGTCCGATACAAAATCCAAGGGCTGTATTATGGACAGATTTGGAGCCAATTACCTTAATAAAACTTTTTTAATTTGTGTAAATTACCATTTTATTTCTTTAGTTTAATCTTATTTATATTTGTAAAATATATGTTCTGATTGTTGCTTTTTAAATCATTTTCCAATAACCTTTTTGAAGTAATTCAACCTTTGGTTAACTGTTTAATTTTCTTATATACTGTGTGACGCTTTTTCCTACCGCCCACTGGTTCTTACCTTCTGGGCACGTCACAATGGCCACCCTCGATGCAAAATCTCTCCAATAAATGCTCGGGCGCCAGTTGTTTTAACGTGGTATGCTCCACGGCCCCTTGACCCTGAGCGTCAAGAGTTCCAGGTAGCCTCAGATGGAGGTTACGGAAAATTCTAGGGGTCTTGTTTCATTCAACACTTTAATAAAACTTTAAACCCTTATGGCTTTGTTACGGGATAATAAGTAAACACCGATTTAATAAGTATAAAACAACGAATGTATTTCGTGACTATAAGCCAAATACGAAGGCACAAATATAATATTCAATATTACAGATAAATATACAAAATACAACTTTAAATGAGGAACAGTTATAGTTCCGGCGCTTACGAACAATTTCCGTAGGTACGAAGTGCAAGTGCAATCAAAATAATATTTTAGTATATCGGCATCAAATTTAACGGTTTATATAAAAAAATATATGTACTATGCCAAGTGGCAAGTACGTAAACAAGTAAATTTTGATAAAAGCAGTGTGTAAGCAATCGGGGAGCAGAGAAAAGAACTGCAATCACATTCTATCGTAACAAAAGAACAAATAAATATCAGAATTAACGGCTAAGCTCACCATGGAAAGTTACTATGGTCGGTAAGTAGGTAAGGAAACCCGTTAGAATAACAGAATTGTCTATAATGAATGAATCTTAGATCATCAAACAACCTATGGCAACAGCCTCCGCCTTGTCTGAAGATCGTATCTTTCTTAATAAGCTTTCTATTGAAAATAATGAAATTTTACCGTCTGAAAGTTGAACGACGCATGGCATCGGCCTCGCCCCCGTTCCACAATCAGCTTTAATGTTAAATTATCGGATAAAACTAACTAATAAACTCTAAACGGTAGGGAGGTAGGGAAAACGGACCAGACAATAATAATAATTATAACAAATTAAACTTCGATGTTCAAACAATCTATGGCAACAGCCTCCGCCTTGTCTGAAGATCATATATATGTTAATAAACTTTCTATTAAAAAGACTAAAAATTTTACCGTCTGAAAGTTAAACGACGCATGGCATCAGCCTCGCCCTCTTTAATGTTAAATTATCGGATAAAACTAACTAATAAACTCTAAACGGTAGGGAGGTAGGGAAAACGGACCAAACAATAATAATAATTATAACAAATTAAACTTCGATGTTCAAACAATCTATGGCAACAGCCTCCGCCTTGTCTGAAGATCGTATATTTGTTAATAAGCTTTCTATTGAAAATAATGAAATTTTACCGTCTGAAAGTTGAACGACGCATGGCATCAGCCTCGCCCCCGTTCTACAATCAGCTTTAATGTTAAATTATCGGGTAAACTCACTAATAAACTTTAAACGGTAGGGAGTTAGAGAAAATGGATCAAACATTAATAGTGAATATAATAAATTAAATTCGTTTCAAACAAAATAGGAAAATAGTTATCAATAATTATTAACATAAAAAAAAAGTAAAATTCTAACGGCGGTTTAATGCTTCACACAATACTTTAAAAAAAAAAGAATTACAATTCGGTTGACTTACCAAAAAAAAACAATTTCGGACGGCAAATCACTTCTAACCAAAAAAAAAAAAAAAATAGAAAACAAAGAAAAAATTCTCAAACTCAAAAAAACTGGTTGGTAATATTCGGCCAAAAGCGAACTAACTGTATCAGGAACAAGAGAGCTTAAAACCAAATTGTTTTCGAATTTATATTTTTATTCCTACCTACAATTTCGGCTAATTAGATTATTTTTACAATAAACAAAAAAAAATTCTAATGTACTAGACGGCTCTAGTCGAAATTAAAATTCTTTATGTACCGGATGTCTTTAGTTTTTTTAAATTTGAAAATCAGAAATTAATATAATATACATTATATAGGAAATTATTGAAGGTGATTCGTGGAATTGAATTACCGGAGAAATAATCTTAACACTCAAATATTACAGCGGTACCCGACATTAAGGCAGAAATATAGTAACGAGTTATATAAAAACGCTGAAAATCAAAATTTTAACGGACAAACCAAATAACACTATTGCAGATAATAATAACTCGTTACACTCCCCCCTTACTTCGGAGAAAAAAAATTAATGAACGAAACCCCAGGTTTCGTTCATTACATTTTTTTCGATCTAAACCTACGCTTACTACTAAAAATACTTATCAATTAAAACAGGGTAACGTTTCGGTCTCTGGTGATTCGTCGTCGGATTGCCGAAGAGTGAGTCCCTGGCTGAGGTCCTCTTCCACGGGGTGCCTGGCGGCGATACGCACAGCGGGGCAGCGACGCTAATCTTCGGGCGGCTTTGGGGGGTTCGGTGTTTAGATCGCACTGTACGCCGACATTCGACGTTGTTCGGGGTTGGCGACATCTAGCCGTGAAGTGGGCTTGGACGGCAATTGATCTGGTGCGGAGAAAGGGGCCTTCGCAAGGACAATCTCGGGACATCTTGCCAACTTGTCCACATCGGGAACAAAACAGGATTAAGGGTCCTCGACAGCTCTCTCGGCGGTGTCCTACCGTGCCACATCTCCAGCACAGGTCCGGGGTTATGGGGATGAAGGAACGAACGTTCTTTCGGTCGCAATCCAGTCTTGACTGGGAATGGTCTTCTCGTGTTTCGGGCTGAAAACCGTCCCGGCGGCCGGCCACATACTGGATCATCGTCGGAATGCTTAGCGTCATCATATCTTTAAGTTCCTTTGTTTGGACACTCCTGCTTTTCCTCGAAAAGCGTTTCTCGGTCCCCATCGCTTTGGTCATCGGGAAGACTATCAGTGTCGGACAAGTGAAGGGTATCCATGGGACAATCGGGGTTCATGGTTGCAGTTCGCTATAGTTCAAACAAAAATAAAAAAACTTGTAGAATTTATTCTGTTGATTAGGTTTCGGTTAAACGGAGACAATAGAGAGAAAAAAATGTAAGCAACACTTGAAAGTGTTGTTTCGGTTGGCTAGGTTACGGTGGTATGCCTTTAATCCGTCGGGAGAGGGGTCGCATCGGCGGAGGAGATCGGGAATGGCCTTGGAGGAATTTGAATGTTATGCCTCTTTCCCTGTCTGTCGAAGATCCGGACCCTGCACCATTTAGTGGGCTCGGCGTTCTTCGGCCGTAGAAATTGTGCCTTCTCGGCCCATTCCTTCGACCATTCCTGGAAACGCGGCATTTGCTGGGCGTACTCTAGTACCTCCCAAGGCTGGGGCGTTGTTTCCTGGGCTGGGGATCTCGGGGTGCGGTCGCGGATGCGGTGCTCCGATTCCACCACTAGCTCGTCCCTTTCCTCGGCTACTTCCAGCGGGGAGAGTGTTGCACCGGTTGGTTCCAGCTGCGGAATCCACTGGTGGGAAAGGTCTTGGGTATGCGGGGTGAAGGTGGTGTATACCCCGGAGTGGTAGCGGGAGATTGTTTCCTCCACCTCCTGCGCGTATTCCTCGGATACTACCGTCTTCTTTTCCACCAAGGTGCACATCAGTACCTTCTCTTCGTATACCCCTGGTTCCAGCGGAGATGGAGACCTCGGAGGGGTTTCACCAGGTGAGTACTCAACTAACCCGAACGTCTCGTCGAACTCTTCCTCGAATCGCGCCGAGGACGTCTCCCAGTCGACATTTTCCCAACCTTCTTCGAAGAAGAGGTCGTCGGGGTCAGTAGCGGGTGAGAAAGCCTCTCGATTCGCTTCAGGTGATGCTGGTGGTGTAGATTCCTCCGTGAGGTCGATCACTTCCCATTCGTCAACGGTCGGTGAGTGTCGGGGACGAATCGGCGGCGTTGCAACAGGGTGTGGTTCCATTCCACAGACTACAGAAAGCAAAACCAAACCATTAATCGTTCACGGGCTTTAAATCTTTTATATGTACTTGTTTATACCGCTTACCATTTTCATCTTGCAAATCGTATACTACCGGAGAGATAACTCGTATTACTTTATACGGGCCAGAAAATTTCGGCGCTAGCTTAGCGGCTACGTGATCAGCGGCAGAAGACAAAGTGTATTCCTTCTTCATTACTCTGTCTCCTATGGTACATTTCCAGTCCCGACGTCGCAAATTATAATTGCGGCTCTGACTGGTGAATGCTTTAGATAAATTTAGACGGACAAGGTCAAAAACAGTCTCGCAGTTGTTCCATTCGCAGGAGATGTGGTCTCGGGTTTTCTTCGACAGGATCGTCCTCTCCAGTAGTTTCTTTCATTATCTCTTCGGGGGTATTTTCAGCTTCTCTTCGGAAGGACTTAGGTATCTCGGGGTCTCTTCCAAAATTAAGAAATGCAGGAGAAAATCCCGTAGAGTCATGTTTTGCGTTATTAATGGCAAATTTAAGGTCTGCTAATCTGAGGTCCCACTCTCGGTGATCTTCTTCACAGTATTGCGCAATCATTGTCTTCAACGTACGATTGGCTCGTTCCACTGGGTTGGCTTGCGGTGTATACGGGGGTGTAAAACGGTGCATAACGCCGAACTCTTTCAATAGCTCCTTAAACATTTTGCTATTGTACTGTGTTCCATTATCTGTTATTACGGTACGGGGACATCCAAATATTGTCAAAACCTCCTCGTGGAAGGCGGTACTGATGCTACTGGCTGTAGCATTTCTTACCGGTTTGCATTGAACCCACTTGGTAAATCTATCTTGAAACATGACAATGTAACAGTTCCCCTTTTTGCTTCGGGGCAACGGTCCAATAATATCGGAGCTAATGGTTTCCCATGGTCGCCGATTAGAAGTCGGTCGCATCTTCCCCGGCGGTTTCTGTTGGGACGGTTTATATTTTTGACATTGTAGACAGCCACGAACGTACTTGGTAATGTCTCGGAACATTCCAGGCCAATAGTACGATCTGGCAATTCGGGTGATAGTCTTAGCGATTCCCAAATGTCCAGCATTCGGGGCATCATGGTTCTCTTCCAGAATACGGATTCTCTGTGGCTTTGCTACACACAGTTTCCACGGGTCAGACAACTCTGGCTCTCTGAAGTCATTGATGTCCCAGAAATGACGGTACAATCGGTTCTCTCGAATGCAGTAGTCTGGAAACTTTCCTGGGTCCTTGGTAACCTCTTCCTTTTTGTTCCTGTACCATGAACATTCGGCGTTTACCTCTGAGAGATAGAGTATCGATGGTGGGTCGGTGTCGGTGGTCATTGGTAGCGGATTTCTGGATAAGGCATCAGCTACACGGTTTAGCGCACCTTTCCGATATTTTATTTCGAAATCATATTGTTGCAGAAAAATACTCCACCTAGCTAGACGTCCGGACGGACTAGATATGGAATGCAACCATCTCAGAGATTGATGATCGGTAACAACCGTGAAATGGTAGCCCTCTAGATAAGGACGCATCTTTTCAATCCCCCAAACAATGGCAAGACATTATTTTTCGGTCACGGAGTAATTCTTCTCGGCAGAACTTAGACTGCGGCTCGCATACGCTACCACGTGTTCATGACCATCCTTCTGTTGGGTAAGGGCTATTCCCAGCCCATAATCGGAGGCATCGGTCTGTAAAGTGAACGGCACGGTAAAATCGGGACAGCTCAAAACGGGTGCTTCTGACAGACAAGCTTTTATCCTAGTGAAAGCCGCTTCTTGTTCTTCAGTCCACTTCCATCGCTGAGACTTACGGAGTAACTTTGTCAACGGAGCCACCTTTTGTGAAAATGATGGCACAAATCTTCTATACCAGGATGCAACCCCCAAGAATCTTCGCAACTCTCGGATATTTCTTGGGGCGGGAAATTTAACGATACTTTCGACCTTCTCTGGATCGGTACGGATTCCATCTCCGGTGATTACATGTCCCAAGTATTTCATGGACGGTAAGCAGAAATGACATTTCTCCGGGTTGAGCTTCAGCCGTGCTCCTCGCAGTCGGCGGAACACTTCGGACAGGTTTTCCAAGTGTTGTTCAAATGTCTCCCCCAGCACTATGATGTCATCGAGATAGGCAAAGGCATATGGATCTAGATCGGGGCCTATTAGTCGATCAACCAGTCTTTGGAACGTGGCAGGTGCAGAATGTAAACCAAATGGAAGAACCGTGAACTGGAACAATCCTCTTCCGGGTGCGGTAAATGCGGTAATTGGTTTGCTTTCAGGTGTTAAGGGTACCTGCCAGTAGCCACTCTTTAAATCTAAACTAGAAATGTACTTGGCTTTCCGCAGTTTATCCAATATAGCATTGATAAATGGAAGCGGGTAGGCATCCTTCATGGTAACTTCATTAACCTTCCGGAAGTCAATGCAAAAGCGGTTCTTTCCATCCTTTTTCTTCACTATTACAATCGGAGAACTCCAGGGGCTCGTAGAGGGTTCTATCACCCCTTCTTGCAACATTGCGTCTATCTCGGCATTACAAATTTCTTGCAATTTCGGATTTTGCGGGCGGTATCTCTGTTTAATTGGCTGAGGTTTTAGCAAACGGATTTCGTGTTCCACAAGGGTTGTTGGACCTCGTATGGATCCAAATTTCGGTAACTCTTGCTTCAGGAAGCTGTTCAGTCGGTCTGTCTGTTCTTCGGTTAGATTTCTTTCAGTCCGAGCGGTTATGACGTCCAACGGATATCCTTCAAAACCATAATTGTTTCCATCTCCTAAGTCATTTGAAGATGACTTAGCTTTTCCGATAACGGATTTCTCCAGGTCAACCCCTAACACCAGGGAGGACGTAGAGACTTCGGAAACAGTATTTTCTTTATTAACCCCTAACAACACCGGGGAAAAATCAGAAACTTCGGAAATGAATTGCTCATTGTCAACCCCTAACACCAGGGAGGACGTAGAGACTTCGGAAACAGTATTTTCTTTATTAACCCCTAACAACACCGGGGAAAAATCAGAAACTTCGGAAATGAATTGCTCCTTGTCAACCCCTAACACCAGGGAGGACGTAGAGACTTCGGAACGAACATTTTCTTTATTAACCCCTAACAACACCGGGGAAAAATCAGAAACTTCGGAAATGAATTGCTCCTTGTCAACCCCTAACACCAGGGAGGACGTAGAGACTTCGGAAACAGTATTTTCTTTATTAACCCCTAACAACACCGGGGAAAATTCAGAAGCGACAGAAATGGATTGCTCCTTGTCAACCCCTGATACCAGGGAGGACGTAGAGACTTCGGAAACAATATTTTCTTTATTAACCCCTAACAACACCGGGGAAAATTCAGAAGCTACAAAAATGGATTGCTCCTTGTCAACCCCTAACACCAGGGAGGACGTAGAGACTTCGGAAACAGTTTGATGGCTAGTACAGCTGCCTTCGGTAGAATGATAAAGTATTTCCTCCTTACAATTAATCGGAACAACGTTACCTGCTCTTGTCGACATATTCGCAACCTCCAATATCCCAACTGGACTGGCTAATTGTGAATGCTTTACTAGTTCATCTTTCACATATATTTCTCCGGTTCCCAACTCGAGACGGAAATTATATTTTCGTAGAATATCGTGCCCTAACACGATATCTGTTATCAAACCAGGGAAATGTTCCAACGAACCCTCCATAGTGACGTCGTTGATTTGCCATTTAAGCTCATAACTGTCGGTGATAGAGACTAACTTTCCATTAGCTAAACGTGCCTTCGTATCTTGACAGGCGATAGTTTGCTTTTTTTGGGAAAATGTTTTAGCTACTTGATCACCAATGTAAGACCTTGCGGCTCCAGTATCTAACAATGCTCTGAAATTATGATTTTCAATTTCGATGTCTATGTGCGGTCGGAGGTCGTTCATTTCGGCTGGCGGTTCAACATGAGAAGCAAACAATTGCGGAAGCTGTGCCGGCCTCTCTTCAGCACAACTTCGGATTAGTTTTCCTGTCTCCTGCAGGAACAATCTCTCGAAAGTACTCCTTCTTTTCGGCAACGGGAGCAGAAAATCTTCGGCGGATTTTGGCAGTTGTTTCGGTAATGTCCCGATTCACCACAGCGGAAACATATTGGTTGACGGGAAGATGATCCAGACGAATGGTGAGTAGTATCAGGCGGCGGACGTCGGGGAGTAGCAGTCGGTGACGGATTTCTTGAACCATCGACGGGCTCCCTGGATGGCCCAGACGTTGAGTAGTGAGAAGATTCATGTCTTGGCGTACTTATCGGTTGCTGACGGGTAGTCGGTGCACGGATCGGTCCAGAATGGTTGGGTACACACTGGAGTTCCTTTTTAAGGAGCTCATATTCCCTTATCACCTGACAAAATGTGGAAAAATCTTCAAAATCTCCTTTCCTAATTTGCAGACGGTATTCGGGCAATAAGTTGCGGTACATCCATGCTAACTGTTGTTCAGGAGTTAGTTTTCCATGTCGACGCATCAGAGTTTGGAGTTCGGTGATGTAAGTAGCAGCGGACTCATTTCTTCTTTGTAGACGTCGGCCTATCTCAGCTTCTAGGTCAACCTCATAATTCACGGGATAAAAGAAGATACGAAAATCTGTTTCAAATTCTTTCCAGGTCGTGTACCTACTCCGGTTGTTACGGTACCAAGATGCGGGTTCCCCTGATAGTAATTCCGGTAATACAGGTAGTAAATTGTCTTTCGGAATATTCTTCGCTTCACAGACTTCTTCAATTCTTTCAATAAACGAAACAGGATCTCCCCGGTTTCCAAAAGACACCTTCCAGTCCTGTACATTTATTGCCGGGGTCGCCATAGCAGTCGGATAATCAATAGATTCTTCTTGGTGTATGGCAAGTTGTGAAGAAATCCCTCTTCGTCTTAAGAAGTTTACAAGTCGCTTACGTTTTTCCGGAACGGTTCCAGCAACCGATAAATTTGTCTTTTGCAGGTGGGTAGTGAGACCCTCGTTTTTCAGTAAATATACCCAACTTACTCGATTGTCTATAGCTTCTTCTAGGGAACTTACGGTCGGTAGTTGGGCCGGTACTGTAGAAACGGATTCGATTTCAGTCTTTTCTTCAGTGAATAAAACAGTGAGATTAATATCGTCGGATTTTCCTTCTGACATGGGTCTTTTATCTCCAGCTTCTTCTCCTTTGATCTTTTTGTTAAACAAGAAAAAATCCACCAACGGACAAGCGATCAGCTTTGAGTAAACAATATGGAGAGTAAAAGAAAGAAAAAGAGAAAAAAACCACGGATAACGGAATAACTAACTCTGCTCTAATCATTAATATGGAGAGACATTCAAACTGCCTATATAAAAATAAATAAAATAACCTCTCTATCCTAATACAGTAAATCGAAGACGGCGGAAACGGCCTCTTCAAAAAAAAATAATAATCAGAAACGGTCCCTACTCGGGCGCCAAATTTGTGACGCTTTTTCCTACCGCCCACTGGTTCTTACCTTCTGGGCACGTCACAATGGCCACCCTCGATGCAAAATCTCTCCAATAAATGCTCGGGCGCCAGTTGTTTTAACGTGGTATGCTCCACGGCCCCTTGACCCTGAGCGTCAAGAGTTCCAGGTAGCCTCAGATGGAGGTTACGGAAAATTCTAGGGGTCTTGTTTCATTCAACACTTTAATAAAACTTTAAACCCTTATGGCTTTGTTACGGGATAATAAGTAAACACCGATTTAATAAGTATAAAACAACGAATGTATTTCGTGACTATAAGCCAAATACGAAGGCACAAATATAATATTCAATATTACAGATAAATATACAAAATACAACTTTAAATGAGGAACAGTTATAGTTCCGGCGCTTACGAACAATTTCCGTAGGTACGAAGTGCAAGTGCAATCAAAATAATATTTTAGTATATCGGCATCAAATTTAACGGTTTATATAAAAAAAATATATGTACTATGCCAAGTGGCAAGTACGTAAACAAGTAAATTTTGATAAAAGCAGTGTGTAAGCAATCGGGGAGCAGAGAAAAGAACTGCAATCACATTCTATCGTAACAAAAGAACAAATAAATATCAGAATTAACGGCTAAGCTCACCATGGAAAGTTACTATGGTCGGTAAGTAGGTAAGGAAACCCGTTAGAATAACAGAATTGTCTATAATGAATGAATCTTAGATCATCAAACAACCTATGGCAACAGCCTCCGCCTTGTCTGAAGATCGTATCTTTCTTAATAAGCTTTCTATTGAAAATAATGAAATTTTACCGTCTGAAAGTTGAACGACGCATGGCATCGGCCTCGCCCCCGTTCCACAATCAGCTTTAATGTTAAATTATCGGATAAAACTAACTAATAAACTCTAAACGGTAGGGAGGTAGGGAAAACGGACCAGACAATAATAATAATTATAACAAATTAAACTTCGATGTTCAAACAATCTATGGCAACAGCCTCCGCCTTGTCTGAAGATCGTATATATGTTAATAAACTTCCTATTGAAAAGACTAAAAATTTTACCGTCTGAAAGTTGAACGACGCATGGCATCAGCCTCGCCCCCGTTCTACAATCAGCTTTAATGTTAAATTATCGGATAAAACTAACTAATAAACTCTAAACGGTAGGGAGGTAGGGAAAACGGACCAAACAATAATAATAATTATAACAAATTAAACTTCGATGTTCAAACAATCTATGGCAACAGCCTCCGCCTTGTCTGAAGATCGTATATTTGTTAATAAGCTTTCTATTGAAAATAATGAAATTTTACCGTCTGAAAGTTGAACGACGCATGGCATCAGCCTCGCCCCCGTTCTACAATCAGCTTTAATGTTAAATTATCGGGTAAACTCACTAATAAACTTTAAACGGTAGGGAGTTAGAGAAAATGGATCAAACATTAATAGTGAATATAATAAATTAAATTCGTTTCAAACAAAATAGGAAAATAGTTATCAATAATTATTAACATAAAAAAAAAGTAAAATTCTAACGGCGGTTTAATGCTTCACACAATACTTTAAAAAAAAAGAATTACAATTCGGTTGACTTACCAAAAAAAACAATTTCGGACGGCAAATCACTTCTAACCAAAAAAAAAAATAGAAAACAAAGAAAAAATTCTCAAACTCAAAAAAACTGGTTGGTAATATTCGGCCAAAAGCGAACTAACTGTATCAGGAACAAGAGAGCTTAAAACCAAATTGTTTTCGAATTTATATTTTTATTCCTACCTACAATTTCGGCTAATTAGATTATTTTTACAATAAACAAAAAAAAATTCTAATGTACTAGACGGCTCTAGTCGAAATTAAAATTCTTTATGTACCGGATGTCTTTAGTTTTTTTAAATTTGAAAATCAGAAATTAATATAATATACATTATATAGGAAATTATTGAAGGTGATTCGTGGAATTGAATTACCGGAGAAATAATCTTAACACTCAAATATTACAGCGGTACCCGACATTAAGGCAGAAATATAGTAACGAGTTATATAAAAACGCTGAAAATCAAAATTTTAACGGACAAACCAAATAACACTATTGCAGATAATAATAACTCGTTACAACTGTTTTTAAAATTTTTTGTTTTATATTTGTTATCTATGGACGTATATTAATATCTTTGCTTTTATTACAGTGGTTTAGAGGATTGTATCAAGTAGCTGCTGTAATGGTTAATTTTTCCGCTTGAGTGAATTAAAAGAATCAAACTACACAATATCTATTAAAAATGTATCTTGGCACCAATTAAAGCACTAAGCACAAAAAATATTAGTTTTAATTTTCGAAATTGATGTTGGACTTAAAGACAAAGAAAATTTGATCGAACCTCAGAAGCTTAAGATTTTACGACATAGGGATGTACTATATACATCATAGATTTTTGAGACGTCCCTATATTCGGTTACGGTTTCATATTTGGATAACAAAAAACATATTCATGACGATAACTTGTTTTTATTTTAAATTTTCGTAGAGCTGCATTTTTTAGCAAGAATGTTAACGAACAAAAATCCAGCAAATCCTTTTTTCATATTCAGCGGAACAGAATATACATTTTTTTTCTCTTCTAATTAAATATTTAAACCTTGTTGGTGTACTCTTTATCTCTCACTTAAATTTGACAACATCAACACTCTTTAAAATTTAAAACACATGCCGTGTAATTAAAATAATTAATTAAAATTCTGTCACTGTTGTTGCAGGTATACAGGGTGGCTTTCGAAAGTAATTGTACATACAAATATTGCAATTTGAACCGTTTTGCTAATGTTGCTATTAATAATTAAGATACAGGTTGGTAGAAGTTAAGTTTTAAAATGTATTTATTACGGTTTAATGGCACAGAAAGGTATTTACATTTTAACAGGGCGTCCCCAAGTAAAACTGCAATGTTAGCAGTTGTTGAGAGATTTCGTCGTGCCAGTAGTGTATTATGTTAACGTATAGGATCTTCAGGTCGTCAAAGAATAGTTTGTAGGTACCAATGCTATAGTAGTTTTCAAAATAAATGGTATTGACTGAAGGATTATAATAAAAACAATTAGACCCTTAAGTTGTAAAATCCGAGATGCACATCATAAATGTAAAAGGACTTGATTCAGGTAATTTTGTGTCTCAAAGAGGGATTGTAGAGGATTAGAGTTTACACTTCTTGTTCATTATAGTCTTTGTATTTCATTGGAAGTGTTCACTTGTGTTACAGCGTGCAATAATTTTATAACATTTATTTGTTATTACAGACATTAATAGCAAATATTTTATACCCCAACGTACAGAATAGGCAGTATGTAGCGTCCGTGGATAAAAACTAATAGTGCGTCTTCCAGTGGTTCGTTAAAGAAGAATCACTTATCTTGTGACGCAAAAATCATTATAAAAAATGTGTATAGTTTCTTACTTCAGCAAGGATATAACGCGGGTACTGCAGCAAGAGTAACTACTAATTTGATGAAGGTGCCTCTTACTTCAGTTAGACGAATTGTTGAACATTCCATGGAATCAAGAAAAAAGGGTAAAGATTTCATTGTCATAAAAAGTCTAGACGACTGGAAAAAGATTTGATAAGGTGAAAAATCTACATTATGTACGATGAGCAGCGTGTCCCTACAATCAAAAGTCTGAAACAGCGGCTCATTAATGAAGAAACTCACATCAACTTTGGCGAGCTCTGTCTGCAATAAGCTTTAAATACTGCAAAATTGACAAGAGACAAGTAATAATGGAATCCACAAGTTTAATAAACTGGCGTTCTAAATATATCACGTCAATAAGAAAATACCGGTCAATACTCTACCTCGACGAGACGTGGTTTGACACGCATGACACCCCTTCCAAAGGATGGTCTGATTCCTCTGATAAGTGTAAAACAAAAGCACCATCAAATACAGAGAATAGAATCACAATATTTCACGCAGGATCAGAAAATGGTTGGATCCCAAACGCTATGTGGCTTTCTGCTAAAAATATTAAGAACTCTTGTGTTGATTATCACGAAGATACGACAGCAGAGCTTTTTGAAGATTGGTTTAAAAATTGTCTGTTTTCGCCAAACACCTTTATAGTAATGGACAACGCAAGCTATCATAGTCGACAATTGCAAAAAATTCCTCGCTCAAAGAATACGAAATTGGAGATTCAAAACTTCATGGTTGCAAATAACATATATTTTGAGGACAATTATTCCCAAAAAAAAACTAAGTAGTAGTGTGGTAGAATTAATTAGGAACTGTATGAATGACATTCCTACCGAGAGTTGGAAAAGTTCTGTTAGTCATGTTATAAATGTTGACTCGTACCGTTCTGTAAATCAATTGCGCCAATTATAATTAATTTAGATGAGGATAGCGATAGCGACACTGAACTTAATATAGCATAGAATTGTAACATTTAAATAAATTACTTGCATATCTCCTATATTAAACATAATTCAAATTTCTAAGTTCGACCCTGTAGCACATTTGTATCTTTTACCTGATGATTTTCTATACAATGAGATTAAATCGTATAGTTTATTGCAGTTAATAAGTCAATACTGTGAAAAATACTATAATGAAGGAAGCGTGTTTGCCAAATCATCCAATCTCCGTGAAGAAGTCTTGCACGAATAGCACAGCAGAGTAAATAGCTTGGGGTGCTTACATACTAAATATTATAGTTATTTCATTCTGTTGGTAATTATCTACGAGAAAGAGTTATGAAATGTAGTTAAATGCTTTATTTTGAACTTTGAACTATCCCGAGAATGTCAAAATGCCACTTAAAACTTTCTAAAACATAATAAAAACCTTCTTAGACTTCTCATTCTCCCCCCGTATATATTTTTTGACCCATTCTGTATCTTAATTTTTTATTTATTATTATTTATTTATTTATTATCTATCATTATTATTATACCAGCCTTATTAGTTTTGTTTAATCCATCAAACATTTCTAATTAAAAATTTGTTAATCCTGGCGGTTATAAATAAGGACAAAAGAAAAATGTTAACAAATTTTAGATAGTATATTTATATTTACAAGTGCAAGAAGTCATATTTAATTTTATAATTTAAATGTCCCTACTTAAACTGTGTTAATCTCATTTAAATTGAAAAAAACACAATGAAAATGATCATTTTTAAACCCAAACTTAATTTGTACATTCATAGTTATCGCCAAATATGATATATACTGACCTAATTCACATGGAGCAATAAATAACGGCATCCCTTAGATGCAAATTTAGCTACTATTGACGCTTATGTTTATGTAAATGGATGCCCGTTAACAGCTTCAGTGTTTCCTGCTGCAACCGTCTGGTAATTAACATATAAGATCGCGAGTCGGATCTCCCTGTCTAAACATACCCTAAATACAAATACAAACAGATAAAGCGTCAATAATACCCTACCCAAGGGAATTGTAAGCACGTCTTATAAAATATTACTATCGACTTAATACTTGTTGCTTACTCTGGAGATCTTTGAATACAATCTCATTAATTATGCCAAACATAATACTAACAATAGTAAATACCGAAACAAAACAATTAGTTTTATTATATTCTTTCTTTTCTATATAAAATATTATATAAAATCTAAACTAGTCACAAAAAATATCGCATAAGTGATTTATGAATAAAGTTTTTGTT
The DNA here is from genome assembly GCA_035357415.1 of Ophraella communa. Taxonomy (NCBI): domain Eukaryota; kingdom Metazoa; phylum Arthropoda; class Insecta; order Coleoptera; family Chrysomelidae; genus Ophraella; species Ophraella communa. Next base: position 6,276,764 of record CM068989.1, on the reverse strand, counting down.
ATTCTCTTTTCATTTTTTGGGAAGTTAATTTGGAATTATGTTTTAAAGTAGTTTATATTAGTAATAATGAAATAACAAAATCAAATAATACAAAGTAACAAAATAAAAAATTTTAACGATAAATTTAACATTTTAGTATCTAGCATTGCAAACTCTGGCTCTAATAACATCTCTCATTCTCAGTGAAAGGCTTCTTATCATGTCATTTATATAATCCAAATACAAATTTTCCCATTAATCTATCAAAACATTTTCTAGCTCATCAAGGTTGTCTGGAGCAATATTACGAGTTCTTATGTGCCTGTCCAGGTAGTCCCAAGTATGTTTAATTGGGTTTAGGTCTGGACTAACTCCAGGCTAATCTAAAACTTGAATGGTAACTTCTTGAGGGTATTCCATTGTTATTCTGGCAATGTGCGGGTGAGCGTTATCGTGCAGTAGAATAAAATTTTCTCTAATGATTGGAACAAATGGCACTACATTCTCCGTAAGAACCTCCATTCTAAGTGATCCCCTACGAAACACAATTACCTAACTCCGGGTGGCCTTCAAAACAGATGCCTCCCCATACCATAATCGAACCACCTCCATAATTTCTGGCTTCTCTTATGTTACACTGAGCAAATCCCTCACCTGCGCGTCTATAAACCGGAATACGTCTATCGGATGCAAAATGTGAAAATCTTGATTCATCCGTAAAAGAATATTAGCCCAATCGTTAATATCCCAATTAACATGTTCTCTTGCGAACCTTAAACTGATTCTAAAATTCTTTAATCTGTTTCTAACCGTATTGACAGATATTCTAACATTACAGACTCCAGAGAGAACATTTTGGAGTTGTCTGGCTGTAACATGACGAGTTCGCCAAAGTCCGAAATCTTAAATAACGGTTATTTGCAGGAATAGTACACCTGGGACGTCCTGGAACCTTAAGACTCTAGAAACGTTAAATTGGTTGATTCCCTTGAGTTCAGCAATATATTGCCGATCGTCCATCTTCAACTAAAGCCACGATTTGAGCTGCTTGTTCTGGGGTTAATTTACTCATTTTTACTCAAAATGTTTCTAGACACATCCAAATGAATGAAAATTTTAAAATATTAATAATACAAATAGAATTTATCAAAATTTATTAATTTTTTATTTTTCAACAAAAAGGCGATGTAAACTGTGAATATTTTGGTCTTTTATACATCTAAACAGGGGTTCTCAACCGGTGGGTCGCGACCCAATTAATCAATACTATTTTAAAATACAACTATAATTAACAAAAAGGCTGTCTCCGCGGCTTTAAATACACTAGGCGTCAGTTCTGTAAATACACTGCGCACAGTCTTTTCCCGCTTTGATATTGAAGAATTGAAAATTATTACTTTCGTTACATTTATTACCGGATCGTTAAATAGTTATTAAGAAATTAGTGCTCACTAACATTTTTATATAGTTTTTAATAGTGTTTTTTATATTTTTAAAACTAATTATTGCTGTCTTTTTGCATACAAAGGCTTACTTTACGATGTTAGAATAAGTGGGTCGTCAAAATTCTTAACCTAAAAAGGGGGTCGCAGAGTTGAAAAAGTTGAGAACCCCTGATCTAAAGCATACCATAGACCTTTATTAAAATATTTTAAAAAATGTGATATTTTATTTTACACCATAATTTAATTTTTAAAATTATGTGATACTTTTTGTGACGAGTATATATTATAATATATAAAATATTAAAAAAAATTTACTTAGATTACATAGATAAAGTAATGCATTGCTACCTAAAAACAACCTCCACCTCTAAGGCAAAGAATTGGAGCAGAAAACCAAGGGCTGAACCAGAATTTGGGTAACCTATTCACAATTTTTCAAGCAGGGGTTTTTACAATAGCCATGTGTCTGCAGAAGATGCCTAAGAACGACTGCAGGAACCAAAACTATAATAATAATTTCCAACATGCACTAAAGTCACTGGAATCAAATCGGATAGTCTCCAAGTTATTTGGAAAATTCCTTCAGGATCTAATAAAGTTAAGGACATACTGGTAAAGGTCCAGAGCCACTTCTTGGCAGAGGAACAGTAACGAACTGGAAAGATCGGATGGTAGATTCTTACTGGCTCGAGCTAGAAAATTTAAAACCACAAAGGAATTTTTAAGAAGTCTCTTCAAAAAGAGAAAATGCAAGAGTAGACCTACGAATGGTGCTAGGACCACGGCCTTAAAGGGCATGTGAAGACAAAATTGGACTGATAAAGGGTGCAGACTGCAAATAAAACTGCGGAGTATACTTTTTGCAACTACAGCTTGAGAGACTATTTACAATACAAAATTCTTGTTTAGAAAACAAAGTGCTTATGGAAAGCAATTGATAGTTATTAAAAATTTTAACGGGTGTTAATCGAATGGAGATATGATCTGCAGTCACTAGAACTGTTTAAAGGGGATTCTTAAGAAAATATTTAAGCGCTTGGATATTTTTAAACCTAAAAAAGCATATCGTTTTGTAAAAATTGATTTGTACTAGGTAAAAAATATAGTTCTCGCTACAACTAAGGGAAATAGTCTCTTTACAAATTTCTTTTTATTTAAAATTCTATCAAAGACCAATTCTTTTTATGGTTTATATAAAAACAACAATTTTTTTGCCCAATTAATGCTGACCAAAACACCGAAGATGTTGGGTGAAATAAAACATGTATTATGAACACAATGAAAAGAAATTCTGATAGTAACGTTCTCACTGTCGGTTTTCCTACAAACCGCACAGTTTCTTAAAGCAGCAGCACAATCTACACAAGCCACGATATGTCAATCAATTTGATCTGCATCAATACCTACTGACTTCATGGAAGTGTCACTAAGGACCCTGAAGAGCTTCATTAGAGGCATAGGACTGATAGAACGATTAAAACCTAAGGTGTGATCCGCAATAAATCTTTCAGGTCGCAGTGGTTGATCAACCTTTCACATAGAACCTAACCTTACCTGGATACAACGTAATAAAAAGTCTTCTGGATATCATGAAGAATATAGGTTTTTTTTCCTTTCTTATTTTTTACTTGTCTTACTAATTTGTAATGTTTTTTCATGAAGTAATGTGCATTTCACTCTTTATGTTTGTCTAGTGTCCATTCCCAATATTTCTGTAGTTGCTTATGTCCCATAATTTTTTACCAGCAATCCTTTAAAGCACATTCACTTTTTCTAAAGCTGTTGTTTAAATATTATCAATTCTTTTAAATCGGGAAGGTCTGTAAGGGTTCTAAACCACATATGCATAATCGATCCTTTTCTGGATGACAGGTTGATAGATTTTTAGTAACACCTTTCTATCAGCTCTCCATTTAGTGCTCGATATTTTTAATTAATGACATTAAGTGGTTTAAAAGGATTTTGCTTGAAGTTGGTTAATTTGCTAATTCCAAAGAAATAAATAATACAGACATTTTATACAACCTTTTATATCAAAGGAGCGATCTTCTTAGGGTCATCATGAAAACGCATTAATTATCCTGCAAAAATGGCTCGTTTTCTGTTTTGAAAATTTAACCCTTTTAGTTTTACCGCAAGGTTAAGTTGATTTATTTGTTTATTTAGATAACCGTTAATTTTATATTCATATCCGGAAAAACATTATCAGGCCGTTCATTTGTTATTAATAATTATTTTCACCTGTCAAAACATCACAGTTTTGTGATTTTGTTCAATAAAATCCATATTTTGTTAAATTATAGCCCTAAAAAAAGTTGGGCGGTGAAAGGGGTGTTGATCCCTTCTGAAAATCCATAATAAATCAAAATAATTGACTGCACTGTTTCCAATTATTGGGTATTCTCTACTAGTACTTCCTATAAATTTTCATACATAGGTAAATGGGGTTCAATCAACATATTTTTGACCCCAGCATCTGTGGTAAAATTTATGACCATTCTTTTTAGAACACCCTGTATATTTAAAACTTGCTGATAATATTAATAAGTAAATCTGTGAACTTGCACAAATAGACCCGAAAAATAAAGTAAAATAATTGCACAAATATATGAAAAATTGTATTTTCTTCCCTTTATTTTCATTTTTATAATATTCTGTATTTTATATAATTTGCTTACCACTTTGTGTAAACAATTAATAAAAGATAAAGCACATTTTAAGAAAATTGTGTTTTATTTCCTAACTTATCATCATTTGGGTTGATTATCAGCTAAAATTACCAGCATCACATATGTATTAATGCAAAGTAATAAAACAACACATTATAAAATATGTTCGCCGCATTTATCTGACCGGTTTTTCCATTCATTGTAATTAAATTAGTACAAAATGTTGTTACATTAAAACGATACTTTACGCCGATCCCTATCTGGTCAGGATGTTATTCAAGTATTAAATAATTAAAGTTGGGCATGTAGGCCGATCAGTTTGTATGTATGTTTAATTAAATAAAAAATCAAATTACCGCTTGAAGAATTAGAAGCCATCTTGTGTTAGCTTAATGACTTTTTAATAAAAATTATCCCCGACGTTCGATCATTATTAGATTAAATTTTGATTACACAACCATTAGAAAATATCATTTTTTCATTAATCATGCAAAGTACGATATAATAATGACATACACGTGTTCAATATTCATGTATTTCCTTTAAATTTTTTATGTGAAATGTGGGAGAGAAAATTTTATTAAATACTGGTGTTATGGATTAATAAATTATTATATTTTGCATTATTAATAATAAAGTTTTAATGGGAATTCTGTAGGGGCTTTCCAGCTGTTCATAAATAAAATAATGTTAGTCAATTAGAAATGATAAGCTTCTTAACAATTATTAATAAAAATGGATGTACCTAAATTAAACTTCTTTAATTTTAGGTTGTTTCACTTTATATTTTATAGAAGGCACTGTATAGTCGGTACAAAACAAAATTTGATACACGTCATCATAATTTTACGTCGACACGTATAGACAGTGTTGCCAGACTTTTATAAGTCCGGCAGATTTAAAGATCGATTCGAATAAAACAATTTAAAGATCGATTTAAAGATCGATTCGAATAAAACAATCCAAAACAACTTATTTGAAGTGACATCAAACAAAGTACCAACATAATTTTTATAAATTTTTTTCCTTTTGGGTATATGGGTTTAATAAAATAAAGAGTATAATAATATTTTTTGCTTTTATTCGCTATAATTAGATTCATCACTACTAGTTTTGGTTTCTTCATTGGGATTTTTAATTACAGGTGCAATCTCTAGTGTATCCAACAATCTCTCTCTATAAAACGATTTAAAAAAGTCCTCTTCAGTATGATGGATAGTTTTTGTCCAAATTTCTGGTGTAATCGTTTCAAAAGCTTCAGACCACATATTTAAACGGTCTGTTTCAGTAGTTCCGTCCCTGCCAATGTGTCTGTTATAATATTGTTTTGATGTACCCCATATCAGTTCTATGGGATTGAAAATACAATGATATGGGGGTAAACGTAGCACTTTGTGTCCATATTTCTCGGCTAAATGGTCAGTCATATATATGACTGGCGGTTTATTTCTTAAAATTAAATTATTATCCCAAGGAAATGTCCAAAGTTAAGCTTAAAATTCAAAGTATTACTTTCATTTCTTACATATTAACAATGTTCAGAAGATTAACTTTTAGCATATTTTCTGTGAAATCGCCGTTTTGACTAGTCAAGCATTCTTTAATTTGTGGTTTGTTCCACAAACTTTATGGAGTAAAACACTGTGATATGGAGCATTGTCCATAACAATTATGCTGGGTTCTGTGAGATTAATCAACAGATTAATCAAACCACTTTAAAAAATTATACTGATTCATTTCACCATGGTAATCGCTTAAACTGGTTTTTGACGTAAATATTGCTTTCGCACCGTCAATAAACCTATTTTCATTCCCAGCATGGAGTATGATATATCTACGAAAAATAAAACTTATTGTTGAACATAAACATTTAAAATTACCATGTAAATAGGTACAGAGACATATACTATTAATTATACTAAAATAACCGGAGAGTTTACCTTTTACCATCAACTTTTGTCGTTTTGATACTCCTTTTATCATTATTTTGCCATGATCGGTTTATGCTACCATTTTGAAATATCCATGTTTATTCAATAAAAACAAATTTATATGTCAATCTGACGATGCTATTTCTATAGCGAAAGGGCCGTCATAGCATTTCATGTTTTGAGAATAAATAGTGAAAGTTTAATTCAACCTTTTAGTTGTTTACCGTTCTTACCAACTTTAGGTAAACAAATTTAAGTATTTTATATTGATTTATTGAATGAAACATTTAGTTTGAAAGTTGGAAAGGATGCTTTGCAATCAAGACAAAATTAGTGACGGGAATCAAACTTTGTTTTGCACCAACTATGTATACTATTTTTGTCAAAGTCTCATTAAAACAAAAACATATATTTTGTCATTATAAAGTAAGTATTTTTTGAGTCTTTTCCTCGACCAATCGACACGAGCCTTTGTTTGAGCGATTGACAAATTGTTTGGGATCCAACGCTAACAAATTTTTTTGACCGTCAAATATTTATGCAATATTGAATGTTTGCTGGTCCCACTAATAACTAAGGTTGTCTCAATCTCACGATAGGTCACATGACGATCTTGCAATATCAGTTCGCGCACAGCATCAGTGGTTTTCGCAACAACAACTGATGTTGGACGACCTGCACGAAATTCGTCTTGGAGTGAACTACGACCACGATTGAATTCACCATACCATCGACAAACACTGGTCCTTGATGGAGCTGAGGCAACCCTCAGAATTCTGGTACTCCTTTCCACCTAACAGCATAGTTATTTGTCAAGCCTGACAATTAGGTAAGAAAACTTAAAACCATTTTCTGTTTTCATAACAACGCAAAATTGTTTATTTAACCCCTAAGGGATATACCAAGTTTGGATGATATTGGTAAACAAGCTTTAAAGTAAAAAGTTTGGAAAAACTGAACGAACTTCGTGACGTTTTATTAAATGTAACTTACATTTCAAGGGACAGATCTACATAGGTAGGTATGAGCCAAATGCGAATTGAAAACATTCCAATAAAGTAGTAAATCTGCCCGATTCCATATTGCCTTTATTATGCTTTCAGTGAAAATCGATATGATTCTGTGAAAATTTTAACCCACGTGTAAATTTATTGGATATGCAATAAAACGGTTCGGAGGCTTTATGTTTTAAGAGAAATTGCTTCGTGTAGATATACATATATATTTTACGGCTTATTTAAATCAGACACCTAAATTTTAGCGTTTCTAATGTCTTCAAAGATACTGTAAACAGAAACGGTTATAAATAAAATTAGAGGTTTATAGTAAAGGTCTCTAAGTGAGTAAATTATTTGCCACAAAGACTTTTTATTATTTTTAGGCTTGAATTATACTTTTTAAAAGCGGTTTATCAATAAAAAAGATAATATATTATAATGATTTAATTTTGCTTTAATTTTTATGTTTGATTGTTATGGTTTATTTTTGTTATTATCCCAATTTATTATACCACGTTGGTATTGTTAATTTAATATGTTTTAAATTTAGTGATTATTATTATATGATTGTTTGTAGTTAATTTATCAATATCCCGACTTAGTTCTACTAATTTGATGATGTTTTAATTGATTTTAATGATTAAATACTATTTAATTTTATATTGAGTTTACTTTTTCTTCTGTAGTTCTATGGTTGAGCGCCTTTAAAATTTTAAACTAGTTCAATCTACTTTTTATCAAATTGAAATTTAGAATTTTGACTCTTATCAGGGTAGGATTCAAATTAAAATATTATTTAATTATTGTAATACAATGAATTTAATTTCAAATGTATCTAAAATAAATTATACAAATAAATTAAAACAAACACTATTAATTGGTTTTCATATGCTTATTACACTTAAATGGATGAATAACCTGGTATGAAAAGAATGAAGATGATATATACAAAAATAAATCAATTTACAGATACAACAAAATAAAAACACAAATATAAAACCTTAACTATCGGACGTACCTTGTATCACAAAGTCTTTTGAATATTGTCCTTGGTCATGCGCAACGTAACAAATACTGAAATCGGCTTCTACTTCGTTTACTATCGGAACGGAAAAGCATAACAATAAGACAAGATGTCTACCACACTTGGATGTATCAATGATGCTTGAATTTAATCTCATAAATTCTATTGGAATCTTGATATGTTTTGTACAATTTATTACTTTGGTAAGTAATTTAATAATAGTTGATTACTTTATTGCATGTATTTTTAATGGTATATGTATTAATTTAACATAAACAGCTTTTAATTAATACAAAAAATTTTCTTCTAGTTAGTACTCAATTAATACATACGATGTTAACTGCTCTGCTACCATAAGAGAGTGAATCGATGTTGACTGCTCTACTATGAAAATCAAAAAAAAAAATTAAATCATAGTAAATTGTCGCAACCAACGTGGGGCTCGCAAAATTAGCATTGATAATATTAAATTAAATAAATAAATAAACAATAATAATAATAACTTAATAAATTCATAAATTCAACAACAATAACATGGCGGACAAGAAGATGATGGAAAGCAGTTAGGAGAAATAAAAGAAGGAGAAGTAATAGATCAGAGAGATAAAGCTGAGATGGAAACACCAGTGTATGAAGAAAGAAACAGAGGTGCTGGAGATTTTGTAACAGAGCAAGGACAAGAAAAAGAAGGAAATCAAGATGAACAAGAGGAAACAGGAAAAGAAAAAGAACAACAAGAACCAGGACAACAAAAGGTACAGGAAACCAAGAGTGCAGAAAGAAATGATGATGCAATTATGAAGTTTCTAATGGAGATGAACAAAAAATTTGATGAAAATAGAGAAGAAATAAAAGAATTAAAAAAGGATTTAAATGCAAACAAAGAAGAAATTAAAATGGAAATAAAACAAGAGCTATAAAATATGGAAAAGAAGATAGATGAAGGAAGAAAAGAAAGTTTAAATAAAATTAAAAGAATTCGACAAGAACTAAGTCGGGATATTGATAAATTAACTACAAACAATCATATAATAATAATCATTAAAATTAAATCATAATAAATTGACAATACCAACGTGGGAAACTAACAAATAAACTATAATAAATCAAACATAAAAAAAAATTAAAGCAAAATTAAATCATAGTAATATGTTTGATATATAACTTAATTTTCTTTAGTATCAGTATAGCTCGTTGTAATTATAAAATTATTTGCTTAAACTTATTGTTTCAAATACATTAACTTTTTTAGGGAATTGACTATTACAGTAAATCCTGTAGTTCGAGTTTTCACTAGCCCAATATCGACAATTTCGGGAAAACGAGATTCCATTTGTTGTAAATGTTGATTTTACTCCAAAAATGCTGCAAAATTCAAAAAAATTAGAAAAAGAATTGGGAGATGTTTTGAAGCTGGAAGAGAATACATATTTTTTGTTTACTTAGTATTTCTTACATTATTATTCTGTATTGCGGTCAAATATTTATTAAAGAATTTAAAAATTATTTATAAAAGTTAATACTTAGTTAGGTACTCGGTACATCGTGAACGTCACTCACTAAATTAATAAATAGTGCAACTGGCTATAAAATATGATAGTTTTTATGGGGTTTTACAACAAGCAAAACTTTTTATTTAGAATGACAATGCCAAACCAAAAAATCGGCATATTCTAGATTTAGGTCATTTTAAAATCTGAACGGATATCGTATTGAAATCGTATTAAAATCGTATTGTTAAGGAGCTTCTAAAATCATAAAAACATACAAGATGTATCATTAAAAATATAAATCATGGACGATGCCAGACTTGCGTGTATCACCCTGTACATTTAAATTTATGTTTAAAAAGCTCACATTTGAATTTCAAAGTTGACGGGTCCCAGCGTTTATTTATACGTGATTTCCACACTGTATAAATGATAATATACTTAAAATAAATAAGGTTATATAATAGACATAGCTAAAGTTTACTTTCGGTCTCTGAATAACTTGGTTATAAAAACGAACGTTGGATGGTTAAAAGTTTGTGCTAGAATAGAGCTAGTGTAAATTCTGTTATGTCTAATGTTTAATTGCTTTACATATATGTAAATTTTCTTTAGGAGCCTAACGAACCAGAACATCAGCTTCCTCATCCACTGGATACTATTATTACATAAAACCCAAATGAATTTAATTATTAAATTTAAAATTTTAAACTATATAATAAGTTTATTAAATGAAAGTTTTCATGTATATTCACAGTAAAACACTGCTACATCCGCATAAAGAAGGCCTTGTACTATCGGCTTCAGAATTGCATATACATTTTCAAACTAAAATCGTTTACATTGAATAGACAGCCTTTTTATTTTGTGTAACCAATCACGGTTTAAATAATAATAAATTTGAAATCAGTTAAACAGTTGTCCACGCCCACATCTTCACTTAGTTTGGAACCCTCAATAATAAATGTTTGTTTGGGATTAAAATCCCCTTTTTTTATTATATCAGTACAAAAATACAAAAAAAACTTATTTATTCGGGACATGACCGACCATTGTAAATACACTTAATCTCCCAAAACCATTTAATGAAGGCGTTTTAAAAATTGCCATTCCTTTGTTGTATAAGAAGGGCGTTTTTATAATTTCGGTGGGTAAACGAAATTCACATTTAACATGTATATGCTATTCTAAAGCCGACTGTACATGGATGCAAAAATGTACCAATCACATAAAATATGGCAAATTTATAATCGCATTTTTATTAAATAGCAACAAAAAATATGCATATAAAATACAAGCAAAAGTCAAATATAACTAAAAATGAAAACAAAAACAAAGTAAAATATTATTTACAAATAAATAACCCAGATTTTCTAAATGAGGATAAAATTGACAGTTTATTCTAACATAATTTTAATTATATTGCATTATAAAGGTTAATAATAGAGATATTACCACTTTATTTCTGTTATTGAATAATTTATTTTGGAACAAGATTAGAATAAAAATTCTATAGGAGTGAAAAGCTCCGAGATCGAGCTGAAGGCAAGTATGACGAACCACGAGCATTACGAATTTTCATTCTTACTAAGTAGCAGACAATACTTTCTCCACTATCAAAGATTGTAATGCCATGAAAAGTTTGTAATATTTTTCATATTCATTCTTCTACTTTTTTGTTAGTACATTATTCAGTATATTATTAATACTCTTTGCAAGAGGTATATTAAAATTTATTGTACTAACCCTTACTGTGTAAAAGTCCATCCTTTGCGAATAAATAGTGAAAGTTTCATTCAACCGTTTAGTTGTTTATTGTTCTTGATAAGAGGTGTATTGTTACATTCTATTTTTAAATCCCTGGAAAAATTGATGATCTTTTTTATATTTTTCAATCGAAACGTGACATAAATTTTGACAGTTACTCAAATTTTGTACTATAATGACAATCAACTGCTTCAAGGCTATTATCAAGGCTATTATCTATCACAAGAGAAAGAATATAAATACATTTAAATTATATGTGGGCAGAGGTTTTGCAGAACACTCTTTTAATTCCAATTTTCTGTAATCAAATTTGATTTCAGAATTGTTAAATTATGTGATGATCGTGGAGAAATTGTTTTTATTATAAATATTCTTTCAAATTTCCATCCTATATTTCTTCATATTATATAAAACAATTACGCAAATACTAGCAAAAGTTTTCACTTATATTAAATTGACTAACAATTCCTGACTTTTCTTTAGTCCCGAACAAAAGTAATATTTAAGAAAAAGTGTACGGAAGATTTCCAGGTAACTATCTCCGAACACAAAAAGGTGCCTTCCTTTTTTCATCATAAAACTAAAAGTTCGTCTGTTTTAATTCATTTTGGACGTTTATTGTGCTCTAAGGAAGGAGCACACAAATATTTCTTCGTAATATTTCAATTTTAGTAGGAACTGCACATTACCTACTTCTGTTTAATGAAACTTTTATTTTTATTAACGTTTCGAACGGTTTTAATGGCATAAACGGGGCTTTTTTCGGACATTTTTGGATTATGGGTTTGGAGTTATAGCACGTCGTTTTATTGCACATCAGATATCATCCCTTTTAGACTCGTAATACTGCTTTTATAGCCAAATATACATCTAATTAATTAGTATGGAAAATCTTTAGTGGGTACTTTTTGTATTTTGTTATTATAATGAGAAAAATATGTTTACAACCCTTTTTATATTTCCACATTAATCACAACAGTATTTTTTAAATTATTTAAATAATTCCTTACAGTTAATAAATAAAAATTTAGTTCCAATTTATCAATATTTTCTTTATAAACTATTGGTTTTAAGCTCTCTGTTCGCATTTTACCAATTGGCAACAGCGCACCAGCAGCAAAGATGGAAGAATATATGGACATCGTACACGCATGGTTTTATTTGTCTAAAAAAACAACACAAGCACTAACGTAACAAAACCAATCTGATTTTCTTCTTCTTTATATTTATAATCCGTGGTCAACTGCTAGGGCTATCCAGCCAAGTTTTTCGTCTGAGTAGGAAGCATACTGCACGAACACAACAGTTAGAACTCCTCATAAAAACAGTGTAACCGTACCTGCAGTAAAATTGTGGTTTGAGGATCAAAATTTTAAAAAGAAGACGACAAAATTGCGGTTCTATGTCGACCCTTATGTAGCTAACTTTACTTTTGTTAGGTTAGGTTATCTACGTCACAGCTCGGATGGCGGAGTATTTAAATCATTCAAAAGTTGCATTTTCAAATCGACATGAAAACCGTGTGAGAATAAATACATTAAAATTAATTGGTTTCCAAGTATTATTTTGTACACCTCTAACTATTTACATTGAGAAAACATTATATTTTTGTTAAGTTTAACACCCCATTATCTGTAGGTATAAAGAACAATGGCAGTGAAAATAGTTGATAACTGCGTTCTGAGATTATTTTATTATGTGCAAAATAATCGTCAGTAGCAGGAGATATGCTTGGTTTATAAAACCTATAAAGTTATAAGTAAGAGAAAAGTTAGACAATGGTGCCGTGATTTAAAAAATTTTCAAATAAATGTATATATGACGAAGAGCCACAGACCCACTATCCAGACCGATGAAATCGTTTCACACATGGACCAAACACTGCGATCTGATTATTGATTTAAGATTAGAGTGAACGGACTAAAATGGACACACTACTGTTTATAATATTGTGACGGAAAATCAGGCATACCACAAATTGTGTGCAAGGTGGGTTCAAAAAATGCTTACCGACCACCACAAGGAACAAATAATGTCTAGTTTTTGACCCGTTATCAACAAGATGGAGATGGCTTATTTTCTTGTATTGTTGCTGGAGATTAGACGTGGATATCCTATGCCAACCCAGAAATAAAACTGCAATCGATCCAGTGGCTACACTCAATTGCACCAAAACCAAAAAAAATTAAGCAAACTTTGTATACAGCTTAAGAATGTATAACTACAGTTTTTTGGGACAAAAATGGTGTGCTTTTGGTTCAAGAAATGTAGGACAAAAATTACAGCTGACCTGTACTGCGAAACGATCAAAAATTGAGATGTTCGACCCAAAATAAGCGCCGCCGGAAACTGTCATCTAGCAAAACCAAAGAGAAAATTAAAGATTTTCGTTGACTTTTTGACCACCTAGCGTACAGTCCCGATCTTGCACCTGGCGTCTTCTTCCTCTTCGTGCATTTTAAATAGTGGCTCGGTGGACAACGTTCTGAAACCCAAAACTCAAAAACGCTGTAGTCAACTGGTTCAAGCTAAGCTTCTATGCAGATAGGTTACAGAATATGGGGTAGAGGAACTAACATTGCTAAGAAGTAAACGGCGATTATATTGAGAAGTAAAGTAAGTTTGTACCCAACTAATTATTAAAGTAATTCAAAATATTTCTTTGTGGAAAATATATTTTGTCAAGTCAAAACTAATAACAACAGTAAAACCACAGCAACGTAACATAGATCTAAAGAGTTTGGTATATAAAGTGGCTGGAAGCACATATATCTGGAAGTGCTTCCCAACATTCCCTCTTCTTTTTCAATCCGAACTCTTCACTGAGTTTCACCAATCTTGGTTTGTAAATATGTCAGCAAGTTGTTCTGCTATCGTACTTGCTCAATGGTTATTTCCTTTTCCGAAACACATTGTCTCACATAAAAGTACTTCAACTTAATGTGCTTTGTTTTTCGGTGTTGCTCATATGGAGGATTGCATGCCAGTTTAATTGTAGACTCATTATCAATTCGCAATACTGGTATGTCTTCAGATCTTGGAACAACCTCCTTAACCAAATAATCTCACGACATACCTCACTGGCCGCTGCTACAGTGGATGATAGCGAAACCACGGATTGCTTTGAACTGCGCCAGGATATTGCTGAGCCAGCATACAAACAATCCATCCCGCTCGTGGAGCATCCAGTTGCATCGTCCCCTCTGTGATCTGCGTCACTGTAACATATGAGACACTTTTGGCCTTTCTTGTACTCGAGCCCGGTATCCATAGTTCCTTTTAGGTACCTGAATATCCTCTTTACCTGTTGTACATTGCTTTAGGTCGATTTATCTAGGTTTCGAGATACTACCTCAACTGCATATGCAATATCTGGTCTGGTACCAACCATCAAATAGGACAGGTACTCAACAGCTGGCCAATAAGGAAAGTCTTGCAATTCATCAGGACATTTAGGTGCCTGTTTCAACCTGTATAAGCTTCTTTCCAGCTTGCAAACAGGACCTATCTCGTCATCGTATCCTTTCGGCTGTCGCATAAAGATTTCTTCTCTTTCAATAGCGTATAGAAAGGCTGTAGAAACGTCAAATTGTTTGAACCCTCGTTTGCAGCAATACTTAAAAGAATTCGGATTGTGCTCATCTTGGCGACTGGGCTAAATGTCTCGTCGTAATCGATTCCCTTCTTTTGTGAGTATCCAACAGCAACTAATCGTGCTTTGTACTTATCAATTGTACCATCAGGGTTATTTTTATACTTAAATACCCATTTGCTTCTTAGTGATTTTCTATTCTTAGGTAGGTTCGTCAGTTCCCAAGTCTGGTTATCTTGTAAATATTTGATTTAATTGTTCATCGCTTGGATCCACTTGTATGATGTCTCGATATGAAATCGGTTCAGAAATAGATATAGCCTCATCTGTAAGGAAGCTCGTAGGTATTCGTGTCAGGTTCAGGTGATTGTAAAGTTATGTCAATCTTGTTTTTCTTTAGTATAGACATTTCATCAAAAACATCTCGAGATCTGAGTTTAAGATTCCTAACGTGGGCGAAAGTGACTCTCATCGAGAATTGTTTCAGAGTCTGTAAGGGAGCTCGAGGGTATTCGTATCCCTTTTTCTTTAATTAAGGTAATGCCAAAAAAGACATGCACTGCTTCTGCTGAATCTAGGCGTTCAAATTCAAGGGTGAATTAAGTTCTTAATGATGATGTTTGTAGTAAGAATAAGAAGTGCTTGAGTGTCACATATTTCGACTCTCAAGAGTCGAAATTTATGATATGATTTAAATACTACTTACAATAAAATTTGTTTCTTATGAGTATATTTTTTTCTGAGACCAAATGGCCCTTACTTTTTGAACACGCATAAAAATGCAATATTTGTAATACCATGAATTGAGGGGCCTAGAAGTAAAAGTGTTTAAGTGCCATTTTAGCAGTTATGAGATAAATGGCAATAAAGTGTATTGCTGAATATTTTGATAAGTTCTTTAACACTAACAGAGATGGCAGCATAGAACGTAAATGAAGTTAAATCATTTTACCACCAAGTAAAAGTATCCTTTAGGTATCATTTTCCGCACTTAGTTTATATTTATTTAAAAAAAATACTGCACTTAAACCCTTTTACTTTTAGACCCCTCAATTTATTTTTTAGTTTTGTTTCGTAAATAAAGTAAATATTAAACGCGCTGTTGCCACTTTGAGCAAACACAACACTTAAAAAAAACCAAATAAGATTAGTTACCAATTCTTTTGAAGAAAATATGTAATTTAAGAGCGAAAAATGTAATAATAGTCCATTATTTATTTATTTTGGTACCTTATTTTCGTAACGGTAGTTCCTTTATTAATATTCGATTGGAGAGACATCCTTGTTCTTATAGATATCTGTTTATTAATAAAAAACCCTAATGATTTTAGGGAAACTAATTTCACACAGTCATTATCATATTTTAATGCGTAACGGTTTATTATATTAATTGGATCAGCTACGTGTTGGTTCTCAGGAACATCGTATCTTCGTAGAATATTCAGGAGGTGTTCGTGTTGGCTCTACATGTACTTGTCATTAACTGCCGGGGAATATTGATTAAGCAAGTAACCAATTGAGCAATTTTACGGTTAAATTTGCATTTGCTCAATTGTTATGTTCATTTACTAACATGCTGCATAATCAGTTTTTGAATGGAAAACAACAATATTCTAATATAAGGTGTTCAGAAATACTGCACATAAATCTATCAGGAATAATTATATTATTAAATATAGCTATTGTTTTTAAGTAAGGTCTGTGCTAAGCCATAAAGTTTAAAAATTGTAGAAACATTGGTTGGACAGCGCTACTGGTCACCGGAATAATTTCTTGATCTTTTGTTTGTCGTGGTGTTTTCTTTTAGTTATCTAGACAATTAAACTGCAATTGACAAGTAATAAATATTGACAGTTGTCAAATTGTGAGTTGGCCACAGTACTCTACTAGCATTTTGCAGTTTATTCTCTACAGTCATTTAAATAACGATGGTATCTGAAATGTTTCATTTTCCATATACTGTCACATTTCACAAACAAATCAAGATATCTGGGTAAATAAAAAATCAAAGTGTTGAAAACAAATCAGACATCTTGATAAAGTTCAATATGTGCACACCTACTAGCAGAATGAACCTACAGGGTGAGTCAAAAGAAGAGGAAAACATTATTTTCTTTTCTCCCCTGTATGGGGAGTAAGAAATTATTTTGAGACGCCAGAATAATAAACTTAAAAGTACAGGTTTTTATCTACAAGTTGCAGAAAATTCAAATTAGCCTCCGGATTCGCAAGTCAGAGCATTTTTAAATAAATCAATATTTTGAATGCATCGAATTTTAAGTCGGTGAGTGTAATTTATAGATACTTACCTCTTTTATGATATAAATATCTTTATTTTCTCTTATTTAAGTAAAACATATTTCGTAGAATTTGAAACATAGTAAACGTCATATTTTTTCGACAATGTTATCGCTTTTCTTAAAATGATGACTTTGATGTATACAAACGCAAAAAGATTCATAAGCTGTCTGTCTGTTTACCACCGTAGTGTGTGTAAATTTACTTTTTTGTGTATGTTTAAAGAAAGTCCTATCGACATTTCCAATTTATTCATAAAAGAAGAACGAGTTTTAGACGACTCGTAATCTACAATGGTTTATCTCACTTTGTATAAAACGAAAGTCGTAAACAATTCAAATCTGCAGTTTTCTTTGTATACGTTTGTGGGGCACGATAAAACTTTGTGGTTGTGATTAGAATCAAGTGACGATATCGAACAAACTGAAACAAACTAGTACAGAAAGGGATTTCTGTACTTCATTAAATGGTTACTTATAATTATCCACGTCTGATTTAAGTCTTGAACCGATTTCCGGAAAAGTTAACAAGCCGCCTTCATATCTCGTTACAACTTTTTTCATTACTTTTGCCTTCAGATATAAATCAGGATCATAACCTAAAACTTTCACCTCGAGGGAAAAATAATAAAATATTAGAAAACCTACGGGATGAAAATCATTCAAGGTTTGAGGTGTTGCTATGATGCCGTGTACTTTTTGGATAAATCAATGACCGTGAGAAGTTTTCCATTAAACTTTCCATTATCGTCTCCTGGATTCATGAACTGTTGCACAACATATTATAACAAGTTTAATGCTCAATTAGAGAAATAATAATAAAAAGAAAAGCTTGAAGTTTAAATTACATTATACAAGGTGTTTCATAGTAACTGGAAAAACCTTAGCACGAAATATGAAAATTTAATCCAAAACACTTAAATAAAATATTCCTCCTAACCGAGTTATAGGGTGTTTTATTT
This sequence comes from Ophraella communa, assembly GCA_035357415.1. Lineage (NCBI taxonomy): Eukaryota > Metazoa > Arthropoda > Insecta > Coleoptera > Chrysomelidae > Ophraella > Ophraella communa. Next base: position 6,258,610 of record CM068989.1, on the reverse strand, counting down.
TAACTATTCTAAATGATTGTATCCCATATTTTTGACACCTTCCAATATTTTTTGTTCATACTTGGCAAAAAGTTTACACATATTAGGTTACTTTAAACAGTGGCAAAATATATTTTTTCTCGATTACCAGAGGCGTGCGGTAGGGATGGATAGTTTCTTTTATCCCCCTACAATTTACGCCACTGTCGTAATAATTGTTTCTGCATGTTTTTTTTATTCTCCGTCACTTTCTATGTAAATATCATCCTCTTGTCTCAATACGATAGAGTGAGTAGTTTTCGAGTTATTTGCATTTAAAGGTAATGTTTAAAATATCCATTTTGTTTTTTATTGCTTATTTAACATGAGTTTCCTTAATAAGTTAACCACCTTGATAACAAAATTTGTTAATTCTAATCGTAAATTCACATGAGTCAATAACTATTTCACTAAATAAATAAAATTTATTAGTTCCAAATGATTTTTTCATATTAATACTTATCAAAATTTCAGTTTTAAATTTATAACAAAATAGAAAATAAATATAAATATAAAAAAATAGAACTATGATGTTTATTATGAAATAACATGATGAATACATAAAATAAACGTACTGAAACAATTATTTATTTAGACTACTGTAACACAAAAAATTCTAGTAACTTAACATTATAGTAAACTTTCGAAGTGGCCTCCATTGACTTCAATACTTTTATTAATCCTTTTCGAAAAAATTTTCCTAACCTTTAGAAATATGTTGGATTGATTCCTAATAAAATTTGCAGCTTTTTCTATTTGTTGCCATAACTCCTGTCGGGTTTTAATTTCTTGAGCGTACACAAGTGTCTTCATAATATGTCCCCAAAAATAAAAGTCTAGGGGATTAAAATCGGGACTCCGAGCAGACCATGGCAGTTCACTCTCTCGCCCTATCGATCTATGAGAAAATGTATTGTTTAGATAATTTCGAACCGCTAAAGGATAATGTGATGGGACATAAAACCACATACTTCTTCCTTGGTTTAATGGTAAGTTTTCCAGCTCATAAAAAAGTGGATTTTGAAGAAATTCCAGATATGAACGGCCATTTAAATTTGCAGTTAATTCAAAAGGATCTATTAAATTATATCTAAAAATTCCGCACCAAACATGTTGAAAATGTGCCTCTTTGACGGAGTGTGGATTTTCATTATCCCAAATATGGCATTTTCTCCAGTTAAAAACGCCTCTACGTGTCAAAGTGGCTTCATCACTAAAAAGGATATTGCTTACAATACATTTGTCCTAACCATAATAAATTGTGCAAACTCCATCCGTCGAGGAAGATCTGTGGGTAGCAAGTTCTGCACTGGAGTGAAATGGTAAGGTCTTAAGTCTTCTTTTTTTAAAAATTCTAAAAACTGAAGCATGGCTTATTCCAGTTATTGCTGACAAAGATCTGGTACTTAATTCAGGATCATTAGCAATCTTACTAACACACCATCCTCCTGATCTACTGTAATTATTTTTGGACGTCCTAGATCTCGCTTTGGACGGAATTGACCAGTTTCCGCTACTCGGTCGTAAATATTTTTGAAAGTCTTGTAATGGGGTTGTCTTCTGTTAGGATATAATTGTAAATAACTTTGAGCAGCAACTCGCCCTGTATAATTTGCTTGCGATAAACACAAACCATGTCACGCATTTCTGCATTTGAGAAATTACTATGAAAAGGCATTTTCACAAAAAATTCTTTTATAACAGTAACAATTTTTATGTTTTTCAAGATCCTTTCTTTTTACATATTTTGTCCTAATAAATAAAACTAAACCAATTATGAATACTAGGTTTAATAGTAATAGTTTTTGTGATTTGATTTCAGCGATTTTCTGCGCCAGATAAATCGGCCTTTGATTGATTGTTTGAGTGCCTATTCTAATCAGGATCCCTAATACTAAGAAACTTGAAAAATAAGCATCTTCCTCTAAAATAATAGATGGGCGGATGACTTAATTAGGTAAATAATTGACTTTGTTATGTCTAAGGGTTTGGGTCCAAAGATCATGGATCGAGCAGTCTCTGCGGCCAGAGAATGCGCCTCAGTCTCCAGAGATTTATTGAGATGTCAGTTTTCTACTTTACTTTTTATCTTCCTTATTATTTTACATAATTGAGCTATCAGTAAAAAGTACATAAGCATTCCAAGAGAGGAAGATTTTCTCTTGGTCCTATTCGTCCCTACTCGGAAGAAGGACTTTGAACGACATCTTTAAATTTATCCTGAACATCTTTACATTTATCCTGAAGGAGAGGATATTTGAACCAGCTCCGATAATGTAGTCAGTAATTATTATTTATATTACAGGCCCATAACCGATTTTAAAATTTGTCATGAGCTCATAAGCAAGAATTATTTAATTTCTTTTTTAATAATGTTGATTCCTAAAAAATTAAATTTTGCCCTTGAATGCCAATAAACTTAATATAGACGTATTGAGTGCAATTACCTATAGACTTATATTTTTAAAACTATTCCAAGTGAAAGATTTAAATAAATAAAAAGTCCAAGCCGAACGTTTTCAGTAGGAAAAAGTTGAGTTGAACATTTCGAATGGCCGGAATCCGATCTCCCAACTTTTAAATCAAATACGCTGGGAAAACAATTGATTACGATTCCATGTTAAATCAACGATTTCAAAATAGTGGAAAAAGTTTCGGTCGCCAGGAAAAGGAAGCTTTTCTTCCAACTGCTATTAGAACAATTTATGTTTCGACAATGTCGTAGTTATTTGAAATCTCTAACAAAATCCACACAAATTATTCAAATTCATTATTCTGTTATTTAGTTGCTCAGGTCCAAAGGGAATAATTGAAATTAGACAAAGGAATACCTCGCTTTGCAATTATAGAGGCATATAATCTTATCAAAAATATATAACAAATTAAAAGGGTCTAGGAACTTATTTATTAATTAGTACCAATTTGTTTTTAAATCCACGCAAACTGCAAATAATAATTGAGGCAATTGAAATAAGTAAAAATAACTAATTACTTAAATAAAATAATAATAATTTATCATATCACTGTATTAATGCTTTACGTTAATAGTATATTATTTAACAAGTGTAATATGTTATACCCACTAGGTGCGTGTTAAATACTATACTTTATCCACAACTATGTATATAAGTTTATAAAAAAATGCAAAATATATTTTAAATGAACAATATTTTTTATTAATGGTAACAACATGTAATTTCAATATGTCAATCTGACGATGCTAGTTATAGCGAAACAGCTGTAATTGATTTTAAAGCGAATTTTTCAAATATATAGTGGAAGTTTAGTTTAACTGTGCAGTTATTTATTGTTCTTAATGGTAACGTTATTAATACACAATAAATTTATGTTTATTTACTTACATAATAATTATTAATAGTTACATTACAATTGTTAAAATTCATGCCATCTGAGTCTGATTAACAAACATGGGGCTTTGACTGGCACTAGAGATAGTACAAGGTTTTTCATTGTAATTAGAGCTAGTAAGTTTGTTAATTTCGTTTGAAATCTGATTTCTTCTATTTATTTTATTGGTTATGTTGTCATCTATATAACCTTCGGCAACTATGATTGATTTTCATCCCCCTAACTGCTTTACTGCTGTAATGTCACCGCCTGCGCTAACGGGAAAGGTTGCAGATGATCTTCGGAACGAATGTCCTGTGTACACGTACATTTGCCATTCTGATAATTTAAAAATAATGATAGGCATTTAGCATGAGATGGGCGAAGATTTATATACTTTTTGCAACTACCTATCGTAAAATTCACCTGAAACAGTAAATGAAATAGGAATCTTTATTTTAGTGAAAGGTATTTTCACCATAACAGCTCCATTGTAATCTTCTATATCTTCAGTTTTCATAGAATATAATTCATTAGATCAGCAAGCTCCCATTAGCCCAATGAAAGTTACCTCAAAATAATTTGATTAAATTGGAAGGTTCTAAGCTCAAAATTACGTTATTGTTATTGTAAGAATACCTACCTTTTGTCATTACATAGGTATGATTTGGCGCTTCTTTAAAAAATTAACTGATTTCTTCGGGGGTAAAAGTTTTGAGTAATATTATTCTATCGAACTGTCATTGTTATTCAATTCTATATGGTAATGCCTGGCATTATTTAATAAAAATTGCATATTTAACAAATATATTAATTAATAGTTGTAGATAAATTTATTTAGTACATTATTTATGCAATTATCCTTTTAATACTTTGATATTAGTAAAATAATCATAGCCTTTAATTTTATTAAAAATCTTGAAATCATTTATCAAAGCTGACGAATAAGAAAATGTTTCCAATTAAACAAATTGAATTTTTGTTAAACCAATGCTGTTTTGGTGTCTTTTATACATCTTTATTATCTTGGATATGCTGCAATTTGTTATCCATTATTAATTGGTAGCAAAAACAACTACAACAAGGTACATTCTGGGCTCCAGGTATTTCGATGTACATTTTCCGCTGCCATTAGGGCTGTTAATGTAATCGAAAACTTTTTTGGTGTATGTTTTGTGATTGTACGCACGCAGTAAAGGACAAAATCAAAGTGATAAATAGCTACGGTTTCTTTTTTGCTCGTTTGCGAGACGATGTAATCCCGATTATGCTTTGTAAGAGACAGGAAATCATTTTAAGTAAGTCATTATTTATTCACAAAGGGTTTGGTAGCAGGAGAAGTCAAAAAGGAAAAATATCCCAACAATGTCGACGTACACGATTTGGTAAAATGGGTAGGGTCGTTGATTAATTTTAAATCTTGTACTTTGAATTTATTACAGAATTAGTCATAACAATGCTACATTATAATTTGAAATTAATTATTGTATTAAGTACTCGGAATTATTTTTACAAAAATATTTAAATCAATATTGTCATTTACTCGCCTTTATTCGTCAATGATCTGTGAATATGTCAAATAATAGACGTCAAACTTTTACTCTTCGAGTTTTTTGCCGACATAACAGCATTTAAAAAAATGAAACTAACAGAAACAGAACGAATCGAGATTTTAACCATGATCGGTTATGGGGATAGAGTGAGGACTCAAGCAGAAGTTCGTAAATTATTTAATGCTAAATACCCCAATCGCGATCCAATTACTAAATCAACAGTAAGTAAAATTGAAAAAAAATTTAGAGAAACGGGCCATGTTAAAGATCTTCCCAGAAGTGGTAGAATATCAATATCCGAAGCCAAAAAACTGGACGTTGTACTGGCGTTTCAATAAAATCCTCATACCAGTTCTAGGCAGGTCGTACTAGATAAAAATGTCCACCAATCAACTGTTGTTAGAGTGCTAAAAAAGGAAAAGTGGCATCCACACAAAGTACATTTGGTCCAGGAGCTATTAAAAGATGACTTTGATAGAAGAATCGAATTCTGCGAAATCGTTATGGAACAATGTAACAGAGATCCGGGTTTCATACAAAAGGTACTTTTTTCAGATGAAGCGTCTTTTATGCTGAACGGTCACCTAAATCGCCAGATATGTCGATTTTTGGCAAGTAAAAATCCACATTGGATGGAAGAGTATAGGATACAATATCCCGAGAAGGTGAATGTTTGGGCCGGCATTATAAACAATCAAATTGTAGGGCCACATTTTTTGAGAAAAACCTAACTGCTGCTAGTTATCTGGAATTTCTTCAAAATTATATGTTGGGGGCCTATCAAATGGCTACCAAGGTCTCCAGACTTGACTCCATTAGACTTTTTTTGTGGAGTTATTTAAAGAGCAGAGTATATCAAAATCTACTGAATATGTAGAAGAGTTAAAGGAGCGAATCCGAACGGAAATGGACTTGTTTAGTGATTTTTTTTTATATTTGCATCTTATAAAATAGGTTTTTAGTGGTTCAACTGTACAAATAAAATTTTTATAAAATTAATCCTCTAGCCATAATCGGCTTTTGAAATTTAAATTTAATGGTTACATACGTCATAAGTGGTAAGTGACGTGTTTCAATAAGATTGGTAGAAAATTTGCGATGTTGTCGATATGCTTTAATATTAACCGAGAAACTTATCTCTCTCTCTTATTTGTTGTCATTAAAAAGAGATAAACATATCGATATTTTTGTTCTCTGATTGACACTTTATCAAATAAGGAGTAAAACACTAAACAAAATATTCTGTCATTTACGTTAGTTTAATTTGTTGTTTGGTTGTGTTTGGTTTATGAAAGAAATTACTTCTATACTATTTTTGGTTCGAAAATAAAAATCCCTAACACCTTCTCTTGGTGTTATAGCGGTTCCTTCAAAAATAACCAATAGAAGTAATTGTTCTCTCGGGGAGCAACCCTTCTATCGGTACAGTGAGAGAACGAATTTCAAGAATACCGTTTTGGAATTTTCATTAGAACCACGCCCACTTTCTATTGGCTGTTCTATTCTTTCACCGTCAAGAATAGGGGTCTTGTTTATTTGTTTATTACAGATAAACACGATTTTCTCTCCTGTCATATATCTTGTCAACTGGTACAATCAGTTAATCACAGAACACGGTGTTTTGTGCCGCCAGTTCTTTGAGAATACTTGAAACGAACGTAGCTAAAATGTGACAACGTTGACTTTTAAACACTCTTCATTATTGGTTATTAGTTGGCGCTACGTTTAAAACTTACTAATTATTTATTGCTAAATTTTTTTTTGTAATTTAATTGTATTTAAGTAAACATTTATTCTTAGTTAATTGTAGTAATAAACCAACAGTTTTGATTAACCCTGTAGAAATAAATATTGTTGCAAAGGCAATAAGGAGACCTTTCAAATGAGCTGTCACGTTACCTCGGTTTGTATTTAAAATAATCGTCGATGTCATTACGCCATCACTAATGACGTAATATCCAACACATCTATAGCAGTTGGTGGCCATTCAAAAATTAAAATTGACGTGTTTCAAGATTTTTTTTTAAAGTTGTCTGTTTCTGAAATAAAGAATTTATTCCATACATTTGCATCATACTGTATGTATATAATATCTACTTTAATATTTAAAGATGCTTACACCCAAATATCGACATAGTATCTCAGGTTTACCAAAAGTATTGACATTTTCGAGTTTATGTTGATTGAAGTAAACATGAAATGTTTTTAAACACCTTCGATCAATTTTTTAGAGTTTTAAATCCATTTTTGTACAACATAATATTATGTGTGTAGGGTACTCTGCCCTATTTCCTACATAATATAAGAAAATGATAGATAGTTAAGGATTATAATTCTAATTGTTTATTATTTTGTCTATTTATAAATTTATTGAAATTCTAAAAAGGAACACACAATAACAACTCATTTTACCTTCAGGTGATCCAACGTATTTATGTTGCTTGTTATTTCGGAATAATTCAAAATAATGGATCAACATTAAGCCTCGTGTTTGTCCACTAATAACAACAATTTGTTTGATTCAACCCTGTCATACCCGTGCGATTTTTGTTTGCGAAAGAGCATGCATGAAACAGTAGTAGAAATATCAAAAAATGTCCCAGTTGTTTACAGAATGTCCCTTCGAAATATATGATGACAAACATTAATTTGGATGCTACCTATTAAACAAAAATGTAGTAAATTTTAATTATTTATTTATCAAGTATACAAGACAGTGTCATGTGAGAATTTCTTTTCTCAGATCAATGCTGCGTCATTATATCTTCCTTAGTTGTTCCGGTATTACTTTTGCTTGTATAATATCTTGTTTTTGCAACAAAATTTTTTGCAGAACAATAAACAACTAAAAGGTTGAATTAACTTCAATATGTCAATCTGACGATGCTATTTCGATAGCGAAACGGCTGTCATTACATTTAAAGTATTTAAAGAATAAATAGTGAAAGTTAATTCAACCTTTTAATTGTTTATTGTTCTGAATAAGATGAACTTTCACATAGTAAGGGTTAGTCCAATAAAAAAAAAATTTTTGCGATTTACATCCTTCTTAATATCTTTCAAAATAAATTCTCTGTTGATTCCACAGCAAAGTTATAAGGAGTTATAAGGAGGGAAACTTGATTTTTTCTATTTGGATGTTTTGGTTTCTCTTAGTTCACTAACCTATTTTATGAGTCTTTATTAAGATGTTGATTTTTTAAGTTATAAATTAATGTTGGGCTGTCATTAGGCCAATCAAGCCAATTTTGTAACGATAAAACTCACCCTGACTAGATCGAGGCTAGAGACTGCTTTCAAGAAGTGGTCCGGCTGCAAGTTAGTGTTACACTCTATAAGACGTGGACGAGAAAGCTTAGATGAATGTAAATAGAAAAATAGAAATAAGGTAAGAAAGATAAAAGTAACTTGTAGAATTTAATTGGTTTTTACCAAATTTAATCAGATTGTTTTATATTGAGATACAAGTCCTACTACTTTTTACTTAGGATGGCTTTTAACAATCTTTGGATGGTCTTGATAGACAAAAATTGGATTTATACTTCTAACAATAATGTATGTGGTTTGGGCATTTTTCTTAAGTACCTTTTTCTTTATAATGAGATTAATGCAATAAATATTGTTTTTATTTTAGAAAAAATGTTGTTATATATTTGTCTAAAAAATATTGCGCTGTGTTTCTACTTATAAAGTATAGGGACATTCTATATAAACTTTATCTTTTTGACGAATGCCCTGCATTTGATGATAAAGCGTAATTAAAAAATGAACAAAACGGAAATCTATGTATATGTCATTTTAAATGGAAACAAACGAGTGGTTTGGTTTTTCGTTCATGGATTTTAAAAAAATCATCGCAAAAAGCGAAATTACCTCACGGTGCAATATTTTTAAAATTGAAATTTTAAAAAACTATAAAAATTCTCAAAATTATATTTGAGCGCAAATGAGATACTCTTATCTGTAGAGATGGACATAGTTGTTACAAATGATACAATTGAAAAAATATTGCAAAATATAACTGCAAGTTCTTATTATTGGAATTTGTTACATATAAAATAGTATTTTGTGTTTCCATAATAATACGCCAACATAAAGGCAGAAAAACATTGTATATACAATATGAAAACACTACACCAACAGATATGTGAATCCAGGATACCTTTATAAGAGATGGTTCAACAGCATCAGTGTAGTTAAATTATTTTTCTGTCTATCTTACCAAAATTCCACAAAGTGAGAACATTTCTCAAACAAATTTTTATTAACCTTTAAGAAAATATCTAACACCATATCACAAGAAAATTGATTAGGATTTTTTAAGCCAGCGTCCGATTCTGAATGAAGATAATAAAGGTGACCAAATACATACCATTTTTTTTCTTTTCTTTTGATATCATAATGGTAGGCAGAAAACAGGTGCATAAATTCATTAGCACCCCTATACTGTTATATAATTTTATTTAATTTGACAATTATGCAATTTAAGATATAATTATTATTTTTGTTGATTCGGGTTTTCCAGTTATCGTTTTCAAACTACATTCAAACTGTCAGAAGCATGCGCACAAGGAAATAGAAATACGTATCACACATATTAAGCCGAAATCTGGACTTATCCGTAAACATACTGTACCTCCAGTTCTGAAAATTCCAACGACTGTGTTATCTCGTCCATACACGCTGATCCGCAGTCAACCGTAGATGTGAACTACGCCTTCTGGCTCTTAAATTACATGCATGCAACCTTCTTCTAACAGTTTGACTAGATATAACTCTTCCGGTAGCATGCCTAAAGAAGCTGTTAATTCTCGAAGCAGTAAATGTTTAGTTTCTTCTTGAGCAGGGGCTGTAGCTCGTTCTCGTCCTCCTCCATGCCTGTAAGCTGCAGACCCAGTTTCCAAATACCGATTCCATGCATGCACGACTGACAACACTTTGGGACACACTTAGGCCTGATTTCACCAACAGTCGGTTACGTTAACCGATGATTAAGACTATCTGTATCACTCTTACACACAGAGCATCAGAAAGTGACAATGATAGTCTTAATCATCGGTTAACGTAACCGACTGTTGGTGAAATCAGGCCTTCTATTCTATTCCATTCTATTCTATTCTATTCTATTCTTCTGGGGTGCGTTTCATGCATGTACTGGAGCTCTAGGCTCATTGTACCCCCCTGAAGTAATCATACCAGGTTCGTTTCCTTCATGTATTCTAGAACGTCCCTGATATTCGCTTTCACGATTTCCTCTGGCTCAGGAAACTGAATGCCAAAGTGTCTCTGTCTAAGCCACTTAAGGCTCGGACAGTGACATATTACGTGAAGAGGAGTTTCGTCTTCCTCACCACATTTTCTGCATAATGGGTCCTCAGCGAGTCCTATTATGTTCATGTGTTTTCGGAGATGGCAGTGTCCTGTAAGCAGTCCCACTGCCTTTCTCAATTGGGTTCTACTTAGGCTGAGTAGTTCTGTAGTTTTCTCCCTGGATGGACCTGTTATGAATAATCTGGATTGCCTGAGTCCAGGCAGTTCCATCCAGAGTTTCTTATGTTGTTCCCTTAGTCTTTCCTCTATTGTTTCCCTTACATGTTGGTATGAGACCCCACATGTGGGAAGAGGTCCGATCAGGGTTCCTTCTGAAGCTTCCTGGCTAGGAGGTCAGCTTTTTCATTTCCAAGAATCCCTGTGTGTCCTGGTACCCATTCAAAGATAACCTTGTGGCGTTGTGCCAGTTCAGCTACAGTTCCTTGGCAGTGCTTCACTGTTCGTGACGCAGTGTGTACGCTCTCTATTGCTTTGAGAGCTGCTTGGCTATCACTTCTGATCCTGACAGTCCTGTTAGGGACCGTCTCGTTCAGGATGATTTCCGAGCATGTGTTGATGGCAACCACTTCAGCTTGCAGGATAGTCTCTACTGAACCCAGGTTGAGACTGTACGTCTTCCCTGTATTTTCATTGTAGATTCCAATCCCAGTGCTGGTGCTTGTTTTGGATCCGTCTGTGTACCAAACGGATTCATGTTGTTTCCTAGTCTTGGTACGAGCTTCGTCCCTATCCGGAATATGAACCGTATATGGTTTGGAAAGGTCGTAGCAGATAGGTATTCTATCTGAGGGCATGCTCAGTAATTGATTAAGTTCAATCTCTTTCGAGATTGTGGAATGGTACCTAGGGATCGCCCTGCCCCATTCGTTGTTTATTTTCAGCCTGTAAGCAGCTGCCAGTGCTTCCCTTTCCACAATAAGATGTAGTGGAGGTAGTCCCAGCATAGCTTCCAGGGCCGCCGTGGGCGTTGTTCTCATCGCCCCGGTTATGGCTAGACAGGCTACTCTCTGTACCCTGCCTAGCTGTCTAGATGCTACTGAGCATCTCGCTTTATGCCACCACACAACAGAACAATAGGTTATGATGGGTGCCACCACCCTCGTATAGAGCCAGTGCATCATACTGGGTTTAAGCCCCCACGTATTGCCCACAGCTCTTCTGCATGCCCAGAGAGCTCTTAGGTCTTTATCTGTTGTGTTTCTAATGTGGTTGGAAAGGGTTAGTTTGCTATCTAGGGTTACCCCTAGGTATTTGACTTCCCCTTTAAACTTTAGCGTTTGGTACACACGAAGTTCCCTCAAGTCGAGGTTCCTTCTGAGGGTGAACGCTATCACGGAGGTTTTTGCCGGATTAGTTGACAATCCCTCTTGTCTGCACCATTTTTCGGTAATCCTCAGTGCCAGCTGCATTCTCTCGGACACAGTGGCCCCGAATCTACCGTTTACAACTATGCTGACGTCATCAGCAAAGGCTTGGGCATAGATACCCTCGTCATTGAGTCTACAAAGGAGCTCGTCAACCACCAGGTTCCACAGAAGAGGAGATAACACCCCTCCTTGCGGACACCCCTTAGTGGCTGAGACCATCCTCGTCTCCCCAAAGAGCGTACCTATTATTGTTCTTTCCCGTAGCATATTACCAGTCCATCTTACAATGTCCTGTTCTATGCCACGGTTCTGCATGGCCCTAAGTATGAAATCGAAGGAGGCAACATTAAATGCCTTAGTCGCGTAGCAACTTCTTCTTGATTTAAGCCTTCGTGTATCCAACGTAGGTACTAATTGATCCAGTTGTACTGTTTCTAATCGCCGTAGCGCCATTTTATTTCAGATAAACAGATTTATGGACTACAGTAACAATTTTAAATTCACTGCAAGCACTTCTACGAGACTAAAATGTTGGTATTTTTAAATCTAATTCCTACAATTCTGGTTAAAGAGATAACAGCGTATAACAAAAACGACAAAATAATTTGCTATAAACAGAGTTTGCTGATAGCATGAAACGTAAATTTAAAATATTATTTTTGTACGCCATTTTCTGAAATCTAAAAAATATCCACTTCGATTGTAGAGCAGTGTAAAATATTTCTTTGTGAAATGCTTCATTGCCTGGACTAATTGCCAAATACAGTGAACAAGAAGATCACTTTGACATTATCAAATATTTAATACGTCCAGCGTATTTTCGTTGCGTTTTTTGCGTTTCAACGAAATCGACAGGTTTTAGGCAAGTGCTTACACGAGCGTGTTGTTAGTTTAAACGACAGCATACATCCACTGCTGCGTAAGGTGACATATTCACGTCGACACGTCAGGGTACGCTGGAACTAAATTACAGTGTTTACTATGTGTCCAATTACAATAATAGCGGGAGAAAGTACATAGCAAAGAAAAAGTATATCACGAAATGCATATGGTCAGGTTACTGCAAACACCAGATTAGACAAATATTTTACTTTCTGAGTTTTTAGCGTTTTAAACTTAAAAATGAAATGAAAAATCAGTTTATAGGAATGAAGCACATTTTATTTCAAATTAAGTTAATAATAAAGTTTATTATTATGACCAGAGCGGAAGTGATAAAAAACTGAATATAATTTTCTTTTATAAACAAAAAAGAACACTTATTCTATTTTTGTTGTCAAAATTCAGACATATTTGAGCTCATTCGGTCAATTAACCTCTGGATCGGTATCTTCTTCTTCTGGTTCTGGAACTAAACCTTTTGTGTCTTTTGATGTGGGTAATGATTTATAGTAGAAATGGAAGTCTTTGTCTGCTTTTGTCGAGATCGTGATGGGTCTAGGATTATTGTATGCTCTTGAAGGTTTAAAGTTGCTCAAATTGGTAGGGCGACCTTTACCTAGAACACTAATTTCCATGTACTCTGATGTATGGTCGTATCGATACTGAAGAATCCAGGGTTTACTTTTAAGGTACCTAAAACACATGACTTAACCAGTTCATTTTCATACCATATTTTTCATTATCAATTGTGCTACCACATGAAGGGGAAAAGGCGAAGGGTCACATTTGGTACTCTCTTTATATTCTCCCATTAAAAAAACAATATAAAATAAAAGACATAACTCTTGTCCAAAAACTAATGAAAATAAACTTAAAGCAAGCATATTATTTTAATCGCTGGTATGTTATGACAGACTTTTTTAAAAGTTTGTTGATGTTTATAGGATTTCAATTGGATTTAGTTAGTCATGAGTACCTACCTGTATTATTATTTGGTGAAATAGGAATTTCATTAGCAACTACTCCACCATCTATATTCTCTAAATATGGATTAACACCCACCACCGAGAATTTTGGTGATGATTAGGTGTCATTACGAATCTTTCCACTGCCAACAACAATAAACAACGATAACATAATTCATTTGCTATTAAACTATTAATTATAAGAAAATACCTGTACAGTTTTCATGGATTAGAGCCATTTTTACCATTGCTGCCCTTCTAGACATAGTTATGCACAATTTTATCATTATTAAAACTAATAAAAATACCAGAAAACTGCAAAATAACGTGAGAGTAATCAAAAAGTTGTAAACAAACTTGTTGGTTATGACTTTGAACTATATTGCCAAGACGACATAAATAAGTCAAGTACATACACCTTTTACCGAAAAATCGTAAACGCTACAGCAAAAATAAGTTAAATGCCAAATTAATATCTAAATAAAACGGTAGTAATATAATATTGCTTTGTCAAGCATCATTGCAGCGTAAACAAGATAAATGACAGTTAGCTTTTTTTTGCCGAGAAATATTCATATCGTTTGCAGAATTAAACAGCTTAAAGTAGATAAATACCCTATAACTTATTTGTCTGGTTAAAAATATTAAATAATACGAAACAAAATGAAGTAGGTACCATACGACATAAAAGGATTTATCTGCTTTGTGCTGGCTAAATTTTGACCAAAATGGATTTATATTATTTTTGCAAACTCGTAACTTTGTTAATGCTTGTAAGAAATGTATCTTGTTCTCGCAATACAAGTTGTGCTTCTTAACTACGAAAATTAAAAAAGTGTAGTTATCTTGTTTTTGCAATAACCCGACGATATGGGATACCGAAAATTTTATTGCGGAAATTAGAAACGATACTTATTTTTGTTTGTTTTGTTTTGCAAAGCGATAATAATTTAAGTAATTCATCTCTCTACAGAAATTCGATAGAATAAGAGCCTAATTTTATCATTTTGTAAAATTTTTGTTTATTCTCACATTTTTATTCCTTATTTTTTGTATAACCAAATAATGTGTGCTTACTGCCCAATCAAGTATTATTATTATTACTGAATTATATCGGCAAAATGTTCAACTTTATTATTTTTTAAATATATCCATAACAAACATAATAGGCTTAACGTACTAATATTGTTAAAAGTGGTTAAAGTAAAATATTCTTTTAACTTGTACCGTTATGCTGAAAATAAAATAATATCAATTTAAGTTTTTTATAAATGTAAATTTATTGATAAAAATAATGAATGTAAATATATACACTCTACTCATAAAAACAGTTTAATAATATTTCTATGGAAAAAAAGGCCGCAGCACCATCGAACTTCGATTTTTATTCATGCGATTCGGAAAACGTGATTTTCTGCAAAATTCTCTCGGGGATTTGTTCAATAAACTCCCGGCTGAAAGTGACAACGTTGACTTATGGATTGTTTTGTATAGAATATTTATTCCTATCGGGTTAAGTTATGTCCCATTAGGAAATACCAATGTTCAAACCTGTCATACTCACTGGAGAGTGTCAATGAAAATAA
The DNA here is from genome assembly GCA_035357415.1 of Ophraella communa. Lineage (NCBI taxonomy): Eukaryota > Metazoa > Arthropoda > Insecta > Coleoptera > Chrysomelidae > Ophraella > Ophraella communa. Next base: position 6,243,560 of record CM068989.1, on the reverse strand, counting down.
AGTGGAATCCACTTCCTGCCATATATCAAATTTTTTTTGCTTATTCGGCTTCTTCTTGGTACTACGGGTTTAGTCTTCTTTAAAAAAAATAAATTTCATTTAATTGTCAACATGTTTACTGAAAATCTTAGAATTTCACACTGCGCCCAACTGATTAACGCTAAAATGGATATGAAATTCAGCTTTCGAACTACGCCCTTCGATATATAGCCGGCAGCGGATCAAAAAATCTCTTTTTGCTGAACATTTTCATATTTATAAACAGATATAAATTCAAATTTTTAAAAATCCTTTGTTCCTAGCGAGGGAGAACTTTTTATGAATGAATATATCAATACAGCAAATCATCAGACTTGATTTATTTCCATTTTTTACTTAAAAATTTAAAAAACAATCTACACCTACCTAATGCAAAAATATGAATTGGTATATTATGCATAAAAAAAGAATATTTAAAAATCAATATCTATCCATTAACATTAAATAAAAAATATAACCTGTAACAGTACCTGTTAACATTTTAAGCACGTGATATCCTAAACATGTAGGTAATTAAATTAGTACCGCGAGCTCCATCTTTCCGAAAGAATTCTTAATAATAAAATAATGAATACAGTCTCTATAATTATAATTGGAAGTTCAAAGTAGTTACGCTACGAGGTATCCTAATGAGTTGCCATTATCGGGTTTAAGGGTTTTAATTATCTCCAGTCTCATTTCTTCGATTGGTTTGATGTCATATACAGGTATGTTTTTTTCCCAATTTTATAATTTCTTTTTGTTAAAATATTTATAAAACATCGAAAATTATATTATATTTTATTATATCAGATGAGAATTTCAACATATTTCTTTATTATTCGAAGAATCTTTTTATGGTAATTTAAAAGTATTAATGATAATTTTTTATAAAATGGCTAGTGAAAGTACATTTCTGGAATTTCGATTAATATATAAGGTTGTTACAAAGTAAATTTAATGTAAGAATGTATCTTTTGTAATCTATTGTAATACGTTATCATCAACTGTAGATTTCGGACTATTCTGATTTGTATCTTTGTGCCAGAAAAAGTAAATGTAACACGTGTTTGACGCTGGTAATGTTAAGAAAGTTGGAATATTATACAGTAAACTTGAACATCTCATCTCTTAAACTTGAAGCATCTTCTAAACTTGAAGATTTCGTAAACTTGAAGATCTCGTAAACTTGAACAGCTCGTAAACTTAAACAGCTCTTAAACTTAAAGATCTCGTAAGCTTGAAAATTATTTAAACCAGAACATCTTTAACTTGATTATCCCTAAGAATTGATCATCCCTTAACTCTAGATTATCCATAGACATTTTGAACCACCTAGACAGTGCCGTAGCGACCCCAAGGTAAGGCGAAGGATCTTCAACTGGTATTAAAAGATAAGTTTTATTGTTATATATCAAGTTTACTGTTCACGTATTTTTCTTAATTATCTAAATTTATATTGATCTATATCGTTACAACTGTATTAGAATAAGTCGTTTGAAAGAACTATATTTAAGGATTATTTTTTTTTGTAACTTATCTTATTAGCACCACGGAAATATATTTTATCTTTTATCGGTTTTTTTTTTTCATTCTGACATCTTTCTGTCATCTTATGATACTTATTTAAATAACTCAACTTAAAACAACTGTCCTCAGTAGTATCATAAAAAATAAAAAGATTTCAGTGGCGCCCTTATTATTTCTTAGCGAAACAAATATTATACTATAGTCAGAGCTAATGAACTTACTTTACTTTTTTTTATAACTTTTTTATAACTATAACTTTTATAACTAATTAAAGATGAAATTAAGATTAGCAGTTGTTTTATTGTAATTTTTTTTTGGTATATTGTTATTTATTAAAAGTTAACTAAATATTTATTTATAAATTCACTCTCAACATTTAAACCTACACACAACGTTTTTATATTGATATAGATTTAAAAAAATCTGGTTTGGGAGGAAATATGGAACCAAGCAAATATTTTTGTAATGAAGATAATAATTATTGAATTTAAATGGGACACCCTGCATGTTTTTCAGGATTTTAAAGGACTTTAATTCATACATACCAAAATTGGACTAAAAAAAAATACAAATCAAGAAATAGATAAATTTATTTACGATAAACTAATGATTACAAAAATATAAAAATCATTTAAAATGTTGAAAATCCTTGCCGTTCACCTGCTGACAATGTTCAAGCCTAAAAATAAATTCGTGAGACATTCTTTGCAAGATTTCTTCATGTATTAATTCACATTCATCTATTATTCTTTGTCTCAAATCCACCCAAAGTAAACATGTGATTTAAGATAACCTCAAAATAAAAACAATCTAACGGGTTGAGGTCAGGAGAACGAGCAGGCCACTCTATGAATCCTCTACGTACAATCTATCGATTTGAAATTTTACTTCCACAAAATCCCTAGTTTGTCGATCATAGTGTGGAGGCCAAACATTTTTTTGCTAACTGACCGTTCTGGCGAAGTGCAGAAATAATTAAGTAAATTTCAAATTTCCGTACATAAAAAATGTGCCCATTAGTCTATTTTGAACAATTCCTATCCAAGCATTTAACTTTTGTTGATGCTGGGTATGTGCTTTAATAATCCAATGAGAATTCTTATTTGACAAATACCTACAATGTATTTGCATGCAAAGTATCATAAATATTGTTCTTTTCCTTTAAAAGATATTTGCTTGGTTCAATACTTTATTCCAACTCTGTATATTATATAAAAATAATAATGATTATATTTAGGGTTAAAATTATGTTTGTAAAATGTTTGTAAAATGAACATCGCATAAGAATCTTGTTTGCAGGAGATAAGGTCAGGAGAATGTTAAAAGAAATACAGGAAGAACCATCGCAAAGTCCAATGTCAATGTCACAAATTATTTATTGTTATAAATTTGTTGTTATAACCACAGAAAAAACATTAATAACAATAAATAATTTTTAAAATTGACATTGATCTTTTCCTTTCTTTATTTACGGAGTCACATTATTTGAGAAATGGATGATTTACTACGTTTACAGATATTTAAGATTTAATATGTACGTTTCATTAAATATTAGTAAGTAAATTTGAAAAATTTGGTTTAAATGAATGAAAACCAGGAATAATTATTGATTTTTAAAATTTATAGGTGTAAGAAGGATAAAAAATATTGTAGAAGAAACAAATCCAATGTTAACGCTCTCTAAATATATAAAAACACGCATCCAATCAATCTAACAAATAATAGAGTAGCGCTGATAAGTTGAAACTATAAATAAACAAAGAAGCAATCTTCTGTTTCCAAGAGCAAAACCTTTCTGTAGGACTCTGATAAGGTCTATAAAAACTTGAAACTCATGTAACTTTAAAACTTCTACAAACTGCAATTGACTGTATTAACCTTTACTTTGTGGAAGTCCATCTGACGATGCTAGTTTTTAGCAAAACAGCTGACATTGAATTTAGAAACAGCAATTTTTCGAATAAATAGTGGAAGTTCTGCAAAGTGATTTAAAATAATTGAGTAGCAAATCACTGTCATTATTTTATTCTCCACAAATGAAAATTATTGTCTGGTAGATATTTTATTCTCCATGATAATTGATCGATATTTGTTGCTTATCTTTCTATGCTCCGAAGAAATTTTTCATTTGAATATGGTGCGAATAGACGAATTTGTGCCGAAGAATTTAGCTTATATCTCTTGGGATTTATGGGGTCTCAAACAAATTGACAAAGAAATTCGTGTATATCCACATCAACAACAAAAATGATTGATTGATGGGATTTTAAACATAAATGACGTCCGCGTCCGTGGAAAAAAAATAAATGGTCCTAAACAAATATTTTCCAAGGATTGTTTGGAAGAAAAAGGAATTTACAGTAAAACAATGTGATATATATATTTACAAACAAAAAAAAATTAGATCAGTAATCTTTAGTACTTATTTCATATTATACTCTAAAAATAGAATAATATGAATGCTTGGGGATAACTATAGACAAAGGAAGAAAATAATATAAGAAAATAAATAAAGGAATGGACAACACAGCTTAATTAATTTATTTTATCAATACTTCTATTAGTTTTTCATGTCACACCCTGTCGAATGCTTTTTCGAAGTCTATAAAACAAGAATAAATATCTATTTATATAGGACAACCTACGAAATAGAAAATCTCTTACAAAAAATTTAAAATAGTGCTTTTATAAAAACAATTATACAAATTTGATAATACATTAAACAATCACAAATTTAAAATTAATTTTAAATATTTTAAATTCGTACACACAGGATAAAACTTTTTTTAAAAAATGGGGTAAATTTGCAGAAGGTAAAATCAATCACTTTAATTTTTATTTGTTATAAAGTTTTTTAAATTTATGTTGAAGAAATTTGGGTCACAGATTTTAAGTTATTTGTCAATTGCTTATATTCAATGACACCTTTAAAAATCAATTGTATTGAGTAAATTTATTGTACTAACCCTTACTTTTTGGAAGTCCATCTTCTTAAGATTAATAAAAAAACTCTTCGTTTATTGAGCTAGTAATATTTAACATTGTAAGCAATCCCCGATTTTGCAGCTTCTGAAAATGGTTTATTTTGTTTAAGTAAGTTATACAAATACAATTTTGAGGAACAATAATCAAAGTGCGGTTGGATTATGTTGTTCTAAATAGTAATTTTGGTATTGGTCAATAAGTTTCAAGCTATTTTTAAAGAAATTATAGGTTCCTTCTTTTTAACGTGAATAAAATGACCATAAAAAATAAGTTAATTATCAAGCTGAAAGCTCAAATATTGCATCGTCCCGGGACTAACCCAGAGATGGAGTGATTCATGTCAAATCAACCTTATTTTTTAAAAGTACCTACCTTCAAGTGACATGTGTCAAAATTTCATGACAATCGAACTTAGAACATAAAATAGTAAGGAAGTATTGCTCGTTCAAGGACAGGTGACCGGGATGGTTATCCAAGATGGCTACCGGAAGTTACTTTTTGACAGTGGCGTCCTATATTTTTATTTGTAGAAAAATATTGTCCTTATTGAAACATACCTATTATTATTCTGTATGGACACTAATCATTATATTATATTAAAATAACCATTTTAATAAGGAAAGTAGAGGAAAAAAAATAGTATAACATTGCCTAAAATGGGGGTACTAGGTTTAAGGACATAAAACCAGTTATATACTACACAATTTTTATTAAAATTTTTCATTCTACCACTATTATTGGCCCTTAAATTGAATTTTGTGTAAACATGTCTAATTTTTTCTACATTATTCATTTTACTTTTACATATATAATAAATTCTTGTTTTTAAATATACTACACAGATGCTTTTTATAAGTTGTTTCCTACGAGGACTTTCAGAAGTAGATGGTAGAGTTTCAGGAACAGGCACTGGTGAAATAGTTTCACTGCTGGTAGTTATTATCTCTTTAGCATAAGGGTCGTTAGTACTTTCTGCATAGAAAAGGTATATATTAGTGAAATATATGTTTAAGTAAAATATCTGTAAATAGATTTGAGACAAATATAGATTCGGTCAATGTTATTAAAGCAATTTGTGGATGTAATAATTACTTACATATTTCATTCTTGCGATTTTAATTGTAGGTATAGCATTTGGTACTAGTAAAACAATTACTGAAGAAATTCTATCAAATGATTGTTCTGTAAAATGTTGTGAGCCTAAAAAGCTATTCTTGCCTGGACTCCAGTTATCTTTATCCACAATATTTAACCATTTCTGTCTAATATTTTCAACCCGTGGGAAACTGTGAATGTAATAATGTGTTAATTAATACACAAATACATTTATTGTAGAACGTTGCTTTAGAATCCATGGACATAAAAATAATTGACATATACAGTTATGAGATTAACCAAAAAATTGTAAATTAATGATAATTAAAATAAAATATCCTCTTTCCATTATTGATACGTCAATTTAAGTAGATAGGTTAGGGATCAATACAAAGTATTAATTTAATTTAAACATAAAAATATAGTTTACGTATATATAATGTATATTTATTATAATAATAGCTGCTTACCAATAAATAATTAATCCAAATTTTTAACAGAAAACTAAATTTTTATAACTTGTAAACAAAGTATGAGTCATAAGTGGTTATCCAATATGGCCGACTTCCGTCGCCAGATTTTAACATTGTAGATATAACACAAACTCCTTCCTTACTATTTTATGTTCTAAGCAATCGAACCATAAACAACAAAGCTACTGTGGTGAGAGTGACGTTCATTTTGCATTGATTCAAAAAATGGAAAAAAACGAATATGGTGTGTAATTAAAACATTGCTATTTAATGGGAAAAAATACAGTGAAAGCTCAGCAATGTCTTGAAGAGTATTATCCAGGCTCTGCTTCATCGAAAACAACGATTTATCGGTGGTATGCTGATTTCAAACACGGTCGAACTGATACAAGTGATGTAGAACGCTCAGGGAGGCCAAATGAAGCAATAACTTCGGGAAATATTAGGCAAGTATTGAAAATAGTGATGGATTACCGCAATACGAAAGTTTCTGAGATTGCTGAGATCGTGAACATATCGACTGGAAGTGCGTTTACGATTTTACATGAAAAATTGGGCATGAAAAAAGTATTTTCCAACTGGGTGCCATGCTTGCTCACAGTTGAAGAAAGCAATAACGAATAGACGATTCAGAGACCTGTTTGGCATGGATTACTCGCAATAAATAGGATTTCTTGCGTCGGTATGTGACAATGGACGAAACATGGATCCACCATTACACTCCAGAGTCAAATCGGCAGTCAGCTGAGTGGCGTGAGAGTCGTCCGAAGCGTCCGAAAACGCAACAGGCAGCTGCCAAAGTTTTTTGGGACGCGAACGGTATAATTTCTATCGACTACCTTGAAAAGGGAAAAACCATTAATAACGACTATTACATTAAGTTATTGGTGCATTTGAAGGATGAAATCGTGAAAAAACAACCCCACATGAAGAAGAAAAAATCATCTTTCATCAAGACAATGCACCGTGCCACAAATCAATGAAAACAATGGCCAAACTGAACGAGTTGGGCTTAGATTTGCTTCCCCACCCAGATCTGCCCTCCAGCGAATACTGGCTCTTTGCTGATCTCAAAAGGATGCTTCAGGGAAGAATATTTGGCTCTAATGAGGAAGTTACAGCTGAGACTAAAGCTTATTTTGAAGCCAAGGAAAAATCCTTCTACAAGCATGGTATCTAAACGTTAGAAAAGCGTTGAAATGATTGTATCGCACTTAAAGGTAATTATGTTGATGAATAAAAAATGTGTTTTTCCTAGTTAGTCCCGGGACTAATTGAACGATTGACAAGTGATACTATATTATTTATTCTATATAAGAACTTTATTTATATTTACCTCAAAAAATCAGAGCTTCAGTTTTGCTTACTATAAAAAACAAATTAAAAGCTTAGAAACTATTGTGTTTAAAAGTAAAAAAAAAACTGTCTACTTAAATTTAATAATTCTCTCAATACAATTTTAATAAAATAACTATTAAGGATGCATTGAATTAAGATGTTTTAAAATTGAATGCCTTATTAAACTACCGCTTTTGTATCAAGAACAATTTTTTTTTTATTTCCAACTTTTTAGTAATTTTAAAATGAAAATTCTCCTTAGGCGTTACGTTTTTCTTGCTATATTACTTCAAAGTACATTAACTTTACCGTTAAAATTAATTTTTTCCACTGGAAACCGACTCAAAACTTTATTTTACCAACTCTATAAATCTCCCATTAATCTTACTCGTTTATTACAAAACCAAACTTTAAAGCTGGTAGAGAAATCGTAACAAATCGAAATTCCAAAGTTCTCTTCTACTTCTTAAGTTAAAGTGAGGTCTGCGGATTAGTCGTGTATAAAGTGGTGTGGTCGAGGATAGTCCATTAAAAATTCGATCAAACGGATTACTAAAGTTGTGTCGGTGCGTTAGAAGTAATACATCGAAAGATTCTTTGATATCCTTTAAGTAGTTTGTCAGTTTAGACATACACTGCGGCTCTAAAGTCTCCCCTTCCCTCTTTATTTTCTGAACCGTAAGAGTTAGAAATCTCAAATGTTGGAACACTGTTATAGAGAATGTTTATATGGCAATTAATACAAAATTTGAAAGCTTTTTCCAAACTCTTTCCAAAATACCAATAATAGTTATGTATAGTACAAGACGATAAACTTTACTTTATCTTCGAGATTTATGCTCGAAAAGATAATGCGATTTTATTGTCGTATGCAATACAACATTTTTTTCTAAATCAGGTTCAGATGACAAAGAGAATTTCAAAAAAAATTGTAATTTTGGGCACAAAAATCGCAACTGTGTTGCTCCGTTTTCAAGGATATGAATTACTCTGTCAACAAATGTCAAACAAATGTTAGGCTTTGATTTTTGCGGAGAATATTGTTGCGTTTTGTGTACAAAGTGAATAAATACAAAATGAATGGAAAAGAATTGAAACAAGAAAAGGAAAATCTGCCATCAGATGCAGAAAATACAGCGTTGGAAGCAGAAAGTTTATTGTTGCCACACCAATTTTTTTTAAGTGGAAATACATTAAGAATATCAATGGTGTGAGTGAAAAAATACTTCTGGAGTATTTTTCTGAATGAAAAGTCGAAGAAAGCGATGCCATCGTCATTATGATCGTATTATTCGATGCTAAAGCGTACGTTGCTGGTGAATGAAAATTGTGACATATCTAAATTCAGCATTAATTACCTTACTAAAAAACTTTAGTGGCGGATACAAAGCTAAAAAGTCCAAAATCCTGGAGTCAGAGTTTATTAAATTTCTGACAGAAGCTTCTGATGAGGTCTATTTGTTGATGAAAGTTATTGCAATTTTTGGTGTACATGGAGCAACTAGGTCCGATGAATTGTACTAATTAGAAGTGTTTAATGTGGACGACAGAAAATCGGTAACAATCATTTCATTATCTAATACTAAAACCAAGCAAGAAAGGTGGAGTGAATTTTTTGAAAATTGTGAGAAAGTATATTGCCTTGCGCCCAAAAAACATACCTCACAGTAAGTTTTTTATGAATTACCGACAGTAAAAGTGCACTACTCAGCCGGTGGGGATTAACACTATATATAATATCCTCAAGAAAATTGCAGATTTTTTTAAACTTGCAAATTCAGAAAGGAGCATTGTTTCCAACGTTCTTCAGCTACTATGTTCACAAATTCTGGAGCTGATCTAGTAAAATTTAAACGTTTAGGTGAATGGAAATCCATTGCAGAATAAGCAAGTTGTGGGGCTCCAAAAATAGATATTTTCAATAATGTTAATTGTAAAATTTCAGTTGTTTTTAATCCTTAATGGTTTTAAATTTGTAATTGAATAAAAAAAATTTAAAACATTTTATCTACTCTTGCTGTTAAAGTGTCACTTCATCTACTCTTGCGGTTAAAGTTTTCCTTAACCTATTTTTTCTTCTTTTTAATTTGAATATTGTAATAATCCAATGTATTAACTATTTATCATTTAATTGTTATATTCACTTTAGATTCTAACTAGTTTCACTATGCATTTTTTTCTATTATGCTTGCAATTTTGTTCTAATATTTCGACATCTACAATATTTGTTTCATCTTTGAATGGTGTCCTGTGCTCCTTAAACTTGATTATGGCAGTTTCATGTTCTATGTATTTTCCTTTTATGTCACTTGCTTTCAATGTAATCTGAGTACTCATTTAGTTTGCGCTATCTCATAATTTCGGTGTTTTATTTGCCTTAACAGTTTATTGTTGTGATCACTTGTGTTATGGACCTTTTTGCGTGGGTGATACACGATGCTGCGTCTTGCCGAATTTGGATTTATTTGCTTGCTGGTGCTCCTACACTGGTTGTTTAGGATTGACACCACGTGTTACGACCCATCATCTGACAATTTGTTGTGGGTATATTCTTTCCCTCATCCTCAGATTGATGCTAATATTTGCCACCCTTTCAACTTTCCTTACCTGGTTGAATATTCTTATTCCTTTCTTCACTCACAATGACAGATATGATGCATTTGCCAATGGATCTTTGACCTTTTTCCTTTCTTGTGGTTTTTACAAAAAATACTGCTCATACTTACTCTCCATTGTTTTTCAGGCTTTTGGGTACCTTTATCCTAAGCTATATTACAGTTTTCTTCTTGTTATTAACCAATAACTCAACTAGGTTTAATGAGTTGCTACTCACCTAGTTTTTAGTTTTTAATACTTAATTTTAATCATTATTTCCTCATTTAACGCTTTCCTTTCTTCAATGACACAGATTGATATACATAAACTTTTGCTATGTGCTATTTTTCAATTACAATCATAGTTATTAAGGTAGGTTTATACTGATTCTTTGATCTGTACTGTTTTCACTTTCTCTTTTAATTTTTAGCCTGATGATGGCCTATTGATAGGCCGAAACTAGTTGCTGTTTTTTAATAAAATAAAATTTTGTGACATTGATTTTAATATTTTTCTTCGTTCAACATCCATTTGTAATTGTCATGACAAGTTGGCATATAGTAGCACAATCTTAAAATTTGTGACGTGTATCGGGTTAAAAATGGGGGTTGACACATTTATATTTTGTGAACTGACAACTAGACCGACTGACCAATTGAAAGATTACGAAACACCAAAAAACAAGATAATTATTTACAAAGAAATTTGTACAAATAAAAGTGAAAAAGTAAGTTATTTTTTAAATTACACTAAATGTAAATTACCACATTACACTTAATTGATAAACGCAATTGATTTAAAACTTCAATAAAGTAAAATAAAAAGTATAAAGATTTATTTTGAATACAAATTTATCGGTAAAAATACAGTTTTATCTTTTTGTTTTAACAACACTTTCCACACAATATCTATACCTGTAAATAATATCAGGGGAATCGACAAACCTGGCTATTAATTAAAAGCAATTAATTTTCACCAAACTGAGTTTCCATTGGGGCCTTTTACTCGCTACAAATATCTCGTATTTGATCTGGCTCATGTTTCCCGAGTATTAAACTGGTTTTCCCATATGTACAGTATATGCCAAATTGAGAACTCTTATTGTGGGTGAAAGTGTGATCACTAAAAAAAAAAGTTAAAAAAATATAAAACGTATTATACATGTAAAAATTAGACTGATTTTTGGAAACATAAATCAACAAGCATCTACTGTTTTCTATAGTTTGTATCGCTAAAACTAGAAAATGGTTCAAACCGATTTGTCTAATTTTATTATTGAAATATTCATGTTCAGGAAAGGTAAGAAATATAAATAATAAATAATGCCAAATAAAAAACCCTATTTCAAACTTTTCTGTATAAAATATTCCTAGTTCTGAGATATCTAGAAGTAAACAATAGTTACTTGGTTGCCAAATATTTATAACATGGTTGCACAGACTTGTTAAGACTAGGGGCCACTCGGGAAAATCATTAACTGATGGCGGGCTGGCCGCCAGAAGGTAATTAAAGACAATGAAAAATAATAATAATTTATTAAAATTGAAAAAAGATTTTTTTAATTTGAAGCGTGGCACTGCATAATGCTTACAATCTTTTTTATATTTGGCTCAAATTTACTTGTAGCAACACGTAAAACTGCTTCCAAACTTTCATTTGCAAGGCGTTATCAATTTTTTGTTTTATTATTATTTAGTATTGAAAAAGTTTGTTCACATATATAGATAGAACCAAATAAGCGGGCACATTTCAGAGCGTTTATGCGCAACTCTTTGTATATATTTTTATTAATGCAGTGGTAAAAGTTCAGCAAGTCTCCTTCGTTGAATTTGTTGCGTAAATCTTGGTCGTTTTGAGTGTCTATAATTTCTAACTGCATTGACACTGGCGCATTTTCAACTGAAATCGTGAAAGGATTACTGAATATGTCCAACAGAGGTTTCACTTTTTTAAATTCCGAAAATCTGTCTTGGAAAGATTGAATCAAATTATCTAGCTTCTCTATTAAACTACAATTAATCGCAGTTTTGTTAAATTTTTCAGCCATTGTCTTATAGTTCGGAAAATGATTGTAATTTCTAGAATTCAAATGTGATCTGAAAAGTGTCAGCTTGCAATGAAAGGATGATACATGAGCGTAGAGCTGAGATATCAGTTGCTTTTTGCCTTAAAGCCGTATGTTTAAGACATTCAAATGATTTGTAATGTCAAAAAGCCAAATCACACAATAAATCAGGATTTTTAAGTTCCGGGACATCCCTTTACTTTTCCGCTAGAAATATTCCAATTTTTTTTATTATCTAAATTTAGAAATCTTTCCAGTGTCAATCCACGACTTAGCCACCTTACTTCTCTATAATACAGAAAATCTCCCTATTCGCTTTCGAAGAAATTATTTGAATTGTCTGTGATTGAGTCCTCGTGATTTTATGAAATTTACAGTCGAAACTACCACTTTCATGACATTTTGAAACTAAATTTTTCTTGGTGTATAATACAGTGAAACTGCATGAGATCTTCAGCGTTTATGTTATTTTCTTGCAGATGCTTTTTCAGCAAAGTAACTAGCCCGGAATGGTCACCAATCATCGAAGGAGCACCGTCAGTCGCAACTTCCGATAATTTTGATAACTCCAAACCAGCTTTTGAACACTCATCCAAAAGTACATTGAGTGTATCAACTTCTTTGGTTTGACTTTTCAATGAACACATTCCTAATAACTCTTCAAATACTTCAAAATCTCTCGAATATGAGTAGTGTAACTAATATCAGTGGATTCGTCGAGTGCTAATGAAAAAACTTTAATGATATTAGTTTTTTCAATTAATTGTTTCGCAATATTAACTGACAAAGACATAATTCGTCTTTTGATAGTTAGTTCAGTTAAATGTTCTCAAACTTTATTGTTGCTTCTATGCATTCTTTTACAAAATCGCCATCATTGAAGGGGCAACTTCATTTTACTATCATTCGAGAAATTTCATGACTAACTTCTTTAACTGTTTCTGAATCTTGAATGGGTTTTGTAAACATCTTGCTGATCAAAATTGCAAATTAAACAAACGACTTTGTTATGCGACCATACAAAAAAGTATTTCTGAGTCCAAATTTCTTAAAACTGCCGATTTTCATCTTTAATCTTACGTTTTTTACTAGGTCCTAGTGTCTCTATGTTGCGCCACCAGTAATCGACCGGTGGGCTGTAAATCCATGATTTATAGGGTTCAAATATTCCAGCACTAAAACCACATTCACCATTTTTTTCTACAAGTAACAAAGAGATTGGACAAACGGTTCTAACTATTGACAATCAATAGGGGCAATTCTGTAAGCACATCCGTTAAATTTAAAGACCGTTAAAATTCTTATTATTTAACGGATTTTTGTATTCCGTAAATTGCCAAATAACGGTTCCGTTAAATTAAATATTTAAACGAATCCGTTAAAATAGTAGTTCTAATGCATGATACAACAAATTTACTTTTTGTTTCATGGTTCTAATAAAACAGAATTTTATGAGAGACATAACCTAAGATACGAAGGTCTTATAATTTGAATACATGTTCAAAGCTTAGGTGTTAACAATTAAGTATTTATAAGTTAAGTTATGTCAGAAAAGAAACTACGATCAACCCGAATGTCTAAGGTGCAAAAGGAGCATCTAGTGCGTTTTTTAGAGAACAACAAAATTCTGCTTTTGTCAAAGTTGCAGCCCAGAGAAATTGCGTTATTTAATGACCGTTGGAAAACTTTGGCACAAGAGTTGAATAACTTAGAGGGGGCTAAAAAGAATGTAAGCCAGTGGAAAGACGTAAGTATCTATATGCAAGCACCTACATGTTTAACTTGTATGAAATGTATTTTGTTTTATTTTAAATTATATTTTAGGCTTTTAACGATTTTAAGGCGAATTGTCGAAAAAAGTCTCGTCTTCTGCATTTCGAGGCAACAGGCACTGGAGGTGGTCCTAAAAAAGAAAAAGACTTGACACCTATAGAAGAGAGAATGCTAAGTTTACTTTCAAAAATTGTTATTACTGGATTACCTGGTGTACCAGAAGCTGGAATAAGTGATAGTACAAACACTGTTAAAAAGGTTATAATTTTATTATTTTTTAATAAATTTATTACAGACTATCTCTAAATTTTAGGCAATTGAAAACATGACTGAGAATGATGAACCATATCAAGTAAGATTAGTTGTTGTAATTTAAATCCTGTTATAAATGTATGTGTTTGTTTTAGGAAACAATTGAATTCTATGTAGAAACACAACCTCCTATTGAAGAGATTATAACAATAACCGAGACTGAAGGTACTACTCCAATAAAAGCCGCAGTAAGAGTAAATAAGAAAACAATTACCTACATAATAAAATTTCTTTCAGATTTCTACTCCAACTGTTGTCAGAAAGAGAAAACCAAATATTGACAAAGATAAAAAAATTGATAAGATTGCCCAGGATCATGAAAAATGTTTGAAAGTTTTGGCAGAATCGAATAATAACTTAGCTCAAGCTACATATGCATTATGTAAAATAAAGAGAAAAAAAAAATTAAAAGTGGGTTATTTTCATTATCATTTTAATGTTTTGAGTAATTTTTGAGTTCCTTTATTAATTTTTTTGTTTTATGCTTATTTTTATTTATAGTTCTATTTTTTATATTTTGTATTATTATTATTTATTTTATTTTGTTGTTAATTTCTGTAACAGTGTCGTTTATTTTTATTTATATAAATAATAAAACACATGTATTTACATATTTTAATGTTTTTATTCAAAATATTGTCGTAGAGTATTTCTTCTTATTACTGCTTCATTTTCTATATTTTCATTTATATAATGAAATCCATTATTTATTTCTTCAGGCTGAGGAAAATTAATATCATTGTTAGGTAAAGGAACACCATGTTCTTGGCAAATATTATGTAATACAGCACAACTGTAAATAATTTTTGCAGCTCTTCTTGGGTTGTAGTGAAGTGCTCTGTGATTATGCAAACATCTAAATCTACTTTTGAGCATACCATTTATATGTTCTATAATAACTCTTATATTTGATAATGCAGTATTAAATCTAGATTCTGGAGAATGTAATGGTGGGTCTATGTATGGTACTAAAAGCCAAGGCTCGAGGGGATACCCATTGTCACCAATAAGATGATCAGGTGCAGCTGTGTCAACATAATAATTTCTTAAATGACTTTTTATATTTGATGACATCCAAATAGCCGCATCATGCACAGAACCTGGGTACCTTGCATTAATACTTATTATCTTTTTCTTACTGTCCCCAATGATCTGCACATTTATTGCATAATAATTTTTCCTACAATAATAAGGCCGAGCTGGATATTCTGGATGTTCCACAGGGGGTGATACAATTCTGACATAGGTGCCATCCACTACTCCCACAGTGTTTTTAAATCTAAAATCATGGTCCTGAAACCCATTTTTACATTGTAATTTTTCTCTTTCTGTCAAGGGAAACCTAATCCAAATATTCATTAAATATTCAGTTATAGCATCTGATACTTCAGAGACACACCTGCTCACTACTGGTTGGCTAATGGCTAAATTATATCCATGGCCAATTCCAGCTTGATAGCTTTCTTGGTCAAAAAATGTAACGCTGTTAATATTCTTAAATGTGTTGGTATTTTTGTTGCCCTTTGTGGTCTTTCTAAATGTTGTGACAGACTGTCTATTAGCTGAAGACAACAATACTTATTAAGTCGAAAATATTTAATAAATTTTATTTCTGGGATTTCAAAGGGGTTGCTAAGATCTCGTAGATTTCTTTGTTGAATTTTATTTTCATAACTAAAAAAACAATTTTTAACCTAAATACCTACAAATGTTTTAATATTTGATATTAAATCAGTTTACATTATAAATATTCTTACATTGGTCTTCTTAATTCATTTCGTTCTGCAATAATTAGGTGTATAACACCATCTAATGCCATTTTTTAAAAAATAAATTGAACAGTTATTTTTATGGGTCGCTACAAATTAACCTTTAAAATATGTTATTTAACGGACGTTATAAAACATGCCTTAAAAATTTCTGCGATACAGAATACAAAATTTCGGAATATTTGAACTACTCTGGTTAAAATACAAGGATTATTTATTAGAGAATAAGAATTGATTTTAACCACCCCTTAAAATTTTAACAAACGTTAAAATTTAACATGTTTCTTATAGAATCATGACTAATACCTGATTCGCAGAAGTAAAAATAATTTTTTAGGTATGACATTCGACTCCAAACATATGGAAAAATCACATTGAAGACCTGGTGACAGAATGTAAGAAAAGATTAAATATTATCAAAGTTCTAGTAACAACAGAGTGAAGAGCGGTTTAAGAAAGCCTCATGAGTGAGAGGTTTATAGGTTTAATCAGATCTAAATTTGGATATGGTTTTATTTTTGACGGTTTAACGAATTCAAATATACTAAAGAAACTGGATACAGTATAAAATGCGGTACTTAACATTAGTCTAGAGGACTTCAGAAGAAAGCCAGTGACCAGTATTCTGCCCCCAAACACATCTAAGACTCTCAAGACCACTAAAAATTAGGATACACGGCTATCTGTCCTTACATGAAGCTGAACTAATCCATATTAACTAATATGGAAACACTAGCAGCCAACAGTACAGTTAGCTCTTTCCTATGAGTAAATATGAGGACAGAATGTTCTATTACACTAACGGATCAATTATTAACGGACAAGCCGGATGTACAACAGTATCAGAAACGAAAGACTTTGAGTCTATCAGACTCCCTAGCCCACTCACAATTTTCCGTTGTGAACTCTATGGCGTACTTCACACCTTAGAACTAACTCAGCTAGCTTTAATCAAGTGGTCATAATATGCTCTGATTCATGTTCTGGTTTGTTAACACTGGAAAACCATTACTTTAAACATTTGCTATTTAAGGAACTCCAAGCATTGAATTTTTTTAGATACTCGCTCACCAAGGGCAGTTAAAAGGTCGACACTCTAGCAAAAAGGGCTACTATAACACCAATCATAAATAATAACCTTCCAGTCATCTTCCAAGAGGCCAAAAGTTACTACCTACTTTAAAATTTTAAATACTGGAATATTTCACGATCTTTCACGATACATCTCCAATCAGTAAATTGTAATGACGCACTGAAAGAAGGGTTTGACAAAAACTCTTGCAAAATTTTTTACCAATTCTTAAAAAATAAAATGCTATCTTTAATGTATTGTAAATAGAATTGAGAGTAATGTTTCTTTTGGTGGTTTTTATATCATATCTTCCTCCAACACACCCAAGATTTTCGTGAATGCAGATCTGAAAAAATGTTTTATTTTAAACGGTTGCGGGAGATATCATCCAATACCATTTAGAATGTATCTCTTGAGAATTTAAAACGACATCGTGCTCTGGATATTCTCCGCTAGACTTTTATAAAGCTTTGGGAATGTTTAACAGCAGTTTAGAGATGTATAGTAAAATCCCATATTAATCCTCCTAAAACTTACGACTCTTTTGGAAAAACTATAATATATTTCAACAAAATTATCAACAAACAACGATAAGTTTTATTAAATGTGTTGGTGTTTTGGTGAATTTTAATTTAACTGAGTGGTAACTCACTCTATTATTATTCGGATTAGTAAAAACGTGCTTTAAAATAAAATAAACATTAAAAATTAGAAATCAATAATAGGCATGTTATAATCCACTAGAGATTCTTCCTACGATAAATTTCATTGAAAATAATAGTTAATTCTTTTATGAAATTCTATTCATAGAGTTTGATGATACAGTATTTAATCACGTCTGGGACACAAGCCTTTTTTAATCTGTTTAAGTATTCTAATTTATGCAGCGTATGTGGTGAGGTTTTAACCAAAAAATGATGGATTATACCCGTCATCAGTCATTTTAATTTAAGTAAATATTCTTTTAAAAGTAACTCAACTGTTATTGTAGAGTAAAATAGGTAAAGCATCACTCAAGACATTATTATCTCATATTTTTATGAAGTCAAAAGGTGTAAGCGATTTGCAAGTGCACATTCAAATTGTTACGAGTCTTTTTTAAATGAATCTACAAACTTGAAACGTTTTTGTTTATAGCATTTTGAAAATAATATAGTTTTGTTAAAACCAACCAAAAATGAGTAATTTCAGGTTTATTTATCGGCCGAAAACTCTTTTTTTGCACGATTGTTCATTTTTGACTGTTTACCGTGACAGATTTTACGACAGTAGGTGATATTTACCAGTAACTCGACGGTAAGTCATCCAACTCGACGGTAAGTAATTCACTTACCGTCGAGTTAAAAATCTCTTAATTTTAATGTATTTTTTGAAGGAATAAAAAAAATTAACGAATTATTTATTAATATTCAAACTTATGGTACAATTTGTTAAATTATTTAATGAAATCCCACTTGTTTGGGCTGTGGTTTCACTTCTAACAGAAACTCCTGCAGAATCGCATATATTAGTAGTATTACTACGGCAAAATCTATTTTATTTTGAAGAGAATCTTCTACATAGCTTTCTGCCACTGTCAATGAACGCCAACCTTCATGACGCTTTAATCCGAGGACATCAACACCTTTATTAGCCAAAAGCGTTGCTGATGTCCTCCTGAACGAATGGCCAACCAAAGTAGGTATCTACCTTGATAAAATGAATGAAACTAGTCAATATGACGAAAATGTTTAATTTTATAATGTATAATGTTATCACTCGTGCAAAAAACGTTATAAGCATGTCGAACGTTAAGGGTAACCGATCTCAGACAATTGTCTTCGATCGGTATAAAACCCTTACCGTTCTTCATACTTATATAATCATAACTAAATTATCTAATTTACAGAAATTTGTCTATGAATTGGTTGTGTAGTTGTTTTTTGGGAAACTGCGAATAACGAAATGGATGTAGCAACTCGGAATTCGGACTGGTATATTAGTCAAGAGGCGTAAGAAAATGAAAGTAAGAGTAATATCAAGAAATTAATTAATTAGAATAAGAGAAAATGATAGGGCGACGGTTAACGATAATGAATAGGGGGAAGTGTAGCGGTAAATTAGAAATAAACTTTTAATGTTCGTAATTTCATCCTGGTAAACGAAGAATAATTACAGTCGGTGGACCAAGTAAACTCAAAGCAATAACGAAATGCGAGATTACAAAAAGAAAAAGAAAACGGGATCATTAGATGTAACAGAAAGATGATTGAATATTAACAAAGTATATTTTCTTAATTATTAAAATATAACTATTTTAACTAACTACTTTAATTCAACTTCCAGCAAAACTCGAAGATGAAAGGAGTTGAACTCCTTTGAATTTTCAGTTAGTTAAGACTGATTTTATATTAAATTTGCCTTTTTACATCAAAAACAAATAGTTTATAATAAAATTTAATATATTGAAGTAAAACTTAATTATACTATTTATTTAGAAAATAATGGTTGTAATTTTATAATAATACAGATTTTAAAAATAATTGAGTCAAGAAAAATTAGATTTGTTTGATTTGGTGCTGCGAACCTCGCTTAGCTCGGCACGCAGTGATTCATTTATAATATTAACAAATTTAAACATAATTGAGTTATAATAAACGAATCACTGCGTGCCGAGCGAAGCGAACCAAATTAATTATAACTAATTATTTTTAAATTACTTAAGATTTATTTGGTGCTGCGAACCTCGCTTAGCTCGGCACGCAGTGATTCATTTTAAATAGTACCAAATTTGGTTCGAAAAGGGATGTACTAACTGATAAAGTTAGCCCTAAAATTTCATTCTATGGCTGTCTCTCGTTCAAATCAGATCGGTTCCCAATATTTTAGTGCAGTAATTTGACCTCTGCTAAGACTAAGCCTTGAGGTTCACAACTGATAACCAATAGTAGATTTACTAACAGTAAAATTTCAGACTAACATATCTATTATAAATAATTAGTATACTTCATTATCCTCTAGAATCATATCCATAAATTAATCAAGAAGGAACCATGGGAAAAAGTCTAATCAAGAAGTGAAAGACATGTGCATATAGATGATTAGTTTTTATTTTACTAAATGACCAGCTAATAGTGTGAAAGGCGGTTGATGGGTCTAATATCTAATCTATCATATAGACGGAACTATGATTCCATCATTGATAAAGATCCTTTTAAAATTTTTAATACATACAAAATAATAATTTGTAATAAATACATCTATATTCTTGATCATTCACTAAATTCAAATTAAAAAAGATTTTCAATTTACATATTCGATGACAGATTAAATTAAGAATTTCTATGTTACAGAATTTTCTTTGGAAATACAAAGTCAATTTTTTATTGAAGATCTTTTAAGATTAAAGGAAATTAAAAAAAAACAGGATTACAATAATGTGAGGTAATGTTTGAAATAAATGAGAAAATGACATAATTAACAGAACACTAAAAGAAACCTTTAAATACAATACATTCGACATTTCTAATAAATAAAATAATAAATTTATTCAAAAAAGAAACAGATGAATTATCTGTGATTATAAATAATTATTTATTTATTATTGTTGTTCATATATTTGCACAACTGATGCGCAAGTCGTCACAAGGCATCACAGAACATCTGGTTCTACCAAGAATATCTCAAATGATAATTAATACCCAAATTGGTAAATATAAAATCAAAGGAAGCATAAAACTTAATTTAAAAAGTCCGGGGTTTGTATTGCTGTAACTTTGTTTAGACTTATAGTTTGATATTTGTTTAATGTTATTTACTAAATTATGTTGTTCACTGTGAAATGAGCATGTTTTTATCAAAGAAAAGTTGCCAGTATTTCAGTGGTAATTTTGGTGTGTAAAGAATTTTTCGTTTTATGTGATTAACAAAGTCAATGTCTTAAATTCACTCAATCACTTAAACAATGACTAACATTATCCAAATTATTATCTATACCTTCTGATCCACCTAAAATATCATTCTAATTCTTTCCACTTTTTATATATCTGCTGCTTCCCATTAAAATTTAAATAATTTTGACTAATACCTACTGACCATTTTTCTGGATGTTAAATATCAACTATTTATTTGTTTCTCCATTTGACATCGTTCTGATTATATGTATGAATCAACTAAATTTATAGTTTTTTTTTTCACCAAACTAATGATAATAAAATAACGTTGTAATTTGTAGAATGAGTATGTTATAAAAGCTTTTTAGTATTTTTATTATTATTATCGAATAAACGTGCTCATCGAGACTTTTACATCAACACTATTTTAGAGCACGAGCTTACACATAGTAAATGTATAAATTTATTAGCAGTAAACCCCAAAAAAACCACCATCGTCAATTTCACAAAGAAAAAACTGCGGGGTGTAATAAGAACAATTATACTCAACGAAGTGGAAATTCCATATGCCCAAGAGGCAAAGTACTTAGCAGTCACTTTTGACCAAAAATGCACATAGAATACCCACTTGCAGAATATAACAAAGAAATGCACCTTAACCCTTAACACATGCAGAAGGATGTGTGGAAAAAATTGGGGATTAAGTGCAAAAATGACATTGTGGCTATACACGAGAGTCATAAGACACATGGTAACATATGGGTCGGTGGTATGGTGGCCAAAGACAGAACAGGCTGGAGCAGTCAGGCTCCTCAATAGCATATAAAGGCAAGCATGTCTCTGTGTCTGCTTAACCTAACTCCACTACATTTACATATAATGGCAGTGAAGACTCCTTAAGAGGGCTAAACTCATTACGAGTCTTCACGCAACAAAATACCTCAAATTGTATAAAGAATTAGATACTGACCAGATCCTTGGATTACCGTCTGACGAGATGATTCCAAAGTACAATTTTGAGAAAAATTTTAAAACTCTTATAATGGATAGAGAACTTTGGCAAAAGGGACCTCCCATTCAAGCCGAAATTATCTGTTACACAGATGGTTCCACAGATGGGGGAGGGGTTAGCTAGGCTAACGGGGTAGTTCGAGGAATTGTGAAGAATTCTCGAAGGAGTTACCCGGGTTTGGTTGGAGAAGAGATAGATGTTTTGCATGATGCATTGATGAGATTGCGGGATGGTCCCCGGGGTGAGTTTTAGCAAATCGCTAGAGGTGATGTGTCGAGGAATACGTCGTATTCCTCGGAGAAGGGTCTCGGGGGTTGCTTGGAGTAAGCGAAGTGGTAGATATGGGGTTTTCCTCTTGGGTTTTCGGGAGCGGCGGTTGATTTGCCAAGAGAGTTTTAGGGAGTTTTGGGCTAATGATGTTTGTGTATTGGTAGACTACATTGCTGGGGGTGAGTCGGTTATGATATTTGCAATATCGGAGGATGGCTCGTTCACAAGATTAGATAGTGCTTGTGATGCTGGTGGAGGCGGTGCTGTACAGAATAGCTTTTTAGTCTAAGAGTGGGCGAATAAATGTTTTGTAGGTGTGCAGAAGAGTGGAGGGGTGGGTTCTACCGAATTTTCCTCCTAATGCTTTGAAAAGATCCAACAGAGGGTGCGAGTGTATCTTACCCCAGGTAGACGGCTTCGTTCCGGAGTTCGAGCCTCTCCCCTTAAAACATTATTCGGAAGTTTCCGGGAAGAAGTTTTTGATTTAGAGTGTCGGGGTGTTTGAAAAAGATAAATTGGAATTTTTTTGAGTTAAAGGTAACCCTCCATTTGTGACACCAGTCGAAAAAGGTGTTCAGGAATTATTGGAGGCGGGTTTGAAGGCGGTCTCGGTTGGGAGCGGAAGTGAAGATTGCAGTGTCATCTACGTAGAGCTGGATGTGGGTGTGGGGGTTCCATGGAGTGGAAACGTCGTGGGGAAAGGAATAAGAAGGTGGATGCTCATGAGCTTTCTAACAAGTCTGGCGTGTCAGACTTGGTCAAAAGCCTTCTGAACATCCAGGAATACAGCAGCACTACAGAGGCGTTGATTTTGGGACCTGGAGATGATTGTTTAAAAGTTGACCAATGGAGTGAGGATGGAGTGCTCTGGTCTGAAGCCTGACTGAAACTGTGGGATGATATTGTGAGTCTCGCAGAAGTTCCAGAGTCGGTCCTTGAGGAGTCTCTCAAGGGCCTTCCCCAGAACGCTGATAAGGGAAATGAAAAAGACAATAAATATGGCCACAGTTTATGGATTTTCTTGATTCGTGAAACATTCCAATGACTTACATTTGTGCATAAAAATGACCAAATAATTTTGTATTCAAGTATGATATCTTTGAACAATTTAATGAAAATATTATTTATATACAAAGATTGCCCTGACAGAACTATTTTTTTACACTTATAGTTAAGTTTTCTTAAATAAAATAAAGCAAACTTTTAAACATCCAATCATAATAATTATTTTTATTTTAGCAGATCGATTTTAACCATCTTCCGATTAATTTTAAGTGCTCTCTGTACGTATTTTCTTTTAAAATGGGCATTTACAAAATTTTTATTAACTCGTTTGGAGAATTAATCTTTTAGAAGTCTGTTAAGCCGTTTTATTCTTTTAATTCATTGGTTGCTTAAAAATTACCGAAAAAAGTAATCGTTATTTATTTCTGTTTTGTGTTCTTTGAATTCCTATCCGAGTAAAATGAAAGGGGAAAATTCGGTATAGCTGTAAATTAAATTTTATTTCTTTCTGTTAAAAAAATATTTCGGTTTCAGGCCCGATTCTTTTTATCTACTTTCCTTAATTCGATATAGAAATAATCAGCTTTCTTTGTTTTGTTTTCGTCTGAAAAACTAGTACCAAAAACGAGCAGCTTTTCACAGGAATTATTTTAGCTTTCATTGTAAAGCTTAGTAGGTAATCGGCAAGAATGACAAAGAGTAAACTTTTCTAACGTTTCCCTTAGAACAATCCCTTTTGTTTCATTTTATCCTTATAAAATTCCTAAATACTTTACAAAGGTATCTGTGTCGAATTAAGACGAAACAGCTTTCTTTTTTTAAAACAATTGTTAATATTTAAAAACGACAATCGATTTTTGCAGTCAAGTTGATTTTAGCAAATTTACACTGCCAATTAAAGACATTTATTTTTATTAGTATTATCAAAAGATTTATGCACTTGCTCAGCAACTGCTGGTAATGTTTACCTACCCCGAGAGTAAATGGCATTAGGTTCAAACAGTTTGACATGTATTTAAAATTGCTGCTTTTTGCGAGTCAATAAAAATGTTTTGATCAAGACTGAATTATTTATTACTGTCTTCAAGACTTCTATAGCAACTACTACCTACTTCTATAGCAAGATCGGTGTACTTTGCTATCTTTTCATTATATTCGTAAAAAATATTTTTATTATTTGAAACTCCAACATCGACTAACAGCACTGTCTGTCGGTGATAATGGACCTATCCTCGTAGAGTTTAAAATCTACATTCTCGAGCACTACCCATAGGTTGTATTTGTAGTGGTGTATTCAGCAGTCCATATTTGTTGGCCAGTTTTTAGTATAGATAATGTTACAAAGTTGGTTGTATCTGAGCAAATAATCCTTGTTGGTTATCCTGATGTATTGCATGGTTTCCGAAGCTTTTTGGCACCGTCTACACTGTCCGATGTAAGAGTTTGGTCCCTGATGACAAATTTTTTGTAGTTGTTAGTATTTATAATCTGATCTTCAGTCTCTATGAAAAGGGTACCCTTAGCAAGCCACCTTTTTGATGCAATTTTATCAATGTGTGGTTTAGGTCGTGATGATGTCGACCATGTAGAACTTTTTGGGGCCTTTTTACTCGGTTTTCAGCATCTATTTTTATCTCTATATGCATATTAGGTCCTGCTAAATTTAGAGGAGAATTATTCTTATGTACTCAAATTTGTGTAAATTCGATACCTCCGGGAATTCTTCCTTCCTCAGGCGGCCGTTTCGCTAAGAGTAGCCGTCATTGTAATTTAAAACATAATTTTTTCAAATAAACTTACGTTTAAACGAAGAGTTCTTTATTATTCTTAATAAGATGGACTTTCAAAAAGTAAGGGTTAGTACAATAAATTTTTAAAATTATTTCTGTATCTCTATCTTTAATTCTTTTTTAAATACTTGCCAAACCTTTATATTTTCATTAAGATGTTTAATTCTTTGTTATGAATAAATAACGTTATTCTTAAAGTTTACGTTTCATTTCCTGTAGCCCATTACCTAGTCTTATTGTTTAATTTCTTATTTATGCAATACTTAACATTAAAGACGCTTACAGCATTAACACATTTCCGAGTATAGAACAAATTACAGTATATTTTTCGCAATGCAAATGAAACGTCGCTCCTAATAACCGCATTTAATCAAAGTAACGTCCACACTTCTGGAAAACAGCGTTCTCCTTAATAACAAGATTATTCTAATGATCAACTAACTCAGAATTTCGCCGTTTAAGATTATAGTGCTTATCCCGAGAAACGGATATGGAAGGAATTCAAGACATAATAATATGGTCGAGATAACAAAAGACGTGCGGCTTGAATGGAATTCAGCATCATCAACTGGTGTTTGTTGAATGGTTTCATCTGTCACCGCAAGACATTTTTAAATAGCATTAGACGGACAAAAAAATTAATTTCTTAAACAAAATACAATTTTTTTGCTCAAAAAGAAATGTATTTACAATGGGTACCAAATAAAGTAAACGCTAACTAAAAAGTGTTGCAATTCATGGAATTCACTGACGTCATTAGTCAATGAAACTATTTGCCTTAATATTCCTGTCATACATAATTTAATACGAATTTTTAAAACATACAACATAATTTACATCCACACCCTCTTAATATAGTTCAAAATAAATGCCGAAATTATTAATACACTAGTGAAATTTAAAACTGTTTACTCACCAAAATAGTTCCTGTGGCTCCAAACATTGGCCCTACCTTATAGCCTATCTAATATACCAACAAAACAGATGTTAAATACTGCAATCTCTGAATCTGTTTGCTTTTATTGTATTTAAGAAATTTTTTCACCTTCGGAGAACACTCACAACATAACTGACTTGCCAATTGAAATTTACACTCTTTAGTTAGTAACTTTTAAAAAAATTTAAATTGTTACTGTTCCGACAAAGGTATAGGGCTTCATGGACGTTGCTCAAATGAGAGCAAAAGTAAAATTTTCGTTTCTTATATAAGTCATTGCCTAGTTACATGTATCTACAGGGTGTCCAGGAACTTAATGCCGAAATTCGGAAGCAAATAGAAGAGGTCAAAATAATGTTAGAAGTTCTAATAAATTTTTGTCATACGAGCCTTCGTTTCCGAGTTATAGACCTCTAAAGGTTCAAAATAAAAACCTTTGTTTTGTCCTAATTTCTAAACTTGTAATATAAGTTGGTCGTTGGGCGACAATTTGTAACCATTATTATTACGTTGTGCGTCAATTTGTGATATGTTGAGAGTGATTTTATAAAATTATTTAGTTAACTTTTAAAAAATAACTATATACCAAAAGAAAAAATGTAATTTACAATAAAACAAACATTAATCTTAATTTCGTCTTTAATTAATTGTAAAAGATATTTCAATAATTAACAAAATTTATAAATGTTTATCACAGCAAAAATTATTATAGTTAAATACCTCGGCTAGGGGTGAGTAAGTTCATTAGCTCTGACTATAGTACAATATTTGTTTCTTTAAGAAATTATAAGGGCGCCACTGAAATCTTTTTATTTTTTATGATACTAATGAAGAAAGTTGTTTTAAGCTGTTATTTAAATAAGTATCATAAGATGACAGAAAGATGTCAGAAAAAACAGTCTATGAAGATAATAAAATGATATGAAAATGTACCAAAAGATAAATAGATTTCCTTGGTGCTATAATGAATGAAATTGAGAATACGTAACAAAAAAAAATAATCTGCAAGCAGTTCTTTACAAAAACTTATTCTAATACAGTTGACGATACTAAAATGATTTTTATATTACGTTTAAGAAATGAAGAAAAACGAGACAGCTGTATAATATTATAAATGCATTTACGTTGGTCGACTTATCTTTTTTTACATAGGATCCGTTGGTTGATCCAGGAGAGGGCTGGTCCAGTGAAGGGTTGGTCTGATGAACCAATCAGTGTAATGTCTTTGAAATTTGTCACGTCTTTTAACTTGGAATTTGTAACGTCTTTTAACTTTTGTAACGTCTTTGGTATTGTATATTCCAATGCTGTGAAAAATTGTCAGCATCAGCCACGTGTTCGTTTATTTTTTTCCGTACAAAAAGTACAAAACAGCGTATTCCGAAATTTACATTTATCATTAGGATATATGACAGAAAATACAGTAGTAACAAAAGATAAATTAATATAACAATTAGAATTCCAAAAAAAGTACTCAACTCGCCATTTTGTATTTTTTTTATAAAAAAATTTACAATTATTACTTTTAAATTACCCTCAAAATATACTTAAAATAATTATTTATACGAAAATTCTCATCTGATTATATAGTAGGTACTGTCAAGATTTATAGAAATTATATTTAAAATCTTTTACCAAAAATAAAAATCAAAAAACATACCTGTGTATAACACCAATGACAATAAAAGAATGAATCGTGGTTTAAGGTATTGGACTAAGCCACATTAAAGATCGTGTATAAAATTGGAATTACTGACAGGAATCGTTTATAATAATTAACATGTTAAGAACTCTATACAATAGATGGTGTTAGTGTTAGCCATATAATTAATTTAAAAATACTACGTTTTTAGTTAACATATCATGTTACAAACTATACATTGAAATACTATAAAATTCCAGTGACGGATTGCATACATCCATGTCCTGTGTTTGACGGTATAAATGAATCTAACTTACGTACAGATAAGCAGAGACGGCTTGTGCCCTTTGGTTAATAATCCGTAATTTTAATAGAGACCATCTGAGTAATATTTAAATTTCAAAAATAAATTTTCCAATCCATTTACTAATGAAAATGTACTTTTGTTTGAACTCGATAAAATTAAGGGTTTAGGAGAAATTTGAACTTTTAGATCTGATCGCCATATTTTGTAAAGACAGACATTCTGAAGAGAACTATCAATAATTGTCACAACTTATAATTAAAAATTCCTTAAGATAGTATTTAAACGCAATAAAACAATTGCTTTGCAGTTTTAGATTTAGTTCAAGCGTTTAAAGTCTGATCATGGGACTGGCTTAAGAAAAAGTAAAATTGAACTTCTTTTATCAAGAAGGCTGCTGTCAAATAATGACTAGCCGGCAAAACCCATGGTAGTTTTTAAATCGTAATGTGAATTTTATCGTCAAATTTCCAAATTTTAAACCCAATTTTCTCTTTTATTTTAATAATACCCCTTTTTGGTATCGAAAAATCTCTCTTTACATCCTAAAATACTAGGAGAAAAAACACGTCTTTCAGACAATTCTGACATTTTACGAATTTTTAAAATTAAATTGTGAGCAAATACTCCTCAACTTTCATTAATTTCTTAACGAAACAACTG
Organism: Ophraella communa; assembly: GCA_035357415.1. Lineage (NCBI taxonomy): Eukaryota > Metazoa > Arthropoda > Insecta > Coleoptera > Chrysomelidae > Ophraella > Ophraella communa. Next base: position 6,215,040 of record CM068989.1, on the reverse strand, counting down.
TTTTTAACTAATTCTTACTGAAATCTTATTTTAGGAGCTAAATGTTAAGTTAAATTGAAAAGAAGTACTCTATGAAGGAATCTAAGTATATTGGGCTTATTTTATATAAAATGGTTTAAGTGATTTTTGAAATCTAAAAATTCAATTTTGATATAACTGCGTGATTAAAATCAAATATTGTCTAAGATTTTGAGCATCCAAAACATTTCGACCTCTTAATTTCAAGACGATTAACTTTTACATTGTAGACGTAAACATTACAAATGTTATATTATTTATCAAATTGTACATACTGTACTCTGAGGTTTTGCTTAAAAATTTTATAGTCAGAGCATATACCAGGTAATTAATTCAATCCATCAAAAGATATCCTTTATCAATTCAGGCTTTAATATTTAATAAATGTTCAGTGTTTAAAATTCTCTATGTAATGTTTTTGATTGACAGTGGGTGGATGTTGATCCTCGTTCTTAGCCAAATTAAGACCCACAATCCCATTTCCAGACAAAGCACAATAGAGTAGGTAAGCCTTACTTGACAGTTATTTTGCCCGACTTATTAAAATACTAAACTATGTAACCACCGAATTGTCTGTTGAAAATATTTGTGCTACTGTTTCCTAATTCTGGCCGTTTCTACATTTCTAGCAAAATTCTCTGGATAAAATAAAAAAATTTGTTGAACTCAGTCTGTAAAACAACAAACACCTGAAAATACGAAGAAAATCAAGAAACCATCATAAAATATTCAAAAATTCATTTGTTCCTGACCATAAGAGAGATTCTATTATTTACACTGGGAAATTAGTTCCAAAGCTTAAATTAAACATTGTATACTTCCGAAAATGTTATAAACACTTTATTAGAGTTTCATTTCTAGGCCAGTCTATGACGTTGTAGCGTGACGTTTGATAATTGGTTTCTCCAATTTTAGTGCGGACACGCAAATATTGAACAGCTGTTGTAAATCACCAAATCACCAACATCTAAAACTGTTATAATGACTATTTACGGAATAGGCAATTTTATATTGTTCTTATTTTTTCATTTTTGAATTTTATGCTGATAAAATTTGGTCATAATAATATAATCATAAAAATAATATTTTAATTATTTAATGGAAAAAAATAGTACCAAATATGGAGCGTGAAACCATTTCTGGGGTAATATCTTGGAATGCTCGGACAATGTTACATCTCAGTTGTTCTATAGTTTCTGGAATAGGATTATAACACCTATCTTTGATAAAAGACCATATAAAAATCTGGAATCGTCAAGTATGGTGCCACTCAATTGGTCCAGCTCCACCAATCCACTTTCTCCAAATGTTTCTGCTAAAGAATTTCTAGCAACAAGTGAATAGTGTGATGATGCACCGTCTTGCTGAAAGTAATCTGAATTTATGATGCCATCTTGTTCCAGTTGTGAATATAGGTAATTTTGTAACATGTCTGTGTAGACATTACCAGTAATTGTAGTTTCTTGAAAGAAGAAAGGTCCATATATTTTTTCTTTAGAAACGCCAACGTTCAACTTTGGTGAATCTCTAAACGTCAGGAACTTCTTTAAATGAATCTAGTAATTAAGAATAATAAAAAAATTTTTTGTTTGAACGTAGCTTCCAAGTTTATTTGACAAAATTATGTTTTAAATTACAATGACGGCCGTAGCATCGTCAGATTGACATTTAAATGTCAATCTGACAATGCTACTCTTAGCGATTGAAAACTGTAGATGCCTACTTAACAGTCTGTCCTAAAAAATCAAATAACTCATTTATTTTTCTTCAAAACTTTAACAAATTATACATTTACTCAAAAAAAAAGAGTTCTTCTTTCAGATAGAATAAAAATATATAGGGTGTTTCTTTAAAAAAATCGACGATATTTGCATTTAAAAAAACCGTTTTTTTAAATACCCTATATAATATTTTACTAATTGAACATGTTTACCATAAAAATCTTTGTATAAAAAGAAATTGTTCGTTGAAAACCAAACCTCTCTATGGTTTTTAAGATCCCATATATTTGTAGTTAAAAAGAAACTTCTGGGACACCCGGTATTATGTTGGACCCTTTCCTATGATTTATAACAAAGACTGTAGATTTGAATGTAATAGGCGGGTGGGCTAATGCCTTGCAAGTAGGCCCTACGGGCCCTTTTTGCTATCTACTGTATATTTAAAAATGTCTTTTATATATTAAAAATTAACTTATCATTTGTGCCTTCATAGAAAAATAAAGTAACTGGACTAATATAAAAAGAAACAAAAAAGAAAAGCAGAAACAGAATACAGAAAAGCGTACTTTCGCTTGTAAAAGGTAGTAAGCCGTTGATGCAGTTTCTATTTTCTCATTCCGTTTTTGTTCTTCGTTGTATATTAATTGCAAAAATAACCGGAATTTAAATTAAATTTTGGTTAATTCCTCAATTAGGCTGTCACGAAAACTATCGATAGCGTTTATCTGTTATTGACAAGTAAACAACGTCAAAAACATTTCTTGTTCAATTTACACGGAAACACAACTTTTATCGAGTTTGTTAAACTCGTCGAGGAGCAGAATATTTTAATTTTTTTAATTTAATTTAATGCATTTTCCGATTAGTTTTAAAATGAACTTAATTTAAGCATGAATGATAAAGACTTATTGGTCTAAAGGCTTTTAGTGTTTTTTTCCCTACTTTATGTAAGTAGACGTCCCTCATATTTTACCACAGATGTGTTATATTAGGTTTGTTCCAACCAAGCAAAGAACCGTTCTAGAACGGTAATATTACCACTCACGAGACCAAATTAGAGCACTGCGCAACTCACTACACCACTGCGCACAAAATTACTATTTTAGAACGGTTCTTTGCTTGGTTGGAACAGACCTATAATATCTCCAAGCTATCATACAAGCCTTAAATATGTTACATAATATATTGTAATGATTTAAATTATATAATTTTATTTTTTATTGATTAATTGATTATTTACTCTAATTTATTAATTTGTAATGATTTGTTTTTATTGTTTTATTGTTATAATGATTATTTAATTTTATGTTTGATAGTTTTTAACTAGATCAGCCAAATTATTTAGTTTTTTTTTTAATTTGAAATCCGACTCTTTATCTTGGGTTGGATTCAAGAGAAATTAAATATTGAATTTTTATAATACACTAAAATTTAATGATAAAATTGCTCGCTACAGAAAGTGTACAAAACTATTAATGTTTTTCATGTGCTTATAACATTTAAATTTACAAATTTCTAATTATTACAATTTCAAAAAAGATACGCAATCACAAAAAATAGTTTTTTATTAATTCCACGTACCTTGTATATTTGAGTTCTGTACTTTCTACTACGTCAGGCGGAAAATGCCGAATCAATACTATCGGCTCCAACGATGATATTCAAACGGGATAACGGGAACGAGAAAGTCAAAATGTCTGCCAATTATTCTATGTGTGATGATGATGAAATACAATCTAATAAACTCTGCTGTGATCTGGATATACTATTTCAAATCTACTTCCTTGGCAAGTGCTTTTATATTTTTACAATACTTTTATACCAATATCTTTGTGTTAATGTTTTGATCTAACATGAATGAACCTTTGATTAATGATATTTTTTTTAGTTACCAATCGACGTATTCTGCGTAAATCAAACAGGAACAAGAGAGCGATAATTGATTTGCTAGCCTTTTTTAGTCTTGTTTGATTATGACAAGAATGACGTATAAATCAAAATTCAACTGTTCATCATTTCAAAAAAAATAACCTGAATTTCCAATAATTGAGGTAATGATTTTATATTTTTGATTATATCTTTGATAATATAAAGATAGCTTATCTTTTTATATTTCCAAAAAATATATTTAAATTATTTTTATATCACTTTTTCCCTATAAAAATTTGATTTGAAATTGGCTCTTTTCAGTCCTGTCAAATACATTGTACACTTTTTAAATTCAAGTTAAAATTATAAATTAGTCCTAGAATTATGCATACATCCATTAAACTAATCCTATTACAATTTTTAAATACACATTTAACTTTTAAGAACTGTTATTTAAACTTTTAAGTGACTCTATTATTTGAGCTATGTACTCACTATTATAAGCAATGATTTACTTAATATCTCTTGATATTATCAAAGATTAACATCTTATAACTTATATACAAACTTACTTAATTAACCTACATACAACTTTGCTAACTAAAATGTCCTTGATCAATATTTATAAATTATGTTTTGATATAGTACTTTCACTCCACACTATATGAGTGTTTTTTGATCACTGTTACAAGTTATTTGTCCAAAACTGTAGATATAAGATTGTACACTGAACTTCACTTGTTGCATTTTTTTACACTGTTTTTTTTTTGTTTTTTCAGGTACATCTCAGATTGTGATGGTTTATTTGAATATTTATTTAATACTCGAAGTCTCACATTTATATACTTGGTAAGTACTTTCACTTTATAAATAATATTAATTAACTAAACTACTTAAGATTACACATTTATTTGCTAAACATATGAAAGAGATTAATAGTTTTTAATTTTGTTCCATTTTTTATTTGTTTCAGATTTCAACTTTGACTTCAAAAGAAAACTATTTCAATTGTACATTATTACATGAATTGGGACTAGTTATTGGAATTGTACCTATTTGAATTGTTGTTGATTACCACCATGGATCCTATCCAAGATAAATTTGTCAAGTACATTCTCTATCTATTTGAATGTTTACTATTAGAAATTATTATATTGAAAACTTTAGATGCAATAAAGGAAAGTAGCTGATGATTAAATGAAAATTATTAAGATATCCTTTTTATTATTACTTTTTGAGGTAAGTTTTATTTTTTAATTTTACTGAGCTTATTCATCTCAATATATAAATAATTAATAATTATGGTCCTTCTTGGAGCAGTTTGGGATACATCCCATCTGGTTCAGTAGACTTATAAGGATTAAATTTATTTTTGGCTCATCTAATCTCATATATCTTCTTTTGACTCCGGTCCTACTTCCCTTATCCGTTTTGGCTTATTGTTGATGACCGACTGATCAAGAGTTAGCCCTACAGAAAAATTTGTCTGGGTAAGCCGTTGTAACCTTTAACAGTTCCCAAAAAGGCAGGGAGCCAATTTGTAACTACAAAACTCTCCAAAAGAGATCTCCCCTCTTCAGGGGGTGGTTCGACTCCAAGTTAATGCTTACTATAGAAAGGATTGGGATGTATAAGTAATAAGGGCGCCACTACCTTTTTGTACGTTTACGATTAAGCAAACAAACTACACAAAAACTAAGGTAAGAAAGATAGAAACACCTTGTAATTAGTTCAATTAAACAAACAAATAAGGAAGCTACTTAAAACAAAAGATCGACCACGCTACACCCTTAAAACTTATAGTCTAAGGTACATAAATGAAACGGTTTTTTAAAATATTGATTATTTATTGAACAGAAAGGGGTTGTAAAAAGTGGACTTTAGGTTTCTGTACTGTCTAGAGGAGCAGCTTCAGCTTCTTCTATTGTCTGACTTGATGATTTGGATAAAGACTGAGTGATCAGATTTTCCAAATGGAGACGTGATACGTTGATCTTACTCAGAAGAGGTTCGTGTAGGTTGTTAGGTCAAGGTCAAGAGTGGATGGTTGTTCGTTGAAACGAAAACAAGTTGGTTCGTTGACCATTTCATCCAGTTCAGAGGTCTCCATAAAATCAAGGAAAAGTTAAGAGAACTATCTGGAGGGTCTAGGATTTTAAGTCAGGAAATGTTTAGAAGAAAAATTAATTACAATACCGTCGTTTTGGAAAGCCAAAAATAAATCTATACTAATTTTTTATGTTGGTCTATTCAATTACTATTATATTAAATTTGTTTTTGAGTCATTCTGTAGAATCTGGTTGAATAGCTAATTGTTCAGCTCATAAAAAAAGGATTATGGTGATAATTTGTGAAGCCATTTTAGCCGGCAAAATTATTAGAATGTAAAACAACAAGGAAACATGGTAAGTTTATATATTATCAAACCAATAACATTTTTTATTTAATTTTGGAAGAATCCACTAAAACATAAAAAAGATGTGTGAAATCAGTAAAGCTTTTATGTACATAATCCCTAAGGATTGGTGATTTTTTCTGGAAATCAGAATAATCTGTATAATTATTATGTTTTAAAAACATAAACAATATTGCTACATCCATATGTCGATCGAGCACTAGGTATTATAGCTTACAAATTTTCTTTTCCATAATATAATAAAAATAGAATAAAAATTTTACTCAAAATGTATATAAAAGAAACTGCTATCAAATACGAAAAGTAAGGTTAATATTTCCAAGACGATTTCATCGACCATAAACAAACTCATTATCGAGTCTCTCATTGGTAATTCCAATACCAGTAGATCCCTGAACTTTTATTACCGAGATCCCATAAAAATATATTAGAATTGGCCCACATAAACACCAGTAAAATAAAATTGGACACCGCAACTTTAAAGAACATTAACACTTAATGCCGAAGTTGGGAGTTACTAGAGAATAAAAGGTAGTACAATAGACTGAGTGAAGATAAGGTAAAGACGTTAAGGGATTTATTGCTCATGAAATAAAAGAGTTCTTAGAAATTAAATGAAACTATCGTTATGGTTAGTGTATAGTTTTAATTGCCAATACCATTTGGCTTTGAATTTATCTTAGTAAACTGTAAGTTTAGATGTGCTTATATTTTTATTATTTTTTTAACGTTAATTACAAAAAAAGGTAAATTATGGTGAATAATGCATAGGTATTTATTAAACCACTAAAAAAGGCCTAAGGACATAATGTCGCCATTCTATAAGAAAGCAAATTTGCATGTTCCGCTGATGTAAATATAAATACAACACTTACATTTAGGTCAAGTTATAATCTATTAAATTTCCTGGTTAATAGTTTAATAATATACATACCTACATGTAAATTGATGTTTTGCAAATGATTCTCTCTATATACACAGAATCAGCAATGCGATGTTATATTGTATATGCACCTGTTTGGACGTTTGATTGATTACAGCAAGGAAATGAAAATGAAATATTCAATCGTTTTGGATTTGTTGAAAAAAAAAATAAAACTTTTACGCGAAATTTCATGTCGTGATAAATAGCACAAACATTCGGTACAAATACATATTTGGAATACTATTAACGATACGACAGCTTAATTTATTTTTAAGTATGTTTCCTTTTATTTAAATACAAATGTTTACCGATCTATTTATCTATTACTTTCAACATTTGCAGCAACCATTTATCTTAACCCAGTGACATTAGAAATGTTACATCCAAAAGAAATAATTTCTTAAGCATGATTTTTTGTCTGCTTATGATATCTCCTTCTAACTTGAAGTTCACGGATTAACTGTGCCAGAGTTTGTGAAGGATGCTGTAAATTGGACAGTCTTTTTTCCATTATATCCCTCACATGTTTGATGGAATGTAAATCTGGTGAACGGGGTTGCCACCGCAAAACATTAACGCCAGCTTCTTGGAGAAAGTCCATAGTTCGACGTGCAATATGGGGACGTGCGTGACCTTGCTGAAAAAGGACGTCTCGACGTCCAGCCTCAAATGAACAAAAGTGGTGATCGGCTACCATAGACAATAGCCATGGCAATGCTCCTAGGTCAAAGTAGCACTAGCCTTGGGCAGTATTTAAACAGTCCAAATCGTCAATAGATGACTATGTATTGTTTCCCAGAATATAAATTCTATTCCTTTATTTCACTTAATATTTAGTTATATTCACGTCACAATCGTTCTATTTTAATTGTTTGTGGCTGATATTTTTATAATTATACTGTGTATTATGTAACAATTGTTACCATTGTTAGCAGAAATATTTTTGTACTACTTATGTTAGAGAATTATTAAAGTTTTGGCGTCAAAGTTTAGTCAAAGAATAAATATCTGGCCATAAAATCGCCAAATGTAAATCTATAGTTTTTAAAGGGTTAAACCTAATCTTCTATAATTACTTTTTATTCAAGGATATCTAACAAAATTGATTTTATGGGAGATTCGTACCATAACGATCGTACGATGATATAAAGAAATGTTGGAAAGTATACAGATAAATTTATTATATTAAAATAGATTATTAAAGATGTTTGAATATAATAGTTGCAGCATTTGGAGGCATATTAAAGGTCTCTTTCCAATTTGATGGCGGTAGACACACATTCACAACAAAATTACTTAAAAACATTATAGCGAGCTGTTGTTGACTTTTGACAAATTGGCAGCAACAAGAACAAAGTTTAATTTGTTAGCAAACAAAAAGTTAGCATCCCCTTTTTAGTTTAGAACTGTATTGTCTAGATTACAACAATAGTCGACGGAATTTAACATCATAAAATTGGTAAATAGAAAGTGATGATAGATTAATAGGGAAAGTTGTAAAAGGATTTTAAAATGGACTCAAGACAAAGCCCGAAAGCTTTTAAGAAACTTACATCATAATTGGGAAGTACGAACACTTAGAGTTCGCGCCAGTTAAAGAGGTGGCTTTTAAAATGTTTCCGAGCAAAATACTAATGAATATTAGCGTGTACCCGATAATAAATAATTACAATTTGCATTTTTTATTCATAAAAAGTTTTTTAATTGTGTATCATAAACTAATAAACCTCTTCTTAATGAAACAAAGATTTTTTTCCAACTGGAGGCAATACCAAAATTAAGTCTTTTGTAAATATCTTGTCAGTTGATTTGATAAGCTTTGTCTGTGTGAGAAGTCTGTAACTGATTAGTGACAAAAGTATAACATACCTAATGAAATCCCCTCTTAGCAAAGATAATTACAAGATTTTTCACCCATTTATCAATTTCCTTTCAGAACTTACTAAATTGTAACATCTAAAAACAATACAAGCAAAAATATATATTAAATTTTTATTATTTTGAAGCAAAATCCAGAAATTATTACTTTGTCAAAGGAAGCTAGCAATTGCTGGCTGCGTTGCACTTTTAATAGCTTATCAAGGGCATTGTAAGGACGATAATGCCCGGAAGGTGGAAATAGTAGCCTGAGGGCTAGGTTTCCGCCTGATGGGTATTAGAATTTTTTTTAGCAATTAAACATAATCAGGGGATATTATCTTGACCCCTCTAAATTTTAAGCTTGTTTGACATTTAGAGGGGTCAAGATTTTAACCCCTTTCTTTTAGCAATAATAAATGAATCATCCGGCTGTAAAGAAAAAAAAACTAGGTATTTAAAGAATATATGTGTATAAATCAAGTATGTATGTAGGTGTCAAGTAATCAACTACACTTGAATCGCTGAAAGATTACCCGTGCGTCACGATTCAACGATCATATCACCGACACCGATTCTATGTGCTGTCCTTTTCTGTAAATATCAAACGAGAACATTAAATTATAAACTGTTGTCTTCTTTATCCTATTCGTATGCTTACATACTATGACACACGGGTAATCTTTCAGCGTTTCAAGTGTATATGAATACTTATTTCCAAATCTTCTTTCATTTTTGTATATAATTTTCCATAATGATTTCAATATTTACGGAGTTATAAAATATCGAGCCATCCTTTATTCTGGAGATTATTAAATTTTTTATATTATTATCCTGCTGAATGTCATTGGAAATTTATTTACAATTTTGTATTATTTCTACTGGCAAATGATCAGTTAAATGTTAAGTTGTAATTAAAAGTGTATGAATTTTAATTAATTATGGTGTAATTATTATTCTTTACAAATATGTGATCTAAAGTTGTTAATAGGTCTAACTGTTTTAATTACATAAGACTTTACGTTTTTTCTTTGAACTATTCCTGTAATTTGCATTTAATTAGAAATATATATCTAAAATATTTCTAAATTTTAACATTTTATTAATTAAGAATTATTTACTTTTAGTAAAGGTAAATAAGTTAATAAAAAGATATTCTAATATTTTTACCTTCTTTCTATTTTTAATATATATAATGTTTTGTGACTTTTACGGTGACCGAGTGGCGGAAATTGTTTCTGAAACCGAAGATAATGTTTGAGAGCGCCCTCTACCACAGAAACCACGTATTTATGCGACCGTTTGTTTCCTACGACTCCGTCCAAATATTTGTAATTGGTTCCTGGGCCGCTTTCAGAATTGTTGCTCCCCATGGACTGCGGTTCGCGAGCATCTTATTTCAATTCCCCGAATGCAGATAACAATTTTATTTCTCCGACTTTTTTTTGTGTTTTTGTCTGTATAACAGACACTGGAGAGTGCTTCACTTTACCAAATGAATCGTAAACTGCCTCTACTTTCATTTTCTATTGTCCATACTTAAAAAATGCTCCTACAAATTGGTCTAGTATTAATAGTGCTTAATTTTTGCATTCGACTTGTTTTATAGTGTACAATCCGACTGCGCTCATCGGTTATTTGATAAAAATCAAATTACAATTTAAGGTCAGTGGTAGGTACAAATTTCTATTCTATAAGAAATAAAATTCTAAATTCATTCATTTACAGATTGATTGACTGTTGGTAGGTAGACACCATTTTTGGGTGGTCCAAAATGGGAAAGTCGTTGTGAAAATTTATGAGAGTGAAATTTTAAGATGCGCGCTCATCACTGCAATACAAAGTAACAAGTTCAGTTTGCTGCTAAACCGAATTTAGCGAAATCATTAAGTCTGTTTAAATAATTCTTGCACTGGTCCACTAAACAACAATTTTTTGACTAATACTCATATGAAAGCTATGTTTTGTGCATTCAAACAAAAAAACACTTTATCACCACAAGATCCTATGACAAATTGTTGGTTTTTCAGGAGTTTTACGTACAAATTTTCCAAATGTAGATGGCGCCCTATGTGTGGTGATCGCGAATCTTCAGCCGACATTTTTAACCTAAAATCGTGTTAATTTTGTTTTTGTTTCACTAATTCATTTAAATAACAATCAATTCATAAATAATTCCAATTAATAATCATTACCGATTACTCTTAGCACTTTTTTTATGCTACAGATACCTGATAAAATTGTTAAAGACGCCGCTGAGGTTGGGTCAATATCTACTTAGCACAAGCTCGCTATTCTCAATGAGATTTTATGCATTATTTATATTCCTTAATGGGATAAAGCTGAAGCTCTTATGAAGCCACGAATATACGAAAGAGGAACAAAAGGGATTTTTTAAAAGAAGTTAGTCACATGTAAATTTAAGAAATTATAAAAATTAGGACATGATATTTTACTGTAATTTTATTTTGTTATGAATAATGTAAGACGATTTATGATTTCAGAAAAAACAGCAGATGGACGGTGCTATTCGGCATATACAGAGCTCTACATAAAATATTCAATTCAAAATATCTTCCCGAAACATGAAATCAAATAACATAAATATTTGCCGGGTTGACAGTTTTGATAAAGATGCTGGAGGACATTTTTTTTATTTTGACAAAAATATTTAAATGCGTATGTTGAAGCTGGGTCGTTTTGTGCTTTTCCTTTGTGACTTTGTATTGGTTGATATAAAGCGAAATCGAAAAGAAAAAGAAAAGAATGCTGACTGATTTATTACCTACCTTAACAATACCAGTTAGTGGACCGGACGTTTTTTGCATGTTTACCGAATCTTGTTTAATTTGTAAAAATAGAATATTTTTATTTTTTATTTAGTAAACGGTAAAAACAGTATAAAAAAGGATATTTAATAGATACATTTTAGAGTAAAAGTTGGTATGGAATAATCGATAAATGTTTCTTAGGGCCAGTATTTCTTCTCAACAAATTAGAGAGAGAACATTTTTTATCAATGGCGTCAATGACATCATTTGTCATTTATAACAACACAATATTTGAAAAATAAAAATATCTTTTATTTAAAATTTAGTTATTTTAGAGTGGCATTGCTTTACAAGAAAGCGCTGTTGCCAAACAAAAAATATTGAAATAAAATATCGGATATACTGTTATCCTCTTCTTCTCTTTAATATGAAATTATACACATTTAACTAGGAACACTAAATAGATTTGATTTCAACAATGATTTGAGTAGGAAACATTATATCTCAATAGTATGGTTGGATTATCTTCTTTTTAGATGCAGAATCTTGCATCAAGTTGTTTATATATTATCATTAGAATGATGTTTCATTAAGAAATCTTAAATGAAAGTAGTAAATTAAGTTTTGATATCAATAAAACATGAAACATCATTGGTATAAATTAGTGTATATTATAAGTTATGATTTTAGAGTTCATGTTGGTAATAAACAACTCATAACATAAAAAGAGTTAGTAGTAAATGACTTATACAATTAAATAAAGTCAATTAAGTTTATATTAAAATAAGAAGTTACTTACAGATAATAGTAGAGACTAGTTTGAACATCCATAGCAATGGGTATACCATTGATAATCCAGGAATTTGAATATATCTAAAACATGAAATTTATTAAATAATAACCTATGTAATAAAGTGTAAAGGTAACATGTGATTAATAAACTCTGAGTGACATGTTTAAAACCATCAATAACAAGTGACAATGTGCTCGAACTTATAAAGTGAAAAGACACTAGGAATTGAACTATACAGAATCCATGGTGAAAGGGCACTATAAACAGGACAATATATAATAGTTATAATGTATCAAAAGTATAATTACAAGGTGAAGGGACACTTTAAACTCTGTGTATGAAATACAAGAACAACATATAATTTTTTGTTAATATTGTTAATATTTGTATGTGTTACTAATATATTTTTGATCAAATTTGTAGATGTGAATTGTAGAAATAAGGTGTTAATTTTATAATATTGGTTAAAATTTGGATAAAAAATGGCGGAAGTTAATCAATTTAAAAGGTAATTTATAAAAAAGTAATAGGATTTCAGCCACAGAAAAAGTTATCCAGTAATATTCGGAGTATTAAGGAATATGTTTATGTAAGAATTATTTAGGCATTAAGTATCATGATGTGTCTGGCTGATTGACTATTAGTCTATGCCAATAAAAAAAAAATAAAAAAAAAAAAATAGGCATTAAGTATATTTGCTCAAAATTTTTTCAAATCTCATTATAGATCTGTAAGAGGTAGCCATTAAATCGCTCCATTTCATTTAACATTTGACAATTATAATATTTTAAGTTTAATTGTCACTCAATTAATGAAACATTTCAAAAAATTGATTATATAAACAAATGAATTTAAATAATTTATGTCATTTATGTCATTTTTGGAAAAAGAGTATAAATACCGAGGAACTATCTTTTTTTTGGTCAGTTTCATTTGATACAAAGGCGAACCCACGTCGAAAAACAAATATAGAATATGTGTGAAGGTTCCATCTATTTCCCAATAGAATTTTTATAAGAGACTAAGGGCCGGTTTATTAATGGCCAATATTATCCATCACTATTATTTATTTGTAAAATACGTTTTTAAATGCAATGACGGTCGTATTAGTGAAAGTTTAATTCAACCTTTTAGTTGTTTACTGTTAATTTATGCAAAAGTTATTCTTAGACGTTCTAGTACTTCCCATTTTTCACTTTGTTCAAACCCAAGTAAATTAGACACACCAAAAAACTAACCTAACGGAATCAAAACAAACCAACTCTTCTGCATAAAGTGAGGTCATATAATAGACATTAACTTCCAGTTGAAAGTTACAGATAAATATTTGACATATTACCTGTCGGATAAAGTTAACTTGTTCTGGATAAACCGACCTTTCCAAAAAACTGTTAAGCATTAACTGACAGATCTCTCAGCTTTGACACCAACTTAACGTACTTATTGAGTATGGTATGCTCTGTAACATTTACTCTTTAATTTTTTTTAAACAGAAATATATGAAATAATGCAAATCTCGTCTACAGTAACGAACAGTTAGAAACTGGATATATTTTATTCGTAATTAACAATTTGTATAATTACAGCCAATCTTTATCATTAAAGATAAATGGGTTCTTATTTACTACCATTTATCTCGAAATACTAAACGATTTTACTTTATTTGCTGCTTGGGAATCGGATTGATTTGCCGTGGTTTGATCACAAAGAAGAGATCGAAATAATTACCGTGATTAAACTTCCTTTCTGCTAAAACAACACACCACATGCACTACGAAATTAAATTACCGGGATATTATCTGATATTCGGTATTAGCTTCAAATTAAATGTACGTTTGTAAGCTGCACATTCATTAGTTTATTGTTATATATAGTTATTAGTCTGATCCCTGCGATAGAAGCTGCATATTATACTAATAACATTAATTTAAAATGTTGTAACATTGTTTACTTTATTACTTTAAAAGTTACGCCATGATGAAGTAATCGGTTGTAAATATATATTGATTTGCTGACCATTTCATTGTCTGTTTTAACGCATTAGTGTGTCCAAATAATTTATAATTACTATTCAGTAGGTTTATGGTATATTTCTACTAGAAATAGTAACACACTTTTTTACAAAAAGAAATAAGTACCCCACAGTGGAAACGAAAACAATTCTTGGGTTCTGTATGTATTTACTTTTTTACAGGACATAGGGAATAGCCCAAAATCAAAATCTATATAGAATCGAAGGGCACCAAAGCTTTGGGGGTAGTTGCAACCCCATCTCGAGGGCGATTATAAACAAAACAATGTTTTTATGTGTTTTTTGTAAAACTAATATTTTTCAAATTATTGGAGAATGAAAGTTACAATGTTCTTTCAGAAAAAACTCTAAAATTATGCATTTTATCAAAAAATCTGTACAAAGCAAATTTGCAACTTTTAAAAAGACAAAAAACAAAATTCTTCTCACTACTCACCAAAATACGGCGTGTTAAGGATAAGTTTTTTTCTTCAAATGCAAAATTTAATAGATTCAAAGTTAAATGCTAAGAAAACGCTGAAAACGAAGAAAACTCATAGAGTCTTCTTTAAAGAACATAATTCAACCTTTTTTAAACAAAAGTAGGGGGGTTCAAAACAATAAACAACTAAAAGGTTGAATTGTTTATTGTTCTCAATAAGATGAACTTTCCATAGTAAGGGTTAGTACAATAAATTTCATAGGGGGGGTTATAATAAAAATAAGATAAGCTAGTTTTTGATAAGAAAAAATCGATGAAAGCAACCCCCTAACAACGCCCCTATTAAAATTGAACTTCACCTTGCTGCAATTCTTTTTATACATGTGTTGTTAATACTTTCAAAAAGTTTAACTAATATAAAATGTATAATTTTAAAAAAAATTGAGCATAAAGTTTTATATTTTTCACTCTTTCTTCAAAATATACAAAGTGACATAAAAATCCGAACGCCCTCGGCTCATATGCTACCATCTTTCAGGCAGAGGTTTTCGCCATTGAATTGTGTGCAAGAGAGCTGATAAATCACCCTCTTGTAAACAAAAACATACATATTGTATCAGATAGCCAGGCAGCTCTTAAGGCACTGAGCTCCAACCGGCTTAATTCAAAGTTGGTATGGAACTGTATTAAAGCCTTAGAACGTCTTGGTTCCAACAACAGGGTAACTTTGCTCTGGGCACCAGGACATAGCGGAGTGGTGGGTAATGAAAAAGCCGACACTCTTGCCAAAAAAGGAGCAGAGTCTAGATTTATAGGACCTGAACCATTCTTTGGCATTACCAAAAGTACTGCCAAAGATATTATCTCCGGCTCGATAGAGAGGAAAATCCTCATGTACTGGAATGATATCCCAGGACTAATCCATTCGAAGGCTTTCATCTCCAAACCCTCGAAAAATAAAACTAAGCAGATTCTAGAGTGGGATAGGAAAGACCTACGCATTCTTATAGGACTGCTTACGGGACACTGTCGTCTAAGATACCACCTGAAGAAAATAGGTCTGAGCCAAACTTCAGACTGCCGCTTCTGCAGTGTGGAAGACGAGACTGCAGAACACATATTATGTTCTTGCTCCGCCCTGGAAAATACTAGGCACCGCATTTTTGGTTTCCCAAAATTGGCGCCTAACGACTTTAAACAGGTCTCGCCGCAGACAACCATTGACTTCGCAAGGAGGATTGGCTTGTATGGCGATTCATAACCCTAGGGGTGAGCCACAATAGACCCAACGGTGGTCGCAGTGGAGGGGTGGATGAGCGCCCCACTCACATCGAACCTAACCTTTATATTTTTCACTCTTTCTTCAAAATATACAAAGTGACATAAAAATCCGAACGCCCAGTTTAAATGGTTTTATTTTAATAAAATTTGGTGAGTTTATTTATTTTACTGAAATAAAAAATTGATGAAATTTTCAGTCTTTTCAGTTGAAGATTCCGGTTTTTATGATGCTTTTTTTGAAATCCACTAACAATCCAAAAATGAATATTGTAGTCGTAGTAAAGATCCAAATTTTGCGGATTTTGGTTATTGACATTCTTTACGATTGGTTACGATGCCTAGGGTACGGAGGCCTTACGATTTCGTCAACTTAGTGAGTTTGCAGTTAGAGTGCAAAGAAGTGTAGACACCGTGGTTAGGTGTTGTCACGCATGACTTCGAGAAGGCCGTACGCAAAGAGCACGGACGCCCCCGTAGAACAACAGACCGTGAAGATCGCCGCCTAAGATTATTGGCCTTAGGGGATCGTTTCTCCACTACAAGCTGCATTGCAAATGAATGGTTTGCAGAACACGGAAGACCTATTGGCATGCGAAGTGTTTACCGACGAATAAGACGTTTTGGCCTGTTTTCATACCGACCACACCGACGTAATCGCCTTGAATGGTGCAGAGAACGGTCACTCTGGGATCAGGAATGGAACAGTATTGTCTTTAGTGACGAGTCTGGATTTTGTTTAGGCATGCACGATGGTCGAGGGTTAGAAGACGACGTAATGAAAGGAGAAATCCACGGTTTTTTGTTGAAAGGCATGTTCATCAAACTGTTGGAGTAATGGTTTGGGGGTGCTATAGCTTATGGTTCAAGATAACCTTTAATCTTCATCAGAGGTAACATGAACGCGCAGCGTTATATCCAAGAAGTTTTAGAACCCCATCTTTTACTCTATCTTGACACCCTAGCAAATCCAACTTTTTAACAAGATAATGCCCAACCACATGTCGCAATAGACTTCTTTCAACATAATGATGTCACATTGTTACCTTAGCCAGCAAGATCTCCCAATTGAGCATGTGTGGGATATGATGGGTAGGAGATTGCTCAATTTGCAACGTCCTCCTCAGACTCTAGAAGAACTTCAAGAGGAGTTGGTGGTTGCCTGAGATACTACAGGAGGACATTGACCACCTGATCATAAGCACGCCTAGGCGCGTTGGAGAATGCGTAACACATCGAGGTGCATCCACACATTATTAAAGATAAAAGGGTTTTAAAGCAATGCAGCAATCATTTTGAAATTGTAACTTGTTTAATGATGAAAATTTTTCTTTACGTAGTTTCTCTCTACTGTGAGTATTTGGCGAGATACAGCTATTTAAAACATTTATTTACGAACACTACCACCTTTTTTGAGGCCTTTAAACTCACCCCATTTAAAAACCAAGGGATCTTAGATATATGACAATTATTACGCGTAATAATGCAAGGAAAAATAAAAAGAAAGAGAAGTATCAGACGAAGAAAAATTCCATAGCTGAGAAATTGAAGGAAATGGTTTAAAGGTAGTTCTTAAGAACTATCCAAGGCATCCGTTGATAAAATAAGGAATGCCATGATAATACTTTACTTTTGCTAGATGACAGCAGAAGAAGAAGCAAATAATTGTAAAATAAATGGGTATTTACTTTAAACTTTCATTTAGTTTATAATTCCTCTAGATTTTTTCATAAAAGCTCTATATTTGAGCAAGATTAGACCCTAATTATTCTATTTCATCGATCGATTTGACCACATTGGTCGCGCCGTAGACTCAGAATTAAGAGAATAACCATGTAGCGAGCACAAGCTTAATACACCTCAGTGTGTATGCAAACAGAGAAATGCTCTGCTTTCCGTCGAGAACAAACGTTTACCATTCGAATGTGCCGAAAGACAACGAAAACTCACTGGGTCGATTTACCTAAAACAATATTTGTTGTATGAATATGCTGCAGTGTTTTGAAAGTTGAGTTGATTGTTTTTTCAAAAAATCAACTAATCGATTCGTGTCTTAGTTTTTGGATTTAAAGTGATAAGCTTTTAGAGTGGAATGTTGTGTAGAAAAGACAAACAATATCCGAGTTTTTAGAGTAGAATGTAAGAAGAGAATCTTAAAAGCATAAGCTTTTAGCAAACATTATAAAATGCGACAAACGACATCAAGTTGTAATCTTTCTTCTTGAGTTTGTTTAATTTCTGGTCTTTGATGTAGCTTCATAGACAAAAATTTAATTAAGTTCATCAATGCACTGTTGCTGAGTTAATCTAAGTCAAGAGTTGTAAAAAATAATCACACGAAAATGTTTACGATTTAATTCCACTTTTGGGCCGAGATGTCAAAACAGCGCTCGTATGTCAAAACGTTCTGAGTACGTATAATCTCAAAAATGTCCAACTTTAGTTCAGCTGCCAGCTTGCAACACCAGGGTTGCCAACCCTCGTAATGCTTATGTACCTATGGGGTATGCTGAAACAAGCCATTTTTAGAGAAAAACCCACCGGCAACTTCTTAATGAACTCCGTGAAAAAATGTTGATCTTTTTTTTTAAATAACATGCTAAGCAATCCTGCTTGGAACGCAATGGCGAGCACTTTGGACACTTTGTATAGATGCAAAACTTAAAAGAGTACAATAAATTTAATTAAAATTCGCATTATTTGAAATGTTATTGAATTATTAATTTTTAATAAAGCTTTTGTTTTTCAGTATCGTTCACTAGAATTAAGATAAAAATTTTTAATAACAAACTATGGAGAGTAAAGAATAAATTACAAGGTTTTGTTACAAAATTTTTATGTAACTAAGCATAAATTATACATAAATTCAGAGAGGAGGATATTATTATTACTAAAAGCAACAGGTTCTTATATACTATAAAAAAATGTAGGTTTACATATATTTGCTCAGTATAATATTGTATATATTACGTGTTCGATCAAAATAGCCCACATTTGCATGACAAAAGTTGTATTTTTTTTGTTAAATCCAGAAGTGGAGTCTTTTCGATTACACTTCTCTATTTGAAATTCTACGAGCATTTATAAGTACACATATTATTGAGAAATCGGTCCTTTTTGATATTTATATTACCGTCACGTACAAGTAATCATTTTCTGTATCATATTCACTCACTTTGCAATGTTCACGGCTTAAAAGCACGTAATGCTGATTTAAATTCGTCTATATTATTATGATTTTATTAATTTATTGTTGTTGGGTTCTTATGTTTTCTTTTTTGTTTTATTATTTTAATTTTTTCTGATGATTGAATGTTATTTTAGTAAATTCACATTAAATGTGACAAGATATTATTAGTGGTTTGTTTTTATTTGATTTGACGTAATTGTTGAAGTTTTTTTTTCTACAATAATAATGTTTTTTAGCCCCTTAAATAATATGTTGTATAATGATGACTAGCTCAAATAAAATTAAATGTTTCTTGAAAATAGACACTATCGTTAATCGAAAAATTATATCTCAGGTCGTACAGGTTTCACCACAGATTTACGCTCAAACAAATTATAAATTTTCTATCAAAATGAAATTCAAAAATCTTTACAATAAAGTAGTATAAATGTTCTCTAGCGGCTAATAACTATTATCGCTTTAAAACAGTTTATACGCACACTTAATACAAATTAAATAACGGTACCTTTTTAACTTTGTCTCTCGAGTGTTCGCCATTCACATGTAGGTGTCGCTGGAACTGGTGGTCTATCTTCTCTTCTGGTGAACACGTGGGATGTAGAACTTCCAATGGTTTAATTAAAGACAGAAACTCTTACGATGTAGAATTTATTATTGTTTACTTGTGGATTTGTTTATACAATTTACTGGTTGATAAGACTCCCTTTTTACAAGTGGTGTGTTACAAAGTTTTATACTAGGATTATTTCTGATATAAGGTAAGTCAAGCTTCTTATATTAATTTAATACTAACTTTTGTATCATTAAAATTACAGTTGAAACTGTTATATTATAAGATTACTCTGCTCGATTCAACAAACCTATTTTCGATTCAAAGTCGAATACTGTTAACTTATAAAGTTAATAAAATTTATGACTAATCAAAGTCTTTTTTAAAAATGTAGATTACGAGTTGAATATTATAATAACTGTTGTTGAATGTTTTGAAAATGAGTCTTGAATCTTTTTTAAAATTAAACTTGAGTATTGAGTCGTGAAAGTTTTTTAAAATTAAATCTTAAATGTTTGTTGAAAAATTTTTTTAAACGAAGCTTTAATGTTTGTATAAAGGGTCTTGACTCTCTTAAAATTAGGCTTGAATCTCTTTTTATTCTTTCTGACTGGTTCTTTTACGTAAAAACTGAGATCCCTCTCTCATTATTCTCTGACCAATAAAAATGCTTCATTTAAAAACTCCACGAGAACCAATCAGAAGGAGCTATTTCTTAATTTGCTTATTTCTAACTAACTACTTATATTTTACAAACAATTTTTTTACATAATATATACAATAATCATTTTTAATGTTCAATAATTTTTATATAATTTATTATGGTCGGAAAAGCTCTCAAATTATATTTACACTGAGGCTTGAAGTCATAAATTCGACCGATACATTTCCGAGTAACTCTTACGTCACAACGTGCAGCTGCTATTCTAAGCTCTTGGAGTTCGAGGAAACTAAACATTTCAAACACGCGATGTTTACGAGCATTCTAATTCGTGTTAATTTGACGTCACAGGCACAGGTGCACTTCTAAGGTTTTTCAGTTCATGGAAACTAAACATTTCAAACACGCGATGTTGCGTACGAGCAGTCGTAGTTCTGATAATTTAACGTCACACATATGCACAGGTGTTATTCGTAGAAGAACTTTTTATACACTTTT
The DNA here is from genome assembly GCA_035357415.1 of Ophraella communa. Lineage (NCBI taxonomy): Eukaryota > Metazoa > Arthropoda > Insecta > Coleoptera > Chrysomelidae > Ophraella > Ophraella communa. The sequence continues at coordinate 6,194,040 of CM068989.1, read as the reverse complement.
GTAGATCTTTGAAAATCCTTTTATATATTTAACAGAAAAATATTTTACAAAAATTTATAATTTGTTCGTTTGTTTTATTTTACATTTAGAATTATATTTTCATTATTATTTATTTTTTATTTGTTGATTTTGATTATTTTTATGTAATGTGATTACTTTTTTATTATTTATTTTTGCTTTTAATTGACTTAACGATTTTGTTTTTGATTTCATCATCATAATACACATTCTTATTGAAATTAATATTTTCTTTAATGAATAAATTTTTTATGATAATAAAACTTCGTCTCAATATATGCGTTTTCATCGACCATAACTAAATAATCCCTAGTTCATTAATAAGTATTGTTTCACTACTGGAAATGTCACAGTTTTAAAACAGTCGCATTTTTTATAGCAAATATTTCAACGTTTTAAAAATATTTTAATTGATCCCCATCTGTTTCTATTCATTTAAATGATTTATGTTAACAAACTTTTATTTCATACCAGCATTTTTCATTCCATATTTTATTTTTTTTAGTTGTAAGTTGATTAAAATGTTGAATCTGGAACCGTTGGCGAAAATGATACCGAAAACCGTTTACACTACCACTACACCAACACACACTTTTATATGCCTGACGCGCGTTTCGATAACCAAGTTATCTTCTTCAGAGACCGAAGGTAAACTAAACTAGTTTAGTTTAGATAACCTAGTTTAGTTTACCTTCGGTCTCTGAAGAAGATAACTTGGTTATCGAAACGCGCGTCAGGCATATAAAAGTGTGTGTTGGTGTAGTGGTAGTGTAAACGGTTTTCGGTTGTAAGTTGATGTTGGCGCATTGTTACATTAAACGTTATAAATGGTAAACAAACTGGTGAAAAACGTGAAAAATAAAAATTTTCGCTGTTATGATTCGAGCTTTTCTGCAACACCGTTCTGTTGTTGGAATCGTACAAAATTACGCTGTAGATTTCAGTTTAAGAAAACAAAAACATACACATTTCATAAACTTATTTTAGGTGTCCATTACATGTAGAATTTAAAGTGAGGTTTCTATTTTAAATGTAATCGATTCTAAATTTGTTTGGGTCCCGTTGCACTTTGCAACTCACCAAACATTCATGTTAATTTTAAATTTGTTTCATAGTTTACCTTATATAAAGTAGATTAAAAGAAAAATATCGCTGGATCATTCACTAATTACATTAAAAATCACGAATTTTGTTCAATAAATAGCACTTACTCAATATTTTTTAATTCTATTTTAAGATTAATATTTTCACTTTAAACTGTAAAGGTTTCTTAAAAAATAGGAAAAAAAAAATTAAATTTTGCTATTTTTTAGAAATGTTCTTAAGCAAAATTATTTTCATTTAGCACGAGGTTATAAGCAATTAACATTTGAAAACTTATGTCTAGGAAGAGAAGGTCATAAATTATAAAAATGTCTGTTATCTTAAATCTAGAAAATTAATTGAATTATTTTCTTTAACTTCTAAAGTAAAATTAATTTTAGGATGCAAGGTATTTATATAATTAAAAAATATATCTAGCTGTCGTTCGCTACCTACAAATCCTGCTAACACATCATCAACATATCTATACCAAAATACAATATTGTTTTTATAACTAGAATTGAAGATTATGTTTTCTAAGTTATCCATAAAAATATTTGCTAAAATTGGAGAAATAGGACTTCCCATTGGAAGACCCTCATTTTGAATATATACAGTTGACAGAAGCAAACATGAACCCTGGGTGGGCGTGTCCTTGTCGCTGTAGTTGTATTTTCATCTCACTTATGCAGCCACTAAAATTGATATTATCGTTAACATTGGCTAGTGATTGGCTGATTGTGATAACCTTGAAATTAGTTGGCATATTTTCCGCGGACCATGTTTGCTTCTGTCGACTGTACTTTGTTATCAAAAGTAAAATAATTTTGACTAATGCATACATTAAATAGGTCAATTATATCTGATATTATGATATTATGATATTTCTTTCATCTAATAGCTTTTTAACAAGAACTATACATTCTTTAGGAGGTATTTTAGAGAACATATTAGTTACATCTATTTATAGTTTTAGCGGCATTGTTAATAGTTTTATTTTCTTTCAGTTACAATAATTTAACGTTGTAAAAGATTATCTGCATGAATATATAAAACTATTATAGATAACAATATAGATAACAAACTTACTGCTAATAAGTTATGGTAAAATTAAATTAACAGCTTAAACTATACAAAGAAAAATGCAGTGAATTGCGAAACGTCAAACGTAACCCTATTCCACCCCAATTTCACCTCACTTTTTCTAAGCAAAATTTTTGCCCTTTCCCAGTTCGCAGTCACCATCGCCATCTTTATCCCATTCCTCTTCCTTACTATCTTAATCACCTTAGTTCCATTCCTAACTAACACTAATTTCTTCTTTACCTCTTTATCTTGCATCCACGGATCTTACCCTATTACTTTAATTGTTTTTGTACCTCTTCCTGTCTTCACCGCTCTTGCTCCTGTAACCCTTTCCACTTCGCCCTGCATCCCCCTAACCTCAACTTATTCACTTCTATTATCACCTTCCTGTTCCTTGATATCCTAAGTCTATCGACTTACTCCCCTAACAACCTCTTAATATTTTCAATCCCTTCTTGATCTATGTCCTCGATATCTTTAAGGATTACCGCTCCGTTTCTCTCTTCGCTTACCCTTTCCTTATCCGTATATACTATCACCGTCGTGCCTTTCTTTTTACCAAGCCACCATCTTCCTTAGCACTTTCATCCCCATATGTTCGAGCCTGTGCAGCCCAACACTGACCTACTTTCAATATCTGCAAACATCCGGCTCAGTAACTCAAAAACTCTTGCATCCACTCCACCATCCACTTCCATTCTACAGATTCGCTGTTCCTCCTTTATTCTCCCCCCTTTTCTCTCCGTAGTCCTTACCTCCTTGATCCATTCCTCCTCATTTCCTAACAGGATCGGGAACCCAAAACAATCTCTGCACCCTTCTCTCCATTCCACTATCTTTCTTGTTTACCCATACTACCTTAACTTTTTCATCACCAACGAATGGATTTCATACCTTAACCTCTATGCCCTCCCTCTTTTTAACATCCCAAACCCTATCTCTTACCTTCTTCCACCCCTCCCAGTCTCTTTTCCCTATGTCCCATCTTGATTGCATTTTCTTCTTTAAAACCTTCTTTCCTTTTAACCTCTCTAACTCCCTATGCTTTATCATACCCTTTAGGCCCTCTACATTCCCCCAATCTTCGCCCTTACAATCTCTCGTTCCTCTCTTCTCTTTCCCTTCTGCTTTTTTTTCTGCTCCCTGTCCTTCAAAGGCGATACTTCTTTCTTCTTTACTGTCCACTCACCCGACTCTCCCGCTTTATCTGGCGTAAGTTTTACCTTCCTGGATATCCCAAAGATTCTCTTCTTTTTCTTTTCTTCCTTCATTACTTCCTTTCCTATTTTTTCTATATCTTCCATACCACATCCCACGAGTGGCTGGGAATTGTCCACCACCACAGCTTGTGCTGGTAAGGCTAAATACTTCGGAAGGTCACCAAGTATCTCAAAGGCACCTTTTATGACTGTCTTAAGCAGGCAGCCATTCATCCATTGCCATGGTTGCTAACAACGAGGATTACTGATTGTTTTATTGAAGTTTACTCTTCTAGGCTTTTTTCACGGTTGCCTCCGGACGCAGTAGCTACCATTGTTCAATTCACCCAGCATGGCTGCCTTTCCCATGCTGCCGGTTTTTTATCGAGGTTTATTCTATTCCGTTTAATCCGCTAACAAATATTGGGTTTCCCATGCAAGATCCTTATTCATTCCTTATCCCAGGAGTTGGTCGGTCATGAGGCTCTTACAACTCAAAAAGCTGAAACAAAATACTCACTGTCAACTTGGCAAATGTTCGATCCAATGACCAAACCAAAAACTGACTAAAAGCTACTAAGAATTACAACTAGAAATCTTTACTGGGTCAATTCTTAGAACTTAACCTAACCTAACCTAACCTAACCTAACCTAACCTAACCTAACCTAACCTAACCTAACCTAACCTAACCTAACCTAACCTAACCTAACCTAACCTAACCTAACCTAACCTAACCTAACCTAACCTAACCTAACCTAACCTAACCTAACCCTAACCCAGTACATATTCAATAGAAACAAGCTTTGATTTTAAAAATCTTTATTGTTAAATTCGCCTTTATAGATTTTATTAATCTATACTAGAACTTACACCAAACATTGAAAAGAATGAAAACAAGATCTGCAAGTGATAGAATCATTTTTGTGAAATTGTTCAATTCTTCTGAGCAAAACTAAACTGCCAAGCTACCGATTTTATTCTTAACACCTACTAGAAGTATGAGTTTACAACATTACTTTTCTTTAGATAGCAGTTTCCGAATTAAAATTAACTCAGTTTTCAGTGTGAAGCAAACCTTAAATCACGGGGACGTTACAAAGACGCAAGCTAAACATTAATCAATATTACTAGTTCCCTATAATTAAGGCACATAGCGCCTCACAGCACACAAGGGAGTTTTAAAGGTAAGCGTTCTTCTAATATGATTGAACATCTCTCTGGAGCATCTTAAAATTCATTCTGTTATTAACTCATTGCTCATGTCCCTTTTAAAGTTTTATGGAAGTAGAAAATTGTAATTTATTATTTAAGTTTCCTCTAAAGAAATATGTGGGTCGACATCGTTAAAGTAAAGATCTCTCCGTTACGAAAACTGTTACTTTAAATCATATTTATGTGGTTGAAGGTGATTTTCGGGTAATTTTTTGTTATAATAATAATAAAAAAGGATTTGCTCGTCCTGAAAAAGTTTTGGTAATTTGTAGGCTCTTTTTAACAATAACGTTTTCAAATTATAGCAATAAAACTTCAATCCACAATATATAATTTAATAATAAAATTTTACATTGGCGATATGTTTTGGTTAACAGACCATCCTCAGGCTATAAGAGGTGGCAGAACGAAAATAATAATGAAATTAAAGTTATAGTATTTTTCACAATAAATGGTATTGGCTCATTAACTGCAATAAACTACCCGATGTAATCTTATTGTATAGAAAATCATCAGGTAAAAGATGCAAATGTGCTACAGGGTCGAACTTAAGAAATTTGAGTTTTGCATAATATAGGAGGTATACAGGTAATTTATTTAAATGTTACAATTCTTTTTTATATTAAGTGTCGCTATCGCCATCCTCATCTAAATAAATTATAATTGGCGCAATTGATTCAACAGAAATAATAATAATAATAACAAATGCTTTTATTAAATCTCATCATTACATAGTAGTAGCACAGATGCGAGAGGAGTGCAGAGATTTAAAAGGCAGGATTCAGATGACACCTAAAGTAGTAAAAACTTAGCTTTAGATGTATCTGCTCTTCCACCCAACCATAGCAAAAGATACATAATTATACATGTTTATAATTTGCGTAAATAATAATTTTAGATACAATGAAGTTTTATATAAAATTCAAACACATATTACATACAATGCAAAAAAAAATAATAATACACATATATAATAATGGTAGGCAAAGAAGCAAAGAACCGTTCTAGAACGGTAATATTACCACTCACGAGACCAAATTATTGCACTGCGCAACTCAGTACACCTCTGCGCACGAAAATTACTATTTTAGAACGGTTCTTTGCTTGGTTGGAACAGACCTAATAATACACATCACAGAAACTAAAAAGATGTCAGTTTCTATACCATTGGCGACTTTACAATACCATTTAATAGATCAGAATGCAGTTTTTTTAAATGAGTTTTACTAACATTAATATTAAACCTATCACAGAACCAATTGAATAGCTTTACAATATAGCATGAGAAAGATCCACTGTAAGCATTGGTCCGATGTTTTGGTATAGTAAGACAGTTTCTTTTCCGAATATTAATGTTATGAATGTCTGTTCGGAATCTTATTTTATTATATAGATAAGAAGGAGTTTTCGTAGAGATGATTGAGAAAAACAGAGCGGATGCATTCAATACCCGTCGCTGAAGCGTTGTTAGCCATCCAATTTTTTCGAGATGACCAGAAATATGCTCCTTTCTCCGAACCCACAAATTAGTCGGACACATGAATTTTGTAATTTTTGTAACCTATAAGAATCATATTTGCTAATTTTGGGTTCATATACAACATCACCATAATCCAGGTGGGATAGTACAAGCGCATTACATAGTGTTCTTCTAGTTTTTGCATATAGCATATCTTTGTTGGAATATATTAATTTTAAATTATTGTATCCTCTTCTAATTATCATGGAGACATGTGGAGAAAAATTGAGATCAGAATCGATCATAATACCTAAATTTTTGCAGCTATCTTTGATTTCTAGAACATCATCGTTTATAGTTATACGAATTTTACTTTTACATCTATTACGCTTAGCACGGCCACCAAACAACATTAAGTTGGAGTTTTTTGAATTTATAGATAATCCGATTTTATTTGAAAAAGAGACTAAAGAAATAAGGTCTTCATTAATGAGATTAACAGCATCATTCAGATTATTTTCATCAAACATGTAATAAATTTGACTGTCGTCGGCATAGTAGTGATGCAAGCAGAATTTTAAGCATTTATGTAAGTATACAAAAGAAAAAGGAAAGGTCCAAGAATTGAACCTTGTGGTACACCACTTGCAACGCTAATCCATTCTGATGTTTGTAGATTAAGATTAACCTTTGGAAGCGATTTGAAAGGTATTGCTTTAAGAGAGATGTCGCATTTGGAGAGAAACCAAAGTATTTCAGCATCGATATCAACCAGTTATGATTAATTCTATCAAATGCCTTTGAATAATCAATCATCACAAGAGTACACAATTATCCACTGCTTCCAATATATCGTCAGTTACTTTAAGCATTGCAGTAGTGCAACTGTGCGAAGGACGAATTCCAGGTACGAGTTTTCAACATTTATAACATGACTAACAGAACTTTTCCAACTCTCGGTAGAAATGTCATTCATACAGTTCCTAATTAATTCTACCACACTACCACTTAAAGTCGGAAAAGTATTATTTCCGCGCACACTCGATTTAAGTTGGTGCCACGTAAGCTCTAAGGGATTGAACACGCAGTAGTAGGGAGGTAGTCGTAACACTATGTGTCTCCTTCTGCAATTCTGTCACATACGTTTTTTATTAAGAAAATGACTGCAGCACTTGTAAAATTCTTTTTTTGTATAATTTTCCTCAAAATATATGCCATTTGCAGCCATGAAGTTTTGAATCTCCAATTTCGTATTCTTTGAACAAGGAATTTTTTGCAATTGTCGACTATGACAGCTTGCGTTGTCCATTACTATAACGCTGTTTGGCGGAATGTTGGGTAACAGACAATTTTCAAATCCCTCTTTAAAAAGCTCTGCTGTCGTATCTTCATGATAATCAACACAAGAGTCCTTAATATTTTTGGCAGAAAGCCACATAGCGTTTGGGATCCATTTTCTGATCCTGCGTGTAATATTATGATTCTCTTCCCTTTATTTGATGGTGCCTTTGTTTTACACTTATCAGAGAAATCAGACCATTCTTTGGAAGGGGTGTCTTGCCTGTCAAACCACGTCTCGTTGAGGTAGAGTATTGGCCGATTTTCAAACCGGTATTTTCTTACTGACGTTATATATTCAGAACACCAGTTTATTAAACGTGTGAATTTCATTATTACTTGTCTCTTGTCAATTTTGCGATATTTAAAACCCATTGCAGACATAGCTCGCCAAAGAGTAGTGAGGCCACAGTTGATGTGAGTTTCGTCATTAATGAGCCGCTGTTTCAGACTTTTGATTGTAGGGACACGTTGCTCATCGTACATAGTGTAGATTTTTCGTATTATCAAATCTTTTTCCCAGTCGTTTAGACTTTTTGTGACACCGGAATCTTTACGCTTTTTTCTTAATTCCATGGAATTTTCAACAATTCGTCTAACTGAAGTAAGAGGCACCTTCGTCAAATTACTGGTTACTCTCTTGCTGCAGCACCTGCGTTATATCCTTTCTGAAGTAAGGAACTATATACACATTTTTTATAATGATTTTCGCGTCACAAGATAAGTGATTCTTCCTTAACGAACCACTGGAAGAAGCACTATTACTTTTTATCCACGGACGCCACATACTGCCTATTCTGTACGTTGGGGTATAAAATCTTTGCTATTAATGTCTGTAATAACAAATAAATGTTATAAAATTATTGCACGCCGTAACACAAGTGAACACTTCCAATAAAATACAAAGACTAAAATGAACAAGAAGTGTAAGCTGTAATCCTTTACAATCCCTTTCTGAAAACCAAAATTACCTGAATCAGGTCCTTTTACATTTATGATGTGCATCTCGGATTTTACAACTTATGGGTCTAATTGGTTTTATTATAATCCTTCAGTCAATACCATTTATTGTGAAAACTACTATAACAATGATTCAGAAAACACAAAAATAACCGTCATACCAAATGATTATGGTCTGTTCACCGAAATATGTAGCTACAGTACTAATTTACCATTAAATTATGTATATTGTTATTAAGTTTTATTTCTATTAATATTTTTTTCTTCTTATTACCTTATTATTACAAGTATCATATATTTATTTATAAAAAAGATTTCTGATATTCTCCGTCATAATTTTCTTTTTGTTCCATAGGATTTACTAAGATTTACTGCATTGGTATTAGACCCAAGCAATATCGTCAATGATTGAGAATAAATTCTATTTTACTTATACATTTTATATTTTTATTTAAGTAAGGTTTTCTAAAAATTATCAAGTGTTGTATCTGAAGAATCAAATAGTGAACTTAAAATATTTTGGTAATATTGTTACAAACTCGTTAAGTTCAGAAGCCAACCCTATCCACAAATGTATATAACGGCGAATTCTCCTTCCAGAATAGTACCCGTTATTCTATTCAAATATAATATTCAAATAGGGAGATACACGCGCGAGCAAGACATATATCAGCTAGTTAACAGCGACCTACTAGTTCGCGGAAAATAAGTTAACAGTAAAATAGGTACATATAAATAGTGTTATATAGAAGTGGTAAAAATAAATGAGGACTGATATACTTGGTGTATATACTTAGTTGAAGTAGTGGACATTGTGTTTATTAATTAAAATAACGATTCACACCGTTAGAACTAGCATTGAATCAGTATTACGGTAAGAAATAAATAATAATTTGAGCCGCAACCAAGTTTTGCTGTATTTTATAGCTCTAAAACCCAAATTTAACCCGCTAGTTATACTAAAAGTCTATATGAAATTTTTATAAGTGCACCTTTTTCCTATGCCATTGTTTTAAAACATCTCTCTGTTCATAGAAATTTATGGTCCCCAAAGAGAATCCAGGTGTGGCGCAAATCTTCGCTAATTTTCTGATTTGTTGAGACTAAAAGATTTATAAGTTTCTCTGATACAGTTGGGATTTATTTTCACATAATAGTAGGCTTAGCCGACGTAATTCGCTCGAAAAAGAGAAATTTACTTAACTTGTCTCCGAAAAGAAAACGAGAAAGAAAAAATTTGTTTGCAAAATGGTTTACGTTTTATTAAATGTTTCTATTAAATATTTACTCAACTGAAACCAGCATTTATTTAAATAAAACAAGTCAATTTATTTTACAACCAAATAAGAAATACTCCCAAGGCGAAACAAAATATGGTTAAGGATATAAGAAAATTTAATATCAAAATGTTTTGAAACATATTTTCGACCAAAGATTTATTTAAATATTTTAAATAGTTTTCGAAAAAAACCTACAATGTAACGACTGATTCTGGTAGAGGAAAAAAATTAAAAAAATAATTCAACTAGGTAGGCTCAACGATTATTTTAGGGGGATAAAATTTCAAAATCTTGCGCTTTGGGATAGAATTTGACGTCAAAATAAAAAGTATTTAATGGAAAAGTTGTAGATCGTGGCCAAATCTACAAATTTTCTTTCTTTAATTGTCATTATTCCTCGGAAAATGCAAAATAACCGACTGTTTTCTGTTTTAATTTTATGTTTTATAACCGATAAGGTAAAAGGTGATAAAAACATTAAATCTTACAACTATAAAACCGACGTTTCGATCAACTAACCATCATCCTTCTATAAATTAGACAAAATGGTATCAGAAAAGATTGTACATTTAGTTACAAATGTAATAAGATTATAAAAAAACATGTTTTTAGTCAATAGAAACATGGTTAATAACGTCTAGTGCCTAATTAACAAAGATTCAATTAAAAAACAATATTTAATCTATAAGCAATGTTAAATTTTGTAATAATATTAAGCGTTGAGCGTCAATTTGAGATATGATTTAAAAGTTGAGAGTGAATTTATAAAAATATTTACTTCACTCTTAATAAATAACAATATACCGAAAACCGTTTACACTACCACTACACCAAAACACACTTTTATATGCCTGACGTGCGTTTCGATAACCAAGTTATCTTCTTTAGAGACCGAAGGTAAACAGTAAACTATTATAGTTGTTTTATTGTAAATTACATTTAATTTAATCTTAATTTCGTCTTTAATTAGTTGTAAAATATATTTCAATAATTAACAAAATTTATAAATGTTTATCACAGCAAAAATTATGATAGTTAAATACCTCGGCTAGGGGTGAGTGAGTTCATTAGCTCTGACTATAGTATAATATTTGTTTCTCTAAGAAATAATAAGGGCGCCACTGAAATATTTTTACTTGTTATGATACTACTGACAAAAGTTGTTTTAAGTTGAGTTATTTAAATAAGTATCATAAGATGACAGAAAGTTGTCAGAAAAAACTGTCTATGAAGTAAAATTAAAATAAAAATGTACCAACCGATAAAAGATAAATAGATTTCCTTGGTGATAATAAGAATGAGGTTGATAATAAGTTACAAAAAAATAATCCTTAAACAGTTCCTTCAAACGACTTATTCTAATACAGTTGTAACGATATAAATAAATATAAATTTAGATAAAAAAGGAAAAGTACGTGAAAAGTAAACTTGATATATAACAATAAAACTTCGCCGTTTCTTGGGGTCGCCACGGCACTGTCTAGGTGGTTGAAAATGTCTATGGATGAACCAGAGTTGAGGGATAATCAATTCTTAGAGATGATCAAGTTAAAGATGTTCAGGTTTAAATAATGTTTAAATTTACGAGATCTTCAAGTTTACGAAATCCTCAAGTTTAGAAGATGATTCAAGTTTACTGTATAATATTCCAACTTTCTGTATATGACAGCAAACCAATCGAAGAAAATGAGACTGGAGACAATTAAAACTCTTGAACCCGATAATGGCAACTCATTAGCACACCTCGTAGTGTAGCTACTTTGAACTTCTAATTATAATTATAGAAACCGTATTCATTATTTTATTATTAAGAATTCTTTCGGAAAGATGGATCTCACGGTACTAATTTAATTACCTACATATTTAGGATACCAGGTGCTTAAAATGTTAGCATATACTGTTACAATTTACATAGACTAATTCAAAACTGAATATTATTTTTTAGTAAATTTTTGTCTCCCACATAACCTCACTTTTTTTTAATATGTGTACCTCACAAATTTTCCAAGTTTTCAATGGAAAATTCATCATAAAAAATCATTGTTTAGGGTTCATAAGGGGCTCATTTTCTTCGTCTTTTCATTTAGTTTCACATAAAACTATGAAAAAGAATAACTCCCATTAAAAAATGCTCTTAAACATACTTTAAAAGTACAAAGTGGGACTTTTGCAAATTGAGGTTATGTGGTACACAAAAAAATTATGAGTTTAGTGTTAAAACAAAAAGTTGTGAGTTTTGCCAACTTCTCTATTAAACACCTTTTATTTTGAGCTGAAACTATGCCCCAAAAACGCAACATTTTAAAATTTCACCCCTGTACAGACACCCCTCCTTCTTAAAACCACCATTGAAGAGCCTCCCCATTTGAATCACTTCTTTTATTATTGGTTTCAGTGGTTATTACATTTAGGATAACAATTTTTTGCATTTTTTTTGTGTACAGTGGCACTGAATTAAAAATACAAAATCTAATATTTCTTATTAACTATAATATTGCGCAAGTGAACAATTAAATAACGTGTAGTTCAGCGAAAACTGTTAATTATATGTAAACTTCAAGCAGGATGAAATGTTTTTGCACGTAGCTTTTATACAACATTCACGTTTGATTAAAGAAGTTAAAGTAACGACACCGACAAACTTTGACGTGTCTGCTAATTAGTTTCAAGTCAGTCGAAAGTTATTTTGTCCGCAACTTTTAAGAGTAAAAATGAGAAAAATTTCATTTGTTAAGTTTTTGACTTTAATTGTTAGTTGTCAGAGATATTTTTCACTCATAGGTAACGTTAATCTAATTGCGTTTCATATACAGTTACAAGTTATTATCTTTAACAAGGTTTAAAAAAGTACTAAATACTAAAACTATGTGTTTTTATATTTAAAGTAATTTGATGAAATAAGAACATAAGTTTTGTGAAGAGACTGTCGGATAATATTCATGTGACGAAGAAAAATCAAAATCAATGTCACAAAATTTTTATTTAAAATATTCACAGCTACTAGTTTCGGCTTGGTAGATCATGTGCAGTGTAGACGCTAAAAATGTTTTTGATGAGGATTAAAAAGGAAATGTTTTTTAGTATCCAAGAATAAGAAAACCGAAACCAAGATGTCGAATGGAGGTACTTGTCAGAGATAAGCAAATTACAAGAAACATGAAACATCTAAATAAGAACTATGAAACCTACGAAAAGTCAAAGATGGAACGAAAAGAACAGATGCAAGCATAGCAGAATAAACAATAAATAATAGTGACAAATATCAAGCCTTACATTAATCAACAAAAGCAATGAATTAGACAAAGTCAACATTATAGTTCAAAGAGTAGATTATTATATTATAATGTCAAAATTAAAAAGAAGAAGAAATAGGTTAAGAAATACAATAATCCGATGTATGCGAATTACAAATAAAAACAATTGTTTATGAATGTTAACAAATTAAAGAATGGATTTTTTACTTCTTTTGGATATTCATGTGTTTTATGTTAGCTTTTCACTTGTCAGACACAGGACAGTAAGATTACTTCTGATATTCACTGGGATAAAGTTTAAACTGGTGAAAAGAACAAGAACTTTTTGAAGTTATAAAGGATCAAGGCATCTTGTAATGAGAAAAGTTCTTAAATTCTATTAATAGACATTAAGTGTATCGTTGGGCGGCAATTGGTAATACTAACAGGCGTTATTCGGCAATTTATAAGATAAAAGTAAATTATTTGTAATGAAAGCTATTAAATTTAATGTTAATTAATAATAAAACAACTCTAAGTCTTTAAGTTTGCATTTAATTTAATGGAAAAGATGTTCAAATAATAAAATTTAAGATAAAAAATATGTGCTACAATTATTAAGTAAAGAATGTTTATTCACTACAAATATTATAGCAGAAAAGTACCTCGACTTGGGGTAAGTTTATTATCTCTGACGTATTGTCCACCAATAGTTTCCTTAGGAAATTAGTAAATGGGCGCCACGGAAATCTTTTTATATTCAATAATATAAATAAATAAATTCTAAATTTAGCTATGTTAAGTATCAAGATGTCAGAAAAACTGTCTGAATAATAAAGATCACATGAACAACCGATAAAGAGATTTCCTTAGTACTGAGACAATTAAAAATAAAAGCTGTAAATTCCAAAGAAATAATCATAATAATCATTAACATTACATAAATTGAGCACTAAAAAAAACTTTAATAACCCAACCCTATATGGTCGGAGAGAGAAAAAAAAATAAGAATTTTGATAACCCCCCCACTACCCCCCTTCACCCTTTGTTACCCCCATATGCCGTATCTTGGAAATTAGAAGGACTGGAATATTGGGACCCTCAAGATGAATCCCTATGGGTATTTCGGCTAAGGAACAAAAATACCCCCCTTTGCCGCCCCACCTTTTAAAAATTCTTGATACCAGCCGAAGGGTAATTTTTATTATTTGAAATATCGAAGAACTAAAAAATCGTACGAATGCATAGGAATAACCATATGGGGGGTCATTTGGGGTAAAAATTAAAGTTATGAAAAAAATAAGCTGGGGTCCAAAAATGTATTTTTTGGTTTTCATTATGCTCACGTGAATCCATTTGAAAAACTCTCTTCGGCCGATCCCCCCACATACTAAATAAAAACGATTATCCCACGAGGCAAATTCCTAATGCAGCAACTGAATTTGCTCTTAGGTATAAAGGTTACAGTTTCCAGTCTTCTGGGTTGGTGGAAAAACGTTCGACAGTTGTTTACATATATTTCAAGTTAGCTAAAAATAACGTGGCACCACGTTTCAGCTGTGTTTTATTCCATCTGATTGTACCACTACTGCTTGACGATCCATCCCAGCCCTGTAGAGGATATTAAATCCTAATCTGGGCTCATCTATTTTATTCTTTAACCCTCGTAGAAAAATTATCAAATCTTCACCAAAATTTCTTGCTTTATTCGTTCGTTCATTCTGCTTGACGAAAGATGCCAAATCAACTAACCGGAAGGCCAGGTATGATAAAAGAGCGACACTACAGCGGTCGAGTTTAAGTGTAGAACTAACTGTTGAAATTATTACTTATAACCTATTGTTACTATCTATTAATATTCCTTTATATTGTATATACTGTTCGCTGTATACACAAGAGCAAAATAACAATTTTGTCTAATTTATCTCTCTACATATCCTGCTACTCTGGGTATTATCCGCCATGATTTGAGATCTTTGTTTGCAGTAAACATTAATTAATGAATAATCTAATGTCTGCATTGTCTAAGTAAGGAATTTGCATCTATTACTTTATATTAAAATTGATAAAATAGTTTGATATAGTCAATAGTCAGTTTATTATTTTATTTATTAAACTATAGGAAAAATGCTAAAGTGACTTACAAAATTTTGTTATAAATTTAAAGGTACTAGTTTTGGCCTAATATGGATGCCGTCATTAGGCTATAAAAAACAGTTATGTGTTCACAAAAATATACTAAAAAAGAAAAAAAAATATATCTTCAACTCTCCTTTGGTTCTCTGGACACTTAAAGTAAAAGGTAGTCAAATAGCAGATATGCTAGCCAGAAAAGCAGCCACTAATGAAAACTGAACCATTCTGCTAACTTACAATTTCATCTTCAATGAACTTGGCATTATTATATTAAAAATAAGAAAAACAATCCAATGTTAAAAGAATCTACAAAGAAAAATACAAGCAAAGGAAAAGGCAAAATGAATATATTGTGAGACTGAGGATAAAAGCTAAATACATATTTAAATGCAATGCATTAGAAAATACAGAAACTCTTTACTTTACAGCAGATAAAAAGAAGAACTGTCATAACTGAATCTAATCAATATCCTGACGTTTATAAAAGAGATATAATTAGAGATGCTGCTATAGCGATGAACAATAGCTGCATCGTCTATGTCTACTACATTGTACATTCTATTTAAAGGACTTTTATTGATAATACAAATTAAAAAGCCACACACCGAAACTTGTATTTAAATCAATCCTGCTCTATAATGTAACAGGGGACATATCAATTTAAATACTCCAAGGAATAAAATTCAAGATCAATCTGTGAATCAAAACTACAGGTCTATCATGTGATTCCAAAATTATTTAAAATCGAGCAATATTTTTTTAAACTGAAAAATGTAAACGTAAAAACAACGGCAGTTGTAAACTTTAAAATTTCACAATTTTTTTCGATAATTTAATAATAGTGGATTTTGAATAAGCCTGTACTATTATATTGGCGCAGTTTGTATTTGCAATGAATAAAACACCTTCAAAAAAATACAAAAAAAGTCAACAAATGTAGTAAAAGTGCTTGTCGAGAAATATGGAACGTCAAGCATCCACGATGTATCTCTTACTTTTCAGTGAGCGATTATTGAACATGGAGATTGCGCTCATAGCAACACAACCTTTTCAACAAAATCCCATTAAGAAAGATTGAGTTGTATAAATGTTTAAATTTAACAAACCCTCTATTAAAATTTAATGTATCAACCCTTACTCTATGGAAGTCCAGCTTACTATGAACAATTAACTAACTAAACTTTTGAAAGAAACTTTCACGATTATTTAAAAATAAACTAACTGTAACTAGCATCTTCAGGGCCGGTATTCTCAGGTCCTCGCTTGGAGCGATATCGATGTCCTTGAATGTGAGGGGAGTGAAATTCACTGCCAAATCGATTCTCATGCCCTCTCCTCGCATGGATCGCTCCTGTCAAAGAGGAGTGCTTTATTTCACTCGCTTTCATGTGTACCAGTTGCTCGTGTCATAAATTTGCGAGCGGAGGGATACATGAGAATCTAGAAAAGCCATATCGCTGCCAATCAAATCACTCCCTTTTGTGATCGCTCGCTGTGAGAGGAGTGAGTTGAGAATACCGGCCCTGATTGACTATTGAAGTTACATTTTGTCTTCCCAAGGTACCTATCAGATAGGAAATAAAGACCTTATAAACTTGCAATTCTTTTGTGCTCTCCACTGATGGTGTGCTAGAACTTCTAGAATATTAAGACGAACTAAATATTTTCTGAACATGTTGCTTTCAATTTAGTACAATTTTATGATGACACCACGGACAGTGGGACATTTCCCCACTTGTCCCATTTTTAGGCTAAATTTAATTTATTGATTTGTAAGTTTCTGTACCTATTAATATTTCAAACATAAATGAAATAGTATATTGTTACAATAATATATTGTTACAAACTATACTGTTTCTACGACTGCAACTAAAAATTATAATAATGTGGTAATACTTTCACTACTAAATTATAAATAGTGAATGTAAAAAAATCCTAAGAATAAGTAATTTTATAGGTAATTGTAATGTTTGAACAATTTTTTAATACAATTCCAGGAGTAACACTAGACCCAGACCAGGTGGATTTCACTTTATAAGTTTTCCTCCAATCCCTAAAGTTATCGTTCGCTTTTTCATATTTCTTTCTGAAAATTACTGGTAAGAAGTTAAGAGTGATATCAAGAGTGTATTCTCAAAATCATTTATATCCATAATAACAAATTTTATAAAATTTATTAATCTATAATTTATTTTCTGCAGCTTAATCAAAAGCAAATTACAATTTATAAAAACTTTGACGTTTAAAACAGTAAACAGAAATCTCAAGAACCTAGACTGCAAACGACCTATATTATGAATAAAAAAATGCAAATTCTCCATTTAAATGTACATATCGTGATGATTAAAGTTGTGGGATAGATTCATTTACCCCACGGCTTTGGAAAAGTCTAATTGAGAATAGAGCTATATTGTATAGCAGTCGTAGAATAAAACATTTTATTTAAATCTTGATTCTGAACCGCAGTGCCGAATTATATAATGTGTGTTTTACTATGAATCATTTTGGCAACAGTAACAAGAGAGGATGAATCTCCTCCTACGTTCGGAAAATGCAATTGTTGGCTCTACCACGTCTACCCAGATCCAATTATATATTTATGGTTTACCTGCATTCGATTGTTATTGGATTGGCGTTCAACTTAAATTGATATTAATGCTCATATCTCGACCCTAGGCCAATGAGTCTCATCGATAATGCAAGAGAGATTTGGTTAACATCAGAAAACGGTTGGGAATTATGGAAAGGTTTAAAAGCTAAAATTTAATCGTTTTGAATAAACAAGGATTTTAGAGTACCATTACATAAAGTTACCCAGTATGAATTTAGATTTCGCTACATTTATACTGATAACAGGCACCCATTATTAATTTCATGTCAAAGTTGGCGAAAGCAATTTTATACGAACTTTAAGTTTATAATGTATGAAATTGATTGTGTTAACCTCTACTTTTTGGAAGTCCATTTTACCAAGAACAATAAATAACTGAACAGTTAAACTAAACTTTCACTATTTATTTGAAAAATATTTAATTTCAATATGTCAATCTGTCGATGCTAGCTATTAGCGAAACAGCTGTAATTGAATTTTAAAGCGAATTTTTCGAATAAATAGTGAAAGTTTAGTTTAACTGTTCAGTTTCTATTGTTCTTTATAATGTATGATAATAAATTGAATTTAACATAGTAAAGCTCAATAGTAGAGTGATGTTTAAGCTGCAGTATTTTAAAAAATATTTATAGCTATAAATAAACGATTAATTAAGAGTTTGAATAAAAATTATGTCTTTTATGCTTCAACAGATACTTTGTTACTTTTTCCAGATCCAATTCTTGAGATTTTTAGATTGAGACTTCGTTGTTGTCTCTTTTCGTAATTTGCAGCTTTATGATTTTTTTTGTTAAACCAAAAAGAGTTCAAAAGCCTCGCTGCTTCTCGGCTCTTCGTTATTTCCCACTACTACCAAGGCTTTTTTGCACTTTCAGTCCAGCCTTGAATTAAATTCTGTTACGTTTAACCACAGATTCAGCTACCATAAATGGGTAGTTAAATCTGTTGATTTTAATGGCTATCTCTGCCTGGAACACTGTGACAAAGTGCTCTAGACTAAGACACATTTTTCTCTTTTCTCTTTCTACCATATTTCCATTCCGAAGGAACCGTGTCTAGAAAGGAGTTGGGTCAGATATTAATCAGTTTTGCGATGCTTACATTTCGTCCAAGCCTTGTTGTATGTAACCAATGTCTTTGTCCATGTTCTTTTCCATGCGTTTCCTTGATTTTTTCATTCCCCTTCTCACTGGCCCAATATTTTCTCTTTTTCTACCTCTATTTGGGAGTTTATTATTGCCGTCTACACCCATAATGGGTCAATAAGTTTGCTGTAATAGTGATAAGGACGATTGTAAGTAAAGTCAGCTCCAAAGACTAATTAACAGTAATTAATGAACTAAGTAATTAATTGTTTAAACAAAACTTCCAATTAATAACAATAATAATAAATAACTTTACTTAAATTGATTGTACTAACCCTTACTTTTTGGATGTCCATCTTATTAAGAATAATGAAAAACTCTTCGTTTTATCAAAACTTTCAATATTTATTTAAAAAATTGCTTTATAAACTTTAATGACAGCCGTTTCGCTACACTTAGCATCGTCAGGTTGATATATTGAAGTTACATTTTGTTTGTTTGTAGCTAGGTACCTGATGTTTACTATTGCATACCCCCTAAATTTACAAATAAAAAAACAAAAACAAAAAAAAAATTAGATAAATGTAATTTACAAAATAATACTAAGTTAGTTTCATTTGATGTAACTAATATGTTTTCTAAAATACCTCCTAAAGAATGTATAGTTCTAGTTAAAAAGCTATTAGATGAAAGAAATATCCATCCAGGAATAATATCAGATATAATTGACTTATTTAATGTATGCATTAGTCAAAATTATTTTACTTTTGATAACAAAGTATATATTCAAAATGAGGGTCTTCCAATGGGAAGTCCCATTTCTCCAATTTTAGCAAATATTTTTATGGATAATTTAGAAAACATAATCTTTAATTCTAGTTATAAAAACAATATTGTATTTTGGTATAGATATGTTGATGATGTGTTAGCAGGATTTGTAGGTAGCGAACGACAGTTAGATATATTTTTTAATTATATTAATACCTTGCATCCTATAATAAATTTTACTTTAGAAGTTGAAGAAAGTAATTCAATTAATTTTCTAGATTTAAAAATTGAAAAAGTTAATAATTTACTAAATTATTCACTAAAAGATGCATCAACTCACCACAGATGAGTAACCATACCGTATAATTCAAATCATCCTATAAATTAGCAGCTTATAATTCTATGATACATAGGGCATTTTCAATACCAATGAACAAAATTAACTTTGATAAAGAAATTGATATCATAAAACAAATAGCTACATCTAATGGCTACCCAATTCATTTGATAAATACATTAATTAATAAGAAAGTACAGAAAGTGTCACTTAACCTAATATTTCCCAAACAAACCAAAGACATTAAAAGTTATAAAAATATTACATATTGTGGAACTATTTCCAATAAAATTTCAAAAATAATTACTTCGGCAACATCAGCATTAATATCATTTAAAACACAAAATAATATTGGTACAAAATTGTTAAATGTAAAAACAAAATTACCTAAATTAAACAAATCTGGTGTTTACAAAATTAATTGTCCAAAGTGTAATGGGCACGTATGGATAGTAGGTCAAAAACATAAGAAAATTTTGAAGTAAGATTTTATCTCATTTAAGGGAGAACATATAGATTAAAACAACCAATATAAGTCAAAGGTTTCTCATGAGGAAATACCTACTTGAACATCCAACCTCACTCTTACACATCAATGACATCCAAATACTACACACTTGTAATAAAAAACAAAATTTAGATTTCCTTGAAGAACTTGAAATAAAAAGACATCTAGCAGATTCACAATTTAAAGTTGTTAATGAACAAATAAATCTGGGAAGTTCTCAACTTTTAAAGTGTTTGCTTTGATTGAGTCTTTATTTTATACATAGATAAGACGTAATTGTAACACAAATATATTTAGTTATTGTAAAGATCAGCATGATATAGTTTTTTCCTGGTTTTTCTATATCATTGCACAGTTATACTGATCTTAGAGGGAAGAACATTCAGGATAATCCCTTAGGGCTCATAACATGAAGGCTTTAATATTGTTATGTCTTATTACTTCCATACATGGTCTAGCCTCATAACTATCTAATAAACATCAGGTACCTAGCTACAAACAAACAAAATGTAACTTCAATATGTCAATCTGACGATGCTAAGTCTAGCGAAACGGCTGTCATTAAAGTTAATAAAGCAATTTTTTAAATAAATATTGGAAGTTTTGGTAAAACGAAGAGTTTTTCATTATTCTTAATTAAATAACTTTACATTAAGTTTCTGTTTTAACCCCTTTTATAGGTACACTATAAATAATCCCATTATCCGGTAGGCACCATCTTGTGATAACAATACAAACTATGTGTACAATTTAAATAATACCGCTTTCTAGTTTTCACCAAATAGGTTCATCTCCGAAATACATTTTGCTAAAATAAACAGAATAGAACCAACTTTGTTGAATGACGAAAGTTACCAAAGTATCACTTAGTAGAAGGTTATTATATAGAGCGTTATAGTAATTCCGTGAAGAATTTCAACGTCGAAAACTATTCCGAGTAATACAGGAAAGCTTTTCTTTGTCTACCACAAAGTGGAGAAACTATAAAAAGCTTTGTTTAACTTCGAGGATTTCATTTTGACGCATTGCGTTCGGCTGATGCCACAAGCTATAACATAATTTATCACTTACGCCGAGTTTTATACAACACCCGAAACACGATATCACTGATTTTTATTGCTTCGACATGACAATGTTGAAATTTTATGTTCCAATATAGGACACGTTATAGTTACCGATTTCGGTTATTTTATGTTTTAATTTTTTTATGTTATCCATCGAGGTTTTTAATCCGTCGTCTCTAGGACAAATAAAAACTTTACAAAATGTATAATTTCATAATGCCATTGATGCTTTTTTATTTTCCAAACCTGGGATTCGGTACAAGTAGGGGAATAGTTTCAAATTTAGCATCATCGCCATTAATTCCTCTATTTCCATTGTTTGTATAAAGTTGCTGCAAGTCTTTTTAATACTTAATTTATCCATCAATCATCACGCATCCGTGTAAGATGCCTAGTTCCACTTCAGCTTCACTATAGCTACAACAACATCGCTGACACTGGTTCTTCTGTTGCGAAAATATGACCCTTCAAAGTCACACCAAGATTGGATTTCTCCGTCTCTGAGTTAAGTTTTTTAGCTTTTGCTATTGCAAGGGCGTCTCCAGCTTATGAGTAAGGAAGGGAGCAATGGGGCAATATTATGGAGGATAAAAATATGAACTCCTGGTGCAGTCGAAAGCATGAAGCGTTACATTTTGGAAGTACGGTTCCAATATCAATGTATAAACTTTAGGCCTCGATAGCACAATAACTTTTAGACACAGTTTTAATTATTTATTTTAACAAAAATATAATTAACAAAAATAATATTTAACTAAAACATAACCGGCGGGGATTTTTTGCAAAACTTTCAACCACTTTATCATTAAAATTATTTAGATTTTTATTTATTATAGCTCTGTGTACACTCATCATGGCTAGACCATTAAGGCGATCTTCTGCCATGGTGCTTCTTAGCCATGTTTTTAGTCTTCTGAGGCTGCTAAAGGACCGCTCTACTGTACAGGTCGTGCATGGTAAATCGATCAAAATTTTCAATGCTTTTTCCGTTTCGGGAAAGAAGGAATGTTTTTCTTTTAGAACATCAAAAACTGTAAGATTTGTTAGATTAGGCCTTTCGTGCCACAATTGCTGCCAAAGTTCGATTTAATTCTTTAAATAAATCATTAAACTGGGCAATAGATACACAAGTTTGTTGCAGATTTTCAGTTGTCATTTTTTGCAACTGCGTTGGGTGTAAGTTGGATAATGCGAGTGATGGAGTGTTTTCTTCAGCAAAACGTTGGGAGGTGATAATTAAATCCAAATATGGTATTACTAAGTTGTTAAAATGTTCGTAATAATAACTTCCATTTTGGGTATGCCGCATACCATACAAATTATACAAAACTAACGTGAATGCTGGTGAACTGCTGTCTTAGAAAAAAAAAATGCAATGCAATGCACTAACACACACCATACTTACCTTCTATATACCTAATTGTACACTGCTTAATTGCCTTCGGTTTTGGCAAATTTAATATAGTCGGGATGAAAATGGCGGCTTTGCGGCTAGCTACATTTGATCTCTAGGGCGGGCATCTGCCCCCTTGTAATGGGAAAATCGGTATAACGCCTTTTCTATTATTAAAAATACTCTAAGAAAATTAAGAATGCTTATTATGCACGTTCTTACCTTGTATTAACACGACCTGACCTCGACAATTAAATATCACATATAGGGTCATGAGCGGGCGTGCATTGACTGGTATGAGGTCAGTGTAACGAGAGTATCATTTATTGTTTAATGTTATGAATACATAGATAGGAATATAAATACTGTACAATGTAAACAAAGCATTCACTTTTTGATTTTATATAGTAAAACTGATGACTCGTTATTAGTGTAATTTTATGTATCATCTAAATAATTAATTAAAAGTAACTAAATGTGGTGTTTAACATAAAACTGCTCCTGATCAACCCCCAACACACCCCTGTCTGCCCCTTGGCGACGCCCTTGTGCTATTGTTATTGTTAGCATGAGCTGAAGGAGAATGGTGAAGGAACGATAGAACGCACGCTGTAGTGAATGAAAGAAAAAGGTTTAGAAGTAGCAACAGAAAAGACAGAGGTTGTAGTAATGAATGGAATGAGACACTAAAAGATCACACTTAAAGTAGGAGAAACAAAACTAGAAATAATTATCATCTGTTTAGGTTATAAATAATAAAAATATTAAATAACCAAATAACTAAATTATTTATTTTTATTTTATTTTTACTACACAGAACCAAAAATGTCCCTTAATACAAAATATATATTTTTTATTATATTTGTAATTTGTTCTTTAAAACTCAGCCAAAAATTGGTTTTATCAATGGAAAGAACAATTGTTTATTAAATGATGAAGATATTTCTTGGATTATAAATAGTTATTGAAATAAAGAACACTGATATTAATGTCCGTTAGTAGAATTAAAAATTCCAGTTTTTGAACCCATTAAGTCTAATTACGAACGGATTTCTTTTACTCGATAAATATATTTTATTAAAACAATAAACTTGTCAATTCTTAAATAATGAACAGATTATAACGGTATAATTTTTGTCACTAATATAAAGCAGAATATTTTAAAGGTTATTCTTTGAATTTAAAAAAAAACTTATTTTTCATATAAAAATAAATTTATTAAATATTTGTAACAGTTATTGTCCCAATAATTTTTGGTCATTACTGTAGACAGGAATATTCCTTAATATAATAAACATCAAGTTTTTCATTTAAAAATGTAAGTTATGAGAACATAAACGCATTTCCTTATATTTAGAATAAATTCATTGATATAATAATTAATTTTTCAACAACTGCAGTTATTAATAATATGTACAGTATGTTTTTCTGTGTATGTTCTTTTTTTTTAATTTGCACTATTAAACATAAAATTCTGATGATGGCCTCAATGTAGGGGCGAATATTTTTCCATAATAAATAATAGAATTCTGTGACATAGACTTTGGGTCTAGATAAAACTTCTTTATAAAAGACATTACAACACATTAAAAAAAATTAAAAATCAATAAAAATATGTAAAAGTTTCACAATTAAATCGATGATCACTGGCATGAATAAAAAAATAATAATTAAAATTAATTATACACTTTTGCAGAGTAACATTGTTTGCAATACAAATGATACGAATCCATTTTCCACATGTGCGTACACCTCTTTCCAAAAAAAAACATTATTTGTTAAAATTTAAGTGGCACCATTTAATTGTTTAACATTGATCTAAAAAATTCGGCGCATTGCGTTTAACGTTGAACGAAAGCCATCAGTTGTAACATAATTCATCACCTCTATACGAGCTTTTAAAAAAAAGTTTCAACCACGTCGTCATTGATTTTTATTGCATTGACGTGACATTGTTAAAATTTCGTGTCACACTATGCAGGACGTGATTGATACTGATCCTGATGTAAAAAGGTCTTCTTTATGCTCCGTTTTCCATAAAAAATGAATTTTGGTTGTATTTTTACCAAATACTTATGAAATGTACCACAAACGCCGTAAAAAATGTTTTCTTTGTGAATATACTTCCAAATACGCCCAAATTAAAACTCCCACGGATTTTTATGATAGATAAAGTATACTCAAAGTCATAAAATTCATCCTGGTTATTCGTATATGATAACAACATAGTTTTAAAAATAATTTTATTTGGCAATTGATTGGCTTATCTGCTAGTGTTTTAATTATATCCATTATGTACAGCTATATATCCCTAATTTAATTATTTTCTCTGTTATACCTAACTTGATTTAAAGAAAAATTGATTTGAAAATCTGTTGAATCAATAATTATTAATTAGTGTCATAGATGGATGATATTTTGTAATAGTGATTTAAGTATATGTAAATAATTCTGTCAAAAGCTTTAATGTAATCAATAAGAATAAGAATGAGTTTTTTCATTATCGACTGCTCTGTTAATATCAACAGTGATGTTAGCAAAGGCAGTGGACCTTAGAAAAAGTCATAATTTTGCCAGCAGCATTTATTTCCTAGACATCAACTTTAAAATATCGAATTTCCTAACTGAATCCTTGGTTTAATATGAGTTGCCTAATTTTTAAACTTGATAAATCCCGACTTATCTTACGAGTTTAAAAATATGGCAACATTAAAATTATGACGTCCGTCGCTATTTGTTTCACGTTTAGTGTACATAAGATTTGTTTTTAAAGAGTTTTGAATTTTTAAAATAAATCCCAAAAGTTTTAATTTCATTTTTTATTGACAACTGTTGATTTTTTTAGTATTAATTAAAAAAAATACAATTATTTGATTTAAATTGGATCCTCTGTTAAATACATAATATATTTTTTTGGCTATGGCAATCGGTTTTCAATAACATTATATCTCATCGAATGGTCAAAGGAGCAAAATCCGAAACAATAAATTTAAATGAATTCGAAATAGCTGAAAACCGCCTTCGTTCTGCAATTTACAAAAAAGAAATTCATTTTACTGGCCCGGCCTTAATATAAAAATGGATATTTCCTTCGGATATAACATACATCGTTCGAGTACTGTATTATTCGTTACTGAAATATTTTTCCACCCACCTTCCTGGAAAACCAATCATATCAACACCAAAACTAGGGCGGAAAATTCATAACCACGATTTTTTTATAGTAGCAAATGTGTCTTTAATAAATTCTACAAAATGACAGCTTTTCTCAAAAAAAATTCTAAAAATTATGTAGCAGAAGCGTTGATTCTGAATATCTCATGATGAAGATGAGCAGATACATAATAGTATAAAGCGTATGATATTGGTTTGGTTTTAAAAATAAGGAATATATAATTTTCTCGTTTAAAATTATTTTTGTTTTTCGTCCATTTGATTATCGTAGTAACCACATTGTCTATTCATGTCTTAACTAATTTAAAAACTATTTTTGTCAGCTCAATTCTGTTTAAATTTTGTTTAAATTAATCACTGCGTGCCGAGCGAAGCGAGGTTCGCAGCACCAAATTAATCTAAACTAATTTTTAAAATCTGTATTATTATAAATGTATGACCGCGTGATCATAGCATGTTTATAGATTAGTTATAATTATTTTGACAGCTACGTTTTTTGAATTACTGAAAGTATGTAAATGGACAAATAAAGTAGGATTTGGATAACAATTTCATTACAATTTGATTGAACAGAGAAATTTAAGTTTTTTTTATTTAAACGCATGTGAAAGTTATGAGATTTCATTACGTGCATGTTATTTATAACATGCACAAGGATTGTTGACAGTGCGATCTTTAAGTTTACAGACATGGACGTAGAAAAAATTAATTACAACTAACAAATAAACAACAATTTACTTTTTAACCCATTTGTTTAAGAAATCCTACATTTAAAAATATTTTTGTAGGAAACGAGCCAATTCCCTTAGTCCCTTTCTGAAAATCAAATCAATAATTTCATTATGCGGGAAAGAGAATCGTGAAAAATAAGGGTCAGACTGTACTGTTGAGACCAATAATTTGTCCCTTTTTCTTCGCGGCACGTTGCGGCGTGCCATTTTGTATCAGCGACCCCGAAAAAATATTTTCTTGTAGACTTAACGAGCTATCAATGGATTTTACCAATAAATGCAGATGTAACTGTTTGATTATTTTCCAATTAAAAAGCAATTATGGTGGAAAATCTTACTAATCGCATTTTCGTTCGCTACACTGCCTGCCAGATGTAATCCCAATTTTACTCCGCACAAACAAGGGCTTTAACCAATAGGAATTTGTCAGTAAATATGTATGTGTTTATCTGGTGAGTGTGTTAAGGGAGTAAACCATCACTTGTTATTAATAATAAGGCAGATTTAAGTGGGTGAAAGTAGAAGATTAATAATAAAATAAAATCATTTTAACGAAAGTTGGAATCCCTTATTGGATTATTATAACATTAGAAAGAGAAAGAGGAAAAAGTAATAATTAAATAAGTATATGTTACCTCTTTAAAAATTATTTAAAAGGGTCAAAGCTTGAAATTTATTTGGCTAGCTCATAAGACAGATAAAAGAAACAAAGTTCTAACAAATCAAGCACTATCTTTTATTATAGTTACGATGTCCACAATTATAAATAGAAAACAAATATTCTTGGATACAAGATAATATGTACCTAGTTAAATAACGATTCCCTTGTAGTAGTAATTAGTAAAATAATCTCATGTTATTTACTTATTTAAAAAAAAAACAAATCTAACTATAAAATATGTTGATGAAATTTTTAAAGATAGATTTTCTTTTTGTAGTTTAACTGGTATGGTGGTCTCTTCTGGGAAGTAATTGAACAAGATGTAAATCCAAATAAAAATAAAAACGATATTGCTTGAAAAGTCGAAATTCCGAAGGTTGCAGATACTTATTTGGTAAGTCTTTCAAATGGTTTTCACTTGTCTCTCTTTGATTAATGGTAAATAATTCCTTTCTATGGTTTCAGGTGGAGATGTAGAAGCAGTTAAAGATAAGGCTGCAGGTACAGTTCTATGCACCCCTACAGGTACATGTGTCAAAATAATATTAAAAATCACTCTAAAAGGAAAAGCCTAAAATAGCAGAAATTATACTTAACTAAGGAGTTAAAGGAGTTAAAGCAGACTTACCGATGTTGGTGGCTTATATAAGACTTTACATAAAAATCCCCCACAGGGTTTACAATACTTATTGCAATATTTTTGTAATAAAGTCTTATTATTTGTTAAAGTGGGTTTTTATGTTTGTTTTAGACCAGTTTTAAATCTGAAAAATACGAAAAATTAAATTAAAGGCATGTGCTTCAAAAGGACAAATTAACAAAAAAAGGAGAGATAATGTCACCAAAAAAAGTAAGTCTATAAATTTATATTTAGGTAGTTATTTTATTTTTAAATTTAGTTTATTTATTTTTAAGAAGATGGTCAAATAATACGTCCTTGAATACAGAAAGAGTTCTGAACACAGAATTCTACTCTATTACTATGGTACTGATTTATGATTGACACTTGAATTGTGAATGTTACTATCAATTAAATAAAGAGGTTATTGTATATGTTTGTGTACTAAATTTATTACTCGTATTTACCTGGTGTTATACCTTCGAAAAATAGGAGAGTTTTATAAATAAAATCTGCATTTTATCTTTGGTAAGTTCCTAATATTATTGGAATTAATGAAATGAAATCAACCCGTAACACATAATATGTTGTAATGAATAATTATTTATTAACTAATTGATTTGTATTTATAAATTTTGATTAATTAATATTTGATATTATTAAATGTTCTAAAGTAGTTTTCTCAGGGATGTTTTGTTCTGCAAGCTTCTAGTTGGACAATTAGGTAGGTATATTAATGAAAAATTGATTAATTATAATTATTACAAATTTATTATAAAAGAGTTAAATTAAAACAGTAATATATTGAATGACTAATAAAATAGTAGGAAAATAAAAAAAAAGAAACCCCTTTTATAGAGATTTTGGATGCATCAGACATCTCCCTATTCCTGTCCAACTAAATGTGAAGTGGAGGAAAATCTATTAAAACCTCAATGGCAGCAGTTGAAGTGGTAGACATAGCTCCCGTTATGACGCCGTTCAGCTTCTCTCTGATAGTCTTCTTCTGACTTTAACCTACCAATATGCAACACCATACGTAACCATATGCCTTATTACTGATGTCAGCTAATAGTTATATTTGTTTGGCTTTCCGATTGCCAAAGAAAGAGTTTTTTTTATTGCAACTGTTCTCCAAAGGAATGTTCTATGTAAGTCTTTTTTCAGTTGAACCTATGAATATTCAATTTTATTACCTTCCTTAATAGTTTCTCCACAGACGGCGTGCATTTGGAGTTTATAGTGTTATTTAAGTTACTTTAGAGATAACCTTTTCATGCTTTCCTCTTACCAATATTATTAGATCATCTGCGTGGGCTTGTAACCTTCACCCCCTGGTTGTCGAGGTCCAAGATTAGTAACGACCACAGGAGAAGGGAAAGTATTCCGCCCTGTGAACAGCACAAATTGATTGATTTAGTCTATAATAAACATTAGTTCTCAAAATTTAGTTTTTCTATGGCTACTAACTGATTTAAATCTGACTCGAATCTTACAGTGAGTCTATTAAGTACCCTTTTATTATCTTGATTTTTGGCTGTAATATATTTTCTTTGAGTACTTCCATCGTGTGAAAGTCCATAAACTTCCTCGCAGACTTCATAACCAGACCTTTTCATTTCAAAAGCTATTAGGAGACGGATTTTATTGTGCCGTGTATGTCGTACAGTTTCTTCGAAGGAGCAGTATCGTAGAACATAAAAGTCTGTGTTGGAACCTTTCCTACACTGAATATATAGTAAATTTCCGATTTTCAAAGTCTTCCTTGACTAAGACCAATTTATCCAAACATGTCCGCGTTTCACCATCAATGTTGCAAAATTTAATTAATCTGGGATTAGCAGCCTAGGCAAGAAGAATACTATCACCCTCCTATGGGTCCCAGGACACTTAGGAATAGAAGGGAACGAAACAGCAGATAAGCTGGCAAAAAAGGAGCCGAAACTCCACATCTTGGACCGGAACAATCCTGTGGGATCAGCAATAGCGCAATCAGAAAAACTAAAAAAAGAAATGGAGAAATAAAAATCCAAGTACTGAAATCAGCTGGAAGGTCTAAGACAGGCTAAAATACTTCTGGGAAACTATAACTGCTGTCTCAACCTCAGTAAAAAAAAGTCTCCGGGTTTTAACAGGAATATTAACCGGGCATTGC
Organism: Ophraella communa; assembly: GCA_035357415.1. Classification (NCBI taxonomy): domain Eukaryota; kingdom Metazoa; phylum Arthropoda; class Insecta; order Coleoptera; family Chrysomelidae; genus Ophraella; species Ophraella communa. The sequence goes on along the minus strand of CM068989.1, from coordinate 6,163,929 downwards.
TGGTTAAAAAGTCACATGAAGAAACTAGGGTTAGAAGAAGAAGCAAAGTGCAGATTCTGTGAGGAACAGGATGAAACCTCATACACATACTCTCGGAATGCCCTGTCTTGCTAAATTCTAGGGTTAGGTACCTGGGAGCACATGAAATAGAGGAGGACGTTCTACCTAATTTGAAGCCCGATGATGTCCTAAACTTTCTTAGGAAAGTAGGACTAGAAGAGCTGCTATAAGTCTGAGAAAACATCAGAGCTAATGGCAAGGAAGGGGGACAATAGGTTTCATAGGTCGCAGTGTACTTACCACCCCTAATTGCATACATACATACATAGCAGCTTAGCAGCTTTTTTAATACTTCCCATTTAGAAAATTGATGTCAGAACGCTTCTCAATTTGCTTTAAAAATCTCCAAACCATGGTATTTGCCGGATAAATAGAGCATGTGGTTAGAAATGTCATTAGGAAGTTACAAAATTTCTTTTACTGCTGATCTCACAATTTATCGATGTCATTTAAAAAATTTATTGTTAATTTACTAAGAGGTGCCATTTGAAAAGAGTATATTAAAGATGGCCAAATAACAGTATTAAGGACTGTTATTATGTTGGATTTTCATTTGGTTTTTTAAATAAAAATTGTTTATTTACAAGGAAGACAACCTGTACCACATTTTTGTTTTCGTGGGTCTTTATTTTCGTGATTATTTAGAGGTTCATTTTTATTTTCAAGTTTTTGTACACAAAGCAATTAAAGCTTTGTATTTTTAAAAATACTTATATACAAGTTGTTGGCTAGAGTAACGTGAGAGATATTGTGTCGGCTGTTTATTAATTCTTTTATTGAAGTGAATTTTTAACACTTTATGCCAGTGTGAGTTGAGGGCCCTCAGAAGCCAAGAAGACGTATATCAAGGTAAGTGAACCTCTAAACGTCGTTAATTTGACTTTTGTTGTTACGTTTGCTATTTTTTTGGAAATCCAAGTTTCAAACGGTCTTTAAAAGATAAACCAGAACCAGTTCAAAAGATCTAACATCAAGATCGTACATGGTCCTTCGAGCCGGATATTATCCTTTAAAGATTGTTTGTTTGTTGGTTTTAGAAAAGAAAAGTTTTTTTTTTTTATAATTAATTGTTCAATTGTTGGGGTGGCTTGTTTTCCTCGTTGATATACAATTATATTTGTCAACAATTAATTATTAATATCATACATATTGCATCTTTAAATAGGGCTACATAACAGTGCATAAAGGTTTATTTTTAGTTTTATTTTTACAGTCAATTGATTGACCTTGAATTTAAAATCACTAATTTGATGTATACATATTTAAAATTTTAAAATCAATACTTTTTGGACAGCTTGATAAGTTTTTTTTGTTGTGACAAAAAATTGTCATTAAACTCGATTTATTGACTAATTTAATATTTAAAATAAAGTTCTTGTGCCAGTGGCAGCTTGACAAGAGACTATTGATTTATTTGTAATACCTATATTATTAAAATGACTGATAAACAAAGAAAATATACATTTCAACGAAAAACTGCTTTGAATGATTTAGATACTTTATTGCGTTTGTCAAATTCCGCGGTTACTGAGGTAACTAAGCAATCGCTTTTTCATGTTCGGTATATAGAATTGGATGATATTTTAGATAATTTTAATAAAAGTCACCAAAACATTCTTACACATGTATTGAGCTCTGAACCGACGGATGCTCAATTAGATGCCGAGGACATTCTTCGATCCCAATTTATGAATGATTATTATCAAATCAAGGCTAATTTTCGAGATATTTTTGAGGTTGATGATGACAGTCCGAATGAGTCAAGAAACGATGTTTCGCATACCGTACAAGTTCCTAGTAACGTTCGTTTACCCCAATTAGAACTTGTTAAATTTTCAGGTGATTTTACCTCAGCTATTACATTTTTTGATTTGTTTGATGCACTTGTCCACCGTAGAAGTAATACTGATGATACAGAAAAGTTAAGTTATTTAATTCAAAGTTTAGAAGGTCCTCCTTTAAGGTTGGCTAAATCTTTGCCCTTAGCTAAAGAGAATTACGTTCGAATTTACGATAAATTAAAAAATAGGTATTTAAATAAACGTTTGCGAGCAATGGCGCACTGGTGTAAGATTGAGGAGGCTCCAGCTACGTCGTTTAAAAACTCTGATAGTTACAGTAATTTGATTGATACCTTTTCAGAAAATTTATCGGCTTTAGAGAATTTAGGTTATAAAATTTCGGATTTTGTGTTAGCGTACAAAATTCTAACTAAACTCGATGAGGAGACTCATCAACGTTTTGAATTATTACATGGATCTAGTGAAATGCCCACTTTTACTCAGCTATCTGATTTTTTGGAAAGTCAGTGCACTTCATTTGAATCCTCCTTTTTGTCACCTTGTTCGTCCAAAGAATCTGGTCGTAAAAATAATTGTTTTCCTTCTAAACAGAATAAAAATAAACAGGTTTCGAAAGTTAACAATAGGTATAGTTTCTTTTCGAAAACTAATACGAGAACTTGTTCGTTGTGTTCTGCAAATCATCGTTTACAAGAGTGTTCTTTATTTTTAAGTAAATTACCTTATGAACGTTATAATGCTTGTAAAAGAATGCGTCTTTGTTTTAAATGTCTAGAAAAACATGATTCTCGTAGTTGTTCTGACTCGTCACGTTGTGATCAGTGTAACATGTCTCATCATAGTCTCTTGCATTTTAAGAGCGCTAACGGTGGTGCTCTCGGTGCTACTTCTGTACCGCCAGCACCTGTTTCCTCGTCTACTCTTTCTCCTAATGTTCAGGCCAATGTTGGGGCCTTGAGCTCACATGTTTCATCCCTAGGCAGTGTTGTCTCTAAAATCTCAAGCGTTTTGTTAGCTACCGCTGTGATAGAAATTATGGATGGTTGTGGATTGTATCAACCTGTTCGAGCCTTAATTGATGGTGGCAGCATGGCATCCTTTGTATCCCAGTCTTGTCTACGTCGTCTTAATATTAAACATTCTTCTGCTACTCTGTCGGTGCAAGGTATTGGTACTATAAGAAGTACAGTAGTTGGTCAAGTTGCCGTTCAGATAAAACCTGTGGATAGAGTGGGTCCTGTTATTAATTGTGAGGCGTTTGTTTTACCAAAAATTTGTGAGGACCTACCCGTTTCCAGTTTACATGTTGAGCAGTGGTCTTACCTAGCTAATCTTAATTTGGCAGATCCTCGATTTAATATACCAGGTAAGGTTGACGTATTGCTTGTACTTCGGTTCCGATGAACTCGGCCACGTCGTTTTTTTGTCACGTTGATCGAATGGTTTCTTTGGAGGATTCCTTAAAACAGTTTTGGAGTCTAGAAACCGTTCCTCACGTAGACTGTTTATCTCCTGATGACGTTTTGTGTGAGCAGAATTTTGTTGATAATGTTCGTAGAGACCACACTGGTCGCTATACTGTTGCTCTACCTTTTTGTGAATCTTCTCCTCTTTTTCCTGGGATGTATGATTTGGCTGTCAATCGTTTTCTGTCACTAGAAAAAAGACTTTTAAAGAATCCTGCTGCTTATCAGGAATATTGCATGTTTATGAAAGATTATTTGGATTTGCATCATATGGAGGTAATTTCAGAAACTTCTCGTTCTTCGTCTTGTTACTATATTCCTCACCATGCTGTAGTAAAACCTGATAGTTTAACTACCAAGTTACGAGTGGTGTTTAACGCTTCCGCTCACGTTGGCAATCAGAAGTCTCTTAACCAGTGCTTGTTTACTGGAAAGAAACTGCAGCAGGATATTTTAACTATAATATTAGGTTTCCGACTCCACAAATATGTCTTATCCACTGATATTAAACAGATGTATAGGCAGATAAGAGTAACGGCTGATCATTGTGATTATCAGAGGATTGTTTTTAGATTTTCTCCTGAAGAAAAATTACAGGAGTTTCGCTTATTGACAGTCACTTACGGAGTATCATCTGCTCCTTTCCTTGCTTTGAGAACCTTATTGCAGTTGAGTGACGATGAAGGTAGAGAGTTTCCCCGTGCTGCAGAGGTCCTGCGTACGAGTACTTACGTTGACGATATCGTTTGCGGTAGTAATACCTTAGAACTGGCGCAAGATCTTCGGAATCAGTTGATATCTTTGTTATCTCGAGGTCAATTTGAATTGCGAAAATGGTCTAGCAATGATATGCGATTGCTCGAAGGATTACCCGAGTCTCATATTGGTAAGAAACCTATTTCCTTTGAAGATGATCGTGGTTCCTCTTCTTTAAAAATCCTTGGTCTTGTGTGGAATCCAAAGTCGGATTGTTTTTCGTTTCAAGTGACAGCTCTGGACAAGCCTTGTACGAAGAGAAGTATGTTGTCTGAATTGGCCAGAGTGTTTGATCCTGTAGGTTTTCTAGCTCCCATGACTTTGTTCACGAAGCATCTGATTCAACGTTTGTGGTTGTCAGGAATAGGTTGGGATGACTCTCCTCCAGAATCAATTTGTAAAGTTTGGACTCAATACAAGGAACAACTTTTACGCCTTGTAAATCTTGAGATACCTCGTCTTATGTCCGTGTCCCGTTATCTTTCTTGTGAGATTCATGGGTTTTGTGACACTAGTGAAAAGGGTTATGCTTCTGTTATTTATTTACGTTTTGTACTACCAAATGGTCAGATTCGTGTTTTTTTCGTTTGCGCGAAATCGAAAGTAGCTCCCATTCTTATCGTTAGTATTCCACGTTTGGAGCTGTCTGCTGCGGTGCTACTGTCTAAACTTATGCAGTTTGTGATAGGTGTACTGGATCCTAAACTTAAAATCAACACGTTAGTAGCTTGGTCCGATTCGGAAATTGCTCTAGGTTGGATTAAATCCTCTCCTCATCGCTGGAAGACTTTCGTTTCTAATCGGGTTGCTTATATACAGGAGCGTATTCCCCCTGATAGTTGGTTCCATGTTCCTTCTGCTCAGAACCCCGCTGATGTGGCTTCCAGAGGTGTATTACCTGATCTAATGATAGAACAATCTCATTGGTTTACAGGTCCTGAATTTTTGTACCAAAGGGAGTTCAGTCCAGGTATTTGCTCCTTTTCTGAGCGTGCCGAAATGTTTGTCGAGGAACGAAAAGTAGCCTTAACCTGTTTTGTCGATACTAATTTTCTTGAAACTCTGTTAAATGACCATTCAGATTTTTCATTCATACGAAGACTTTTAGCTTGGATATTAAGATTTGTATGGAACTCAAAGTTTCCTCATAAAAAGAGAAAAGGTCCTCTTAGTTCGAACGAACTTTACGAGTCTTTGCTAGTGCTCGTTAAATATACTCAACATAGATATTTTACAAAAGAGTTTGAGAGAAGTATCTTTTCCAAACCTTTCCGAAAACTGTCTTGCTTTATCGATGATCAAGAAGTATTACGGGTGGGTAGTCGTCTGCGATATTTGCCCGTTTCGATTGATAAAAAGTTTCCTTGTATTTTACCTCGAGAATCTCGATTAACTTATTTACTCATTGATTATTATCACAAGCGATACTTTCATGCTGGGTTGCGGACAGTTAATTTTTTGCTTGCCCAATCGTTTTGGATTTTGTCACCTAAACGAGCTATACGCTCGGTTTTATCAAAATGTGTTCAGTGCTGGAAGCACAATCCTAAAAATTACCAACCTGTTATGGGTAACTTGCCGCTAGTTAGAATTTCCCAAGTGAAACCCTTCCTGAATTCAGGAGTTGATTTTGGGGGACCATTTTATGTTGTAATGAATCGTTATCGAGGAGCTAAATCCTGTAAGGTGTATCTTTGCCTCTTTGTTTGCATGGCTACCAAAGCTCTTCATTTAGAATTAGCGTCTGATTTATCCAGTGAGACGTTTCTCTCTGCTTTGCAACGTTTTATAGCTCGTCGTGGTAGAGTTGAAAATCTTTATTCCGATTGTGGTAGTAATTTTGTTGGCGCTGCTAACTACCTTAACTTAATGAAAAACGTTTCTGCAAAGGAAAACATTTCTTTTCATTTTAATGCTGCGTCTGCTGCGCACTTTGGCGGGTTATGGGAGGCTGGAATAAAAGCGGTAAAAACGCACCTAGCTCGTGTTATAGGTGATCAAATTCTTTCGTATGAGGAACTTAATACTGTAGTCATTCAGATTGAATCTTACCTTAATTCTAGACCTCTAACACCTATAAGTTCGGATCCTAACGATATGTCTGTTTTAACGCCAGGTCATTTTTTAAATCTTGACCCTCTTTCGGCTGTATTTGAGCCACGTGGCGATGCTATTCCTGCATCTCATCTGTTGAGATGGCGCTTAATTAATCGTATCCATAAAACCTTTTGGGAGCGCTGGAGTAAGGAATATTTGCACACTTTACACCAACGCAGCAAGTGGACATCGTCTGACAAGTTAAAATCCATCGAAATCGGAACTATGGTTCTTATAAAAGAGGACAATATCCCTCCCAAGCAATGGCGTTTGGGACGAATATCGGAAGTATTTCCGGGACAGGATGGCATTATAAGAGTTGCGGATGTAAGAACAACAAAGGGAATTCTTCGGCGCCCGCTAGTCAAGTTGTGTCCGCTGCCAATTTAAATTATTAAATTTGTTATTTTCTTTATTTTTTTTTTGTTTATAATTAATATAATTTCTGTTTTTTTTTTGGTACCATATAAAGTTTCTAAAATAATATTTATATGTTTATATTTAAGAATAATATCAAATATATATAGCTTAAAATGCTACATTTAAAGGTGCATTTTGGGGGGGAGAATGTTGGATTTTCATTTGGTTTTTTAAATAAAAATTGTTTATTTACAAGGAAGACAACCTGTACCACATTTTTGTTTTCGTGGGTCTTTATTTTCGTGATTATTTAGAGGTTCATTTTTATTTTCAAGTTTTTTGTACAAAAAGCAATTAAAGCTTTGTATTTTTAAAAATATATACAAGTTGTTGGCTAGAGTAACGTGAGAGATATTGTGTCGGCTGTTTATTAATTTATTGAAGTGAATTTTTAACACTTTATGCCAGTGTGAGTTGAGGGCCCTCAGAAGCCAAGAAGACGTATATCAAGGTAAGTGAACCTCTAAACGTCGTTAATTTGACTTTTGTTGTTACGTTTGCTATTTTTTTGGAAATCCAAGTTTGAAACGGTCTTTAAAAGATAAACCGAACCAGTTCAAAAGATCTAACATCAAGATCGTACATATTAATGTTTTTTTTTCCTAACTTTCATAAAATATGTTGATTATCGAGAACAATTGTATCTTTAAAGTTAACAACTAAATAATTTATTGTTGCATCTTCATTAATAAAATATATTACTTAATTAACATTCTAGAAACCATTTTTATTTTTGTACGTTATTTATTCCAAAAATATGACCAAAAAAAAAGATTAATAAAAGACTTTTTATTCTGTCTTGAATAAGCGATAAGAAAAATTCAAAACTTTTTCCAACCCGTCTACCAACAACAATATTTTATTTTCTTATCGTAGTCTCTCTTTTTCGGCACTTTTTTTTAAAAGAACTAGTTTTATGCCGGAGATAATGCTCACTGTAATTCGTTTCCTTCTTTCCAATTTTGTTAAAAGTTTTACTAAGATTAGTCGATCGGTTTTGTGTATAAAAATAAAATAAAATTAAATGTATCGTCTTAATCTTAACTGCATCCATTATTAGGTTGATGAAAGAAACGACTCTATTTCTCTAAAAAGTTATGTAAGTAAATAACAGTATTCTTCAGTGGTAGAACAGGACATAAGCATATTAATCAACAATCATGTGATAACCATTACACGTAAGTCGCGGACACTATTTTTTCTATGAGTACGAATGGGATATTAAATTTAGCGAAAATTTGATCATACACCTTGTTAAATTTTGCAGGTATTAGTATTCCAAAATAAATAATATTCTAGATAATATGAAAAAACTATATTTCTTTTAGTCAATTTTTCAATTTCATAATGAAAACCAGTACTATAATGACTATTATTATGAAAATGAAGATTATATAAACACCAAATTATCCATAACAGAAAGTTGTATTGTTACATAAAACTGAATATTAATTTGATTTGAAAAATTATTAAGCAGTTATAGTTTTTATTTACGTTGTAAACACTAAGGCTGTATTCTGATCCATATATCAAAGCTGATCTTGATAATTTTGAAGAACCTTGTTGACCTATTTGAAAAGTAGTTCAACTGTTCAAAGAACTGTCAGTTTTTAAAACGCCTGTCACTGAAAAGAGCGGTATTGTGGCAACTATTAATTTCTGTACTTTTATAACATGAAGTCTGATGCCAAGAGCCATTCAATCAAGTTCCTACTCCTTGTTTGTGATTCATTAAATAGGTTTTCCGCTTTCCACCATCTCCAAGAATCAAGCTATCTCTCCCGAAATCTTCATTTTCTATTTCTTCTAGAATTTGCATAGATAATCCAGAGATCATCCTTAGTACAAGGAATTTTGTGCAGTGAATTAACTTTGTACGAAGTCTAAGGTAATAAAATCTGAGTACCTAATGCATAATATGCAAGTTTAAAAAACGAATATTGTGCTTTTATTTAAGCCCTTCAGTGTGTAAACCACTTATGGAATAAAATTGTTGGTGGGGTTAGTTTAGAAAATTATAAAAAAGGCTGGACCCCTAAATTTTGAATTATTTTGACGTGAACTTGACGTTGTGTCAGCGGTTTTTTATAATCTTCTAAACTAACCCCACAAATAATTTTATTCCATAAGTGGTTACCACATTGTATATTAACTACTAATACCAAAATAAAATCTAAGAAAAATTGTTTTTATCGAAAAATATTGATGTTGATTTATATCCTACGAAGTGGCTTAGGCAAAACTAAAATTAATGTACAAAATATCAAATTTAGCTAAGATATGAATATAATAAAAGTCATAAATTACAATTTTTATTGCAAGTAATAGATAACTATTTTTTTAAATAAATAAATACTATTTATTTAAAAAAAACGGTTATTTAGTAATAATTTATACTTCATCAAATAATAAAATAGTTATTTACCTTACAAGTCTGGGAAACTAGATGTTTATGAACGAGGCGACGAAGGAGCCGAGTCAAGAATATCTAATCGAGTACCGTAATAATCACTTTACGGACGTGTATCGTACTATATTTTTTTTCATACTGCCTTTGGTTTTAAACGCAATAATATATGAAACTGAAATGATATATTTGATCATTTTATTAGGAAGTTATGTAGACTGCTGTGAAAAAATTATGTTACTTGATATATTATTAACGTTGTTGATGTGCTTTTTAAATAAAAAATGAACGGCGGTTACCAAGTAACAATGTAAATAAAGGCAGATATATTAAATTTTTCTGCACACACGAAATATCTGCGGAGAAAATGGATCTGAAATTAGATGAAATTGCTGAGAAAACTGCGGAAGCGATAGGGCAAATCATTCCAGTTAAGTCTGCGAAAAGATATGAAAAAGAATATGCGCTGTTTTGCAACTAGCGTAAAAAACACAATTTGAAAAGTAGTGCTGATGAAAATGTGATGATGGCTTACTTTTTGGATGTGGTAAGAACAGTTTTTTTAAATAATATTCTTTTCAACAGTTTAAATTTTTAGTCAAAAACATTCAACCCTTCTTCATTATGGTCCAAATACTCGATGGTAAAATCAATGATTATGGTTAATGAGAATGTCAACATATCAAGTTTCCCAAAGTTGATAGCTTTTTTGAAAAAAACAAAATGTAGACCATTAGCCAAACAAGTCGACGGTGCTGACAAAGGAACAAATGCATGAAAGCTTCGTGAGGGACGCTCCACATAAAGAATATCTATTACTTAAATTGATAACATTACTTGAAGTTGCTGGAGGTTGCCGAAGGGAAGAGATCTATAATTTAGAAGTTAGTGTTGTGGAAGATACGGGTACTCAGCTAGTAGTTAAGATTAACCAGACAAAAACGCATATTCGACGATCTTTCACTGTGATTAAGAGTGATGAAGTTCACTATTTGGATGTGTTTAGAAAATACATTAATTTACGGCAACATCTCCATGAAAGCTCTTTTGGTGGGTTATAGACAAGGAAAATGTCTGTATACATACTGTTAGCGGAGCACCTAAGAAAATAGCTGAGTTTTTAAATCTCTACCAACCAGAGGAGGACATCCTCACCGTTGTTGGCCAATGCTGGAGCTGACCTTAAAGTTCTAAAACAGCACGGTGGATGGAAGAGTTTTTCAGTTGCAGAAAAGTATATAGAATAATCGATTTAAGGCAAAAACAAGACTACAAGAATGATCCAAAGGGGCGAATACAGAAAACACTGTAAATCCATCAACAACTCCATTAATACATATTTCTGGCAACAGCAGTTGTACAATTAATATCAATCTATAAAAACTAGAATAAAAGCTTAGTTTATGTTGATTCGCTTATTATTTCAAACAACATCGGGAGAATTGAAGAGTACTGTAAAGTACAAGTGTACCGTAAGGTATAAAAAAAAGTAAATATACACTTTTTATTAAATAAAAAACAGATTTAAAAGAAGAATTTCCAGCGGAAAAAATTGCGGATTGTTTTCTCAATAAAATTTTTCAAAACCTCCTATGACCGACGTATTACCTAATGTTTATTTTAGAACCGGAATATTGAATCTTGTTCTTGTTTTTTAAGATTTATTTTATATAAGTATATTTTTTTTTATTTTTACGCTATGGGCGATTCATAATTAATTTAAAAGAAAAATATTTATCCAGTTGTACATTTTCCATTTTATTTCAACATTTTTCACTTGATTTTATTTACGGAATTATAAATAATTTATAAACAACCATTACATTTCAAAGAACAAATTTATAAAGAATAAATAAATAATTTTAATACAAAATCAAAAGAGATTATATTATTCTAAAATTGTCCTGCATATTTCAAAGACAAGCACGCTTAAAACAACAAACATTGATCTCATTCGATAATCCAGAAGGACTAAAATACATGGACAAAAGCAGCAACAACAAATTGAATTGTAAACTTGTAATTTCTGTTAACGACATCTACCAAATATACCAAATTAGATGTCTTAATTGAAATTCGACCAAATCAGATAAGTTTGCAATATAAAGCGTTTAAAAGAACATAAATTCTGTACAGTAACCCGTATCGTTTGTTGTAAACATCATTTGGAATTCGGAAGTAAATAGTACGGTTTATTGGTGTTTAAAATAACACAATTAAGTCATTGATTGCTAGTTTTAAAATATGTACCATCAATAAATTAGTTATTTATGATATAAGTGCTAAAAGTGATATTTTTTGTGAGAAGGGAAGTTTGGGAAACGAGACAGGGTCTAGAGGTAAAAATAATAAATTTTTTACCTTATGCAATCTGCAAGTTGAAGTTATTCTTATTCAGGCAGGGTAATTTCCCAAAAATGTATTTGATAACTTTATTTTAAACTGCATGCGTCCACCTAGGGTGATGTGAATTCAGTAATTTTAAGTGCCTACCCTAAGGAATGAAATAAAAGAAAATAAATGACATGACGTTTAGTTCCATAATAGACTATGAGAAAATTAGACTTATTTTTGAAAAATTGTATAATGTGTTGCCGACATTTAGGGGCATTACTCGTTTAATTTAAATGGAATGTCCCTAATATGAATAGTTTTTTAACGTTATTCTATTTACTAAAAGTATGTAAATCGATCAAATAAAGTATTACGTAAATAAAAATTAAATTGCAATCTGATTAAACAATAGTATATTAAACAATGCATTTCATATGGAATTCTGTTATGACACGAGTTCAAGTTTAAAAAACGAATCGCGAAGCGATGAGTTTTTTAAAGAACGAGTGTCACAACAGCCTTATGAAATAAGTTGTTTATAATATTTTTTATATTTTGCCCTTTTTACCATTTTTTAAATTAATTTTTTTTTATGTAATTACGAAAATTTTTGTTTTAAGAAGTATGTCGGCAGCACTGTGTAATTTATAAAATTTGACAGTTGTGACATTTAAATTATCAAATGTTAATGTTTTAAAATATTTTAAAATGAATAATATACCAATAATAATATATTATATAAGTAAAATATTATATTCATATTCACAGATACTTCCTTAAAGAACAATATAAAATTAATAAATTGCTATTAGCCACAAATGTCATTGTCAATAGTCTTGCCTTTAGATACTTCACTCATGTCGCCAACCATTTAAAACAAAAATTTGCGTGCGCAAAAGTTACATTACGATACGCAAATGCGTTTTATAATGAAGATTTTTATAAGTGCAAAATATAAAAAGATATTTAAGTTTTCTTATCTAAACGCACGTGTATGTTATGAGATCCTATTACGCGCATGTTATTATTAGATGTTATTTACAACCAATGATGACAGTGCGATTTTAGACGTTTACAAGATTGGGCGTAGAAAATAGTATATTGTTTAACGAGTGACGAAAGTAGCATTTTTTGAAGCGAAAGAACAGTTTCTTGAGCTTTAAAAAATACTTTCGACGAGTGAAACACTATATTTTTTCTACAACCCAGAGTATATCAGCACATTCTCCGAAATAGTATATTACATAACGAGTGTGGAAAGTGAAGTATTACGCACAGGTGAAGTTTAGCACGTGCCGCGTAGTGGCGAGTGCGGAAACGTAACGAGTGCAAGAAATACACTTTCCAACGCGTTGTGTACACGATTTTTCCTACGACCCCAATATTTCTTATTATAATAAATATTTTAAATTTATTTATAAAATTTATTTTAATTGTTAGTCATGTTAAAAATTAGGATATAAACGAGTTTATATATTGCATGGAAATATAATTAATTAAAATCAAATAACCACCTTTCTCAGGAATTCACATCAAAATTCTTTATTAGATAAATGACATTTTAATTTTTTTTGTGGGCTCTATAAAAATTAAAAAGTAAAATGGTCAGTTGGTGAAATTAATTGAAAAGTAATGTAATAAATAATAGACACAAAGATAATTGTAAACAGAAACACAAACATAACTTCAAAAATCTACATTCGACACATGCACGGAACATAAACACAATATAAAAAAGAAAAATAAACTGTTCTTCTTTCTAAAAGTGTTTATATAAAAATAATAATACTGAATAAAAATATGTTTATTTGTTAAAAATTTAAAAACCTATAAGAAACTTTATTCTTTATTTTTACTTTATACAGAAAAATTTGTATTGGCAATTACAATACAATATTTGACACAAGGTAGATTTAAAAAAAATTAAATGGTCCTTGCTTTGACATTCATGTGTTTTTACTATTAATAAATTTGACGTAAATGTCACAGATCATAGAACTATATTTTTTTACTTCTCAATATGTGTATTGATATAAGCTACTTTCTTAAGTACAAATAAGTGTGCAAACTAGCACTTTCATATGTGGTCGTAGGAAAATGAATTTACGTGATTTTCAATTCTCCATTCCATAAATTTTGTATATATTTCTTCATATTGGTAGTAAATCTAATGAAGTTTCCTCTACTTGATTTTTTATTTCTTCGGGTGTATGACTATAATCTAATTCACTTTCAGAATCTGAGCTCATGATTTCAAATAAATACTTCTAGAGCAAACTGACAATTCACAAGAAACGTCAAACTAATGAAACCTGGGCACTATATAAAAATGGTGAAACGTCAAACTAATGAAACCAGGGCACTAGATAAAAATAGTTTTTAAATCCAATAATTTTTTAATTTATATATTTATTAAATAAAAAGTTGTGTATTCCAATTATAAAAATAATTCTTGTTTGCGTTTATTAATAATTTAAAATCGTAAAAACATTATATACCTATACAAGTGCAAAAAAAAAATGTTTAAAAATATAAACGTCACTGTCGTCACTAGAGACGAAAATATATTCTCTCACTTGCAACGGAAATCGCGTTTTCGCTGGACGTTTACTATTACAAAATAACGTCATTTTATATAGGGTTGTAGAAAAAATCATTTTTAGCACTTACATTGGATGAAAGTCCAGTACAGTAGCAAAAGGTTATATAGAAGACTCGCTATTAAGAAAACAAAAACATTGCGGATCAAATTTTGTCCAAAACTTCTGCTGATAACATTGTTCTGTGTAAATTCTGTTACATCTACCAATGATACTGAGCATGGAATTTTTATTATGATTGTAGTTTTACTGATTATACGTTTAATTGAATAAAAACCAGATTTTGAATTATGTTTTTATATTTTCTCTACAAATAAATCAATTTTAGCACTAGTGCTAAAAATTATTTACTTTTAACACCAGTGTCATAAAATTTCGTTTTAGACACTGACAGCATACGTCAAAAATTATGCTTTTATTGACGTTTGTAGAAAAAATAATTTGCATTGTTTTCAAAGCTAATTATAGTATATCGTCGTCGTCACTGCAGATCTCACAGAGTCCAGATTCGAGAAAACGAATATCTTAGTTGTAAGAGTGTTGTCTAAAATTCATCATTATAAAACTCAAGGAAATTACCATTGCAATTGTACGAGTCTAGTAATGTTTTAGGATATGAATACACTATGTTCTTTAAAATCATTTTTAGCTGGTCAAAAACAATATTTAATGGACTTAGTAATTTCTTCCAGGTGAATTGCTGAATTAGTTAAACACATTTTGAACATTATTATTTAATACCTACATCAAAATAGTTTTCAAATAAACACATTTTTAAAAAGGAAAAAAATAGGATAAGTTTACGCTTGCTCTCCGTCTTCAATTTCCTCTGGTTCACTATCGCTATATATACTGGACTCAGTATTCTTATCAATAACTAACTTGGAGGTGGGTAGAGATGAATACCAAGCATGGAACTCCGAAGGAAGTTAGTGCATAATTGTTAGTGCATAATTTCTGCAAATTATTAAACTTTGCTATTGAAACGCATACCTAGGTAAGCCTGTGAAAAGTGAAAGCGAAGCTTTTGTTGGAGGTCTTCCTCGTCCATAAATACTTACTTCAAAATACAGACCATAGTGCTCGTAGTATTAAAGGCAGATAATTGACACACTGACACTGGTAACTGGCGTATCGTAATCAGGCATACAAACATCAATACGTTCAGTTTTTGCCTGACAACAAAATGGTAATTTCTTAGTTATATACAGTGCTATACGCCAACAACTATACGTAAAGTACGTTTCACAATAATTCGTTGACTCGGTACCTGACCTTAGAGGATTAGTAATGAAAGGTTATAAATTTCTCACTGTACAGTAAACATTAACAGATCCGTAATCAGGTTTTCAAAATAGATTTAAATAAAACATTTACTAAAACTTAAATTTATTTTGTAAAAAAAATCACGAAATATTTTAAAAACAAACAAACAAATTTTAAGTTTATTTATTAATTGAAATTAAACAAAACTGTTGAAACTTACGTATACGTATACGCTTTGGTCTATTTCATCTAATTGGCAGATGTTGTCAAAAATGTTTCAAATAAAAAAGATGTAGTTTAATCATGGCCACATTTTAAAAATATTTTGTTCTATAGGGTATCCCAAAAAATTGATTTAAATAAAACTAAGTTAACATTTACTAAAACTTAAATTTATTTTGTAAAAAAAAATCACGAAATTTTTTAAAAACAAATTTTAACTTTATTTATTAATTGCGATTAAACAAATGAACCAATTCTACATTATTTACAACTATTTAATCTAAATGTAGTTCAGTATCACTATCGTCTTCATTTAAATTAATAACTAAGGGTGCTACAGTTACATTAACATTTCGATATGTACCTTCAACCTTAATAACATGCTGAATCGAATTTTTCCAGTTATCAATGGGAATATTACTTGTCACATTTCTGATTAACTCTATAACACTTGAGTTTAATGTGGATGAAACGTTTTCCGATCTAACTTTGGATTTCAGCTGATGCCACATGTGTTCTATAGGATTGAACATGCAATAATATGGGGGAAGCCGTAACACTGTGTGGCCCATATTTTTAGCAATAGTATCACAAACGTATTCTTTTTCAATACCGAACGCTGCTACAACTTGTAAGAGATCACGTTTTGTGTACGATTCTTCAAAATAAAGGTAATTTTTTAACAAATACTCTTGAATTTCCCATTTATTGTTGTTGCTATTTGGTACTTTATTTAATTGACGGCTATGATAAGTTGCATTGTCCATTACAATTATACTTTTTTCCGGTATATTTGGCAATAAATAATTCTCCAACCAATCTTCAAAAAGTTCTGCTGTCGTATCTTCGTGATAATCTAAACTTGAATCTTTAATATTCTTTGCTGATAACAATAAAGCGTTTGGAACCCAACCTGTTTCTGATCCGGCATGTATTATTGTAATTCTTTGTCCTCTATTTTATGGAGCCTTTGTTTTGCAATTTCCCGATGAATCAACAAAACCCTTCGTTGGAGTATCATGGGTGTCATACCATGTCTCGTCGAGGTAGATAATTGAAAGGTTTTCACTTCTATATTTTTGAATAGCTTGTAAGTAATGACAACGCCACATTCGTAAAAGATATGACTCCATTATCACTTGTCTTTTATTAATGGTACAATATTTAAATCCCATTTGAGAAATAATTCTCCACAAACTTGTACGGCTACAAATAATTCCCGTGTCGTCTTTAAGTAACCGTTTTTTTATACAATCTAGGGTTGGTATCATTTGTTCCTGGTATAGGACATATATCGTTCGTCAGATTATATCTTTTTGTATTTCATCAACACATTTGGTATTATTAACGTCACTTCGTTTTTTTCGTTTACTTATTGGCTTATTGATAATATCTTTTACTGTGGATATATATTGGGGTTTTGGTTAACTTACATGTTTCTTCTGCTGCATCGGTTACACTATAACCTCGATTATTCAATGTTTCAAACACATTTTTCACAATTTGTTTCGCATCCGGCGATAAATGCACTTTTTTTTCCCAAGGACGCCACATACTTAGTTATAAACACAAGATTACTTTCAGAGTATAATGTTTAGTACAAACTAAAATTCTAGGAGAGAATTTTAAAAACAAATTACCCCGAACCTCTTACACTTTCTCTTCCAAGATGATTAAGAAAATCAAAAATCATTTACTAATGATTTACTATTGATGGTCAGTAATAATAATTTAAATTTTACCTGAAAATTAAAAAATCCAAAATATATCTTCCTGGACAAAAATAAATAATACCTTTCTGTAAATGTTCGAAGAAATATTAACCACCTTTTATTAGTAATCCCTTAAGAGCACTTAAGAGCAGGTACCAAGTCAACGAATTATTGTGAAACGTACTTTACTGTCTAGGACTTAGGCATTTGTGGCAGACTATGAAGATTGATATTGACTATCGCCCAGTACACTTAACTCAATTTTTGACAAAAGTGGACCTAGTGAGTTTTGCCGCGGCGACGACGATATTGAGCAAATGTAGATTTCCTGATTTCGAAAAGATGTTGGTCTATTTTAGTACGTCTGTTATTAGGAAATGTCACAGATATCATAATTTCGGTGAAAGCATATCAGGGTGAAGTTATTGGAGACAGAACTTCTGTGGAATCTATCTTGATGAATCTAAACAAAATCCTATAAGATGGAGACAGGATTTGAAAAAGTCACAAATGAATATAGAAGTAACAATAGTAGCTGTAAAAGATCAGAAAAAACGCATCTCCTTTTAATGTCCTTAAGATCAAAGCAGTTTATTTTAACAGTTCTTGCTGATGTTTTGAACACAAAGCACTTTTTTAAAAGGCATGTTTGAAGGGAAACATTCAATTATAAAAACAGCATAGTTAAGAGCAAGCTTCTATGATAGATCAGCTCAAAGTCGATGGGGTGGTCACATTGAATTACACCTTAAAAATAGGGCTTAAAATTGTGTTTGAATTGGAAAGTTTGTAATTTATTACGTAATATGTACCGTAAAACGAATAAAAACACAAAATTATATTATATGGCAGTTATTTGGCATGAAAGTAATTAAAAATTATTGATCCACCTCATTTTAATAGTTAAAAAAGCGTAGTTTTATGTTTTTATTATCATTTTTTATTTGTTTTACCAACTTTATGGATTGTATCGGACAGGCCTAATTTACAAATTTAATAAACTTCTAAAAGCAGAACGGTCGAAATTTCGTCATAAGTTATATATTTGAACTTCGATAGTGCTCCCTTAAAAACTTTAATAAATTGAAAAATGAAAAATAAAAATACTTCCGAAGTAAAGATAGTTGTTATCTTTTATTTTCCGTGGAGTGGAGGCTGACCTATATAATGAACGATAAAATTCCAAATAGAATTGCTGTTTGATTTCATAATGCGATTTTAATGAAGTTGAGACAGTTTTCTCAATAAATGATATCGAATTTCTTGCAACTGCCTCTACAAAAATAACCTGGTTTTTTATTACTTTTACTTGCGATTGTTTTTACTTCAATTTTTCTTGAGAATAACGAAAATAACGAAGAAGATAAATATTTAAATTAAAATGTAGATATCTCGTTTTCTAAATATAAGTATAAGTTTGTGTTTGTGTTTGTTTTAAAATAAAAACTCAGAAATATTTCTATAGTGTAGGTAGCATGTAAGAGAGTAACCAAAACAATAAACAGTAGCGAATGAAACAAAAGATCAAGATTAATAAACAACTTCCACCTTTTATTTTAAAAATAGCTTTAAAAATGCAATGACAGCTGTTTTGACAAAATTAGGATACTAAAACCATGCAAAACACCTAATTATATTCAATCTCACTCACACACACCAATGACATTCAAATTCACCACATTTGTGACAAAAAACAAAATTTAGATTTCCTCGAAGAAAGAAATAAAAAGACATCTAGCAGATTAACAATTTAAAGTAGTTAATGAACAAATAAATCTTAAAAGTTCTTCACTATTAAACTGTTTACTTTGATTGAGTCTTTATTTTATACATAGATAAAACGTAGTAATGATTGTAACATTGCACACAAATTTTAACCGTAATCTAATAGCAAGTATACCAAATATGATAAATGTAACTTGGGTGCAAATTTCGCAGCTTTCTACTGTTATTTTTTGTCTCATATTAAATAGTATCATTGGTTGAAAAGAAACAGTTGCAGCATTTATTTCTTCCCAAAGTTAGTTGCGAGTGTTTATGACATTTTTGTAGACATGTTGTTTCATTGCTCCCCATACACCAAAATCGAGCGGATTAAATTCTGGGCTACGTGGTGGCCAAGGAAAATGACTACCACGACCAATCCAGCGTTCAGGAAAGTTGTTATCTAGGTATGTTCTCACTGCTCTCGTATAATGTGGTGGTGCACCATCTTGCATGAACCACATATTTTGCCTTAAGTTTAATGGCAAATCTTTCAGCAAATCAATAAAATCATTTTTTAAAAAATGTAAATAATTATCACCATTTAAATTACGAGGTAACTCGCATGGCCCTAAAAAATGATTTCCAATGATTCCACACCATACGTTTATTTTGAATTCATGTTGAAAATGCCTTTCTCTTTTAACATGAGGATTTTCAATATCCCAGTAATGATTGTTCCTTAAATTAAAAACCCCACGGCGTGTGAATGTAGCTTCGTCCGTAAATAATATTTTATCGACGGAGTGGTCAAGATTTTGCCTGTTTCGGATATTATTTGCAAATCTGCATCTTAAAGGTAAATCTGTTGGCAATAGATTTTGTACAGGTGTAAAGTGGTAAGGGTGAAAATGCTCGTGGTGTAGGATTTTTAAAGAAGATAAACTTAGTATACTTACTTGAGAAGCATCGTCAACGCGAACCATTACTTCATCTTCTAGATCAGGCGTAATCATTTTCGCTCGGCCTAATTTGTCACGTTTAGGACGAAATGAACCACTTTAAAATAAAAATAATAAAATATGATATTATTATGACTTTAATTTAATATCAAATGTAAAATGTTTATTGTCAAATCCAATAACAGATTATTAATTATCTTAATGATGTATGTAAAAAAATAATAGCCTATAGTATTTTTTCTTTAATTTTTTGGAAACTATCAGCTTAAGTTGAAGATATTCCATACCAAAATTTATAATTATTGATGTTTTTTTCTATTTTTCATTCGTTGCCTGGAATAATTGCGTTACACGGAGTTATGCAGCTGATTTGTAAAATGCGATTATCTCAAAAACTGTTCAGTTTTGAAGTTATTAACAAGTACACCTTTTTTTTGTTGAAATATCGTATCTTTCATATTTTATCAGAAAAATATTGTTAAGTCGAAGAGCAAAAAAGTTAAGCGCAAATTTATGTCAAATATGTGGCATATGTGGCGTCCTCTATGAGATACATTAAAATTATGCATCAAATTATAATTCCTCATACTCAAAACCTCTACTTATAAATTTTTGTAAATAAATCTCCATAAACATGAAAGTTATGGCGAAAAATTAAATTTTAAATTTCAACTTTACCACCCTGTATCTTTCTTAATATCAACATTTTATTAAAGTAAGTTGGGTTAAATCGTAATATTTTATAGTGTAGAGTTTACTGTTTCTTTTTGTACAATTACTTAAGGACCACCCTGTATATCATAATAAATTAATTCGTAATGTTTTTCTTCCCATTTTCTGTTTAAATTAAATATATTCTTAACAAAATCAATTTTTTTCTGTAATCACAGATACATTAAGGACAAATAACCAAAAACAAATTGTTAATTCCCTTAAAATATCACTGTGCCCATTAAAAAGTTTATTTTTCTGGAAAGCAAAATCGTATTTTGCCCGGTTCTCATTCCGGATTCGTCGCCAACAAAAAACAACAGCTCTTATTTACTTTCTCTTGTATCCCTTTGATAGCCGAAAACAAATTTAACCCGGTGTTATTGTAAATATTTCAGAAAACAAACCCTAAACGCGACAAACTTTCCATCTTATTTTGCCATTATCCAGGTTTATTTGAAATTTCCATTGTGTTTCTTTATCGCAGACTTAAGTCCTTTCTATCTATTATCCGCTTTTCATGAACTTACAACACGGACGTAGAACTGCAACTCTGGATCATACGTTGACCGGCAGGTGGACTCAAGTTAAGATTTTCAACTAGACAAAAGACAAAAGCTTTACGGATACATTCGCCAGGTTTATATACGAGAAATTGTGTTTTCCGGTTCCTGAAAGGTTTAGTAAATGGTCTTCCGTAAAACGGGGCGATTTTCGTTTTCCTTGCAACTGTCGGCGTCGGTTTACAAAACCAATGACATAAAGTTGCTTTTTTGTGGCTTTCTTATAGACGAAAATAATTTAGTTGCACGTTAAACTCAGCTTTTGTAGTATTTCGTTTTAGAATAAAGAAAAACCAATCCTAATTTATTATTTTCGGATCTTTAATAAGGAAGGATCAATATTGTTCTTTTACCACTGGTTCTGTTAAATATTATAATGTCATTACTTGTCCCAAAAAAATATTGTTAAGTCTATAATTTAAGTAATTTCAGTGGAGTTACGAAACGTCAGTATCATTCATATAAAGTAATATAGTGCTAAAATGAGATTATGTACCTCTGTCTATGAAAAACTAAAATCTTATATTCGTAAATATCATGATATTTAAAAAGACTGCATGACAGAGTTACGTTACTTAGGTTAATAGGCTCAAACCATAGCCAAAAGCACTGTCAAGGGTATTATCTCCAATTGGGAGCAAGGAAAACCCTTTTAAACTGGGAGAATATACCGGGACTCTCCTACTCAAAAGCATTTATATCTTAACCTTTCAGTAACAAAACAGCAGAATTCTTTAAATGGAGTAGAAGTCAAGTCAATCAGCAGAGTCCATTCTTTGTTACTGTCTTGCTTTGGAAATCAACAGGCTCCTCTTGTTTGGTTTCATATTTAGACAAATCTCGTCAAAATATATTTTAGACTTCATTAAGAAGTGCAGACTTAGACTTAGACCAAGAGACTTTTGAAGCAATCTTCAATATGCATACTAAAGAGATAAATCAAAGGAAGCGGCGTTGGATGACGTAAATAGGCTGGTCTTTGTGTTTATAGGTTAGGTGAGGTTTTTGGTAAGTGGGTCTATGAGGCCCTCCACTGCGACTTGCAAGAGTCTATTCAGATTTCACCAAACAGATTCAGCTTTTTAACAAAGCCGTGTTTAATGATATAGAGGCAGCATTTAACAATATAACAGAATGGGAAGCTGATATGCAGATGGATTAGGACTGCTCTAGAGAACAGGACAATAATGTCTTCTCTGGGCAAGCTACTATGAAAGCCAGAGCAGGTAGAGGTTGTCCAGAACTCCTCATGCAATACCCGTATACTAAAACCACTGTACTACCCTTGTCTAGAATTTGTGAGAAGAATAACTTAGTAGTAAGTGGTGTGGTGAACAAAGACGCACCTAGTAGAAGCAATAAGGCAACTAGCATTAGTCAGCATGCTTATTACTTACAAGGTCAGTATGCTTGTGTATCACGAAGGCCATAAAAATCACTTCTACATTGGTCTTGTTAAATATTCCATCACTGCAGTAGCATTTTTCAATAGTCATCTTCATAGACCAAGCAAAGCTAAAGAGACTAGATTATGTAGAGGTCAATTCTAGAGTAATATAGGATTCTGTGCTGGCCTTGAATGCTCTAGAAGGCCTTAACATAGTTACGCTAGCCTGGGTACCATATCATGAGGGTCATAAAGGAAATAAAAAAGCAGATTGAATGGCCAAACAGCCCAACAATGCCATGTATTGGACTAGAACCTTTATGTATCATTGCAAAAAAGTCAATAAAATCTGTGAGAAATTCACCAGGAAACAATAGAACATTCGCAAAAGTTTACAATACACTTAATGAGAAAATACGAAACGTTAAAAATTGTAAGCATTGTAAGCTGCATGGATATCATAAACTCATGGGATTTTAAGATACGAATATGAGTAGATTCTGTCAGTGCGTATGGAGATGTAGTATGGAGATTAGGAGAGAAAATTCCACCAGCAAGAAACTTTATAAAAGATACATTCTCTAAGATGGTGGACTTTGGTTCTGGTATTGGTACAATAAATATTTTTAGATGCATTTTAAATTGTCTGCTGTAGCTTTAGGCCAATTTTAAATTCTCCAAAACTTCGAAATTATTTTGTTACTTTATCTTATCCATCCTTATCTTTATACTGATTGTATCTTTATTATATTACCGGCTAACTTTAAGCGATTAAGTCAGTTCTATGATTGGGAGTTATATCAACCTAAGCCCGTCTGACAGTAAACTGATCCGGACAAATAACTGCTAATTTTCCCAAGATTAATAAATTAATTAATATCAGATTTTCGTAAACCCATTTAATGTTCTGTGTTTAAACGATTGATTTGTTTTTTAAATATTTATTTGCATCAACTGCTAAGTGACAAATTAAGATTAAATTATAAATTATAATAAACGTCATTTAGGATATTCATATACACACCACGCTATTTCTTTTCATTCGCAACAGTAATAAATAAATTCTCTTTTCCTTTAAGATAACACGTTTCACTTTTCATGATAATGTTTCTTTTTTTTATTTTTTTATTAATATTGTACCATTTTTATCGTCATCGTCGTTTCATTCGAAGATACACCCGACCAAAGCAATCTGTCACAACGAAAGAAGTTTTCTTGACTCTGCCGCAAGAATATATCTCGGATGTTTCCATGTCAAGTAGATATATATTGGTGCTTAAAAAATGTAAGCTGTCTAACTGTTTGTTTGGTTATTAATCATACTGGCTCATTTTTTTGTAGGGGGAAATCTCTCGTTTCTCACCGAGTTATTCTTCTATGTGCCATATTTCTATAAATGCCAATCTGTAATTTATAAGTAAATGTTTAAAGGAATAGTGGAGACTTTGATTTTAGAATTTTTAGCTTTGGTTTTTGAAGAAGGTTCCTTGGTTATCAAAAGGGATATTAAACAGTTAAAATTGTCCACAAAATAGATTTATTTCTTAGAATTTGTATGGGATCTTAATTGTAATTACTGACATAAGAAAATATAAATAAAAAACAGCCAGTTTTGTTCAAACGTTTCTTTATTTAATGTTTATAGTAAGGCTTTACTTTCAGTAAGAGTCCAATAAATTTCGATATATGAAATTATAGAAAATAAGTATGATATTGCTAATTTGTTTGCTAAATTCTTTTCAACCCATGCCAAGGAAGCAATCAATACAAAATTCAAAAACAATAATTTACAAAAATTTTACAACAATGTATAATCCACATACTTTCTATTTTCAGCCTGTTGTACCCTATGATATAATATTGGTTATAAATGAATTAAAAAATGTAAACTCTCAGGGTATTGATAACATTTCCACCAAGATAGTAAAAAGTATTGGTCCGTATATTGCACATGCATTGTCTGATATTATAAATTGTTCTGTAACAGTTGGTGTATTTCCAAAAGAACTAAAAATAGGTGTTGTTACTCCGATATTTAAAAAAGAAAATCATTTGCTCCTGGAAAATTACCGTCCTATAACTGTTCAAACTGTTATTTGTAAAATCATTGAAAAATGTATCTATAAACAAATGCTTTCTTTTTTATTAAAATATAATGTTTTAACAGAACACCAAAACGGTTTTTACCAGGAAGGTCAACGGAAACTGCATCAATTGCACTATTTAATTTTGTACATGAATCCCTTGACAAAAGGAAGAAGGTGGGTGCTATCTTTTTTGATCTTTCAAAGGCGTTTGATTCGGTAAATTTAAGGATTATCATCAGCAAATTGGAAAATCTAGGATTTAGGGGTAATTTCTTGTCATGGCTTACTTCTTATATGGAAAACAGACAAATTTTGGTTAAAATTGAATAACAAACATCCCTGCCTTATGGTGTGGATATGGGCGTGCCCCAGGGATCAGTGTTAGGACCATTGATATTTTTATTGTATGTAAATGAAATGGCTCACCACGTAAGTACGGATAATGTAATACTATATGCGGATGATACGACGTTGGCTGTTGACGCCGATTCTGATGAAGAACTGATGGTTAAAATGAATTTACTTGCTGAAGAATTTATGACATGGTGCAATAAAAATCGCCTAATAGTAAATGCAGAGAAAACTGTTTGCATGCAATTTACATACAGAAGTGAGTTACCTCAAATCCCTGCCATTACAGTGGGGTCCAGTCATATTGCTTTTTCAAAATCCACAAAATTTCTAGGATTGTATGTGGACAGTAATATGTCATGGAGCAGCAACATTGATCAAATATGTGGTATGCTTAACAGTAGCTATTACGCAATTTTGCAATTAAAAAATACTCTCGATATAAATCAACTGATTAATGTTTATTACGCTATGGCATACTCGCATATCGCGTACAATGTTGTACTTTGGGGTGGGGTTGCTAATGCATTCAGAGTGTTTATCTGTCAAAAGCGCATTCTTCGTATAATATTTTCACTTAAAAGTGGTGAAACCTGTAGAGAACATTTTAAAAAATATAATTTGCTTACATTTTTTTCCATTTATATTTACAAATGCATAATGTATGCAAAGAGCAATTATGGGACATTAGCTGTTAATTCCGATTTTCACGATTATCCAACTAGAATGGCAGGCAATCTTAGACCATTAAAACATAAAACAGCCGATTTCGAAAGAAGCCCGATATATAAAGGTGTTCAATTTATGAATCACTTGCCCATTTGTCTAATGCATGAAAAAAATTTTAATAAATTTAAAAAAGAATTAAAACAATTTTTAGTAACCAATTGTTTTTATAATATATCGGAATTTTTAGAAAAAAGATATTAGCAATATGGTTTTTTTAATGTGTTTTTTATATCTAGTATTGTAAGTGTATTTTATTTTTTTAAGTTATTTATGTAATTTTCTTGTTATGTGTTGTTTTAATCGTATTTTATTGCTTCATTGTGTACTTTTGACTATCATTTGTATGATCTTACAGGACAAATAAAGATTATTATTATTATAAAAAAGATTAAATATCCACCAAAAATGTACAAGATTGTGTAGCTAATAGTAAAAATTTTAATATTATGCTTTTACAAGAAATACCTAGTAGTATTTAAGAAAATATACGTACATGTAGATTATATCGTTTCGCTGATTAGCATCGTCAGATTAACACTTAAGTTACTTTTTTTTTGTTTGTAGCTAGGTACCTGATGTTGTTTAGGTAGTATTAAGGCTAGTATTAAGGCCTAACCTAACCTAACCTAACCTAACCTAACCTAACCTAACCTAACCTAACCTAATCTAATCTAACCTAACCTAACCTAACCTAACCTAACCTAACCTAACCTAACCTAACCTAACCTAATCTAACCTAACCTAACCTAACCTAACCTAACCTAACCTAACCTAACCTAACCTAACCTAACCTAACCTAACCTAATCTAACCTAATCTAACCTAACCTAACCTAACCTAACCTAACCTAACCTAACCTAACCTAACCTAACCTAACCTAACCTAACCTAACCTAACCTAACCTAACCTAACCTAACCTAACCTAACCTAACCTAACCTAACCTATGGAAGTAATAAGTCATTGAGGTTAAAAAAGCAATTTTTTAAATAAATAGTGGAAGTTTTGTTAAAACGAAGAGTTTTTTTTATTATTTTTTATATCAAAATGGTTATTTACGCCCAGGAAGGTACGAGATAGATGTTTATGGACGAGGCGACGAAGGAGCCGACTCAAGAATATCTAATTGAGTACCGTAATAATCACTTTACGGACGTGTATTGTACTATATTGTTTTTTTCATACTGCCTTTGGTTTTAAACGCAATAAAATATGAAACTGAAATGACATATTTAATCATTTTATTAGGAAGTCATGTAGACTTGTAAAAAAATTATGTTACTTGATTTATTCTTAACATGGTTGATTTGTTTTACAAATAAAAAATGAACAGCGGTTATCAAGTAACAATGTAAATAAAGGCAGACATATTGAATTTTTATGCACACACGAAATATCTGCGGAGAAAATGGATCTGAAATTAGATGAAATTGCTGAGAAAACTGCGGAAGCGATAGGGCAAATAATTCCAGTTAAGTCTGCGAAAAGATATGAAAAAGAATATGCGCTGTTTTGCAACTGGCGTGAACAACACAATTTGAAAAGTACTGCTAATGAAAATGTGATGTTGGCTTACTTTTTGGATGTGGTATGAAAAGTTTTTTTAAAAAATATTCTTTTCAACAGTTTAAATTTTTAGTCAAAATCATTCAACCTTTCTTCATTATGGTCCAAATACACGATGGTAAATGCATTGATTACGAGAATGTCAACATATCAAGTTTCCCAAAGTTGATAGATTTTTAAAAACAAAACATGTAGAGCATCAGCCAAACCAATCGACGGTGCTGACAAAGGAATAAATTGAAAGCTTCATAAGTGACACTCCAAATAAAGAATATCTATTACTTACACTTGGAGTTGCTGGAGGTTGCCGAAGGGAAGAGATCTATAATATAGACGTTGGAGGATACGGTTACTCAGCTAGTATTTTATCTTTTGTGGTCATCTGTGGCAAGTACACAGGATCTATGGTGGGCCGAATTTCCCTTAACTTGGAATTGCAACTGGTCCAATGTTGTTGCCATGAGTTGAAGATATAGCGCTTGAACTAGGTCTTTAGGTCTTTGGCCAACTGAATTTTCTCGAAAGCTAAGCCAGGTTGTGATGCTTCCTTTGCCAAACGGTCAGCCATCTCGTTCCTCTGGATGCCAATATGAGAAGGAGTCTCATATTGGTTGTGGATCTCTTGAATTTTTTGCGCCAGGAAATGCTGGGTATGTATATTCATTAAAATAATAAAAAGGCTAGATGTAATTTAGACTAAACTGCAAAATTTTTATATACAAGTTCAACCAGATGTAAATCCACTCTGATTTTTTCCAATTTTTTATCCAATATTTTCAATAAAAAAAGCACAAAAGTTTTATGAGAAAAAACCAAAAATATGATAAGACTCAAAAGAGAAACAAATCCAGAAGTGGAAATGAAAACTTTATAGAAAGGAACAAAATATTTGCCTATAATTACAAAGATTATAAAAAACTAGCTACTAGAACTTAAAAAAATTTGGTGATGATATTGATCTAATTTTAAACTTTGTGTATTAATTAATTAAGTAATAAATTAATTTTAATTGTCCTTTGCACTCAGTGACATTTAACGGAGTGATTAAAGTAAATTTTGTCGCTGTATTTTCAACTCAAGTTATAGTTATAGTTGGCGTATTTAATTTTCCCTAATCAGTTTCCACGAGCAGGAGCTGTTAATGTGGGCAGCATAAATAGTGGATAGTCCATTAAAATATCCGTAAAGATTTATGGGATAAAGTTTGGTAGTGAAATCGCCTTTGTCGTTAATTAGTGGCAGCCTAATTTTCGACTGTTATGTTTTAGTATTTTCAATCAATAAAACCGATGGGGCTGTGATTAGCGACTTTTGTCAAACTCTAATCAGATAAAATCTTTTACTAATTATCCGCATACGGTGATAAACGACATGAAATGCAACAATAATGCAGATAGTGTGTGCATGTGTGTTCATTTAGATTTAATTGGATGTGCATTATTTAGAATAATCTCTGCTCTCTTCGCTTTGTAGGCTCAACAATAAATACACCGATAAATGGCAGAATACTGTAATAATTAATTACTGTAACGTGCTTAGAACCAAAATCATATTCCCATTATAGTTCTGACATTTTGTTTACTTTGCTATTTGATTTCAGATGAATTTTGGGTTAAGTTTGAACAGATTCTGTCAAGGATTATAAGACCAAAAAATTTTGTTAGTGAAATAACTTTATAATTCTACAATTCCTTGTATAGTTCTGGTAAATTAACTAAAATGGGTTAGGTTAGATAAAAAATAATCATGAAAAGATAAAATATTACCCTTTGACTTTGAAGATCAGATCTCTGATACCGGAGTCACTGTTATCTCCTTTTAAGCTCACTTTAGGGCTTCCTTTTGATGATTTGCCACCCTTATGTTTCTTTCACACAATAATTACAGTCATTAATATTTCCATCCATGTAGTGGTACTCATTTTCTTATTCACCCGTTACCACATACATTTTAATAAAAAATATTTAAATTTCTTAATTTATTCCCCAATGATTCAAGTTTCAATGAATCATAATTATACCGTTATTTAATATAACCTTTACTCTTCTAATTTCTCTTATTTTTAATTTTATAATCTTTATGTCACATTTTTTACCTTTTTTTTACTAAAATTCAATATTTATTATATAAGTGTGTTGGTTCGATCGATCATATGATCTAGAGAACATCACATGTAACTAATTTTAAGGTAGGTCTACTGTTAAAAACTTGTAATCTGCATTATTTTTTACCTCTCACCTTTGTTTTTTATAGCCTGGTGATGGCCTGCTTATAGGCCGAAACTAGTCGCCGTTTCTGTAAACGTGTATTTTTTGTAATAAAAACCTGTGACACTGATTTTCGTATTTTCCTTTATTCATTGGTTTGTCACATTTAATACATGGATGATCTATTTCATATTAATATATTTATTGGCGTTGGATATTATATTAGAAATTTGCATTCAATGCCAAGATAACTGGCATGTAGGTGGTACCCAGTAGAAACATATTGTTTTTAAATATATGTAATATACACTGCTCAATAAGTGAAGTGGATATTTTTAAATTTCAAAAAATTGCGGATAAAAATAATATTTTAAATATACGTATAAGATATTATTTTGTTGGCTTGAGCGACACCGCTGATTAAAAACACAATTGGGTTTCTCTGTAATCAAAAAATTTATTGCATAAATTTACAAATAAGTTTCACATTGATTAAATGTTTAGTAACAAAGTAGTACGTGCCTGTAATCAAAGAAACGACATTTAATGCTATTAATACAGTATCGCTTCTCAAATCACATTAAGTATTTAAAATAAATCGTTACATTAATTCATGGGATTATTTTCACTTGACAGCTTAATCAATCTGACAGATTGACAGATTATAAACAAAGGTCTAATAAATCTACTGTGGCTGGCGCTGTGTGCCAGTACATAAATTTAAGAAAATTATAATTTTCTTTACATACGTTTCATGTTATCAGTAAACTGTGTTTATAGCAAATTGTTTTTGTCGTTTTTTTTCTTTTTGTACGGTGTTATCTCTTCAACCAAAATTGTAGGAATTCGATTTTAGAATACTCACATTTTAGTCACGTAAAGTGGGTGCTGCTGTAGTTTATAAATCTGTTTCCCTGAAAAAAATGGCGCTACGGCTATTAGAAACAGTGCAACTCGATCAATTGGTACGTTGGATACACGAAGGCTTAAGTCAAGAAGTTGCTACACGGCTAAATGTGTCCTAAAGTGACAGTCGTTCATGCAATCGATATTATAAACTGGGTCTGCAGCGTAAAGGCATGGAGGAGGACGATAACGAGCTACAACTCCTGCTCAAGGCCGCTTTCTACCTGTAACTGCAAGAAGAAACCGAACATTTACTGTTTCGAGAATTAACAGCTTCTTTAGGCATGCTATCTGAACAGTTATATCTAGTCAAACTGTTAGAAGAAAGTTGCGTGCCTGTAATTTAAGAGCCAGAAGGCGTAGTTCAGATCCATGGTTGACTGCGGATCAGCGTGCATGCAGATATCAGTGGGCGAGAGAACACAGTCGTTGGAATTTTTAGAGCTGGAGGTACTGGGTCTAAATGTCTAGATAATTAAACCGACTAGAACAGCCCCCAGAAGGCCTTGCAGAAGATATGAGAAAACATACAGCAATTTATTAATAATTAAATAAGGACCATGCCAAATAGAGTGACAAGCTAGGGTTGGACCCACACGATATTAATTTTCGTGAAAGGACTTTGACCTGCGCAGTAAATGATTTAACATTTTTCAATTTTTTTGTTTTATTATAACTGTTTTTATTTTTATAAAAAATTTGTTTATTTTATTGTTTTGTATATTATAACGTAAAAGAATAAAGATTAACTTATTTTGTTGAATTTTTATTTATTATTAACCAATTACTCAAGAAAATTACAGATTCTTATAATATCCACTTCAATTGTTGAACAGTGTAATTCTGTTAGTGATTATCACTATCCAATTTTTACGAAATCACTAAGGATCAATTTATTTCTGCGTTTTGTTCCTACAGTCACGCTTAAGTATCTCCTATAAACACATCTCCATTACAAAAACCTCTGCTTGGAAAATTGTGGATAGAAGACCCAAGTTCTGGCTCATATCTACCTCATATCAGCCATTTTGATTTGATCTATTCGTCATTTCCTGGAAGTAGGAGAGGGGTTTTTGTGCTGTACATCTTTTTAACCTACAGAAAGAAGTAATTAGTTAAATTTTTGACATATTTAACAGATCGCATTGCAAACTTTATTTAAAAAAACTGTGACCCTATTCATCTTCTGATCTATTCCATAACTCAAAACAGGAACTATTTTATAGGTACTTCACAGTGGCTGTGCCCACCTCTAGTCGTGCAGAATATTCTATTATGTCCAATTCAATAAAAATGTGCATCAATACTGTTCAGAATAAAAACCTAATTGGTTAATTCTTCTGTATTTAAAAAATAAAGTTATCAATTGTATTAGACTGACTTTTTATTTCATATAAAATAAGACATTAATTCAAAATTGACATTTTTCTTTATATAGCAACGTAAACAAAAAAAAATAATAAGTATGTAGACTAACTAAACGCTCGGCTATTCTCTTCATTTTCAACAAATACTAACAATTTATTGTTTGCTTTAAATTTAAATTATCTAAATGTTTTTAACCAGATTTTTCTATGCCTCCATCATTTTTGAAAAGTTTTAATATAATGGTTATGGTATAAGAGTATTGATATTAACATGAGTACAGTCGGCTTTAGAATAGCATATACATGTTAAATGTGAATTTCGTTTAACTACCGAAGTTATAAAAACGCCCTTCTTCAATAACATAGGAGTTGCAATTTTTAAAACGCCTACATTAAATGGTTTTTGGGATTAAGTTTATTTACAAGGGTCGGTCATGTCCCGAATAAATAGGTCTATCTACAAATTCACACAAAATAATAATATCTACACATTTTCACATTACAGAGGTAGAATCCTTGGCGTATTTTTTTACGTGTGCTTTCTTGTGTAACTAAAGCGAATCCAAAAACATTTTTAAGCATAATAAATTATATTTATCAAAAAGTCTGTTGTTTATAAAAAATAATTTGTTTTACACAAAGAACAATAAATTAACAATAAAACAACCTAAATATTTGATTATATCTATTTTTATTAGATATTTATTACATTTTTCACACTGCCGTTGACGGCTCATTTTTGAGATGTATTGATACATTTTAATTTTTACCACCCTTTTATTTACTAAATAAAATATTAAATAAATAAATGTAGGGTCATTTTGAATCCAACGTAACAGAAAAACGTTAACAAAAATTCTTTTAGAATATTAAATTCAACATAAAAACAATTAAAATTAGTATCATCAAGATTGTTTAGAAACTGCATGTTGGAGATTCAAAAATAAATATTTTTATATTTAATCTTTCATTTTATGGAATGTTATTTATTATTTTTAACAACCTACCTAAAAAAAGGGATTTTAATCCCAAACAAACATTTATTATCGAGGGTTCCAAACTAAGTGAAGTAAAAAAGGAATCAGTGGAGACGTAGAGGGACAGACAATTTGTCAATAAAATACCTTATGCTGCAAACAGTAAAGATGTGGACGTAAACAACTGTTTAACTGATTTCAAATTTATTATTATTTAAACCGTGATTGGTTATACACAATAAATAGGCTATCCTTAAAACGAATTCAATGCAAGCCAGTTGAGTTTGAAAATGTATATGCTATTCTGAAGCCGATAGTAAACGATATAATAGTCACTGTCTAAAAGAAATGTCGATTTCAGCAGATTTAGCTACCCATTTCGAAGTTTATTTTAAAAAAACACATATTACTAAGCTAAAATGTTTTTATTAGATGTGTCATATGTTACAAAGGTATAATACATACTATAAAAAAGCTAATAAATAATTAACAATAATAAAAAAACTCTTTGAACGTAACTTCCAAATTTATTTGAAAAAAATATGTAATTAATAACATGCAACAAATAAACTTCCAAGTTTATTTGAAAAAATTATGTAATTTAAAACATAAAACTAATAAACTTGGAAGCTACGTTCAAACAAAGAGTTTTTTATTATTCTTAATAAGATGGACTTCCAAAAAATAAGGGTAAGTACAATAAATTTAAATATAATAATTAACAGCTATAAAAGTTATGTAAAATCCTAATAAGTATAGGCAATAGTTATTTATCTAATTTCGTGCAAAAAATATATTGTGCAATGTCTTTTTTGTCCCTACTATTAGACTCTGAACCAATTTATGTCTTTTTTTTCTTCTTTCAATCATTTATATGTAATTTTTTAACATATTAATATACCTTTGGGGCATTTTTATGCAGAATGGGCCTTTCTTAGGCTCTTATTGTAGTGAAAATTTAAGTGAATATTTTTACCAAATTTTTATTCTAGTAAAACAACTCAATAAACGTTAATAAATGTGCACACAATGTGCGTACAAACAAATAAACATAAGAACAATAATTGTCAATGTGTGTAAAAAATTTGCCGTCTGTTCACGTGACGTCAACGATGCTGCTGCCTCTAGCGGATCGCGGCAGATTAAAAGCATCTTAAACTAGCCAATGAAAGAGCTCAGGCTCAGGCTAGTGCACATTCATAGGCTAGTACCTACACATTCATAATTATTACCTTTATAGTTCAAACCAAATTTTCTCATAGTGCGTCATATACGATTTTAATAATATCGCGAATCATAATACAAACCAATACTACACACAAGTTTCCATTTTAATAATTTCAACGAGAAAAGTGTTTAAAATATCTGCCTGCTTAGTTAAACATTTCTTTTGTTTGAAATACATTTAACGACGCCGACGCCTATGACACTTTATTATAAAGGCATTGTTCTTTCGTATCTTGCACGTTAGGTTTGTAAACAGTCTAGCTTTTAAACTTACCTACTACATAACATCTATTCAATGGTTGTAGTAAGGCGCAATGTTTAGCAATTGTGTTTTCTGCAGATTCCATTGTCGATAAGATTTTTGGAGCACAGAAATGCTTTGAAGGAGGCTTGATTACAAACTTAAATTGAATACGTGTCTACTTTAGTGCACTACAAAACGTTTAACGAATGTTTCAATCGAAAAACATTCAGTATTTTATTTAAAAGAATAAAGTTCTTTGTAGTAGGTACTTTTTTATTGGTGTAGTAGTAGTGTAAAAAGTGTATATAGGAGAGTGACGAAGATATTTTAATGGATTATCTTTAAAAATAGAAAAAAAAACTGTAACTGTTAAAAATAAGCAGATATTAGTGGTATTCTTTCGTACCACTCCTCTAAATAAGTTCAAGTAATCCTTGACTAATTCTTTCGGTTAAGATGAGTTTACCACCATCTAACAAATTTTGATTTGACATCTCATCTCTCATACAACTTATCTAAATTAAGAGCAAGATTAGTTGAATTGGTTTATACTTTCCTAACCTCAAATTTTTAAGTGACAGACTTCATTGATTCTGATTTAGTTATATGCTTAGAACATAAAATATGTTCTAAGGTTATATGGTTTGTTTTCATTGTTTATGGATAATAAATGTTGTTAAAAGTGAAGTAAAATGGTTGTTTACACTTGCAATTTGACCTTTCTGACAGCAGTGACAGCTGACTTTTTAATTTTTTTCTTTCGTTAAAAACTTAAACTAATCCAACTCATCCTCTAGATTGGTTGAGTTGAAGTAATCCTAGATTCTGGTCCCAGATGTAGGGTTTCAGCCCCTTTTCCCCAGCTTATCTGCTGTTTTATTCCCTTCTATTCCTATGTGTCCAGGGACACATAGATCATTTAGCTGGCCTAGGCATTCCCAAACCATCTCCTAAATGATTGTAACTGAGCTCAGCGCTTTGATGGCTTCTTGACTATCCAATTTATTTTCTGTGATAATTTCTTTGAATATAGAATTCTGTATTTCTTTCAATGGCGCGGATTTCTGCTTGGGTATGCGCTTAAGGCTTCTGATTACTTGGATCTCGGTCCTAAAACTCCTACATCAGTTCCTTCTTCTAGCTTGGAACCGTCCGCATACCAGATTATGGCATTTTGGTTTAAATTCTGTTTGGTATCTTCATTCCATTCAGTTTTACTAGTCAATTTTGTGATTTACTTTCTCACAAAGTTGAATTTGTCCTACTTTTACAAGTTTCTTATATAATAAAGCAATAAGCATACGTGATTGATTAGTGAGCTGGACCAACTGACAAAATCTATGATTTTCTTAAAGTTTTTTTTTTATTAATAATAAGAAGTACTTTTAACTTTTCCATGTGCATGGAAGTAGAAAAAATACCATATTTTACGGATTTATAAAGAGTCTTCCTAATATATTTAGAGGATCGTTTAGTGATTTATTCACTGATATTCCCTAAGGAGGATAACTAAAATATTTTGGAGACCTGAAACAACCTGAAACATTTATAATAACCTTGTTTACCAGGTGATTTATTTTTGTTCCATAATCTAATAATGAAGTCCAGAGAGCAGGAAATGGATAGACAATTTCCTGAATATTAGTTTTAAAAAGGAACACAATTAATACTATTTCGACCATCTATCTATTTAAATTTTTTTATACACATCCACAACATTTTTTTTAATATCTTCTTCTATAAATTAAAGCTTTGATCAATTTTTATTTCAACTTCTCTCGAAATTAATTTTTCATTATTTGTCATTGCCAATATTGCCAATATTAATTTACATTTATAATTAATGAAATATTAATTATAAAATTGTCTACGTGTACCTATACAACTTTGTTTGATTAACTGTTAATTTATAATGTTATAATTAACGTTGTAGATTAATTTCGTGATTATTAAAACAATGAATAAACTGTTTAACCAAAACATTCAACCTTTATTATTATGACACCGCTTTGATTGATTCATGGTTTACAATTACAGCTATAAATTTATCAAAGATTATACCTGTGGGTGTGTGGGTGCGCGTGTTATGAACACAAAACGCCCTATAAAATACATTACACCG
Organism: Ophraella communa; assembly: GCA_035357415.1. Lineage (NCBI taxonomy): Eukaryota > Metazoa > Arthropoda > Insecta > Coleoptera > Chrysomelidae > Ophraella > Ophraella communa. Next base: position 6,127,680 of record CM068989.1, on the reverse strand, counting down.
TAAATTAGCTCGTGTACATTGATTAGCATAATAAAATTATTTGACACGTCGCTAAGCCTGTTCTTTGAAGTCTTTTAAGTAATATTTTTTTTGATACGTACCCCAACCCTAGATTTCTCAATTTTTTTTTACTTCTATGTTCTTTATGTCCTTCTTTTTTGTATAAAATAAATATTCTGTTTTTGGAAGCTTATTTCAAGCCCCTTTTTTTAATATTCTTCTTGTAAATTCCTCAACACATACCTATCTAAAGTTTTCTTCATAGAAAGATGTTAGTATTTAACATTATTTTACCATTTCTTGGTAAGAAGACTTTCAATGGGGTGTAGGAGGTATTTCTCTGTCTTCTGACTGTGTTGTTATCGTATAAATGTTTCTATGAGTTTTGTTGGCATTTATGGTCTTCTTATAGCTCCCCATAGTAATTTCCTCAGTACCGTGTCATATGCTTTTTTCGAGTCGATGAATGCCTAATACATATATCCATTTTGTGATTTTTTTCTCCACTCCATTCTTCCAATTGTAACTAGCACGTTAATTCCTCTTTAATTCCTCTTAAATACAGCTGCTACATTTGTAGTCCTTTGATGATTCTTTTGTAAAGCCTGTCTCAATATTCTCCTTAATTTTTCCGTACTCTACTTAATTAATTTAACCAAGTCCCGGTACTTTGTTGCTTTTCATCTGCTCTATTGCTCTTCAGTTACGGTTAGCTCTTCTTCCATGCCTTTGAATATTTCTTTATCTATCTGTGTTTTCTAAAAATTGACATCTTTATCCTGTAAAGTCTTTGTGGTATGCTTCCCAGTCCCAATCTCCTATTACTACTTATTTTATGGTTCATTATTTCCAAACCTTAGAGTTTCTTGTTTCTTCTGAATGCTGGTCCACATTTTGTCATGCTTGTTCCCATTTTGCGTTATTTTTCTCACCATCCTTTTTATTTTTTCATCTTTGTGTCTGTACTTCTTCATTTTGAGGGCTCATCAACAGTTATTTTTGGTCATAATTTCTTGTACGGTGATTTCTGATAAGTCCTATTTATATGTTTTGTCTTTTTGGTTTCCTTTATTAATTTGATTCGGTAATATTTTTCTTGTAAACCACTATAGGGGCTGAATTCTACTATTTGAATTTGACTTTCCTAGGGGATGTTGAATGCCGCCATTCCATTGACTGTTGTTTTGATTCTGGTGTAACGTAGGCTCCCCATATTTCATCGGCTGAAGCAATATGGCTTAAAAAATAATCGCCCTCGTTACAACACTCGAAAAAGCTAAACATTTTGGGTACCCTCCGTGAACACTGTGAAATTTTTCAGCTATGGACGAAATTGTGAACCCTCGGTTATCTTTCACTTTTTGAATGAGATCATCGGTAATGACTGAAGGTCGCTCACTTTGTTCCTCATCATGAACGTTTGTGCGACCATATTTGTAGGCCTTAACCCATTTCCGCACCATTCCTTCACTCATAATGTTTTTACCACAAATTTCACTGATTTGACAATGAATATCAATTGCTTATAAGCCTTTGGCACAGAGACGGCAATTGCAGCGCTGCGGTGGCGTAATTTAGAAACGTTACTTACTTTAAAAGACATGCCTCGTATATTGACTTGACATTTCTTTTGTGTTGCATTCAGGATATCTTTGTGTAGTCATTTGCAAGTTTTCCATCGTATTAGTAGCGTTTTTTATGGTACTAACCCTTACTATGTGAAAGTTCATCTTATTCAGAACAATAAACTACTAAAAGGTTGAATTAACTTTTGCTATTTATTCTTTATACTTTAAATGCAATGACAGCCGTTTCGCTATCGAAATAGCATCGTCATTGCATTTAAAGTATAAAGAATAAATAGTGAAAGTTAATAATTCAACCTTTTAGTTGTTTATTGTTCTGAATTACTAGCGTTTGTGAATAAGCTGTCTCCATTATAATTAATCCCATATCTTCCTACAGGGAAAAACCTCGATCAATTCAATTTGATCAAACTTGGGAAATGCCCCAAGATGATATGCCAAAGAAATTCAACTTTGTGAGAAAATTCATCACAAAGTTAAGTAATAAATCTGAATGGGATGAAAACACCATACAGAATTTAAACCAGAATGCCATAAAGTGGTATACGGATGGTTCCAAGCTAGACGAGGGAACTGGGATAGGAGTTTTTGGACCGAGAGCCAAATACTCAGAAAGTTTGGGCACATACCCGAGCATCCTTCAAGCAGAAGTCCGCGCCATTGAAAGATGTGTGGAATTCAATATTGGAAGAAACTACCGCAGACAAGAGATTGTGATCATGTCAGATAGTCAAGCAGCCATCAAAGCGCTGAGCTCAAATATAAAATAAGTTCGAAGATGGTTTGGGAATACCTAGGCAAACTAAATGAACTAGGCCAGAAGAACACTGTCACCCTCCTATGGGTCCCGGGACACATAGGAATAGAAGGGAACGAAACAGCAGATAAGCTGGCAAAAAAAGGAGCTGAAACCCCACATTTGGGACCAGAACCATCTTGTGGGATCAGCAGTAGAGTAATCTTAGGAAAACTAAGGGAAGAAATGGAGAAGGAAAAACCCAAGTACTGGAATCAGCTGGAAGGACTGAGACAATCTAAGATACTACTGGGGAACTATGACCAGAAGAGATCTCTTAGCTGCCTCAACTTCAGTAAAAAAAGGCTCCGAATTTTAACGGGAATATTAACCGGGCATTGCCAGTTAATAAGCCACATGAAGAAACTAGGGTTAGCAGATGAAGCAAAGTGCAGAGTCTAAGAGGAAGAGGATGAAACCTCAATACACATACTCTCAGAATGCCCTGCTTTGCAGAATTCTAGGGCTAGATACCTAGGAGCACATGAAATAGACAAAGGGGATTCTGCCTTCCTACTGACTAATAATACTCTTTTTTTTATTCTTCCAGTAAATATTATTTCTTCAAATGTATACTTCTCTAATATAGAGCTTTGGTTTGTCGTAAGCTCCTAATATGACCATTTTTGTCAGTTCCAGGTTTCCGTTTTTTTAGTCTCCGTAATTATCAATGTCTAATCCATTTTCCACGTCTCCGTAACTGCATTTTCTCCTGCTTGATTTCTGAAAGTTTCCAATGTAACTGCCAGTCTCAGACAAGAGCTCTGTATCTATGTATCTGTAGAGTTGGGAGGGTGACTATAGACCCACAGCACTCAGGCCACAGTATGGCTCATTGTAAATCCTCCCAAAGAATCGCCCTCCTAGGTCAATGTGCATCCTGCCTTATCCAGGAAGGAGGACAGGTCATCAGGGGACATCTCCTTAATATCAGGCGAATGTCAAGACTCACTGAACACACACTCTCTTATCGACGATATATACAAGAGCTCACTGCCGCCGTGTCCATATTATTACGGACAGAGGACAAGTACTATTAGTCATGAATAGGTCACAGATCAAATCAGGTCTAGTATTACAATGTAGGTTTGTTGATAAGCTAATAGGTAGGCTTAATCTCAGAAGGCGCATAATGGGCCAAATGTGGCCCAATCGCTATTGTGGCAACCCACCTTTCAACAATAACAGATACACATCCATATCTATTAACTTTATGAAGGAAAGAAATTATTTTTGAATAACGTTTTTTATTTATTTTGCGCTGATTTATGTAAATTGCATTAATTAATTAATATAATTAGCAACAAATACTAACCGGTTTTTAGGAACAACAAAAAAAAAACGGTAAATTTTAACCATAATGTTTTATTTGATTTTTTTCTGTTTGCTTTATTTTAATTTGTTTTCAATTGATTGATATGTTTACACATTTTTAGCAAGCTTTGTTAAGTCCCTCTGTATAAATTTTTTGAAATCTGTCCAAATTGTCGCTTTTTGGGCAATGCGCAGTAATTATTTTTGGATAACAGGCTCCAACTTTCTCCATGGTCCTAAAAACATGGTTAATTTAAGCTTATATAAAACTGCAAAGAAAATCTATTCACTTACTCGCAAGCTTCTGCCTTACTGTTCGGAATATTATCGCTTGCGTTAGTTTCCTTGGCAGCTTTTTCAATACAAGAAATCAAATTTTTTTTAACATTATCTTGCTCTATTTGATGTACACAACTAAGAACCTCTTGAGCTAAAATAATACGTTATTTTAGGTAAGCCATTTTTTTAATAATTTTTTAGTTTTATCCCATTTAATTTCCACTTGTTACGAGGGCTATTCAAAAACTAGGGAAAGTTTCAGTCTGACGCCTCTAGGCGCGTGCTCAGAGCTTTAGCTGGCATCTCCGCCCAACCCGTTTTCCCAATATTCCAATTTAAACTGTTCGCTGCAATTTCAGATCCCGCCAGTTGTGAATTGCGGTCCTTAATACGGTTTTTGTTTGCAAAAAACGAAAAACTGATAGAAATTCAACGGCAACTGTGCGAAGTATATGGCAACGAGGAAATGAATGAAAGTTCAGTGCGAAAATGGTATATCCATTTTAAAAATGGCCGAACCAACGTGCATATTAGAGAAAGGAGTGCACGCCCGAACATTGTTAAAGACGATCTTCTCGCCAAATTTGAAGAGATTCGCGGAAACTGTCGCTTCACAATAACGGAGCTTTCTTTTTGCTTTTCACCACAAGTTTCACGAACTTTGTTGTTTGAAATTCTGACTCACAAGCATGTCTACCATAAATTTTGTGCAATATGGATGCCAAAAATGCTTACAGGCCTACATAAAGGTCAGCGAATGGGAGCAGCCTTAACATTACATGACGCCTACCACACACATGTTGATTCTTTACTGGATCGAATCATATCGGGTGAGTAAACATGGGTGAAGCACAGCAATTGCGAGACAGCATGATGCAACAATCAATTCTGATCGGTACTGCCAAACATTGGCAAACTTAGAAGAGCAGTGCAAAACAGGAACCGAGGGAAGTAATCTTCAAAAATTTTGTTTTTCCATGTCAATGCTCGACCTCACACGGTAAATCAAACTGAGAACTTCTTGACTCATTCAAATGGGAGATTTTCCCACATCCATCCTACAGTCCTGACTTAGCACCGAGTGAATTTCACTTGTTCCCGAAGATAAAGAACTGGCTAAATTCACAGCGTTTTGAAGATTTCTATGACGAAGGAATTTCGAAGCTTGTGCCTTAATTTGTTTGGTGACTATGCAGAAAAGTAGCAATTTAGTCACTCTTTCAGATGTATACAGTGCGTCCATAAAGTAACGCATAATTTCATTATTGGCTGAATGAACAATAAAATTAGAAAATCCCAAAGCAGGTCGATTTTTGATTTTAATTTACTATTGTTTTAAATCATAATCTAATATACAGGGTGAACCACTTTCGTGTAATGACGTCATCACCATTTTTTTCAAATTGACCCCCCCTTTTTTTCAATTTCCAATTTCCCTTTGCTGAGCTAATTCCAAAAATGTATAATATGTATATAATATGTATATTAAATTAACACTTGAAACAATAATAAATTGAAATCAAAAATCGACCTGCTTTGGGATTTTCTAATTTTATTGTTCATTCAGCCAATAATGAATTTATGCGTTACTTTATGGACGCACTGTATAATAAAATATTTTTCATGTACCTAGTTTTTGTTTTATTACAAAACGTTCCTCACTTTCTGAATAACCCTGGTAATTTTATACTGTCTGATAATATTTTGTTACAATTGTACTTACTCTGTAACACATCTTTGTTTTTGTACAATGTGGAAGTTATGGAATTGCGTAATTCTAATAAATATTTCGGGAAAAATTTGTGACTATCTTTCAAACAATTTGTTACTTGTTCTATGAGATCTTTACTGCAGGTTGCAATGTTGTTGGTAAATGCTGCTTCTGGTACAGCAAATATTTGTTTTTTTGCTATGCATTGTTCTGTAGTGTCAAATTGTTCCTAAAAGTATATTTTAACTTATCTATAAATGATTCGCAATAACATTATTACGTAAATATAATGATTAAAAAATAAAATTATTAAAAAAAACAATAAGTTATCAGTTAATTTAAACAAAACTAGTTGTAAGATTTTATATTAATGATTTAATGAATTCAGTAATTAGATTTTTATTGCGAGCCACTCTTAACTTTTATAAACAGACCTTAAGTACGAGTTGAGACTTGAGATACCGTGCTTAAGGTTAGATACTATCTAAAGTCCTAAGGTCGTATTAAAGGTTCTTTAATATGAGTCTTAACTTATGAGCAAACATCAGTACCGCGTCATCACTTCTCGTTTGAAAGTAGCAACATCGCCTAACTTCAGATCTATTGGGTTGAAGGAGGGATTTAATTCGTTCCCCGTAATGTTCTTGAGTTTTATTACACATAGTGGGATAGGTAAAAAATATTTTGTATTTAAATAACTAATAATATATACAATAATAGGTACATTTCTTTTACGAGTCATTTCGGAGAAAAAACCAGTGGAAAAACATAAAAATTTTCAATTTTCACTTTATGTTGCACAAATATAACAAATAACTATAATATCACTTTTGAATTGTCTGTCAGATTCACATGTATGATTTTTCATAAATAATCTCGTCACAAAAAGTATCGCATGATTTATGAATAAAGTTTTTATTATTCTCTTTTCATTTTTTTTGAGAAATGATAGGAAATGAATTTCGAATTATGTTTCAAAGTAATTTATTTTATTAAATTTAAAAATTAAAAAATAATGAGCATAAATAATGAAAATAACAATTATTCTAGAAAAATCAAATAATACCAAGTAACAAAATAAAAAATTTCAACGTTAAATTTAACATTTTAGTGTCTGGTATTGCCACCTCTGGCTCTAATAGCATCTCTTATTCTCCTTGGAAGGCTTCTTGTCAGGTGACTTATGTAATTCAAATCCAAATTTTCCTATTCTTCTAATAAAACGTTTTCCAGCTCATCAAGGTTGTCTGGAGCAATATTAAGAGTTCTTATGCACCTGTCCAGGTAGTCCCAAACATGTTCAATTGGGTTTAAGTTTGGACTAACTGCTGGCCAATCTCAAACTTGGATACCAACCTCTTGAAGGTATTCCAATGTCATTCTGGCAACGTGCGGGCGAGCGTTATCGTGCATTAAAATAAAAATCTCTCCAATGCCTCGGCGTCATACAAAGAACGCACTATGCATCATACCAATTAGCTAGTAGAAGAACTATTCAACAATAGCCCTACCACAAGAAGACTTGCTAGAACCTGGCCTTCAGACCTGCTGGAAAACTAAAGAGCAATAAAATAAGTTGCAATATCATTGGATATCTCCCTTGACAGACATTACGGACTCCAAAGAGAACATTTTGCTGTTGCCTGGCTGTAATATGACGAGTTCGCAACGTCTGAATTCTTAATTAACGGTCATCTGCAGGATTAGTACACCCGGAACTGGTTTTCTATTAGAACTTCCAGTTTCTCTAAACCTTCTTAAGACTCTAGAAACGCTGGATTAGTTGAATCCCATGACATTTTACTTAGATCATTCATATTCAACTAACGGCACGATTTGAGCTGCTTGTTCTGGGGTTATAGTACTCATTTTTACTCAAGAAGGTTCCTAGATCCTTCCAAATGAAAAATACACACAAGAAATTTTAAAATGTAAATAATACAAATAGGATTTATCAAAATTTATTCAATTTTGGTTTTTCAAGAAAAAGGCGATTTAAACTTTGAATATTTTGGGCTTTTATACATCGAAAGGATACCATACACTCATATTAAAATATTCTAAAAAGTTTGATATTTTATTTTACACCAGAATTCAATTTTTAAAACTATGCCATACTTTTTGTGACGAGTGTATTTTGAATATTCACCGAAAATTTTGACCAAGGTGTCATTAGATGCGGAATATTATGTAGATCATTTAAGAATAGGTTCCAAAAGGAGTCGTAGTTCGACTTTTTAATTATTAGGCGGACGCGGCCGCTACTGTATGCTCTTAAAGCATCGACAGTGACTTGAGTATGAACTATAAATATTGGCATAAGATTACATCGGATTAAATTTGCATTTAATATCTACTTACATGCAACTTTTCTTCGGCCTCTTTGCTCAATCCATTTTTTTTACAGTTTGTTATTAAATCAAATCTGCTATTAATTAAAAAGCCATCTACATCACTAGACCTTATCACACGAAGATGTGCTAAAAAATTTATGCAACTTAGTTTTGAATTAAAAACAAAAAATTATAATTCCTAATGAAGTACTCACTGTGTATATTTTTCCGAATAAATGTAATCAATAAATTCTATTGTTAGAAAAAAAATTAAAATTAATCAAACTATTTTGATTTGTTATAAATTTTTTATGAATCGTTTCAACAATATATCGTAATATTTTTAACTATATTCAATTTATGGGAAGCCATTAAATATTGGCACATTAATTAATAGAAATAAAAAAGTTTATCAGAAAAATACTTACGACTTCTCTTTTCGAGGGCGTATTCAGCGTGGCAAAAACCTAAAACAAATTATTTGATTCAACAAAGTAATATTTTTATTCTAAAAATATTTGAAGCTAAACAAGAAATTTATGAAATTGGTATTTTCTGTTATATATACTGTGTACATTATTGTTCGTCTATATAACATATAGTAGTTTTCACAATAAATGGTAATAACTGAAGGTTTATAATAAAACCAATCAGACCCTTAAGTTGTAAAATCCGAGATGCACATCATAAATGTAAAAGGACCTGATTCAGGTAATTTTGTTTCTCAGAGAGGGATTGTAGAGGATTACAGCTTACACTTCTTGTTCATTTTAGTCTTTGTATTTCATTGAAAGTGTTCACTTGTGTTACTACGTGTAATAATTTTATAACATTTATTTGTTATTACAGACATTAATAGCAAAGAGTTTATACTCCAACGTACAGAATAGGCAGTATGTGGCGTCCGTGGATAAAAAGTAATAGTGCTTCTTTTAGGGCCGTATTCATAGTCGACGCTTGAAGGTACACTCAAGAGTATCTCAGGTAAGGTGATCTTAAGTCTTCCTCGAAATTTCTGTTTCATAGTGTGTTTATTTACCTTCCTTCCGTAAGGGAGCCTTACATTTGGCAATGTGGCATTTTCTGTCAGTTTTATGTCAACTTTCGACATAGCTTAAATCTTAGATTAGGCTTGTCTAAGGCTTGAACGATGTTATGAAATGGCAATGACATCTAATTTGTTGGTTATTTTCTCTTATATATCTTTTAGGAATTCTTACTGCTTCTTCTTCGACATCAACAATTTCTATAAATTCTATAAAATCTTCGTAGTCCATTACAAAAATCTCCAACAAATAGCGATCACAAAACACAATAACTACCGTTTTAATATTAAAAATCAAACCTCAACTCGTCAAAACTCAGTCAAGGTAGACTTACTCCTTACTCTTAAGGGTCCCTCAAGTCGTCTTTATAGAACTATGAAACACAAAATAGTGCATAGGGAAAACTTAAGGCATGAGGAAGTCTTAAGTATTGACTATGAATACGGCCCTTAGTGATTCGTTAAAGAAGAATCACTTATCTTGCGGGTGCTGCAGCAAGAGTAACCAGTAATTTGACGAAGGTGCCTCTTGTTGAAAATTCCATGGGATCAAGAAAATAGCGTAAAGATTCCGGTGTCACAAAAAGTCTAGACGACTGGGAAAAAGATTTGTCTGCAATGGGCTTTAAATATCGCAAAATTGATAAGAGACAAGTAATAAGGGAATCCACACGTTTAATAAACTGGCGTTCTGAATATATAACGTCTGAAAATCGGCCAATAATCTACCTTGACGAGACGTGGTTTGACACGCATGACACCCCTTCCAAAGAATGGTCTCTGATAAGTGTAAAACAAAAGCACCATCAAATAAAGGGAAGAAAATCACAATATTACACGCCGTATCAGAAAATTGTTGGATCCCAAACGCTATGTGGCTTTCTGCCAAAAATATTAAGGACTCTAGTGTTGATTATCACGAAGATACGACAGCAGAGCTTTTTGAAGATTGGTTTAAAAATTGTCTGTTACCCAACATTCCGCCAAACAGCGTTAGAATAATGTCAATGCATATTTGTGGCTCAAGCAATACGAAATTGGAGATTCAAAACTTCATGGCTGCAAATGACAAATATTTTGAAATGAATTATACAAAAAAAAATTTGCTGCAGTCATTTTTTAAAAAAAAAGGTATGTTTGTGATACAATTGCAGAAGAATTGGGACATACAGTGTTACGAATACCTCCCTACTACTGCGTGTTCAATCTCATACCTACCAAGAGTTGTAAAAGTTCTGTTAGTCATGTTATAAATGTTGTAAACTCGTATATACCTTTCTGTAAAATCAATTACGCCAATTATAATTGAGATGAGGATAGCGATAGCGACACTGAACTAAATATAGAATAGAATTGTAACATTTAAATAAATTACTTGTATATCTCCTATATTATGCAAAATTCAAATTTCTTAAGTTCGACCCTGTAGCACATTTGCATCTTTTACCTGATGATTTTCTACCCAATGAGCTTAAATCGGGTAGTTTATTGCAGTTAAAAAATCAATACCATTTACTGTGAAAAATACTATACATTTCTTAATGTTCATTTCTAAATTGTGTCAAACCAAATGAAAATAGATATAGAAATTGAAATTAAGTTTTTTTAACTCCACCAAATATAAGAGAAGCTGCTGAAGTTGCCTCATTAAATTTATTGCCGAAAAAGTCAAGGAAAATATATAATATGGCCTATGAATCTTTTTTGAAGTGGCAAAAGAAAAAGAAAACCACTTTATTTTCCAAATCGACTTTTTTTAGTAGGTATGTTTTACTAAATTATCCACAAAATATAAATCTTTAAAACTATAGATCTGTTATTTAATGCTTAGAAGTATGAACAGCTTGGTTTAATAAGTATACTTGGAAAATTATATAAAATTGCGAGCACTAATTAAAATAAAATTAGAAAGAGCAATAAACAACTAAATGTTTGAAAGAAACTTTCACTTTTTATACGAAAAATTGGTTTTTAAAACGCAGTTACAGTTGTTTCGCTAAAATTAAAATCGTCAGATTGACTTATTGAAGTTACATTGCGAGTTGCGCAAAAGAAGACGAGTTACGAAAAATTGTGTTTCCCAACGTGCTTTACACGATATTTTTTCTAATTTTAAATAGGATGTGATTATTTCAATTCAAATTTAAAGCATTTTTGCTAATTTCGGAAATAGGAAAGTGACACTTTAAAAAACTCGTTGATATTATGAAGCGTCAATTTTAGTAACTATTCTAATTGTGTTATTAATCTGTATAAGTAATGTTTTATTCACGTGTTAAAGCTGATAGTATTACAATTATTCTGTACATTTTGCAATTAGAGACGAAATTTACTTTTAAACAGCAGTTTCATAACTTAAAGATTTTTAAATAGTGTCACTTTATAAGTCAAAATTATTATAATAAATATTTAGTAATCGTGGATAAAGTATAGTATTCTACTCGTCTATAGTCACGTAAAATCTCGATGATTTAGATAAGTTTGACTTATCTTTTAAGTTGTGGGAAAATTATTTTTTTTTATTAATTCTATTTTTTTTAAATTCAACAATACTTTTTTATATTCCTAAAGTTTCTATAGCAATTAAAAAATAAAACTATACTATACCTAGTATTGTTATAAGACAAAACACAAAGAAATTCATATTTATGGTTAATCTATTACTAACAAATTTTATGCACTGATATTTCGCATTTATAAATCTTTTTATTCTATTGATATTTTTACAGCATTTGACCTCGGTTTGATAAATAGAATATATTCATAAAAATTTCAGATAAGGACTTTGCAACTTATTACAGAGTGAACTATTTAAAATAAAATAATCAGTTTTGAGACATACCAACGTAACTGTATATTCATCCAATCTAACAAACGGTCTAGAAGGTCTAGAAGCTTCCAATGGCTGGCTTATACGGCAATCAATATTTATCTCTTCAGCTGCCTCCCAAATTAAGCACTTACAACAAATTTAATACCACCCTTAGTAAGTTCAATAAAGATAACACAAATCATAAACTTACATCCCAACCATCTAGCTATATATTAGAAAATAATAGCTCAATAAACTTAAATCTTGTAAGCTATGTGGGTTGAATCACAAAAAGGGTTCAAGGAGAAGGCAAAGTCTATCCTACAAACTATTAATGGAGTAGCGACTAGTGTCGGTCCTATAGGACCATCATAAAGCTAGAAAAGGTTTATAATAAACAGAAACAAGATCATGGAATCACAAAACAAAACGAAAGTCAGTTAAAATCCAATTCTTACACAACTGCTTTCAAAACCAATCAATAATGGACTAGTTTAGTGATTTTTTTTTATATTTGCATCTTATAAAATAGGTTTTTAGTGGTTCAACTGTACATATTGATATTTTTGTTCTCTAATTGACACTTTATCAAATAAGGAGTAAAACACTAAAATATGCTGTCATTTTCGTTAGTTTAATTTGTTGTTTGGTTGTGTTTGGTTTATGAAAGAAATTACTTCTATACTATTTTTGGTTCGAAAATAAAAATCCCTAACACCTTCTCTTGGTGTTATAGCGGTTCCTTCAAAAATAACCAATAGAAGTAATTGTTCTCTCGGGGAGCAACCCTTCTATCGGTACAGTGAGAGAACGAATTTCAAGAATACGGTTTTGGCATTTTTAATAGAACCACGCCCACTTTCTATTGGCTGTTCTATTCTATCACCGTCAAGAATAGGGGTCTTGTTTGTTTATTACAGATAAACACGATTTTCTCTCCTGTCATATATCTTGTCAACCTGTACAATCAGTTAGTCACAGAACACGGTGTTTTGTGCTGCCAGTTCTTTGAGAATACTTGAAACGAACGTAGCTAAACTGTGACAACGTTGACTTTTAAACACACTTCATTATTGGTTATTAGTTGGCGCTACGTTTAAAACTTACTAATTATTTATTGCTAAATTTTTCGAAATGAGAAAAATTACTTGCAAAATGAATACCAATATAAGTAAGTAGGTATATTATCCTAAATATATATTGCTATCATTTTGATTAATATGATCCTACTAAACTAGTCCATTGACGATAGTAAATCTACTAAGTGTGCAATGAATTGTAAATATTTGCAATCAAATGTCACAATTAACAAAAAGTTATAACCATAATTAAGTAATTTTTACCTGAAAGGTGTATTGTGGCTTAAACCTAGATTGCAGCATTTTCCTCAGTTCTATACCTCCAATGAAGCTTATAATTGTTGTTATAAAGACACTTTCATAAAATTCTTAAACTTAACCAAGTTTTTGTAATCATTCTTTCGACCTTTTGCACAAAAAATACTCATTTAAGACGACGGTATTCAATCAGTTGTCTGAAGCTTTTTTAGGAAACTCTTTTACGGATACCACCAAGTATTTTAAATCCGCCAGATTATTTTGCTGACATGGTATTAAGTGTTTTTTTCAGTACCGGATGATTCTGTATCTTTCTGACTCGAATTTCGGTACTACTTATTCTGCAGAACTCAGGTAACACATTATGCCTGTTTTGGGTGCCTGAATCAAGGATATGGGAGGTATTCAAAAGAAGAAATTTGCACCAAAAGCCGAGTTCATTGAACCGAAACCATTTTTTTGGTACTGCCAAAGATATTGTCTTGAAATGAACTGAGGAAATCAGTTTTCAACAGAGGAAAGACATTCACTTCAAAGGGTTTATTATTAAACCCAGAGCTAGCAAATTATCGCAGTTTCTGGTGTAAAAAAAAGGTCAGGGTATTGTCGTCTTACTATTTGGGCGTAATAACCTAAAATTCATGTAAAAACTTGGTTCCCTTAGCGCAGAGGACGCGTGCAGCCAATGCTTGCAACGCTGCTGCGTTTGGCTGTTTAGTATGAAGTGGTTCACCTGTGCAGAGGAAACGCAAGGCTCGAGATTTTTTAAAAAAACTCGGACTCGGGTTGGTCTACTCAGTTTATTTTGAGCCTTCCTAATAAAATGATCAAATATGTCATTTCAGCTTCATATTTTATTGCGTTTAAAACCAAAGGCAGTATGAAAAAAATATAGTACGATACACGTCCGTGAAGTGATTATTACGGTACTCATAAACATCTATCTCGTACCGTAATAAGTCAGTTCCCGGACTTGTAACGTAAATAACCATTTTATTTATTATGTTTCAACTGAACTGTCATAAAAAATTTGTGAAATGACAACAATTTAATTTCTTCGCTTCGCAAGCGGAACCAGGCCTTAAGAGATGGATTAAGACCTGTAAGGGTGACTTCTTATACTTTTTTACATTCTTGTTACACAAGTATGCATTTTAGATGCAAATTTTTGCTATTAACTTTGTAATTTAAACAAGTCAAGCTAAATATAAATAAAATAATCTAATCGGATGATTTGAAATCGTATTTTGTATGAACTTTTAATATTAACATAATCAACAATTTGTTTACAAGAAGATTTCACAATGTTGTCCAAATAATATGCCTTAAAAATAACCAATGTTCCTCGCAATAGAATATTTAATTTTTAATAAGAGTATCTCAAACAAAATGTTTTGTTTTTGTGTAAACATTGAATGATAAGATTTTACAGTGGAAAAAATTAAATAAAATCATGTATTTAAATAAAATAAAATCTGACAATGTTAATGTTATTCAAAACAAAATCGAAAACTTTTTTCTGAGTTTAAATCAGGAGTTAACTTTTGACATTGGGGTTTTAAAAATATTTCAAACGGGTTTTATAAAAAGTTTACTACAAATTTCAATTTCTCTGCGGGATTACGCTTAAAACCAACATACACGTCGTTTTTTTAGAGTATATTCTCCAATTTTAAAATACATTTTCAGATGTGAATTTTGTTTTGTTTCCAAACAGTAGGCATGATATAACCTTGCCAACAGTTTCCATAGCAATTTCCTACTGTTTAAACAATAAATATCCAACATTAAAATCTCTCTTTTCATTAATTTGGGATTTGTTTCACGTATCATTACTATTTGTGCTTGCGCGCTGTCATTAAAATACTGAAAATGTATTTTGTAATAAAAAGCTAAAAAAAGGTTTCATTAAATTATGTTTTTGAGGTTAAACTAAAATATACTGCTATACACAAACAAATAACATCAAAATTAAAACATCTTAACAAATTTTTCACTTTTTATTAAAAAATTGCTTTTTTAAATGAAAGACAGCTCTTTCCCTAAAAACTAGCGACGAAAAAATTTAAATTGTCATTTAGCTAGTAGAGAATTTTGATATTATTTCCTAAGAAAGATGGTTATTTGATTATAATTTACTACGATGTCTGACTATTAAATAACTAGACTGCTTATGAAAAAGAGTTTTGTTTTAAGAATAATTACACAATCTAATGCTCCCTTTCAATATACTCCCCTTTCCTCGCCACACACCGTTCCATTCGTTTTTTCCATTGGTCAAAGCAGTGCTGGAAGTCTTCTTTTGCAAGAGCATTTAGGAGCTCCACCGATTTTCACTTCACCTCTTCCATCGACTCAAACCGGGTTCCTTTTAATGCAGATTTGATCTTCGGAAACAGGAAAAAATCACAGGGTGCTAAATTAGGCGAGTATGGCGCGTTTATGAGCAATGGAATGCCTCTAGCGGCTAAATAACGCTTCACAGACAGCGCATTATGGGTAAGTGCGTTGTCCTGGTGCAAGATCCACGATTTGTTTTTCCACAACTCTGCAGCGTAGCCAAAAGTTTCAAATAGCAAGGTTGGTTTACAGTTTGACCCCCTGGAACCCATTCAGTCATCACGATGCAGTTGATGTCGAAAAAAACGATTAGCATGGCTTTAAATTTTGATTTCGACATTGTTGATTTTGTCATTCTCGACGATGCAGGAGTTTTCCAGTGCATGGATTGCCGCTAAGTTTCAACATCGCAAGTGATGATTCAGGCTCTTCATCTAACCTCTGAAGAAAATCTGAGCAGATCTGTTGACGGACGAGCTTTTGGTCAGGGGTCAAATGTTTAGGGACCAACTTCGCACAGACTTTTTTTCATGTTCAATTCGTCATGTAAAATTTTTCTGACAGTTTCTTTATCGGCGTTTACAGTCTCAGCAATTATCCGAATGCTCATACGATGATCTTCGATCACAATTTCTTTTATTTTGGTCACTGTTTGCAGAGTTGAAACAGAGACAGGTCGATCTGGACGTTGGTCATCTTCGGTGTTCTCTCGACCTTCAGAAAACCTTTTATACCATTCGAAAACACGCGCACGAGATAGAGAATTCTCACCATAAGCCTCTTTCAACAGCTTATAGCACTCAGTAGATTTTTTTTTAATTTAACGAGAAATTTCACAATGATCCGTTGCTCGTGTTTTTCGTCACACATTAACACGTTCGTTTCTAACCACTACAGAAAAAATACTACTACAGCGACAAAAACGTGTTTTCGTACTGGAATACAAGACATCTAACGCTGCATTCGTTTCCCACCCTACCCCTAGGACGCCTTCTGCAAGCGCAGTTTCGTTATTTAATAGCCAGACCTCGTAAATTTATATAAAATGATTAAAAATTAAAATAAATTTTATAAATGTGAAATGTGCCTATGATGGACCCCCGCCAATGATGGATCACTAGATGTATTTGATGGAATTAGACCTGCAAGAACTTGATTTCATCCACAATTCTCGACATTTCGGTAGTAAATTTTACAAGCTGTAGCCATTGGCTTTGATGAACGAAAGGGCAGAAGACGTGGAAAAAGTTTATTTGAATTCATGGCGATAAATTAAAGAATATGTTATTAAAAAGGAAATGAAGATGAGAAGACAAGTCAGGACAGTAAAACGACAATTCCACATCACACGGCGAATCCAGAAAATTTTAAAGCCGTTTCAAAGGGTAGTTACTGGTGCAAGATGCACAATGTATAAGGATTTAAGGATTTCTTATAATGGCCAAACGTATATTGAATCTTCTCTCTCTTGTCATGTTACCCAATTAAGAACTAATAAAATTTATATTAATTTCTACTTCAGTGGATTATCCTACTTTTTAAATGTGAAGATGTTCCATTTTCAAATTAAAAGAACACGAAACTTTGCGTCTTATACTTTTTGATTGTCCAATGTTCGGCGAGTTGCTTGATTCTACATTAATTCGTTATAAAAGCTTTAAAACCTTGGCAAATGTATTAAATTGAATATATACTAAGTGACATAAAAATCCGAATACCCAGATTAAATGATTTTTATTTTATAAAATTTTGTATAAGTACTTACTGAAGCATAATAAGTAAAGTATAAAAATTTCAAAATAATAGCATTGCTTTAAAGCCCTTTTACCATTACCCCGATGTGTTACGCATTCTCCAACGCGCCTATGCATGCTTTTGATCAGGTGGTATCTCATTCCAGGCAACCACCAACTCCTCTCGAAGTTCTTCTCCTACCCATCATATCCCACACGTGCTCAATTGGGGGTAAGTCGGGAGATCTTGGTGGCCAAGGTGACATCATGAAGTGACAACAAAAATCCGTGGATATCTCCTTTTACTACGTCGTTTTCTAACCTTCGCTCGACCATCGTGCATGCCTTAACAAAATCGAGACTCGTCACTAAAGACAATACTGTTCAATTCCTGATCCCAGAGTGACCGTTCTCTGCACCACTCAAGGCGATTACGTCGGGGTTCTGGAGTTAAAGGGAGGACCCAGTGTGGTCGATATGAAAACAGGCCAAAACGTCCTATCCGTCGGTAAACACTTCGCATGCCAATAGGTCTTCCGTGTTCTGCAAACTATTGCAATTGACTTGGTAGTGGAGAAACGGTCCCCTAAGGCCAATAATCTTAGGCAGTAATCTTCACAGTCTGTTGTTCTACGGGGGCGTCCAGAGCCTATTGCTCTTTGCGTACGGCCTTCTCGAAGCCTAACCACGGTGTCTACACTTCTTTGCACTCTAACTGCAATTTTCCGAAAATAAATCCAGCTTCCCGAAGTATAGGACTCCTATCAAACTCACTAAGTTAACGAAATCGTACAAAATCCGCAAAATTTGGATCTTTACTACGGCTACAATATTCATTTTTGGATTTTTAGTGGATTTCAAAATAAGCAGTATAAAAACCGGAATCTTCAACTGATAAGGCTGAAAATTTTATCATTTAAACTGGGTGTTCGGATTTTTATGTCACTTAGTATATTTAAACTTAGACCCTTTCTTTAAACTAACAATATTTGCACAATTTTTAGTTCTATGCTGTATGGTTTAAAAATTTTTAATCTTTTTGTTATTTTCTTATTAAATAGATTATTTAATTTTATATAAATTATCAACCAAAAATTACTATCTGTATTTCGAAGCCTTGCAACAATTTTTTTATATATACCAACAATAAAATTTACTTTGTCTACTTTGTCTACTTTGTCTACTTTGTCTACTTTGTCTACTTTGTCTACTTTGTCTACTTTGTCTACTTTGTCTACTTTGTCTACTTTGTCTACTTTGTCTACTTTGTCTACTTTGTCTACTTTGTCTACTTTGTCTACTTTGTCTACTTTGTCTACTTTGTCTACTTTGTCTACTTTGTCTACTTTGTCTACTTTGTCTACTTTGTCTACTTTGTCTACTTTGTCTACTTTGTCTACTTTGTCTACTTTGTCTACTTTGTCTACTCAAGCTGTCGAAAAACTGCAATTTTAAAATATCACTTATATCAAAGTGGTTGTATTCCGGTTGTTCCGTTTTGAGTAGCAATTAAATTAAATGAGGTCATTTAAATGTAAACTTTTAGCTCGCAATTCGCCACATTTTCAATTTTCTTGTGCCCCCAAACATCGAGCGTGAAAATTGAAAAATGTACGGGAAATCCTAAAGACATTGAAAAATTGTAAAATGGCAATTTATACGGACGTTCCTTGATATTTTCCATTTGCATCGAAAAAGTATATTTGTATACTGCAAAAAATCTTAAACTAATTTCAACTTGAATATATAAGTCCATTAATCATCGGGCGAAGTAACGTTTATACTCCAGCCACGTTTCATTCGAACGTTCTTGACACCGCATTACTTTATGTTCAATGTTTACAAGTAGTGCACACAAGTCGTGGTGTTGATAAATATTGAAAAACTCTCCAGTTTTGACGTATAATCTTTTACAGTATTTGATGTATTCAGAATCCAACTTAAACTAGTAGTTGTATCTACATTTTTGCTGTTGAGAGTCAGAAATCTGCATACAGGGTGCGGCATTAGTGCGCGGAAGTCCAATTACTCATTTGTGGTAAAATATACGACACTTTAAAAATATTTTCAAATATACAGGGCCACCCATTGTGACAGGGTGGACCAAACTTATCTTTCTTTAAATGGAACACCCTGTATATTTTTACATTTTTGGATTCCTTACGGTCTTTCCTTTTTGGAAATATAGGCTTTTGTAGTGTTATACAAGGTAATAACACCCTGTAGAATTGTACAGATTTGACATAAAAAAATCTACCGTTAAATGGTTTTTAATTTAGTCTTTCATTGTACAAAATTATGAACATAGCAAAAAATTTAATTTTTCTATTCAGAATATGTCAAAACTTGGAATGATTATTTTCTGGGTTTTCTTAAATGGAACACCCTCTATTTTAATGTTGCAGTAAAATTGTCTTTTATGGTAGGTACTTTAATATTTCATAAATATTCCCTATATCTAATTGCCTTACTTTGTGAATTATTTGTGATTTTTTGAGCCAAACAATAATTTTATTGGGCCGTGAAAATATTCAACTGAAAAGAATTTTTTAAATAAAACAGTAGACTGATACTTAATTTGTTAATATTAGATCGGATATCAAAATACATAAGTAGTTAACAAATCAATATAAAGTGATGTGAAGTTTAATACACAAAAAAATTTAATTCAAAACAACGTATTTACAAAAATAACAATAAACTCACTCGTTGAATTTATAATAAATGTCCAAAATGGCCTCCGTCGACGTCAATACATAATTGCAAGCGATCTTCAAAAGATCGACTTACACTAGTTAACACATTTTTTAAATTGATTGTACTAACCCTTACTTTTTGGAAGTCCATCTTATTAAGAATAATAAAAAACTCGTCGTTTTAACAAAACTTCCAATATTTATTTAAAAAATTGCTTTTTTAACTTTAATGACAGCCGTTTCGCTAGACTTAGCATCGTCAGATTGACATATTGAAGTTACATTTTGTTTGTTTGTAGCTAGGTACCTGATGTTTATTAGGTAGTTATAAGGCTAGACCAAGTATGGAAGTAATAAGACATAACAATATTAAAACCTAGATGTTATGAGCCCTAAGGGATTATCCTGGATGTACTTCCCTCTAAGATCAGTATAACTGTGCAATGATATAGAAAAACCAGGAAAAAACTATATCATGCTGATCTTTACAATAACAATATATTTATGTTACAATTACGTCTTAATATTGTTATGTCTTATTACTTCCATATAGGTCTAGCCTTATAACTACCTAATAAACATTAGGTACCTAGCTACAAACAAACAAAATGTAACTTCAATATGTCAATCTGACGATGCTAAGTCTAGCGAAACGGCTGTCATTAAAGTTAAAAAAGCAATTTTTTAAATAAATATTGGAAGTATTGTTAAAACAAAGAGTTTTTTATTATTCTCAATAACACATTTCTGTTTAAATTTGCACATTTATTTCTAAATCTTTCCTTCATATCTTCTTTAGCTGTAGGTGGTATTTTATACACCTTATCTTTTAAATAGCCCCATAAAAAAAGTCTAATTTGTTTAACCCTGGAGATCGTGGGGGCCACCTTCTGGGTCCTCCCCTCCCAATCCATCTTCCAGGAAAACTATCATTCAAATGCTCATTCACTAAAAAATTGTAATGTACTGGAGCGCCATCATGTAATATCCACATTTTCTGACGTATGTTCAACGGTACTTCTTCTAATAATTCCGGCAATTCGGTGTCCAAAAAATGTAGATACATTTCTCCATTTAAGTGATCCTCGAAAAAATAGGGTCCGATCACATAATTTCCAAGAATTCCAGCCCAAACATTCAACGACCATCTTGTTTGACTATTTGTGAGAATGTGGTGTGGATTAGAAGTTGAGTAATAGTGAAAATTATGTCTGTTTACATTACCATTGGAAAGTAGCTTCATCTCCAAATAAAACGTATTCGAAGAAATATGCATTATTCTGAATTTGTTCCCGTGCCCAACGACAAAATTCTACTCTTTTATTGTAGTCATCCTCATGAAGCTCTTGATGCAATTGTACATGATAAGGAAGCATCTTGTTCTTTTTTTAAATTCTTCCTACACTACGACCACTAATTTCAAAAGTATTTGCAATGTCCCTCGTACTAATATGCGAATTCTCAGTGACACTAAGGATTACATTTAATTCATTTTTTTCGTTCAGTTTTCTCGTAGTCTACGTGTCCAGTTTGTTGAAACCGCTCTAGTAAACTTTGAATAGCTTCTTTCTTCTTCTTTCTTAAAAGAAATTAAAACAACAAATTAAAAAACATGAAACATAATTGGGATGATAAGAAAACAAATCATAATAACGTTTTAAAAATATTTGACATAATCGTGATAAAAAATATAAAACTAAAAGGAAAATTTTAGAAAACGTTTCTTAACATAATTGAGGTATGTGACAAAAAAGCTGTTTTTTCCAATTGTAGAAATATTATCATACATTTGTTTGTTTGGTATTTTCAAAACTGTTTTCTTTAATTTCACGAGCAAAAACCATAAACAGACAAAATTTTTCAAAAAGTATATTTGAGAATCTGTTACCGGTAATCGATTGTCTCCAGGCGCATTCTTTGCCACAACTATTATAGAAAATTCACCCTATTTGCATCACAAGCGTACCTGTATTGATTTAGCTCTGGGGGATTTTCTGAAAACTCGTAGACGAGTGAATACAAATTTTCTATCGGTTTTCTTGAAATTATCACGCGGTTTTTTTTGTACCATTTTCTCGTTACAAATACGTAGTCGTCCATAGAAATATATCACCCAATTAAAATTCGTCACTATTAACAACAGAATTATTATTTTTTATTTATTAAATTTATGTTTAAATTGAACTGAAACTGAAAAAGTGGAAAAATCGTTTCCACCTGCACCCAGGGTAAAGAAACTAAATAGTTCCTATAACAAAGCTTGACCGTTTTCCATGAAAAAACAACTACTTCCTGGGCTATATGCCCCAACGGACATTGAATTACATTCCAAAGAAAACGTGATGGCGACCGACTTAGTCGGTACTTGCAACCATCTCTATCGATTTGCAAATTAACAGGAAGAACACTACTCGTATACCGGTTTCAACATTATTGTGTCTCATCAGTACGAGGTAAGTAGTTCTTCTCATCCCGCAGAGCAGGATGCAGAATGATTCTTTTACGCCAATTGGTTGAATATACGTATTTAAACAAATTTTTTAGTTATTTATTATTATGACTACCCATTTCCAATGAAAGCTTAAACTACACTTTAAGTACAGACGGCCAATGTTGGAACATAAATTTGTTCCCTTGTCACCAATTAATAGTTATTTATTGTACAAGACGATATAATTGTACTTTATCTTCAAGAGATAATGCGATTTTTCGTCATGTGCAATACAACATTTTTTTCTATAGCAAGACTTCAAGTTCAGGTTAAACATAGGATTTCAAAGAAAAACTGCCGGATCCGGCCCACTATATGATTTGATCCGACCCGCCGAGACATTTCTAGACGATTCTAGAACATTCCTTCATTTTTCCTATATAAGCGGGCGGATGGCCATAATGGCCAGTTCTATTTGAGTTACCGAGGTGATAACTTCGACGAGCAATACCCT
The DNA here is from genome assembly GCA_035357415.1 of Ophraella communa. NCBI lineage: Eukaryota > Metazoa > Arthropoda > Insecta > Coleoptera > Chrysomelidae > Ophraella > Ophraella communa. The sequence goes on along the minus strand of CM068989.1, from coordinate 6,104,753 downwards.
TACTAATTATATTTTGTTTACGAAAATGATGTCTGGTGGAAAGAAACGAAAAGTAGATGCAGAGGGTTACCAGTTTCAAGAAAAATGGACTGAAGAATTACAAAAACAAGGACAGTTAGTTAATGATTTGTACAGCCACTTGAAAGCGTTTCAGAATAAAATCTGTCAAAGCAATTTTCGACCAAATTTAGCGATTTCAAAAACATAAAAGACTATTACAATTTATTTGCTACTCCAACAAAAAGTAATGTACAAAATGCTCCAATACACTTGCAAATGCAGTTGATCGAGATTTAAGAAAACTCCCTCCTAAAATCTAAGTTTGACGTGGAAATGTGGGATTTCTACAAGAAATACCTCGAAGAAGACCATTTTCCGCAGCTTAGAAAATTCGCATAATTTTTTCGATGATGAAAGTTAATAAATCAAAAAAAATCGTACAATGCTGACTGACAATAATTTCATTTCGGTGTTGCTATTTAACTTTCGTAGTTTGTAACAATTCCAATTTTAACGATTTAATTATAGTATTTGTAACATGTCTATCGTCATGTCACCTTGCACTATTACCGACCGTAAACGATACCGCTATTATTAACGTTAAAACCGACCCCGAATCACTGTCAATGCTACTGTACACAAAACACCCCTTATAGACGCTAACTATTTATCTGTTTGAACGAGGCCAATCAAAGAACGCGTCCCTCGCTTGCAATTGAGTAACGAACGCATTTCTTCTGACAAATGACACGAACACGCATTGAGCTAGCCTATAAAAGGCCAGCAAGACAAAACTATCCCCTTTTCTGATCCAACCGGCCGACTGAAGAGTCGAAAGAAAAACGTTCCAGTATCTCGTCTTGTGAATTTCCTTTCTGGTTGTTGAAAGATACAACCCTCTAAGTTGGAGTGAAGATACCGCTAAGTTGGAGCCTGGCATAACTCTAAGTTGTAGTCAAGTTACCGCCAAGATACCCCTAAATTTAGAGCCCAGTTACCGCTTATGTGTAGACAGTCCTTCAAACCACTTCTGAGCTAAGAGTACTATTTCATCCCGAGCAGCCAGAACCATTAAAGAAACTTTCATCTCTCCACGAAGAAGCTGAAGCCGCCCTTCTAGACAGCACAGAAACCTAAAGTTAAGTCCACTTTTTACAACTCCAGTTCATTATCAGCAAGTACTTACAGTTTCAATAAATAAACAATAGTTTTAAAAACCGTTTCATTTATATACCTTAGACTATAAGTCTTAAGGGTGTAGCGTGGTCGGTCTTTATTTCAAGTAGCTTCTTTATTTGTTTAATTAAAGTAATTACAAGGTGTTTCTATCTTTCTCACCTTAGTTTTTGTGTAGTTTGTTTGTTTAATCGATAGCGTTCAAAAGATAGTGGCGCCCTCATTACTTGTACATCCCAATCCTTCCTATAGTGAGCATTAACTTGGAGTCGAACCACCCCCTGGAGAGGGTCTCTTAGCCGGGATCTCTTTTGGAAAGAGTAATTTAGTTACGAATTGGCTTCCTGCCTTTTTGGGACTTATTTAGTTACAAATTGGCGCCCCTGAATTTAGTTACATATTGTACCTATTTTAACCACTTAATTTGGTTATTTTAATAAATTGATTTTTTAATAATATTGTCGTATTATTTCTTGTCTGATATCTATCGCAAAAAATTATGAACACTACAACACTACTTTAAAATCTACTTACTACTTTAAAACGCGGGCCGCGAACGTATTTGCACACTAAAGTTTAGCCCGCGACATGTCAAAGGTTGCCCATACCTTGTTTAGGTGAATGGAAATCGTCATCCAATGCAGAATCTTACATTGAATAGTCAATAAGCAATAAAATTGCTGTATCCAAGCATATATTCCAGAGTATAATCCAGTACCTCGAATCAAATGTTTAAGCAAACGAGTACAAGTTGTGATGCTCCCAAAAAAAAGATATTTCTAATAATGTTAATAGTAGAATTTCAGTTGATTTTAATTATTAGTGTGTTTGAATTTGTAATTTTTATTAAATAAAAAAAGTTCAAACATTTTATCTATATACTCTTACTGTTAAAGTGTCACTTGTATTTATAGAACACCAGACGCTAACGTGCATATATTCTGTCAAAATTTATTAGGCTTACTTGAATCCTTGCCTGCAAAAAGCAGATTCATTTTATGTGGAGATTTCCAGTGTGTGTGCTGCTCAAGAAACAATTCGATCTATGTTTGACTCTTTTGGTATTAACATGCATATCAACTCTCCTACCAGAATAACCAAAACTAGTTCTAGTACTATTGACTATGTTGTGTCGTCATTTGAATCGAGTTTTGTAGACTGTTCCGTCTTTAGTTCGGGTTTCTCAGACCATGAGGCAGTATTAATTAAGTTTTTAGTAAATTCTAAGACAAAAATTGCTCCACGCAAATTTTGTAGAGTTTTTACGGATAAAAATTTTCTTAACTTCAGAAATCCCTGTAAAACAACTGTCTGGGATTGTCTTTCTCTTGATGTCGATACCGCCTTTGCATCTTTTATTAAAACATTGTCGAATTTAGCTGTCAAATCATTTCCTCTTAGGCCTATCAAAAACAAACTGCATAAGCATAAGCCCTGGACTACCAAGGGCTTGCGTACATCCTCAAAAAATATGCGTTCTCTCTCTTATATAAAAAAATTTACCGACAGTATATTTCTTCATGAATACGTGAAAATGTATAAAAAAGTGTATCATAAGACTATAAAAGCTGCAAAGGACATCTACTATAATAGGAGGCCGAGTGGATCCAAAAATATTACTAAAGAAAAATGGTCCATAGTTAATGATTTGAGAAATAAAGTTTCCTCGCCCAGCACTATTCCTACTTCACCTGAGAGCCTAAATAATTACTTCATAAATGTTGCCAAAAACTTAACTAATTCTATAACTTCCACTATTGATCCACTTTCCTATTTACCGAATGTTAATGAGAACTTAAACAGTTTCTTTTTTTCACCTGTGGTAACAGAAGAGCTTCGTAGTACAATTCGAGACATTAAAAACAAATCCGCATCTGGAGTAGATGGGCTTACCCTCAAAATCTGCCGGACTGTGTATAAGATCTAACTAATTTGATTAATGAGTCGTTCCAAATTGGTATTTTTCCTACTTGCCTTAAGACAGCCATAATCATTCCTTTGCATAAAGGAGGTGATAAAGATCAAGTTTCTAACTATCGCCCAATCGCGCTTCTTCCTACGTTATCCAAGATCATTGAAAGGTTGGTAAAAAAAAGGCTTCTTTCATTTGTGGGTAAATTCAATATTCTAGCTAAAAATCAATTTGGATTTTTAAGTGGTAAATGCACAAATGATGCAATGTTTTCTCTTTTTAATAATGTCTATTCCAGCTTAAACAATCAACATTCTACAGCTACAATATTTTGTGATTTCTCAAAAGCTTTCGATTGCGTGGATCATAAAATACTACTTAAAAAATTGCAGTACTATGGATTTAGAGGCACCTCGATCAGGTGGTTCGAGTCCTTTCTTAGTGATAGACTGCAGCTTGTACGAGTTGATGAATTAAGGTCTTCATGCAAGCAGATAGAATATGGGGTTCCACAAGGTTCGGTATTGGGTCCTATATTGTTTTTGCTATTTATCAATGATATTGCTGACTTGAGCATCGGCGGAAAAATTTGTTTATTCGCAGACGACACTAGCTTTTCTTGGAGTCACCCGGATATCACCGAACTGCATAGAATCGTTTCACATGACTTAATGTGTTTGAACGTTTCTAAGACGAAAGTTTTACTATACACATCTGTAATGTAACCTATTATGTTGAATAATTCCACTATAGAGATTTTTGGGATTAGTCGTTGACAGCTCTCTAAAATGGGATGATGTACACATTGACGCTTTGTCAAAAAAACTAAGCTCTTCTTGTTACGCGCTGAGAACAATATCTAGGGAGCTTCACCTGTCAGCTTCCAAAACAGTCCATTTTGCCCTCTTCGAGTCACATCTCCGATATGCACTTCCTTTTTGGGGTACATGTTCTGTGACTCAATTTGAACGTAGTTTTAAATTACAAAAGAGAGCTGTTGTAACCCTAGTGAACAGTAAGTGCACAAAAAATAATTTCAAAAGTACCAAGTAACTAATCATTTTCCATATCAGTAAAAATATCAATTAAATAAAAACTACGGAGTGTGAAAAAAACATACAAATAATACAAACTCAGATTAGTTTAATATTCCGTCCAACGACCAGCATCAAGTTTATAAATGATCAAATTGTATGCTTCGAAAGGAAAACGGTGAACGCCGAACACAAACGGAAACCGAACGTCAAGCTTATAAATGGATCTTACGAGTTTAGGACGCGACTTCCTTTTAGATGACGACTAAAAAGCATAAATAAGTTTAAATAGAAATATAAAAATAAAGTGAGAAAGGTAGTAAAACCCAGTAGAATTTCAATTAATAAAAATGTTGGTATCTAAATGAGCAGTTAATATTAAATAGAAAGTTGAAAATGCTTCAGGTTGTCTTGCAGCGCCCTTGATTGGTCTCTAGAGCCTTTAGGTTGTGTTGCCATGCCTCTGGGTTGTTTGGCAAAGTTTCTCAACTGTAATATGTGGTAATCTGTGCAATAATAGCGGTATCTTGCCGTGGTGCCTTAGGGGTAACTAAGAGACGAGATTTTGTGGTTTTAAGAGAAACGGCTGTCAAGAGAAATTCTTTAGGTAGTGGGAAATGGAAGTGACTAATGAGACGGCGAGCGGGTCATTAATTTAATAATAGGAATAGTAAGGGAGCCCAAGCGGGGATTTCTGGAGTTACTGAAGCGCCGCAGATTAATATACAAGGGGATACCTTGTACCCGGTTAATTACTTCCACCATATATGAGCCCTATACGAGTACATGGCCGCCCTTTAAGGATCAAGGATCGGATTGGTAAAAATAATGGCCTGCGAAGGCACTCTTAATTAAAGAGATAGCCCTAGGTAAGTTTCTGGACATTGAAGGGGCATTTAATGTTGCCTCCTTCGATTCCATACTTCGGGCCATGCAGAACCGTGGCATTGAACAGGACATTGTAAAATGGACTGGTAATATGATACAGAAAATAACAATAATAGGTACGCTCTTTGAGGAGACGAGCATGGTCTCAGCTACTAAAGGGTGTCCGCAGGGAGGGGTGCTATCTACTCTTCTGTGAAAATAAATTGGTGGTTGACGAGCTCCTTTATAGACTCAATGACGAGAGTATCTATGCCCAAGCCTTTGCTGATGACGTCAGCATAGTTGTAAATGGTAAATTCAGGGCCACTGTTTCTGAGAGAATGCAGCTGGCACTAAAGATTACCGAAAAATGGTGCAGACAAGAGGGGTAGTCAACTAATCCGGCAAAAACCTCCGTGATAGCATTCACCCATACAAGTTACCTTGACTTGAGGGAACTTCATATGTGGGGCCAATCGCTAAAGTTTAAAGGGAAACTCAAATATCTAGGGGTAATTCTAGATATCAAACTAACCCTTTCCAACAGATAGAAACACAACAGATAAAGGCGTAAGAGCTCTATGGTCATGCAGAAGAGCTGTGGGCTAGTATGATGCACTGGCTGTATACCCATCATAACCTACTGGTCTGTTGTGTGGTGACTTAAAGCGAGATGCTCAGTAGCATCTAGACAACTAGGTAGGGTATAGAGCCATACCCGGGGCGATGAGAACAATGCCTATGGCGGCCCTGGAAGTTATGCTGGGACTACTTTCACTACATCTTATTGTGGAAAGGGAAGCACTGGCAGCTGCTTACAGGCTAAAAATAAGCAACGTATGGGACAGGGTGATCCCTAGGTACCATTTCACAATCTCGAAAGAGATTAAACACAACCAATTACTGAGACAGAATACCTATCTGCTACGAAACCATATACGGTTCATATTTCGGATAGGAACGAGGCTTGTACCAAGATTAGGTAACAACATGAATTCGGCTGGTACACAGACGGATCCAAAACAAGCACCAGCACTGGAATTCGGATCTACAATGAAAATACAGGAAAGACGTATAGTCTTAACCTGGGCTCAGTAGATACTATCCTACAAGCTGAAGTGGTTGCCATCAATACATGCTCGGAAATCATCCTGAATGAGACAGTCCCTAGCAAGACTGTCAGGATCAGAAGTGATAGCCAAGCAGCTCTTAAAGCAATAGAGAGCGTATACACTGCGCCGCAAACAGTGAACCACTGCCAAGGAACTGTAGTGGAACTGGCACAACGCCACAAGGTTATCCTTAAATTGGTATCAGGACACACAGAGATCCTTGGAAACGAAAAAGCTGACCTCCCAGCCAAGCAAACTTCTGAAGGAACCCTGATGGAACCTCTCTCCACATGTGGGGAACGGTTAAGGGAACAACATATATAACAATGGATGGAACTGCCTGGACTCAGGCAATCCAGACTATTCATAACAGGTCCATCCAGGTAGAAAACTACAGAACTACTCAGCCAAAGTAGAACCCCACTAAGAAAAACAGCGGGACCACTTACAGGACACTGCTATCTCCGAAAACACATGAACATAATGGGACTTGCCGAGGACCCGTTATGCAGAAAATTTGGTGAGGAATATGAAACTCCTCTTCACGTAATATGTCACTGTCCAAGCCTTAAGTGACTTAGACAGAGACACTTTCCGTTTCCTGAGTCAGAGTAAATCGTGAAACGAATATCAGGGACATTCTAGAAGCGAACCTGGTATGATCACTTCAGGAAGGTAAAATGAACCTAGAGCTGCAGTACATGCACGAAACGCACCCCAGAGGAATATAATAGAATACGTTCAAACGAATAGTAGTTTACTATTCTTAGAAAGATGGACTTCCACAGAGTAATAAATTTTAAAAAGTCCCTACTAAGATAATTTAAAAACAGCATAAAATTGTTGGTAGACTCTGTATTATTTAAACTATTTTTTTTACAGTGTAGGACGAAATCGTGGGCGCTCCGACAAACGTATTAATACCTATTGGTTATCGATAACTCAGCTGACTCTTCCACAATCTTTTTGGTAAATTCAATTCTAGTTTAAATTTGTCCGGCCACTTTTGTTGACGATAGTACAGAAAAAATAACAATAACAATTTTTAATTGAAACTTTTTTTATATTCCGGAGGTTAATGAAAATTAGTGAAGGTTAACATATAATGAGAAACATTGTACAATAAAATATTTATTAACCAAATATACCCAAAAAATACTCTTTTATTAAACATAAAGGAACACTTCCACAGCAAGTCAAAGAAAAATATGGACATCAGATTTCTCTGGGTTCCATCTCATACAAGAATTAAAGGCAAGAAAGAGTAGACCAAATGGCAATTAATTCAATTTCCGATCCAAATATCCCAAATTTACCCATTATTCCGTTAAATGACATTAAGATAAACATAAAAGATCACATTTTTAATACCTGGCAACAAATATGGAACTCAAATAATTCAAAATAAAACCTCAAGTGAGGTCTAAGTTACCACTACCATCAGGCAGAAAAACCAAGTCGTAATAACTCGCTTACGTATTATAGGCCATACTTCACTAACACATCTTACAACTAAAGAAGAAGATCCACCAAGATGTAGATGTAACATTGAACTAACAGTGAATCACATCCTAAAAGAATACCCAAAATTCCATCAAGAAAGAATATCTTCCAGACTACCGACTCAAAATCAAGATCTATTACACAACTTATATTTACAAATAAACTTTAAATTAGATTATATAGTCGACAGTCTTTAAGGAACTGAATCACTGCACTAAACCGAGTATGATTTTGAGAGTTGCACTGAGTTTGTATTTGCGACGGGTTAGGCTGTAGTGTTTGCAATCTAAAAGTATGTGCTTAACTGAAAGACTTGTACTGTCACAGAATTGGCAGGTAGGAGGGTTGTGTGAAGCCATCAGGGCCGGTATTCTCAACTCACTCCTCTCACAGCGAGCGATCACAAAAGGGAGTGATTTGATTGGCAGCGATATGGCTTTTCTAGATTCTCATGTATCCCTCCGCTCGCAAATTTATAACACGAGCAACTGGTACACATGAAAGCGAGTGAAATAAAGCACTCCTCTTTGACAGGAGCGATCCATGCGAGGAGAGGGCATGAGAATCGATTTGGCAGTGAATTTCACTCCCCTCGCATTCAACGACATCGATATCGCTCCAAGCGAGGACCTGAGAATACCGGCCCTGATAACCATGGGTTAGGCGGGTATGACCTATTCTGAGTCTTCTTAAAATACTTTTATCCTTTCTTGCCAATGGAGGCATCCTCTGAGCGTTAAATGTGGATTGAATTATGCGTAGTTTTATGTTCTGTGTGTTCCAATGCCTTTGCCATGTTTGTATCATCGTTTGCCGAGCTGTTAATTTTAAGTCTTGATGGAGTTGAATTTGTTCTACTGGCCATTCAGAGGAACAAATTTGTTTTCCTGCTTGGTCTGCGAGTTTGTTGCCAGTAATTCCTACATGGGAAGGGATCCAGATGTTATACACACATGTACCTCTAGTGTGGTGGTGGTGGCAGATGTCAAGTATATCTTGTTCTAAAGGATGCTGTGAGTAGTTGTTTCTGATGGAACATATTGATGAGAGGAAGTCTGTGCATATGGCGAGTTTACTGTTATCCTGTACGGGAGTCTTCAGAGCTTCTAGTGTTCCATATAGTTCAGCTGTGTGTATACTGCATAAGTCAGGAAGTTTGTGTGTTTCTAAAAAGATACCAGTTTCTAAAAGATACCAAACTTTTTTACAAAATTTAAAAAAAACACTTGTATTTTAAAAATTGTTACTTGAAACTCCCGCTAATAACCCTTGGTGGTTGATACGGTAAATATAAATAAAAAAAATATTTATGAATGTTTTATCAAAACACCTGAAAATAAATAACCGTTTCCTCTAATTAGAAGGATATGGTTTTGGGGGTTTTATTATTTTATTCAAATAAGAAAACCTTTCTAATTGTGAGAGAAACTACAAATAAAACGTGTTACATCTACGGAATCTGGAGTGTGCTTGTTCTGCCAGTCCACGCGGTGTAGTTCTGGACATAACAATTTTCCTACATCTCTGTGTAGAAATGTTGTCAACCGTAGAATATGTGAATGATTTAATGGCAGGGAACTTTATAGACTAAGGCAACATCCCTTAACTAATGCAAATAGGACAGTGGTTTTAGTTTTGGTGGACATTATTCCAGAAATGAAATGGGTTATTGTGTCCTTCTCGTAATAATGTCATTGTCTTTCCGCTTCTGTATTCCTAGGTGAATACTTTTAATAGATAACATCTCTGTTTGTTCGGGTACAGCTTAAAAGGATCTAAGTAATAATTACTCGGTTGAAATGGCTCATACTAGATTACATAGTTCTCTTTTGGAAAGCTTAAACTTTTTGTTTTAATTTAACAATTTTAAATATACAGTGTGTTTTAAAAAAAGGTAACACCGTCTCTAGGATAGGTAAAAAACTGAAAAATAATTGGGGTTTGCTTAGTAAAATTTTTTTCTAACGCCATCCGTTTTCAAGATAAAGGGCGTTGAAGAAAATAAAAAATTACACATTTCTTACGATTTTGTCGAAACTACTGGCACCATTGCAATGAAATTTTATACGAATATGTTTTGGAAGCTGATATATCCCATGAATTTGTTTTTATAACTAACTCTAATAGAGGGCGCTAGTTACACGATTCATACAACGTATTATTTAACATAACTTTTTTTAGGATAGAATTATTAGTCAAAACTCCAAGTGAACATAAATATCGTTTAATTCTACACCAAAAAGGTACTCTTGGTAAAACTCGATATTATGTACCGTTTTCGGAATATTTTGATTTGAAAATTATGAAGTAATAATCGCTCCTGGTATAAACTAATGTTAAAGTTCTACCCTAAAAAAAGTTATGTTGAATAATACGTTGTATTAATCGTGTAACTAGCGCCCTCTATGAGAGTTAGTTATAAAAACAAATTCATGGGATATATCAGCTTCCAAAACATATTCGTATAAAATTTCATTGCAATGGTGCCAGTAGTTTCGACAAAATCGTAAGAAATGTGTAATTTGTATTTTCTTCAACGCCCTTTATCTTGAAAACGGATGGCGTTAGAAAAAAATTTTACTAAGCAAACCCCAATTATTTTTCAGTTTTTTACCTATCCTAGAGACGGTGTTACCTTTTTTTGAAACACCCTGTATATTGGGAGATTCCCAGTGCCTTATAGACAAAATTAACGCTGATTTTAAAATTTTAGAATAATGGTTATCTCACAATAAACCATTGATTAATACTCAAAAAACTAATTTATTCAATTTGGAAGAAATTATTTAAGGAATATGATAATTAAATTTAATAATAATACAATTAAAGAAGTTAAGGAAAAAAAATATATAGGGCTTTTCATTGATAACAATTTAAATTGGTATACCCATATTCAATAGGTAATGTTTCTTCAAAAATATCCTCTCATTAAAAGAATGGAAGATTTATCTAAAAAACTGCGTATTTAATATACTATGCACACATTCAAAGTAATTTAATATATTTATTATCAGCTTGGTTCTCTACAACAAAAAATAATATAAATTTTATATATAAATTACAAAATAAAGCTTTAAAAAACCGTTTTTAGGTTACCATGTTTCCAACCAAAATTGCTATTTATATAACTAGTTGCATATAGTGAAGAGATATCAAAAGGCCTCCCTTTTTTTTTTTTTCCTGAGAAAATCTTCGTAAGACATCTGGGAGCGTATCCCAGATGTGCAGGATTCCACCAGAGTAAGACCGGCAGCACTCGTTATCCCCCTTTAGGGAAGACATCGAGCACCGCCGGCCTCAATTCCAGTGACCTACCTGCTAAAAACACCTCCTCTTCCACCAGTTGTACCTAGGGCTGCTTTTTCAGCGTCATATCAAAAGACCTAATTACAATTATTTGTGCTTCGATTTACATAAAATTATAAATAGTACGTGAAGTTCTGAAATGTCTCTGTATCAAATAGGAAGAAGATATAATTTACTTCATACCGGAAGGTTACTGATTATCTTTCATATAATTGACATCACTTGCAGAAATCTCTTGAATTTCAACACGTTAAGAGGCCACAGGAAAAAATCGCAAGGAATGGTTTCAACCAGAAGAAAGGTGCAGGCCACAATATCTTAAATCATTATTGTAGCTATTACCATAACTTGTGATATAATACATGTAAAATTGAGGATAAAATAAAGATTATAAAAAGAGGCCACAGGCGGTTCTTTAATAGCCATCAGGCGACAATTTCCCAGAAACAGAAAATACTATACGTACTCAACTCAATGGGTGACAGCTGGGTTTGTAAGCCAGACTAACAGACACCTTAAGTTATAGTACTTCTCCCACATTGTGGTACCTGTCGTATTTCTGTGTAGAAAAAGTCGACCGCCCCTTTTATACCATAAGGAACCTTAGACTTAGACGAAATTGAGCCAGATTTACAAATACTGGGACCATAATAAAGTAACTCAAAAAATTATGCATAATATATTTATCGGGTCTAAAAAATGCCAAAATAATATTATTTTTAAGAAAAGTTTAATAATAACCTAGAAAACTCAACTTTCCTAAAAAATTCCGAAATACTAGGGAACTATTTTGGGGCCCCCTATATCACAGCTCTTCTAACCCTCGAGATACGGCATATGGGGGGTTGAAAACAGTGTTGAGGGGAAAGGACAGGGTCCCCTATGAAGATTTTGAAAAAAAATCCATTTTTCATGAATATACATTAAACCGGAATTTTAATTGGACAAAAATTAATTATGTACTCACCCTGATAATAAACGACGTTAGTCAGTGCAAGCACTGACCAAGTGGCCGTTTTGAACCGCCCTTTAGATACACTGAAATCATCTGCATCAAAAACAAACATCAGAAATATCGGGATGTCTTTTCTTCACTATTTTCTTCGAATTTTCAATTATTTGTCCAATCTATCAATCATTTAGTAAGTATCTGCCAACTGTTTAACCTAGAATAATCTTTCAAATTATTCTCATTTATTAAGGATAATAAAAAACTCTTCGTTTTAACAAAACTTCCAATATTTATTAAAAAAAAAAAAAAAAAAAAAAAAAAAAAAAAGCAATTTTTTAATAAATATTGGAAGTTTTGTTAAAACGAAGAGTTTTTTATTATCCTTAATAAGATGGACTTCCAAAAAGTAAGGGTTAGTACAATCAATTTTATTCTCATTTAATTTTTTCATAACAAACCAAACAATTTCTGTATGTAACCTTCAAAGAGTTGTATACTTTGGATTTAAAACTTCTGCAAACAATATATATATGTGTATACTAAAATGTTAAGCAGTTACCTCCTGAAAAACAGTCTTAAGACGAAGAATTAGTTTCTTAACAGTGCCTGTAATAACTCAAAAGTTTATAATAATGAAAAATATTGCGATTATATAAATATTGCAACAAATAATATATATACAAAGTATTAGAACTACTATCCCAATGCTACATAAATACATGCTTCCTCAATTATATATTTTCCCAATCCAGATTAGTACCCACCAACATTCCCGCATCACTCCAAGCTCCACAATACCATTTTTAAACATATCAAAGCAGAAAGACATGCGTTTAAAAAAATTACCTTGTATAAAACGATAAAAGTGTTTTTTATAAAGATATACTTCCTTTATATCTGAAATAAATATAAATTTGTTAACAAGTACTTATAGAATGGCAATGTGTATTCAATTTCAAAAATGTTGGTTTCTGTGAACCTCGCTGCGCTCGGCACGCAGTGGTACATTTGTAAAGAATGGTCTGCATTTATTTTGTATTTAGTTTCATCTGAATATCTTCCATATAGATCTGCAACTGATAAAAACAATAAAAATAATTTTATATCTTTCCATTTTATTTGGTGAAACCTTTAGATTTGTTACCTTGTATAGAAATATAAAGATTTTTTCATATAGACTTATGTTCTTGATACCTAAAAATGTCTTCCATGTTTTTTATGATAGACCTGTCTGCCTCTTGAGAGGCAGAAGAAATAAGTATTATGGGGAATAGTGCTGCAGTTCAGGTTAGAATAGATTTTTAGTTTTTTAAGTATAAAATAGTTTGAAAGGGTGAGTTTTTCGTAGGACAAAATTAATACTGATGATGTTCGACCAAGTGATATTGTCGTAAGAGATAATGGTGATGTGCTACTTAGATTTTAAGGACACTGTATACATTCTAAAATTTTTAATGATCAAATTGAAACTGTTACGAAAAAGAATTTATGCAGCCAATGCCAAAACATTGATAGTTTGCAAAAAATTTTGTTATAGATTATTTTAATTTTTTTTATTTCCGTATTATCAATATTACTAACTTGTTTGACATTAAAAAATATGAAAAATTTTTATTAATATATTCGTAAAAAAATTTCCAAATTTTAAAATTTTTTTTTAATAATTTGACAGCGTTATTGTTGCATCAAAAATGTAAAAATTTATAATAATCTACCTATTTACACGAAAATTATATAAAACATTAAATAAAATATCCTTTTTTATACAGATTATCAAAATGTTTCAAAAATTGAACTTAAATATGAAATATATCATTTATATAAAAAAAACTTCATTTATCTCCAAGTAAAAATTGAATTTCATAATATTTTTTCTAAAATATACGTTTAACTCTATTAAAAAAAATATCTTAGGTAAAATAATAGTTTCAGAAAACCTAAAATAATTTTTTCTCATAAATAACTTAGATTAAACATTTTTACGCAATAAAAAAAACATTTTGAATAAAAATAATCACAGAAAGTCAATTATATCATTTAAATTCCCATTTTATTTCACTTACCTTTGTAAAATCAAATTCTGGTGACGATCTTGAAGTAAATCAATACAGATAGAAAATGTTTTTAAATACTAAAGTTTCATGAATAATTTGATAGCGCTATTACTATATCAGAATTGTATAAATTAATATTGATCTAGCTATATTCACAAAATTATATAGAACATTAAATAAAACGTAATAGTGAAGTAGCATATACCTTTTTTTTTTTTTTTCCTGTAAAAATCTTCGTAAGACATCTGGGAGCGTATCCCAGGTGTGCAGGATTCCACCAGAGTAAGACCGGCAGCACTCGTTATCCCCCTTTAGGGAAGACATCGAGCACCGCCGGCCTCAATTCTAGTGACCTACCTTCTAAAAACACCTCCTCTTCCACCAGTTGTACCTAGGGCTGCTTTTTCAGCGTTATATCAAAAGACCTAATTACAATTATTTGTGCTTCGATTTACATAAAATTATAAATAGTACGTGAAGTTCTGAAATGTCTCTGTATCAAATAGGAAGAAGATATAATTTACTTCATACCGGAAGGTTACTGATTATCTTTCATATAATTGACATCACTTGCAGAAATCTCTTGAATTTCAACACGTTAAGAGGCCACAGGAAAAAATCGCAAGGAATGGTTTCAACCAGAAGAAAGGTGCAGGCCACAATATATTAAATCATTATTGTAGCTATTACCATAACTTGTGATATAATACATGTAAAATTGAGGATAAAATAAAGATTATAAAAAGAGGCCACAGGCGGTTCTTTAATAGCCATCAGGCGACAATTTCCCAGAAACAGAAAATACTATACGTACTCAACTCAATGGGTGACAGCTGGGTTTGTAAGCCAGACTAACAGACACCTTAAGTTATAGTACTTCTCCCACATTGTGGTACCTGTCGTATTTCTGTGTAGAAAAAGTCGACCGCCCCTTTTATACCATAAGGAACCTTAGACTTAGACGAAATTGAGCCAGATTTACAAATACTGGGACCATAATAAAGTAACTCAAAAAATTATGCATAATATATTTATCGGGTCTAAAAAATGCCAAAATAATATTATTTTTAAGAAAAGTTTAATAATAACCTAGAAAACTCAACTTTCCTGAAAAATTCCGAAATACTAGGGAACTATTTTGGGGCCCCCTATATCACAGCTCTTCTAACCCTCGAGATACGGCATATGGGGGTTGGAAACAGTGTTGAGGAAAGGACAGGGTCCCCTATGAAGATTTTGAAAAAAAATCCATTTTTCATGAATATACATTAAACCGGAATTTTAATTGGACAAAAATTAATTATGTACTCACCCTGATAATAAACGACGTTAGTCAGTGCAAGCACTGACCAAGTGGCCGTTTTGAACCGCCCTTTAGATACACTGAAATCATCTGCATCAAAAACAAACATCAGAAATATCGGGATGTCTTTTCTTCACTATTTTCTTCGAATTTTCAATTATTTGTCCAATCTATCAATCATTTAGTAAGTATCTGCCAACTGTTTAACCTGGAATAATCTTTCAAATTATTCTCATTTAATTTTTTCATAACAAACCAAACAATTTCTGTATGTAACCTTCAAAGAGTTGTATACTTTGGATTTAAAACTTCTGCAAATAATATATATATGTGTATACTAAAATGTTAAGCAGTTACCTCCTGAAAAACAGTCTTAAGACGAAGAATTAGTTTCTTAACAGTGCCTGTAATAACTCAAAAGTTTATAATAATGAAAAATATTGCGATTATATAAATATTGCAACAAATAATATATATACAAAGTATTAGAACTACTATCCCAATGCTACATGCTTCCTCAATTATATATTTTCCCAATCCAGATTAGTACCCACCAACATTCCCGCATCACTCCAAGCTCCACAATACCATTTTTAAACATATCAAAGCAGAAAGACATGCGTTTAAAAAAATTACCTTGTATAAAACGATAAAAGTGTTTTTTATAAAGATATACTTCCTTTATATCTGAAATAAATATAAATTTGTTAACAAGTACTTATAGAATGGCAATGTGTATTCAATTTCAAAAATGTTGGTTTCTGTGAACCTCGCTGCGCTCGGCACACAGTGGTACATTTGTAAAGAATGGTCTGCATTTATTTTGTATTTAGTTTCATCTGAATATCTTCCATATAGATCTGCAACTGATAAAAACAATAAAAATAATTTTATATCTTTCCATTTTATTTGGTGAAACCTTTAGATTTGTTACCTTGTATAGAAATATAAAGATTTTTTCATATAGACTTATGTTCTTGATACCTAAAAATGTCTTCCATGTTCTTTATGATAGACCTGTCTGCCTTTTGAGAGGCAGAAGAAATAAGTATTATGGGGAATAGTGCTGCAGTTCAGGTTAGAATAGATTTTTAGTTTTTAAGTATAAAATAGTTTGAAAGGGTGAGTTTTTCGTAGGACAAAATTAATACTGATGATGTTCGACCAAGTGATATTGTCGTAAGAGATAATGGTGATGTGCTACTTAGATTTTAAGGACACTGTATACATTCTAAAATTTTTAATGATCAAATTGAAACTGTTACGAAAAAGAATTTATGCAGCCAATGCCAAAACAT
Organism: Ophraella communa; assembly: GCA_035357415.1. Lineage (NCBI taxonomy): Eukaryota > Metazoa > Arthropoda > Insecta > Coleoptera > Chrysomelidae > Ophraella > Ophraella communa. The sequence goes on along the minus strand of CM068989.1, from coordinate 6,088,236 downwards.
TGATAGTTTGCAAAAAATTTTGTTATAGATTATTTTAATTTTTTTTATTTCCGTATTATCAATATTACTAACTTGTTTGACATTAAAAAAATATGAAAAATTATTATTAATATATTCGTAAAAAAATTTCCAAATTTTAAAATTTTTTTTTAATAATTTGACAGCGTTATTGTTGCATCAAAAATGTAAAAATTTATAATAATCTACCTATTTACACGAAAATTATATAAAACATTAATTAAAATATCCTTTTTTTATACAGATTATCAAAATGTTTCAAAATTTGAACTTAAATATGAAATATATTATTTATATAAAAAAAACTTCATTTATCTCCAAGTAAAAATTGAATTTCATAATATTTTTTCTAAAATATACGTTTAACTCTATTAAAAAAATATCTTAGGTAAAATAATAGTTTTAGAAAACCTAAAATAATTTTTTCTCATAAATAACTCAGATTAAACATTTTTACGCAATAAAAAAACATTTTGAATAAAAATAATCACAGAAAGTCAATTATATCATTTAAATTCCCATTTTATTTCACTTACCTTTGTAAAATCAAATTCTGGTGACGATCTTGAAGTAAATCAATACAGATAGAAAATGTTTTTAAATACTAAAGTTTCATGAATAATTTGATAGCGCTATTACTATATCAGAATTGTATAAATTAATATTGATCTAGCTATATTCACAAAATTATATAGAACATTAAATAAAACGTAATAGTGAAGTAGCATATACCTTTTTTTTTTTTTTTTCCTGAGAAAATCTTCGTAAGACATCTGGGAGCGTATCCCAGGTGTGCAGGATTCCACCAGAGTAAGACCGGCAGCACTCGTTATCCCCCTTTAGGGAAGACATCGAGCACCGCCGGCCTCAATTCCAGTGACCTACCTTCTAAAAACACCTCCTCTTCCACCAGTTGTACCTAGGGCTGCTTTTTCAGCGTTATATCAAAAGACCTAATTACAATTATTTGTGCTTCGATTTACATAAAAATATAAATAGTACGTGAAGTTCTGAAATGTCTCTGTATCAAATAGGAAGAAGATATAATTTACTTCATACCGGAAGGTTACTGATTATCTTTCATATAATTGACATCACTTGCAGAAATCTCTTGAATTTCAACACGTTAAGAGGCCACAGGAAAAAATCGCAAGGAATGGTTTCAACCAGAAGAAAGGTGCAGGCCACAATATATTAAATCATTATTGTAGCTATTACCATAACTTGTGATATAATACATGTAAAATTGAGGATAAAATAAAGATTATAAAAAGAGGCCACAGGCGGTTCTTTAATAGCCATCAGGCGACAATTTCCCAGAAACAGAAAATACTATACGTACTCAACTCAATGGGTGACAGCTGGGTTTGTAAGCCAGACTAACAGACACCTTAAGTTATAGTACTTCTCCCACATTGTGGTACCTGTCGTATTTCTGTGTAGAAAAAGTCGACCGCCCCTTTTATACCATAAGGAACCTTAGACTTAGACGAAATTGAGCCAGATTTACAAATACTGGGACCATAATAAAGTAACTCAAAAAATTATGCATAATATATTTATCGGGTCTAAAAAATGCCAAAATAATATTATTTTTAAGAAAAGTTTAATAATAACCTAGAAAACTCAACTTTCCTGAAAAATTCCGAAATACTAGGGAACTATTTTGGGGCCCCCTATATCACAGCTCTTCTAACCCTCGAGATACGGCATATGGGGGGTTGGAAACAGTGTTGAGGGGAAAGGACAGGGTCCCCTATGAAGATTTTGAAAAAAAATCCATTTTTCATGAATATACATTAAACCGGAATTTTAATTGGACAAAAATTAATTATGTACTCACCCTGATAATAAACGACGTTAGTCAGTGCAAGCACTGACCAAGTGGCCGTTTTGAACCGCCCTTTAGATACACTGAAATCATCTGCATCAAAAACAAACATCAGAAATATCGGGATGTCTTTTCTTCACTATTTTCTTCGAATTTTCAATTATTTGTCCAATCTATCAATCATTTAGTAAGTATCTGCCAACTGTTTAACCTGGAATAATCTTTCAAATTATTCTCATTTAATTTTCATAACAAACCAAACAATTTCTGTATGTAACCTTCAAAGAGTTGTATACTTTGGATTTAAAACTTCTGCAAACAATATAATATGTGTATACTAAAATGTTAAGCAGTTACCTCCTGAAAAACAGTCTTAAGACGAAGAATTAGTTTCTTAACAGTGCCTGTAATAACTCAAAAGTTTATAATAATGAAAAATATTGCGATTATATAAATATTGCAACAAATAATATATATACAAAGTATTAGAACTACTATCCCAATGCTACATGCTTCCTCAATTATATATTTTCCCAATCCAGATTAGTACCCACCAACATTCCCGCATCACTCCAAGCTCCACAATACCATTTTTAAACATATCAAAGCAGAAAGACATGCGTTTAAAAAAATTACCTTGTATAAAACGATAAAAGTGTTTTTTATAAAGATATACTTCCTTTATATCTGAAATAAATATAAATTTGTTAACAAGTACTTATAGAATGGCAATGTGTATTCAATTTCAAAAATGTTGGTTTCTGTGAACCTCGCTGCGCTCGGCACACAGTGGTACATTTGTAAAGAATGGTCTGCATTTATTTTGTATTTAGTTTCATCTGAATATCTTCCATATAGATCTGCAACTGATAAAAACAATAAAAATAATTTTATATCTTTCCATTTTATTTGGTGAAACCTTTAGATTTGTTACCTTGTATAGAAATATAAAGATTTTTTCATATAGACTTATGTTCTTGATACCTAAAAATGTCTTCCATGTTCTTTATGATAGACCTGTCTGCCTTTTGAGAGGCAGAAGAAATAAGTATTATGGGGAATAGTGCTGCAGTTCAGGTTAGAATAGATTTTTAGTTTTTTAAGTATAAAATAGTTTGAAAGGGTGAGTTTTTCGTAGGACAAAATTAATACTGATGATGTTCGACCAAGTGATATTGTCGTAAGAGATAATGGTGATGTGCTACTTAGATTTTAAGGACACTGTATACATTCTAAAATTTTTAATGATCAAATTGAAACTGTTACGAAAAAGAATTTATGCAGCCAATGCCAAAACATTGATAGTTTGCAAAAAATTTTGTTATAGATTATTTTAATTTTTTTTATTTCCGTATTATCAATATTACTAACTTGTTTGACATTAAAAAAATATGAAAAATTTTTATTAATATATTCGTAAAAAAATTTCCAAATTTTAAAATTTTTTTTTTAATAATTTGACAGCGTTATTGTTGCATCAAAAATGTAAAAATTTATAATAATCTACCTATTTACACGAAAATTATATAAAACATTAAATAAAATATCCTTTTTTTATACAGATTATCAAAATGTTTCAAAATTTGAACTTAAATATGAAATATATCATTTATATAAAAAAAACTTCATTTATCTCCAAGTAAAAATTGAATTTCATAATATTTTTTCTAAAATATACGTTTAACTCTATTAAAAAAAATATCTTAGGTAAAATAATAGTTTTAGAAAACCTAAAATAATTTTTTCTCATAAATAACTCAGATTAAACATTTTTACGCAATAAAAAAAACATTTTGAATAAAAATAATCACAGAAAGTCAATTATATCATTTAAATTCCCATTTTATTTCACTTACCTTTGTAAAATCAAATTCTGGTGACGATCTTGAAGTAAATCAATACAGATAGAAAATGTTTTTAAATACTAAAGTTTCATGAATAATTTGATAGCGCTATTACTATATCAGAATTGTATAAATTAATATTGATCTAGCTATATTCACAAAATTATATAGAACATTAAATAAAACGTAATAGTGAAGTAGCATATAGTGAAGAGATATCAAAAGGCCTCCCTTTTTTTTTTCCTGAGAATATCTTCGTAAGACATCTGGGAGCGTATCCCAGGTGTGCAGGATTCCACCAGAGTAAGACCGGCAGCACTCGTTATCCCCCTTTAGGGAAGACATCGAGCACCGCCGGCCTCAATTCCAGTGACCTACCTGCTAAAAACACCTCCTCTTCCACCAGTTGTACCTAGGGCTGCTTTTTCAGCGTTATATCAAAAGACCTAATTACAATTATTTGTGCTTCGATTTACATAAAATTATAAATAGTACGTGAAGTTCTGAAATGTCTCTGTATCAAATAGGAAGAAGATATAATTTACTTCATACCGGAAGGTTACTGATTATCTTTCATATAATTGACATCACTTGCAGAAATCTCTTGAATTTCAACACGTTAAGAGGCCACAGGAAAAAATCGCAAGGAATGGTTTCAACCAGAAGAAAGGTGCAGGCCACAATATCTTAAATCATTATTGTAGCTATTACCATAACTTGTGATATAATACATGTAAAATTGAGGATAAAATAAAGATTATAAAAAGAGGCCACAGGCGGTTCTTTAATAGCCATCAGGCGACAATTTCCCAGAAACAGAAAATACTATACGTACTCAACTCAATGGGTGACAGCTGGGTTTGTAAGCCAGACTAACAGACACCTTAAGTTATAGTACTTCTCCCACATTGTGGTACCTGTCGTATTTCTGTGTAGAAAAAGTCGACCGCCCCTTTTATACCATAAGGAACCTTAGACTTAGACGAAATTGAGCCAGATTTACAAATACTGGGACCATAATAAAGTAACTCAAAAAATTATGCATAATATATTTATCGGGTCTAAAAAATGCCAAAATAATATTATTTTTAAGAAAAGTTTAATAATAACCTAGAAAACTCAACTTTCCTAAAAAATTCCGAAATACTAGGGAACTATTTTGGGGCCCCCTATATCACAGCTCTTCTAACCCTCGAGATACGGCATATGGGGGGTTGAAAACAGTGTTGAGGGGAAAGGACAGGGTCCCCTATGAAGATTTTGAAAAAAAATCCATTTTTCATGAATATACATTAAACCGGAATTTTAATTGGACAAAAATTAATTATGTACTCACCCTGATAATAAACGACGTTAGTCAGTGCAAGCACTGACCAAGTGGCCGTTTTGAACCGCCCTTTAGATACACTGAAATCATCTGCATCAAAAACAAACATCAGAAATATCGGGATGTCTTTTCTTCACTATTTTCTTCGAATTTTCAATTATTTGTCCAATCTATCAATCATTTAGTAAGTATCTGCCAACTGTTTAACCTGGAATAATCTTTCAAATTATTCTCATTTAATTTTCATAACAAACCAAACAATTTCTGTATGTAACCTTCAAAGAGTTGTATACTTTGGATTTAAAACTTCTGCAAACAATATATATATGTGTATACTAAAATGTTAAGCAGTTACCTCCTGAAAAACAGTCTTAAGACGAAGAATTAGTTTCTTAACAGTGCCTGTAATAACTCAAAAGTTTATAATAATGAAAAATATTGCGATTATATAAATATTGCAACAAATAATATATATACAAAGTATTAGAACTACTATCCCAATGCTACATGCTTCCTCAATTATATATTTTCCCAATCCAGATTAGTACCCACCAACATTCCCGCATCACTCCAAGCTCCACAATACCATTTTTAAACATATCAAAGCAGAAAGACATGCGTTTAAAAAAATTACCTTGTATAAAACGATAAAAGTGTTTTTATAAAGATATACTTCCTTTATATCTGAAATAAATATAAATTTGTTAACAAGTACTTATAGAATGGCAATGTGTATTCAATTTCAAAAATGTTGGTTTCTGTGAACCTCGCTGCGCTCGGCACACAGTGGTACATTTGTAAAGAATGGTCTGCATTTATTTTGTATTTAGTTTCATCTGAATATCTTCCATATAGATCTGCAACTGATAAAAACAATAAAAATAATTTTATATCTTTCCATTTTATTTGGTGAAACCTTTAGATTTGTTACCTTGTATAGAAATATAAAGATTTTTTCATATAGACTTATGTTCTTGATACCTAAAAATGTCTTCCATGTTCTTTATGATAGACCTGTCTGCCTTTTGAGAGGCAGAAGAAATAAGTATTATGGGGAATAGTGCTGCAGTTCAGGTTAGAATAGATTTTCAGTTTTTTAAGTATAAAATAGTTTGAAAGGGTGAGTTTTTCGTAGGACAAAATTAATACTGATGATGTTCGACCAAGTGATATTGTCGTAAGAGATAATGGTGATGTGCTACTTAGATTTTAAGGACACTGTATACATTCTAAAATTTTTAATTATCAAATTGAAACTGTTACAAAAAAGAATTTATGCAGCCAATGCCAAAACATTGATAGTTTGCAAAAAATTTTGTTATAGATTATTTTAATTTTTTTTATTTCCGTATTATCAATATTACTAACTTGTTTGACATTAAAAAAATATGAAAAATTATTATTAATATATTCGTAAAAAAAATTCCAAATTTTAAAATTTTTTTTTAATAATTTGACAGCGTTATTGTTGCATCAAAAATGTAAAAATTTATAATAATCTACCTATTTACACGAAAATTATATAAAACATTAAATAAAATATCCTTTTTTTATACAGATTATCAAAATGTTTCAAAATTTGAACTTAAATATGAAATATATTATTTATATAAAAAAAACTTCATTTATCTCCAAGTAAAAATTGAATTTCATAATATTTTTTCTAAAATATACGTTTAACTCTATTAAAAAAAATATCTTAGGTAAAATAATAGTTTTAGAAAACCTAAAATAATTTTTTCTCATAAATAACTCAGATTAAACATTTTTACGCAATAAAAAAAACATTTTGAATAAAAATAATCACAGAAAGTCAATTATATCATTTAAATTCCCATTTTATTTCACTTACCTTTGTAAAATCAAATTCTGGTGACGATCTTGAAGTAAATCAATACAGATAGAAAATGTTTTTAAATACTAAAGTTTCATGAATAATTTGATAGCGCTATTACTATATCAGAATTGTATAAATTAATATTGATCTAGCTATATTCACAAAATTATATAGAACATTAAATAAAACGTAATAGTGAAGTAGCATATAGTGAAGAGATATCAAAAGGCCTCCCTTTTTTTTTCCTGAGGTGAAAATCTTCGTAAGACATCTGGGAGCGTATCCCAGGTGTGCAGGATTCCACCAGAGTAAGACCGGCAGCACTCGTTATCCCCCTTTAGGGAAGACATCGAGCACCGCCGGCCTCAATTCCAGTGACCTACCTGCTAAAAACACCTCCTCTTCCACCAGTTGTACCTAGGGCTGCTTTTTCAGCGTTATATCAAAAGACCTAATTACAATTATTTGTGCTTCGATTTACATAAAATTATAAATAGTACGTGAAGTTCTGAAATGTCTCTGTATCAAATAGGAAGAAGATATAATTTACTTCATACCGGAAGGTTACTGATTATCTTTCATATAATTGACATCACTTGCAGAAATCTCTTGAATTTCAACACGTTAAGAGGCATAAGAAATAAATCTCAAGGAATGGTTTCTACCATAATAAAGGTGCAGGCCACAATATCTTAAATCATTATTGTAGCTATTACCATAACTTGTGATATAATACATGTAAAATTGAGGATAAAATAAAGATTATAAAAAGAGGCCACAGGCGGTTCTTTAATAGCCATCAGGCGACAATTTCCCAGAAACAGAAAATACTATACGTACTCAACTCAATGGGTGACAGCTGGGTTTGTAAGCCAGACTAACAGACACCTTAAGTTATAGTACTTCTCCCACATTGTGGTACCTGTCGTATTTCTGTGTAGAAAAAGTCGACCGCCCCTTTTATACCATAAGGAACCTTAGACTTAGACGAAATTGAGCCAGATTTACAAATACTGGGACCATAATAAAGTAACTCAAAAAATTATGCATAATATATTTATCGGGTCTAAAAATGCCAAAATAATATTATTTTTAAGAAAAGTTTAATAATAACCTAGAAAACTCAACTTTCCTAAAAAATTCCGAAATACTAGGGAACTATTTTGGGGCCCCCTATATCACAGCTCTTCTAACCCTCGAGATACGGCATATGGGGGGTTGAAAACAGTGTTGAGGGGAAAGGACAGGGTCCCCTATGAAGATTTTGAAAAAAAATCCATTTTTCATGAATATACATTAAACCGGAATTTTAATTGGACAAAAATTAATTATGTACTCACCCTGATAATAAACGACGTTAGTCAGTGCAAGCACTGACCAAGTGGCCGTTTTGAACCGCCCTTTAGATACACTGAAATCATCTGCATCAAAAACAAACATCAGAAATATCGGGATGTCTTTTCTTCACTATTTTCTTCAAATTTTCAATTATTTGTCCAATCTATCAATCATTTAGTAAGTATCTGCCAACTGTTTAACCTGGAATAATCTTTTAAATTATTCTCATTTAATTTTTTCATAACAAACCAAACAATTTCTGTATGTAACCTTCAAAGAGTTGTATACTTTGGATTTAAAACTTCTGCAAACAATATATATATGTGTATACTAAAATGTTAAGCAGTTACCTCCTGAAAAACAGTCTTAAGACGAAGAATTAGTTTCTTAACAGTGCCTGTAATAACTCAAAAGTTTATAATAATGAAAAATATTGCGATTATATAAATATTGCAACAAATAATATATATACAAAGTATTAGAACTACTATCCCAATGCTACATAAGTACATGCTTCCTCAATTATATATTTTCCCAATCCAGATTAGTACCCACCAACATTCCCGCATCACTCCAAGCTCCACAATACCATTTTTAAACATATCAAAGCAGAAAGACATGCGTTTAAAAAAATTACCTTGTATAAAACGATAAAAGTGTTTTTTATAAAGATATACTTCCTTTATATCTGAAATAAATATAAATTTGTTAACAAGTACTTATAGAATGGCAATGTGTATTCAATTTCAAAAATGTTGGTTTCTGTGAACCTCGCTGCGCTCTGCACGCAGTGGTACATTTGTAAAGAATGGTCTGCATTTATTTTGTATTTAGTTTCATCTGAATATCTTCCATATAGATCTGCAACTGATAAAAACAATAAAAATAATTTTATATCTTTCCATTTTATTTGGTGAAACCTTTAGATTTGTTACCTTGTATAGAAATATAAAGATTTTTTCATATAGACTTATGTTCTTGATACCTAAAAATGTCTTCCATGTCCTTTATGATAGACCTGTCTGCCTCTTGAGAGGCAGAAGAAATAAGCATTATGGGGAATAGTGCTGCAGTTCAGGTTAGAATAGATTTTCAGTTTTTTAAGTATAAAATAGTTTGAAAGGGTGAGTTTTTCGTAGGACAAAATTAATACTGATGATGTTCGACCAAGTGATATTGTCGTAAGAGATAATGGTGATTTGCTACTTAGATTTTAAGGACACTGTATACATTCTAAAATTTTTAATGATCAAATTGAAACTGTTACGAAAAAGAATTTATGCTGCCAATGCCAAAACATTGATAGTTTGCAAAAAATTTTGTTATAGATTATTTTAATTTTTTTTATTTCCGTATTATCATTATTACTAACTTGTTTGACATTAAAAAAATATGAAAAATTATTATTAATATATTCGTAAAAAAATTTCCAAATTTTAAAATTTTTTTTTAATAATTTGACAGCGTTATTGTTGCATCAAAAATGTAAAAATTTATAATAATCTACCTATTTACACGAAAATTATATAAAACATTAAATAAAATATCCTTTTTTATACAGATTATCAAAATGTTTCAAAATTTGAACTTAAATATGAAATATATCATTTATATAAAAAAAACTTCATTTATCTCCAAGTAAAAATTGAATTTCATAATATTTTTTTTAAAATATACGTTTAACTCTATTAAAAAAAATATCTTAGGTAAAATAATAGTTTTAGAAAACCTAAAATAATTTTTTCTCATAAATAACTCAGATTAAACATTTTTACGCAATAAAAAAAACATTTTGAATAAAAATAATCACAGAAAGTCAATTATATCATTTAAATTCCCATTTTATTTCACTTACCTTTGTAAAATCAAATTCTGGTGACGATCTTGAAGTAAATCAATACAGATAGAAAATGTTTTTAAATACTAAAGTTTCATGAATAATTTGATAGCGCCATTACTATATCAGAATTGTATAAATTAATATTGATCTAGCTATATTCACAAAATTATATAGAACATTAAATAAAACGTAATTTTTTTAATATTGGTTATTAAAATGCTTCAAAAATTGACCAAAAAGATAAAATATTTCATTAATAAAACAGATCTTTATTAATCCGTCAAATAAAGATTAAATTTTATAATATTTTTTTTCTAAAATATACGTTTTACTCTATTTAAAAAATATATTAAGTGAACTAATAATTTTAGAAAACGCACAATATATTTTCTTTATAAATTACCTTAAAATAATTATTTTTAAACAAATTTACTTTGTAAACAATCAACCTTTTCGAAAGGTCTTATTTTTTAATTGATCCAAAATTTCTAATTAAATTTTGTCCTGTATACAAAAAAAAACTTTCACCGCATTTTTAAACTGTCTTTTACAGGCTGTCAACTATTAATATATGGAAATGTACAAAATTATTGCAGTAAAAATAACTACAGAAAGTCAATTAAATCATTTGAGTTCCCATTTAATTGCTCCTACCTTTTGAAAAACAAAACAAATTCTAGTGACGATCTTGAAGTACATCGTAAATCGATACAGATAGTAAATGTTTTTAAAGACTTACCCTGTAACAAAAGAAAGAAATAATTAGTTTATATGAGTTAAGATTTAAGTACTGTTACTATAAATTTGTTACAGATAGGATAATAAAACTCGTTTTTATTTCACGAATATTTAAACTTTTACTGAACGAAATGTACAACTTAAAATAGACTGACTAACTTAAACATTTCTATTTGCTTATTAGTGGCCCATCGGTGAATCATTACACAAAAACCTTAACAAGTAACAGTATATCTGAATCACCTCTTTATCAGTGTTGAATTACTTGTATTTTAAATACCAAAGGATTTGAATAGTACAGTGTATAATAATAACTATGAAAACAGTAATAATTGCAAAAATATAAAAATTGATGAATTCCAATTATAAAATGATATACCGTAACAAATTGTTGTAAATTAGTTTTGAGGTACTTTAAGAGAAATAATTTTACTATTTTTTCCTAATTTAATAACTGTGGGTTGAAATGTTCTGAATGGGCTACTTAATAAAAATGTATCAGTTTAAATTTGGATAAAATCAATCTAAATTAATGTAAAAATCATCTGTTCTAACTAAATAATTTTCAAAATATTATAAAACCGATAGTACCTAATTGGTTTAAATAAAAAATTATTTTCGACCTCAGCGTATTTATTTTACTATGAAAAACTTGATGGTTATAATTTTAACAGTGTATCTAATTTATAAAATATATATTTATATCACTTACCCCTTTTATTATTAAAAAATAGTCCAACTGATGATCGTGAAGAACGCCGTTTGAAGATCTGACAAAATTTTCTTCAATACTCACCTGTAAGAAATAAGAACTAAGAATTAAAACTTGCATAGATAATTTTGTTTCAATATATACAAGGTGTCCTAAATTATATCAGGAATGTATGTTTTGCAAGGTTTTTAGCAGAGATATATTTAAAGTAAAATTAGCAAAATTTTAAAATATAAAAAGTGTAGGTACCATTTTTAAAATAAACAAGTTGGTATTACATTCATTTGATGGGATAACCTTGTTTTGTAACAAAATGAAATTATTTTATAATATATCTAACAGAAATTGAAGATTTATAATCATGTTAGTTTTAACATTTTTCAATGATCATTCATTTGATGGGATAACCTTGTTTTGTAACAAAATGAAATTATTTTATAATATATCTAACAGAAATTGAAGATTTATAATCATGTTAGTTTTAACATTTTTCAATGATCACTCTGTATGTCGCTAAGGCGAGAAATTTATTTGACTGGGAAAATGTAACTTAAAAGAAAAAGGAAAAAATTGAAATCTTAACTACTTTTACAGTATGATGCAAATGTATGGAATAAATTCATTATTTCAGAAACGGACGACTTTAAAAAAAAAATCTTAAAACACGACAATTTTAATTTTTGAATGGCCATCAACTGCTATAGATGAGTTGGACATTACATCATTAGTGATGGCGTAATGACGTCATGGACAGCTCATTTGAAAGGTCTCCTTATCGCCTTTGCAACAATGTAATTATTTGAATATTTATTTCTACAGGGTTAACCAAGACTGTTGGTTTATTAAAACAATTAACTTAGAATAAATGTTTACTTAAATACAATTAAATTACAACATATGTTCAAATTGCCGACCTTCAGCAATGATACAATGAGAAAGACGAGCAGTAAATTCTTTCCTAACGTTTTCGAGGACTTCAGGTGTCGTCTGTTTCTGAAATTTATTCTATACATTTGCATCATACTGTATACGAAGATAACTCACTCTTATATTATTTTACTGTAATTTTAGGTATAATTATTGCAGAAAAAAAATATATGATTAGTTACTATATTTTAAACAATCAAAATATGAACAGTCCACCTGCTGAGGAAATAACCCCCTTAGGGGCCTCTATGTGCGATAGATGCATAGTTTGCTCAATACGTATCATATACGTTACTTATCAAATAAGAAATTTATAATATATTTATTTTAAAACGAGTTTAATAAATGAAATGTGCAACTATAAAAGGACAATAGTCGATATGGAAGGTTTTTAAATACATTTTAAGGAATTTTTACCTCTAATAAAAAAAAGAATGGTTATATTCTAAGTAATAAGGTTTTTAACCATACAAATATATTAAATTGAAAATAATTGTTTTATACCGGCAAATCAGTAACTTATAATTAAGAATAGTTTATGCAATCATTAATTTTTCCAACTCTTAAATCTAGAAAATTAATTTGAATTAATTTCTTTAATTTCTAACGAAAAATGTACTCCACATTATTTCAAACAAAAACGAACTTTTTCCTCTTAAAAAAATAAAACATTATATCTTAAATAAACTCACCGATTGGCCAGTCATCATCTGCTTTTCAACCATCACTTTTTAAACTGCCATTGTCCCCATTCACATATTTCAGTTTTAAAAAACACTGTAGTTTTCCACTATTTAGAAGAAAAATCTGTATATATACGCGCACTTAAATCCGTAAAAATACGTTAATTTCCGAATAACTTTTGTGTACACCGATCCCACCGCCTGCACAAAAGGTACTGACTGATATATCTATAAGTAAAAATGATAAGACTATGACTATACCTATAAAACTAGTTGATTAATCATATATCGTTAACTAATTTGATTAAGAATAAAATACTTTCTAAACGACAAAATTATTCCGAAGGGAGTTACAGTCTTAAAAGAATAAGATAAATTCAGAAAAACTGTTATGTAGCATAACCTTATTTCTGAAAAACAAAATTAAATAAGGTTCTGCAAACACAAATTGTTAGAATTCACAACAGTTAACGATATAAAATAAATATTTAAAAGAAAAATGAAAATACACTTTTTCACTAATTTTTCAATCATATCAGCATATTTTAAAAGTAGTACTGTAGATCCAAATGTAAAATTGTATTTTACAAGTAGCTCGACCCTGATTGTTTTTAATCCAAATTTATGTCTCTCTTTGAGCCATGCAAATGATGTATCAATGTTGATGATGGGTGACCATTTTCTGTTGCTGCATTTTCAATAAACAAATCATCTAAAAATTTAAAAACTGATACTTAAAAGATGTTTGTATTGAAGGAAAGTAAAATTACTCAAAATTTAAATTTATTCTACCTGTTATTTTTAAAGTAGAAGGCCCTGACAATAACTGTTGTTCTCCTATTGCACCTGGCTCTGTAGTTCTGGAAGTTGATGGCATATCTCTTTCCTCTGAAGATGATCATTCTAAATTATGATTTTAACTGCCTAACATGGCTAAACATATTTGACTATTTTTACTTCAAACTTTGACCCAACTTCAATGTTTTCTGATTTCCACAATTGTTGAGCAATAGTATATTATATACAGGGTGTTTTAAAAAAAGGTAACACCGTCTCTAGGATAGGTAAAAAACAGAAAAATAATTGGGGTTGGCTTAGTGAAATTTTTTCTAACGCCATCCGTTTTCAAGATAAAGGGCGTTGAAGAAAATAAAAATTACACATTTCTTACGATTTTGACGAAACTACTGGCACCATTGCAATGAAATTTTATACGAATATGTTTCGGAAGCTGATATATCCCATGAATTTGTTTTTATAACTAACTCTCATAGAGGGCGCTAGTTACACGATTCATACAACGTATTATTCAACATAACTTTTTTTAGGGTAGAATTATTAGTCAAAACTCCAAGTGAACATAAACATCGTTTAATTCTACACCAAACAGGTACTCTTGGTAAAACTCGATATTATGTACCGTTTTCGGAATATTTTGATTTGAAAATTATAAAGTAATAATCGCTCCTGGTATAAACTAATGATAAAGTTCGCTTTTCTCTAAGTTTGCCATGTAAAATTGACATTTATTGATTGTTATGACAATAAGTTAACAATAAATAGAGTTTTGAAACCTTGTTATTTGTAAAATTAGATATTGTTAAACAAAATGTACTCAAATGTTGAATACACCGACATGTTATTAACTTTAGGCGAGTGTTTAGGAAACTCTAGTGCAGCAAAAGTTTCCTAGAAGAAACTTACCAAGTAAAAAAACATTTAGAGCAGTTGAACGACGTTGTCGAGAAACTGGGAATGTAAGACCAAAGAAAATAAATTCAGGTAGACCAAGAACAACAAGAACAATTAATAAAGAAAATATTATTTTAAATTTAGTTGATCAAAATCGAACATTAAGTGTAAGGAATATGGCAAGACAAACAAATACATCTTCTTCAACTACTTGGCGGATACTTAAAGAGCAGCAGCTACATCCTTACCATTACAGAAAAGTTCAAGAACTCTTGCCGGACGATCTACCGGTTAGAGTCGATTTTTGTGAAACATTGCGAGAAAGGACAGCCCTTAATCCAAATTTTTTAAAATGTATTCTTTTTACGGACGAGGCCACCTTTACGCGACAAAGTATGTTTAACTCCCATAACGCACACTACTGGTGTGATGAGAATCCACAAGCCAAAAGGGTATCACATTACCAACACTCATTTAAAGTTAATGTTTGGGCAGCAACTTTAGGTAACAGATTAATAGGTTATCATATTCTACCTGGAAATTTAAGTGGTGATATGTACCTTGATTTTCTCAATAATCACTTATTTGAGATATTAGAGGATTTATCCGTAAATGAGCGAACATCATTATTTTTTATGCATGATAAAGCTCCACCGCACTTTGATAGAAGGTGTCGTAATTGGTTGAGTAATAATTTTCGGAATCGATGGATTGGTAGAGGTGCAGAAGCTCCGATTCATTGGCCCCTCGGTCATGCGATTTTAATCCTTTGAACTACACAGTCTGGTCGTATATTAAGGAAAAAGTCTATGCTACAGAGAAAAATTCTCGTCAAGAATTAATAGACAGAATTAAACGTTACTTTAATGACATCATAGATGATCCCCAACCGTTAAGAAGATTAATGGATTCTTTAGAAAAAAGGATAGACTTGTGTA
The DNA here is from genome assembly GCA_035357415.1 of Ophraella communa. NCBI lineage: Eukaryota > Metazoa > Arthropoda > Insecta > Coleoptera > Chrysomelidae > Ophraella > Ophraella communa. The sequence goes on along the minus strand of CM068989.1, from coordinate 6,072,511 downwards.
TTCGTGAAAACGGAGGACATTTTGAACATTTACTCTAATTGAATTTTATGTTATGTTTTTTGTCTTTATTTTAATTTTCTTATTGTAAGTTTTTTTAATTAATAAATTTATCATTAGTTTATACCAGGAGCGGTTATTACTTCATAATTTTCAAATCAAAATATTCCGAAAACGGTACATAATATCGAGTTTTACCAAGAATACCTTTTTGGTGTAGAATTAAACGATGTTTATGTTCACTTGGAGTTTTGACTAATAATTCTACCCTAAAAAAGTTATATTGAATAATACGTTGTATGAATCGTATAATTAGCGCCCTCTATGAGAGTTAGTTATAAAAACAAATTCATGGGATATATCAGCTTCCAAAACATATTTGTATAAAATTTCATTGCAATGGTGCCAGTAGTTTCGGCAAAATCGTAAGAAATGTGTAATTTTTTATTTTCTTCAACGCCCTTTATCTTGAAAACGGATGGCGTTAGAAAAAAATTTTACTAAGCAAACCCCAATTATTTTTCAGTTTTTTACCTATCCTAGAGACGGTGTTACCTTTTTTTGAAACACCCTGTATATCAAAGCTTTTAGTAATGATTATTTAAAGTAGTTGAGTTCAGTTTAGTTTACTTGTTTATTCAAATTAACTTCTATAGAAAACAACTTTCAAGAAATTTACATTTCTGACAGCTTTTTATTCCTTATATCTACATAATATATAGAATAAAACAGGCGTTTCTACAAAGTAACATACATTGTATTTCAACTTTTCATTTTTTTATAATACGTCTCATCTTTACCTGCATAAAACTGCTTTGCAAACATGTCCGTTACAAAGAGGTTGGCGATTTTGCTAAAAAGGTGTATTAAAGATAAAGTAAATAAAAAATTCAAGTTTGTCTAATTTTGTTGTTGTTATATTAACATAGATTACAGATATGTTTTGTTTTGGGAATTTCATAAAAATATTAAGCAAACTGTTCTCTGCAGAAGATGTGAACAGGGCAAAGAAACAGCATCCTCTGTAACTACTTGCCAACATAAAGGAGACTCTCCTGAAGAACGTAACATGCCTTTGTCAACTTTTTGATTATCGTTTCTTCTAGTAGGGGAGCCCAAGTGGGGATTTCTGGAGTTACTAAAGCGCGGCAGATTAATATACAGGGGGATACCTTGTACCTGGTTAATTCCTTCCACCATATATAAACCCTATATACTGCCGCCCTTTAAGGATCAAGGATCAGATCGGCCTGAAATTCTCAAGCGCGTCAGATTAAGGTAGGGAGAGTTAGTTACATCCTAAAACGTGTATATTCCACTAATCTGATAATTCGGTGTTTTCCATTTTTTTCAAAATCATGCAGGAAGACGGCAAGTGCGGCAATCAATTACCCCGAAAACCAAAAAAACTTAGATTAAAAAAATTTTGTAGCATAGTTATTCCATCCTCAAATTCAAATTCAAAAATTTGCCGCGTAAACGACTGTTGAAGTCACTACTCATATGTGTTAATGAAAGCGCCATCATTTTATTGTAAACAGTGTATCTGCGAGATTGTGCAAAGTTTTTTATTTATATTGTAATAAATTACAATTAAATACAATGATAACAATTGTTATAATTTAGTTTAAATTGATGTGGTTATCAAATTTGTTGTTTTTATAATTTTAAATTTTTATTTTTAAAGTTTTGGGGGGCTATAATTTATGTTAATTTTGTCTCAATTTTTATTTATTCTTTATTCAATTTAAAACACCTTTAAAGTTTCTTTATTTTATTGATCCTTTTCTGTTTGTAAAAAAAAAATTATATCATTAAACTTAAAATATGTAATTTTATTTATTATTTATTTTTAAATTTAGTATATCTAAATTAATTGCTGAGCATTAGTTACTCTTAATCCCAATAGTCAGTTCATAATATAACATTCAACAGTATTATTATTTATTTCCTTTCCTTTACCTAAAAGAATCAATATACCCTTAACCTATTCAATGATACGGCTATGGTATTTTCGTGCGCATCAACCCCCATATAAAAGAACACGTGATACTTAACGGTTGTTTGCTGGGGTGAGGATGTTGAATAGCGTATGTTTATTAGTCGACATAAAATTCTCAATAATGCAATGTTTTCAGATCAAGATTATTTTAAAAAAATTATTTAAAGATATTGAAATATATTACTTACAATGTTTTATAGGAGTTATGAAAGTGATATTAGTGAATAAAGTTAAACACATACCGTAAACTCACTTGTTGCTGAAGGTCAAGGATGGAAATTCTTCGTAGCGGTTTCACACACTCGGATTCTTACTAGTAGATAATTCACAAGACGAGTGAATACTTCCTTGGACGGATACCAAAAAGGATTATAACCACTGGATATTATGTCTCCTTGGTTTCTTCAGGTTTTTTTTAATTATTATTACAGGTTAGTCAAAAATATTTAATTTCTTTTTCTTAGGATATGATATTTTATTAATCAGTACACAATTTCCATATACAATTTTCCAATAATTTTTGTTTTAAAATAAATTATATCGTTGATCAAATTAAATTTTAGCCATCTTTAATTTTTAACAGTAGTCGGCCATTGTTTTTATGATAGTTTTAAAATAGACTGACGTGGATTGGCCTTTTGATGAAATTAGAGTGACCTCGATTTTCATTTTCCATGGGCTTATATACCCTCGCCCAAAAAATCGAAAATGGCTACCTTTTTGAGCGTGTTTTTTTTTTTAACCTATTTACTTCAAATTTTTAGAAAATTGAATTTTTAATTTAGCATTTTCTGGCCTTATAATTGTTATAAATTAAATCTGCATAGCTTATTTCATTATAATTTAACATTTTTAGAATTTTAAAATCAATCTTTCCTTATTGAAACAGCTAACTTTACAGAGTAAACAATGTCGGCCATTTTGACAATTATCAATATTAAATTTAACAATTATGAGCAAATATCTCTGTTTGGCCATTAATTTTAACAAAAATTGAAAATTTACATGTTCAAATATAATCAGAAAACTTTTCTTCTTATGACAGTTCTTAATTTAGTTAATATCTACATTATAAATCTATTGCGTCTTAACGATTCAATTACAAAATTTATCAAAAAAAACGAATTAATAATACATAATATCATCAACAAACCACTTAAAATCAATTACCTTACAACAACATACAATTATAACATCAATCAATCATCTAATATTAAGTTTATGTCTTTCCACAACAATCACATCTTTTAAGTTTATAATCAACAGTTTTTGATCACTGCTTCACTATTTACAGTTTTTTTTTTATTGAATTTATCAATCATAATGTCCTTGATTAAGCTTTAATTAAACAGTCTTAGCTTGTAAACAAACACATCACTTTCTTACAGTTGTATTCTTACAGGTAATAAATTTCAATATCTTTATTTTTAGATTCTGTCTCAAGCATTGCATTTTATCAAAATATGGGATGTACCAGAACATAGGAAGTACTAGGCTTGTACTATTATCCGATACTTTATAATACTGGACTCATCACTTGATGCTTAAATGACTTTGTAAATATTGTTTGGGTAAGTCATATTTATTTATTAAGTTATATTCATTTTCTATGATATTATTTATTTTGCTTTAATAGCTAATATTAGTTTGTTGAGTATAAATTCTTCTACTTATATTATTAACTGAATACAGTTAAATATTCTCTACCTTAAATAATAATTTAAAATAATCTACACCTACTTATTTTTATTTAATAACTACCTATTAAAAAACATTATTAAACTTGTTATTATTATTAACTTTAATTATAACTTATTTGGATCTAACAAAATTAATATAACTAATATAGTTGGTTTCTTCCTAATATAAGATTCCTATACTTCATTATTAACATATTCTAATACTCATTTGCTTTTTATTTTTAGCTTAAACAACATAGTATCTTGGATTTTGATTCTTGGATCGACTACTGGTGTTAGTACTCATTCTTATGAACTCATTTTATCAAGATAGTTTTGTGTTTTTGTGTGAAATAAGATTTACTGGATTGGCTCAAATAAAGAAATTTTTGGTGTATTGATCAGTTAATGAAAAGATTCGAAAGTTACATTCATGTTTAATAATTTATTTCAATTCAAGTCATATATTAGGTAAGTTGTATTTATGATTATTTTAAAACATTACAATATTTATTCATCTATTTTCTTTATTTTTTGTTGATTTTCATAAAAATAAGTCAGTTAGACATTTTTTAATGCTAAAAGCACAAAATAAGTATTTACGCTGTTGCTTTTACATTTCGAAATTCAGCTGCATTGAAACCTAACCTAACCCAACCTAACCTAACCATGAATATGTCTAAGGATGGTAAATTGTTTGACAATGCTTTCACAAACCCTACTGACGACATTTTATGATTGCATAACACAAATAAAACCAATAATTCACAATAAAATAAGAAATAAAGGCCGGTTCATGCAACGAACATTATAATTCCATTAACATTACATTATAATTACACTTTCACTAAAAAAATGTTGTCGTTCATGCAAGACTTCATTACATTATAAATTCTGTATTAGCGCATGCGTATATTGTCCACTATTGACCCTTGAAACTTATGTTATGTTCTATACATCTGCTACAATATTCAAAAAGTTCAAGTTGTTATACTACTACTTTATTTTTAATTTTGTTAAAATATTTTTTATTGCTTGTAAAACCGGCCTTCAATATCAACATAACCTAGACATAGGCATTTTGACATAAATACGAATTCACATTTCCATGCTATCGTACTGCGCATGCGCTTTTACTGTTTCCACTAAGAATATAATGTAATGTAAATGAAAAGTTGAAAGTTCCCAACTTCTTAGTGGGCTTAATGTAATTGTAATGCCTTAATGTGTTGCATGAACGCCTCCACTATAAATTTGGTACTCAACTTTTCTTAATGATAATGTAATTATACTGAACGTTGCATGAACCGGCCTTTAAAGTCCATTTCTCTTAATTACCACACATTAAATGTAAACAAACTGTCATCGATATGAGTTTTGACGTCACGACCGTTTCGACTTCTATATTTAAATTTATCGATTTTAACTTACTTTCAATTTGATATTATATAAAAAATGACCAGAATTGTTGCGTTGTAATGAGTTAAGGATTAAATATTTATAATTTACTATATGATTACAAAGGAATTTCATTGATTTATTTCTAATTTCTAAACACCGAATTCGTGAGTGACCTAAAGAAGGACGAGGACAACAAAGTTGCAAGTTGTTTTTTTACAACGTAAGTACTTGTCCACCAGTCTTTCTAAGGTTTTAAGAAAAAAGGAGGTCATGCTGATAGGTCTGAAGGAGCCCCTCTCAGCATACGTGGCCTTGTCAGGCTTCGGTATGAAGACTCCTCTTCCAAGCCTTCAGTTCGTTAAAAGTTTGAACTTAACTTTCACGTTTAATTAAAAAATTAGCTTTTAAATTACAATGACAGCTGTTTCGCTAAAATGAGCATCGTCAGATTGCCATATTTTAGTTTCATTTTGTTTTTTCAAGGTAACTACTTGATGATGAATAAGTAGTGTTAGTTCTCCACTATTAATATTAGTAAACTGTACTTTGATTGAATCTTTATTTTATACATAGATAAGACAAAAATATAATAAAAAAAACTTGAGCAGTGAAGTAGTTACTTTTTACTTCCACCATCTCGCACTTTTTATTTATATAGAAGACCAGACAATTGAATGAAACCCTGATAATATTCAACAAATATATCAGTTGAGTTTGTTTTAAATGAATTGAAATTTACTTTGCATATTTTATCGCCGAAATACCAACAACAAGGTCGGTTGCTCCAAAAAAAATTAAGTAAAGCACGTCCGTTTTCTCAAGAATAAAACCTGCGAATATAATCATTCTTTCCTGTCAATCAATCACGAGTTTTCGGAAAGGAACCTCGAATATGACAATGGAAACGGAAGAAGACATCATAGATATCATTTTGTTTGTTCAGTTATTGAACACCACATAAAATGTGATAAATGGGACTCCGAGAGGAAAATATTACACACGAAATGTCACAAACGTACAATGAAATATTTCTTGTCATAGTTTATAAGAAAATACTAAAATTTATTAATTAATTAATTTTAATATTTAGTTTCCATTATAAAAAATTGTGGAGATACGACAGTTTACCTCTATGCTACTGATATATTGCTTAATATCAAAGGGAAATAAGCAATGAAAATTGAAAAATGAAAAAACACAGCTGTCTGCACATATCAAGTGAAATATAAACATTATAGAACTTGATGTAACATTTTCAATAAATTAAATATTGTGGGTTGACTTTGAGTTTTATTGTTACTATTCTTATTTTGGATACAATTTTCGCCTTGATTGGTCATAAGTGAAGTCACTTGCGAGTTTAGCTCTTTGATTTACCATTTCAATTGAAAGCAAGTCCTGCTTAAGAATGAACTTGCATTATGGCTAGTTTTGGAACCTGGCGTAAAATAAAATCCCAAATAGATCAACACTATTAATTCAAAAAACTTGTTTTCATCAAAATTCCAGGAAAATGTTTCAAAACAAAGTCATTTGTCTAATGTTTTTGATAGTGACATTTTTCTGTTCTTATTTTAGATACATTTTAATAACTTTATTGTACTAACCCTTACTTTTTGGAAGTCCATCTTATTAAGAATAATAAAAAACTCTTCGTTTTAACATAACTTCCAAGTTTATTTGAAAAAATTAAAAACCTAACTTTTTCAAATACACTTGGAACTTACGTTATAACGAAGAGTTTTTTATTATTCTTAATAAATTTTAATAAAGCTCCTTTTTGATAATTGCACATCACCATAAATATTATTATTTTAACAATTTTCTTAATACTAAGCAACTACTACAATTTCCTAAAAACTATGTGGGTTTAACAGCTTGGTAGACTCAACTATTATCACGAATATACAAAGTAATTATTTACATTAGCAGCTCGTGCATGTTAATATTAATCTCTTAAACAAATCTTAATTCATGCATGCACCATATCGAGAACACTATGGGGTATTTGCCAAATAAATATACATAGTAAACAAGTAAAACCATTGTGTGGCAGTTGTATTCAGAGTTGCATTACCTCTCAATAATGTATTATGCTGAATATGGGTTATACATGCACACACATATATATGTGTAACCCAAATAAAGTAAATCAATTACTTTAACTACGATTACAAAACCCTCGAAGTAGCTAAGCTCGCAGCTATGGATGTTCCAGACTTTATAGCATTTTAAGAACCTGTTAACGATGTAACAATAATAAATACAGGAAATGTGGATGCACGATGAAGCAGTGCAGATCAAGAAAAAGAAATAAGTTTGAATTGTTATTAAGGATATTAGTAGGTTAAAAGTATTTTTGAACAAATCGAAAAGGCAGAAGCAAGCTGTAGATTATAATTAGAAATAATAATAATAATAAACGCTTTTATCTTGCAGAGCAGAACAAAATACATCGTTTTCTGAAAATATCGTATTGAGTTATTTTGTGATGCTGGCAGAAAAGTATTCATCTTCTCTTTGGAGTTATTATTCGATGCTTAAGAGTACTGTAATTATTCATCACGATATAAATATTGAGAATTACAAAAAAAATCAAGCATTTTTTGAACGAAAATCTAAGGCATATACACCTAAAAACCAAAACTTTAACCTCTGAACAAATAAAGAAGTTTATCGAGAAAGCACACAATGGAAAATATCTTGTAACCAAGGTAAGAAACACAGATTGTCAAAACAGTTAATAAATATCTAAATTTCTTTAAGGTCGCTCTAATAATGGGTGTAATGGGAGCCTGCCGATCCCAAGAATTGCACGCAATGAAAGTAGATCACATTGAAGCTTTGCTTGTCAAAGTTCCATAAACTAAAACCAAAATTTGTCGGAGTTTCACAGTGACTGGAGAATTCTACGATATTTGCAAAAAATAAATCAGTCTTCGCCCAACCAAAGTACAATGTTCACCTTTTTTCTTAAATTTTCAAAATAATAAGTGCACATCGCAAAAAATTGATATCAACAAACTGGCTGCCATGCCAAAAAGTGTTGCTATTTTTTTAAATCTTGAAAATCTTGAGTTATACACCGGACATTGCCTACGTAGATCATCTGCAACACTTTTAGTTGACGGAGGTGGTGATATCACCACGCTTAAACTACACGGGGCCTGAAAATCAACAAGTGTGGCTGAAACATATATAGATAACAACTTAAACAATAAACTTCAAATAGGTTATACAATTTTAAAAGAAATTAACACACCATGTACAAGCACATCTGTAAGTAATGTTAAACATATAACTACAGAAGTTGATAGTACCACCTCTACTACAACAAAGAATAATGTTGTGTCGATGAAAGTCGAATAATAATACTTGTTTTAGAAAATAATATAACGGTTTTGTATTACTAACATACAATAAATTATCGATAGATATGACAAGTACAAATACTATCAATTTTATGTATATGACGTATATGTAGTAACGTGTGTGTCGTGTAGATGGCGTTGTGTGTTTTTGTTTTAACAGTTCTCCCACGCTTATGTCAACATCAATCAACATTGTATTCGATGTATAAAGGTACTTTGGTGGTCGCCTTTCTCTTGAAGATCTACGTAGAGTTCCTTCAGAGGAATGGGCTTGGTCTGTTACTGAATAATCACTCTCGGTTGACTCTGATTCCTGGACGTCATCTGGTTGTTCCTGTGGGATGTTTACCAAGTCTCCCAAATTAATATTTGGTTCCTGCTGGGGCTCCGGTACAAATCTAACTTTCTTCTTACATTGTTCTGGTGTGGGCTTTGGAACTTCTGTTAACTGGAGCTGGTCGATATGTCTTTTTAGTATATGCCCATCGTCAAATTTGACTAGATAATGTAGGTGTCCAAATTTACGGGTTATGGTTCCAAATTTCCATTTATTTTTGTTGGCTGTGTAATATCGTGCCTGTACACGATCTCCCACGCTTAATTGACGTGTCTTCCTTGTTGTTTTCGTTAGTTGGAATTTTATTGGCATTAGTGCATCTAACTGTATTCGAAATTTTCTATTAAGATACAGTTCGGCTGGAGTTTTGTTGTTCTGCAAAGGGGTTGCTCTGTACCTAAAAAGAATTTCTTGTACCTTCCTTTTCATCGTTGTTGGCTCGTCCATCATTGCTGCTAGTCTTTTCTTTAGTGTTTGGACATTTCTTTCGGCTAGGCCATTGGTAGACGGATGTCCCGGCGCGATAAATTTGCAAAATATACCTGCTCTTTTGCAGAATTTCTGAAACTCTTCGCTGGTAAAAATTGAGGCATTATCTGAGACCATGACTTCTGGAAACCCATGTCTTGCGAATATTCCTTGTAGTAACTCTATGGTAGATGTTGATGATGGAGGTAATTTACATGATTCAATTTCTGCCCATTTTGATTTGGCATCGATTACCACAAGAAAATGATATCCTTGATATGGACCTGCGTAGTCGATATGGATACGCTGCCAGTTATGCTCAGTTTTTTCCCAATGGTGAAGGGGGGCTTTTGCTGGGCTGCTTTTTATTTTCGCACACGGGGAGCAAGCTCGAACTAAGTGCTCGATGTCGTTTTCTATGTTTTTCCAATACACATAGCGTCGAGCGAGTTGCTTCATTTTGGTAATTCCTATATGTGTCCTGTGTAGTTTTTCTAAAACCAAAGGTTGCAGAGTTGATGGAACTACCACTCGTTGTCCCTTAAAAATGATGTCATTATCCAGGGTAAATTCCTTCATTAGCATGTTCGATAACTGGTTATCATTTTTTGTTTCCCTTCGAATAGATTCAAAACTAATTTCCGGTGTAAGTATTGCGTTGATCGTTTCTTCACATATGGTATGGGCTTCTTCGTTAATTGCTTCATCTGTGTATAAGATACTTGATCGTAGATAAAGTATAGTATTATACTCGTAAGCAAAGGTTTTTATCCACTCAAATGATTACATGCACTCGCCTTCGGCTCGTGCAGTAACTTTCATTTCCGTGGATAAAAACCTGCTTTACTTGTTCGTGTAATAATATACTATTATTGACTACAATAAATACAGTGATAAAATTTAAACAAAGAAACATTTAAGACGATTATTTGGTTGTCCAGTTAACAAAATCTCTGATAAATTGGTAAACTCTAGGTATATTGTCTATTTGCTATATAAAAATTTACAATTGGATATTCCAATCTAGTGGTTAGAGTATTGGTAAAAGAAACCAGTAAGTATCGATTTAATTTCATATAACAAGCTCTCTCTGTAGATATGCAAACAAAGCGCTTAGCAAAAATACGATTTGTTGTTTATGTAAGAGACCAGAGCAATTGAGTATGACCTAAGCGTTCGTAAATATCAAAAATATTGGAACCAGCATCGTTATTTCTCAGAAACCCTGAAAATTCTTATTTGTTTTATAAACCAAGTTAGATAAACAGAAAATATAAATTCTGTGTCATGGATTTTCCGTATTTACCTAAAAAATTTATTCACCACCACTGTTTTATATTTATTTAACAAAATACATTCTTACAATCGACCATAAGAAACTCTTGAAAAATATAAATCATTAAAAATAACCCAAACAAATTTTGAAATTCAAATACATCTTGCATTATTATCTTCTGCTTTTATTCAAAAAACTTTGTGGTGATATGCATTTCTTTTCTGTCAGTATTGTATTTAAAACTAGAAGAAAATCGTTTGAACTAGGAGTGCAGCTTCCTTTTTAATCATTAAGATATAATATTCAAAATAATTTTAAAGCCTTTTTGAAATTTACAGGCCTTTAACATTGCTGAATTAAAAATAATGATTCATCAAAAGAGATACGTTCTGAGAGATAACTCTTGATAAAATACGTTTGATCCATCTTTTGTGTAGATCTATAGTGTGCTCCAGTTAGGTTTATTTCATATTTTGAAGGAAGTCTTTTGATTATAAACGAGCATTACTATACTTACATATTTCAGCGTGATAACAGGAGCTAAGGGAACCAAAATTTAAATAATTTTTTTTTGTTTTGATAAATAGATCTTGATTATTGACTGCTGTAATAATAGTAGATTATATCACTAGGAATAGAAGTGACTCTTTTTGTGTTGAGTCCTTATTTTGCAGCCGAAGCGAAGCTGAGGCCGCAATCAGGACGAAACACAAAAAAAAACGTTCTACTCCGTGTAATATATACTATTTTTTCTTCAAGCGTGTAAAATAAATAAAAATTAAACAAATATATTTTACCTACCTTTAGTTCTCAATGAAATAGTTGTCGCAATCTTACTTTGTCTTTAAACAGAAAAAGAAAAAGTAGAGACAACAAAACCTGATTAGATTTACTGATGTATTGGTACTGAAAAACATATAATCAAAAACCAAAGTAAAATACTCTGCATTAGGAACGTTCTAACACAGAATTCTTTTAACCTGCCAAATATCTCATAAATTCTACAATACTTAATTTCTAAAATTAAACAGCAGGTTTTAAGTCCATTTGCTTCATTTAGCGGATACCAACATTACTAATTACTGTAAATAATATCAAAGAAATTGCCAAACAATAAAAATCGCTGTCTTGCAATGTAAAGATTTTAAATTGGGGCTCATACACTGCGACTTTTGCAGATCTATTGTTATGCCCTTTGTATTTTAAGCGCTTTTTGTTGAAGTTCCACCAATCTTGATAGTAGATGGTAATAGCCCGCTGCTTCCGTTTGTTCTAGAAACTGGATCATAGGTTATGTTATTATTGGCCTCATAATCCTAGAGTATAACTACGGGTGCATCTTTAGGTTAAGTCTACATTTCCCAAAGGTAATTGTAGCCTTCTGTGTGAATTTTTGAATTTGTTGATTCCGTGTTGATTGGTTATCGATTAAGCGTATTCTAAACGTCAAGTAGAAGTATCTTTAATATGCACAAGCAAATTTTTCCAAGTTGGTAAAATATCTAGAAGGGATCCAGAATTAAAATACTGATATGGAAGAAATAAATTAAAACAATGAAGTTGATTGTGTTAACCTTTACTTTGTGGAAGTTCATCTTACTAAGAACAATAAATAACTGAACGGTTAAATTAAACTTCCACTATTTATTCAAAAAATACGTTTTAAAATTCAATTACAGCTGTTTCGCTAATAACTAGCATCGTCAGATTGACATATTGAAGTTACAAACAAACAAAATGTATCCAAGTTTTAGATTGTCCAGCAGTTAGTCCAGACCTAAACCCAATTGAACATGTTTGGGACTACCTGGACAGGCACATAAGAACTCGTGATATCGCTCCAGACAACCTTAATGGGCTGGAAAATGTTTTAATAGAAGATTGGGAAAATTTGGATTACATAAGTGAGCTGATAAAAAGCCTCCATGGAGAATACGGGATGTTATTAGAGCCACAGGTGGCAATAGTAGATACTAAAAATTTAAATTTGTTTGATTTTTCTAGAATAATTTTTATTTTTATTATTTATGCACATTATTTTAATTTTAATTAAATAAACTACTTTGAAACATAGTTCCAAATTCATTTTTTATTATTTCCCAAAAAATGAAAAGAAGCAAGATGAATTTCATGAAAAAACAATATTTGATTTTCAAATTATGATAAATCTTTCTTCAACTCCATGTATTTTGGTAAAATTAGTCTACATTTTTGTAAAAAAAACTTGAGGGTTTTTTCCACAATACCGACTGCTTTCCGAAAATAGAACACCGACTCCTAGAGAAAAATTACGTCGATAGTGTAACACATTTGTTACTCGTTAGGAATAATGATATTTTTGAATACTTTTATATAATAAAAACATAATTAGTAGTAGTTTGTTGCTAAGTAGTTTAGTTTGAAGACCATTGGTGACAATAACAATTATTATGACCTTTCATAATACAATAGAAGATGAAGAAATTTTGAAAGATGTTTGTGTAAATGAACAATTAGAAGGAAATTTAAATGTGGATACTCTTGAAAAACATAAAACCAATTGGTTTCTTTATTTCTGCACTGTAGCAGGTTAGTCTATGTAAAACTGTAAAATAACTTTTATACCTATATATTAAATAGAGGAATTATACTAAATGCAGAAAAAATTATATTGCACGTCATATTTGTGATTTTGTTATATTATAAAAATAGTAGTATTTGTCAGGATTTTTCTAGTTTAATAATCAAGTAACTGATAAAACAACAAGAATGATATCTTTTGTTTTATCTTTTAAATGTTTAAATTATATTGATTATTGTTTATCCAGTGATCATGCATGTTTTAATTTACTTATAATGGGTTTGATTCACTTTTGTAAAAGACATAATACATTAAGAACAATAAACAACTAAAAGGTTGAATTAACTTTCACTATTTATTCTATAAATACTTTAAATGCAATGACAGTCGTTTCGCTATCGAAATAGCATCGTCAGATTGACATATAGCGAAACGACTGTCATTGCATTTAAAGTATTTAACAAATAAATAGTGACAGTTAATTCAACCTTTTAGTTGTTTATTGTTATTGACATATGTCATATGACATATGTCAATCTGACGATGCTATTTCGATAGCGAAACGACTGTCATTGCATTTAAAGTATTTAACAAATAAATAGTGAAAGTTAATTCAACCTTTTAGTTGTTTATTGTTCTGAATAAGATGAACTTTCACATAGTAAGGGTTAGTACCATAAATTTCAAAATACATTAACAATAAATTTAAAGAATTACTATGTATAAGCAAATTATTAATACCATCTCAAACAGAAGCGCAGATGCTTATACTTCAAGATGGTACTCTAAGCTCTTGCTTGAAGCGTTTGGTCATACTCATGAGCATTTGTTTTCTTTTTATTTATATGGGCCAATGTGTCCTCTATCTGACTCCTTTCTCCCATCGGATCTCATTGGTTTTTTCTGGGAGTTGCACACTTGCCGTTGATTTTTTTATAAATGAAGAATGCTATACTTCAGGAACAGTAAATCTGCCACCTAAATCAATTATTCAATATACAGAAAACCAATACAAACAGATGTAACCATACCATATAATTCAAATCATCCTATAACGCATAAATTAGCAACTTATAATTCTATGATACATAGGGCATTTTCAATTCCAATGGACAAAATTAACTTTAATAAAGAAATTAGTATCATAAAACAAATAGTTACGTCTATAATGGCTATACCATTCATTTAATAAATAAACTAATTAATAAGAAAGAACAGAATGTGTCACTACAACTAATTTTTCCTAAACAAACTAAAGAAATTAAAAGTTATAAAAGTATTACATTTTGTGGAAATATTTCTAATACAATTTCAAAAATAATATCTTCCACAACATCTGCATTAGTATCATTCAAAACACAAAATAATGTTGGTACAAAATTGTTAAATATTAGTAAGAATAATAAAAAACTCTTCGTTTTAACAAAACTTCCAATATTTATTTAAAAAATTGCTTTTCTAACCTTGACAGCCGTTTCGCTAGACTTAGCATCGTCAGATTGATATATTGAAGTTACATTATTTTTGTTTGTAGCTAGGTACCTGATGTTTATTAGGTAATTAATAATGATATAGAAAAACCAGGAAAAAACTATATCATGATGATCTTTACAATAACTTAATATATTGAAATGAAGACTCAATCAAAGCAAACACTTTAAAAGTGGAGAACCTCCCAGATTTATTTGTTCATTAACAGTAAGATTTAACGAACATTTAAGAGCATATAGATTAAAACAACCAGATAAGTCAAATTATGCAAAACACCTACTTGAACATCCAACCACACACTTGTAATAAAAAACAAAATTTAGATTTCCTTGAAGAACTTGAAATAAGTATTTTTAAAACGAAGAATTTTTTATTATTCTTAATAAGATGGACTTCCAAAAAGTAAGGGTTAATACAATCAATTTGTTAAATATTAGAATAAAATTACGTAAATTTAAAAAATCTGGTGTTATTATTAACAATTAATTGTCCAACATGTAATAAATACAGGTCAAAAACAAAAAAAATTTAAAGTAAGATTCAATGAACACATAAAAGCATAAAGATTAAAACAACCAGATAAGTCAAATTATGCAAAACACTTGAACATCCAACCTCACTCTTACACACCAATCACATCCAAATACTACGCACTTGTGATAAAAAACAAGATTTAGATTTCCTTGAAGAACTTGAAATAAAAAGACATCTAGCAGATCCACAATTTAAAGTTGTTAATGAACAAATAAATCTTGGAAGTTCTCTACTATTAAACTGTTTACTTTGATTGAGTTTACATTTTATACATAGATAAGATGTAATTGTAAAACACAAATATATTGTCAAGATCAGCATGATATAGTTTTTTCCTGGTTTTTCTATATCATTGCAAAGTTATACTGATCTTAGAGGAAAGTACATCCAGGATAATCCCTTAGGGCTATTAACATCTAGGCTTTAATATTGTTATGTCTTATTACTTCCATACTTGGTCTAGCCTTAATACTACCTAAACAACATCTAGCTAAAAACAAATAAAATGTAACTTAAATGTCAATCTGACGATGTTAATCTTAACGAAACGGCCGTCATTGTAATTTAAAACCTAATTTTTCATGAAATTTATGGTACTAACATCGTCAGATTGACATATGTCAATCTGACGATGCTATTTCGATAGCGAAACGGCTGTCATTGCATTTAAAGTATTTATAGAATAAATAGTGAAAGTAAATTCAACCTTTTAGTTGTTTATTGTTCTTAATAACAAAATATTATAATAAACAACACCATAAACAAATTATAACAATGTGTACATATATATTAAAAAAAAATATTACCTATTAATATTATAGTACACTTATTTAATATTATTCCTATTTTATATAAAAATATTATTATTTCATTTACATTCTTAATTTTCTTTTTTATGATATACCCTACTAAATTATATATGTGACAAAATATTTAATTTTTTCAAAACTTTTTTGTAGTTTTTCGTTATTTTAAATTCTCTGTTTGCATATTTAAGTGTGTAAAATATCTGCATTCTTATAAACAATTTTTATATATATACAATAGGAAATTTTTCGCAAGGATGTTCGAAAGAACATTTTGGCAAATAAAATATTTGATACCGCTTTTTCCTTACTAACTTCTTCAAAACTTAAATTAAATAATCATTCTAATTTATAAAATGTTTTGGTGGTGACTGAAGATTTCCACATAAACTGTCATCTGTGCTGAAGGCTTTAAAATGAGTTAATAAATTATTATAATCCAGGGTTTCACAAAGTTTCACAACTTCTTAAAATAATAAATGAGATCAACTCAAGGCTGCATCGGAATTGTATAGAAATCTTGAGAGAAGTGGACAACAAAAATAAGCTCACTGATGGTTTAAAGAGAACGAAGAGGCAGACCTACTAGTGCCGAAAGGCACAGTGAAGCCTTTTAAGGATTCAGAACCCTTCTGTTGCGAAACAAAATAAGCTATACAGTTGCACGTTACTAAATGAACAATAACGTTTCTAGAGGTAGATAAGATCACCAGGATTTAAATAGGAGAAGGTAGTACATCAAAAGTAATGGATTATCTACTGAAGCAGTGTTATTATTAATATTACCAACTAAAATTAATTTAACTTAGAAATAATATAACTTACCAGAAAAGTTAATTAAGAATACATGTTTTTTTTCAGTTTGTCTACCTCTAATACCACCAGCATCAATGGCAGTATGGACTTCTTCAATAATACCCCAGCTGAAAACCAACGATAGCCAAACAAATCCATTAGAAAGACCAATAACAACTTTAGAAGAGTCTGTGTTAGCTTCGATAATAGCCTCAATGAGTATTATAGGACTATTAATACTACCTCAAGTACTTAAATCATTTAGTAGAAGCAAAGGTACCATTCTATCAGCTTCAGTGATGTTGATATCTCTAACGACAATCGCTTTTGCTACTGATATTATTTTATACTTCGTGGCTCTTTCAATTTTCGCACTAGGAAAATGTGCGGCTATAATAATAATTCCTATTTATATAAAAGAAATGTCCGAGCCTCACAACAGGGGTCGTTTGAATTGCTTTTTGACCGCAACATTGCCTGTAGGGAACTTTTTTGGGTTTATCGTCGGTCCACGTACCAATATCACGGTATTCACTATATTCTACTGTGTTCCTATTTTCTTGTATATCTCTCTTTACTTTTTTGTTCCTGAGTCACCGGAATTTCTTATTGTAAAACGAGAATCCGCAGCTGCTGCAAGATCTTTGGAGAAATTAAGATCGCGCAAAAACTACACCGAAATTATAAAAGAATATACGGAGATTGAAAAGCGTTGTTTATCTGAAACTGAAAAGGTAAGTTTTATTCAAAGTTTTAAAAGTAAATCTTTCAAGAAAGCAATTTTGCTGATATTTGTTTCCGGTATTGTGATTGAAGCAGCGGGAATAAGCGTCATTATGACGTTTGCTGGTAGCATCTTTCATGATATCTCACCTTATCTATCTGGAAATTTAGTATCTATTATAATGGGTGCTGCTAATGTGGTTGCTTTTCTCATAGCAGCTTGGGCAATTGAAGTATACGGTAGAAGACCGCTTATGTTAACTTCCACGTTCTTCAGTAGCCTCTTCCTGTTTTTTCTCGGTTTGTTTTTTTATTTGAAACGCTATGATCCTGATCTAGCGCATAGTATTTCGTGGGTTGCTTTAATTTGCATATCGGGTTATATATTGGCGTTTGGGCTAGGAATAGGATCGCTCGGAATGTGTTTGATATCAGATCTCTGTGACACTCACATAATGTCTTCTGTTATCAGTTTTTATTTTCTAACACTGAGTGTTACAAGTTTTTTTGTAACTTTTTCGTTTCCTTATATTAATTTATACTTTGGGACGTTTTGTTCTTTGTGGATATTCAGCGCTTCATCTCTTATGGGTTTTGTCTTTTACTACTTTTTCTTATTTGAAACCAAGGGAAAAAGCGCCAGTGAAATTAAATATTTGTTATGTAAATAATTGTAGCTTTTATTTTAATAAATAAAATGTTTCTTAATGAAAGGTTTTGCCTATTTATTTATACTGTTTTTATAGGTGGGACAAATTATACGACTTTAAAAAAAAATCTTAAAACACGTCAATTTTAATTTTGCTATAGACGTGTGACATGACAGCTCATTTAAAAAGTCTCCTTATTGCCTTGGCAACAATGTAATCATTTGAATATTTATTTCTACAGGGTTAACCAAAACTGTTAGTTTATTAATACAATTAACATAGAATAGAAAATGTTTACTTAAATACAATTAAATTGATACCTTCGGTCTCTGAAGAAGATAACTTGGTTATCGAAACGCGCGTCAGGCATATAAAAGTGTGTGTTGGTGTAGTGGTAGTGTGAACGGTTTTCGGTATTAAATAAATTACAAACTTCTGCTTGAGTCCTCACTCTATCTCCATAACCAATCATGGTTAACATCTCGATTTGTTCTGTTTCTGTTAGTTTTATTTTTGTACATTAATGTCGGCAAAAAACTAGAAGAGTAAAAATTTGACGTCTATTATTTGACAGATTCACAGATCATTGACGAATAAAGAGTCAATGACAATATTGATTTAAATATTTTTGTAAAAATAATTCCGAGTACTTACTACAATAATTAATTTCAAATTATAATGTAGCATTGTTTTTATCAATGTATTTTTTCGGAACCAACCATAAACATTTTTTTTTTTAATCCCAGTGGCGGTCCCTAGTGTATTTTAGTTCAGTAAATGAATATTTATTCCATGTTACTTAATAAAGTTTATAATTTTGGTTAACCTTGTAGAAATAAATATTTAAATGATTACATTGTTGCAAAGGCGATAAGGAGGCCTTTCAAATGAGCTGTCGCGTGACTGGTTTGTATTTTTAAAAAAATCGTCATTATGCCATCACTAATGTCCAACACATCTATAGCAGTTGATGGCTATTCAAAAATTAAAATTGACGTGTTTCAAGATTTTTTTTAAAAGTCGTCTGTTTCTGAAATAATGAATTTATTCCATACATTTGCATCATACTGTATAGACTTATATAGACTACTCTTCACTTTCGGCGCTTCCTAAGATCGTTAGATTATAGCTGACTCATCGGTTTGTAAAACTATTGGACACTATTTTTTCCAATATTAAAAATTGTTTTAAAGAGCATTTTTTAATTTAAAATTAGGACGCATAAAAAATCTTGGTATTACTCAGACTATTTCGATAAATGTGGATAATTGAATTGTTAATAAATGTGTCGAGCAATACATCCCTGGATGCATTTACAATTATGGAAATAATTAAATTTTAAAAATATATCAAGTAACCTATTTCAGATTTTTAAATTTGTAGAGAAAAAGAATTGTAAACATGTTTTCGCGTGTAAAGTGGTTTTACCCCATACCCTATTTTTCCGACAACCGAATTCGATAAAACAAGAAACAATTCATTTTCACGCCGAGTTGGGATTAGCGGGTTGACCTGATTTAAGGAATTTCAACTTGTTTTAACAACAGAGCATCCAGTTTTGTTGTGTAAAAACCAGGAAATAAAAATAACTATTAACGGAAATAGTTGAATCTGGAACACATTTCTTATTCCAGACTTAGTTCTAGAAATCAAAGAGTGCTTTCATAAATACGAATTTCGTCGCACTGGTTGTGCATAGTTTGAAGCCACTAAACAAAATGGCAAAGAGGGCACTTCAATGGAATGCATGGAAATTAAACAGCTAATATAGTATGGACACGTGAGAATAAAAGTAAAATGCTAGGAATATCACGAAGAAGCAGGAGATTTGTGAGTAGGAGAATGCCGCAAGATGGTATTAAAATACCGTGCAAAAAACTTAGTCACTTTAAATTATTTAAAAAATTGCAAACAATTTAAAAAATTAAATGTATCACCTTATATTTGCAAATTGTAAATTTATTTACTGCATTTTTGTAGCTTTTAAACATGGAATCAGACAACATAATTCATTTTTTTATGATTTATTCTTGAAAAACCGAGACATTTTAAACGAAGTTCGAATATTGTTATTGGGAACGAAATAAAGGAATAAAACTCAACATTATTAAAAAATTGATAAAAATATAACTAATAACTTGTATTACCCCTTCTAGTATTAATGACCGCTTGTATTTGACGAGGCATACTCTGAATTAAATTAAGGATTACATTCTGATTTATGTTATTTTACTTCTCCAATAGGAACTCTCTTAGCTCCTGGGTAAATCTTGGGGATGTGTATACCTTCGAATACGCTTCCCAAACTCATCCCAGACATGTTCGATGGGATGAACTACATGCTGGCCAACCAAACCGCCTAATTCCTACCTTATATAAATATTCAGTGACAATTCTGGCAGCGTGTGGCCTTGCATTATCGTGCATAAAAATGCCTTGCTCGTCCATAGTGACCATAAAATGTACATCATGATCTTCCAGGACCTCTGTTACATATCTGTGAGCTGTTAGAAAGCTATTTTCTATTAAAACCAACTCTGTACGTGCTTCTGAAGTAGTACTTCCCCAAACCATAAAAGACCCACCACCAAATTTACGTCTATGGACAATACAAGCGCGGGCTTATCTTTCTCCAGGTCTTTTACATACTCTTCGACGTCCGTCTGGTTCATTGAAGAGTACCTTGCTCCATTCGTCATCGTTCCATAATAAGTAAAATTTAATCTTGCAATTCGATGCTGGCGGTTCAATGTTGGCCCTGTAGCCAACCTTCTGCAAGAAAAATCCACTAGCACGAAGCCTTCTTCTAACTGTCCATGAGTGTCCATTCGCTAACATTAACGTTTTTAACCTCTTGAAGCTGATTACGTAGCGAAACTGCAGAAGCTGTTCTAGTCCGCAAACTTGACATAAACAAAAATCTACCATCTCTTTGATTAGTGTCTCTTTTTTTGCCAGATCCGGGTCGTCTGGTTATAAGACCATTCTCCTGGTAACGTTGGTACACATTTTGTATAGCACAGGGGCCCTTACCAACAATACTGGCGGTTTTAGTGCTAAATTTTGTTGTTAACAAGGGTTGCAAATAAGGTGTCATAATGTGACAGACACCAACTATGACAAATAGCATCCATATACAACAATAAAAATTTCATCGCCTACTATGCCCATGACTCCTTGATTAGTTTTATTTTTTAAATTATTTGCCATTTCGTAAATTATTTAAAGTGAACTAAATTTTTGCTCGGCAGTGTATATGTGACTGGTAACGCAGGGTTAATGTACTGGGAAAGTGGTGACGTAGGTGCCGCCATGTTTTTTGAACTGTCAATTGTAATGATTCCAAACAACATTTGTTAATGGTATGTTTTATATGTGTTATTGACTATTTAATTGTATTTTCTAAATTTGGGGAGTTAATTATTGTTTTTTCAGTGGTAAGTGTTCATTGATATGTTTTAAATATGACTAAAGTAGATTTACATTATAACATAACCTTCAAAGTTGTGCATTTTCATAAATTTTAAAAATAGTTACTAAAAAATGGTACTTTATTGGCTTATATGTATTTAATTATGATACTTGCGTTATATTTCAATGTATAATAATAAAATAACTTAGACAAAAGTTACTTCTGGAGATTTATAATGTTGCCGTTTGGAATCATTTCGTTAACATTTACAGTTCGATAGCATAGAACACAAATGTTGACGTCACACTTTCCCTGTCCGTGGCCAAAATAATTATGAAGGAATTATTTACCACTACAAAATTATTTTGCCAACTTCCCCTTCACTTTGAAGAAAATTTTGCTGTTTTAAACTTTTACCAGTTAATCAGACCACAATAGTTGTAATTTGTGAATAATTAAAACCACAATCGACGATCCGGTTCTGATGTTGTAATTTTGTGAGTTACTTCCCGGCGCTCCGAATTTCACAATTCCCGAAATTCTCAAGAGGTTGGTTGTTTTAATTCGTTACTAACACAAAACAAAATAAAATTATATAACATTGTTGTGTGTGGTTCAAAACCATGTATCTATTATTTACCTAAAACCTTAATTTACTTCGGGCGTGTCTGTTAAAATGTAATTATAATTTCGTCATGTACATTTTCTCGAAAGTCCATTTAAAAATGTTCCTAACGTTAAATCACATGGTTAACATGCAAATAAAATTATTAATTAAAATTAAGATTTCTATCTTTTCGTTAAAAAAATAATTTGTACTGATAGTAAAGGTAGTTTTATAATAATTTTATATTAAGTATAATCTTACTGCTACTTAATCATATTATTTTTATTCTTTATCGTTGTTGCAAATACATTTAGTTAAGTTATTAACAAATTAAGAAAACCAAACAAATTACTTGTAGCAAATCTTTCATTCACTATTTTATCTGAAAAATTAACTTCTTCATCTCAATGAAAGCTGTTACATTTTATTTGATATTGAAACTAGACCAATTATTGAAGTAATAAAGGATAAAACAATATTAAAACTAAGATATAATTAACATAACTTTTAATTGCTGATTGGCTGGAACTCTTTTTATTTCAAGTAGTTCAATAAATCTTGATTTTGTTTTACATTGAAAATGTGCAGTACCTATGTTTATTTTTTGATTTGTGTAAGTGATATAATGTGTTCAAGTAAATGTTTGACTTACCTTTTTGTTGCAATCTATATGCTCTTAAGTTTTCATTGTATCCTACTTTAAAATTTCTCATTGTTTGACCTATATACAGAGAGCTATTAGAAATACCTCGATAAGTAGTGGCAACTAAATCATGAAATTAATCAAATTTTTATCTATTTGCGGTTATATTGTCAATCTGACGATGCTAGTTTTTAGTGAAACAGCTGTCATTGGGTTTAAAAAAGCAATTTTTTGAATAAATAGTGGAAGTTTTGTTTAAAATGTTCTATTTTTAATGTTCTTTGTTAAATATTTACGTTATTATGAACATTGTTTGTTAACATTTTCCCATGCCTATTATAAACCATTTTTATCAGATGTAAATTGAATGCATTTCTTGGAAACTATTTACCACATACTGCTTTATCATTTATACTGTAAAGCTATTTTTTATACAGGGTGCTGTCAAAATTAGCATAAAATCGGCATCCCAAATTTTCTCCTTATTCCGTTTTTTCAAATGGGACACCCTGTATGTAATTCATTATTTTTAAGGTGTTATTATAATTATGAAATATATCAAACTATCGTTCATTATCTGCAAATCCAGCTAACACATTAACAGGTCGGCTGAAAAGTCCCCGGTCTGACCTATAGATGACGACACTAGAATTAAATCCATTTCATTTTTAGATAGTATCAACCTTCAAAAGATTCGTGTAAAAATTTGACAGCTGTCGGACTATTAGTTTGATATTGCACTTTTAGTGAAGCAACTTTTGTTATTTTCAAAAAGATGAAAAAAAAAAGAATTTCGTGTGCTTATTAAATATTGTTATTTGAAAGGAAAAAATACAGTTGAAGCAAAAGCTTGGCTTGATAATGAGTTTCCGGACTCTGCGCCAGGAAAATCAACAATCATTGACTGGTCCGCAAAATTCAAGCGTGGTGAAATGAGCACCGAAGACGGTGAACGCAGTGGACGCCCAAAAGAGGTGGTTACCGACGAATATATCAAAAAAATCCACAAAATGATTTTGAGTGACCGTAAAGTGAATATGATCGAGATAGCTGACACTCTAAAGATATCTAAGGAACGTGTTGGACATATCGTTCACGAATATTTGGGTATGCGGAAGCTCTGTGCGAAATGGGTGCCGCGCGTGCTCGCAATCGACCAAAAACAGCAACGAATTGATGATTCTGAGCAGTGTTTGCAGCTGTTAAGTCGTAATAAACCCGATTTTTTGCGTCGATATGTGACTATGGATGAAACTTGGCTCCATCACTACACGCCTGAGTCCAATCGACAGTCAGCTGAGTGGACTGCGGCCGGTGAACCGCCACCAAAGCGTGGAAAGACTCAACAGTCAGCTGGCAAAGTTATGGCCTCAGTTTTTTGGGATACACACGGTATATTGTTCATCGACTATTTGGAAAAGGGAAAAACAATCAACAGCGACTATTACTGTGCATTATTGGACCGATTGAAGACCGAAATAGCGAAAAAACGGCCCCATATGAAGAAGAAAAAAGTGTTGTTTCATCAAGACAATGCACCGTGTCACAAATCATCGAAAACGATGGCAAAATTGCATGAATTGGGCTTCGAATTGCTTCCTCACCCACTTTATTCTCCAGATCTAGCCCCCAGCGACTTTTTCCTTTTCTCTGACCTGAAGAGAATGCTCGGGGGAAAAAAATTTGGCTCTGATACTGAGGTAATCGCCGAAACTGAAGCCTATTTTGAGGACAAACCGAAGGAGTACTACAAAAATGGTATCGAAAAGTTGGAAGGTCGCTATAATCACTGTATCGAATAAAAAAAATGAATTTTGTCAAAATATTGTGTTTTACTATGGTAGACCGGGGACTTTTCAGCCGACCTGTTATATATAGATCTATATAGGTCTATAGCGAAATAAAACATTGTTTGCATGAATGGAACTAATGATTTTGTTGTATTTTTTGTACTTCACATTTTTATCATGGTCATTAAAAAGATAATTTAAAATATTTAATTGTTTTCATACTAGATTAATAAATTTTTGAGTAAGATTTGTTTTTAATAGTTTAACATTACTACATATTATGGAATCTTTCACTTTAAATCTATAAATAATATATAAACAATAAATTTTGTAATAGGTAGGTTATTTGGAATTATTTTTTGTATTAATTTTATTTTTAAAACTTAGTTTTTAAATTGACTTTGTTTTTTAAATGTATTTGGCTTTATATTATTAAAAATATTTTTCATGTGTATTTTCTCTCAACAAAAATTACAAAACCTGTGGCTAAAATTTCTTTTAATCTTAGAGGGTTGCCTCTTATATTGTATTTAATTAATTGTAATTAATTGTGGATTATTTAGTTTACTTGAAAACTTTTCCAAATATGTTTATTTAACTTGTAGTTCATACTGTATTATTCTTTGCAAGATTTCATTTATAAAATTGTGTTTACTCAATATGAAACGTAATTTTTCCAGAAATATATCCTCGGTTTATTTCATTTTATCCCAAAATGCAGCATACCTTTGCGTTTCTGCGATCGTGTTACAAAACTGTATTCGTAACCCCAAAAGGGCGTTGACATCATGTCATTGCATCGTTTATTGACAACAATAACATTTTAAAAGAAGTGCTCTAGTCGTGACTTCCGTAATAAAAACCCTTCGCTTTAAAATAATTGTTTGTAAAATGTAAAACCGCTAATGGAAAATGAACGAAATGCACTTAATTTTTCACTTCTTGTTTTATTGTTTACATTCACCAACGAAATATGTAGAACGTGAAGAATTAACAATTTACATTTGCGAAAAAAACTAAGCAAACCATTTTTATTTTAATATTTGCTTAGGAAGTATTAATTGTATTTCTCTTTAAACCATTCTCCGGAAGGTTCTTTCGTTGGAATCAAACACAATCAAATAAAATATGTATCGAGAGCCGGAACTTACTCGAAATTTTCCAATTAAAATTTTGCTTTCAATATAAAGTATTTAAAATGTTATTTTATTAAATTGTTTACTTTTTCTACAAAACTTGAGAAAATTTAAATTCTTATTTAAGTTATATATGTAATTTAATATTAGAACGAAAATTTTTGATAAAGATCAGCATCACAGCGAAGCGTACAGTTTGGAAACTGTTTCTTTGCTTATTTATTCCAGTTGTAAAATTAGCTTTCAGCAATAATTAAGGACAGCTAAATTATGATTAAATGCGGGATATGAACCAACGCCTGAAAGGATCTACATAGAGATTGAAGAAACCATTATGCATGTTAAAAAAATATGTTAGTATAGAAACATTAAATTTTAGTATTTTAAAAGGCTATAGAGGAAAATGTACTGCAAGAAAAGTCACGTAACTAAAAAGTCAAAAACAAAATTTCTTCTCACCACACATATATTCAATACCCATTTGAAACAACTTGGTCTTAGTCAAAACATCCACACCAACATACAAAAGTCTGTTATTCTAAAAACATGTAATATAGTAAGATCATTCCTCGATAAATACAATAGAATCTGAGAAGACTTGGTACAGCCCGTCATCTCAGACGATAAATACCACTTGATTAAGTGAGAATTAATTTGATAATAATAATAATAATGAGGTCGCTGCAGTGATCCATCAGAACATATGCTACGAGAACAGCAGAAGGTACCCTACTACCCTGACCCTGACACCCACAAGTTCACGATCTACTACGACAGGTCTATTATGTATTATCATTGTAAGAGATAAAGAAAAAAAAGACGTGGCTGTACCCAATACTCACAATATTATCACAACTATTGCTGAAAAAAAGAGGAAGTACACAGAGTTATCAAACGAAATTAAAAAGTTGTGGAACCTAGACAAAGTAATTATCGTGTCAATCGTCATATCAACCACAGGAATTATCCCGAGGGAGCTACACAAAAGCTTGGACATGCTGGGACTGCACAAAAACATCTATCTTCTCCTACAAAAAGCAGTCATCATGAACACCACAAGGATTGTCAGAAGATTCTTAAATCAAGAATAATAAGATGGGAGTGCTTGGATAATACTCGTACCCCATTTGTCAACCAAGAAAACTTGAGATGCAGGCTCCTTAGCATTTTAAAAATCTACAAAGTACACCCTACCATAGTTGAAGCATCGTTGAAACCATGAAGAACAAACCTTCAGTTAAATAGTAATGGTCAGTATCTTAAAACCGATGAAATTGCTACTCGCAGGGGATTATTCCAAGGTGACTCCCTTAGTCCACTGTGGTTTTGTTTGGCAATAAATCCACTTTCTACCATGCTCAACGACACAAAAAATGGCTTCAAACTTAAGAGTAATAGAAACACCAACTGTACCGTTTCCCATCATGGATGATATAAAAATGTCTGCTTCTAATCAACAACAAATTCAACATCTTCTGGAAATAACCGAAAGGTTCTCCAGTGAGTGATATACACATGGAATTTGGTTTAGAAAAGTTCAGAACCGTAAACATCGAAAAGAGGAAAATTGTCAATGGAGATGTGGGGCTACCTAATGGAGATTAAATCGCTGCCATGCAGAATGGGGAAACCTATAAATTCATGGGATTTCAACAAGTCAGATTGTTAGACAAAAAACAGTCCAAGTCCAAAATTAGGGATCTGTATAGAGGGTTAGTTCATTACTAAAATCCGAACTGAAGGCAGGAAACCTTAACCGAGCAATTATTACATATGCAGTACCTGTATTAACTTATTTGTTTGGGATCCTACGATGGACAAAAACTGAATTGGAAGATACTCAGAGAACAACCAGGACTGTGATGACCAAGCACAGATATCACCATCCAATATTGTCAGTATTTAGAACAACACTGCCGAAAAAGGAGGGAGGAAGAGCTCTATATGACATAATCAATCTACACAATAAGCAGATAAATAAATTACGAGACTTCTTTATTACTAAATCTAATTTACACAAATTTGTTATAGGAGGAGATAAGAATGATTCCCCTCTTAATTTAGCAGGTCCTAATTTGGATTTAGAAATAACAACAGATGCTGAAAAATAAGCAAACTGGGCCTTCGATCTCTGAAGAAGATAATTTGGTTATCGAAACTCGCGCCAGGCAGTTAAAAGTGTGTGTGTTGGTGTAGTGGTAGTGTAAACGGTTAACTGAAACTCAATCAACAAATAAAGATTCTGCAACTTTTTTTCCAGCCAAGGGATCAACATTTTACATACAAAATTGAACAAAACTTTTTGATCTTGCTTGTTTTATCGTAACTTAGACATGGTACTATTAACGTTTTTCTTTATACTTTGTTACCTAAATTTGAAAAGTTTAACCATAATTATTTAATATAATCACATAACCTCTACGAATCATACTTTTTTATAACTATTTTATGATTCTTCCCTGATACCATTGTTTCTTTATAGCCTGATGATGGTCCGAGGACCGAAACATGTCGCATTTACAGTAATAAGGTTTATTAGTTAAATTGTAGATTGACTGTGCGTTTTATTGCTACGGTAGATAAATATTATTTTAAAAATCGATTTATCCCTTTAATACTTTTCTCGGATATACTTATTTCCAAGGTATAGCTAAGCTGAATGTCTCACAAAAACTTTATCAGCTTGATATATCTCTTTCGCATCAACCAATAAAATCTCTCGGCGGAGAAACATGTATATTCCCCAGTCAAATCTATATAAAGTCTTTTTCCAAAGAAACAGGTCACAGTTATGTGCCCAGTTATGTCCCAGGAATGTTATAACTTATAAAGTTCTGGTGTATTGGTAGGTACTGTACGAGAATATAACAAGTTTATTATGGAATATACATGAGATGATCAAACACAAGCTTTGGAAAGTTTTTTTTTCGAGTCTCTATCACAAAGCCATCAGCGGAGCAGGATTCATAAAGTACGTGATTATAGCAAAGATTAAAACATTCAAATAACGTAATTTTCTTTTTTTTTTGTTCACCTATACCACTTCTGGACAAATTTGAGAAAAATTGACGTATCTAATGTCATCAAAAATTTGTTTACAATGCTGGTTGTCATGCTTTCAAAAGTTAGGTCCGTTATTGTCGCTGGAAAAGTTAGGGCAAACTTTTTTCGCTGTCATAATGACAAAATCACGCGGCTTATTGGATTTTTTATACGTGAATTATTTTTATTTTTTCACAGATGACAGTATCCTCAATAATTCCTAAAATAAAACAAATTGCTGCTTTATGAATTTTCCGCTCTTAGGTGGATAAACAATACTTTCCGACCTATTTTTGGTGTTAATACTATTGGTGTTTCGGTAAGGTAGACGGAAAAAAATTTTTGGAACTTGGCACAACCAATTTAGGAGGTGGTTGATCTATTATTATTATTATGGTTGTTGTTATATATTATGTTTTAAGATAATTGTCTTGTAAATGGGTAACTGTTGGACAATAAAGATATTATTATTAATATTATTATTAAAGGACAAATCCAAAGGTAGATGGGACGACAAGAAATACCACAGGCTATCCAAGGAACTTGTGCAGGATCCGGATAGCAAAACAGTTAAGAAAGATATGGTCTTAACCATAAAAAAGCTGTCTATAGCCACATGCATCCTCACTAACTAAAACATCTGAACAGTTTGGGGTTATCTGATGACACCTCACTAAATAGAGGATGTGAGTAAGAAGGCACTCTATCTAATAAGATGCTAAATATTTCTTTTCTTTTAGTTACTTATTCCTCTAGGGAATAATAAAATTGGAAACGGCATCATTTAAAATAATTAAAATTTCACTGCAGCTCCACCACTGAGCAGTATAATGGTTACAGTATAGGCAATTTTGAATATGCTGTTACCCATATTACTGGAAACGGAGAGCTGACGTCCTTCATCGTACTCTTGGGACATATTTCATAAAATAAAGTGAAATGATGTACGGGTCTATAACACGATAGCTTTTCGTAATGTTATGAAAGCTGTATACGCTTTGTGGTTATGTATTCGAATAGTATATAAATAAATAAATAAGTAGATACACATTCACATTAATTAATCTGGATTTTAGTTAAAAAAGCAATGAATACAAACAAGGTGTAATTTTAATAGCACATAAAAGAGTATATTATTATTATATCTATTATTGCATGAAAATATTATTGTTACAAGAAGTTTGTTAATATTCTGTTTTTGTTATTTAATAATTTCAAATTTGTTGTATTGCAAAGTCAAAGAACTTTTTTTTCCGAGATCATATGTTCAAAAATTGTTAATCCTTCTTCTTTAGAGTAATAGGAAGATGAGAAAATCTTCTTTTTAGGGACACTGCTCAAAATATCAAATAGTAAGGAAGCTAGGATTTACAGCTGAAAACCAAGGATTTACATTTCAATAAGGTATTAAATAACCAAAAGAAAAATATTAAAATATTATACTCATGGTTTCGTGACTCCTTAATTTCTCGATTGGATTAAATTTGAGGGGGTGTATAGTCTAGTTAGGAGATATGTAGGGTGTTTCATAAAAGGTGAAGTAGTTTTAAAAATAACTTTACTAAGGTTGGACTTAACAATCATTCAAGTTTTCACCAAAAAGGCATTCTTGGTGAAAATGGTTTTAATTTAGTACCACAAGACGAACTAAATAATCGTCGTATTCTGGCTTCAAGGCTATGATCTTATCACTCAGAAACAATTAAAAAACTAACAAGTATACAAGTCAGGTTTGGGATAATAGAAACTTGTTTTTTAAAAAACAAATATTTCTACTGAACTAACAAAGAACTTACAATAAAAACTATAACTACAGAACCAAAACTTGAAACTAAATATCAGAACTAAAACTTTAAGTCACAGACAAAATATTATAAAAGTTTAAAAAATAAAAGCATTAGGTTACAATTAAAATGAGATTATGTAAATACTTACGAACAATCAGAAGATTTGAAAAAATTCGAAGTTGTCAACAAGCTCTTTCCAAATCAACCATTTACTTCGTTAGAAAATATGTACTGCATGATTAACCATAACCACTAAAGGTGACTGCCAATTTGAAAATATGCTTCTACTGGCCGCAGTGAAGAAGCATGCTGGATCCCTATTCACATTTCTCCTAAAAGAGGAAAAATATGCGTTTTCACTGCGTCTTAAAGATTAAGTCTTCTGTTAAAAAAAGTCCTTAAAGCTACTTTTTATGACAGTTTTTGATTAAAATGAATTGTGAAAGTGTCTATGTTTATAGTATGATAAACATGTGATGTTTTCTGCATCCATTCGAAGAGTCCACTCATATAAAGAAGGTAGACCAGGCAAGGCAGCCTATCCCTTTTCTTGGCAACGTATCCTACCAGGTACATAAATTTAAAAAAATAATTGAACATTATTTGAACAAAGTTTTGCTTGAAACCGGGCACTGTATGCTATGATATACATTTCTCTTGCCCAATCACAGTATATTTTGTCATCTGACCAGGTAGAGCAATGAGGACAATAGTTATCCAAGATGGCAGCGGCTAGTAGAAAGAGTTCCTCAAGTCTGAGAAGTAAATCATTATTTTACCTAGCAATTTTTTTGTTTTATATAGTGGAAATCTTATTTACAATGTTTACCACATATGTCAAACAAGTTAATTTGGTTCAAATTAAAAAAAATATCTGAGTTATCATCACTTCAAAACATTGTATACTATAAGATACGTTACCAGGAACCTAGAGTTCGATGGATGTGTATTACAGTACACATTGCCAGATAAGCATAAAAAAATAAAGTAATAAAGTACTGAATAATATATAAAAATAAAAATAATAATAATTTACATTCTGTTATGATCACTATTTCAGCTGGCAACTTGCAGTTCCAGAAGTGAATTACTGATACGCATGGCTCAAGAAATGGGTGAACATTCTGATGATGAAACAACAGAAAACAACTGTTGCCAACTGTTATTATGTTGCCAAACCAATACTTAGATTCTAATCCCGAATCTGACTCTAAAGAATTTCCCATTGAGCCAGAGTCGCAACAAGATAGAGTGAGCAAGTGCGATACTCCAGACGAAGAATTTATACATAGTACTTAAGACCTTACAGTTCTTTCTCCAATGCAAATTGAACTGGACTATTGCATTGAAACAACTGCTCTTCTTGAAGTGCTACCAGAATTGCAAGATTTATCTGCTCCTACTTCTGCTGAACAACCTTTGTACCTGAAAGTTAAGAAGTCTCCCTTGCAACAGAGAAGGCTTCAACACCCAAAGTTAACATACAGATGGAAAGATGAATATTTTTTCTATGCAGCCACTATAAAAGAAGACAACTTTACCATACCTGATGATACGTTATGTCCATTACAATATTTCAAAAAATTTTTTAATGATGACATAATTACCCTAATCGTAGATAACACCAATTTATATTCTACTCAAAGGACTGGTGATTCTGTGGAAACTAACGTTTCCGAAATATATGATTTTCTAGCAATTAAATTGTTGATGAGTGTTACCCAAATGCATGCATATACAGACTACTGATCTAGAAAATTTCGTTATGATAAGATTGCTAATATAATGTCCCTAAAAAGTGTTCATTAATTTTAATGTTTGTTTTTATATCGTATTTTTATCATAAACAAGTGTTCCTAATTTATCTGTTATATAATTAATTAGTGCGAAGGGCTATTTCTTTTATATTTCTGCAAATAAATGTATCCAATGTATCATTTTTCAATTAATTTCACCTGCATTATGTTGGCAATGTGTACGAGGAGACACACTTTTCAAATCGTCGGTTGACGGGCGATATGTATCCTAAGAGACGTAAGTGGTTTTCTGCACAAATGGCAAAGTATCCTCAAGTATTAGTTATAGCCTTATTGGCAATGTATATCATAAGATACAATTTCATAAATCACTTATTATCAAAAAAATAAAAAAATATATGCACAATATAAGTTATACAAATTTAATTTAATAAAAAAAGGAAAAAATCAAATTAGATTATCTTATAGCATACATTTTATAAAAAATAACGAATAGCGAATAAAAATAACAGTAACAGAGGAGCTTCTTTTCCAAAAATAAGTCAGTGATGGCGAGATCTTCTCAATTGTAAATGACAATTGCTACGGCTTTATTCATGCCAGTGATATCTGCCCAGCCATATTAAAGCCCCGTTAGGACGTCTGGAAGAAGAGGAACCCGCAATTCACATCGTACACCATTGTGTAGGCTTGACAAAACTGAACTAGAACCTAGAGAAGAAAAACGGGAAGCAGCAGGCTATGTGAAATGGCCACTACCAAGGCTGCATCATCAACTGCATCAGAAACACAAGGCTAGATAAGGTGCTTTCAAACATAGAAAGAGCAGCACCATTGATGTTCCAAAGGCCAAATCTGTACTGATTAAAGAAAGGTGTCACCATCATCATGTTAAGGTTGCACCCTCAGTTTATTACGATGATGTTCCTGCAGAAAAATTTTTTGTGAAAATACATTTGATTAAAATTATCTTTAAATATTGTTTAATATCGGTGTAATTAAAGTTTAAAAAAAAAACACAAAAAATTATTTATCGATAAATAGCTATATATTATTTGTATTTTACGTCTATGGCGATCAAATAATCGAATCCACTTTCTTATAACGTTTCATTGTATTTCGGGTCGTAAAAGGATTTTTGACATAACTGATACGAGTTATTACGAACCACAGAAGTCCCATAAAATGTATTAGATTATAAAGGCGCCGCTGTTTTGGTTTTTATGCGAATTTAGTTCCTATTACACACGCCTTCTTGTATTTTCATTTCTTACGACCTTATAAAATTTTCTTGTAATTTACAACTTTATTGCTTTTTCGTGTTATACAAACAATAAATTTATAATAGTGATTTTTTTAAAATCTAAAATTCAATTGTAAGCAAAAAGTTGATTATTAGTAGACAAACACCCAATATGAAACAAAAATGGAAATGAAGACAAATAGTAATAGAAAAAATCCCTATTCCCTATTAAAATCAAGGGGTTGTGTTCACCCTCGGTTGGGCTAGGGGATAGGAGGTTAAATAGTTACTTCAACAAGGTTAAGAAATTTAGAAGATTAAACAAAGATATTGGTAATAAAATTTTCATTATTTAATATACCTATAATAATTCATTACCCTCCATACAATAAATTTTAGGTTAAGAAATCTTAAATTAAATTTTTGTTGTTGTATAATTGCTGTTTTATCGATATTTGCCTTCTTACTCAGAATACGTAGAAACTGCTAGATACAATCTAATTTACTTTTTCTCTTTCAAACGGAAAAATTTAATAAAAACAAATGAAATTCTATCCCAACGATCTTAAAATTTAATAAAAACGTATATAACAGTACAAATAAAATTAAACTACCTATATGAACCTCCGCGAAAAAATTTCATTCAGATATAAAACGTTATGATAAGAAATTTTCTAATTCAAATATGTTCATATTTGTTCTTCACGATTATCATTAAATTGTTCTTTCTATATGTAGATGAGCTGAAAATTCGTAAGCTCATATCGCTATTTTCTAACGCCTATTTTTATCTTTAAATATAATTTAAGGTTAAACAGGTTATTTAAATATTAGACTGGTAAACCAGAGTAAAAAAATTATAAACTGTGATAACAATAATTCTTTTTCTTTCTTCTTTTTCTTCTTGATCATGTGGATTCTGTCATCTCGGTTCTTATGTTATAGATGTCGAGCTGTCGTATCACCTCTTCAGAGGTCCTTATCGCGGCTTTAATTTCTCAATTTGCTAGTTAGTGTATCCACATCTCACCAAGGGCTGCCAAAAATAGGATGTGGCTTTTTATTCTATAAATATAGTTTTTTTTGTTAATGCAATAAAATATAAGTATCTATTTACATAAAATTTAACTGTTTTTTATTGTCAGAAATCATTTTCATATAAATTGGCAGAAACAAATATACATGCAATTATCCTAACCATAATTTTAATTTGTATAACATAACTTAGTACAAAATTTACTTGCATGGGAAGCTGCCTATTATAACCAAGTTGATTCGAATTATTTTTTAAGAACAATAATAAAATTAGTTTTTAACAAAACTTCCAGTATTTTAATAGAAAAATTTGATCGAATTCTTAAATCATACAGAAGTGAAAGATTTGATCATTTTGCTTCCATTTTTTTTGACCTTGATCAATGGAAAGTGACATTCATTCCGATTAGTGCACTGGGAAAATCTTTGCTTTAATTTATAACTTAATCAAATACAGTCTATACAGTCTATACCTAGATATGATCTGTGTAATTGCTTCCTAAGTATTCTGGTATTCTGATTAAACAACAATCTCTATTTCTTTATCAAGATCTTCCTTACAATTTATATATTTAGCATAAAATTGTATTACTCTAGAATTGAAGTAAAGTTAATTTTTAAACGAAATAGTTTTCAGATTATTTATTAATTATACTTTTTTGGTAGACCTGTGGAAATCAGTGAAATGCAATATCTTTCCAGTGTAAAGCCTTGTTCATACTTATACAAATTCGCAAAATATTTTGCGAATGAAATAACAGTTAACAGAAAATAGGAATACACAAAGAATCCATGAAAACGGCACCTTATTTTGGCAAAGATTTCCTCAAAACCTGGTGGTTAATTATATTGTTTTCAATCCAGTAACTATGAGTGATCTTTTGAATAATTTTATTTCCATGTTTCAGTTAAATAATATTTGGAGACATCATAACACTTCAAGAAAAGACTATCATAACCTGATTGGATCCTAAAAATAGTCTAATTATTCTTCAGTATGATGAGATATTGGTTACACTGGAACCAAGAAATTAAAAAAACTGTATGTTACACAAAACAGTAAATGTGTGCCCAATTTAAAGTCTCTTTATTGATGTTCAAGGCTGCTTTTTTCTCATTATTTGATTCCTAACATT
Source organism: Ophraella communa (assembly GCA_035357415.1). NCBI lineage: Eukaryota > Metazoa > Arthropoda > Insecta > Coleoptera > Chrysomelidae > Ophraella > Ophraella communa. The sequence goes on along the minus strand of CM068989.1, from coordinate 6,036,833 downwards.
GCCTGAACTATAAGCTACTCGTTGGTATAAAGTCATTTAAAACTTGTTTATGGGTAAATAAGCAACAAAGATCATTTTCGCCAGTTATGAGTATGTCTTATAACGGCAAATCCAATTATATCATAAGATACTGCACATGTAGTATATTTTATCTTTTTTGGTTCATTAAAAAATGTACTCTATTAAAGAAAAGTAAAGAAACTTCCTTTTATAATATTAAAAATTAAAATAAGTCATATTAAAAATATATTTAATAGCAAGGCCATTTAAATAAATTGAGTCAGAAATTTATTGTTGATACTATCCCTTACTTTGTGCAAGTCCATAAGCACGTAGTTTCATATATTTGCTAAAATCTAATCCATGTTTAATATTCAGTAATGATTTTATCATGGAATACTGAGACCACATTGTTGAACTTTTCATTTTTAATTTGGTTGTCATTTCCAAAAAATAAGCTAGTAGCACATTTTCCGAATAGTTTGAAATGTTTTTATCATTGCACCATGTGAGAAATCTTTCGTAAGCATGATTATAAACTCTACTTGACTTAGTTGGAATTAAATCATTCGTAGCTGCCTTAGCAATGTCAACAACGTCGGGCGGTGTACAATTGGGTTCTGAATCCGACATAATATAATCTAAAAGAAAATTTCATTACACCTTACTACAACAAACGAAATTTTGATGCTCAAGTACTTACCAAAAATGCACAGTCCAATTGTTGTTTTAAATCACTTACAATATTTCTGATATTGTAAAATATTATTGAACTGTCAAATTTGTTTTTGACTTGGCAATCACAAAACCAGTAACCACGGAAATGTAGTGCGCAGTTTTATAATTATTATTCTCTGAATTTATCAACTTCATAGATTAGGAAGAAGTTTATAGATAGCCGACTCTAACGGTTTTTTAAAAACGTGTTTACAGCGCCGCTCGTGACCTGAGCACTAACTATATAATTGTATTTTTATTTTATTGGTTAATTTAAAATATTTATATTAAAATATTTTAAAAATATTCTGATAAATATAATAAATATATTTTTCAAAATATTTTTAAAGTATTTTAATATTGTTAACAATTTGGTATGACTTATATAGAAATAAAAATAAAATAATTCTTTATTTTTGCAAAATAATTTTATTACAATTAGCAGTCAAATTTATTTTTCTTGTTTCCCCAATTATTTTTAAAATGAATCTATTACATTCTGGTGACCTGGGAGTACCTAGCTTCTGTTGCTAGAGGACCATCAGAACAATAAGAGATGCTGGTTTCTGAAAAATAAATATTAGATATTATAAAACTGAGTTGTCAATATAAAACTCATAATAAGAAATTGAGAATAAAATTGTACATTAACCTATAATAAATAGTAAGGTATTTCAGCTTCACTATTTGTAGGCTCTTGTTATTTAAAACAGTTTTTGCTTTAATTCACAATCAAAATTTTAAAATCATTCTCTTACCTGGAAATTTTAGAGTAGGCACAACATCTAATTATAAATCGGAAACATTTCTATTCTGTGAAAAAAAGCAGTCCTTTGTAAAATGGTCAATATAGATTCTAATATTTATAACGGTCCTTTGCAGTCACATTAACCAAATCTGGTCTATTTAGCTTTAAAAAACAAATTCTTACCTGTGGATACTTTGGTAAAAAATGCACTTTTTATAGTTATTTTTATAAAGGCAACCCGTAACAGAACACATAAAAACCATATTTTAATAAATAACTGCAAAAACTCTAACTGGAAAATATAACTATTAACGAGAAAATACAATACTATCTATCACACAAGTACAAAAACTCTAGCTGGAAAATATATCTACCAACGAGAAAATACAATACTAACTGTCAAACAATATTGTTGACAACATTTAAATTCAGAATAGTTATGTCATCAACGGATTTCCTGTTGATTGTGATTTTATTTTCGATAGTGGCGACTTCCGTGACCTGAGCATTAACTACTTAACGTGAACCTGTCATTTGAGGAGAGTGCCTAGGGCATGATCAACTTCGTTGCGATCGTTTTGAATTTTTATTTAAATATTAATTAGTTCTATAGTCTGGATGCCGTTTGCGGAAAAAATAGTATGTTTCATTCGGAGCAAAAGCACTTTTTGTGGCTCGTCTGAAATTGTCGGCCTCACTAACGTTCGGCCATCAAAAAGTTATACTTTTACTCCTAATAAAACAATATACCATTGTTAAGTATTTATTTTAAATAAAAGCTAATATTCTTACTTATTTAAGCAAGCAAGTAAGTAAAAGCTAAGATTCGATAATCAATTATATATAGGCCAAGTAGGAAAATTTTGCCACCGAGTATATTACTTCATCCGTCTGGAGCATGAAAGTCTGCGAATTTGAGCTTTGTAGAGGTCTTAGCCTTCCAGAATCGTTTGGACATTGATTATTTCTTCATCTACGTGATGTCTTCCTTTCGTTATTATTTGTAGCTACTTCTATTTGCTCTTGGAATAAATTTAAGTGGCTTGTCTAGTAATTTCTGAGGTATTTTGCAAAATATTTAATACTACAAACTAAAAATATCTATTTGACATAACCAGATGTGATTAACAAATTTCCTGCTGTTTTTATTTATCAATATAAAACTAAATGTAACTTCATTATGTCAATTTGACACACACAATTTAAAATAATTTTTTATATTTTGCACTTATAAAAATCTTCATTATAAAACGCATTTGCGTATCGTAATGTAACTTTTACGCACGCAAATTTTTGTTTTAAATGGTTGGCGACATGAGTGAAGTATCTAAAGGCAAGACTATTGACAATGACGTTTGAGGCTAATAGCAATTTATTAATTTTATATTGTTCTTTAAAAAAGTATTTGTGAATATCAATATCATCTTTTAGTTATATAATATATTATTACTGGTATATTATTCATTTTAAAATATTTTAAAACATTAATATTTGATAATTTAAATGTCACAACTGTCAAATTTTATAAATTACACAGTGCTGCCGACATACTTTTTAAAATAAAAATTTTCGTAATTACATAAAAATAAAAAATTAATTTGAAAAATGGTAAAAAGGGCAAAATATAAAAAATATTATAAACAACTTATTTCATATGGCTGTTGTGACACTCGTTCTTTAAAAAACTCATCGCTTCGCGATTCGTTTTTTAAACTTGAACTCGTGTCATAACAGAATTCCATATGAAATGCGTTGTTTAATATACTATTTCGAATAAGCTATTTATTGACTTGAGATCAGCTGTGCTGTACTGTATATGTAATTATTATAAATATTACTAAGAAATCAACAATGTTAATCTGGAAAAAATATATATTCATACTTTTCAGGTAGTGTTTTTTGCCTTGATTTCAAAAATTTGAATAAATAATAAATTCACTATGATTTTTCTTAGTAACAAGATGCCCGGCAAAATACAATAAAATATAATAGGCTGTCTTTGTTAAAAATGATACATTGGCTGCAATTTCTCGTACTGTCTAAACAATTTTTGTTATTCGAAAGCCTTTCAGAATAACCACATTATTTTTTTCAAGATCTCCACTGGATGAAAAATACTCAACAACCCAAACAAAATGAATCACCTTACATTTCTTTCTTTTTTTTCCATTGCCCCAAAAATATATAAAAATGTTTTCATATTCTATTACATCATAAAGAAAATAAGGTTTGGTGGCATACGAATTTTCATTACTTCTGTGAGCTGATGTATAAACCGATATAAAAAACGGTAAAAGAAACTCTCGAGCCTTACGTGACATCTCTTGGGGTTAACCGGGGCATAAAAAATAAATTTTGAAGGTTTATCTATTCTGTTCAAGCAGTTGTTTTATGGGCGGTTAGTTTAAACCAGTGGACCATCAGGATTTCTTATTTTATTGTTATTTTACCAAAGTTATTTATAACGATGTCAAAGAATCTATGGTACCTATAATATACACTGCCGAGCAAAAAATTTAGGTCACTTTAAATAATTTAAGAAATGGCAAATAATCTTAAAAATAAAACTAATCAAGGAGTCATCGGCATAGTAGGCAATGAAAATTATATTTTTGGATATGGATGCTATTTGTCATAGATGGCGTCTGCCACATTCTGACACCTTCTTTGCAATACTTGTTAACAACAAAATTTAGCACTAATTACGAATTCATATTGCATTGATTTTATTATTTTTATTTTATTCTCTAAAACCGATCCGTTGTATGGTTATTGTGTCAAGTAACGTTTCAATGATATTTATTGTTTATTTACTGGTCCAAAATGCCTCTAGATCCTATTATTGTGGCACGAATTGTTGGTAAGAGCCTCTGTGCTCTACAAAATATGTACCAACGTTACCAGGAGAATGGTCTTATAACCAGACGACCCGGATCTGGCTGAAAAAAAGCCACTAGTCAAAGAGATGATAGAATTTGGTTAATGTCAAGTTTGCGGACTAGAACAGCTTCTGCAGTTTCGCTACGTAATCAGCTTCAAGAGGTTAGAAATGTTAATGTTAGCGAATGAACGGTTAGAAGAAGGCTTCGTGCTAGTGGATTTTTCTTGCAGAAGGTTGGCTACAGGGCCAAAATTGAACCGCCAGCATCGAATTGCAAAATTGAATTTTTCTTGAAATCACTTGTTATGGATCAATGACGACTGGAGCAGGGTACTCTTTTCAGACGAGTCTCGTTTTTGCCTAATGGACCAGACGGACGTCGAAGAGTATGGAAAAGACCTGGAGAAAGATATTCCCCCGCTTGTATTGACCATAGAAGTAAATTTGGTGATGGGTCTATTATGGTTTGGGGAGGTATTACTTCAGAAGCACGTACAGAGTTGGTTTTAATAGAGAATGGCTCTCTAACAGCTCACAGGTAAGTAACAGAGGTTCTGGAAGATCATGTTGTACCTTTTATGAACGAGCAAGGCATTTTTATGCACGATAATGCAAGGCCACACGCTGTCAGTGAATATCTAGATGGGGAAGGAATTAGGCGGTTTGATTGGTCAGCCTGTAGTCCAAATATGAACACCATCGAACATATCTGGAATGAGTTAGGGAAGCGTATTCGAAGGCATACACCAGCTCCAAGAACTACCCAGGAGCTAAGAGAGTTCCTGTTGCAGGAGTGGAATAACATGGATCAGAATGTAATCCTTAATTTATTTCAGAGTATGCTTCGTCGAATGCAAGCGGTTATTAATGCAAGAGGGGGTAATACACATTATTAGTTATATTGTTATTATTTATTATTATCAATTTTTTAATAATGTTGAGTTTTATTCCTTTATTTCGTTTCCAATAACAACATTCGAACTTAGTTTAAAATGTCTCGGTTTTTCAAGAATAAATCATAAAAAAAATGAATTATGTTCTCTGATTTCATGTTTAAGAGCTACAAAAATGCAGTAAATATATTTACAATTTTCAAATATAAGGTGCTACATTTAATTTTTTAAATTGTTCACAATTTTTTAAATAATTTAAAGTGACCTACATTTTTTGCACCGCAGTATATATATATAATGATTACGTCGTTTTATTCTTATCGAGTGGATCTTTTGATATTTTTCCCTATTTCATCTTTTTTTATGACTGTGAAAGGTTTTTGGCATTATAAAGAGGTATAAAAGAAGAACAATTTTGGTTTTTATCATACACAAATTTACTGCACGTTGAGTAAGTAAATAGAACCAAATCCCTATCAACGGTTGTAAAATTTAACAAATGCTTATATTTAATTAAAGTTTGTTCTATAAAACTCTGCTATTTACCTCATTTTCAAATCGCTATAAAACATTTTTAATGAGACTTTTTAAAGTTACTAAATCAAAAAGTTATCTATTAGTATAAATGTTCAAAAAGCAAAGGAAAAGTATTTTTATATTTTTATGAATAAAATGCCGCTCAGAAATAGGGTTAAATAAGATAAATCATAACCTTTATTTGGATGCCGTGCAGAAAAATACCGAAGCTGCACGCAAACTGATAGTGCAAGATTGTTGAGCGACAGTGATTTAAGACATCGTTGAGGATAAGTGTTAAATAAATATTGCATAAGTATTTTGCAAAAAAATTATGACAGTTTTAGCATGAAATATCTAAGAAAGAGACGACATTCATTTAAAAAACTTAAAAAACTGTGTTTTTTTTATTTTAAATGATAAAACCGTGATAAAAGGTATTATCCAGTAAAAAAAAAGAAATTAAAGCAACCTAGGACTGTTAAGCTGAATGTAAACCTATCAAATTATTATGTAGTAAGTAGACGAAACTTTTAGCAACATAATATTCCGGTGGGACGGTTGCGTTCTATGGTAAAGGGTCGGTTTTTAAGGGCTCTGTTTTGTAAGGATTCTATTTCGGATGCGTTCTTATTTTAAGCGTAGGTTTGTTAGTGGTGATCAGTTGTGTCTAATATACGGTGGGTCGGGGTTGATTTTAGAGCGGGGAGGACGGTAAACTAAGGTAGCATGGCACTAGACATGTTACAGAATAATAGCTTGTTTTTAACATTTGCATTTTTTAAATATGTTTAATAATCTTTAGAAACGACACCTCGGTGTACATTTTGGTTGATACTGTAGATGGAAGCAAAGAAAATAAAAATATCAATAGAGATAAATTATATAGAAAATTGTGAAAGGAAAAAAAACAAATAATGAAGTGTATAAAATGTATAATGTAAAGCAAGACTTACAAACTGTAAAAAATCGTAGAAAGTTAGGAGGATATAGAAAGAAAAATCCCAAAAGAATGATTATTTTTTACTAAGATTAGAACAAAAAGAAAAAGGTGAATATCAAAACAACCTTTCCTAAAACAAATGAGTACCATACAGGAAAAAATTAAAATCAAACAATTAAGTCCAAGTTTTGTTAGGCCCTGTGTAAGCTGTTAATTCCTAAGAGATGTTAAAAGCATATTGTCTGTCAGATACAGAGTAATATGGAACGTAATAAATGCTACGGTAATTTAGCTAAGAGGCATTTCGATATTTCTGTCAAGTACTCTTCGAGTAAATACTATCGTATTTGCTTAATAACATATAATTATTTCTCGATCTATTAAAATTAAATCAAAAACTGATATAAAAGGATATTCTGCCATTTGGAAGAACCCGCTGTTTCCATTCACCTATAGTTTGCTGAAATTTAACGTTAGGAAAAATAAGTAGTTACGTTTATTGGCTTCGTTGATAAAAAAACTGTCTATATTAAGGCCCAGTTTCATAATACCGACTTTAAAGTAACTTTAAGTAAAGTCCACTTTAACTTAAAGTGCACTTTAAAGCGGTTTTAAAGTTGACGTGTTTCATAAACGCCAGCCTACAGAACTTTAGTTAAAGTAAATTTTTTTACTAGAAATTTATGTTGGCATCCATGAATAGCCCATGTTGTTTACTTCATTTTAATAATTCTATCATATTTGTCATTATTGTGTTTGTGTTGTGATTATAACTTTTAATACCTGGGGCACGAATACACATAACAAGGATGTGAAACTCGAATGGTGAGGGTAGCAGGAGAAAAGGCGCCTATCTGGGCAGGGTTAAATTCTCGGTCGTTGCGTACTCCGTACTGCGCAACAGGCTGTCTTTTTCTTTGTGCGAGCGAGATAACCAATCGCATATGGATTCGTGTAAACATCTTTCGTTCGAGAGAGAGACAGCCTGATGCGCAGTACGAAGTACGCAACGACCGTAGACTGGACTCCGCCCAGATAGGAGCCGTAAATTCAGCCACGGGCGCTTATAGCTCGGCATAGAAGTTTCACATCCTTGTTATATGTATTCGTGACCTGGGGATTGAATTCTGATATGTGTACAGTCAATTGTACCAATAACTCGGGGGAAACGAGCAATTGCATGATACTGCTCAGCAGTATGGGTCATTTCAACTAAGGTTTCACACATTTTGATGTAGCGTGGTCGTAACGAAGCTATTGCGTTGGATACGCAAACGGTAAATAACTATTAATTTGTACAAGAAATTGAGTGCACACTAACCGATTTGTTGGTAACCTAAGGCCCGGTTTCATAATACCGACTTTAAAGTAAATTTAAGTAAAGTCCACTTTATCTTAAAGTGCACTTTAAAGCGGCTTTAAAGTTGACGTGTTTCATAAACGCCAGCCTACAGAACTTTAGTTAAAGTAAATTTTTCTACTAGAAATTTATGTTGGCATCCATGAATAGCCCATGTTGTTTACTTCACTTTAATAATTCTGTCATATTTGTCATTATTGTGTTTGTGTTGTGATTATAAATTTTAATACCAGGGCCCTTATTCTCATCCAGTGGATATGAATACTCCTATAGGAAAATACACCATCTTCCTATCGGACTTTCCTATAGGAGTATTCATATCCACTGGATGAGAATAAGGGCCCTGGTATTGAATTCTGATATGTGTACAGTCAATTGTACCAATAACTCGGGGGAAACGATAAATTGCATAAAACTGCTCAGCAGTATAGGTCATTTCAACTAAGGTTTTACACATTTTGATGTAGCGTAGTCATAAGGAAGCTATTGCGTTGGATAAGCAAACGGTAAATAACTATTCATTTGTACAAAAAATTGAGTGCACACTAACCGATTTGTTACATTTGGTACATTTACTGTTGTAGCTATCGTTAAACGAAATCTATCAAAGAATTCTGTATCGTTACATTTATTTAAATGATCAATGCGTGCTCGATAAACCTTAGGCCTTCGTTCCACAACTTCATCTTCAGAAGAACTTGAAGAACTGATACTCGAAGCCAACATTACTGCTTTTGGCTTTTTCACATAAACACACGCAAAAGATTGCAATTTGTGAATAGCAAGCAACACACGTTTGACGTTTAATTTGTTAAAGTGTGAGGTTATGAGCGCACTTTAAAGCGGTAAAGTGATGGTATACCCGACTTTAGCTTAAAGTCACTTTAAAGTATCATTTAACTTTAAAGTTGTATTATGAAACCCAATTTCTCACTTTAAAATTACTTTATATTTAAAGTTGATTATGAAACCGGGCGTTATTAAATGCTCAATTTCTGCCAGTACATTTACTGTTGTAGCTTTCGTTAAACGAAATCTATCAAAAAATTCTGTATCGTTCCATTTATTTAAATGATCAATGCGTGCTCGATAAACCTTAGGCCTTCGTTCCACAACTTCATCTTCAGAAGAAGAAGCAACACACGTTTGACGATTAATTTGTTAAAGTGTGAGGTTATGAGCCCACTTTAAAGCGGTAAAGTGATGGTATACCCGACTTTAGCTTAAAGTCACTTTAAAGTATCATTTAACTTTAAAGTTGTATTATGAAACACAATTTCTCACTTTAAAATTACTTTTTATATTTCGCACTTATAAAAATCTTCATTATAAAACGCATTTGCGTATCGTAATGTAACTTTTACGCACGCAAATTTTTGTTTTAAATGGTTGGCGACATGAGTGAAGTATCTAAAGGCAAGACTATTGACATTGACATTTGTGGCTAATAGCAATTTATTAATTTTATATTGTTCTTTAAGAAAGTATCTGTGAATATGAATATAATATTTTACTTATATAATATATTATTATTGGTATATTATTCTTTTTAAAATATTTTAAAACATTAACATTTGATAATTTGTCACAACTGTCAAATTTTATAAATTACACAGTGCTGCCGACATACTTTTTAAAATCAAAATTTTCGTAATTACATAAAAATAAAAAATTAATTTAAAAAATGGTAAAAAGGGCAAAATATAAAAAATATTATAAACAACTTATTTCATATGGCTGTAACAGAATTCCATATATGAAATGCGTTGTTTAATATACTATTATATTTAAAGTTGATTATGAAACCGGGCTTTAGGGCTATGATTCAATTAAATTATTGAAACAGTTTGCAGGATTTATTAAACGTTAAAAATTGATTGATCTGTTTCAACTACTTGTATATTTGGTGACCGCTTTAAACTCTAATTTACTATTTTAATTATTTTGTTACTCTTATCTTTGAAACCTTATGTTCCTAATTGTTTAATTTCTCCAATCTCCGTGTCACTCTAATTGTGGATGTTCCAATTAATTATTAGCTAGTTAAGTGACCGATGATCGGAAGCTTTGTTCTGTGTGTAAATAGCAATTTATAGGTTAATAGTCCGGTCAAATTACAACTAAAAATAGGAGTTTAGCTTTCAAAAATTTCGACCCAGGTGACATAAACGACCAACAAAGGAAGAGTACAGACGAGAAGCTTGTATTCTAGAGAAGCTAACCTAACCTAACCTAACATAAAATACACCTTTACCAATTTAACATAGAGTTAACACTTTGTTAAGTACACAGAGGTTTGACAAGCATTAACGCAAACGGCTCTTAATCTTTTATCCGACCTTTTATCTAGTACCTACTAAAATATTTTTGTACTGTCCAGTCACGTTTTGATTAAGGTATATTTTGCTTTATATAGGTACAAAACTTGACAGTGTAAATGACATGACGTTTATTTCTATAACATACTATGAGAAAATGAGACTTATTTTTGAGAAATTGTATAATGTGTTGCTGACATTTAGGGGCATTACTCTTTTAATTTAAATGGAATGACTCAAATATTAATAGGTTTTAACCTTTTTCTATTTACTAAAAATATGTAAATCGATCAAATAAAGTAATACGTAGATAAAACTTTTGTTGCAATTTCATTAAATAAGGATATTTAAGTTTTCTGATCTAAACGCACTTGTATGTTATGAGATGTTACAGTCATCGGCGTAGAAAAATGTTCTACAGATAGATATTATAAAATTTTTTGTTTTTTTAATAGTATCTTTATTAGCAATCAGAATATTACAATTCTATAGGCTAATTTGATGCCTTCAGAGCATTACTACTCCATTTGACATGATGAGGCCTTCTCCAGTGACAAGTCCTCTTCAACCATTGTTTAGGTCAGCTGGCCAATTTCTTTTGAGTCTTCTTTCTATATGAGGTTCAAGTAGTGGATGAAGTATCTCATTAGAATGAGTTTCTAATTTGTTGTGATGGCTTGTACTTAGTTCGTGAATAACGTCTTTAACATATGATATTTTTAAGTCTTCATGTAAAGTTGTATTGGAGAAATACCAAGGTGCATCTGTTATCATGAGAAGTATCTTTGACTGACTTCTTTGTATAATAGCTATATTAGATTTACTTGCGCACCCCCAGAGTTCTGCTCCGTATGTCCAAATTGATTTTATTATTGTTTTATAAATGAGAATTTTATTTTCTAAAGCTAATTTTGATTTTCTACCGATGAGCCAATATAGATCTCGTACTTTCAGGTCAATTTGTTTTCGTTTCTTTATTATGTGTTCTTTCCAGGTCAGTCCTCTATCTAAGTGCATTCCTAAGTATTTGGTGTTCAAGGATTGTGGTATTTGGATGTTGTTTAAGTAAACTGGGGGACACACATCTTTCCTTAGGGTAAAAGTAACTTGAACAGATTTAGCTTCATTTATTTTAATTTTCCATTTTTGTAACCATGTTTGGATGTCATCTAAGTCTTTGGAGCATTGTAGAGGCCACTACTGGATCTTCGTTACTAGCAAGGATAACCGTATCATCAGCAAATGTACCTATAGTGGTGTCTCTTTTTGTTGGAAAGTCGGCTGTGTATAGAACATACAGAAGTGGCCCAATAACACTACCCTGTGGAACTCCAGATTTTATTATTTTATTATTAACAGATGTCTGTTCATTGACTCTGGTTCTAAACTCTCTGTCGCTTAAATAAGATCGGAGTAATTTGTAGTATGTATTTGGAAAGAAACTTTTGATCTTATATAATAGACCTTTATGCCAGACCTTATCAAAAGCTTGGCTAACATCTAGGAAAACAGAGGTGCAGAACTTTTTGTCTTCAAATGCTTGATTTATTTTGTGACTGATTCGATGGACCTGCTGTACTGTAGAGTGTCCTACCTTGAATCCAAACTGGTGAAGGGTATCCATTCGGCAGTATTTGGATCTGTATTAATTTTTTGTATTATTAATCGTTCCAGTATTTTGGAAAAGACTGGCAACAGACTTATAGGTCGGTACGATGATACATTATTTAGGTCTTTGCCAGGTTTAGGTATCAGTATTATTTCTGCGGTTAATATTTTTGGCCAGTAGTTTAATCTCAAAGCAGCATTAAATATATATTGTAATGGATCATTATTACTGATAAAAACAAAACTTACCTTTTAAGCATCCATCATAGCCATTACACTAATGGATTAATTAAAAAAAAAGGATATGCATAATGAAACACACTTTTCTTCTTAAACCATGTAATTACCCAAAAAGAAGTATTGTCTTGACTACAGTATGAACTTGATTATATCATAAATTTGGTCACAACAGGTTTTCATTTGGACTTAGTGGATACATCTTATTAGAAAATGAGATGAATTTCCATGACCTAAAAATAATACATATAATTAGTGTGAATTTGTATAAACAAACAGTATCTCTACAGTTACACTAAAACAAAGTAGTATAACTTACATATCAGATAATAATAAACAAACATCATAAGATAAAAGTCAATATAGGGTAGATAGTCATATTGGAAAGTCAACATGTAAAAATAAACAATACACATTAGTAAATGAACAAAATAGAATTAAAGTTACTTACCACAATAATTTACAAAAAAGGGATATCTTAATAAGTTTAATTGAATCTGCAGTTACTTTTTCTTTCGTACACCTTAAATTTTCAATATTTACTCTTCAATTACAAACATTCAAATAAGTAAAGAATGTATTGACATCTTATCTTGTATAGGATCCATATTCAATTATTGTATCACAATCAAAATTTTCTAATCCATAATGAATGCATTTTCACATAACAATTCACTTTTCACCTAGTTCTTTTTCAAAATTCTCAGTTTAACCTGAAACAATAAAAAGAAAATAAAAATCAAGAAGTATTAATGGTTTCCACATGTTTAAGAAATCAACATGTAATTTTAGTTAGTGAAATATTTAAATTAATAGTATAAAAAGGAAGTACTTACAAAATCATGGTCTTCGATTTGTACAAACAAATATGCAAATAGATTGTGAGTACCTAAAAAGGACACAAGATTAATTATAAACATTAATAAATGACAATTTATGTAAAAAAAAAAAAGTATGTAGGATAATTAAGGAAGTTGTTTATATAAAATTTAAAATGTTAACCTATGATAACACAGAAAATATCAGCTTATATAAGGTATAAGTAATACAAATAACAAAATGTTTTAAAAGTTTAAATTGTAGTTGTTAGAGTTAAAATGGTAAGTAATCAGTTTAAATAGTACTAGTTAAGTGGATTTAGAGTAATTTTAAATATAATAGCTAGTGATAATTCAAAATTTGAAAGTCTAAAATAAGTTGACAGCTCAATGAAGTTATGTATTTTGAATCTAAAATTTCATAGGAAAAAGTACTTAGAAAATTATACAAACAGAATTTAAGCAAAAATAAGGATGAGATTTATCTGTACGTTATCAAAGGTATTATCAGAATTGTGAATTTATTACCTGGATTTTCGGAAATGTAGGTTATTTTTTTCTGAAATTCGAACAGTTGAAATCCGATGACGTGGTATTTTTGTTTTGTTTCAAGAAGCTATAAAAGGCTGGAGAATTCATGATTAAGCTCTCTTATGTTTTTGGTAGCAGAATAGTTAACATTTACGCTCTTATATTCCTGGTCGCAGAGCAATTGATATCGTATGTATTAATTGATTATCAACTAGAAGAAAATTTTAATAATTAAAAGCTGTTTATATTAAAATAATACGTGTAACATTAAAAATACATACAGAAAAGTAATCAGCTATTATTAAATTACTTACCAAAGTGATAAACTGCATAAAGCAAGTGCAGATTCCATAGAATTTTAAAGATTAAATTCGAGAGACGCTTCCAAAACGGAACCATAGTAGCCATCTTGTCGATTTGAATACGCTGCCGTCCCTGTTCCATTTGCGGGAGTAAACGAAGCACAAGCCGATCTCAGTTTTGTTACGTTGCGCATGACAAGGACAATATTTGAAAACCTCTGTTATACAAGGTACGTCCGATAATTAAGAATTTGTATTTTTATTTTTAATTATTTGCAATTGTAAATTGATATTTTGTTTATCATTTCCATTTTGTCATATCTGAATATTTGTTATCAATTTGTAAAGAACGTGTGAAAACCAATTAATAATCTTTTTGAAGTACTTGACATTAAATTTATTGCGTATTGGTTATTAAACAATATTTAATTTGAACCCTACCCAAGATAAGAGTCAGACTTTAAATTTTAACTTTAAAATTGAGTAAACTGAGCTAGTTTGAACTTCTAATAAGGCGCCCAAACTTAAAAATAAAAAGAAAAAGTGAATTGTATTTAAAATCAAATAATATTAAATTATAAACATTACAAATAATATCAAATCATTAAAATCTATAATTGAAGGTAAACATTAATAAAAACCCAACTAATTAAGTAAAACAAATCATAACACAACAAAATCAAAATAATTAAAATATATTGAAACAATAGAAGTAACTCAATATTAAAAAAAAAAAAACATATCAATCATAACAATTGTCGCAACCAACGTGGGGCTCGCAAAATTGCATTTTCAGAAATAAAATAAACAAATAAAATAAATTAAATTAATAACTTAATAAATCTATAAATTAAACAACAACATGGCGGACAAGAAGATGACATTGAGAGATGGTAAACAAGTGGGAGAGAAGTCAGGAGAAGAAGTAGGTACCCAGGTAGAAGAAGAAAGAAACCAGGGATCTGGAGATCATGGAGTACAGGAAGAAAGAAGTGAAGAAGGACAAGAAGGACCAGAACAACAACAAATACAGCAAACAAGAAGAGTAGAAAGAAAAGAAGAACAGAGTGAAATAATGAGAATGTTAATAGAAATGAATAAAAATTTGGAAAAGAAAATGGACAAAAATAATGAAGATTTAAGGAAAGACATGAACAAAAATAATGAAGATTTAAAAAGAGACATGAAAGAAGATATGAAGAAACTAGACAAAAATAATGAAGATTTGCGAAGAGATATAAACAGGAAATTGGATCAAACCAAAGAAGAATTAAGCCATACATTTAATAAGAAATTTGAGGAGATAAAGGAAGAAATGGGGGAACAAAACAGAACATTGCGAGAAGAGATACGAAGTACAAAACAAGAAATAAGAGAAGAGATGATAGAAAGAATAATGGAAGTGGAAGACAGACAGTCTAAAGAAATAAATGAATTAAAGAAGAATGAGAAAGAGCTTGAAGATAAAATCAAAGAAAACTCCAAGAAGATGGATCGTGAAGTAATAAAAATAAACAAGAATATACAAGGTGTCAAAGAAGATTTAAGCAAAGAAATAAAAACAAATTTTCAAGTAGCTGAAAATGAAAATAAGAAGATCAAAGGAGAGTTAAGAATGGAAATTAAAAACATTCAAGAAGAGGTTGGACATATGGAAAGCGAAAAGTATAGACATATATTAATGGAGATAGAAGGCAATATGGAGAAAATTAAGAAAGAAGAAAAAGTATTTAAAAAGCAGGAAAATGCAGAAACAAATGATAAAAATTTAGAAGAAACTGACCAAAATAGAGATAAAAATGTTGAAACTGAGAATATTAAAATGAATAAATTAATGCAAACTTATACTAAATATAACATGGATAAAAACAAGAATAAGATTAAATCAAGTATATTCATAGAAGTAGAAGAAAACAAAAAGATTAAAAATTTACTTGAAAAATTGATTGAAAAGAGACTTATGGAAATAGAAATAGAAGATGAAGTAATGAATATGGACACCGATATAGGAAAATTTAAAAGAATAAGAAAACAAACCAATAATAAAAAGTTACACATGATAATGAAAGCAACAAAAACCAGGAAGAGATTTATAGAAAGAAATTGGAAGAAGGTAAAGAAGAAATTGAATATTTTATTGAGCAGGGAGAAGGTAGTAGCAAGGTGTAAATAATATTACTAATTATATTTGTAGGTAGTAAGTAAGTTTTTATTGTTTGAATTTTAAAATGTTGTGTATTATATTAAATTTAAAATACCACCCCAATCAATTATATTAACTTATATGAAACTTAGATCAATTATATTATAATGGGTCATTGAATATTCAAGGGTAAAAACTATGATAAACTGTTATATTAATTATACTAATTGAAATGAAACTTAAATCAAATACATTCTAATGAATTATTGCATATTCAAGATTAAAATTATGATAAACCGTTACAAATTTTAATTAATATAAGAAACAAAACATCATTAATAGATTCAAAATCAATTTCAAAACTAAATAATATTAAAGAATAATGAAATAAAATTCCAAATATAATAGTAACTGATATTAAATACATAAGTTATGTGAAATAAATAAATAAATATGATATTAAAATAAATCTATGTTGAAATCATAATAAATTGTAAACTACTAGCTGTGTTTAATTTGGATAGTGATATGATAATAGTAAATGATACATAGGAACGATTAGAAACTATAATTAATTATAAAGAAGAGAAGAAGGTATAACTAAATGGTATATGGATGTCAATGGATATGATAGTAGAAGTAGAAGATAGTAAGAAGGATATTATTTATATTAGAAATAATTATGAAGATGATTAAGAAGAAAGCTATGGATATGAAGTATAAAGAAGAAAGTTATGGATATGAAGTATAAAGAAGAAAGTTATGATTATGAAGTAGATAGAAGAAAGAAGAAGATGTATTTGAAAATGATGATTTGATTGTGATGGAATATATTACAATATTGTAGGAGATTTGTTGAAGAAGTATAGTGTTTGATGTTTAAGGAGCCAAAAGAAGCTACCGAACATGAATATATAATGGAGGTGAGAAATGTTGAGGAGTTTAAGGTGAAAATATATCCTGTACCATTAAAGTTAAAAGGAAAGAGTGAAGAGAGAATCAGAAATTTTATAGATTGAAGGAATAGTTAGAAGAAGTAACAAATCATATATCAATTCACTAGTAGTTATACAAAATTAGAGCAAAATAGTAATTTAATTAAAAACATATTTCATATCAAGTTAAAAAGAAATGCATAATGATATTTAAAAGAAACTATAAAATTTAAAGAAACCAACGGTATTCAAAGAAAGGGATTGGGTTAATTGAAAGGTCACTACAGGTAGCCAACAAAAGAAATAATGAGTGCGTAAAATTAAAACTTCCTTTTAATGGACCATTTATAGTAGACAAAGCTTATGAAAATAGTTACATTTTAAAGAATCCTTATAACCAACAATTACGAGGAATGGTGAATGTGCAAAACCTGTATCGATACTATGAATAGCAACATTTTAAAAATCTATGACATTTCTATGTGAATAAGTATTAATTTATGTAAATATTAATTAAGGTTTGGAATAAAATAATAATAGATAGGTATATAGAGATTAGAGAAACATAAGTAAAAATTTCAAATTAATTAAATTTTAAAAATTATTAGTGTAAAATAATTTATTAAAATTAAATTGGGGGAAATTGTAATGGATCATTATTACTGATAAAAACAAAACTTACCTTTTAAGCATCCATCATAGCCATTACACTAATGGATTAATTAAAAAAAGGATATGCATAATGAAACACACTTTTCTTCTTAAACCATGTAATTACCCAAAAAGAAGTATTGTCTTGACTACAGTATGAACTTGATTATATCATAAATTTGGTCACAACAGGTT
Organism: Ophraella communa; assembly: GCA_035357415.1. NCBI lineage: Eukaryota > Metazoa > Arthropoda > Insecta > Coleoptera > Chrysomelidae > Ophraella > Ophraella communa. The sequence goes on along the minus strand of CM068989.1, from coordinate 6,019,037 downwards.
TTCATTTGGACTTAGTGGATACATCTTATTAGAAAATGAGATGAATTTCCATGACCTAAAAAATAATACATATAATTAGTGTGAATTTGTATAAACAAACAGTATCTCTACAGTTACACTAAAACAAAGTAGTATAACTTACATATCAGATAATAATAAACAAACATCATAAGATAAAAGTCAATATAGGGTAGATAGTCATATTGGAAAGTCAACATGTAAAAATAAACAATACACATTAGTAAATGAACAAAATAGAATTAAAGTTACTTACCACAATAATTTACAAAAAAGGGATATCTTAATAAGTTTAATTGAATCTGCAGTTACTTTTTCTTTCGTACACCTTAAATTTTCAATATTTACTCTTCAATTACAAACATTCAAATAAGTAAAGAATGTATTGACATCTTATCTTGTATAGGATCCATATTCAATTATTGTATCACAATCAAAATTTTCTAATCCATAATGAATGCATTTTCACATAACAATTCACTTTTCACCTAGTTCTTTTTCAAAATTCTCAGTTTAACCTGAAACAATAAAAAAGAAAATAAAAATCAAGAAGTATTAATGGTTTCCACATGTTTAAGAAATCAACATGTAATTTTAGTTAGTGAAATATTTAAATTAATAGTATAAAAAGGAAGTACTTACAAAATCATGGTCTTCGATTTGTACAAACAAATATGCAAATAGATTGTGAGTACCTAAAAAGGACACAAGATTAATTATAAACATTAATAAATGACAATTTATGTAAAAAAAAGTATGTAGGATAATTAAGGAAGTTGTTTATATAAAATTTAAAATGTTAACCTATGATAACACAGAAAATATCAGCTTATATAAGGTATAAGTAATACAAATAACAAAATGTTTTAAAAGTTTAAATTGTAGTTGTTAGAGTTAAAATGGTAAGTAATCAGTTTAAATAGTACTAGTTAAGTGGATTTAGAGTAATTTTAAATATAATAGCTAGTGATAATTCAAAATTTGAAAGTCTAAAATAAGTTGACAGCTCAATGAAGTTATGTATTTTGAATCTAAAATTTCATAGGAAAAAGTACTTAGAAAATTATACAAACAGAATTTAAGCAAAAATAAGGATGAGATTTATCTGTACGTTATCAAAGGTATTATCAGAATTGTGAATTTATTACCTGGATTTTCGGAAATGTAGGTTATTTTTTTCTGAAATTCGAACAGTTGAAATCCGATGACGTGGTATTTTTGTTTTGTTTCAAGAAGCTATAAAAGGCTGGAGAATTCATGATTAAGCTCTCTTATGTTTTTGGTAGCAGAATAGTTAACATTTACGCTCTTATATTCCTGGTCGCAGAGCAATTGATATCGTATGTATTAATTGATTATCAACTAGAAGAAAATTTTAATAATTAAAAGCTGTTTATATTAAAATAATACGTGTAACATTAAAAATACATACAGAAAAGTAATCAGCTATTATTAAATTACTTACCAAAGTGATAAACTGCATAAAGCAAGTGCAGATTCCATAGAATTTTAAAGATTAAATTCGAGAGACGCTTCCAAAACGGAACCATAGTAGCCATCTTGTCGATTTGAATACGCTGCCGTCCCTGTTCCATTTGCGGGAGTAAACGAAGCACAAGCCGATCTCAGTTTTGTTACGTTGCGCATGACAAGGACAATATTTGAAAACCTCTGTTATACAAGGTACGTCCGATAATTAAGAATTTGTATTTTTATTTTTAATTATTTGCAATTGTAAATTGATATTTTGTTTATCATTTCCATTTTGTCATATTTGAATATTTGTTATCAATTTGTAAAGAACGTGTGAAAACCAATTAATAATCTTTTTGAAGTACTTGACATTAAATTTATTGCGTATTGGTTATTAAACAATATTTAATTTGAACCCTACCCAAGATAAGAGTCAGACTTTAAATTTTAACTTTAAAATTGAGTAAACTGAGCTAGTTTGAACTTCTAATAAGGCGCCCAAACTTAAAAATAAAAAGAAAAAGTGAATTGTATTTAAAATCAAATAATATTAAATTATAAACATTACAAATAATATCAAATCATTAAAATCTATAATTGAAGGTAAACATTAATAAAAACCCAACTAATTAAGTAAAACAAATCATAACACAACAAAATCAAAATAATTAAAATATATTAAAACAATAGAAGTAACTCAATATTAAAAAAAAAAAAACATATCAATCATAACAATATATATAATAAGCACTACACATTCTCTTGGCAGTTCTTTGACAATCTTTGGAGTTATTTTGTCTATACCAGGTGCCTTTCGAGGATTTAAGCGCTGGATTTCTTCTTGTACCTCATTTATTTTGATACTTTTGATAACTGGATTTTTTGTGGGAATACTTGTCAACTCTCTCTCGATTTCATCATCTGCTGCATTTTTTTGTCAATCTAAATTCTCTTGTAGAGATACTTATTGTACCTTCAATATAAACTAATTTAAAAAGTAGCAGCGTACCTATATAAGGTTTAAAATAAAAAAAGAAAGTTTTATTAGTAAAATAAACTTTCAATTTTCGCCCATTGTCGAAAAAATTTCAATTTCGTGTATCAGTAGGGAGCAGGCTTATTCGCGATGTTTTTTTCGCTTACCTATTTTCCACTTTCTAGTCCACAACGAAAACTTTTTACGACTTCTTGACAGACTTTGTTCGCAAAGAGAGAAATATAGAATTTAAATGAATAGACAATTCTTCGGCAGTCGAAAGGAATTGAAAGCCAACGTAGGGTTTATGATTGCGAGTCTTGTAGTTTTCCCGCCGCATGGGAAATTTGACGTTCGTGCTTTTCCATTTGGAAACTAGCCGATAGGCCTGTTGCTCTTCGGGTAAACTGATATCGTTTTATTTAATGACCCCGTATTGTTATTTTACACTAGGTTGCCAAGTTTTTGCAAATTAACAAGTGTATTTGTTAATTGTTTTTAGAAAACAGTTGGATTTTAATATGGATTTTTATGTGTGGGTTCTTAAACTACTATTGTTTTGCCTGATGGAAATATGCAGATTACTACTTACTGAGCAAAGAATTGAAGAAAAGTTACAATAATGTTACTACCTAAACTTGGTAGAACGGACTACTCTACTATGATCATTGGAGTTCAAAAAATACTTGTTTGTGGCTCTCAATGTTGTAAGGAAGTACTAAAAATCACAAAAGCATGGTGTGAGTAAAGGTTTGTTCCAACCAAGCAAAGAACCGTTCTAGAACGGTAATATTACCACCCATAAGACCAAATTAGTGCACTGCGCAACTCAGTACACCACTGCGCACAAAAATTACTATTTTAGAACAGTTCTCTGCTTGGTTGCAACAAACCTAATAACTCAGCCAGCCAATTTTAACAAGATGAAAATAATGTTTTAAAAACGAAATAAAACTATGTAAAAATAATTATCTGAAATACTTGGTTGTAGATTGTCCCACGAGGAAGATCCCTAATGCGATAGATGCATTTGTTTTGAGGTATAAAGGTTGCAGTTGCTTTTCCGTGCAAAAAAATCTTCTGGGCTGAGATAGAAATGTGTGTTGGTGAAAGAATATTCGGGGGTTGTTTACGTACCATTTAGATTAATGTTAATGTACAACAAACCTTTATATTTTATACACTTGGCAACAATACTACATAAAAGTATATTTACAGCCCACTGAAGTGAATCAAACTCCCTCATAATTTTGGTCCTTCGAGCCGGATGGCTCACTAGTGTTTGAATTTATTCCATCAACAGATTTTTCATAATGTAAAAGAGTGTTGTAAGATTTCTGACACCTTGCAAATTTTTTTGCTTAACACTTCCAAGAGAAATGATTCGGTTTAAGACAGTTAGTGCATATCTTAAGTTCTTTGATTTTAGCCCACCTTTCCGGTGTTAACTTTCGCAATTATATATTAAATGGTATTTTTACATAATATACATTTTCTATGTTACGCTATGTTTTCTGTAGAGGACAAGAAAGATGTAGAGACCTTTTTGTTTTGATTTCGCTTATTTATTTTCTAGACCGTTATTTTTTCTAAAAGCACTTATATTTAATAAAGGTCTCTATCTCTTGTAAGGTTGCCTTTTTACCTGCGTATTTAAATGAGCGATCGCAAGTGTCTACTTCTTCGCCTAGTACCTTAAGGGGTAAAAGGCTAGGTTCAATGTGAGCGGGGCGTTTTCCACCCCTCCACTGCGGCCAAACTAGGGCCTATTGTGGCTCACCCCTAAGGGTCACAATTCGCCATCCAGTCTGCACTTCTTAACAAAGTCCAAGATCGATTTTGGCGAGACTTGTCTAAAGTCGGTAGGCTCTAGCTGTATGAGACCAAACAAGCGGAGCCTGTTCATTTCTAAAGCGGGGCAATAGCAAAGAATGTGCTCTGCCGATTCGTCTGCCACACTGCAGTAGCGACAGTCCGACGTATTACTCAGACAAAGCTTCCTCAGGTGGTTTCTCAGACGACAGTGTCCAGTCAACAGTCCAGTAAGAATGCGCAGGTTACTTCTACTCAATTCCAGGAGCTGTGCTGTTTTTCTGCTCTAAGGTTGAGATATAAACGCTTTCGAGTGGGTAAGCCCCGGTATATTTTCCCAGTGCAGAAGGGTTTCCCTCGCTGCCCAGCTGGAGATAATGTCCTTGGCAGTACTTTTTTCTACGCCAAGGAATGGTTCCGGTCCAATAAACGCGGACTCCGTTCCCTTTTTTACCAGAGTGTCGGCTCTTTCATTGCCCTGCACTCCCGCATGCCCTGGAGCCCAGAGTAGCGTTACTCTGTTATTTGCTCAAAGGTGGGTAAAAGCCTATTAGAGACTTGTTCACTTAAAGCGTTCTACCATTTTGTTCCATATTATTAGAGGTTACTTTTAATGATTTTATAGTTTTTAAAGCTTCCGGGGCTAGAGCTTAACGTAAATATTAAAATTTTTGATAACATGTTTAATTAACATTGTTGTCTACAAGCCCCAGAAACGCATTTCTGAATTCAAACCAAGAATTATATTGGCCGTCAAATTTCGGTGGTTAACAGTGTCCTTAGTTTGGTTAGGTTAGGTTAGGTTAGGTTAGGTTAGGTTAGGTTAGGTTAGGTTAGGTTAGGTTAGCTTAGGTTCTCTCTGGGGCAGTTACAAAAATGTTGTACTAACCTTAACCTTTGGCTGAAAGAAGCGTGCTGTGCATGCTTGTACATTGTTTCTAAAACAAGAAAATGGCTACAAAAACTCCAGCCTATTTGTACAACAAAATATCTTATCGTACCGATGTACATAATATAAATATTCGGTTTAAGAATAAGCTCACAACTCCACACCATAAAACCAATTTATATAGAGGCTCGTTTTCTTATTATATGCCTTGGCTATTGAACCGGTTACCCGATCTATATTTTAGTTTTAATAATTCAAAATTAAAGAAAGTTATAAAGCAGGACTTAATGGATGGAAAACTAATACTTCCTAATATGTAAAATCTATTTAATCTGTCGGTTGTTTCCAGTAAATGTTATTTCTTAAATATTTGTTTTGTACATTTTTTTATTTATATTTTATATATACAGTTTTTAAATTGCTATTGACTTTCTGCCTCAGGATCATACAGACCTTCTTTATGCGTTTAATTTTTTTTGTACAGGTTGAGTGGAAGAGCAGGATTCTAATGTTGCCTCGCATATTAGAAACTGAACTCTGCCTTTGGCCACATTATGTTTTTCTCCTACACTCTTAAAATTATTATTGTTATTCGTTACTGAACTCTCTCTGGGGTATTCACTTGTACTTTTACTTTCGTTATATTTGTCTGCTACTGATTTTACATTACCAATTAAATCGTAATAATTATCTTCAAATAATTGTGCATCATTATTTTTAGCCTCATTTTGCGGTTCTAACATTTCGATACTTATTTGCAACACAATAAACTCATTAATAATAGGCTCAAAATTTTCAATACTTTTTCCAAATTTTTAATAATTGGATCAGTGGTATTGTTAAAATCAATTATATAAAAATAATTTTTTAATTTGGTATACCTACCTTTTAAATGACCGTTTTTTGTTTTCAGATTTCTAAGTTCACCTTCCATGATTACTCCAATAAAATTAAGGACTAAATAACATAAGAAAAAGATAAGGAGTGAAGGATTAATAGAATAAAATTGAAACGGACTCACTTTTGGTGGAACCAACAACGTGTTTGACCCTCTAACCTCACTTTTTCCGCGATGTAATGAACTTCTAATTTTACTCTTGCCACAATCCGATCGATTGGACCAAAATTATGAGGGGGTGCGGGTGATAAGTCAAGAAGAATGGGTTTGATGAGGTTGAGGCTTAATTTGCAGATACAGCACCATCCCGCGCAAATCTTATTAAAAAGTAAAATCTAAATATGGTATCAAAGACCCGAGGGCTGGGTGCCTACCGCGCGTCCCCAGGTGGCGGATAGGGGATCCCCAGGAGAGCCGCTGAACTGCTTAAGCAGGTATAACACTGCAATTTAGCAGGGAAGCGGCGAAGCTGGGGGTGTGCGTCTATACGGGTGGCACGGTCTGGTATGAGCAGCTGATAACTGCAAGATTGCCAGATTGGTCATTCCTAAGGTCGCACCGCGGACCAACCCCCCCAATTCCAAGGTGTAAGGTAACGTGCCGAAGGATGGATGGCCGCTGGGGTATAAGCAGTCGCAGACGTTCCCCTGGGGGAACCGGGCGAAACCCCCTTGTATGTAGCCTTGCCCTGGCATGCGGGGCTCTGCCGGAGTGGACCAACATTCCCTTGCTACTCGTGGGAACAACTATGGTAAGAAAAATGGCGGGAATTAATATCGCTTAGATAAACGCCCACCACGCCAAGGGATCATCGGCGGTTATTTCAAGGACGTTTATCAGAAACCAAATGGGATTAGTATTGATCCAGGAACCATGGGTCCGTGATGGTCAGGTGAGAGGACTCGCAAGTAGGGAAGCCAAACTGATATACAAAGTGAGTAATGTAGACATACCCAGACCATGCATCTTGGTAAGTAACAGCATTGATCACTTTTGTGTGTCAGAGTTCATGACGAGAGACCTCGTTCCGATTCGAGCAAACCTCGAGTTCGAGAATAGACGTCAAGAAGTCATGATAGCATCATGCTACTTTGCAGGGGACAGGACTGCACCGCCTACAGAACTGCAAAGACTAGTCGAGTACTGTGAACAGAAGAAGCTGCCGCTTCTCATAGGATGCGACGCCAACGGTCACAATACCATATGGGGAAGCACAGACACCAACGAAAGAGGGGAGAAAATTTTAGAATTTATATTTAATAAGAATCTTGTTATACACAATATAGGGAATACACCTACGTTTGTAACCAGAACAAGAAAGGAAGTACTAGATATAACAATAAGTACACCGAATCTTAAGGATAGGGTGAAAGATTGGAGAGTATCGAACGAACCATCCCTCTCTGATCATAGAATGATTATGTTCAGGTTAGAGTGTAATCCTCCTGAGCCAGCACTCAGGAGAAACCCCAGGAAAACTAACTGGGAAAATTACAATACTAACCTGAACATAAATCTTGCAAATCTCAAGAATAAAAGAAATGCCAGGAATCATCTGGCATTAGAAAACGATCTCATAGAGCTGAACGAGGCAATACTCGGTGCCTATGAATCCAGTTGTCCCCTCCAAAGGAATAGAAAAGCAAAAGATGCGATATGGTGGAACAGTCATCTGTCAAACCTAAGATCCGAGACGCGACAGCTCTTCAACAGAACCAAACGTAATGGAGATTGGCAGAGCTACACCGAGAAACTTACATCATATAACAAGGAGATTAGAAAAGCTAAAAGAAACAGCTTCAGAAAATTCTGCGAAGAAATAGACGCTACACCCTCTGCAGCAAGGCTACACAAAGTTTGGCAAAAGGAAAAGTAGACACTGTAATGGCACTACGGAAGCCAGACGGAAGCTTCACAGAAATCGAAAAAGAACGAGCTCTGCTCCTATTAGAAACTCACTTTCCCGGAGGAATTGTCCCTTCGGGAAAAACAAGTGAGAAAACTAAAAGACCTACCAGGGAAGACACTACAATGGCAAAACACATATGCAGTAAGGAACGGCTGAGATGGGCTATGAACACCTTCCAGCCGTTCAAAACCCCTGGAACGGACGGAATATTTCCTGCCCTACTCCAACAGGGTCAAGAGGCAATAATTCCACACTTGATCCGAATTAGTCGGAGCAGTCTTGAACTGGGATACATACCAGAAGCGTGGAGAAGGGCCAAAATCACCTTCATCCCAAAAGTAGGGAAACGGGACACTACGCACCCCAAATCCCTTAGACCGATCAGCCTCACATCGTTTGTTCTAAAAACGATGGAAAAAGCTGTAGACAACTACATTAGAACAGAAATCTTGGAACAGGTGCCATTGCACCCTCGTCAACATGCGTACCAAGCGGGAAAGTCCACGGAAACCGCTTTAACACAGTTGACGGGCGAAATCCAAGACGCACTGAACAAAAAAGAGACCGTGGTATGTGCCTTTCTAGACATAGAAGGGGCCTTTGACAATACGCCACATGAGGCAGTCAAAAGAGCATTGATTGAGAAAGGAGTAGATAGAACGACTTCCAGTTGGATGTCGCAACTGCTATCTACAAGAATCGCAGAAATGGAGGCAGGACAAGACACTATCTCCATTATTGTGACCAGAGGCTGTCCACAGGGGGGAGTTGCATCCCCGCTTATGTGGAGTCTCACTGAGGACAGTCTGCTCTGTCAATTGACTAGGGAAGGCATACCATGTCAAGGGTATTCCGACGACATGGTTATCCTGGCAAAAGGGAAGTATGAAAACGTCCTCTGTGATATTGTTCAAAGAGGATTGAACATTGCGGAACAATGGTGTGACTCGGTGGGACTCAGCATCAACCCCACCAAAACCACACTAGTAGCCTTTACAAGGAAAAAGAAACCTAATCTAAAAATCATAAAAATAGGGGAGAACATCGTCGAGTGGAAAACAGAGGTAAAATATCTAGGGCTAATCCTAGATAGCAGGTTACTCTGGAACAAACACGAAGACGAAGTAATACACAAAGCAACCAAGGCCCTCATGGTATGTAGGAACATTGCAGGGAAGAACTGGGGATGTAACCCACGTATCCTGCAATGGATATACACAGCAATAGTGAGACCATTAATCACATATGGGGCAGTGGCTTGGGGCGTAAGGGCTAATCTGAATACGACGAGGAAAAACCTCTCGAAAATTCAAAGACTAGCCTGTTCATGTATCACTGGAGCAATGAGAACTTGCCCCACTGCTGCAATGGAGGTGATTTTAAACTTGACCCCACTGCACATTCTGCTAGAAAGTGTAAGGAAGAAAACAATATATAGAATGATCAAAGAAGGAATTATCAGGGAAAAACCTCGATCACTTCACTTTGATCAAACTTGGGAAATGCCCCAAGATGATATGCCAAAGAAATTCAACTTTGTGAGAAAATTCATCACAAAGTTGAGTAATAAATCTGAATGGGATGAAGACACCATACAGAATTTAAACCAGAATACCATAAAGTGGTATACGGACGGTTCCAAGCTAGACGAAGGAACTGGGATAGGAGTTTTTGGACCGAGAGCCAAATACTCAGAAAGCTTGGGCACATACCCGAGCATCTTTCAAGCAGAAGTCCGCGCCATCGAAAGATGTGTGGAATTCAATATTGGAAGAAACTATCGCAGACAAGAGATTGTGATCATGTCAGATAGTCAAGCAGCCATCAAAGCGCTGAGTTCAAATATAATCAGTTCGAAGATGGTTTGGGAATGCCTAGGCAAACTAAATGAACTAGGCCAGAAGAACACTGTCACCCTCCTATGGGTCCCGGGACACATAGGAATAGAGGGGGAACGAAACAGCAGATAAGCTGGCAAAATAAAGAGCTGAAACCCCACATTTGGGACCAGAACCATCCTGTGGGATCAGCAGTAGAGTAATCTTAGGAAAACTAAGGGAAGAAATGGAGAAGGAAAAATCCAAGTACTGGAATCAGCTGGAAGGACTGACCAAGATACTTCTTAGCTAAGCTAAGATACTTCTGGGAAACTACGGCTAGAAGAGATCTTTTACCTACCTCAACCTTAGTAAAAAAGGCTCCAGATAAAGGGAATATTAACTGGGCATTACTGGTTAAGTCAAATGAAGAAACTAGGGTTATTAGATGAAGCAAATTGCAGATTCTGTGAGGAAGTGGACGAAACCTCAATACACATACTCTCAGAATGCCCTATCTTGCAGAATTCTTGGGCTAGATACCTAGGAGCACATGAAATAGAGGAAGGGGATCTACCTGATTTGAAGCCCGACGATGTCCTAAACTTCCTCAGGAAAATAGGACTCGAAGAGCTGCTATAAATCTGAGAAAACATCAGAACATGGCAAGTAAGGGGGGACACAATAGATCCTATGGGTCGCAGTGTAATCATCACCCCTAACTCATTCATACATTCATCATGGTCTCAAAGAACTGGCCTGTAAAGTAAAGTGAAAAAACAACGATGAGGCTTACATTTTTACCCCCTTAATAAATATAAATATAATAAGGCTTTAAAATGCGAGAAAAAGTATCATCAAATTGAACTAAGAACAATAAATAACTGCACAGTTAAACTAAACTTCCACTATTTAGTTTAACTGTGCAATTATTTATTGTTCTTAGTAAGATGAACTTCCAAAAAGTAGAGGTTAACACAATCAATTTCATCAAATGGAAACTTAATGTCAGACTATTTCTTGTAGAAATGATTTACTTTTGAAAAGGGGTTTTCCGGCTTTAAAATAAATCACTAATTTAACTTTGACGTTTACACACTGAAATATTTTATTCATATTTTGTTCGGAACCCTAATATTACGGCAAGGTTACTATCGAATCGGCAACGGCCGTTTATGTAACTTCAAAGAAACCTTTATATTCTTTTATCGAATTCATCTTACAGAACCTTCAACCAAAAGCAATTTCCACAAATTATTCTTCTTTAGTTGAATCACCTACATTTACACATTGGTAGTAAAAATGTGATAAAAAGTCTGAAAAATTTTACGTCTTAACGAAAATATATATGTATGGGGATTTAGCAGGACAGGAGCAAGACAAATTTGTCTGGAAGTCTAGATAAATATTCTATAGTGTGGCGACTACTTGGAATATAATAAATACATAAAAACAACTGAAATTTTACTGTTAACATTATTAGAAATATCTATTTTGGAGCATTACAACTTGTACTCGTTTGCTTAAACACTTGATTCGAGGTACTGGATTGGTTTTCAGGTCCGCCAGGTATACACTTGGATCTAACTGCTTATTGACTCTTCAATGTAAGATTCTGCAACGGATGATGATTTCCATCCACCTAAACGTTTAATTTTACTAGATCAGCTCCAGAATTTGCGAACATAGTAGCTGAAGAACGACGGAACCCGTGTACATTTCTGAATTTGCAAGTTTCAAAAAATCTGCAATCTAATGTTGTGCCTAAGAGCTCAGTTCATCAGGGGGCTAAAGAACAATGGAATCAGGCAAAAGCTTTTACAACTAGCTGAAGCAACATACGAAAAAGTGGTCCAATCAGCAGTAGCGTATGAAGCAACAAAGATCGATTGCCGAGAAATGTCAAATAAATGTTCGTTAAATACAGATGTCAATACAGAAGTTAATAAGATTTCACGTGCGCCTTCTGAAAACAGAAAATCGACGAACCATTTTTAACGTTTATGTCAACTGATCGCTCTCCATCACAGACTCGTCAAAATTCACGAATAAACTTCAAAGCACTTGGAATCGAGCAGAATTGTCTTACATGTGCTTGAACAAATCATAGATCGAATAATTGTAAGGTACCTCGTGAAAAATTACGTTGTAGTTCCTGTTCAAAAACAGGTCACGTCCGAAAGGTTTGTTTGTCATAACTGATGAAGAGACAAGTAGATTCTCAAGTCAAAAATATGGAAGTGGATCCTGAAGACGTGGCTGAATCAAAATTCTTAGATGATCTTGTAGGTGTTAATAAAACATATGATATTTTCTCGTATAAGCTGGAACTGTAACATTCTCTAGCGGCGATGGTCTGACTTCCCCAACTGGAGTGTCTTCACTACGTCCTTGAACAACGCTGGGTTGCGAAGGAAGGGCAGTCACGGTTAGATTGCGAGTCGGCGGAGATTCTTGAGTAGAAAAGTTAGCCACTGGTTGCTCTCTAGCTGGAGGATACTCTTCTGGTGGATTTGCGAAAGTAACTCGACGTGTGACCTCTGACTTTCGAAGTTGGTCAACATGGCGTTTTAGTTTATAGCCATCATCTTCCTTCACTCTGTAGTGTAGTCTCCCGAATGTCTCTAAGATATCTCCTAACTTCCATGTCTCTTTTCCACTGGTGAACATTTTTACGCACTGTCAATAATGTATGTAAAATCGAAATATATTATTTTATGTTATATGTAATGTTATTAGTTACAACACACCAAAAAAATAGCAATAACCTTCATCAACAAATATACATCAACAGGAACTTCTGTCAAAAATTTAATAATGTCATCTGACTCCAGGGTTTTGGACTTTTTAGCTTTGTATCCTCCACGCAAGTGTTAACTTGCTGAATTTAGAAATGTAACAATTTTTATTCACCAACCAAGTACGTTTCAGCATCGAATAATACGACTATAATGACGATGGCATCGCTTTCTTCGACGAGAAAAATTCGCCAGAAGTATTTTTTTATTCACGCTATTGATATTCTTAATGCTTTTCCACTTTTTAAAAGACTAGATTTTGGTCGCAACAATAAAGTTTCTGCTTCAAACGCTGCATTTTTCTACATCTTATGGCAGGTTTTTCTTTTCTTTTGTCAATTCCCTTCTGTCCACTTTGTATTAATTCGCTTTGTACACAAAACGCAACAATATTCTCCGTTAAAACCAAAACTTAACGTTTTTTTGACATTTGTAGAAAGAGTTATTCTTATTCCTAACAACGCAGCAACACAATTGCGATTTTTGTGCCTAAAATTACAATTTTCTTTAAAATCCTATTTTTCTCCTGAACTTGAAGTCGTGCTATGGAAAAAAATGTTGTATTGCACACAACTACAAAATCGCAGTATCTTCTCGAGGATAATTAGCGTCTCGACGCTAAAAAATGCTCTAGAATAATTGTTTAAAATTTGACCGTCCCACTTGTATTGTTAATCAGGTACAATAAATGACGTTGGGCAGATTGGAATATAGACTCGTTATAAAGAAATTTATGGTACTAACCCTTACTGTGTGAAAGTTCATCTTATTCAGAACAATAAACAACTAAAAGGTTGAATTAACTTCCACTATTTATTCTATAAATACTTTAAACGCAATGACAGCCGTTTTGCTATCGAAATAGCATCGTCAGATTGACATATGTCGTTATAAAGAAACTAACGTAGGGAATTTTTATGTCAGCTTCATTTTAATCCCAAAAATGTTATCTATATTACTAAATCTAATATCAAGGTATGGAACACATTTGCTCGGCATAGCCGCGAGATGTCTCTATTTAACTAAATAAAAGGCGCATAATTGGCATAGAAGGATCGACATGGCAGCCGAACAATGCCGCTCGAAGGCTTAATTAGGTGAAGCCGTCGTTCCATGTTAATATTAACCCTTGGGGAAATTGCGGACGGACGTTTTATGAAAAAGAAAAATCATCCAAATTTTCACTCATCGCGGTAAGTTGAATTAATTCGTGCATGTCAAGTCTCCGGTATGATTAGACCTATCAAATTGCGGAGATAGTGTTTTTTTTTCTGTTGGAAATGTCATTCCGCGCTTTAGCCAATTTATAAAAGAAAATTGTATTCATTTAACGGTAGCTCAAGAGATATCTTAAGAACTTAGGAATGCAAATAATAGAATGAATATTTATTTTGACTAGAAAATTATAAGTACCTTAAGTAGATTATCCGAGTTATTTGGTGAATGTTCATAGGGTAAATGAATGAGGATAAAATAAACAAGGATATTTTCTACTTAGTTGTATAAAACGCTTGTCCTAGCTCTGAAAACTGTCAGTGATGAATAAGCAACGATTAATTTATGTCAGGATAAGGGTTATATTAATTGCTGTTCGTGGAAATGTAGTTTATTATTTTATAGTTTCTATTTACCTTCTTGTTTCTCATTTACAAATAAGAAAAGTTAAGTTTTTAGCAGAAACAGTTTAAAAATATAATTTTTTTTAAAGTAAACTATAAAAATAATTGTTAATTTTGTATTCTTATAAGAAAAAATTTAAAGAAATATACCGTTTAATTCTTAGCACCGACTAATATTAATTTTTGAGCAAGTAAGCACCTTTTTTAACTGCAGGAATGCCTGTCGGTACTGCTCTATACGGTTTATAATTTCTTTATTTGGTCCTCAAAAAACTATGTATCTGAATTTGTCCACTCTCTCAATTGACGCTGCAAATCAACGACGATCAAATTTTAATGTGGACTTGGCAAATGATTCTAAGTAAATGAACAGTAAATTTAGTTTTCTGGGTATTGATGTTCAAGTCCATGTGTTTATTGTGCAGCAGGCATCCCAGTCTCACACCTCTTTCAATCCGTAAAGTATTGAACAAATCATTTCCTAGCCTTACTTGTGCTTACGATGCAACGGATGTATTTTTGAACTCCAGCTTCTCAAGAAATTTTATTAACTAATGATGTTATAGCCGATCGAAAGCATAGACATACATCCTTTTTTCTAGTCGTAGCAATTTTTGACTAGCACTTGTGTTGCAGCTAATACTTTTCTCGTACCCAAACCTTGCCTAAATCCAAACTGTGAATTGCTTATGTATCTCTCAGATTTATTGTATATCTTTTGATGTATTGTACTAAAATTAGGCATTTTAAGTTTGTCAAACTTCTTGGATTTATTACCAACACATCTATAAAGAGAATTTCAGAAGAGTAAAAATAAATTTTTATTAGTGGGGTTGTTTTTATTGATTTTTTCTTATAAAAAATTTACATAGTTGCCTTATTTTTAGCATAACTCGCTCAATAGTTATGATAAAGACTGTTTTTGAAGTAGGGTATAATTATATTCCTTAAAGATTCTATGAGTTCTTAGATTTTGATCAAGTCAATTCATGCAGGACCAAAGAATGACAAGGTGAAATCCTTTATTTCCATTACTTTACTACAATAGTTGTTTGGATCGTTCTTGGACCCTTTTTTATATTAGACCATGTAAATCAACATAGACATTTATACTGCATCACTTCAAATTTTTCAAAATAACCATGTCTAAAAAAAATAAACATTGTCACTCTACTTTTAGATAATATTTAATTAAAAAAATAATAAAACAAATTTGGCAAAGAAACTTATAGTGTATTAATTTAATATAGTGTTCAGAATTAAGAATTATAGGGTGTTGCAGTATAAATGTTGATGAAGTATCTTATTTTTATTTTTGATTATATTCAATTTATTGCACTAACCCTTACTATGTGGAAGTCCATCTTACTAAGAAAATAAACAACTATTATTAGTTTAAATTGAACTTAATATACTTAAATTTTAGTTCAGAGTCAGTTTGCTACAGATAGTATGATCAATTCCAGGATTAAATTTATAAGAGCTACTACAGCAAAGACTAAAAGGTTTGAATTTTGTGGTGAATAAGTTGCATTTATCCAGTTATTTCAATTATCGAAACGGGAAATGCATAAATGCAAATAATTGATGTTTGAACTAAAGCCAGTGCATATTTTAAGATAAACAGTGAAGTTTGCTAAACTAATTCGTCATTGTATACATTAACGGTATTTTCTCGCTTAAACGAGCCACTTGTTAAACTTGCGGAATGGTATGTATCTAAAATTGGGGTTTCGTCTCGGGTTCGCGGCCGGGAGCCGTAGCCCATTAATTCCGATTTCACTTCTTAATTATTCTAAATTGTTTTGATTTATTTAAAGGTTTATTTTAATTTAAACCAATTGAGATAATTTTTTCAAATCTTAAAAGTAGACAGTAAAATATCACTTTTAAACTTTTTTACTGACACAAAATTAAAATATAATTAAAAATTAATCGAAGGAATGATCCATAACTCAAATGTGGCTGATATCAAATATCAATAAAACGCTAAGTCAAACCACAATAAATTTAATGTTAAAACTATAAAAATACGACTAGTTTCGGTCTTAGACCATCATCAGGCTAGAAATAAAAAAGATACAGTAAGGTAAGGATTAAGACAAGAACTATGACAATAATAAATACAAATTTGGACAACATAGTAAAATGAGTAGACATTCAGGATACAGAAAATTCTTTTGTAATCAATATTTCAGACTGTAAAACTAAAACGAGACGTTCATTTATAGTACTAGATACGTTTTATACCATATGTCAAAAGTATATAAGTTTGCGTCCTCCTGGAGTAGAAATTTCTTTTATTTGTTAATTACAGAAATGAAAAATGTACCAAATAGGTTGCGGGGATAAACACAATCGGTAGTACACCACGTAAAATTGCTGAATACCTTCAGCTGCCGAAACTAAAGCAATATACTGGCCACTGTTTTAGGAGATCTGCAGCCACTATATTAGTTGATGCAGGAGGTGATATGGTATCATTAAAGCGAATAGGTGACTGGCAATCGTTTATAGTAAGTTTTATTAATTATTAGTACCCAATAATTATTGGCGATGTAGGTTGGTCTACTACACTGTAGGTATTAAATTTACATACCAAGAGCTAGGTTAGGTTCTGTGTGAGTGGTCGTTCAACGGCCCTTCTACTGGCTCACCCCTAGGTAATAGTCGTTCTATCAGCCCTACGCCTCTAACGAAGCTAATCAGGGTCGTTGGCGACACTTCTATAAAGTTCTTGAACTCAATTTAATATATATAACTTTATTTCATTACAAAATCAAGTACAGTTTAACTATAATATAATAAGCAGTTTAAAATAAAGTAAAAGATCGATAAGCGCCGATGCACTTGTTTCGATTTTAAATTTTTACATTTTAAAATATATAATAATTTACAATAATAACATATAATAAAATTAACACAACAAAGTTTATTAAATTTATCACTAAGTGTATTTTTGCTACACACTGGAAAAATTATAAAACTACCTACTTATTTATTAAATACTTTTGGACTAAATATTTTCAACTAAGTTAGAAATTGTATGACGATCTTGAGTTAGGAGGAATTTTTTTAGTAAATTCTTAAATATGTGAATTTTTGAGCTGCATTTTATTTCAGGTGGAGTATTATTATAGAGCTTAGGGGCTAGATAAGCAAATGATCGCTGGCCAATAGACTTTTGTTTGAAGGGCACTTGGTGATTTTTCTTTTGCATAGAGCGAGTAGAATAATTGTGTGTTGGTTCTATGAAATTGTTTTTTTTTTTTCGATAATAGCTAACTATTCTTAGGTAAAACAGTTGTCGGATATCTAGCATATTTGACTCAATATAAAGACTATTTGAAGGGTACAGCATCGGTTTTTTAAGAATAATTTTTAAAATTCTGCGTTGGATTGTTTCAAGAGGGGATAGGTGTGGTGTGTTTTAAGTGCGCTTCCCCAAATACTGATACAATAGCTAATATGACTCTCAACTAGGGCATAATAAAGAATTTTTAACTGTTTTATATGTAATATATTTGTCAAGTTCTTATTTAAATTTACTAATTACAAATCTTAATTTTTTACACACATAATTTATATGTACATTCCATTTGAGGTGTTTATCTAGGTAAATGCTAAGGTATTTTATTTGATCCCTACTTTGAATTGTAATGTTTTGACTAAAAATTTTTATGTTTAACTCAGTAAACGGCGGGTTTGTAACTTTGGTGCAGTGGAATGCAACATAATACGTTTTTTCCAGATTTAGGGTCAAAAGTTTATGGTTAAACCAGTTCTGTATCCCAGGTAGTACTGATTCAACTCTATTTTTTAAAGCGATCCATGTTTTATCTTTAAAGAATAATGCCGTGTCATCTGCGAAACCAATAGCCTCGGGGTATATGTCAAACAGACCATTAACATAGATGTTAAATAGTAATGGCCCAAGTATGCTACCTTGGGGGATGCCACAGCTTATTGATGAGCATGTGCTGCATATGTTTCCCAGTTTAACATACTGTTGCCTTTGACTCAAATAGCTTATAAAAAATTGATTTACATTTCCCCTTATCCCAATGTCTTCTAGAGCGTTTAAAAGTTTTAAGTGACTTACTGTGTCGAAAGCCTTTGACAAATCTAGGAAGACACTTAGGCAAGATTGACCTTCATTCATTGATTCGTTTATTTTTTCAGTTAGAGTAAGTATAGCGTCTTCAGTAGACACGCTTTTCCTAAAGCCGTATTGATTTTTTGAAATAATATTGAATTTATCTAGATATGAATTTAGTCGAGTTTCTAGTATCTTTTCAAAGACCTTCGAGACTGATGTTATTAAGGATATGGGGCGATAGTTGGTTGCTATTTGAAAGTCTCCATTTTTGAAGATAGGTATAATCACACTTTTCTTAAATATATTGGGCCACAAACCTGCCTCAAAGCATTTGTTAACTAGAAAAGTTGGGGAGCAACTATGTTTTTGATAATTGCTTTCAAGGTATCAGGACGAATTCCATCGGTACCAGGAGCTTTTTTTGTTTTTAAGCCAGAAATAGTATTTTTTACTTCAGCATCACTGACGGAGAAAAGAACAAAACTATTTCGGAGTGTTTTACCCTATGGTTTATATTCAGGATTTGGAGGAATTTTAATTGCGAGATTTGGACCGATCTGTGTGAAAGTATTATTAATGTGATTAGCAATATCTTAATGCAGACCAAATTTATTGATCCTTATTCTCTCGAGCTCTCGGCAGTTATACAAGATATGCTCCGTCGTTTCATCCAAAGCTTGATAGAATTTGCATTCCGCATGCTCTGCCAGTCCAATTTTTTTCCTATGCCCGTTAAGTCGACTTTCTTAAGTCAGTAGTCCTATCATTCGTAGGTCCTGTATGCGCATATTCAGCAGCTCTTAATAAGTTCCTCCTTTTAGAGAAATATTTTACAAATGTCTTTAAGTGTCTTAAATCCTCCATCTTAAACCAGTAAAATTGTCTTCCTATAACTAGGAATGGCTCTAAGTCTATAAATATTCCTTCAGCACCTTTTTTGGCTGAGTCCGTTTTTTGTTCCCCAGATTTCAAAGATCAATGCTTAAAATAGGATGAGCAATATTCATTCTGCTTTCTTTTAACTGATGAACAATTTTAAAAATTAATTAAACAATTTAAATAGAAACTATCCTATTCCCAACACAAATTTGTTTCTGTTTCAAGGTATACTTTATCGGTTGTTCATTCCTTTCGAGTTTTATAAAACGTAAAAACCACATTACCAGAAAAAAATATTTAAGCTCACTAATCCGTGCTCCGAACTGTCTATTTACTGTATAGAACCGACATGAAAAGCAGCATCTAAAACAGAAAAATGGTTCTTTTGAACTTGCTTCATCTTTTGAGCTTTTTCTCTTTTGAAGTGTAATGAGTCGCAATTCATGGAGTCAGCCACGGTTTAATGTAACTTTTACCTGTATCAAGTCGAGATTATACTCGTATATTAGTTAATGTAATTTATGGAACACTGGAGAATAATCTTATAATTTAACTTTAAGCATATTTGTTCATTAAATTTGGTTTGCCAACAGCTTAGAGAAATATTACCGTTAGTCTTACTTAAAAATATTGATTTCTTTAATTCGAAATTTAATATTCGTTTATCAGATTTTAAAATGTTTTATTACAATTCCCTGAAAACAGTTAGTGAGTTTTCTTTTATTACCTATAATTCATTTTCAAGTCACGTATTTAAACTATTCATGAACTATGTTTAGATAAAATAATTGAGGGTTTAAAAAGAACCTATGAAAGTCAATCAGTCAACTATCTATTTTGTTTTATTGAGGTAGAATTAAAAATGTAAAATATGAAGCGTGCTAAATCTAAACATCTAAATACCTAAAATTTTATTTTTTGGCGAATGGACTAATGCGCGTTCACCATTATTGATAAAACTCTCATTTTATGAGTTTACAACAACCCTTATATTCACCGATTCAATGCCACTAAGGCGCTCTGTATCTCTGTATCTGTAGAGTAGGAAGGGTGAGTATATACCCACAGCACTTAGGCCACAATATGGCCCATTGTACATCCTCCCTAGGAGCCGCCCTCCTAGGACATTGTCCATCCTGCCTTATCCAGGAAGGAAGACAGGTCACCAGGGGACATCTCCTTAATGTCGGCAGGTGTAGGCCAAGACTCACCGAACACACACTCTCTTATCGACGATAGCTCCGGACATTCACATAAGACATGCCTGACAGTTTCATCTTCCTGTTCACACCTCCTGCATAGAGGTATGTCCACTAGCCCCATAATATGGAGGTGTTTCCTTAGTTGACAGTGTCCAGTCAGAAATCCCACTGTTAAACGTAGGTTCTTCCTGGTCATCGCCAAATATTTATTCGTATCCAGCTTCTCAGGGTCGCCCAGGGTAATCCTGGCAAAACTGCATCCTTTGGTTTCATTCCATCTCTTAAGGGATTGAGTACGGGTGTAAAGTTTGGCTAGTTCCGCAATTGTCGAAGTCGTCAAACCATGGGTGTCGCCTGGTCCCAAAATTTTCAGTCCAGCCGCCATCCTGGCCAGAGAGTCAACAATACGGTTACCTTTGCTCCTGTCGTGCCCTTTTACCCACCTTAGTACGATATTATTATCTACCGAGGCGTTGGCTAAATCTTGGTGGCACTCTAGTGCTAACCCTGAGATAAAGCGTTGTCTATTCAAGGTTAATAGGGCTTGTCTACTGTCAGTGCAGATTATTATGTTTTTGCCAGAAATTTCTTTTCTGGTTATCTCTTTTGCGGCGATTGAGATACCAGCCAGTTCTGTTTGAACCACGCTGGTATTTGTTCCCATTCCCCATTTAATCCTTAGGCTAAGTGATCTGGAGTAAACTCCACATCCTGAGCCGTCTGTGTATATGCGTATTGCATTTGCAGCATCCGCCTCAGTGTTCTGTTTTATTTGTATTTTGTAGGGTTTATTAAATACAAACCTGGGTTCAATTGCGTCACCGGCCGCCTGTAGCAGAGGCACCGCAGTGAGTGCCTCCCTCCACAGGCCCAGCCTCAGTTGACCCATTCCTACCTCGGGGTTTACACCAGCCGTGCGCAATCGTAGCATGGCCATTAGCGCAACCTCCTTGACGTGCAGGTCGAGAGGTGTCAGACCAGTAACCAATTCCATTGCCGCGGTTGGTGTTGTTCTCATGGCTCCTGTGATGTTCAGACAAGCCATTCGTTGTATTTGATACAGTTTTTGGATAGCCGTTGCTTGTAGAGTTTTAGGTCCTCATGCAATAGCTCCGTACGTTAGCATAGGTCTTATCATTGCTGTGTAGATCCAGGTGACTACACGGGGCGAGAGACCCCATGTGCGTCCCACTGTCCTCCGACACTGCTCATAGGCCACATATGCTCTTTTTGCTCTGTTCTGAATGTGCGAGTTCCATGTTAACTTCCTGTCGAGGGTAATGCCGAGGTATTTCACCTCTTCAGCGAAGTTTAGTTTGCTTTTGAAGATTTCGGGGGGTTTCAAGCCCGATAAGCTTCTTTTCCATGTGAAAAGGACCATCTCTGTCTTCTTGGGATTGATCGACAATGAGTGTTCCTTACACCATGTTTCTATTAATTTGAGGCCATCCTGCGCTCTATCGCACAGTGTGTTCACAAATTTGCCGGTCTGCAAGATAACTATGTCATCTGCATATGCAATTGTGTAGAAACCATTACTGTTGAGGTGACTAATCAGGGTATCCAGGACTATGTTCCAAAGAAGGGGTGATAAGACCCCTCCCTGCGGACATCCCCTCATTACCAGTCCCCTCACAGTAATGTCTTCTACATTTATACTTATTGCTCTACTAGAGAGCATCTTGAGTATCCATTCTCCTACCACCAGGGGTATATTCCTGGAGTTGAGTTGATGGGTGATTGTTGGGAAAGTCGTTTTATCGAACGCTCCTTCGATATCTATAAATATACCCAGGGTGGATTCTTTATTATCCAGTGATCTCTCGATTCTGCCAACCACTTGGTGTAGGGCCGAATCGGTAGACCTTCCCGGAGTATATGCATGCTGATTTGGATGAAGTGGATTGTGGACTAAGACTTCATCTCTTATATACCGCTCGCACAGCTTCTCCATTGTTTTCAAAAAGAATGATGTGAGGCTGATTGGTCGGAATGCTTTTGGTAAGGTGTAGTCCATCCTTCCTGGTTTAGGTATAAACACCACTCGTACTTCTCTCCACTTACCGGGAACATACCTCACAGCTAATGAGGCTCTGAATATTCCGACCAGGTGCGGCATAAGAATATCCAATCCCCACTGTAGTAGGGCTGGTCTTATACCGTCAGGTCCTGGTGCTTTGAAGGGGGAAAAGCCCGATATGGCCCACCTTATCTTGTCCTCATCAATTATGGTGCTAGCAAGTTGCCAGTCGTATTGTGAGGGTGTTATTGGTACTTCCGTCTGGTTCGTCGTTCGCGGGAAGACAGAACCTGGGAAGTGAGTTTCCATAAGGATTTCAGCGCTCTCTTGGAGGTTGGCGGCTTTGTCGCCATTCTCCCTCGTCAGGATGCCGATACTCCTATGGTGGTCGCTTGAGAGTACCTTCTGTAGCCTTGAGACTTGCGGAAGGTCTTCAATTACCTCGCAATAGGCTCTCCAGGCTTCTCTTTGCTTTTGTCTGCAGACTTTTTTGTACTCTCTGAGGTTGGCTTTATATATTTCCCAGTCCTCTTCAAGTTTTGTTTGTTTTGCTTTATTAAAGGTTGTTCTCGCTGTCTTTCTGAGGTGTTCCAGTTCAGGGCGCTAAAGTCTAGAAGCAAATCTCAGAATTGGCAAAGCATACACTCATAACTATCAACTAGAGAAAAAATAAATTAAAGACTTAACAATATTAAAACTTTTAAAAAGATAAAAATATATTATATCAGTCATCTTTAGAGTCGTTGACTTCGAAGTTTTCTATTGTACTAACCCTTACTACGTGAAAGTCCATCTAATTAAGAACGGTAAACAACTAAAAGGTTGAATTAAACTTTCAATATGACGATGCTAATTCTATAGCGAAACGGCCGTCAGTACATTTCATATTTTGCGAATAAATAGTAAAAGTTTAATTATTCAACCTTTTAGTTGTTTACCGTTCTTAATTCGAAGTTTTCCGTACGATAATCCATGGTTCCGATTCTGCATACAAACATTAACATCCAAAGTTAAAGGAACATACAAAGCAAAAATATTCACAAATAAGCAATGATAATAATGATGTTTAATTTTCTTAGTAAGATAGACTTTCACAGATTAAGGGTTAGGTTGTAAGATGTAGATGATTCTAGCATTGTAAAGAGATATTTTAGGCAAAGTGTTGACTTACTTATGTGTGCTAATAAGAGGCATAAGAAGTGGATTGAAAGACATTTATAATTATTTTTGTAATAATAGCAATACAAACTATTAAATTGATTTATCTTACATATATACAAATGCAACAAAATTACCTAATCCAGAAAAAATTGTATATTAAATAATAATAATGATTCCTGGCGACAGTTCATTTGTGACCGTAGATTTGCACATAAGCTGTCAGTTACCATCAACAAACATATTCATTTTTTTTGATTACGTATTAACTATAACAACCAAATCGATGTATTGTTAACAATAGTATAATAAGTATGAAGAAAGGTAAGGGTTTTATACCGATAGAAGATAATTGTTTGTTATTGTCTGAGATCGGTTCCCCTTAACGTTCGACATGCTTATAACGTTTTTTGCACGAGTGATAACATTATACATTATAAAATTGAAAATTTTCGTCAAATTGACTAGTTTCATTCATTTTATCAAGATAGATACCTACTTTGGTTGTTAGGTAGTAACTAAGGTGCATAACAACAATGGAGAATTGAGTTTTTATTTAGTTGTCAATAATTTTAAGTACAATTTTGATTATTATAAATTAAAATATGAGCGAAAGTGAATTTGAAGAAATTAAACGGGCTTGGGAAGAAGGGTGTTCCCGAAAAATCCACAAATCCGTTATCAAAATACCTATTAGTTTTTTTTTATTACTGCATCAACCACAAAGGGTTATTAGCAACTAATAAAACAATATATACAATGTGACAGTAATCAAATAATGGTAAGAATAATAAAAATATAAATAGTTAATTAAATGTCTTTATACAATTTTATTTCCTTTAGGAAATGCAGTGTAGTAGCAGTTGTCATCATGTAGAGTTTTAAGATTATCTTTTAAATTGTATTTTAATCTTTTCATGGTATATAAAAGACAGTCTATTAGTATATGATACACCAATAAAGATACGTCACACACGTAGCAGGTTGGACCATTATCACCCACTAGTAGATGCCGGTGAGTCAACTGAGTGTGTCCTATTCTTAACCTGGATAAAATAACTTGCGTTAGTCTGTTTTCAGGCACTTTTTTCCACGGTAGCACTGAATTTTTCACTGTTTTAAGTTTAGATGTTGAGCAGTTCCATTCCGATTGCCAAAGTCTGTAATGGCTATCTCGTCCACTATCACGGTTTCTTTACTTAACGCTGTTGTTTTTGCTAATGTATCTACTTCTTCATTTCCCGCTGTTCCTATATGTGCTGGAAACCCACAAAGAGTATGAATTCTCTGTAATTCGTATTTTATAAGTAAAAGTATTGGATGAGTAGGATACACTTGCTGTAGTCCATAAATGGAACTGAGAGAGTCTGTGATAATAATACAAAAGTTTTAAAAAACGGTGCGAAGGCAAGAATTTAAGAATCGATGAAAATACTCTATTGACATATTTCGTTCAAAGACATATGCAGTTAAAAGCTCCTGGAAGCCTCTGGACAGACAATTATTAAATCCACCGTTTTTCTTTATGATGGCGCATTGATATTTCCAAGTTTTCAGCTTTGATCGCGTATATGAAGAGAAAAAATGTTGGCTATAGGTATAAGAGGGCGAGCATTTTTACACGGGAGCAATTTGAAAAATTACTGATGGAAGCACAGGAGGAAGAACTTCTAATTCACAAGGTAATGTAAGATAGTTTAGGTAAAAGAAATACTCAAATGAACATTTTTTCATAATTTGTAGGTCGTAATGATATTCGAAATATCTGGTACCTGCAGAAGAGAATTATATAATATTACTATGAATGACATCCAACAAACCGAAGGTTTATGATTGTAAAAGTACCCAATACAAAAACGAACATCCAGCGTAATTTTACAGTCGTTAATAAACCAGACGATAAAATTCCATATTTAGAAATTCTGCAAAAGTATATAAAACTATATCCATTATAAGTAAAATCAAATCATTTGTTCTTAAGATACGCCGAAGGAAAATGTTGTGCTCAAATAATAGGGAAAGTAACAATCGGGAGCTGGCCTCAAATTGCCAAATTCTTAAATTTGCCTAATCCCGAGAAATATACTGGCCATTCGTTCAGGAGGACATCAGCAACACTTTTGGCTAATAAAGTTGTTGATGTCCTCGGTTTAAAGCGTCATGGAGGTTGGCGTTCATGAACAGTGGCAGAAAGCTATGTAGAAGATTCTCTTCAAAATAAAATAGATTTTGCCGAATAAATATTGTGCAATACTAAGTAGTAATACTACTTACTAATGTATGTGATTCTGCGGGAGTTTCTGTTAGAAGTGAAACCACAGCCCAAACAAGTGGGATTTCATTAAATAATTTAACAAATTGTACCATAAGTTTCAATATTAATAAATAATTCGTAAGTTTTCTTTATTCTTTCAAAAACTAAATTAAAATTAAGAGATTTTTTAACTCGACGGTAAGTGAATTTCTTACCGTCGAGTTGGAGTACTTACTATCGAGTTGGATTACTTACCGTTGAGTTGATAGTAAATGTCACCTACTGACGTAAACTCTGTCACGGTAAACAGTCAAAAATGATCAATCGTGCAGAAAAGAATTTTAAAACACTCCCAAATTCAAAATACTTACAAATAACTTATAAAACAACATACAAACCATAAAATACAAAATGTACAATGCAAATAAAACAAAATACAAAATAGAAACCAATAGCAGGTACAAATAAATGCTTATTTCCTACATTATACATAAACCTAAGGTAATAGCTTCAATTTTAACCACAAAACTATTTAAATAATTGGAAATGCAGCATGTGGTCAAACTATTAACTAATATAATTTTCCGAAAGTTGGATTTATAGAGTGCTTGGACTGATTTAGTGGCCACGTCTAATAGTTAGGAAGTTTCGGTAAATTGATTTAGACAAAAAACAAATTAGTACCGACATATAGAACAAAATAATTATTTAGTTAAAGGGAAAATGTTGATCGAATGAACTTTAATGAAGTAAACTCAATTATTTCGTCAAAATACAACGTTGGCTATTAAGTTTGATATCAGAGCTTTGGGCAGCTTCGCACCACTTTATGCAACATCAAAGTAATCCACCCTCGAGGGATTTCTGCTTGTCAACATGGAGCTAAACGAACGAAGTGAAATGATTGTTAGCGCTCCAAAAACAAAAGACAAAAAGAATAAAATATTTAATACGTTATTTATTAAGAATATAAATACATTGAATACGTGTTTGAGGCTAAATTGTACAGGGTGTTTTATTAAGAATTGTTTATTTAGTATTTTTTTCCTTTACGGGATATAGTGTTTTATTACGAATGGTCCAACGTGATTTAATGGCGTCAAAATATACTTTTTTGCTATTATTAAAATATCGCTGAAGAAAAAGACACTTTAGTCTTTCCCCTCATAATCTACGCCACTATTGTTATAATTATTTTATTGACTATTTCACTAGACTATTTTTAACTGACAAAACTGCATAGCAACGACACGTTTCATATTGACAATACGTAATATCTCAGCGACAAAATTATGACAGATCCGTTATTCTCGGAGTTTCTACGGGTGGGAAATTTTACACTTGAAAAATGTACTACCATAACGGAACTAGCAAAAACTCTCGAGGATTATGCCTTTAATACGAAAGAAGACTATAAAGAGTCGTCTGAAAAGTCAATATGGAACACAACAGCAAAAATGGTACAAGAAAAATATTTTACGGAATACGGCATAAAAATCCACCAAGCCAAATACCAAATACTTTATCAGACATACTTTTTCTTACCGTTCACCCCAATTAAAAGAATGGATCTTGGTTCAAAAACTGTCCACTTGGAATAAACACCGTCTCTAAGTGGACAAAAATGTCAGCTGGAAAAATTGGAATAGACACAAAAAAACATAAAATAACAAACCATTCTCGTCGATCTTCAGCTGTGACAGCCTAGTTTAAGCAAGGTGTTGCTGAACAGGTGTTAATTACTCAAATGCAGGTCGTTAAAACCTTATCTGCAGCTGGATTCCAGTCACCACGAGAAGTTGATTGAGAATCTCAAATTTTGACAAAATTTCATTCGCGTAAATTGCCAAGCAACAGATTTTCATTTTGCCGGCAAAATTTTCTCTCTTATAATGTTATATACGAAAATTTTACACCCTGTAACATGATATGTTAACTAAAAACGTAGTATATTTAAATTAATTATATGGCCAATGCTAACACCATATATTGTATACAGTTCTTAACAGGTAAATTATTACAAATGATTCCTGTCAGTAATTCAAACTTTATACACGATCTTTAATTTGGCATAGTCCAATACCTTCAATGCCACGATTCATTCTCTTATTGTGATTGATGTTACACACAGGTATGTTTTTTGATTTATATTTTTGGTAAAAGATTTTAAATATAATTTCTATATATCTTGACAGTACTATAAAATCAGATGAGAATTTTCACATTTATAATTATTTCAAATATATTTTGTGGGCAATTTAAAAGTAATAATTGTAAATTTTTTTTATAAAAAAATACAAAATGGCGAATTGAGTACATTTCTGGAATTCTATTTGTAATATTAATGTATCTTTTGTTACTACTGTATTTTCTGTAATATATCCAAATGGTATAAATGTAGATTTCTGAAAACGCTGTTTTGTACACGTGGTTGATGCTGACAATTTTTCACAGCACTGGAATATAAAATACCAAAGACACTACGAATTTCAAAGACACTACAAGTTTATTACAAATTTACCTGAAATTTGCTACTGAGTTACCACTGAATTACCGCTGATTGGTTCTAAATTGGTTGACTGTTCACCAGAACAAACCTTAAATTATTTCTAGAAATATTCTTTCGGGTACGAATATTTTAAGAACATTGAAAATTATTCCTGCACAAGAATCTTTAAGAGCTGCCTTAAGAGATGTACGAGGTTGGTTTCCAACGTCACTGGACCGTGATATTGGAAGGGATCTGGAAGGTCCACAGGACAATTTTGGGACCATTTCGGAGTTTCCATAAATATACAGATACAATGATAGTTACAACATTATTTCAATGTTTTTGTGATATTGATTGACTTTTGATTTCCAGACTTCTAGACATAAACCTCAATTAGTTATTAATTATTAATCTTTACAGATTAATTTGGTACATCAGATGTCACTAACAAGAAAAATGAATGTTTCATAATTAAATATTGTAACTGCTGTTTATTTTGTATTCCAACTATTATGGACTTTCGTTGATTTAAAAATTTCATATACAATAACTAATTTTATGATAATTTTTTTATTTTTTCCATATTCTGTCACCTTCCTCCTCGATTTGGAAACTCCACAGGAGAGATGGAGGACAGTGTTGCCCGATTAGCTCAGTTGGGTGTGAGTAAGGGTAGATTTATTTTGGAAAATAATTAGAAACTCAGATTTTCAACTAATTATTTTCAGATGTTATGATGCTCAAAATATGTTTATTTTGGGCGCCATCATATCTGACTTCTTTTTTACTAAAAAGAACAAATATTCAAACAAAAAAAAATAGAATGAAGTTTGGTATTTGAATAGATAAAATAAAGAAATAGCAAATTCAATATATTAACACTTTATTAACGAATAAATTTACTATTTATACATAGGTTATACAATGAGTGGAAAAATTAACATAATGAAAAGAAATATTATTTGTGAATGTGAATGTGAATGGAGGTGATATTACTATAAGATCAAAACTGTTATTTTTAAAATGTCAATTGATTCTTGGCTGAAGGCCTAAAACTATAAATTAAAGATTAAATCACTTATACCACTAAAAATTAATTTACTTTGAAAGTTTGAAATTTATAAAAAATTAAGCCACAGGTTACAAAAATAAGAAATATAAATTAACTTATCTAGGTTAGGATGGTTCGATCAACAGTGAGGTTTCTTCCACATGGTAGAGGTGCCGATGAGGATTCCGCAATGACTTTTTCTTTCAGCAGTGACGATTGCTCAGCAAGAAGCAGCAGAACAAGCTTAGTTCTTTATTATGGAGGCTGGTTGAAAAATCGATACATGCATGCAAGCAGGATGATATATTCTAAGTACTAAGTCTAGTAGCAAGCAGTAAAGCCTAGTAGCAAGCAGCAAAGCCTAGTAGCAAGCAGAAGGAAAAGCTGAAGCTGTCTACGAGGGTGGCAGGTCTGGCAGTTGACGGAAGTACCTCTCTAGTAGTTCAAATCTTCTCAGATTAAACCTCAAGGATAAGAAAAGAAGGAAGGAGCATCAGTTTTATTAAACAATTTAAAAAGAGGGCCCTCAGATAAAATTATCCTGGGGCGTAATTTTAATACTCTTATCGAATGTTATTGAAGTTAATAATTTTAGAACAAATAAATTTAAAATAAAGAAATTTTCGTTAAGAAATTAGTAATTGAAATGAATAGTTTTAAATTAGAATTAAACATAGAAAGTAAGTGTATCGTTAAGCAAGTATATCAAAAAATTGATATAGAAAAAAACATTTAAAAGCTAAAAAAATATTATTTTATAACAAATAGTTTAAATCCTTTGTAGAAAACTATATATTCAGTATCGAATGATTTGAATTGCACGAGAACTAAAAAGTAGCGATACGACTAAAAGTACGATAACTACCAAAAGATAAGAGTACGAAAACAAGGAGTTTTTGATGTAGTTGTCGATACAAAGTAGACGTTCAATCTAATCGTTCATTAAGAGAAAATATTATAACAAAATTATGAACGTTACTTAGACATATTTCTTAGTTATTTTTAGCATGCAAGAATTAGAAGGAAAAAATATGACCGAGTAACGTTTTAAATTAATTCAAAAATATCGAAACCACTAATAAAATTTTAAAATAGTTAAGCGATGGTAAAAGAAAATAAAGAAAAAGATAAATTACTTTAATTTTTAAATAGCCACGTGAATTTTAATAATTAAATTTACAACGTCTTACCTTGATCGCAGTCACACCAAAACTGAATAAAACCTACAGATATCCCTTCCAAATCCGCTCTTCTTGCAAAGTCAATTAATAAATTATATACTGGACTAAACCAAAGTAGTTAAACAGTTCAAAACAGCGGAATATGGAATTTAATTTGTCGGATTATTTAATTTTTCGGATTATTTAATTTTAATAAAGTTGACGTTAATAACGTCACACCCCCCTTCCTTGGGCAAAGAAAATTTTTGAAAAAAAAATTCAAAAATTTTCTTAAAAAAATTCAAAAATTTTCCCAAAAAAAATTCAAATATTTTCTTGAAATCTATTAAATACTAAATTATATGTATATTAACTAATATAAATATTTATATATCTCCAATATACAAGAAAAAATTAGGTTGTAATTATATCAGAAATATAAATACCTATCAAAATTTTATACTATAGGAAACAAAAACTAATAATCATAAAGAGAATCTTAAAGAAAGTAGGCAAAAAAAATATGTAGATATAAAATTGTAAGTCTCTATAAAATGAAAACAACAGTTTTATGAGCCCATTGCAAAATTGCATCACTTGATGAAAATATCGCTTATCCAAGCAACACAATATTAATATCAACTTACCTTGATACTAACACAAAAGATAAAGTTATTGTGTACAAAAGACATTATACAAGGAATATTATCTCAGTCAAATGCTTCTAATTTATCATCTCGGTATAAAAACTTAAGCATCTGATTCTTAAAATTTGTATATAACTTCCTTTAGTCAAACACCTATTTGTCCGATGACATTACTGGTAGTAACTGTATTTCAAAATTGAAAGTTAAAAAAACTCAAGTTTTATCCGTTCAGAAATAATTATTAAATTTCCTTTAATTGAAATATCAAAATGTATCAAATGATTTTACTAAAAGTATTTGCATTTCAAAGCAGAAAATTTAAAGAAATAGCAATTTGTATTGAGAAAAGTGACTCACATTTATTCAAAATTTCGATAAATTTTAAATAATATAAATATGTGCTCTTAATATCATACTAAGAATGAGGCAAAAAGGTAATTTTTCAATAAAAGGTATATTTGATTTAAATTCAATTAAATCAATTTCTACATAGTAAATTCAGAAAATAAGGAAAAATTTCAAGTAACTTAAAATATTTTGCAATAAACTCTAAACAGTTATTAATTAATCAGGTAAACTATCACTTTCTAAACCACTTACAAACAAAAGCAAAAAAATAAACTAATTTATTAGGTATATTATTCAGTGTCACTATTGACTATTGAACAAGATTCATCATTAGGTAAATTATCGTCAAAATCAGTAAAATTAGGTTTTAAATCGGAAACGTGCCAGTTTCCCAAATCTTTGCCATCCAAACTTTTAATATTATATACTAAATTTGAAACAACTTTATTTACTACGCAAGGCACATACTTAGGTGCAAATTTGGCAGAAAAATCATTAATTTTTGAAGAGAGAACATAATTTTTTTCCATAAACGGTCCCCTACATGATATAGAACATAACGTTTCCTCAAATTATAAATTTTTGCATTTTTATCATAGGCGTCTTTAAGTTTTTTCTAACGTCGACAAATAGTTTAGGTATAGTTTGCAAATCGTCAACCAACTGAAGTTTTTCACCTACTGAAACTGCATTATCTGCATTATCAGCAATTTTGCCATAAAAATCACCTGATAAAGGGACATTTCTGGCAAAATTAAGAAATGATGGCGAGTACCCGGTAACTTCATGCTTGGCAGTGCGAATAGCCTGAGCTACTTGATTTATGTAAAGATCCCATTCTTTGTGGTTATCATGAATGTAACACCGAAGTGCCGTAATAATAGTTTTATTTGTTCTTTCGGTGTGATTAATTTGAGGGTGATAATTAGCATTGTAAAAAATTTTCTGTACCTTGTATTTACTCATTAAATTTTTGAACTCATGACCAACAAATTGTGATCCATTATCAACTGACATTATCTGCGGAACACCAAATAAAAGAAAAACGTGATTTTCTAAAAATTTAATTATACTATGAGCAGTTGCTTTCGGCATAGGATGGACTAGGCAAAATTTGGTAAACCAGTCGGTTACAACAAGTGCATATCTATTACCACTTTTAGTTCTTGGGTAACAACCTATTATATCCGCGGAAATCCATTGAAAAGGGAAATTGATGTTTTTATATGAACCCATAAGGCCGGCAGTAGGTAAATTTGTAGTTTTACATGATGAACAAATGGTACATTTTTTAATATAATGGTAAACATCCTTTCTTAATTTGGGCCAGTAATAAAGTTCCGAAATTTTAGCTATTGTTTTAGATATTCCCAAATGTCCACTAGTTACCTGATCATGAAACAATTTTAAAATATCAGTTCTATTGCTAGAAGGAACAACAATTTTCCAATTTGTTAAATTACTAACAATGGGGTTAGATGAATATAAATGTTTATATAAGACATTATTTTTTACTTGGAAGGAAGGATAGGATTCTGGGTTTTCTTGTACTTTTTGTAACATAGATTGGTACCATTTATCAGGTTTAAAAGTAGAAATGTCGATAACAGCAAGTTCTTCCGTTGAACGAGATAGAGCATCGCTAACGACCATTGTAGAGCCTTTCCTATGTTTAATATTAAATTCAAATTGCGACAAACGTAGTGATAAACGAGCTAAACGTCCTGAAGGATTAGAGAGTTTATGTAAATACAAAAAGAGAACTGTGGTCAGTCTCAAGAGTGAAGACTGTACCCTCTACGTAACCTCTAAATTTTTCTATCCCAAAAATGACACCTAATAATTCTTTTTCCGTAGTAGAGTATTTTCTTTGCGTTTTTGACAAAGTTTTACTTGCGTAAGCAATAGGGTGATCAATTCCATCCTCCTCTTGATATAGAATTGCACCTAACCCTGTATCACTTGCATCGGTTTGGATTATAAAGGGCTTAGAAAAATTGGGACTTGCCAGAATTGGAGCTGAAGTAAGACGTTTCTTAATCTCTGTAAATGCTTTATCAGCTTCGGGTGACCATTTTATTGGTTGGCCTTTTTTCGGCCGTGAAGTAAATCGGTTATGGGAGAACAAATAGAAGAGTAGTCTTTAATAAATCGGCGATACCATCCGATTAAACCAATTAATCTCTTTATTTCGGTGGTAGTCTTAGGTATAGGGTAGTTAACAATGGCAGATACTTTTCCAGGGTCTGTACGAAGGCCTTGTTGGTCTACAATAAAACCCAGATATGTTAAAGATTCTCTACAAAACTCACATTTTTCAAGGTTTATAGTTAAGTTAGCCTCCTTCAGTCTATCAAAAACCTTTTTAAGAATCTCTATATGTAGTTCAAATGTTGGGGTTGCGACGATAATGTCGTCTAGATAAACAAAACAATATGGAGCAAGAGAGGGTCCTATTACTATGTCCATGAGACGAGCCATAGTTTTTGGACTATTAGCCAGGCCAAAAGGCATAGTACAAAACTCGAAAAGTCCACGACCATAAACAGCGAAAGCAGTTTTGCATCTCGAAGATTTTGTTAAAGGAACTTGGAAGAAAGCTTTACGAAGATCTATAGAGGAAAGGTACTTGGCATCTCTCAATTTATTGAGAATGCTATCTATCAAAGGCATAGGATAACTATCATTAATGGTCACCGAGTTTAGCTTACGACCATCAAAGCAAACTCTGTATTCTCCAGATTTCTTTGGAACAATCCATAACGGAGAGCACCAAGGAGAGTTCGAAGGCTGAATAACTTTTAAATCCAACATCTCGTCTATTTCTTTATTGAGATGCTCTTGCATGGCCGGAGAGAGGGGATACTGTCGTTGAGAAATGGGTTTAGCGTCACCTGTATCAATATGATGTTGTATCATATGAGTACGACCGATTTTATCTTTAGGAGCAATGTTAGAAAAAAGATTAATTACCTTTTGAAGTTCTTGGGTTTGAAAAGCTGAAAGACTAGATGCTGGTTGAATTGCATTTATAACACAAAGAGATGAAAGTAAAGTGTAGGAAAGATCATGAAAATTTATATCCACCTGGAAAAGTTTTAGAAAATCCATGCCCAAAATTAATGTTTGAGTTACTGAAGGAATAAACAAAATTTTAAAATTGTAACTCACATTATTCAAAAATATAGGAACAGTTACAGAACCTAAACATTGTTGTTTTTTACCATCAGCTGTAGTAACACAAACTGATTGATCATAATCCACAGGGACGTTAAAAGAATGAAGTAAAGAAAAACCCTGTAAACCTAAAATTGTGGAATTACTGCCAGTGTCCACTAAAGCTAAAACTTCTGTATCAAAAATTTTTACATAAAGATATGGCCTGTTATCATTTGGTTTCTTCACAAATACGGGACTAGTATTATGACAATCAACATTAGGTAGCAAGTTGTTTTTTGAACTTAAAAATTGGTCTTTATCCAAATTTTTATTATTCTTGGAATTTAAAATTTGTTTACTGTCAAAATTATTATTATTTTTCGAGTTTAAAAATGTACTATTATTAAAATTTTTATCTTTTTCATTATTAGATAGAATATTAAGGAAGGACTTTACAAAGACAGATATGTTTTCCATTCTTCAATGGAAGTTTTAAATTGTACAGTTTTTTCTTTTACATGTTGTCCCGTGATAAACCTGGTCTGTTTTCTGGACTTTGTTGACTGGAAACGTTGTCCAGATTTGCATTTCCAGTACTTTTCTGGTTTTTTGAATTACATTTTTTACATTTACTTTTTACTGTATTCTTTTGACCACAACCATAACAAAAAACAGTTCGAGGTTTATAACATTGATTATATGCATGACCAGATCTAGCACAGTTCCAACAAGTTATAGATTTAGATATCAAAGAAATATTTGTATGGCTTTTATTAGTATTATTATTTGTACATACTGCATTTAAATCAGGTTCAAGTAATCTCGAGGTAGAAACAGGAGGTGGTTTATATCTTTCTGACCAAGTTCGCGATTCTTCGATTCGTTTACATAGCTCAGAAAGCTCATCAATTGTTTTAGGGTTATGTAAAGCTAAATGTGAAACAAAAAAAGGCAATAAATTTCTTCTAATTTTAGCTACTCTAGATAATTCATCAGGCTTAACAGTAAGTCTATTAAACAAACCCTCCATTGAGGCAATAAAAATAGCTACACTTTCATTAGGGCTTTGAGTACGATTATTAATTTCTAATTCTAAGTCATGATCATAATAGCAAGGTAGAAAATCAGACTTTAATTTAGTTACCAATTCATCCCAAGAATGTACTTTATGTCTATTATTTAAGAACCAAGTAAAAGCAGTTCCCTTAAACAAATCACAACTTTTCATGAACAATTCTTGTTTTGAAAGTCCTCTAGAAATTCTTAGCATTTCCACTTTTTCCAAAAATGAATGAACTGACTCTTTTTGATTTGATCCTGTAAATTGAATGTTCCATTTATAAATAGGTTCAGACGAAAAGTTATGATTGTTATAAAATGTTGCAGGGCTTGACGATTGAATCGGGGTTGAGGTATGTGGGTTTACTTTTAAATCAAACTCAGCTTCTACACCTAAAACTTCAAGTTTTAAATTTTCCTTAACATTGTTTTCATCATCTGTATCTACTGTTAATCTTTGCAATCTACCAGATAAATGAGATAATCGTGACGAAATACGCCTAAAAAGAGGATCAGATTTATCACCAGAAAAAGTACTAATAATGACTTTTAAATC
Organism: Ophraella communa; assembly: GCA_035357415.1. Classification (NCBI taxonomy): domain Eukaryota; kingdom Metazoa; phylum Arthropoda; class Insecta; order Coleoptera; family Chrysomelidae; genus Ophraella; species Ophraella communa. Next base: position 5,982,745 of record CM068989.1, on the reverse strand, counting down.
TAAAAGAGTTTCTCTAATACCAATAACGTCATCTTTATGACTATACTTATTAACAAGTGCACCAGAAAAACTTCTATTTGCATTCTCTTGGCTTAGTAAACCTGTCAAAATTTTACGTTTATCCTCTACATTTGTAGGTGGTGTTACATTGCGGAGTTTGATTTCATAAGTAAGCTCGTTAGTTTTAAGATGTGCAGCCTGCATTTTTTAATCAACCTGATTTAAATGCCAGAATATTAGTAAGAAAACATATAAAATAATTAGTAATTATACCAGTTAACGCTTTCCCAAATTAAGAGAAAAAAATTTCAAAGAGAAAATTAGCAATATTTTAGCCAATTTATGAGAAAAAAAAATCAACTAGAAAATAATTTTCTTCAAAAAAAAAGTAAGATAATAGTAACCATGCAATTCAATTTGTTATCCGCAAAATATTGAGAAAAATTCTTTATTTTACCTTAGCCAAATACCAATTGTTTAAAAATGTTTAACTTAAATTTCTTTGACAAATTAAAAAAATATATCAAACTATTTTGAGCAAAGCTACCAAAAATTTTAGATAATCTAGTTGGGCGCCAATTGTCACCTTCCTCCTCGATTTGGAAACTCCACAGGAGAGATGGAGGACAGTGTTGCCCGATTAGCTCAGTTGGGTGTGAGTAAGGGTAGATTTATTTTGGAAAATAATTAGAAACTCAGATTTTCAACTAATTATTTTCAGATGTTATGATGCTCAAAATATGTTTATTTTGGGCGCCATCATATCTGACTTCTTTTTTACTAAAAAGAACAAATATTCAAACAAAAAAATAGAATGAAGTTTGGTATTTGAATAGATAAAATAAAGAAATAGCAAATTCAATATATTAACACTTTATTAACGAATAAATTTACTATTTATACATAGGTTATACAATGAGTGGAAAAATTAACATAATGAAAAGAAATATTATTTGTGAATGTGAATGTGAATGGAGGTGATATTACTATAAGATCAAAACTGTTATTTTTAAAATGTCAATTGATTCTTGGCTGAAGGCCTAAAACTATAAATTAAAGATTAAATCACTTATACCACTAAAAATTAATTTACTTTGAAAGTTTGAAATTTATAAAAAATTAAGCCACAGGTTACAAAAATAAGAAATATAAATTAACTTATCTAGGTTAGGATGGTTCGATCAACAGTGAGGTTTCTTCCACATGGTAGAGGTGCCGATGAGGATTCCGCAATGACTTTTCTTTCAGCAGTGACGATTGCTCAGCAAGAAGCAGCAGAACAAGCTTAGTTCTTTATTATGGAGGCTGGTTGAAAAATCGATACATGCATGCAAGCAGGATGATATATTCTAAGTACTAAGTCTAGTAGCAAGCAGTAAAGCCTAGTAGCAAGCAGCAAAGCCTAGTAGCAAGCAGAAGGAAAAGCTGAAGCTGTCTACGAGGGTGGCAGGTCTGGCAGTTGACGGAAGTACCTCTCTAGTAGTTCAAATCTTCTCAGATTAAACCTCAAGGATAAGAAAAGAAGGAAGGAGCATCAGTTTTTATTAAACAATTTAAAAAGAGGGCCCTCAGATAAAATTATCCTGGGGCGTAATTTTAATACTCTTATCGAATGTTATTGAAGTTAATAATTTTAGAACAAATAAATTTAAAATAAAGAAATTTTCGTTAAGAAATTAGTAATTGAAATGAATAGTTTTAAATTAGAATTAAACATAGAAAGTAAGTGTATCGTTAAGCAAGTATATCAAAAAATTGATATAGAAAAAACATTTAAAAGCTAAAAAAATATTATTTTATAACAAATAGTTTAAATCCTTTGTAGAAAACTATATATTCAGTATCGAATGATTTGAATTGCACGAGAACTAAAAAGTAGCGATACGACTAAAAGTACGATAACTACCAAAAGATAAGAGTACGAAAACAAGGAGTTTTTGATGTAGTTGTCGATACAAAGTAGACGTTCAATCTAATCGTTCATTAAGAGAAAATATTATAACAAAATTATGAACGTTACTTAGACATATTTCTTAGTTATTTTTAGCATGCAAGAATTAGAAGGAAAAAATATGACCGAGTAACGTTTTAAATTAATTCAAAAATATCGAAACCACTAATAAAATTTTAAAATAGTTAAGCGATGGTAAAAGAAAATAAAGAAAAAGATAAATTACTTTAATTTTAAATAGCCACGTGAATTTTAATAATTAAATTTACAACGTCTTACCTTGATCGCAGTCACACCAAAACTGAATAAAACCTACAGATATCCCTTCCAAATCCGCTCTTCTTGCAAAGTCAATTAATAAATTATATACTGGACTAAACCAAAGTAGTTAAACAGTTCAAAACAGCGGAATATGGAATTTAATTTTTCGGATTATTTAATTTTTCGGATTATTTAATTTTAATAAAGTTGACGTTAATAACGTCACAATTCCAACAATATTCTAAATTTCGGTGTTTCCGTTGAATAAAAAATGTATAACATTATAATATACTAAATGTACATACATCAACTAAAGTATTACTATAAATATTTAATGTTTTGTAACCCTGTGTTTACTTTGATAAAAAAATATATTGTTATTGATTGTTATTACATATTGTTATATATCTATTCTTTTTTCGGCTTCAAGTGAAAGATATAAAACCTAACAAATTTTAGTTTTATTTTCTTCCTAATATTGGTTCATTACTATTTCAAAAACGAAAAGAAATGGGATTCTCGACTGAAGTATCGTAAAGTTTTATTAGAAAGGTTTTATGGAATTCCAACAAAAGCAAAAAAAAATGAATAAGAACGTATTTACGGTAAATAGTTCCATAAAAGTCACCATTTTTCTTTTTTACACGATAAATTTAATTTACAAATTGTTTTCCGGTCATAATTCCTCTCTTGAACAGGTAGTTGCGGAAAAGAAAGGATTTCGCCGACGACGCAGAGAAAACACAACCATTAATTTCCTTCTAGAGTTACACATTACCATGAAAATTACATACAGATTTATTATTTCCACAAAACTTATTGGTTTTAAGTAAAAAATTACAGTAATACCACAAGATAGTCAGTAATTATTTTAATTTTCTTCATTTATAGATATACATATATGTCCAAAAGTTTGAAATATTTAGAAATAATATATCTACGCCTATGATTTTTTAAAGGGTTTTTAAATTAAAATAATATTAAATTTGATACTTTTTTGTATTAATTTGGTCATATTTACTTGATTTGGATGCTTTCACATTATTCCAGTTCTTGTTTAAATTTCATTTGAGCTGTTTAAAATGCCCAGAGATCATATTTTAATAGGTCTAGAGTAATTGCTTTGTTAGAACAGGGCTTTAGTCAAAGTGATATCGCGAATATTGTTGTTGTTACTCAGGGTGCTGTATCAAAAATTAATAAAAAATTCCAAGACACACATAATTTGAAGGATCGTCCCAGAAGTAGCAGAAGTCGATGTATAATAGCAGCACAATACCGGCAGATAACATTGATAGCTCGAAGAAATCGACAGGAATCTACAAGTGGCATATCCAGAGAAATTGTTAGACTTAAAGAACTGAATATCTCAAGGCAAACAATTATACGAAGATTAAATGCGATAAAATTGTATCGCAGAAGAACTCTACGTGTTCCCAAACTAACCTATCAACAAAAAATTGTAAGGTTGCAATGGGCTCAAGAAATGATACACCATGGTCCTAACTGGAATTACGTGAAATTCTCTAATGAATAAAGAATTGGCTTGGTTTCTGATTCGCGAAGAACGCTAGTTTGGAGGGCTGTTGCAATAAAAATTTAATAAATGTTGCTTTATAATTTAAGTCTGAATATAGTTTATTCCTTAAAAAGCTGCTATTATATTTTACAATTCACTTTCAAATCTGCTTAAATTATAATACACTTGCAAATGGCGCTACGACGTTACCGCTACCATCCTCGTGCAGATGCCATTAACGTGTGTGTCAGTAAGCTTGATGCTGTTGGCGCGCACGCAAGCTTTTGCCAAATGACAGTCCCAGCTTTTTAACTTTTTTCTTTCGTAAAATAGAAAAATTAAGTTATTCTGCCACCTTATAGAAGAGGGCGTAATAAAATATCCGTTAAATCTACATGGATGGGAGAAATTGAAAAATCAAAACTTGCCACTTTTCGTTTTGTTACTTTATTGATTTAAAAACCATTGTCACAGTCTAATTGTTTACAAGTTTTATAACATACCGAAAAATAAGGGTGTTGTAAGTTTCATGTATTTGTATATTTAAATGTCTGTCTATAGTATGCTATTAGTTTCTTATTAGATTCTACTACCAGTCTAAATTGTCCCAATATACGGAGTAAACGTAACAAAACCCTTTTTTGTTGACTATTTTTTTGTCAATAAAATCCGAAAGAAAACAAAATTAGTACGTTTTCATGCAGAATTCAAATCGAATTGAATACACTTTCCGTATTAAAAACCGTAATGAGTTTCAAGGTCGATACTGCTTTTTTGGGATCGTATCGAGATCTACGAATAAAGAATAGAAAGGAAGGAATGTTGTCATATTTTAATCTAGCAAATAATCGCGACGGAAGTCGGCCATATTGAAGAACCAAATATGACTCATTCGAATCGTGACATTTGACATGTATAGTTTTTTCATGCTGTTTTATATATTATTTTCTGATTTAAGTAGTTAACCCAACTCTTGAATGGGAATTACTTTTCATCTGTAGGGTTCTATTTATCTGAATTATTAAAAATTAACAAAATATTTTAATGACAACCACATTGTTATCATAGACGTTCCTTTATTTTTTATATAGACCAACTAAGTCAACTATTTATAATTACCTGCTTAGAAGTTTTTAATCCAAATTTATATTCCTACAACCTTATGACAATGTATATTACTGTACAGATAATTACAAGAGGAAAACAGTTATTTTTTTTAATAATTAATACGAGACATAAGTTTATAATACCCTGTTTGTGACACCACTGGTAACCGGAAACTTCAAGTCAGCCATATGCAAGAACCATTGCGGACATCGTCAAATCGTATTATACTCCTTCCTTTTTATTATTTATTCGTAGATCGAGATCGAAAAATCGAAATAGACATGAAAACGGAGATCGTATTGAAACATGCGCATTCTGTGATATTCGCTGTCAAATTTATCGTCAACTATCGGTCCTGGCCACATAACCTCCACGTGAAAGTTTAGTAACAGATTTTTAATAATGGAAAGTTCCTCTAATATGTCATGCTCGTCAAATTCTAGAAATGTGTGGAAAGATATAATATGACGCATGACACTATTGACAGATAAAATGTCAAATCTCAAAACGTTTTCAAATCGATTTGAATCGCGATTTGAACCCTATCATGAAAACAGAAATTGGATTCAAAATGAATTGAATACTCCATGAAAACGTACTAAATATTCGTAAAAGAGGGATGAACTGCGAAAAAAAATCAGGTAAACATGGCCACATCCCGGTCAATTTTCACAATTTTCACTTATAATATCACAAGAGCTTAAAGTCTTTCAGGAATTTGAAAGGCAGGGATAATTTTCAATGTTCTTAAAAAAAACCTTATAATATCACAAGAGCTTATATTATTTCCGGAAATTTTTTTGAGGGCACGAATATTTTGAAAATTAAAATTAAAATATTCGTGCCCTAAAGAAAATTTCCAGGAAGCCTCATAATTACTGGTATTAACGTCTGCACCATAGAGAAATATAATATAATATCAATCTAAACTATTTTGAAAATCATTTTTTGTAACTCATTAGTTTTAAAATCTATTTTATTATAAATTTGTGATCGCGTGATGAAATCACGCTTTCTTAATTAAAACATATTTTTTTATATTAGCTTTTGCCAAAATACACGTAAATGGTCTTTTTATTAAGTTTAAACAACGGTAAATACAAATTTTTTATGAAGACTGATAGTGAAAAAGTCACTGGCGAATTTATACATATTTTCACATCTTACACGTCCTAGAAAAAAAGACAAGAGCATCAAAATACTCCAGAAATTTGAATCTTAAATTAAACCATTTTACGAGATTCAACTAAAATCACAATCCGGTTTGCCTGAATTAAAATATACAAAGAAACGTTGGCAAGAGAGATGACACCGATATAGTGCGAAAATATTCTTTTGTAAGAGAACGCTGATAGTGGCAGTATTTGAAGAGCTCCTCGGCGAAACTCATATTTAAATATTTAATGTGGTGAATGTTCTTGACACGAAGAGTAGGAAGAAGTGGCAAGAACGACCTTTGATTTAGTGGAAAAGAAAATGCGGTTAAGACGAATTCCGAAATTGCTGGGACAGGAAAAATAAAGACTCTTTTTCATTTAGCGAAGGGCAATCTATTTTTAATTTTAGCACTTTGTAACGTTTTTCTTAACAAGTTTGAGGGTTATTGTGAAATATGTATTTTAATTGGTTTTTTTTTAACACAAGGATCAAACATTTTAAGCTGTGATGTGTTAATCATACATTTCTTTGATCTTTTATTTACAATTACTGTTTATTAATTTGATAAATTATTGACATTTTTTTTATGACGACCATTGTTTAACCCTAAAGCCTAATAATATCTACGATTTAGTATTGTTATGTCTTATTACTTCCATACTTGGTCTAGTCTTGATACTACTTAATCAACATCAGGTTGCTAGAAACAAACAAAATGTAACTTCAATATATCAATCTGACGATGCTGACGAGTTTTATAACGTAATTTTTTCCAGTAACTATTGAGAATTCGCTGCATAGAAAAATGGAACGAGCGATGCTAGGATTATCTTTGAGAGACCGAGTGACAAATGCAACACTACGCAGGAGAAAAAGTCTAACAGATGTAGTAATGAGAATAGCCCGTTTAAAATGGAACTGGGCGGGCCATGTGGCAAGAAGAACAGATAACCGGTGATCCAAAAGAATCAACGAATGGAGACCAAGAGAAGAAGCATTTAGAAACAGAGGACGTCCACCCATACTCTGGTTTGATGGTGTAAAGAGGATGGTTCCTAGCTGGATGACAGTAGCGAGAGACCGAACACAGTGGCAAAGATTAAGGGAGGCCTATGTCCAGCAGTGGACGCTAATGGCTGTTTGATGATGATGACTGAGAATTCCGCATTGCTGCTTCCACTAGTCACATCATGATTAAATAAAGATCGAATCAGAATATGGCAATGGAGTAAAACTAGTACTGAAACAACTCAAACCGCTGGAACAAAAATTGCCGTTTGAAGAATTTGTTGGAGTTTCCCAAGAAGAAAGTAAGGAATGAAAAAAAGTTAGTTTGATCATATCATTTAAACCAAAATTTAGGAAAATGAGTAATTGAAAGAATAATTGATACCAACTGCATCTAATCTAATCATTAACTCTAAAGCAGCTAGGTTCGTAGTGTGTAAAGGCAGCCATTCCAGAGAAAACGGCACAGAAGGTGCTGTGATTATCGAAGGAAAAAAGAAGATGTCATCTAAAGGTTGCTGTCATATATGCTTGGGATTTGGGCGTATAGTAAGATGTAGAGTGAAAATTTATTGTAAAAAATGTAAAAGTGGATATGTTACATCGATGTCTCTGGAGTGCTAGATAAGAAAAATAATCTGAAAAATCATCAAACACAGAAGAATATTAAAAAGTTGAAAATTTTTCTAACTTAACATAGAATCAAATATTTCGTCAAATGCTTCTTGTCGAACTAAGTAAACTACAACTGATTTGTTTTCAGGAACTTTCCATTTTCAACATTAGTAATGTTAGTTTGATAATTTATAACTTTCTTTTTGATGATTTTTCTTTTCATTTAAGTTAAAGCCTAGGGATATATTTTCCACTAAAATCAGTTTAGTTATCAGTAAAATAAAAAAATAAGAAAAAACTATATCATGCTGATCTTTATACTTATTTTAAGTATTTATTGTATTACATTTATGTCTATTGTAATATTTAAATATTCTATAATGAGTATAATATCAACAGAGGTTGTTTAATATAACTAAATCAAATAATTTTTATTATATTGTATTATTTTATTATATATTTTGTGTATCTGTAAGAGAATTTTAAGTTAAAAATAATTTTATTATGTAATGTATCAATATTATATCTAGTACTTCTAGTAGAAACTTCGCGAAAATTGATTATATAATGTGTAAAAAAAAGGCAGATAATGTGTAAAAAGGAGACAGATGTATTTTACTATATATTTTATTCTGGAATGATCGATGATAGACGAAGTAAGAATGTCTAGTCATAAATATGAAAGAAAGAGATACACATATTTTTTTCCCAGAAATGACTAATCTCTAGAACAAAAAAGAAGCTTCTAGAAGTTTGGTCGTTAGAGGAAGTTTATTATTGGAAGTCAAAGAGAGAAGATCAGTGAGTGTGAAAAGTCAGTTAAAAAGTGAACAAACGGTTTTTAAAGTAGTTATAATAAAGTGACGTTAAAAATACAAAGTAAAACAATTATAAAGTAAAACAAAGTGCCAAAAGTGACATTAAAAACTAATCAAAAGTGAAATTAAAACATTTTCGATTGATGTAAAAAAGAAGAGTACTTACTATTATTAATACAACTAAAGGAACTATAATCCATCAACACTAAAATTTGGGGAACAAACAAAGAACAATAATTACACAAGAAACTAATCGTCTAACAACACTTCAGTTTACCAAAATCGCAAATACCATCTATCACTTCGTTCGTCTCCGTTTTTCATAGATCACCTACAGATTATTCCACCAATCAGGAAACAGGACTTTACATATCAAGGTCAGATAAAATTGTAATTAAAAAAAAAATTGTAGTAGTTAGTTGAATTTTATAATTAAAAAAAAAACAAAGGAATTTACTTGATATTTAATAATTAGTGTATTTGAATATCTTACTTGCCATTACATAAACAACATTGGTTAGTTTAACTTAATTCACATCAAGTAAGTTTATTATTTGTACATAAAAGAAGATCTAAACCCAGTTTATGTTTATAAAGTTACTACCACTGTACTAATTACGAATTTGTAAGGTTTTTCTTCTCTTGTTATTTATAACCGCACATTTTTTTCGAATTGTTTAATAACCCTATTTTATTTGCATTCGACATTAAACAAACTTTTTTGAGCAGAATTATCCGAAATCCAAATATTTAAAAGAAACATTTTCTAATAAATGGAAAGAGCCCGGTTGAAAAATATCGCCAAAATAAAAAATGTTGTCGGTTTTCTCTCAGTAATGTTAAGAAGTGGTTTTTCTTGGTAGTCCCATACCTTCTCTAACTAAAAACCTAAACCTAAACCTAAACGGTTTGCAAAACAAAATTTAGTTTTGTAAAAATATGTATAGATGTTTATAAAGACCAGAACCGATGTAGGTTTTACTATTTGTTGCAGTTGTTGCCATACATTTTTATTACCAAATATAAATGGTATTTTTATTGGAGAACGCAATATTATAAGCTCATAAATATATACTCGTATTTAAACCGTATGCTACTATACATGGAAAATAAAGAATTTCAAATTCAGATGCAAATTGGCAAATCAAACTAAACAAACAATGTTATATATTACGTATACTCCAAGTAGAAATGCATAGGCAAAATGTTCGAAAATGCATCACTAATCTACCCTGTTTGTCGTCATATTTCAAGGGTTGGAATATTACCACGGCCACATCTTGTTTACTTAAAACAGACGTATGGAAATGACGTTTAAAATTTAACTTTCATGCATGCATTATTAAAAAAAACCTGTAATGAAATCTTATGTTGGATGGAAATACTAAGTAAATATTGGTTGTAAATACAAATAAATATATCTGCAAATCAGAAAAAAATATATGACATATGTGAATAAGGAAAATAAAGAATAAATAGGTAATAAAAGAAAATTTTTATCATACTCAGGATTTCTTATGGCAACCACATATAATTTATATAAATATGATTTAATAGGTTATTTATGAGAAAATTTTCGACCTCTATTTTCTTACCAATAAAGTGTCTTGATTTTTGATTTGAATTTAAAAAATTTCCGAAAATTTTTTCGTGGCGCCACTATAATTAAGTGGAAACTTTACAATCTCATCCATTGTGTAGAAGATTTAATCTATTACATTTTAGAATTTGTGGTAAAAGGATTAAAAATGTACTTACGAAAAACATCTACATCATGTAGATGTACCTAAGCTTCCTTCTAGAGGCTATATTCCTAATTTGAGTCAGAGCACTTTCACATAAACTTCACTTATCATTTTCCAATTTGCATATTATTTTCAGATGCAAGTTAGGTTAGGTTAGGTTAGGTTCTATTAGCCCTATGCCTCTATTGAATCTCATCAGGGTCGTTGGCGCCACTTCCATGAAGTCATTGGTCTCGGGTTGATGCAGACCAAATTTATTGATCCTTATTCTTTCGAGCTCTCGGCAGTAACTAACTTGCGATTTGATTCCAGTGACTTTAGTGCCGCCTAGCTATCAAAAATGATTTTTATAGTTGTGTTCCTGCAGTTATGCTTAAGCATCTCCTGCAGGCACATCTCCATTGCGAAAACCTCCGCTTGAAAAATTGTGAATAGGTTACCCAAGTTCTGGCTCAGGTACACCTTTGGTTTCCCTCCATGTACCCCAGCTCCAACACCTTTCTCGGTCTTAGAGCCGTCAGTGTACCAGCATCCAGTGAAAAGATTTTTGCTTACTGCAAAAATTCTTTATTTTTCTACTCTAGATAACCCTTATTATTATTAAAATATACTTTTACGTAAAATCTGATCCAATACCATACAACTAACTGAAAAACCCTGTAGTTTAATTTAGTGATTTATAAAATAGCTTAATTCTTTACTATGTCTATTTATAGTGCACTGGTAATAGTATTGTGATGTCTTACGTCCAACTTCGTTTGTCCCACTTATAGTATTCTACGAATATTTTATGCATTTCTATTATGAATATCGGAGTTTCCCTTGAACCCAGATACACTTACACATACACGCAGAGAATCGATATGATTAATGAGAAACATTTTCACAACCCCCATTCATGGACTTCGCATTATTCGATGTACATTTTGAATGAAATAAGATTGATGGAAGAAATGATAAAAAATGTAAATTGCTTTCATCGGAACCGTTTTAGTAGATGCGAAAACAATTACGGTCGTTATTTTACTTCTATTTTGCTATCGACGTGTTCATTGTTTAGTATTTCTTTGGTCTTTTGATCATAAAACTTTTCACTTATTTTTGTAACAAGGAAACCAATAAAGTTAACTAGTTTATGCAAAAAAAAATCCGAACACCACATTTTACAACCATTTTTGTAAGTGTATATATTATATATAATGGCTAAACACTTTTGTGGAGTATCTCCGCATTTGCAGGCTTTATAGATCTGTATTTTCGAGCGGGATCAGTCCTTATTTCGTTAATATCTAAAACATTTTTACCAATCCTGTTTCAGCTCCTTTGGTCTCTTACTTTTATTTTTTCGTTTTTGATTAGACTGTACTTAATCCAAACACTTGAATTTCTTCTTCTTGCTGCATAGTACTTGATTATTATATTTCTTATTCTGTTCTCTATATTTTTTCTAACCATCTCATCTTTAATTTTTTAACTAAATAATTGTATTTCCTTTAGTACCTTATTTACTTCATTATTCTTTCTATTCGTTTATTCACATTTTGTTGTTTTCTTTTGCTGTAGTACCTATTGTAAGAAATATTTCTATCTGCTCTTCTCAAGTTTTCTTTTTCTGTTCTAGTCATTGTAACTAGTTTTGCTTCGTTTGCAGCTACATAGCTTTTTTACTATTATTTTGTTTGTTATTGGAAACATAATTCTAAGGTATTTCTATGTATCGACCTCTTAAAACTTATATTATCCTTCTTAATATTTATTTTTGTTTCTGTTATGCCAAAACCCACGTTTCTTCCTTCTTCTATGAATTTCTTTATGCCTGTACTGCTTTTTTTGTTATCAACATTAAGGATGTAATTTATATTCTTTCACTTTACCGATCAACATTGTGTTTTCTAAAATGTTTCGCTTCTTTAACATTCTTGAATGTGTTCGACGGATTAAACCAAGTATAAAGTTTAAATTTTTAACAAGACAAACATTGTACCAATTTTGAGCTGGGAACTGGATTCACAATTCGTGCGTAAAATGGAAACAAACAGATGTCTAATGATTCTTTCGAAAGTTCAAGACAAACTTAGATAACCTAAATTTAAATCTGGATTCGGAAAGCGCGCTGGGAAATCTCTTAGTAATTGGACAAAGGCAGGGACAAAATCAGTCAAATAGCAAGAACTTTTATCTTGGAAAAGACAAAATTCACTTTTTACTTTAAATATAAATAATAGTATCTAAATAGCATAATATATACAGGGTGTCCCATAACTAATGGACAATATAAGAACTGTAGAAAGGGGTCGTTTGATACAAACATGCACCAGTAAAATGTTAATAGTAAGCGAGATATGGGGCGTTAAAGTTGACAAAATATTTGTGAAAATTCGTAATATTTAGAAAATAACTAAATGTATTGGTCTCAAAATTGGTACACTATGGTTTTTAATGGTAATAAGCATGATATTTCCTTAATTTTTAATAATACTTCTAGATGGCGCTAGTTACACAGTTAAAATTTGATAGATTAGCGGTATTTTTTTTACCCCCTGTATAATGTGCATTTTATTACAAAATAATAAAAACTGCATCATTTTGAAACAAAAAAGGTATACTTGTTCAATTCCCAGATTTTAAGTAGTTTTCAAGATATTGCTATTTTAATATTGCAGTGCATAACATTACACTGCAACTTAATTACTAGAATATTTTAAAGAGGGCTGTGAGTATTAAAAAAACTGTCATTAATTTACTACTTAAAAGCGAAAAGTTGTCATTACTGTGTTTTTAACTTCTGAACTAACAATACGGCTTTCATTAAAAATGCCTAGAGGCAATGAATTTACAAATAATGAACTAAGGGATATGATTTGTGTTTATGCATAAGTAAATTATAATGCATATGCTGCAGTTAGACGATATGTGCAGTTATATCCAAACCGAATTGTAAAATTGTAAAATTGTAAAAAATTTCAAAGATTGTACTCCAATTTAGGTGAAAGCGGCTCTTTTCGTAAGAAAAATTCTGGTGGTCAACCTAAAATAATTACAGCTGATATGGAAGATGAAATTTTAACAAGAATTATAGAAAATCCTGAATTGAGTACTCGGCGCTTGCAGGCAGCTACTGGTGTAAGTAAATCAAGTGTGTCAAGAATTTTACATACAGAAAAATTGTACCCATATCATTTCACGCCTGTACAAAATTTATTACCCAGTGACTTACCAAGGAGACTACAATTTTGTCAATCAATGCTCGTAAGATCAATCAAGATCCAATATTTTTAAAAAAGGTTCTGTTTACGGACGAGGCTACATTCACACGCAGAGGAGTATTTAATTGGAGAAATAACCACTACTACGATTTTGCTAATACTCATCAATATAAAGAAACTCATTTTCAGCATGAGTTTTCAATCAACATCTGGTGTGGAATCATTGGCGATAATTTCATTGGTCCATTTGAACTCCCTAACAGATTAAATGCGGTAAATTATTTAGAATTTTTGCAAAATGATTTAGGCATTTTACTTGATGAAGTTCCTTTAATTATAAGGCAGGATATGTGGTTTATGCAGGACGGTGCTCCCCCACATTATCCACTTATAGTCCGGGAGCATTTAAATAACAATTTTCCGCATCGTTGGATTGGACGGGGCAGTGAGTTTCCTTGGCCGCCTCGTTCCCCAGAATTTAATCCTTTGGACTTTTATGTATGGGGATATCTAAAATCGTTAGTCTACAATAGTGAAATTCATAACCAAAACGAACTATTAGCAAAAATTCATGAAGCCGCAAATACTTTAAAAAATGGAAACGCGATGTTTTTTAAAGTAAGACAACATTTACAAAAAAGTTTACGCAAATGTAAACGGTGGACACTTTCAACATTTAATGAAATAAATGTAATTATTGTTTTTTTTTCTTTTCTTTTTCCAATTAAATTGTATCCTTTGAACAACCAATGTTTTATTTAGGTAATAATTTTTAAATGCCGGCGTGGCAAGCAGTATTAAAATAGCAATATATGTTGAAAACGACTTAAAATATGGGAATTGAACAAGTATACCTTTTTTGTTTAAAAATGATGCAGTTTTTATTATTTTGTAATAAAATGCACATTATACAGGGGGTAAAAAAAATACCGCTCATCTATCAAATTTTAACTGTGTAACCAGCGCCATCTAGAAGTATTATTAAAAATTAAGGCAATATCATGCTTATTACCATTAAAAACCATAGTGTACCAATTTTGAGACCAATACATTCAGTTGTTTTCTAAATATTACGAATTTTCAAAAATATTTTGTCAACTTTAACGCCCCATATCTCGCTTACTATTAACATTTTACTGGTGCATGTTTGTATCAAACGACTTATTTTTGTCACCCCTTTCTACAGTTCTTATATTGTCCATTAGTTATGGGACACCCTGTATAAAATGTGGAAAAGCCTAATGAAATAAATTCATTATTTCTGTTACTCTACATATATATCCAAAAGTTTAAAATATTCAGAAGTAATATATCTACGCCTATGGTTTCTTAAAAACTCTTGTTGATATTTATTTTAAAGCGTTTTTAAATCAAAATAATACTAAATTTGATTCATTTTTGTATTAATTTGGTCATATTTAATATTGATTTGGGTGCTTTCACATTATTCCTATTTTTGTTTAAATTTCATTTGAGCTGTTTAAAAATGCCCAGAGACATGATATCATATTTTAATAGGTCTAGAGTAAGTAATTGCTTTGTTACAACAGGGCTTTAGTCAAAATGATATCGCGAATATTGTTGGTGTTACTCAGGGTGCTGTCTCAAAAATTAAAAAAAAAAAGACACAATGATGTGATATGAAGGATCGTCCCAGAAGTGGCAGAAGTCGTTGTACAACAGCAAGACCGGCAGATAACATTGATAGCTCGAAGAAATCGACAGGAATCTACAAGTGGCATATCCAAAAAAAATTGCTAGACTTGAAGTACTGAATATCTTCAGGCAAACAATTACACGAAGATTAAATGCGGTAAATTTGTATCGCAGAATACCTCTACGTGTTCCCAAACTAACCCATCAACAAAAAATTGTAAGGTTGCAATGGGCTCAAGAAATGTTACACCATGGTCCTAATTGGAATTACGTGATGTTCTCTGATGAAGCAAGAATTGGCTTGAAGATGTAACAAACAATTAAAAACTTCAGACATATAAGTAGTTTTTATTTAGGCATAATGATTTTTATTTGTCTCTTCTCAAAATACATAATTTTTAATTGCTTTGAATTTATGTTCTTGACATGTTTTTTAAACTTATTGCGGTTTCACAGAACCACCAAAAAACTTTATCTATTTGTAAAGAAAAAGTTTTACACAGCCTCAATTGCTCTTGCTCTTACACCGAACGACTCGCTAATTTCAGAATACAATGTTTTTTGTGTGGTTTGACTTGTGTTTTATTGATTATATTTTTTTCAGATGCTGAATCGACCAGTGGAATTACTTTTTCGATAGGACGATGTACGGAACTCTTTTCATTTAGGGGTAAAGATAAAAATTATCAGAATAAGAGTGGTACAGTCGCAATCTTAAGTGTTGAATCTTTAATGAAACTATCGGTATTTTTGCACCTTTCAGGTGACTGGTTTTACACGGGTATATTTTTAAGTATCATTTTAAGACATATAATTTAACCAATGTAATTTTCTTCTTATTTTTGCTTTATAAATAGGCTCGTGTCTATTTTACTTCGATTTGTAGCCTTAATTAATGTTGTCCGAGCATCTCTTCCTCGGTCTGTTTGATCTGTCTTTTGCTATTCCCAATGTTCTATTTTCTTGTTTCTTTTTTTTGGTCCACGATTTTATTTCCTCTATGAGTTTTATTTATTATTATTTTTCATTTCTGCTGTTTCCAGTAATCTTTGTGTTTTCGCCGTATCTGCTATTGTTTCAGTTGTGTACGTCATTATCGGTTTTATTGTTGATCTATATTGTTACGATTGCATTAGGAGTAGTATACAAATGAGCATGTTTATTTATAAATATTATGAAAGAGATACTGAATTGGTGTACAACATTCGGGGGGAAACAATAATTAAAAAAAAATCATTGTAAGTCTTTGTTCGATTTTTTTTTATGAAACTAAATTAATAGATAGAAAGATAATAGCAAAACTACAAGTTGAGTTTAATTTATTCCAGATAATTATTCCATAAATTTTATAAATTTCTTAAATTGTACCTTGAAAATAATGGATTAGTTTTAATTTCTAGATGTTAAGGACAAATTTGTGACCACTCCCAAAATCAGGAGGAATAATTTTAGAATGCCAAATCTCACTAAAATAAAATCACTCTGTAAAACAAAGTTCCAATAAACATCATTTGAGCTTACCAGTCACCAACATAAAAAAACTGATATTTTTTAGTAACTTTTCCTTCACTGCCAACATAAATTTATTTATTTTTTGTTCAAAAGCAAAGCTGGGAAAACAAAAGAATTATCGGTAACCATGGTTTTGTTGAATATAAAAACTCTCTCTTGTTTTTTGTTCCTGAAAGCGAAAGGAGGGTAAGAAATTTGTCCTGATAAAATTAAAATTTTTATAAGTAAAATTAAACAATTAACGCATAATAATGTAATATAAATGCTTAAATCGATAAAGTGTGTGTATAAAAGTGTATTTCCATAAAAAATTTAACCTACCTGACAAGAAATTGGGGCCAAAGTGTATTGGCATCCAATACTAGCAGTATTGGCATCCAATACTAGCAGTATTGGCATTCGATACTAGCAGTTCCAGGAGAACAGGCAAGTTATTTAAGTTTCAAGGAACATATTCCTGTCCATTAGAAGGTGACAACAGTTATAAGAATTCTACATCTGAGGTATTTGGGGCCAATTTGCTCCAACACACATTTAGCAAGAGTTAAGTACCAGGACTCTACAACATCCATGCATGGACCAAATTCTGAACATTTTTAAGGTGATATCAATTATTATTGTTCTATTTTAATATTTGACATTTTCGATAAACTCTAGAATTTCAACAATTATTATTGCTCTATTTTAATGTTTAACATTTTCGATGAACTTTAGAATTTCATACTGATTTTTTGTTTTATCACTAATTCATTTGTACAAGATCCATATTTCGATGGTCTTATGCAATAATGGCATAACTTAAAAAAATGCCTTTTTGTGTTTTCCAGTCCAACCTGTATGAAATTTTGTCTATTTTAATATGCAAAAACGACACATTTTTATTTGCACACTCAATCGCTAGATGGCGCGATGTGTCGTTGTGCATACCGCAAAAACCGGCTGCCAGTAATTTTGAATACCGGCACGACTTCAGTTGTCACGGAGTCCTTGTTAGGTACGTTACCTATTTTTCTTGAAGACCGACACAAGTCGAAAAGTTTCATCTTGCTTTGTTTATATTTATATAGAAGAACGGACTATTTCTAGTTGTGCCATTGTTTCGAAGAATTAGGAGATCTATAAGTAATTATTGTGTTATAAAAGATCGGACTATTTTCAGTTGGGTCAATATAAATAAAAAAGGTAAGCATAAAATAGCTTGATTTTTATTATTCATACGGATTATTTTGAGTTGGCCCCTTATTTCTTTCTAAGAATGTCGCAATATTGCTCCGGGTTCAGTCTTATTTCTATTTATGCCGTTATTTTAAAATATTTTGTATTATTTTTTTGTTGTCACATCATTATGATTGTATAGGGTAGCACTGTAGTAAATTAAATTATGGATTTTCATTGTATGATGGGGGAATTAATTAAACTAATATAAATTTTTAAAAAAACAGCTGCCAAAGATGTCTATGCGTGCTCGCACTGCTAAAATAATGGCAAATATTGAAACCGATGCCAAAATAATAATAAAAGAAAAGATGGAAGAAGCAAAAAATGATTTTGGAAGTCTTTCCAACTCAGCCAACAATGTAGAAGACGAAGTTACTGTATGTAGTAAAGAAGGTAAAATTAAGAATTTTTTTTTTATTATTTAACTTAATATTTAGTATCCTAAAAATTTAAAATATTTTTAATATAATATGGGAAAATTATCGCGTACTTTTTTATTGCAAATTATTGTACAATGTTTTAAATTTTAGGGCCGGTAGCTGTCGACGAGGTCACAGAGCCAGTCAATACAGAAGTTTTGAACTGTTCATCAGTTAAAATCAGTGATAATGGTCAGTATCAATGAAAGAGTTAGCGACTTTATTATTATTTAGTGTGCCTTATGAAACAATGTTTTTTAGAACTGGTGCAATGTGATGAAGTTCAAGGTTCCTTAAGCGATCAAAATTGTTTGCCGTCATACAAATTATTATCGTCCGATTCGGATTCTTCATCGAGCTCTTCATCTTCATTCTCAGAAGATCGGGATGATGATATAGCTGATAAAGACTACGTCGTACCACAAGACAATAAAGAGAATAAAATTCCTGTTCTCATGAATGACGAGTCAGAAACTTCTTCAGATATAGGCAGCGATGATGAAGAATTGATAAAAAATGTAAAAAAGAAAAAAGGCGATCCAAAAAGATGGAAAAGAACAAAGGCAAAGCTTTTAAGAAATACGGGAAAAGAGTATGTCTCAACAAGTAACAAAATCGTTAAGGAAAAAACGCTTGGACCTACCTGCAATGTTCAAAAATGTATACAAAAATGTTCATTAAAATTGTCAGAAGAAGAAAGAAGGGCGATTTTTAACGATTTTTGGAACTTGGGCAATTTAGATCGACAAAGAGAGTTTGTTTTACGCAGTATGGAAACTGTAGAGCCAAAGTATAGATACCACAGAGAGAATAGCAACCGAAAGTTCAATAATGCTTTTTACCTTAGTGTAAATAACAAGAAAATAAGAGTATGTAAGGAGTTTTTCAGAAACACACTTTCTATTAGCCAACGTTTCATAAGAACTGTTACCGAAAAAA
This sequence comes from Ophraella communa, assembly GCA_035357415.1. Taxonomy (NCBI): domain Eukaryota; kingdom Metazoa; phylum Arthropoda; class Insecta; order Coleoptera; family Chrysomelidae; genus Ophraella; species Ophraella communa. The sequence continues at coordinate 5,963,613 of CM068989.1, read as the reverse complement.
GGATTATTTCCCAAACTGGAATTTTGGAACTAGATAGACGAGGGAAGCACGGTCACCAGCGAAAAACTCCGGCAAATATCATGAAAAGTATTAATCAACACATAAACTCCATACCACGCATGGAGAGCCACTATTGTAGAAAAGATACAAAAAAGGAGTACATAGAAGGCGGACGTTCACTGATGGACCTTTATAGAGACTATTTAAATTTCTGTAAAGAAAAGCAGATTTTATCTCCAGCAAGTTATCAAATTTACGCCAGAACATTTAATACTGAATACAATATTTCATTTTTTAGCCCCAAGAAAGATCAATGTGAAGATTGCGTGAGATATAAAAATGCAAGTGACGATGAAAAACTAGCTCTACAGGCCGACTACGAACATCATCATCAAGAAAAAGAACTTTCACGCCAGGCTAAAAAACGAGATAAAGAGAAATCAAAAGAAGATAGTAGTTACATAGTTGCAGTATTTGACTTACAGGCTGTGTTGCAGTGCCCTAGGGGAGACATTTCAACTTTTTATTACGTATCCAAAATAAATGCCTTTAATTTTACAATTTGTAATCTGGCTTCCAATGATGTCACTTGCTTCACATGGGATGAGACTCAAGGAAAAAGGGGAGCAAACGAGATAGCAACATGTTTATGGATGTATATTGGACAGCTAAATGATCAGGCAATGAATGAAAATCAGAACATTGACATTGTATTTTATTCAGATAACTGTTGCGGACAGAATAAAAATAAATTCATGTTTCTAATGTATGAGTATGCCTTACGTAAATATGACTTCATAAATTCAATTACTCACAACTTTTTGGTAAAAGGCCACACTCAGAACGAGGGAGATAGTGCTCATGCTTTAATACAAAGAGAAATTGTAAAATCTTTGAAACGCGGACCTATTTATACACCTCAACAATATATTGCATTAATGAGAACATCAAAGAAAAAAGGAAATCCCTATAAGGTGCAGGAAATGAGTTTTCAATCATTTCTGGATTTCAAAGTATTAGCTAATAAAATAAAATCTTCAGGATTTACTGATACAAATAACGATAATGTAAAGATTTCTGATATTTCTATACTTCGTGTTATTAGAGATGCCCCTAAAAAAATACTATTTAAATATAGCTTTGCACAACCTGAGTTTCGTGAAATCAATATAGATCAAAAAAGAAACACCAGAGGAACTGAATTTTCATCTGAGGAAGTCCTAATAAAGGGTCTGTATCAAAAACCACTGGCTTTTGACAACAAAAAAAAGGAGGCACTTTTAAAATTAGTGGAGAAGAACGTTATTCCTAAATTCTATAGCGATTTTTATAAGAGCCTATGATTTTATATTCAAGTCAATAAAAAGTTTTTTCATTATTTTTATATATAAGTTACATCAGAAAGTTCTTTTGTTTTATTTTTGATAAATAAATCGTTTTTAATATTACTTTGTTGGATTTTGTTACCGAACTAAACAAGTAAAACTTTATTTTTTTTTATGCAATAGTGGCATAACTTCAAAGTTTTTTTTTATAATATTATCATTTTGGAGATAAACAATTATTATACTTAAATTAACAATAATACTATTATAATCAAGTAAAAAAATAAACAATACCTAAATTATGTTGTGGAATACAACAAATAATTAAAACAAAAAAATTTCAAACGCTCTTCCTGAAAAATATAAATAATTGACTTGTGCCAGTATTGCATAAGACCATCGATTTATTGTCAAAATTTATTCGTATTATAAAGGTTTTATTTAAATTAGCACGTGCTACAACTTTGATGTAGTTTGTTCTTGGAAGAGAGAACAGGATATTCAGTTATTTTCACATTCTTATAGTTCAATTGAAGAATACTGTTTCATAACTAAGAACACGCTATATTTTAATTTAAGGTACATTCAATAGGAATGAAAAATTAAAAAAAAAAAAAGTTGTACTCACTTGTAACATCAATCCATTTTGGAATCTTTCTAATGCATCTTTTTCAGCGACATTGAATAATAAATGTCTCTTTTGAATTTCTGTTAATTTCAAACATAAAGTAATCTGGGAAATATAATTTTATAACAACCACTTCTAAATTAACTCCCATCAGCTGTGACTTTCAGTTCAGAACCTTAATCTCACAAAACACAGCATTTGACTGGAAGGAATAATCATAGAGTTCGAACCTACACACGTAACCTGAGCGGGTGACGTCATACAGTGACCGGAGGAACTACTTAAGTATCTTTTTCGTTATTTGTTTTTCATCATAAAAAATTTTTAAGATTCTCATTTCTTTGAGCAGCCTGGTTTAATTTAATTTAATTTCATTGGCGTCATATTTTTTTTTAAGAAAATATTGTGGGAGGTCATATTGTTGTAGTAGGCGTACCGCTATAGGCAACACGTTTCACACAAATACCTTGAGAAAATATAATTTTATAGAATTAACAAAATTTAACCCCACAATATATTCCAGTTTTCGTTTCCTTTGAGAGGTATTTGTTTCGCCAGATTTTGTTGTTGAGATATCCTGCTGCTGTATTCACCATACTCACTTGATTTTGTATTTCTCTATCTACTTTTTCGTAGTTTGACAGTTTGATGCCAAAGTATAACGTTTTTATCACTTTCATTATTTTGAACTGCACAGAGTAACAGCCCTCTAAAGAAAACATTTACTGAGAAAGTAGTAGTCTCTATATTTTAGAATGCGCACGGTATTGTCATTGACAATTTGGAACAGGGTAAAACAGTCAATAGCAAATGATATTGATGGTTGCCCCATCGAAGTAGAAATAAAGTGCAGATTTATCAAGATACATCCACACCTACCGTATTCTACAAATCTGGCTCTCCGCTGGCCCTACTTCGATATTTCGAAACTAATTCATGTTGTAAGAGCAAAAAAGTATTTATACATGGATGGCAACAAAAAATTAAAAAGGTTGTACTGATAGAATAAAGCTGAGAAGGAAATATTGATACGTAAATTGAATTTTTGTTATCATTTTTAGACCGGAAACTCATTGACCGAGGTAATAATCTAAATGTAAAAATAACTTTCCCTGAATTTGTCAAGGTCCGAATACATTTTAATATATAAATAACCTACAGCATTAGAGGTTATGTTCTGTTATTTTTTAATAATTTCGAACTTCTTTTGGTACAAAAAGAACAAGAAAAGCTACAAATCAGGTGTTCTTTAAATTGAATCATGTTTTTAAACATATATGGGTGGTGAAACACCAGCCTCAAGTATGTAAATTTTTTCTGGAAAGTGTTATCTTTAGTTTAATTTTTTTTGTTTGGAATGTGCCTTATTCGTGAAGTTAAGGACTACAAAAAGGATGAACAATATGTGAGAGTATTTTAAAAATAATGAAAAACTCTTCGTTGTAACAAAACTTCCAATATTTATTTAAAAAATTGCTTTTTTAAACTTAATGACAGCCGTTTCGCTAGACTTAGCATCGTCAGATTGACATATTGAAGTTACATTTTGTTTGTTTGTAGCTAGGTACTTGATGTTATATAGGTAGTTATAAGGCTAGACCAAGTATGGAAGTAATAAGACATAACAATATTAAAGCCTAGATGTTATGAGCCCTAAGGGATTCTCCTGGATGTACTTCCTTCTAAGATCAGTGTAACTGTGCAATGATATAGAAAAACCAGGAAAAAACTATATCATGCTGATCTTTACAATAACTTAATATATTTGTGTTACAATTACGTCTTATCTATGTATAAAATGAAGACTGAATCAAAGCAAACACTTTAAAAGTGGAGAATTTCCCAGATTTATTTGTTCATTAACAACTTTAAATTGTGGATCTGCTAGATGTCTTTTTATTTCAAGTTCTTCAAGGAAATCTAAATTTTGTTTTTTATTACAAATACTACACACTTGGATGGTCAAAAAAATGAGCCAGGCTATAGTCTTGGATTTTGGTCAAAATTCAACAAAAATTTGATTATCATAAAAATGGTTTAGGACCACTATTTCGACAACGTAGAACACGAAAATCGCGATATTAGAGCTCATTTTCAGTAAAAGTTCATTCAGAACAATAAACAACTAAAAGGTTGAATTAACTTCCACTATTTATTCTATAAATACTTTAAATGCAATGACAGCCGTTTCGCTATCGGAATAGCATCGTCAGATTGACATATTGAAGTTACATTTTGTTTGTTTGTAACTAGGTACTTGATGATAAGTAGTTAAGGCTAGACCAAGTAAGGAAGTAATAAGACATAACAATATTAAAGCCTAGATGTTATTAGCCCTAAGGGATTATCCTGGATGTATTTCCCTCTAAGATCAGTATAACTGTGCAATGATATAGAAAAACCAGGAAAAAACTATATCCTGCTGATCTTTACAATAACTTAATATATTTGTGTTGTAATTACGTCTTATCTATGTATAAAATGAAGACTCAATCAAAGTAAACAGTTTAATAGTGGTGAACTTCCAAGATTTATTTGTTCATTAACTACTTTATATTGTTGATCTGCTAGATGTCTTTTGATTTCAAGTTCTTCGAGGAAATCTAAATTTTGTTTTTATCACAGGTGTGTAATATTTGAATGTCATTGGTGTGTATGAGTGAATGTGGATGTTCAAGAACATGTTTTGCATAGTTTGACTTATCTGGTTGTTGTAATCTATATGCTCTTAAATGTTCATTGAATCTTATTTCAAAATTTCTTTGTGTTTGACCTATATATACAGCATTACATTTTGGACAATTAATTTTGTAAACACCAGATTTTTTTAATTTAGGTAATTTTGTTTTTACATTTAACAATTTTGTTCCAACATTATTGTGTGATTTGAATGAAATTATTGCAGATATTGCCGAAGATATTATTTTTGAAATTGTATTAGAAATATTTCCACAATATGTAATACTTTCATAACTTTTATTTTCTTTAGGGTGTTGAGGGAATATTAGTTGTAGTGACACTTTCTGTTCTTTCTTATTAATTAATTTATTTATCAAATGTATTGGATAGCCATTAGATATTGCTATTTGTTTTATAATCTCAATTTCTTTATTAAAATTATTTTTGTTCATTGGAATTGAAAATGCTCTATGTATCATAGAATTATAAGCTGCTAATTTATGTGTTATAGGATGATTTGAATTATATGGTATGGTTACATCTGTTTGTGTTGGTTTTCTGTATATTGAATAGTTTAATGAATTATTAACTTTTTCAATTCTCAAATCTAGAAAATTAATTGAATTATTTTCTTCAACTTCTAAGGTGAAATTAATTTTAGGATGTAAGGTATTAATATAATTAAAAAATATATCTAATTGTCGTTCGCTACCTACAAAACCTGCTAACACATCATCAACATATCTATACCAACATACAATATTGTTTTTATAACTAGAATTAAAGATTTTGCTTTCTAAATTATCCATAAAAATATTTGCTAAAATTGGAGAAATGGGACTTCCCATTGGAAGACCTTCATTTTGAATATATACTTTCTTATCAAAAGTAAAATAATTTTGGCTAATGCATACATTAAATAGGTCAATTATATCTGATATTATACCTGGATGGATACCTATTTCTTTCATCTAATAACTTTTTAAGTAGAACTATACATTCTTTAGGAGGTATTTTAGAGAACATATTAGTTACATCAAACGATACTAATTTAGTATTATTTTGTAAATTACATTTATTTAATTTATTTATCAAATCTAACGAATTTTGTACTGAATATTTAGATGTGTAACCATAATTATTTAGAATAGTATTTAATTTTTTAGCTACCTTAGTATTAAATACTATTCTAAATAATTATGGTTACACATCTAAATATTCAGTACAAAATTCGTTAGATTTGATAAATAAATTAAATAAATGTAATTTACAAAATAATACTAAATTAGTATCGTTTGATGTAACTAATATGTTCTCTAAAATACCTCCTAAAGAATGTATAGTTCTAGTTAAAAAGTTATTAGATGAAAGAAATAGGTATCCATCCAGGTATAATATCAGATATAATTGACCTATTTAATGTATGCATTAGCCAAAATTATTTTACTTTTGATAAGAAAGTATATATTCAAAATGAAGGTCTTCCAATGGGAAGTCCCATTTCTCCAATTTTAGCAAATATTTTTATGGATAATTTAGAAAGCAAAATCTTTAATTCTAGTTATAAAAACAATATTGTATTTTGGTATAGATATGTTGATGATGTGTTAGCAGGTTTTGTAGGTAGCGAACGACAATTAGATATATTTTTTAATTATATTAATACCTTACATCCTAAAATTAATTTCACCTTAGAAGTTGAAGAAAATAATTCAATTAATTTTCTAGATTTGAGAATTGAAGTTAGTCATTCATTAAACTATTCAATATACAGAAAACCAACACAAACAGATGTAACCATACCATATAATTCAAATCATCCTATAACACATAAATTAGCAGCTTATAATTCTATGATACATAGAGCATTTTCAATTCCAATGAACAAAAATAATTTTAATAAAGAAATTGAGATTATAAAACAAATAGCAATATCTAATGGCTATCCAATACATTTGATAAATAAATTAATTAATAAGAAAGAACAGAAAGTGTCACTACAACTAATATTCCCTCAACACCCTAAAGAAATTAAAAGTTATAAAAGTATTACATATTGTGGAAATATTTCTAATACAATTTCAAAATTAAATCTTCGGCAACATCTGCAATAATTTCATTCAAATCACACAATAATGTTGGTACAAAATTGTTAAATGTAAAAACAAAATTACCTAAATTAAAAAAATCTGGTGTTTACAAAATTAATTGTCCAAAATGTAATGCTGTATATATAGGTCAAACACAAAGAAATTTTGAAATAAGATTCAATGAACATTTAAGAGCATATAGATTACAACAACCAGATAAGTCAAACTATGCAAAACATGTTCTTGAACATCCACATTCACTCATACACACCAATGACATTCAAATATTACACACCTGTGATAAAAAACAAAATTTAGATTTCCTCGAAGAACTTGAAATCAAAAGACATCTAGCAGATCAACAATATAAAGTAGTCAATGAACAAATAAATCTTGGAACTTCACCACTATTAAACTGTTTACTTTGATTGAGTCTTCATTTTATACATAGATAAGACGTAATTACAACACAAATATATTAAGTTATTGTAAAGATCAGCAGGATATAGTTTTTTCCTGGTTTTTCTATATCATTGCACAGTTATACTGATCTTAGAGGGAAATACATCCAGGATAATCCCTTAGGGCTAATAACATCTAGGCTTTAATATTGTTATGTCTTATTACTTCCTTACTTGGTCTAGCCTTAACTACTTATCAACATCAAGTACCTAGTTACAAACAAACAAAATGTAACTTCAATATGTCAATCTGACGATGCTATTCCGATAGCGAAACGGCTGTCATTGCATTTAAAGTATTTATAGAATAAATAGTGGAAGTTAATTCAACCTTTTAGTTGTTTATTGTTCTGAATAAGATGAACTTTCACACAGTAAGGGTTAGTACCATAAATTTCATTAAAAGTTCAGTTTTTTTTTTAAATGCGAGTGTATACTTCCCATTCGCACCGCGATTTATGACTGTCCCATACATCCAATCGAGGAACTGACTGCGCCAGTCGATTCAGCTTCACAAATAACACCGGTATCCACCGGTATTGACAAATCCAAAAGTGCTTTTGTCAAAAAAATGAGCAAGGCTATAGTCTTGGATTTTGGTCAAAATTCAACAAAAATTTGTCCAGAATGTAAGGGTTAGTACAATCAATTTAATGAGAGTATTTTAATTGGGATTTTTTTAAGGAACGTTCATTAGTGTTACTATAAAGAAGTTAAGGATCTTTTAGTAAAGAGGGAATATCGGAGAAAAATTTAAAAATATGGAGCAACGCATCACACATCCTTGGACAAAAACTGAGAATATTAAAAATAAAAACATCTTAACAAACCTTGCTAAATTGCTTTTTTAACTCTATGAAAACTTATTATATCTAATTTTGGTATTGATTTCAAGTCAAAGAAACATTTAATTTTTTTGAAAGAACTAATACGTCCGAAGAGCTGTAAGTGTTGTTTGAATAAATTAATGATTGTGTTTGGTATATTGTTGTATTGATAATTATTAGGATCTTTTTGTATTTTTTGTTCAAATAATTTAAATTTTTGGATTTGAATTTGCTTTTGTTTTTCAACTTTGTAGATATATTTAATTATATTTGATCGAAGTCAATTTAAGTTACCGTATCAAAAAGAATATACTCAATACCTACGATATCTTGCTCGATAATGAATGCTTTATATCTGTGGGGCTGAAGGCGTTCTTGAACCATAGTTTTGCTATAGCAAAACTATGTATATAGACTGGTATATCTTTCAAAACTGTTCTACAATTACTATATCAAGTATAACATGAAATTATCTTTTTTCTTCTTCTTTTCAACTTTTTTAAACAAACTGTCAAAACCATTCAGTAGTTCTGTGGCTGACATCTTAATTTTTGTTGTTTTGTGGAAATTTAAATACTGTTGCAGTTTACTTCTTCTGGTGAATAATTTTTATTTGAAATGTTATTTATTGATTTGGTATTCTTTTGTTTAATTGATCTAATAACAGAAAAATACACCATTTTTCTGTAAAAGAAATATTAGATTAAATAATTTTTTCCCATAATATCAATTATCAAGCATTTTTTTAAATATAACTATTATAACAAGGGTAATGTGTTCTTTTAGTGTATCATCATATAAGGAAAAAAGCATACCTGTGGCTTTTAGTCATAAATATGTTAATGTGACTTGTATAATAGACTGTTATTAAAATTCAAGATTATTTTAATAAGTAAAACACATTAAATTAAAGAAGTTCATCACGTTACTGAAAATCGTTACTGTTAATAAAAAAATAAATTAAAAAATCCAACTGCATTTCTTATCAAAATGCTCTCTAACCCATCGCACATTATTAAAACTTAAAAAAGAGTGTCTTTCATCAATTCAAACATTAAACTTGCCATTCACGAAGAAAAACGGTATAAGAAAAATTTCCATATATACCAATGTTACTAAAAAATCCCGAAGAATACGAATTCGGCGTAAAATAAATCAGCCGTTATGAGAATTCCGATTTTAAAATGAGCAGTTGATTGAAGTCAGAAAATGAAAAACTCTAAATGAACACCCCATGAATTTTTATTAGTGTTATGAAATTACAATTATTACTTTTTAGGAAAAGTCAAAGATGTAAAGTGAACAAAAAGATAATGACTTCCGGAATTGGTTTAAAGAGAAATTTACATGAAGCAAACAAACTTAATCTTTAAACCTTTGTTCTAATTCGTAGATTCAAATGAGTAGGTAGTAAAAAGAAACAGTACCACTAGAACCTTTTGTGGAAATAGTTTTAATGGTATGTAAATAAGCGATTTACGAATATTTCGTGTAAAGCCGAATGTATTTTTCTTTTGCGTTTGTTTCGTAATGATCATTTCTACTCGTTATCCAGCCCACCAATTAAATCTAATAAGCTTTTCCTATTAAAGGGTGAATAAGTGTAATTTTCTCGGGGAAATGCTCACTCAAGATTCCAATTAAGAAAATAATTTCTCGTTAATATCCCGTTGGTTAAACACCGTGGTGGTAATAGAAATGCCGCAACACTAAAAATAATCATAAACACGGCTATTAAAAGAGAAAACCAAACAAGAAAATTAAAAAAAAATTAAATAGCTCCAAGCAATCCTCGATTATTCTTAAAACAATTTTAGGTATTTTATTCGCAAGAATTAAAATAATTATTTTTTCTAGTTATTACATTAGATTGGAAAATGGTGAAACTGTACTTTGATCTGTTAGATCTATTATGCTCCTATGTTATTTGGTGTTGGCCTCAAACTTTAACTTGTCGTACAGCCCTATCGCTTTAATAATGGTTGGTAACTGTGACTATATCAAAAATTTATTTATTTAATTATTACATAGGGATAGAAACCGAAGACCTATATAGCTCCACTTAAGAAATCTTTTTCGGATGCATATCCACTAATGGATGTTCGCGATCACATGCTCCATTGCTTCTCTGTCTCTTGCTGTGTGTATCAACGTTTGTACATCGCGCAGCCCTGTCCATTGTCTTATGTTTTGAAGCTAGGACATATTTTTCCTTCCTGTTCCTCTCTTGCTTCAACCTTGCCCTCGATAACCAACTGTAAAAACCTATATTTTTCTCCTTAAGAAATAGTACCAAAAAATCAATAGTACACAACAACAAAAAAAATAATATTTCACATTGATTGTTTGTAAGAATCGTATAAGATTTTGAACAAGTTGATAGATTGGGCATTAACGACTTCATTTGGTAAAGAGTTTTACTTTTCAAATATCCGGTTTGGCAGCGAAAAGTCTGTTGTCATAAGCTAAAGGAAACATATACGATAGGTCTACTCCGAATTTATTATTGAGTATTCGATACGTAATAATTAGATCTCCAAGTAGCCTACGGTTCATAAAGGTAGATTGATTGACTAACAGTAATTATTTTTCATAAGAGGGTCGACGGTGACCAAATGAAACTCTAGAAGCACATCTAGAAGCACCATTAACCAATTTCGTGGCCTGCTAGATAATTTCTTCAGTTGAATTTACTGTCCAGAATCATAAATCTAGATGTTCGCTTAAAACGTTTATCTATAGACAGATATTCTTGTTGATTTGTGCTTTTATTTTACAAATTAATGGGACTATGATATTTTTCTCTTAAATGTGCTCAGCCCCACCCAATTGCACCATTTTTTTGTAAAATGTATACATCCTATACAGGTGAAGCTATGACATGTTAATTCTTGCAGTAGATCATCAACCACGACTCCACAGTAAGGGTGATATTATAAGACAGAGGTCCAGAGGTATTGTTACGGTTGCATTAGAAGTAGTATACAAATGAGCATGTTTATTTATAAATATTATGAAAAAGATACTGAATTGGTGTACAACATTCGGGGAAAACAATAATTAAAAATCATTATAAGTCTTTGTTCGATTTTTTTATGCAACTAAATTAATAGAAAAGAAAGATAATAGCAAAACTACAAGTTGAGTTTAATTTATTCCAGATAATTATTCCATAAATTTTATAAATTTCTTAAATTGTACCTTGAAAATAATTGATTAGTTTTAATTTCTAGATGTTAAGGACAAATTTGTGATCACTCCCAAAATCTGTAGGAATAATTTTAGAATTCCAAATCTCACTAAAATAAAATCACCTCTGTACAACAAGGTTCCAATAAACATCATTTGAGCTTACCAGTCACCAACATAAAAAACTGATATTTTTTTAGTAACTTTGCTTTCATTGCCAACATAAATTTATTTATTTTTGTTCAAAAGGAAAGCTGGGAAAACAAAAGAATTTTCGGTAACCATGGTTCTGTTGAATCTAAAATCTCTCTTGTTTTTTGTTCCTGAAAGCGAAAGGAGGGTAAGAAATTTGTCCTGATAAAATTAGAATTTTTATAAGTAAAATTAAACAATTAACGCATAATAATGCAAGATAGATACTTAAAACGATAAAGTGTGATATAAAAGTGTATTTCCATAAAAAATTTAACATACCTGACAAGAAATTGGGGCCAAAGTGTATTGGCATCCAATACCAGCAGTTCCAGGAGAGCAAGCAAGTTATTTAAGCCTTAAGGAACATATTCCTGTCCATTTGAAGGTGACAGCAGTTATAAGGATTCTACATTTGAGGTATTTGGGGCCAATTTTGCTCCAACACATATTTAGCAAGAATTAAGTACCAGGACTCCACAACATCCACGTATGGACCAAATTCTGAACATTTTTAAGGTGATGTCAGTTATTATTGTTCTATTTTAATGTTAGACATTTTCGATAAACTCTAGAATTTCAACAATTATTATTGCTCTATTTCAATGTTTAACATTTTCGATGAGCTGTAGAATTTCATACTAATTTTTTGTTTTATCACTAATTCATTTGTACAAGATCCATATTTATTGTCAAAATTTATTCGTATTATAAAGGTTTTATTTAAATTAGCACGTGCTACAACTTTGATGTAGTTTGTTCTTGGAAGAGAAAACAGGATATTCAGGAATTTTCACATCCATACATTTCAATTAAAGAATACGGTTTTATAACTAAGAACACACTATATGTTTATTTAAGGTACATTTCATAGGAATAAAAGTATAAATTGTACTCACCAGTAAACCCAATTCATTTTGGAATCTTTCTAATACATTTTCTTTTAGCGACATTGAACAATAAATATCTCTTTTGAATTTCTGTTTATTTCAAACATAAATTAATCTGAAAAATTTATTTAACGAGAACGACCACTTCTTAATTTGCTTCAATCAGCTGTAACGTCTCAGAACTTTAACCTCACAAAACACAGAATTTGACTAGAGGGAATAATCGCAGAACTTGAACCTACACCAGTAACCTGAGCGGGTGACGTCATACAGTGACCGGAGGAACTACTTAAGTATCTTTTTCGTTATTTGTTTTTAATCATAAAAATTTTTAAGAGTCTCATTGCTTTGAGCAGCTTGGTTTAATTTAATTTCATTGGCGTCATATTTTTTTTTAAGAAAATATTGTGGGAGATCATATTGTTGTCGTAGGCGTACCGCTATAGGCAACACGTATTACACAAATACTTTAAAAAAAAAAATAAATTTATAAATTTAACCAAATTTAACCCCACAATATTAATGTCGATCCCAACGTGGGGCGTTATAAAATTAATATAAATTTCATCTCTAAAGATTTATTGTATTAAATATTATTGTTTGCAAAAAAATAAAAACAAGAGTAATAATTATAGATTGTTCCAGACTACTCAGAGACAATTAGAAGTTTAGTAAACAAATGCTCAGTTGTATTTTTCTTGAATCATATTAACATTGCTTGAGAAAAATAATTCTAAGATTTTCTTTGAAAAATTTTATATTTAACTATATACAAAAACTCAGTACAATTCCTGAAATAGGGAAACATCATTGTTATTGGGTGTAATATCTAGGTCTAATTACTTAAATTAAAACTTAAAACTGATTTCAAAACTCTATTTCAACTTAATCTAACAAAATGGAACAAAACAAGTCCTGTAAGACTATAGGCCAGTTGAGAGTAAGGGAATTGAAAGAAGAATTGGAAAAAAGAAATTTAAGCAGTGAAGGGATTAAATTAACTCTTTTCAATAGACTTAAGACAGCTCTTATTGAGGAGGAAAAGGATCCAGAAACCTTCCAATTTCTTTTGGAGGAAAGAACCACAAACCAAGAGATGGACCATGAAAAAGATGATGTCTCGGAAACAGGGAAGAGACAGAAAATCAGACAATGAGAACCTTAGGGGATCATGTCTCGGACAACATGGCAGAAGAGGTAGACAGACTCGCAGGTGGAGAAGCCACACCGGGAGCAACTAATCAAGACCAAAATTGGATGATGATGAATTTCTTCAGAGAGATGAAAGAAGACATGAAGAAGATGGGTGAGAAGATGGATGAACAAAAAGAAGACATGAAGAAGATGAATAAGAAGATGGATGAACAAAAAGAAGATATTGGTAAGAAGATGGATGAACAAAAAGAAGACATGAAGAAGATGAATAAGAAGATGGATGAACAAAAAGAAGATATTGGTAAGAAGATGGATGAACAGAAAGAAGAAATGAAGAAGGACAAGATAGAGTTAAAAAAGATCTTGTTAAGAAGCTGGATGAACAGAAAGAAGAATGAAGAAGGACAAGATAGATTTAAAAAAGATCTTGTCGAGATGAAGGCAGAAATTACAAATGACATTGGAAGGAAAATCCAGGAGATAGAAGAAAAACTAAGAAAAAACGTGGAAGATTTAAGTGGGAGACAGGACATTTTGGAAGTGGAGATGGAAAAGCAGAAGGAAAAGATACATTTCATCCAAGAAAACATACAGGGAGAATTCTTAAAGAATGCAGAGAGGTACTTGTGAAGAAGGCTCAAGAAAAATTGGTTGCGAGACAGAAAAGGATATTAAATCTTTAACAAGGATCACACAACAAAACATAAGGGAGATCAAGGAGTTGGAGACAGGAGTAAGAAAGGAGATGAGCGAAGACAGAGAAGAGACAGAGAGGAAAATTTTGAGAGTACGAAAAGAACTTGAGAGGAATATTAAGGAGTTGAAAGAAGGACAGGACGAAAATTTGGTACAAATAGGAGTAAACGTAGCTAATAACAAAGAAGAACTAGAGGAAAAGATTATGAAAATTGAACAGGAATTCAACAGGATAAGAAGAGGTGGTAGTCATGGGAGGTGTCAACATAGAAGAGAGAGAAAAAAATACAAAGAAAATCGAAGAGAAGAAGTTGAAGACCTACGAAGGCAGATGGGAACGAGACCTATCTACCCTTATCCAGCTATCCTTGATGAGAGCATAAAATTTGAGGGAGATTGCAATAAAATCCACCCGAAGACATTCATAAAAATTCTTAAAATCGAGTTAGAGGTCTTAATAATTTTGAAGACGTAAAAGAAATTATTAGGAAAAATTTAGGAAAGGAACCTCAGCTATGGTACAACAGTAAAGAGGGGAATTTCAAGATTTTGAAGATTTCGAGAGATCTTTCCTTCGAGTGTATTGGGGTGAGATCGTACAAGATGAAGTGCGTAAGAGACTATTCCATGGACAATACAATGAGCAGGGAGGAACTCCATGTACAATCACTCATTGCAACTTTTTTCACAAAGCTAGACACTTGGAACCTGAAATGCGTGAAGAGGAGATTGTAAGCTACCTCGCACGTCAGTTCAGACCCCAGATATCCGAAACAATAGCGATTCAGAACATAAAGAGTTTTGAACAGTTGACCTCATACTTGATGAGGGTTGAAAGAAATTTAGTACGAAATAACAACAATAAAACTATCAATAATAACCAGGGAACCAAAATTTGAATAATAATCATGGTGATAGGCGACAAAGCTATAATCAATTAGTAAATGAGAATAATAAGATAATTTAAATATTGTCACGTTTGTGTGTGGACACATAACGAAATATTAATGAGAATAGGAATCGTATGTAAAGATTCTATTATGAATACTGATAGATAAATGAGTTTTAATGTAAAATGTTCAATAAAAAAGTAATACCCAGTCAAAGTGTACCAAAATCATGAACAATACGGAAATTCTCGTGTTAAAGAAGGAAAACTAAGTTGTTTTATTTTAGAAAATGTTTTAGGTAAAGCAATGTTAATAATGTCTATTACTTTTGTCTGGTCTGTGAGAAAAACACACATTAATTAATTTTTGTTAACTTGATTTAATTTAAAATAAATTTAGGTTTGAATTTTCCTGAATTATTCTAGATTGACAAAGCCAATTATAATAATTACAAGAAAATTCAGGGAAATTGTTACGGTTGCATTAGAAGTAGTATACAAATGAGCATGTTTATTTATAAATATTATGAAAAAGATACTGAATTGGTGTACAACATTCGGGGGAAAACAATAATTAAAAATCATTATAAGTCTTTGTTCGATTTTTTTATGCAACTAAATTAATAGAAAGAAAGATAATAGCAAAACTACAAGTTGAGTTTAATTTATTCCAGATAATTATTCCATAAATTTTATAAATTTCTTAAATTGTACCTTGAAAATAATTGATTAGTTTTAATTTCTAGATGTTAAGGACAAATTTGTGATCACTCCCAAAATCTGTAGGAATAATTTTAGAATTCCAAATCTCACTAAAATAAAATCACCCTGTACAACAAGGTTCCAATAAACATCATTTGAGCTTACCAGTCACCAACATAAAAAACTGATATTTTTTTAGTAACTTTGCTTTCATTGCCAACATAAATTTATTTATTTTTGTTCAAAAGGAAAGCTGGGAAAACAAAAGAATTTTCGGTAACCATGGTTCTGTTGAATCTAAAATCTCTCTCTTGTTTTTTGTTCCTGAAAGCGAAAGGAGGGTAAGAAATTTGTCCTGATAAAATTAGAATTTTTATAAGTAAAATTAAACAATTAACGCATAATAATGCAAGATAGATACTTAAAACGATAAAGTGTGATATAAAAGTGTATTTCCATAAGAAATTTAACATACCTGACAAGAAATTGGGGCCAAAGTGTATTGGCATCCAATACCAGCAGTTCCAGGAGAGCAAGCAAGTTATTTAAGCCTTAAGGAACATATTCCTGTCCATTTGAAGGTGACAGCAGTTATAAGGATTCTACATTTGAGGTATTTGGGGCCAATTTTGCTCCAACACATATTTAGCAAGAATTAAGTACCAGGACTCCACAACATCCACGTATGGACCAAATTCTGAACATTTTTAAGGTGATGTCAATTATTATTGTTCTATTTTAATGTTAGACATTTTCGATAAACTCTAGAATTTCAACAATTATTATTGCTCTATTTCAATGTTTAACATTTTCGATGAGCTGTAGAATTTCATACTAATTTTTTGTTTTATCACTAATTCATTTGTACAAGATCCATATTTATTGTCAAAATTTATTCGTATTATAAAGGTTTTATTTAAATTAGCACGTGCTACAACTTTGATGTAGTTTGTTCTTGGAAGAGAAAACAGGATATTCAGGAATTTTCACATCCATACATTTCAATTAAAGAATACGGTTTTATAACTAAGAACACACTATATATTTATTTAAGGTACATTTCATAGGAATAAAAGTATAAATTGTACTCACCAGTAAACCCAATTCATTTTGGAATCTTTCTAATACATTTTCTTTTAGCGACATTGAACAATAAATATCTCTTTTGAATTTCTGTTTATTTCAACATAAATTAATCTGAAAAATTTATTTAACGAGAACGACCACTTCTTAATTTGCTTCAATCAGCTGTAACGTCTCAGAACTTTAACCTCACAAAACACAGAATTTGACTAGAGGGAATAATCGCAGAACTTGAACCTACACCCAGTAACCTGAGCGGGTGACGTCATACAGTGACCGGAGGAACTACTTAAGTATCTTTTTCGTTATTTGTTTTTAATCATAAAAATTTTTAAGAGTCTCATTGCTTTGAGCAGCTTGGTTTAATTTAATTTCATTGGCGTCATATTTTTTTTAAGAAAATATTGTGGGAGATCATATTGTTGTCGTAGGCGTACCGCTATAGGCAACACGTATTACACAAATACTTTAAAAAAAATAAATTTATAAATTTAACCAAATTTAACCCCACAGTATGTCCCCGTGTTATTGATACTTGCGGTATGCTTACCTACCTATGAAGGTTTCTGCTGTTTGCTTTGGGAGTATTTTACAATACTAGAGAATAATGGTTTATTATTAGCTCCTTTTCACCTAAGCTAAAACAATACTTTGATCTATTAGATCTATTGTGCTCCTATAATACTTGATATTGGTCAAAAAGGATAACTAAGCTTAAAAATTGCCTTGTATCTGTAAAAATATCAAAGATGATAAATCACTGTAAATTACTTCATAAGGTCGTCCGACATATCTATCGCGGCTTCTCTATCTCTTTGTTTGCAGTCAGTAGATGTTATGGAGTTACTGCCTCATTCCCACAGTATCTTATTTCCCCAGATTATGCTAATTTCAGTTTTCTCTGCGGTTATAACGACCTGTTAGAAACTGTATTCTTAGATTCGTTTATTTTTTTTATTTTATTGTCTTGTTTATTTTCTTTAGTTCAGATATGTAATTATTCCCACCTATACCGAAGAAATGTTGTGATCCTATTAACTAGGAGTTTAAACCCTTACCAGATTGTTGGTATCCTTATTGCTAAGCACACCTCTGGCATCTAAAACACAGTTTTACTTGAGGTAGTTTATTCTTAGGGTCAGTAGATTGCGTGAATTTTCTATTGGTAGATCCGAGCATAGAGAGGCTCACTTACTATTTTATGGTGTTCTATAGGAATTACTAAAAAATGTTTCGCTCCTGCCATCAATTCATACAATATAGGTTATAATCTTTTGTTTTCGTCATTAGGAAGAATAAATAATGTATTATAATAATGTATCTTAGATGCCCAAAAGGAGTTATTGTTTTTTGCCTCTTCTGCAGGAGTTCAAGAAAGACTCAACAACCACCTAGTTACATAAAAGGTAGAGAGGTGTTTATTGCCCATTTTAAACCTTTTCGTTAATAACATGGCTTTTTCCATTTCCATATCTTCTTTTTTGGGGTTGCTGGTGGGAGTTTCAAAAACCATTTCTGTTGGTGCAAAAGCTTTTCTTATAGCTACCTTTTTAACAGCATAATTTGGTTTATTTCTTCTTTGATCAAAGCTTTATGAAATCCAGTGGCGCTTTTAAAGAATCAGTGACTTCACAAAAGGTTCTGAAACCTGCATTTTTGCTTTTCTTATTTCTTTGTTATAAAAAGTAAGTGGGTTGGACAATTTCGCTGTTCATTAATTAGTTGTTCCATTGTTTTAGTTATTTGCCTAAGGTACTGCATATACAAATTTACCACTAGCTATTGTAAATCCTGTGCATCTCCTAAGGTCTGTCATTGATTGTCAGTCATCACTACTTGATCAAATTGCTTCAATTAATTGCAAAGTTTAGTCAGCAGTTTGTTGATATTTATGATTTTAATTCGATGTCCTCAATAAGTACGTTGATAAAAGATATTGTGATATGCTTTAACAAGTATAAAGTACTTTCTGGTGGAAAGTATTGTTGTAAAGTATTGTTTTAAACTATATCGACTTCACCACACTAAAAACATTGAAAATAATTTTGAAACAGAATAAATAAAATTTCTTAGATACGTTAGAGACTGTTGAAATATCTAGAATAAATCTATCGTTTGATAATATACTGCTGACTATAAATTTTGAAAAAAACCCCATTATGCTTACAGGGCGTGGTGCGAATGGTTTGGATTAAAAGCCGTAAAGAATAAATTAAAACTTGAACATATTTTATTTCCACAACATTTTTTTATTCTCAAATAAATAATGCGCCAAGTTTTTCATTAAGAATGGGTACGTAGTAGAGATCATGGCAGGATCAATATAACCTTTTGTTTACTAGGAAAATATTTTTAAATTAATCTGTTTTCCGTTAATTTATTTTACTGACATGGTGGAAAGTATTTCATGAATCAAGTTTTATTTTTCTTTATTTTTCTTAAAGGATTTCATCCTATTTAAAAAAATAATATTGAATGTTTTATTAAGGATACTTGTAGGTACTAGATATTTGTCATTAAATATGTTCGGAATTACTTCGAGCATTTCAACAATTAACAAGCCTTTGTTAAAATTGAGGACGATACGTTTTTCAGGAGGACTTGCATATTTATAACTCTTGAAGGAAATTGTGCTTATTATTCAAAAATTAGTTATGGTAATTAATACAAAATTACTTCAAAAAGCTGGAAAACAAGAGGGAAGTTTAAATACCTGAGAGTGATTTTCCAGTGGTGTTCACTTTCAGCGGATTTAACTATCTTAAGTAGGATAAAATGGAGAACAGTTTGACTAAATTGTTTTCTAAAAGTCCTTGCGAAAAAATAATTAAATAATACCTATTTCTTGGCAAAAACAATAAATCAACCCACTAAATTCATGGAATATATTAAGGTTAACTCTAATCTATAATATAAAAAGACTCAACTATTTTAATTTTAACGGAATCACATATAATATATAGGTATTACGGGTACTTAAAACTTTACGGATACCTACATTTTTATATTAATGAAACACAAAGTCAAACCATAACTTTACTCACATTACTAAAGAAACATTAGTTTCGGTCAGGTTTAATGTAAATGCCTAGATCATCTCTTATTTTAAACCACAATTTTCTTTCCTCTTTAATTCACGTTTTTGAGCCCTTTTTAATTATTAATTATTAATTCCCAATATCTTACATCGCTTTTTTCAACTTTTTATTAATCAACACAACTCGTACTATGTTATAATCAACTATAATAGTATGGTTTGATACATTCGAGTCTGCGTAATGAACCTGATGATGGTCTGAGACCGAAACTAGTCGTTCTTCACCAATGTAAATAAAGTTGTGGTGTGACTTTGGCCTGTGATATGTGGCCTGTTCAAGGCCGCTGTTTTCATGTTGTAGTTAATTTGTAATTTGCACATTTATTTTCTATTTGAAATTGTTCTAGATGTTTATCTACCATGAAATCTTAAAAATATTTTTTCTTAAAACAAAATCCTACATTTTAAAATTAATCGATCATAATTTTCATCTAGAATAAACGTAAATTTAATGCTGTATTTTAAAGTTTTATTTTCTCCGGTTGAACGTAAGCACCATCACTTTATTTATAAATTAATTATTCCTTCGCCCCTTTTACTAAGAACGTAGCCTTTTGTTTTCCAAAAACATTTTATTTATTCATAAGTTAAACACTTTGCTGTCCCCTCAATCTCACTTACTAAATGCAGGACATCAATTTTAAAGTAGCGACCACTACTTTGGCAAATCAATTTTTTTTATATCTAGCCTAAGTTTATTTACAATTCAAGAAATAAATAAAAATAGAAAGGTGCTTGTAGTAACATTGATATAAAGACATTTTTTTACTTGTTTGGTTATTTTTTTTCTACAGGTTCAATATTATGAGTTGTTTGAGGAAATTGATTGTACTAACCCTTACTCTGTGGAAGTCCATCTTACTAAGAAAATAAAAAATAAAACTTATGACAGCTGTCAGGTAGTAATATGTCAATCTGACGAGGCTAGTTTAAACATTTTAGGATCTGGTGAGGGAAACATAAATCATTGGATTGATTGAGAAATACATCAGAATAGTTTACAAAAGTTTAAAGTAGACTCAATATGCAATTATAGAAAGAAACGACAAATACTGGAGTAAGTTCTACTAACAGGGTATTGTACTCGTAAACTGAATAGGCATCTTAAGCTGATAGGATTGACAGACACAGTCATGGCAAATTATCTCATCCAGTAGAGGATGAGAAGGTGGTAGACTGTGTTGGGTGAGTCGAGTAGGTCACAGTGGAATAGGCTTACGGCCATCTCTGTAGCTAATAGCACCTACTATTCTCCATCGAAGTATTCTTAACACATTTCTTGTATATTGTAAACTAAATTCTCTTCAAGGTATTCCAGGACCTATGAGACTTTTCAAAAAAATTTCAACAATTTTAAACTTTAATACCAATCTCTTGAAGGTTGGTGTTAAAAGAATATAAAATTTTTTCAATGGTTGAACAAATATTACTATCCTTTTTTTAGAAACCTTCCCTAGCACTGTTTACTGTCATTGCACTTCAAGGCAGACGCCTTTATTATGTTATAATCTAGTCACCTTCATAAGTTTTTAGTGTTGTTGTATTACAATGTTGTTAATATCCTGATAATTTACCTTTAACCAACCACATCGTGATTAAAACTACAACATAAGCAAGCTTTTTAAAGCTGTTGTTTAGTTGAGTAAATAATATATCAGATGAACACAATTTATTTACTTTAGCTTTAATGGCTAGATGCAACTGATCTGCGTCCTCGTATTTCTAGCTTTGCCTAAAATTAGACATCGTTAGGGAAAAGTAATTAAAAAACTGTACCTGCTTGCACTATAATAATTTACAGAGATCAACGATGGTCACAAATGCACCTAACAATTCTTTTTTCAACGCACTTTTTGTTTAGAAATCAGATACTCTACTAGCATAAAACGTGAAATACTATCCATTACTATTGCTGTCACACTTCTATAATTTATGATCACTAGGTCTCATAATGACAAAAAGTACATCCCCAAACCGACTCATTCAAATAAAATGGTGCTTGAGAAGTTACAAATACTAGAAAATGTGCATCAATATTGTACAGACAACATTTGGTCTTTTGGAGTAGTTAGGAATAATCCGAGCTTGGTGTTCTTAAAAAACAGTCTTTCTCACCGAGCGGCATTTCTAGCTTTTAAATTATCATCTTCTGTTGAACATATACACGACACTGTTGAAATTGTAGACCACGCCATGTCACAAATCGCTTCTTAAGAGAATAAAGTCTTAAAAACCTTTTCTGGATTGGTGTTTCTTTCTCGCCCTGATCCCCGAGAGTATTATCTTGTATTAAGTAATCTTTGTATTACCCAAGAGATGGTTATATTATTTACTTTAAATCGACTACTATCTTCAAATTTCGGTATTGGTGTTTTATAATAGGAACATTATTGAAAGAATTACCATCCACCTAAATTAGTATATTTCTTATTTTTCGATTTATTTTTGTAAATTTAAAAAAAGTAAGATATTAATCAATTAAGAACTACAAGAAACAAATTATACCATAGTAATGTATAAATTTTATTTAAGTATCAATCAGAATTATTATAAAAAAATATATTTTTTTTTAATTTTTTGGTGATGCGTTAACTTTTTGTAAAAGTATATTAAAGTCATCTGAAATCAATTCTAAATTTTAGGCTTTTTTTAAAAATATGCTAAAGTTTTTATCACGCATCTTTAGCAATGACCAAATATATTTTTTATCAACCAGTAGTATAAAATTATTAAAAGAACAATTGGTTTTTATGTCGATTTTAATTTTATTAAAAAAAAAACATACCTATTTTATATTTCTTATAACAGAAATGATTTTCAAAATCCAATTTTATTTTAAATTCCATCTACAAGATTTTAGTTAGCATATCTGCAAGTTTTCCGTTTAAAACATAACGAATTCCTTCGGTTTGCTGAGTGTTTAATTATGCAACACACCATGGTTTAAACCTCAGACTAATGTCTACAGTTTAAACGATGTTCGTAGATGAGTCATATTACAACGCTACATTTGGTGGTAGTTTAAACTTTGAATAGGTCTGCAGTTTAGTTCTTGTACCTAGTGAAAGTTAATATTTATTTGTCAATTTACCACGTGGACGAATGAAGAATATTTAATATAAAAAAATTGTGCTTGCATTTATGTACGAGCGCAGAACGTTATACTTGTTTAGCATAATTAAGTAATACATTTAAAAGTTAGATTTTGGTGTATTAATTTTTTAAATATTCATTATTAGATTAATATAACATTCATTTTTTATTTTTATTAAAAAAATTTCATTATATTTGTTTATTTATTTGTATTTGTAATTATATTTATTCTTTATTTAATAATTAATATAAAAATTTTTATTTTTATTTCAGCTGCCATTTTAATTTATTTTTTATTAAATATTTTCTTAAAGTTGGTAAATATTACATAACCAAAAATAAATATTTATAAATTTGATAATTATACTTTAAATTATATTAATAAATAATACATACAGTTAGTTAGCTTATTCTAGACCACTAGAAAAATTGTATAACCACTTATTTTACCAATATTTTTAAATATTAGGTTCAACGATAATATACTAAGACAGCTATTTATGTTTGGTCTTAATTTCGAGAATATTTTAATATCAATTTGACATAATTTTAGCAATAATAATCTGATTAAAGACCGATAGCTTGAGCTCGAAGGGTTTTAATTTATTTATTATGTCGAATCAAATTGTAAAATATCGAGAAAGTTAACAACAACAAAAATAGCAGAGTATTAATCAATTTCATGTTATATTTAGGAAGATTATTCCCTATGAAAAATAAATTAATACAAAATAAGTAAATTAAAACAAAACTATTAATACAACACAAACATAAGGAATAAAGTTTAAATAATAAAACTGACAATAGTAGTTGATATTTTTATGTGATATTTCTCAGGTCTAGTACAATATTCGCTGGTAATTGACTTCGCATTGAATTGTAGAAACGAAAAATATTATGATATGAAAACAGTTATCCGAGGCGACAAGCGTGCCAACATGCACAACTAATAAAGTTGGTATTCTAAGTTTTAACGCTTAATGGGATTGGTTAAGCGGCCAACCTCAACCTGATAATATTATGTTACAGTGATTCACGCGCATCTTAAAATACCACTTTCATCATAACGGGCTTGAAGATCTATCTAAAAAATATAAAAAAATTGTTTTATTTCGTAATTTTAAATTTGTTTTAATCATCTATATGCACGATATTTTTATGCGGTAAAAATAAAATTTTCACAAGCTAACAATATTAAATTTTTAGATGAATATGTATGTTTATAAATAAAATACTATTTATATGTTTTGAACAATAACATAATATCGGAAAATAAGGGTAATTGTTTATTCAGTAAATGATTTATGGAATTGTAAACCGTTACCGGGTTTTGGTTTTTGCTTATCAATAAATGCAATTTAAAATAACTATTACACATTTTATGATACAATGACAACATATTGAATTCAGTATCATCGGGGAAATTATATCTATTATTTAAATAAATATATGTTTATATAATCAGAGGGTAAAAATGCATGTTATGTTTAGGTATCAACAATAAAAACAAATTTATATTGTCATCCATTTTAATATACCTATAAATTTTTAAAATAGAATGAGGTAAAACAAATTACAAATTATAATAGATGAAGAATATATCCAAAGTTGCAAAATTTCGACAAAAAGGATGTCTAACTGCATTCATACTGATCGTCCAGTTACCGTGACAACAAATGCGAATCAAGGAAGGCTATATCAATAGGTGTTAGAATCACAGAACATCTCTAAAAAATTAGTTTTAGAATAATAAGCAACTAGGCGTTTAATGCATAACATTTTCTGAAATTATTTTTATTAAATATCATTGTTTATATCTTGCACTACAAATATTTGACCATGAACTTAATTCTTCTTTATTATAAATCACACAAATTAACAAACATTGACCTTGAACTCTATTCTTCTAATTAATAACAAATTAAATTGTACTGTATGCCTACTATGGTTAGCTATTGTCACCAAAGGTTGCCTAGTTGTGCAAAGGAAATAACGTTGTCTTTCTCATTTCCTCATGCTGTCACTTTTATCTTTCTTGTTGGAACTCAAGCCAGGAGGTTCCCATTACGTATTTTATACGGATTCTGAAAAAGAAATACAAATACCCATTTAAGATCAGATTAAGTAATCATCTTATGTCGAAGTAGACTATATACACCCATTGTGGATAACGCGATTACTTAACTCTTAAGGCCGCTGCCATATACGGTAAGCACACTATTTTCTTTGTCGAAGCTTCTCTTAAAAGGTCATAACTTATTTTAGGCCAATTACCATCTTAATTTACCTGTGATTAACCGAGTACAGACTTCCATCAATTAGTCTAGTTGCCATCCATTGTATGGAGAAGTTCCAGGATTGGTACCCTGTTCCAGAGATTGCTACACCTGGTAACTAAACAAACGTATATTGTGCCAAAAGCCAATGCAATAGCTGGTCTACCTAAAAGCATTTTATCGATTAATATAGTTCATATTTTCTACTTACCAGAAATAATTAAATCTATAATACTTACCTACATAAATGAAGATATGTTGTTAACCACCTAGTAGTACGTATCCATACAATCATTGTAGTCATGTAAATATTACTTTTATCATTCCACCTTGACAGAATAATAATATAATAGCTAATTACTAAATCAAATTTTCCTTGTTTTTTTTCCACGACCACTCTACCAGACACCAACTCTGAATTAGTCGAGTCAGTTTATAGATTAGTTACTGATTGTTCTTAAAATGACTAGGGACAACCAATAACCGTATCAGCCTTTGCTTTATAGTTTTCTGCAACTGAAGAACTCTTCCATCCACCGTGCTGTTTTAGAACTTTAAGGTTAGCTCCAGCATTGGCCAACAACGTTAAGGATGTCCTCCTGAAGCAATGACCTGTATACTTTTCTGGTTGGTCTAGTTTTAAGAGCTCAGCTTTTTTCTTAGGTGCTCCGCTAACAGTATGTATACCAAATCTTTGAGACAGATATTTTCCTTGTCTATAGCCCACCAAAAGAGCTTTCAGGGAGAGTGTTGCCGTAAATTTATGTATTTTCTAAACACATCCAAATAGCGAACCTCATCATTGTTAATCACAGTGAAAGCTCGTAGAATATGCGTTTTTGTCTGGTTAATCTCAGCTACTAGCTGTGTACCCGTATCCTCCACATCACTAACTCTTAAATTATAGATCTCTTCCCTTCGGCAACCTCCAGCAACTCCAAGTAATGCTATCACTTTGAGTAATAGATATTCTTTATCTGAAGCGTCCCTCATGAAGCTTTTAATTTGTTCCTTTGTCAGCACCTTCGACTGGTTTGGCTGATGGTCTACATTTTGTTTTTTCAAAAAAGCTATCAACTTTGGGAAACTTGATATGTTGAGATTCTCATTAACCATATTAATTGATTTCACCATCGAGTATTTGGACCATAATGAAGAAGGGTTGAATGTTTTTGACTGAAAATTTAAACTGTTGGAAAGAATATTTTTTAAAAAAACTGTTCATACCACATCCAAAAAGTAAGCCAACATAACATTTTCATCAGCACTACTTTTCAAATTGTGTTGTTCACGCCAGTTGCAAAAAAGCGCATATTCTTTTTCATATCTTTTCGCAGACTTAACTGGAATGATTTGTCCTATCGCTTCCGCAATTTTCTCAGCAATTTCATCTAATCTCAGATCCATTTTCTCCGCAGATATTTCGTGTGTGCCAAAAAAATTAATATGTCTGCCTTTATTTATATTGTTATTTGGTAACCGCTGTTCTTTTTTTATTTATAAAGCAAATTAACCATGTTAAGAATAAATCAAGTAACATTTTTTTCACAGCAGTCTACATGACTTCCTAATAAAATGACCAAATATGTCATTTTCGTTTCATATTTTATTGTATTTAAAACCAAAGGCAGTGTGAAAAAAAATATAGTACGATACACGTTCGTGAAGAGATTATTATTGTACTGATATTTTTGACTCGGCTCGGCTCCTTCGTCGCCTCGTCCATAAACATCTATCTCGTACCGTAATAAGTCACTTCCCATGTATAAGAAGCTTTAATTTTTCAGTGTCGTTTTTTAAGCGGATACTGTACATAATTTTAATACAAGCTAATACAAAAACGCATTAAAAACAGAGAAAAACAGTCAAGGTTAGCTTAAAGAAGCATGCTTTTAAATCTATAAGACTAATATTTATGTCATTAAGAATTAAAAGGTATTATAACAGTAATTATTTTTTTTTTATAAAACGCTGAAATAAAAAAAAATTTAAAGTCTGGCTTATTGGTTGAAGACATTTTGGTCTTGTTTGTTATATTATTACACAACCCTTTACTATGACAAAACAACAATGGAACGATGAAACGTTGGGGAGAATTGGAGGTAAATAATGCTATTCCGATCAGATATAATTCAAGATTTAATGAATATTAACATTTGGTCCGAATCACCCTTTCGTTAGCCAAATGGGAGCTCTCCAGGGAATTGTCCATTCAAAATTATATGGTCGAAAATTGGTCTTAACTATCGTATAACAACCTAAATAGTTCTCCAAGGTCCCGCTAGATAACCTCCGAAGTTGCGACGAGGAAGTAATAATATATCGGTTACATAATACGCCGAAACTTAGACTGTTCAGTTAGGTACATGAAAGATTTCCGATAGTCCACATAGACTTTATACATTGTAATCGCGGATAAGATATGTGGGACGCTTTCTCAAAACGTGGGTATTTGTTAGACCGGATTTCCATATTTTACGGTCTCCCGCTGACGTCGCGATAAATTCTGGCTTTAAAGTACGCAACTTGAAAAATGATAGTTATTATTTTAACTCTCCTTCGTTAGACTTTTTACAGATCTTATACTCACTTGTATGTGGGGCTAGGGCATGCTTTTAGGGTCAATTTTTCATAATACAGAGGACTGGATCAGACCGTGAATAATATAATTATAATAATCTTAATATACACACATCAAAATTATCCACAAAATACGCTACCAAAATAAAATGCGAGATTATAAAAAGCTGTCAAATAAAAAATGTTACATAAGTTAAAAGAATTTTACTTAGAATAGAAAATAAACATTTTATTAGAATTATAGCAATATTTCTTAAGAAAATTAAAAGAGAACTCCACAAGTCAAAAAAGCTAATTTGTTACTACTCAACTTCTAGAAAAATAGTCGTTGGTTGAAATTGGTGTAGTGTATGACCTCCACGGTGGTTAATTACTGTTTTACATCATTAGGCAAACTCATGATCGGATCGTCAATGTTTTGCTGCCGTATTCTATTCCACTCCATTGAAAAGCTCTCAAACTGTGGCTGTTTTGTACTAAACGCAATATTTTGTCGTTAAATGCGCCTGTCCAATGTTTTAGACATTTTGAAATTGGGGGCTACTGTTTTGTGCATAGGGTTAAACAATAGGTTCGTGAATAATATGTATGTTGCATTTAGAAACGGAGATTGATTCTTCCACTAAGAGTTATACCACTCCATACCATTCTACTGACGCCTTGCTGTCTATGAACCTCCTGCGTGGTATCCAATCATCGTCTCCAAATTCTTTTTCTTCTTGTATGTGGTGCCAATCCAAATCGGGGCTCATCTTTGAACAACGTCCAAGATCTATTGTGCCCCTCACTACTTTCCATGGGTATAATTTTTTTTCAGACTTTTAGCAGTTCTTCCAATCCTATTTTCCTAAGAAAGTTTAAGACATCGTTGGTTTCAAATTAGGTAGATCTTTCTCCTCTATTTCGTGTGTTCCCAGGTATCTTTCCATAGAATTTTGAAAGGCAGGGCATTCCGAGAGTATGTGCATAGAAGTTTCATCCTCTTCCTTACAGAATCTGCACTTTGCTTCATCTTCTAACCCTAGTTTCTTCATGTGGCTTCTTAACCGGCAATGCTCGTTTTTTTACTGAGGTTGAGGCAGCTAAGGGATCTCCGCTGGTCATAGTTCCCCAGAAGTATCTTTTGTCTCAGCCCTTCCACCTGATTCCAGTACTTGGATTTTTCCTTCTCCATTTATGTTCTTAGTTTTTCTAAGATTGCGCTATTGCTAATTCCAAGATGTGGAGTTTCGGCTCCTTTTTCTACCAGCTTATCTGCAGTTTCATTCCTTTCTATTCCTCTGTGTACTAGGACACATCTTGGAACTGATTATATGTGAGCTTAGCTCTTGATGAGTACCAGACTATCCGACATGATCACAATCTCTTGTCTGCGGTAGTTTCTTTTAATATTGAATTCCGCACATCTTTCGATGGCGTGGATTTCTGCTTGAAAAATTATTTAAATTGTGTATGGTGTCTTCATCTCATTCAGATTTACCAATCACCCTTATGATTAATTTTCTTTTTGGCATATCATCTTGGGCCACTTACCAAGTTTGATCAAATTGATCCAAGGTCCTTCTCTGATAATTCCTTCTTTAATTATTATTTATATTGTTTTCTTCATTACATTTTTTAGCGTAAGGATAAGTTTAGAATCGCTTCCATTGGCTGAAACCTAACAACAATCTGGTTGATTATAATTCTACAGTCTGTATGACGTTCTGCAACTTCACCAGGTTCTTGTAACCTTAACCACAAACAATGTTTTGGTTGATTAAGAGATGGTTGGAATTGGTTTGTTTAAGCCTTAGGTGTATGGTTAAAAAGAATTAGTTTTTAAAATTTTGATAGCCGTTTTAATGAGTTCAACATTTCTTATATTTTGGTAAAAGTAACAAACTGTTATAAACAAAGGTAACTGGTAAAATTCTCTAACATTTTGTAAAATTGTAAAGGTGACGAAGTTTAAGAGAGTATTTCAAAATATGGTTTATGCTCCTAAGTAAGTAGTTGATATGTTATTTAGAGAGGATAACAGCTGCTGTTTTTTCAGTTTATGCTGCTGATGTAGGAATTTTCTTCCTGTTTTTTGTATTATTGCTTTTTGTTTAAGTTTATTCACTGTTTATTTAGTCTCATTAAAAGCAGCTTTACCTATGGTACAGAAACATGGACAACGACAGAAAATATTCAAAGAAAACTCGAAGCAACAGAAATGGATGAATTTAGACGATCAATTCGTATATCTAGGGCAAAAAGGATCAGAAATGTTGAGATAAGGAATCGGATAGGTGTAGATGGGTCGCTGGCAGCAGACATAGAAAAGAAACAACTCATATGGTATGACCATGTTCAAGGAATGCCAGGAACAAGACTACCAAATCAATGAAATGGATACCACCAAATCGTAAGAAATGAGGAAGACCAAAAAGAACATGAAAGGAAGGAGTAACCCGAAACTTGACCGAAGAACAATGGAATGATAGAAATTCGTGGAAATTAGGCATCGGCGAACGACACAAAACAATTTAAACCGACATATACACAAATTATTTACTTGTTTTAGATGGTTAAAATTTTTGTATGTGATTATTATTATCTTTGTTATCTTTAATAACAAAACCATTCTATAACTATAACCTTATGAAGTAGGTATATAAAAACACATACAAAGAAACAAAAATGTCAAAAGGGCAACAATAATTTATTGGATACCTTTATTCGCCATATTTCTGCTTTAAAATAAAGAAACTTGGGTTTCGTTTCGTTTACTTTTCATTTGGGGCCGTTCGCTGTTTTATACACACTTTGTAACCCTAGTGTTATAGATTTAAAGTAAAGTCCTTGTCAGTTTATCATGCAATGTAACAAACCGTAGTCTGATATGCTAATTAAAGCCCCTAAAAGGGACTCCATCAAATATTCCAAACGTGGCTTATGAACATTATAAATTAGTAGATTCATGACTCGAAAAACGACTCTTTTACGTACATTATCTTTATTAGGGTGTGGCCAGCCGCATCGAGTCGTACACATTAGCTTGATTATTTTGCCAAAAGATGTAATGCAATATTCTTGTTCTCTGTACGGCAAAAATTGTAAAGGTGAACAGAGTAAAAATTAAATGCCCCGCGAAGCACGGAAAACGTCATGAAGATGACATTAAAAAAGAACAAAAAGGTGACTATGAAAAAATAAATTCGAATATACAGTGTGGAAAATGGAGGCATGTTGGAAAAAAATGCTTTTAGTACGTCCAGTGCGTTTGTTTTATCAATAACATTTTTTGTACCTCCTGATCGTGTCAAAAACCAACTTTTTCTAATTTTGACATATAAAGTGACACTTTTTAAAACTGATTGACATTATGAAACGTCTTACTTTTTGTAACTAGTTGCATAAAGTAAAATTAGGCATTTCGTAACCGATGGCATAAATAGCTATTGTGTTTTCAAATACAATACCCTTTATTTTCGAAATAGTAAAAGTTGGGTACAGGTACTTCAGTAGGATGTTCACCCTGTATGTATACAGTAAAAGTCAAAACTATTTCAATAGAACTTTTATATTTCACAAATAAATGTGACAGAAAATTACTTTATTGACAACTATCAATTTGACATTACATTAAATATTAAATTAGCAAAACAATATTACTAGATTTCCTACAAACTCAAACCTTGCGTTGTTTGAATCTAATACTAATAACGCAATCAATATCTTTTAGGTTTCTTCACTGAACTACCAGATCTAGTTTTTAACAGAGGCTCAAGAATATCTTCATCTGCGTTGGTATAGTGTCTATAACTTCACCCATCTGCCACTCAGATTTTTTCTTATTAAGGTCTCCTGTCAAAACAATATTCCCAACATTAATTTCGTGATCTGATGCTACCTTTGAAAATTTGATTA
The DNA here is from genome assembly GCA_035357415.1 of Ophraella communa. Taxonomy (NCBI): domain Eukaryota; kingdom Metazoa; phylum Arthropoda; class Insecta; order Coleoptera; family Chrysomelidae; genus Ophraella; species Ophraella communa. The sequence continues at coordinate 5,931,864 of CM068989.1, read as the reverse complement.
GTTGACCCATGTACTCTGATTTGAATAACTTATTCACTTCGTTTTTAAATTGTAACTTTTGCTTAAGTTTGTAGGTAAGGCTAGGTTAGAGAACAGACCAAGCTTGTAAAATACCAAGCCAAGTTTTTTTATAAAGATTGAGGTACCATTTTAGATAAATTTGGGAAAATATCCCCACAAATTAAGAGTATCTTCGGAGCCTTCACTCCGTGGTGTCTCTATAGTATTGTTCCTACTTGGTGATAGTTTTCAGCCTAAGTAAACTATTCAATTCATTTTTCCCAACTCTTCGTCATTTTCACAGCATTAGCTAGTTTTATATACGAGGTCTGCAAATTAAGTAATGAGATAGGCAACGTTGCGTTTGATCTGGTAACACAAAATGTTATCCACATTCAGTACGAGTTTGACTTCGCTCAAATCATTTGGTTGTGTGTAGCGATTGTTTTTGTGAAACAGTCTTTTCTATTATTTTCTAAAAATGAATGACATCAATTTCGAACAACGGTGTTTTGTTACAATGCAATAGAAACTCTTCTTAAACCTCAGCAGGCCTACGGAGATATTGTTTTGTCAAAAGCCCAGGTGTTTCTGTGGTTTAAGGCATTTTCAGAAGGAAGAGAGTCGATGGAAGAAGAACCACGAAGCGGAAGGCCTTCATTTTCAAGAACCGATAAAAATATCGACAGAATCCGGGATCTTGTGCGTTCAGATCGTCGATTGACAATCAGAATAATCGGGGAAGAGTTAAAAAGGGTCATTCGTGTAAGACCAAGTGGGTGTGGCATCACAATAATGTTCCTTGTCACACAGCAATTTCAATAAACGAGTTTTTGGCCAGTAAAAACATCCCTGTGTCTCCTCAGCCTCCTTATTTGCCTGACTTGAGTCCATGTGACCTTTTTCTCTTTCCAAAGTTAAATAATCACCTCAAGGGAAATCATTTTGGGACAGTCGAAAACATTCAAACGGCTGTAACCGACCAGCTGAAGGTTATTTCAGTATCGGAGTTCCAGCACTGCTATGAGAAGTGAAATAATCGTCTCCAGCGCTGTGTGGCCTCAGAAGGAAGTTATTTTGAAGGTGACAATATAGAATTGTAAATTGAAAACAAATCAGTCTCATTACTTATTTTACAGACCTCGCATTTTCTTTAAATGTTCTTCTTGATAACCGATAAAAGTTAATCCTTCCTCTTCCTCAGATCAGCTGTCTGGAAACTGTTCCTAGAATTCCTAGATATCCGATATATTATTATGAGTGTAGTTGACTAAAACTATCTCCTTGCTTCGACAGATTAGCAGTGACCGAATTTAATTTAACATTAAAACAAAGTGCGGTTAGTAGGCAACACGTGATGGACAAGATCGGAGTAAAAGCTTGAAAGCTTGGTAATGCTTGTTAAACAAGCCAAACCTGGACTTTAAAATCTAGTCAAGCCAAGCATTCTCTTTTAAAAAAGCTTGCTTTTTAAGCCGAGTGAAGCTTTTTGTTTTCCAGAAAAGCTACTGGGCTTGGTGAAACAATGATCATATCCAACAAAAGTTGATTCACTTCATTTATCTAAAGTATTCTTCGTAAGACAAGCTATCATCTATAATTCTAAAATTCTTAAGAACAATAAATAACTGCACAGTTAAACTAAACTTCCACTATTTATTCAAAAAATTCGCTTTAAAATTCAATTACAGCTGTTTCGCTATAACTAGCATCGTCAGATTGACATATTGAAATTACATACGATGCTAGTTATAGCGAAACAGCTGTAATTGAATTTTAAAGCGAATTTTTCGAATAAATAGTGGAAGTTTAGTTTAACTGTGCAGTTATTTATTGTTCTTAGTAAGATGAACTTCCAAAAAGTAGAGGTTAACACAATCAATTTCTAAAATTCTTGTTAAAGTTGATCTTTGTAGTTTCAAGGTTCCCCTTGTTTTTTCGATACTTGAGATTAAAGTGTCTTTTTACGCTCGCTAAATATTGAAACTTAAGTAGGATGTTTCCTCTCACCCTGTAAGGCTATACAGTTAAGTCGAAACTACTTTAAAAGTACTTCCATTAGCTGAAGAACCTAACAAAGTGTTATAATTGAAAAAATAAAGTTGATATAAGCCACGGCCACATGACACACCCTGTATAAATTACTAATAGAACAATACCACTAGAAATCCAAAAATCGTTTTATCAAGCATGCCCCCATTAATCTGTTTTCGAATTTGTTTTATTTGGCTATTGTACACTACATTCTGTATTTTAACGTTATTGATGTACTCTGTTGGGTTTATAATTAGAAAAAATATTTAATAAATCCGCTTTGTAGTAATAATAATATCACACAGAGGGAGAGGTTCATAAGTTAATTGCGCACGAAATATTTAATTATGATGGAATGTTTTCATTTTGCGCATGGATTGTTGGCATGCTAGCCATTGTATTAAATAAACCTGTTAGAGTAGAATGTCTGAGTAAATAACACAAAAAGGAATGCAGCTTATAACACTGACCCAATGCACATGATGGTAAACTTTTTATGTAAATTTCTTTAATAACATCGATACATCAATTATTAAAACGAAAATATTGAACTTCATAGGATTTTATATGTTAAATTTTGTCTCTCATGTTATTTTTGGTATGTTGATGGTAAATTTATCTCCTAAAATTGTTGCATGAATATTCACGGCAATCATATCGCCATTTTAAATATGGAGGGTTATTCCAGTCGTTCGAAGGAAGTAGAATCTTAATGTATAATTTAAATTTGGCGTAGTTTGGGTTTCTTTATAAACAATAGATAATGAATTTATTTCATTAGGGTTTTACACACTGAATAAACATCAAAAACAATCAAGAAAACCGACACACATTATTTTCTCACAACAAATACTGTACCCACACAAAATAATAATCTTTTTATGTGTTTAATTAAGTAACATTATGACATTCTTACGAGCAAGTTGTTAAATATAAAGAGATATTATTCGACAAAGAAATTCATTTTGGATCGATGCACATTTTTAAGTTTTCAGTCATTACTTTATGGATGAAGCTATTAATTTGATTAATTTGTTTTCTCAAGTCCCTGGGGATCCTTTTTTTCCTTCGTCTTGTACAGTTTCTTGGGTTCAAAGGTGATGGATGGAGCACAAAACAGTCTGTACTAATATTTCTACTGGGGCATAATTACATACCCAAATAAAATAATAATATTGCAACGAGTGACATATATGTGTGACGGATGAAAGTGACGGATGATTGTGACAGATGCGAGAGGAATGCATGTATTTTGATGTAGCTGCTTGTCATTAAGGGTAGAGTCCGTAAATAAGGAAGAAGATTTTGACAGTAACTTGACATGATATATAATTATTTTAGGTTGGTAGTTATTCGGGAACATTCTAGTATTATTTGGATTTTAGTAAATAGTTGTTTCGAGAAAAATCGAGATGTCAAGTATTTTGGTATATAAAGCGGGTCATTCGCGTTGAGAGAGTAGTATTCGTCCAGCTTTTGTGAAGTTTAAAAGTAAAAAGTGACAGTTAGTAATTTGTAATGGTTCGGTTCATTCGTTCAACCATTTCATCAGACTGTGGATGCATCGCTGTGGTTCTAGTTGGTTTTGGTTCAAACGCATGCAAAAGTGTATAGATTTTAATGGGAAATATTTTGAAAAACAATAAAGTGATTTTTAATTATTAATATTTGTTTTTGTTCTCTAATCCCGAAATATAAAACTGTTTTGATTGTAGTCGTATAGAAAGGTACAAATTTGTGGATATAAATTTTATAGGAAAATTCAAACACTCTTAAAAACAATCTGACATGACTTTTTAAGTTAAACTTCATCCCTAATTTATAAAGAAAAGAGAAAGTTTTTGATGAAACTTGATATATAATTATTATTTACCAACATAAAGCAATCATATATCAATGCAATTCCATACAAATTGCTGTCATTTAATATTAACAATTCTTTAAGTAGTATTAGGTTTTTGACCTGCAATACAATTTTAGACATCTCTAAAGTTGAGTATAAAATATTTATCGCCAG